>FR989995.1:6198333-7574166 GCA_905404265.1 Fabriciana adippe
AGTACGGTTAGTCCATTGAAATGTTACATTTTTTTGAGCTTAGCGTACATTTGTCAGAGGACGCAATTTTATTTTTTAGATATCAAGGAGGGGTTAGTGTAAAGTTAAATCCAAGTTTGTGGGGTTGCAACCCTTGTCCTACAAGTAAAGGGAAAATTCTGAAAAATAAAAAAAAGTTGAAAATTAAGGTAAATGGTACTTACAAGTTTTCGCGAAAATCTAAATTTGCCTATATCTTTTTATATCATATTGACCCAGGACCTTGATTTTAATACACCTAATAGGGACTATAGACCTCAGTATCTGGTATAAATTTCAACTTGCTAGGTTCACCCGTTCCTGAGACACCACCACCACCACCACCACTACCCGTTCCTAACACACGGATAGACGGACAAGAGAGTGATCTTATAAGGGTTCCTTTTTTTACCTTTTGAGGTACGGAACCCTAAAAATGAAAAGATGATTGAAAATTATGGTAAATCATTATTATTTATGTACATATAGTTATGAATACTGAAGAATAGTATTCGTTTCGCAGCGCTGTAAAACCTTAATTAATAAATAAAATTTAAAAAGTTCATAATGAAAATTATTCTTTAAAAAGTCCTCTATAAAAATAGTCTGATATATTTTTTTTGTAAAATGATCAGAAAAAAGTTATAACGACCAATAGAATTGTTTTTTCAAATTTTCATCGATTTTCACTTATAACTTCGTTATTTTTGGTTCTACGACTAAAGTTGAAGAGAATTTTATTTGCAACCAAAAATAATTTAATATAATTTTTGTGAGACCTATAGTTTGTCACATAAACCATAAAAACCATTTGTACCACTTTTTCCAAGATGGCGGCCGTGGGACAAGGGTTGCAACCCCACAAACTTGGGTTTAACTTTACACTAACCCCTCCTTGATATCTAAAAAATAAAATTGCGTCCTCTGATAAATGCAACCCCAAATGTAACTTTTCAATGGACTAGGTAACATAATTTGAGTTTGAAACTTTTTTTGTACGATTAACCTTTTTTGAGATGGAGAGCGGAGAGTGCACAACGCTCTTCCATCCAGCATATAATGCCTGATCGCCGTTTTAGTTTTCCAAAAATCCTTTTTATGATGTTGGATTAGTGATTGAACATAGTATGAAAGTGTTGAGCACTTAATTAAATGTTACATATATTGAAAAAATAAGAAAAAACATAGAAAATATCGAGTAGGTATAGGGAGGGAAAAATTAGGCTTTGTGATTCGTAAACCCCAATAGGTACCTATAGATCAAAGGAGAGTTGTATGAAACGAGTAACGTTTTTATGTTTAGTGCAGTGTGCTTGTTAGTTGTTAATAAAAAGACAACTAAAAGGTGCTGGAGCTTAATTTATAAAAAAAAATGTTTTTGTAAGTCAATATTATTTAAGCACTTACCGCAAACAAGTAAAAAAATGATCTTTCTTGTAACAATTCCATGTTATAATAGCCACTTACAAAAATTCAAAAACCGCGGTTTACGATAAAAACATAGGAAACTAAAACGAAGCTTTTAAAAAAAGCTTTTGGATTCAGTTTTTTAGGCGCCGAGTTATGCATTGTTGAAGGCGATTGTTAGTTTGCTCAAAAATTAATTTCATCCTTTCTACGTTAAATAAAGAGGAAATAACAAAGTTTAGGAGAAAAACTCAGCAGAACATTTTTAAAGTTTTTAAAAATCTTCCAAATGAGCTCCGAAAGATTCTTTAGCCTAAAAATTTACGAAATATCGTAAATTTTTAAGCTATCATAATGATGATAAAAAAAAAGTGTGAATAATGAAAAAATAATGAAAAAAAAATAATGAAACTATTTTCCTGTATAAATCGCTATATTGCTAATTGATAATAATAATACAATTAATGCACACGAGTGAAAATCATAGGACTTGCGCTCAATATCAAAATACATTGATCGTAATATTTTTCCTGCCTGTTTGGCACGTGCGTAGACGACGCAGAAGCCAGCTGCAGTCATTACGAAGGCGCTCAATGTCTTCGACTAATCTAGCGGCGCGTAATAAAAGTAATAATCTCGATCTCTCTAAAAAAATCCGCAATGAAATCGATGATATTTATAAAAGATAGAAATTAATCGTAACCCTTGTGCAGTTAAATTTATTTATACTGTGTTCGCCGAATGAACCAAGCACTGAGATTTTGCGCTTGCACATCATTCGTTGCAGATAAGACACTTAGGCCGCGATTACAATGCAAGTCATAATTAGTCCGTCGTAGCATTCCGTACCGTTCAGACTTCTCTCGTGTAGTTAGTTACCTGTTATTTATTATCAATGTAGGAGATGACAGTGATACGGCGGAAAGTGAAAATTAATAAATAATGTATATAAATATTTAAAATTGAAGTTAATTTTACTTTAATATTGATTTTATTTGTATGTTGATTTTATTTTATTACAAATTATTAATAATTCCTTATTAAAGCATTAGCAATATGAACGAGCCTTATGACTTCAAACCAGTTGCAAGCGTTAGTGGGCGGAGCGAGGCAGTTTTCTGTCCTTATCAGTTTGTATGCAAATGTGGAACAGAGAAAGCGCTTTGCATGGTTCACTCCGTGAATAGAGTATAGGTAGGTACTAATAAAATGTTCTGAGAGTTTGACCTGTGAGAAAAAAATATCGATCGTGATGAGAACTTGGCTTAAAGATGATTTAAAAAACTTATTTATAAAAAATAAAACTATGTAGTAAAACAATCATTTATTTAACATTATTAACACAAATATCGTCGAAGCATCTTTTAACAACATAATATTTATAATTAAAAAATCAAGTATAATACTCATACATTGATATAATATTATGTATAGTCTAATATGATGTAAAAGATTAAGTAAAATTTGACTGTTTTCTTTTTAGTGCGGTTGTTAATAATAATTTAAATGTGTTTATTGCACATATTACTTGTATGTCAAATTAATAAAAAATATATAACAATCAACGAAATATATGTGTATGTTACTGGCCAAACTAGATTTCAGGCCAAACTAGTTTGTCCTAGGCCAAACTGGTTCATAAAAATTGTGTCAGGATATACTAGTTTTATTAGCCCAGGAAAATCTAGTTTGACCTAAATTCTTTAGGCTTAACTAATTTGGCCTATGCCAAACTGATTGAAGTAACATAGCACTTATGATGTTGGGGGTTCTGGGTTTGAAATAAAAAAATACCGAACAAGAAGGCTAAGGCGGGAGCCAAGTGTAGCGTAGCTCCCGTCTTAGCCTTCTTAACCTACGTTATCCAAGTCGGTCCTGTCACATAATAATACCATGTACTTCTCTAGAAGTCGCGTCCCCTATACTAAACAGCCGAAAAATACCTCAAGATTACTTCGGCCTAACATTAGTTAGTAGTTAAAGTATTTAGTATTTTGTCCGGGCTAAAGTAGTATATCCTGACACACTTTGGGTGAACCTGTTTAACCTATGACATACCAGTTTGGCCTGTAACATATAGGTATATATCAACATTTGTTTTTTCTGGTTTTAAACAGTATTTGTACAAATACAACATTCTCAGATCCATTATATACGATATCATTATCTAGTGTTGGTGACGATATTAGCGATTTCTCACAAGCTTCGATCAACAATAGGTACTACTAGATATCGGGTCGGCGTAAAGCCTGACGTCGACTACAGCCGAAACGCGTCGAATCGCGACATTTTATTCCTTGTGCGTCTATTTCAGCCGAATCGAATCGAATCGCTCATTTCATTCGTAGTATAAACCTACACAGATAAATAAAATTGAAGTGTATGTTTGTAATTTCAAAATAACAGCTTATTACTAAATGCACATGAAACTATATACGGTACTTATCAGGAAAAGGCGTCGATTAAGGCGCGCCGAATCGATTCGAAACGCGTCGCCGAAGAAAATCACCTGACGAGCAATGCGCGAAGGTGATTCGATTCGGCGCGCAGCGAGTAGCGACTCGTCGCTAATGGACGCAGTTTCATAGTAAATGTAAAGGAGACGACTTTCTCGGTTCGATGCGCCTCGATTCGGCGACCTAGTGGACGCCAGGCATAAGAAGTCCGTTTCTATAAATATAAGCTCACTTGCAAAGTGAGCGTATATTTCGATTAATTCTATTGAAACACTGCAAGCGTAAATACGTTCACGATGCCGCAATGTGTATTTAAAAGTTGAAAAAATAAAGCGCGAAGAAGAAATTTTTCAAACGGAGTGTCTTATTTTCGTTAAATACATGTAGTTTAAGGTTTAACCTACGAAATAATATAAAAATGAAATTTGAACAATTTTAAATCCGCTAAGAACGTTTGGCGAAATCAAAAAAGCAAAACAGAAACATAACATAACGATTTAGCTCATAAAGCAACGACGGGAAAAAGTGCTTTATGTTTTTTTATTTAAGGTTTATTTTACAATAAATATTATAAAACTTACAAAATGATTGTAAGTGTATGATGATAATTTGAAGATTTGTGACTTTATTACAAGGTGCTATGGTGTTGATACATGGTGTTGATATACAAATGTAGCTGTATAAGTACATATTCGCGCGGACAGAATTAAGCTTTAATTTTGTATGTGACACGTTATCTAGTAGGTAGTATTGTTGATCGAAGTTCACAAGAAAGGAATGCATTCCTAACAATCACAGATCACTGGAAATTTGTTACACTATAAAACGCTATCACTGAAAGTCATTATGTCATAAGTTATAAACCATAACATTTTATATGAGATCAAAATCCGTCTATACTGCCAATTCTTCTTTTATCGGTTTTCGCGACTAAATTGCCATCGCTTTCACGCATGGCACCATTCATGGCGGCGAAACCCACCGTGCGCCCGCGCTCAGTAGTCGCGTGACCTCTAGCTCGTAGGGATGCTATTATGCTCTAGAAAAAAATAATAAACACATATAAGTATAGGGTATAGGTTGTTGGTAAATTTACTTTACATACACTGGTAAACAAAACAGAAAATAAATAATTATGAACGAATACAATATTATGAATATATATAAGACAGTATATAAGACAGAGAAGAGATTACAAATGCAGAAAAACCAAGATGTTCACACAATACATTTTCATTCAAGTAAAAGTTCGCAGTATTCTTATGGCGGTCCCTCACCGGGAGCATTCGCCTGTAATTTAACAGTTCAGATTCGAACATTACGTAAGTGAGGGGGAAGAGATGGGCATTACAGTGCGCAACCTGTAACGATATAATTTGTAACATTACATCAGTGAGGGAGAAGAACCGAGCATTACAATGGGCAACATGTACCTAATGATACAATTTGTAAGATCGGGATACAATGTGTAACGCATCTATACTTGTTTGATTGTTTGTTCGTTTCTTTTGCTTTTTTTACGTAAATAACATGAGCGAATCAATATTACCGCGCTAAATATAACTGCTTTTTCCGACAGTGTGAAATCAACTGACTTGACTGCAGGCGAATACTGAAAATCGAATCTAAATTGTTACATTACAGGTGAATGTTCGTCGGTCCGTGTGGCAATGCTGTAACGTAATGCGCAACATCGAATCTCAAATTGTTACATTACAGGCGAATGCTCCCGGTGAGGGACCGCCTTAATACAAGCAGTAAGTAGATTAATATTCATTCAATTTACTTGACAAGTCCAGTACTTATTCTTTAAAGTTTAAACGTATATAAGGGCGGTCCCTCACCGGGAGTATTCGCCTGTTATAGGGATAAACACATAAATATATACGATTAAGCCGGCGAGAGAATGCGCATAAATTAGATAAAGCTATTATGACAAATTGTTGCCATGGTAACCGTTGTTACTGTCTGACAAATATATAATACATATTATATTCTTTCTGTATATGATATTCTACAAATATATGATTGTAATATACCTAATATGCCTTATTTTATTATTGATTTGTTTTAATTTAATTGCGATATTTGCCAAAGAAGTTTTACTTCAACCACGCGTAAAAGTTTACACGGATCCATTTTTTTATAAAACATGTTCTATAAAAATCTGTATAAATATTATAAATGTGAAAGTTTGTGAGTATGGATGTTTTGATACTCTTTCACGCCAGAACGGCTGAACAGATCTGGATGAAATTTGGCACGAGATAGATTATAGTCTCAAATAACTCGAGCTAAGCGAGAGGGAGCCGCTACTATTATATAAATCACGTAAGAACTCAACCACTCAGCCACTCAGTTTGTCCTTTTCAAGAATGAAAATACTAGATGCGGACATTTCATCATGTTTGTCTATCTACATTTATAAAAAAATTGTAAAAAAATCCGAAGTGTTATCATGTAAATCTAATTTTTGAGTAACGAAACGTCGGACGTCAGCGCCATATTGCAGGTTGATAAAATTCTAATACAGAGTTTTATAGAATTCTAAAGGGTACATACTATTCAGAGAGAACATGAAGTACATTTACCGGATTAAACTCAGCTTCATGCTCTATTTCCATTGGAAGAAGTTGATGATGCAGACGTGGACGTTGTATGACTTCATCGAGACCACCTCCTTCCAGGATTGTGTGCATTGTGACCTGATTTAAAATGATAATAATTTAAAGATTAGATTTGTAAAATATTTAATAAGAACCATTTAAATGAATTATGTTACCAATACATAAAATGTCAACAACATAATATTTATTAAAATATTAAATAATTGTATTAATTTTGCATTCATACAAAAATAAAAATTTAATTTAATATTGGCACCAAACGGCCTACAAGTTTTTTTTTTTAATTATTGTTTTGGTAATTAATGAAGTCAACATTAAAAAAATGTACAAATACGATCTCTCTACAGTTTAAAAATACGAGTACGATATAATATAGATAAAATAGTAAATATGTACAACATACCAAAGCAACTTGTGTAGTAATTTTAGTACCACCGGCTGCGCCAATGACAAGTTCTACAGAACGGTTTCTCGATAGCACCACGGTAGGAACCATTGAACTTAATGGCTGTAGTCCAGGAGCTAGCAGATTTGCTGGTGAAGGAGGCATTCCATACGCAGACTCTCGATTTGGTATAGCAAAGTCATCCATTTCATTATTTAACATTATTCCGAGACTTGTGGACCGGCGCTGCGATCCCCAGCTGTAAAACCGTAAGAAAGTATTAAATACATGACATTAAGTAAGTAATTAAAATTGGATTCCATTAGGGATCCGCACAACAAATGAATTCATGGAATCTATAAGATCATTCACGCCCTTCTGTGAAAGTTTGTTTGAAGAACATACTATAATGTAATAACAGAGTTAGGTGAGCCGAGGACATAGTCTAACTAAATAATTTAAAATAAAATTATTTAATTAAATTTAATTTTTCTGATTAAATTCTGGGTTAAAATAAAAGAATTAAAGCAGGAATTTATCATTTGTCTCTAATACATCAAGAAATCTTTTTATCAAGTTTCATAGTATAAAATATATTGTTAATTTCTTTTTAACCATTACGTACTAATATACCTGGGATGTTAGGATCCATAAGATCCTTAAAAAGTATTGAGGCTATATAGGCGAAAAATATCATAATTACATATAATTAATGGTACTGGTGACGGATACGGCGCTGCCATCAGGTGCAATGACTACCACTTGAGCAGTTCCGTGGTCATCAGCGCCTTCGAATATAGCTCCATAATGTTTCCAGTCGGAGAAAGTTCGCGTATCATCTATCAGAGCTCGATATGACCGTGCCCAGTTGGCGTCACTTAGATTCCGTTCTAACTGAAAATAATACGCATATATTGTGATTTATGATGGTTCATGATATTAGTAAACAGTGCAGACAATAGTCGGCGTCTTGGTTGAGTGCGTAAGCGATCCTGCGACCTCCCATTAAGACGGGGGAGATTCTGTTGGTTTTTAGAGGGTAGCACTGGTTTTCTAGCCGGTGAGTCCCGTACAACCACATACATATATAGGTTGGTATGCGTAAAAGGATTTCCCAACGTAAAAAAAAGGAAAACGGTATGACGACGGCGATTTATCCTTGAGATTTGGCCTCGACTGGGCCGACCGACATATTTAATGTCATAACTTATATCAAAAATATGAAGAGTTTAAAGCTTATTTTAACTTTCACTCCAAGATTTATTATTTTTATAACCAAATATGACTGTACTTGTTTGTTGATCTTCTTTCTTATTTGTATACCATAGTGACTTAATCTATTCATATAATAAAACTGTAGAGGTCGAATGTCTGTACATAGAAAAAAAATCTAAAAAGCGAGGCAGGGGGGCGTAAGAAGAGAAATAGAACAAATCCTGTTTTTTTTTTCAAATATTTGTTTCTCTGTCTGTTTGTCTGTTTGTACGGGCTAATCTCCGAAACTATTGGACCGATTTGAATGAAATTTTGCATGATGGTACCTTATATTCTCGTTCAAAATGTTAGATACTTTTCATTCCGGAAAATTAAAGAGTTCCCGTGGGATAGTTAAAAAACTATAGTAACTTATACAGCTTAGTACACAAAAACTAGTGATTGGATTTTAAAGAAACTTTACAATAAAATGGTTCATACATCAGAATAATAAATAGGCTACTGTTTATCCTGGAAAAATGTACAGTTCCCATGGGATAGATTTGTTTTTGCTTGTCTAGAGGCGAACCTGAGGGTGAGCCGCTAGTATAAAGTATGTGTGACATAATTATGATGGCAATGAACAATTTCAACGAACTTTAACTTTTTTTACAGGGTTGTAAAATACACCGTTAAAATTAAATAATCAGTTTAGATTTTTACGTTGTAAAATTCAATTTGTGTGTAAATACATACAATTATACAATCTATATTATATAACATAGAAAAGAGTACAATGTTGTCATTTTACCACTCACCTCTTTAATATCGTATGGTAAATTAGAGCGTGAAGGGTCGCCGAGGCCTGTGCGCTTTGCGTACGCGTACTTGAAAGTTTCGACGACGCGATGCCAATAGAGGTTGGTGTCCATGGTCACGTTCGTGCCGGCGCCGATCCAGTCCCTCATCAGGTTGAGCATGAACGCCAGTACGGAGCCCGAACCGGGCAGAGGCACCGAGTACAGCGTGTGCTCCTCTGACAGTTGCACTGCGATTGGCTCCTGCCATTCTGGCCTGATACATATAAAAAGAATAATATTTCACTCTGTCTTCAATTATTATTATATTTTATTGTAAGTTTTTACTTAGATCGAAATTCTATTTTCTTATGTTGTAGGTATTAAAGCATTTAACATCATGTTTAAGTAGTTTTTTTTATTTATGTTATACTAGCGACTTGCCCTCGCAAATAACAAACAAGCAAACTCTGCCACTTTATAATAATAGTAGCAACTCACCCTCGCCTCTCTCGGGTTCGTCCCTAGGTACGTTTTAACGGTTAATATGGAATAGATAGACTATATATTACATGATATATAACCTTTCTCAATAAACGGGCTATCTGATTAGTAGTTTGGTTTAAAGAACTTTATTTCTCATTACGAACAAGTCTTTTACATGAGAAACGCATATAAAGATATAAGAAATTATGACAGTTGATCAGTAAAACCTATATATGATCTGTGGTAAAACTGAGCACATTAGTTACAAAGAATATATTTATATAACCTAGATTTAAAGCTATTGAAAGTTTTAGAATTTTTATTTCTTTCGGTAAACTATTAAAGAGTTTTGCTCCCTCAAAAGTTACGGTTTTTTGTCCAGACTTGGTTCTAGTTAGCACTAAGTGGCTAGTTCCGAAAATTAGCGCGTTCAAACAAACAAACTCTGTCTCTTAATAATATTAGCATAAATAATAAATAGTAATAATACAAACAAAGACACTTTCACGTTTATAATAGATAGTAAAATGTATGGATTATGCTTAAAAAGTATGAGCTTGTTAATGTTGTTAAACCAGTTATTTATTTTATGACATTCTTGTTACATAATTTATTAAAACAGGTATGGCGAGGGATTATAGAATGATATCGCACCGAGATTTCTGTATCACCAAACTTTGTTAGGTTAAAATTAGTGACCGACCGAAATTTCGGTTTCGGTTTCGGTTTCGGCCAGTTTCGGCCAAAAACTCTAGTTTCGGCTTTAGTTTCGGTTTCGGCCACAATATAGCCGAAACTTTCGGCCCCGCCGAAACTCAAATGTTTGTGAATTTTCGTGCGTCGTTCGGTAAACTTCGCAGCTAACTCGTGCCTGGTCACCGGCGCGGCCCCGGCTCAATGTGCCGCCGTCCATTTAATCGTGAATTGACGTTATGTTTTGCGATTGATTGATTTGGTAAGTATTTATTTTGTTTTTATTAGTACTTCGTTTTATTCTCATTAAATTATCTAAACTCATTATTATTGCACATTATTTTGTCGAGTATTATTTTTAAACGGCAAATAAAAGTGGTTATATTGGATTTAGTTTAACTTGGATTTGCATGCATATTTAATATATGTTACTGTTGGTGAATTACGTGTTATATCCTTATTTTAACATTACTTCTCATCCAAACGATTAAGTACCTAAATGCTAGGATTATATTGTATGTGACCTTTATTTCCTTAATTTTATTTAACTATGAAGGAATAGGAAGATATAGGTAGCTCGCGAGAATTACCTAGTCAATCATCTCACCTCGTTCTTTTCCGTTTACCGCGCGTTTTTTTATATTTAAAATTAAATTTGTATTTGTTTACTCCAATAAAATTTCCCTAATTAAGACTGAATGCTTTGTGCCTATTGACAACTAATTTTTAATAATAATGTTAACATTACTTATGTGATATTATTTATTACTCTAATTAATTATAATTATTATTTCAGATAAAATAAATTGTCACAAAAGAAAGAAATCCGATTGGGTAGTTTTTTGAGTAAAGCATTAGCGATTCATCTAAAGCTATTTGCAAACTTTGTAACAAGTTATATTCATTAGGAAGCCAAGAACCTAAAAAATAAACATTGCACGGAATAAAGCTACATTTATCAAAAAATCATGACGAGGAGTACAGACAATTGTTAAAAAGATAGTCAGAAATTGTTGAATTGAAAAAAGAAACTAAAGTATGGCGGACCGATACAAAAATCACAGAATTATTTAGTTCAGATCAACCAAATCTTGTGCAGTCGACGATCCTAAGTTGTACCACTAAATCTCAACTTTTACAATGGCCTGATGATCATGAAATTTCAAAAAGGATAAATAAAGCAATAATGGATCTTCTAATTGTGGTTATGCTGCCCTATGCATTGGTGGAAGGCGAAGCATTTCGTCGACTCAACTTTGCCGATCCTCATGTAGTTCACAAGTAATGAATGAAATCAGAAAAATATTTTAGAACATCATTAATGCCGAAAACATATGCAATAATGAAATCTAAAGTAATGAATTTAATTATAAAAATATATTTGTTACGACTTTAATGATTGTTTTTTATTTATTTTTATTTAACACTATTTAACTGTGTATATATACATATATGCAATTAAATGTTAAAAAATAGTAAATTTCAGTAAATAATCGTAATTTTAAATAAGTTTCGGTTTCGGTTTCGGTTTCGGCCGAAACAGAGAGCAAGGCCGAAAGTTCGGTTTCGGTTTCGGTTTCGGCTGAAAAACCAGTTTCGGTCGGACACTAGTTAAAATCAAAATAAAATATTTATTTATTTTAGAAGAAGTTGCATACTTTGTGATAAGTTTATATGTATGTACAAAGCGGTAAATAACGGTAACGGAATCCTAATAGAGAAATACATATGTACCTACACATGGGCGGTGGCAGCATTATTTCCAATATCTTACTTACTGGTAACTCCTGAGATCGTCCTCCGTGATGATACCTCCGAAATTCTGTATGTCGCGCACGAGCGCTGTTGTTAAGGAACCGTTGTGAATCGCCTCCGGGCCCTCCTCGGCGATCACGTCGAGCGTGCGAGCTAACGTGGGCTCGCGGATCAAGTCGCCCTCGTTCCACACTTCGCCTGTCTCTGGGTTCACGTAAAGCTCGCTATAAAATCAAAACAAAGTAGAAAAAATATAAAATGTCCATAATGTATGTTTTGTATAAAAGTTGTTAAATTGTTAAATTAAAATTGTTGAAAATCTGTAAAGTAGTTGTTGAGATTAGTCCGAACAAACACAAGCTCAGCGCGGCAGAGGACTTTAATTTTCAATATAAAGTGTTGTTGGAAATCAAATAATAATCAAATGTATACACACCTCATTGATGGTTCTGCTTGAATTCTGCTGCTGTAGGACTTCAAGACGCGGCCCATGTATTCGCTGACGCGGTGTCCTCGGCGGCACAGGTCTGCCGTAGGACGGACCAGCTCTCCCCACGGCAGGCGTCCGAATTCCCGGTACAGCGCGCCATACCCTCTGAGCTCGCCAGGCACGGCGATGGCCAACCCGCCTGTGGTGGAAGACGCGTTCGCGAACATGTCCCCGTGAGTCGCTGCTGGTGCTCGTTCCCTGGCGTTGAGAACTCGTACTCGACCCGTGCTCGCGTCGTAAACTGTGGCTAGGAATCCGCCTCCGAGTCCCATACATTGTGCACATCCTATTCCTTCACAAAACAAAGTCGCTATAGCTGCGTCCACTGCTGATCCGTTTCTTTCAAGTATTGCACTGCAATTTTTAAAATAATAAGTTTAGTTTTATAATACTCCTCATTAAATTAGTAGTTTTATATTATTTTATATATGTCGGAGAATTTTGTTATCATTTTCTGCTAGAATGTAAAATCTTATTATTGACAGACACACATTGCTGTAAAGCATTCGAAACGTCGGGAACCAAAAATCAAAATAAATCCGCGGAATAATCCGAAAAGATAGTTTTATTTAAAACCTTATTATTGTTTAAAGTCTCTATGTTATGATACGTCAAATCACATTAAGTGAGTGGGTCCGAGCTGCCATAATGACATTCGTTGAAGATATGTGGAATGGTAACGTTGGTTGATCGTGGCGGATCATTGAAGAGTGGTGTTTCGATATTGAATGTGGAAGTCAGATCGTTGTCGAGAACCCGCTGCTCAATGAAACTATTAGAACTATCGTTTCGCGTTTATAGCATTCTGATTTCCTTCATTAAATTGTGTTGGGCATTGAATACTTTATTTTGTGCCCGGATTGAGCCCTGAAAACGCTCACAAGATTCATAACCACTAAAGATGATGTTGAGAATATGGATACCCCACCATATACTTAAAATATATATTATTAATCAATTTCCTAATATTTTTATATCAATATTGATTTATATGGTGTCTTTAAAATCGCACCGGAGTGTAGTCACTAACCGAGGGTTTTATACATACATATATTTAAATATTATCGCGGACGTGAATGGATTAACTTTACTCACACTTTCTACTAGGTACTAATAAAAGGCTGTAATGTAAAGTTTTGTACCTACTTTAATTAAGTAATAGGACTACTATTATAATTAAATGCTATTGGTTTTTGTATGTGTGGTACTTGATGAAAAGGTAAGACGGATTAGCATAAAATGTAGTAAATGGGAGTAACACATAGACTGTTTAAGGCATCGAAAACCAAGCACTTCGCTTGTGTAAGTAATAGTTAAATATATGGCGAGAAATCCTGAACTTACCGTCCAATAGACGCACACTCGTATCCATTGGCGGCGACAGCGGCGCGGCGATAGCGTATCTGGTCGCGGCCGGCCCACGGCTGCAGCACCAGCACCGCTACCAGGGCGCCAGCCACCAGCGCAGCCAACGCGATGAACACTAAAAGACACCGCCGTGATCTAAAAATAAATAACCAATAGTATATAGGTACATATGTGACAACGAAAGTTTGAACTACGGCAGTATTTAAAATTTTCGAATTGGTAAAACCTAAGATTTGTATTAAAAGCTAAGTAAGTAAAATATGTTTGTCCTAAATGACGGATTCTCAAACAACAATTAATTTTGTAGATGAGACTAAGACTTAGCATATCCTGTATAGGTTATGATTTATATTGTTTGTATACAAATATTGGAACTAGCGACTCACCTTTGCTTTCGGGTTCGTCCCTAGGTTGCTTCCCCATACAAACTTTCATCCCCATTTTCACCCTCTTAAGGGATAATTTCTGGGATAAAAACTATTCTATTTACTTAACTATACTATTTCTTAGGGTCTCAAACTATCTACTTACCAAATTTCATCTAAATTGGTTCAGTAATTTCGGAGCCTATTCGGTGCAAACGAACAAATAAATCTTTCCTCTTTATATTATTAGTATAATATAGATAAGACGTAGATAATGTAAATATAGTAACATAATATAAAAATAAGCCAGTGGTAGCCCATTGATAACGCGCTCGCTTTGGAAACCGAGTGAAGCGGGTTCAAATTCCGGGTCCTCGCATCTCTGATATTTTCATGTGCGAATCATTTCCAATATGATTACCACTTGTTTTACGGTGAAGAAAAACATCATGAGGAAATCTGCATATCTAAGAAAATCTAGAAGTTTTTGAAAGACATGTGAAGTCCGCCAACCCGCACTTGGCCAATGTGGTGGACTATGGCCTGATCCCCTCGTATTGAAGGGGGGCCCGTGCCCAGCAATGAGACGTTAACAAAAGGGCTGAATACAATTGAATACAATATAAAAATAGTGAAAATTATTAACAATATGAAACATTTATAAGTAGTTAATTTATCTTTAATATTTTTTATAACTTTCTTGAGTATTTACTCAAATACAAAGATCGTAACTCTACTGATATAACATTTTGTTGTCTTATTTCCTTATAAGATTTTATAATACATATATGCAATATATATTAAATCTAATTCAAATATTTGCTAGATATGAATCTGCGACATTCAGATATAGTGCAGTCACATAGACCTAATCAGGCACGTTCCTAGTACCAGACTAAAAACGTATCAGCCTCAGGCATAATAAGTATATTTATTGTTTGTAAAGGTTTATCGTATAGTATTCTAAACATAATTTGGAGAATAACAGACTATCTTACATGACAGATTACAACAAAGCAGGTGTAAATAATTTAAGTAGTCAGTAGTTGTAATGACAAATCAACGTACCTATATATTAAATAAATACCTATATTATAAAAATAAAAAAAAACCCGACTGCATTAAAGATAACTAAAAAGGTGAAAACAATTTTAATTAAAACTATCTTTTCGGATTATTTCGCGGATTTAGATTTTTGGTTCCCGTCGTTTCGAATGCTTTAAAGCAATCATGGTCACGGGAGAGACTAAGGTGTTAGACATCATCCCGTGACCATGATTGCTGTAAAGCATTCGAAACGTCGGGAACCAAAAATCAAAATAAATCCGCGAAATAATCCGAAAAGATAGTTTTATTTAAAATGTCAAATATTCGCGTAAATCTAAGAAAGTATTAGGTGAAAACAAGTTCACGAAGGAATATAGTATTATACAGTCGGTACGTTTCATTATTGCCGCGAGATGTAGGTACACATTTGTATGTATGTCTCCGCCTTAGCTTTAATGCAGTCGGGTTTTTTATTTTTATAATATATTTATTTATTTACAGCTTTTTAAGTAGGAAAATTAGCGAGAATAGCTGTTAACTAACTTTAAATCATTACCTATATATCCTAAACTGTTATTTAAAATGAATAATGATGAAAAAAACCTAAAAATGATTTTTAAATACCTATTCAACGATACCCCACTTGACAGAGTTCGTTGATTTTCATATTTTTCTTTTTCACATTATGGAATCTAGCAGCCCCCATATTTTTTTTATGTCACCTATCTAAGAACACTTGAACTAATGAGACGAATCTAACGATACTTTAATTAAAGAAGTCCATCGAGTGGTTTGGAAGATATGAGGGAATAAAGAATATTACATTACAAACATACAAAGATAGGCGCGAAAAACATAAACTTTTCCTTGCACTCGGGTAAATAGCCCATGCATTGTAAATAAGAATGTAAATTTGACTAGAGTCCTACTCCGTTGTTACTCTAAACACCTTATATATTCTTTATTGCACATTAAAAAAAACATAAATTACAAATATTAAAAGAGATGAAAGCAACAAAAAAGAATTGAACCTTATCCAAAGATAATGCAAAAAAATCCCTTTAGGGTTAAATAGGTGGTGTAATATAAAAGAAAAATACTTAAAAATTAGCAGACGATGTAATAAATCTATTTATCCAATGGAATTTTGAAGACCTAAAATATAAATGAAGGCTAGATATGGTAAAAATAAAATGATAAAAAATTAACAAGGTACCTACTTCCCTTTTTATCTAACCTTTTATATTATGGCTTTGTCACGTGTAAATATAGTTTGTTTTTTCCTTATACTCAAGAAAGAAGTTATGATAACTCGATAAATGAATTCATATATGAATTGGTTTCAAACTGTTATGTAAATTAGTAGGTATATACATACCTTACGAGTATATAATCACGCAAGCGCTGTTACAGGATAAATTATTAATTAATCATTTTAATCAAAATATATCAAATGATTTGCAGTAATAATAGTTTACTTGTATATTTTGGTATTTTGAATAGATATTTTTTTAATAGAACAAACAATCACAATAATAATTTTTTTTTTTTTTTTTTTTTTTTCTTTTCTCTATGGCTTAGAGTTGCGTTAACAGACGCAATACATTCTGCCAGTGTCACGTTTTGTGAGGAAGACACGAATGAGTTTGAGCGGTAATTTTGAAATTTAGCCGCTTTAACCACTTGAACCCCGCTGGTGCCTATGGGTACCACTTCCGGCGTTGCCGTTAAACCCCGCTGGTACCCATAGGCACCACCTCGCCCGCTGCAATTTTATCACTTATTACACGACGAAATTAGTTTATTTTATGCCAAATGAGTGATACACGCAAACTTTAGAAGTTTTATCAATTATATAATAAAATAAAATTTTAATTAAATGCCGACAACGTTAAAAACAAACGCGTTAAAAATTGTTTAAATTTCAAGTGAAGAGCGCGCGGTTCGCTATTGTTTTTATGTAATTTAAAATATTTAAACTAGTGAATTTGTGCCGTAAACGTATAAATATTTATTGTTAGTATTCTTTGCCACTATTGAGATACTAATAAGTTTATAATCACGTTATAAAATTAGTTTTTTGGTCCAACGAATTTTGATGTATAAAATTCGTAAAAAAAGTCGCCATTTTACAACATGAATTTTGACTATTAATCATTGATTTGGTGCCTGATAAAGGTAAATCACTAAAGAAAAACTAATATAATTTCATATTTTCAGTTGTTTGTAGCATATTTCAATATTTTTATTATATAAAATATGTTTATTTACAAATAATACCTATAAGCTGTCAAATTTGACATATTTGAACTCGCATCAAAGACCAGTTAGACATTGACACATGTCGATATGTGATATCGATAATATCAATATTTTAATATAAATATGTCATAGTGGGGAATAAAATGCTAAATAAAATACTCTTACGTATTGTAAAATATAATAGTTATATTAAAAGCCTAAATACAAAGTCAAACATAATAAACTACACTATAATGGTATTCCCATTATAGTGTAGTTTATTACAGACGTTCATCCATATCTATATAAATAAAAATGAATGGCTAAATTTGTTGCTAAGCGCAAAACTTGAGGACGGTTAGACTAATTAGCCTATTTTTTTTTCAAATATTCATTGAAGTCCTAGGAAGGTTCTTATGAAGAGAAAAAATAGAAAAAAATCACGGAAAAACGTAAAAATCACATTTTTCTTTTTACTTATTACTATATTATTATGAACCCAACCTTAAAATTAATATATACTACTTGAATACATTTGTAAATTCACACTTTCTCTTTCTACGATATACAGTTTGACGTTGACTTTATTTGTTTGTTTGTTTGTACTTCTTTCATGTCGAAATAAAGTGCTGAATATTTGTGATTTTTTTGTGTGAAGATAGATAGAAGGCTGAAGAATGAAATTGGCTACTTTTTACCGCGGGAGACTATCTTGTTCCCACTGGAAAACAAGTTATATCTATTTCATACTAACCGTTAAAACGTATCTAGTGACGAACCTGAGCGAAGCGAAGGTGAGTCGCTAGTCTGAAATAACATAAGCGTTCCCTGACTGCCTGGTCGGTCTAATAGTACTGTAAAAAGCTTTAGTAGTAGAGTATATTATTGAGTTGATCTACTGGGAAATACTCAGTAATAATAGTTTAGAAAAGCTCTAAGTAATTTGCAAAACGCCCGCTTCATGTTACGTGGGACTTCAAAAACATAGTTGGCAAAAAAATATATACGTATTAAACTTGTGTCTACCATTTAAGTAACGTAACTTTACTTTACACAGGTATTTAGAGTAAATTAAAGTCTTCTTTGACTATCTAAATGATTCCCTAGATTAGAGATTCTCTAGAAAAGATAATAAAAGGGTTGGTAATCCTCGAGAACAGCAAATTTCTTAAAAGAAATCTTTGAATCAATAAATATTATGTTCATCTAAATATTATTATTTTATCAAATTATTTTAAAAATAGCAAGATAGGAGTGCCAGTACATGGAACTAGTGAAAAATAATATTTAAGTACCATATAAGCGGTATAAATTTTTAAATTGAGATAGATATTTCTCTTTTTTTAATTATTATTTAATTAATATATTATGTTACTTTTTCGTAATATATTAATTTACATAAATTAAATTTTTCATGATACGAAAGCTTGCGGGCCAGAACTTTTATTCTCGCATTTATTAATGTTTTTATAATAATTTTATTTGCTATATTTTTATGAAAATTTTACTTTATTTAATATTTTTTTATCTAATTTGTCCAAAAAATTACATTGTTTTATTGCACTTATTTTGATTTTTTAAATACTTATTTTTTATTGTTATAAATAAATATAAGAATTGTAATTGTGTTTATTTGTGTTTAACGGTTCACGAAAATAATCGATAATTTTTAGTATTGTGGGGTACATCACTACGTATCAAAATATTATCAGTACATACTACATACATTATTACAGTCAACTTCACATGTTTAAATGTTTAGTTTTTTGAATAAAAAGTGTTAAGTTTTCATGTAGATGATAATGCTTAGCTTGTTCTTTTATAATTTGAGCTAAATTTATATACAGAAACGTTAATTACAATACAACACGAGCGTCTATGAAAAATAACCTCAATTTTTGTCTGTTTTAAGAAAACCATCCGAATTTTGATTACAGTGGTTTATTTTCAAGATTTATTTGCGAATATTTGTAAAGCAAGGACTATTATATATTTTAGTATCAGTTTTATAATGAATCCACCTACTATAACTCGGATGATTGATTTGAAAATTGCGCGATGAGCTGCGCAAATACAACGAAAGAGCCGCGAGTGCTATAGTTTTGAATTTGATTGTAACTAACAACTAATATAAATAAATCAAGAAATGGTTTTGTGCGATTACATGTTTATTCATAAAACAGTGTTTCAAATTTAATGTAAGTTTAAACCGTGGTATTGTCAGAAATCAATATATTACAACAACTACTACATTTTCAACTAACACTGATATATTGTCAGCTTATTTATAATTCATCAATAGTTTAAAGTGTATTTTGTACATTGTCATAAATGCTCATATTATTTAAAAACCCAAAACAGCTTATACATTTTAAATCGGTGCTATATTATTTGAATTATGAGTGTTTTTTTAAATCATGGTTGTATCGGGGAAAAATGACGCGCGGGCTCGGTGTTTAACGGTGTTGCATGTCAAAAAGCGCGGGGTTCAAGTGGTTAATATGAAATTCAAACTATAAAATGAATGATCGGTCTACAGGAGTAACCTACATCAATAGAAAAAAATTAGGCAATATAAAAATGGCACAATGATTGAAAATGAAAACATATTATAATTTAATTTTATTATCTACTATAAATTTAACTAATTTTTTAATAAATGGACTAAACACAAGGGCTAATAAACATTTGGTGTTAACTGGGCGGTGAATTTGAGGAGGGATTATGTCATGCAGGGAGTATTTCAATTTGGGGCAATTAAAAAGAATATGATCAGTCGAACCCTCATCTAAGCCACATTCACAGATAGAGCTATTTCTAATTTTTAATTTAGCTAGATGTACCGGAGTACACGCATGGCCCAGACGGAGCCTACATATAATTGAGGTGGTTTTACGGTCAGCCCGGCGAAATCGAAAGAACCACGGGGAGACTGGAACTTCCGGTTGGATTGAAGCATAATACTTACCTTTAATTGATTTAGAAACGTTCCAAAATTTATTCCAGGAAGTGTAAAGACTTTTTTTAGACAAAGAACGCAAGTCGTGAGAATAATTACAATAATGACTTAAAATACCGCTAACCGTTGCAGATTTGGCGCAGCTATCAGCAATTTCATTGTCAAAAATACCCGAATGACTAGGGATCCAAGCCAAGGTTATGAGGATTCCCTGTTCATGACATCGAAAGAGTGCTTCTCTAATTTTAAATATAATGACAAACCTTGATTTACTGCGGAAAGGATTTTGCAAGATACTCTGAAGGGAACTTAAAGAATCTGTAAGGATGATGACTTTTGACATTTTATGCGATTCTGCAAATAAAATGGCTTCAAGCAGAGCTATACATTCTCCCGAAAAAGCAGAAGCTTCAGGAGGACACTTAAAATTTAGTATAATATTAAATCGAGGAACCCAGCAGGCAGCTCCAACACAAGACTCACAAGAAATTTTGGATGCATCAGTAAATATTTTAATATAATCAGACCAATCATTATCTAAAATACTCTGAAATTTAACATTGGCCCCAGGATCACCTTTGCCAATTCCAAGATTTGTTATAATTGAAGGAACAAAGGTAAGCGAATGAAAAGGTACAGAGTACAAGGGATTAAGGTGAAGTTTAAAAATAGGCGCAGGAAGCTCTGTAAATTTTTGGAAACTTTTAAGAATACACGGAATTTGTTGATTAGGTTTAATAATTTGTAATAAATGATTAAGGGAATATATTAATGGATGACATGAGGATTGTAAAACTTTCGAAATGAAGCGATCCGAAAGATATTGTCTGCGAAGATGAAGAGGAGGCTCTACACACTCAACCTGCATAGCATTTGTTGGCGATGATTTCATGGCACCTAATATTATTCTTAGTGCCTTGTATTGGATTTTGTTTAATTTTTCTAGTGCTGTTTTATTACATGGATCTAACAGAAATACTCCATAATCAAAATGACTACGAATAATAGCGTTATATAAAATTTTTTGTGAATATTGATGGGAACCCCACCACACTCCTGATAATGCACGTAAAATTTGAATATTCTTTTCACATTTTTTAGAGATATAGTCTATATGAGAAGTACCTGATAATTTATAGTCTAAAAAAATACCTAAAAATTTTACAGAGTTTACAACAGGAATGTTTTGTTCCTTAAATAAAATGTTAACTTCTGGAATATGTCTCTTCCTAGTAAAAACAACTACACTACTTTTTGGAACTGACAAATGTAAACCATGTGACTGTAGCCATTCTCCCAGATAATACAAAGCAGAGTTTAATCTAGACACAATCTCAGTCATATTTTTTGAACTATAAAATAAAACAATATCATCTGCATATTGCAAAATATTACAAAAACTATCAACAGATTTATCAAGATCATGAGTGTAAAAACTATACAAAATAGGACTAAGAACCGAACCTTGCGGGAGACCCTTCCAAATTGTTCTAGGAGGAAGAAGTTCGCCCTGATGTCTCACTCGAATCGATCTACCAATAAAAAGATTAAAAATGAAATTTGATAATTTTGGCGGTAAATTCAAATAAAGCATTTTAGATCTCAGGACCGGAAGAAGTACGCAATCATAAGCAGAGCTGACATCTAAGAAGACCCCCACAAAGTATTCTCCTCTTAGAAAACTAAGACGTATTTCTGATATCAGAATACTGAGACTGTCTAATGTACCCATGCCCTTACGAAAACCAAATTGAGACTTTGACAGAATTTCCCTGCTTTCAATCAACCAGTCTAGCCTATTCTTGATGAGATGTTCCATAACTTTGCCCAAAGTTGATGACAAAGCTATAGGACGGTAAGACGAGGGTTCTTTGGGATCTTTGCCAGGTTTTAAAATAGGAATAATAATTTGGGATTTCCAAGGTGGGGGGATATTTTTGGACTCGAAAAGTGTATTTATAATGGAAAGGAAGATCTGTTTTGCTGAATCACTTAATTTTAATAAAAAGGAGTATGGAATGCTATCTTCACCTGGAGAAGAATCAGATAGACCATTCAAAGTAGATTGTAATTCAGCAAATGAAAAAGGAATGTCCATATTATCATAATGAAATGGAGAATCAGGAGGGAAACAGTCTGAAAAAGGGACAAAAGGAGGAGCAAGAGTACTACAGAAAGTTTGGAGCCAGGATGACTCATTAGAAGAGGTGTTATACAAAAAATCATTAAATGAGGATCGGAATCTTTTAATATATTGCCAAACAATTGAAGATGAGGTGCCGGGATGTAAAGATTGACAAAATTGAAGCCAACTTGATTTTTTTTTTTTTTTTAAAAGCCGTTTTGTTTGCGCTGCTATATTTTTATAGTTTATAAAATTAGCGCGAGTCATGCATATTTGATAGTTGCGTTCAGCAGATTTACGCTTTTTAATGGCTGTAGTACACTCTTCGTCCCACCAAGGAGGAGACAAAAGTTTTTTAGTACCTGGGCGTTTTACCGGAATATGCGAGTTGGCTGCCAAAAGTAAAATTTTAACAAAGGTTTCATAACAATACAAAGAATTTTGATGATCAACTGATGGAAAATTAACTATCTGTAAATCAATAAATGACTGAAACGCGGACCAGTTGGCTCTATTGAGATAAAATGGAAACAGTGGATTTAGCACTGGGAATGGGGATGATTTCATGCTCAATGACATAAGAATGGGAAAGTGATCGCTGCCATAGGATGAAGCGAGGACCTTCCAGTTCAAACAAGGTGCCAAACTGGGAGAGCATAGGGATAAATCAACAGCACTTTTAGGATTTTGATTCGGATAAACTCGTCTTGTTGGAGATCCATCATTAATGAAGCAAAAGTTGGCCTCATCAATTGTGTCCATCAACAATTGAGAAAATGAATCACAGTAATAACAACCCCAAGCAGTGTGATGGGTGTTAAAATCACCCATTACAATGATTGGACGAGGTAGGGAAGAGAAAATGAGCTGGAGTTCCGAAGCAAGCGATGGTTGAGGATGAGGAATATAAATAGAAGCAAATGATATGTTAAGAAATTTGATAGCCACAACATTAATGTCATGGCTGTGACTGGGAATAGAAATTTGTGAAAACGAATAAGAACGATTAACTAAGATAGCACTACCTGCATACCCATCATTCCTATCATCTCTCAAACAGGAAAACCCTGGAATTCGAAAGCGGCTTCCAGGCTTCAACCAGGTTTCAGAAATGGCAAGAATAGCAGGTTCAAATTTATTAATAAGATGAATTATGTCTGATTTACGAGCAGGAAGGCTTTTGCAATTCCATTGCAGGATTTTTATTAGATCCATGATGAGTTGATAGAAGGGGTGAAGATGAATTTATTACAGAGCTTTGGGCAGCGTTGTCCGGTAAAATATTTTTAGAAGAAAAATGGTTGTTAATGGCAATTAATAAAGTGCGTAAAAGATGATCGATAGACGAAGGTTGAGATGTGATGGAATTAATGGCACAGCCATTACCAAGAGATGAAGGGCAGGGAGAAGAGATATTATAGTGAGTCTGTTTATCATATCCCTTAGCTCTAGGAGAAGGTAGGCGTGGAGTCTTTACTATCGTTTTTTTATAGGAGTGAATACCAGCTGAAGGAGAACTATAATTAACAAGGTTATCGTTGCTAGTAGAAGGATTTGATGAAGAAAACATTTCTTTTGCAACCTCAGCATATGATCTCTTCACAGGAGGATAATGAGTGGCGGCTTCCGCAAAAGAAATATTTTCTTGCGACATGGCAGATTTAATTAATCTTTGTCTTGTCAGCTCGGGACAAATCTTGTCATCCGCAAAATGGTTACCACTGCAATGTATACAAAGGGCGGCTTCTTTACTAACATAACACGATTCCCCTGAGTGAGATTGGGTACACTTCGAGCATCGTGGTTTTGACCGGCATATATTTTTAGTATGACCAAATCGGCAACAGTTCAGGCACATAATAGTTGGTAAGTTATAAGTTTCAACATTTAGAGAAGAATAAAACGCGAATATCTTATTTGGAAGTATCTGACCCCTGAACGTTAAAACGACAGATTGAGTAGGAATCCATTTAGGTGATCCCTCTACAAATTGTTTCCGATTCAATCTTCGGGCTTTAAGAATTTCACCGCAGCCACTAGGAAGTTCCAGGTTCCTAGATAATTCTTCCATAGACCAGTCTATTGGAATTCCTCGGACAAGGCCCATGCGAGAGATGTTAAATGTAGGTATAAAAGCTTTGTATTTATGTAAGGAAAGTAACGGATTATGCATAAACTTATTAGCAGATGTGGCGGATGAAAATTCGACACTAATTTTGTTACGGCCAATACTTTTAACTCCTTCCTTGACTATATCCTGGAATTTATTTTTAAAAAGAAATTCACCGAATTTGATTGCACGAATAGATAGTCCTGCAGAAGGGTCTGGTTCTTCTCTTGCAACATGAATAATGAAGGGACCGATGTCAGAATCAGAATAAGAATTAATTAATTCGTTGAAAGCGGGGTTCAGAAAAACTGTTTGGATAGAGGGGTTAGCTGTCGAGGGATCAACGATAGTTTTTTTATTTAAGACAAGATTTTCGTGTTGTATTCCAGGCCGTTTCCTAGACAAGGAACTGGATGGAATAAATTCTGACTCTGGCATATAAAAAATTTCACCAGGATCCGGAGGATCCGGATGTGTTACTTTTTCCATATTCGCCTTGTCACATATAAGAAAATTTTGAAAATACAAATCTAAACCTTAAAACTTACCACAATATCTTCTATATATACACTTAAACTATTTACATTTACTAATATATACAACTAATTATTACTACTATTTTTACAATGACAAAATAATTTAAATCAATCTTTGCTCAAAAATTGTGTGTTAATCACGTCAAACGCGATGACAGAATCCAATAATAATTTTGTGCACTTAAGCAAATGTGGCACTGACATTTATGAAGTATTCTAGTTATTGTGAGACATAAAAATAAAAAATACACATCATTTGACAAATTGCTCCAAAAAAATTTTACATCAAAATCAAATCATCGTGGTATACCACATAAAATAATTTCATTTTTTAATTCTATATTTATAAAAGGATTCCAAAGAGCATGTTCAATTAGTTGGACTGTTTTTAGAGAACGTATCTGTGATTTTAAGTTTGAATGACTAAATACATACTATTACTATGTAGGGCTTATAGGGTAGATACCATATATTTAGTTCAAGATAATATATTCGTTAGTCTGTTAGTTAATTATGAAATTTGGTTTCGTAGTTCATATCACCTAATTAATCTCTAAAATTATTTAAAAGTTTAATTTTTAGACATATTATATTGAATGTATAAAACATTTTTGAATTGTGAATGACTCACTAATTCATCCTCACATGAATTTAAGGCATTGAAAAGCTTTGCATGCAGTTCAGATATTTAAAACACACTAATTAAAAAAAAATGAACTGTAAAAATTGCTGGGATGGACTTTGCTTTGTTCCTCGAATATTTGATTGATATAAAAATGTTTACCACACAAGTTGCAGGAAATTTTATGCTCAATAATTTTGTGTTATGACTATTGATAACCTAGATGACACTAGATAGAAGATATTCGCGAGTGATTGGTTTTCAAATCTTTTCACTACTATGGCACGAGCGGCGGGCATTCAAGGTCGCAAATTCGGAATATTAATAATTAGGCCACCAAACTGTAACACTCTGCCCAAACAGAGCTCTCCTTGACCTACCCGGAAACTGGATAATCTCAATTTTTTTAGATAGCAGCAGTATTCTTTTAGAATATAATTTTAAACTAAATATTAAATAAGTATAAAACAAAGTCGCTATTTTTGTGTGTCTGCTTATACGCTTAGTTCTTCTAAAGCACGCAACCGATTTTAGGAGCTTTTCTTACGATTTACGCGTATGTATCATACGTGCATATTATATTCATAGAAAGTAAAGAGTAGTCGACTACTATTTACTTTCCCATGTATTGTATGTATGTTGAACCTATTAAAAATGTAACTAAAATATAAATACGATATGTATTTATATTTTAGTAACTTTCGCCTTAGTGCTTCTTAGTTCAAACTAGCAATACTTGTTATGTTTTATACGCACAGTAGCGAGTAGAGAGTATTTTCCTCTAAGTATTTTTAAAACAAAGCTATATGTCCTAGATAATACATACATAATATATTGGTAAAATACATCTTTTCGGCTTTTTTGGAATAAATGTGTATTTTATAAATTCATATGCAAAAACTCAAGATACATAATCAGTGTCTCAAAAGTGTCCTCAAAAAAGAGCGCAAAATTTCGAATTGTGCGCTCTTTTGAAATAGTCTCAAATTGCGTGACTTATAGAGAAGAAGTTCGAAATGTCAGTGTTCTTTATAAAAATTTAAATTATTAAATTTTAAACTTTAAATAAATTATATAAAAAAAAAGACCGAATGGGTAAAAAAACGAACTAAACAGATGAGAACAAGTTCACAAAGGAGCATAGTATTATGTATATTATTATATCATCTGTATTCTGTGGTATTATGCAGTCTGATAATACATAATACTCGTGTATTATGTACTTTGTTGTTCGCTGCGGGTCTTGCTAGTTGCTACATGTATGTATGTTATGTACGTACGAGTATGTCTCTGACTAGTGACTGTATAATGTGTTCCTGCGTCAACTTGTTCTCATCTTCCGAGTTCGTTTTTTATGCAGTCGGGTTTTTTGTTTTTATTTTTTAATTTACAGCTATTTAATTCTAGCCGTTAGACATATGGAGTTTTATTTAACATTTTCTTATCCTAAGTTACTTTTGTTTAAAAGTAACTTATATGTTTATATAATCTCCTAAAAACCTTTATTTTGATAATCCACTCGATAGGTTTGGAAGAAATAAATGCTCCATTGTGTTTCATTTTTACCTAAAATTAATTTTGCAATATTTAATGGTAAACGCGATTAATGTCCCGCTGACCGACTTCGGCCACGACGGCTAATCTCATTGAAACTATATAAAATTTCTCTCTTGGTCTTTTAACTTCATTAAAAGTAATAGTAATATTTTGATGATGCGCTTCGCCGCGTCGGGGGACCGCCAAACTTTATCATTATCGACCTTCTTTTTATTTTTATTTCATTCTTTTTAAATAAATCACGGACACTAATCCTAATAGATAACTCTCATTGAGACTATTCTTATTAGCCCAAACATGCTATATCTGCTTTTTTTTAAGTTTTTGAGGAATTGAGCATCCCGCAGACTATTTGATGCTAAAGCATCAACTCAAGGTTAGCATGTCTTGGAAATACCAAGTACCTAAGTAAAAGTACTCGAAATCTCAAATTAACCGGATCTATAAAAGTTAGTAAGACCCTTTTGTCAAGTAGGAAATAAGCTGATGATCATCAAACGCTTGAACAGATCTTCATAATGTATAGCTAAGAACCATCTCGATCACGTCAGCATTCAAACAAAAAAAAACCGCATCAAATCGGCCAATTCGCTTAGGAGCTACGATGCCACAAACAGAGACGCAGACAAACCGACACACAGACAGGCACGTTATACTTATAACACGGGCCGTCTTTTCACGTCGGGGGTTAAAAGAACGTGACATAACGCAATTTTTTTTCATACGCATAAGTTCGAATTAATGTTAACACAATCAGAACTTACGATTTTTGGGTTTTATTCTTTGGTTTGATTTAACTTTTTGATGAGATATTTGTTAGGAACTATGCGTCTATAGTATTACATATCAATGATTTTATACAGTAGAATTGACATTTAAAAGTTAATATTTCTGTATTAAAAATTCTTTCGGTCGTTTAGAAAAATAAGCACTAAGACGACGACAATATGTTTAAATTATTTAATGAAAATTAAGTAGTAAGCAACATCCATTAATCATTATATTATTAAATATATTATTAAACATCCATTCGTACTTAGCCTTCAGTATAATAAAATTATTTTATTGTTACTGATAAGAATATCACACGACATTAAAGCTATATTTATTACTCAATCAGTAGATTAATTTAAGCGCTGTTACGTCTTGCGCTGGGTTTATTTTACAACTCAGGACTTTGTACAAATGTCTCAATAGAAATTTATAGTAAATGTAGAGCATGATATAGCGTTTTTTTTTTGTAGTAATATATCTTATTTTGTATTCAGTTCAAATAGTTATCTAATCAGGACATAAAATACATATATTTTATAAGATGTGGCTCAAATTTATCAAATATGATCGAGATAAGTTTTTCTTTAGTATAAATATAAATATGTTGGGACATTAACACAAAGCACCATCTAGTTCCATGGTAAGCTACGAGGCTTGTGTTATGGATACTAGATAGTTGATACACTACACATATATAACTTTAAATACATACATATCTATTATAAATATAAACACCTATGACTGGAGTACAAACATTCGTGCTCATCACACAAATGAATGCCGCCAGCGGGACTCGAACCCGCGACCGCTGACACAGCAAGTAGGGTTACTACAAACTGAGCCAAACGTGTCGTCAAATAATATTTTTATAACACTTGTTATTACACGTGTATGATTTTTGTAACAGAGAACCTCCTATAAGACTTGATGTGAGAGAAATTGTTTAACAATAACCCTTGTGTAATAAAGAAAGATTTCTTATTATGTACTGTACATTAAGGAAAGGAAGGCTATTTAAATCATATATACGACTTGTGCTCTACTAGACTGCATAGTATTATGTTCCATCGTCAACTTGTTCCCATCTTTTTAGTTCGTCTTTACGCAGTCGGGTTTTATTAATTTTTAATTATTATTTTTATTTGTATCTTTTTATTTTTTGTCAGCTAGACATTTTTAGTTTTATTTAACAATTTTTCATCAATAATTATTTATAAACATGTACTAATTTGCATATTTTTATAATCGCCTCTTAAAAACTTGTATTTTGATACCGATTTGGATAAAAAAAAAACAATTTCAAGACATAACGTAGTGCCTAAGATTCAACAATATTTTGATGTTTAATGATATTTATTTATTATCAAGACGAATCTAACAACGTATAACATCAAAATCGGTTGCGCCGAATTAGTAATTACAAGGGAACATACGATCGGACATAAATACATCCATACATAACCCTCCTTTGGGTAGTCGCAGTTGCAGCCGCAGTCGGGTAAAAAAAGAGTAATCGTATTAGAATGATAAATTCTTACTATCGTACATTTACTGCAGTAGGTTTTTGCAATTGTTCGCGGTTTAATAAGGAACAATATATTTATCAAAAGTTAAATTTAATGTTGTAAATACATGTTTTATGTTTTTTTTAAAACTGATTCGCTGTAGCCATTTGGATACGGAACCATAAAATGAAAAAAATATAATGATATGTTGCATTAAGGAAATACCCTATGGATTTGCATAATGACACAAATTTCCGACGATTAAATCGTCATTCACCGGTACTTATGTAAGTATTTGTGTGATCATTCTAAATCTAGATCATCTATCAGTTGACAATTATAAAATAATAAATAATGCAATCCCCACACGAGTGTCAAAAATCGCGGTGAATTTGGCACATTCAATGTCTTTGGTAAAGTTAAATTGATAAAAAGAAAAGGAAAACTGAAAAAGAAAACGTGTGTATGACTCATACGAATATGATTTAGATCCTGTAGTTTAGTGGGTTCAAGTTTTTGTAAAGATATTATAATTCAAATAGATACATAGATTTTTCGTTCTTGTCGCGGTCGAATGCGAAAGCGACCCTGTGGCCCTGTCTCTTGCGAACGGGATCACAGTGGTGGTTTTAACTTTTAGTGGGTAGTATGTCGCGCTTCTCGTGGCAGGAGTCCCACATACCCCGCGCGCCCCCCGCGCACGGGCACCGGTAAAGGGATTTCCCCACGAATTAAAAAAAAAGGTTCTCGTTCTTAGCTAGTCGGTGCGTGGGTAGAAGTAAGTATAGCACCTAATAATATCAAGATAACGATAATCCATAATAGTTCAAATGTTATGTGTTTAATGTCTATATGTTATTGTCAGCGTATATTCTAATTTCATTTTAATGTCCATAGGTTGGGACTTGGCAGGCCTTTATACATCGAAGTTTCATAAATGACTAGTGATTTACCCTCGTTTCACTCGGGTTCATCCTTGGGTACGTTTTAACGGTTAGTATGAAGTAGATAGACTATCTATACTACATAATTAAATATTTTTTTGTATGTATGTTTGAACGGATTTGGCTAAAAATCTATCCAACAGATTTCAATGAAACTTTTTTTAAATATTCCTTACAATTCCAGAAGTGCTATGTCTGTAATGACGATCGCACCGACAAACACACGCGAATGGGCATTAATTTTAACAAAATTTTTAACTAACCCTAGCAATAAAAATCGATGTACCAAAAAAACCCCAACTGCGATAAAAGTGAACTACAAAAAAAGAAAAACAAGTTGACGAAGGAACATAGTATTATGCAGTCGGAGAAATAAATACACACAGCTCCTCTAAGCTATTCTAAGTACTTATATGTATGTCTCCGACTGCATAATACTATGTTCCTTCGTCAACTTGTTTTTTTTAGTTCACTTTTAACGCAGTCGGGTTTTTTTTTGGTTTATGTAACAAGTTACTTTGGGACGCGCTTAAGGCTTGAGCAAAGCAAGTGCGGATCTCTAGTAACTAAAACATACACACATATATGGTTAGGTTTTTAAGACCTGTCTTAAACACGTTTTTACTCAAGTAAATGTAAGTAATTTTAAGTCAACTTCACTAAAAATATCCAGGCAATGTAGCATGAGAAGTTCCAATTCTTATTTCAATGTTTTTAAATTTTGAGGAGTGGTGACTATAACAAGTTCATCTAAGAGCATTATAGTTTATAATATACCTAAGTAAAGGTAGACCCGTAGACTAGTGAAAGTTTTACGGTATCTTAAGAGACCACTTATCTATTTGTGTCAGATTTATTATATCACTACATAGTATAATAATGTGCTTAGATCTGTCCCTATATTATATGCTTAGATCTTTAAAAGTACGCAACGATTTTGATGCGGTTTTTTTAATAGATAGAGTGATTCAAGAGGAAGGTTTATATGTATAATACATGCATAATATAGTAGAGAAACACTGATAATTTTAGAGATTTCTAATGTCATCTCGTAAATAAACACTTTTTTTGCGCTTATATTGCAAACGCTGGCTGAACCCTACGAGATAGATCAAAATAATGTACTACAGTATTGTACAACATAAAAAGGTCTACAAAAAAGTCCGGAATGGCATATGTCTATCTCTTAAGGATATATACTATATCCATTTTACTATATCCAAGCTAGGAACGAACCCGAGTTAATCGAGGGTGATTCGCTAGTATTCGATATACTTATACTTACATTATAATACTATTGACTCGTAATATTTATTGTATTTGCAAGTTTATAAATCACTTAGTGGATACCGTAATTTGATATAAAATTATTTATTTGACGAACGTCGTGCATATTTTTAATGTGTATAGTATAACTTACATATAAAGTAACATTTTCAGCAACTATCAATCGATTCTCATAATTTTTTAAGGAAAAGATTATTATTACTGTTGTAAGGCGATTTCATATATAAATGAAGAAAAAATACCCCTAAAAATATAATTACAATATTACTTTCAAAGTGATTTTGAACCGACTCCTGTTTACTTTTTTTAATAAAAAAATATGACACTACTTGCTCTCAGTAATATAGCTTAGCTTAATATACCAAATTTTGACGATTTTTAATATGATAAAATGTAGCACCATTTTACGATTGATTACTACTGTAATAATATTGCAAGGACAGAAAGAAGGCTTTCTCTGAATAACTTAAATTTAACTTCTTGTTACGAAACAATATAAAAAAATCATTTTTTTTTTAAAAATTGCTAGGTATAGATTAGATAAAATAGATACGATGAAATAAATTCTCACCTAAACATTCTGCCGTACGTCACACTGTATTCACTGTCATATACAAACTGCGCGCGCGCAGATTTGTTAGAAGGTCAGACCTCGTTGTGCGCTGGAACCCTGACGTAGTTATTTATCAGATACCTTAACTCTCATCTTAAAGTTATCACTGCTTAAAATGCGTAGGTATGTTAAGTAGTTTTTTTTTTTCAAAAGTTAATTGAAATTAATTTTTGTTTTTCATTTTATTAAAATCGAATAAACTTAACTGACTTGAATTTATTGAACGTATCCTGTACTTTTAACAGATGCATTAGGAAAAAGCGGATTACTAAAAAGATTTATGTCTTCGATTTTAAATATGCCAGCCTATTATAGTTTCGTACTTCACTCATATAAAAACGTGAAAATTGAAGAATTATTCTTATAGGATTAATTAAAATAAGCGTACAACAAAATGTGCTTAAAATACAGTCTACCTTGTCTGTCCGTGTGATATATAAATTCTTATCTACTTATTAAAAAATATATATTAATTCTATAAAAGTTATAGGAATAGTAAAACTAAACTCTTTAATAATAATTAAAGTAATCTTAAAAAGTTTGGCAAAATTTGTCGATTGTGACCTTGTGGAGGTAATAAATGGAAAATTAGGTCGTTGACATGCCATAAAATTGCTGTAGGTAAGCCATAGTATTGTACCTGCATATTAAACAAAAGCAAATACCACAATACTTTGCTAAAGCTAATAGTGTGGTTTGTGTCATGCAAATAAATACTTTATTTACCCATGAAAATTTTATATGCATTAGAGAGGTCACTTCTTTAAATTAAAAATTCTTAGGGTATGGTCCACACGATATAAAAATTTAGCTCCCTTAATAATGACCTCCCGACCGACTTGGGCCACGGCAGTCAGTCTCATTGAGGCTAGCCATCTGCACAGGAGATATTATAGTGCATAAGTATACGTGCCGACACAAGTGCACTCTCTATTTCTGTCACTCTCATACTCCGGTGGAACGATTACTCGACACGAACGGTGAGAGTTAAGACGCAGGATCGACGGCTTTAGGTACGTGCTCTCCGAGGCACGGGGGTGAAACACCGCCAACTTCCCAACTCCGGGCTGTTACTGAGATTTACTATACTGAAAGACTCAATAACTAAACTTGGCCCGACCCGGGACTCGAACCCAGGAGACCTCTTGATGTGCAGCCGTACTTGCTAGCCACTATACCACCGAGACAGTTACTCCCTCAGCTTAGCTAGCTTCCTTAGCTTAGCTACCTCTCACATTCGTGCATACTTATATCAGAAGGTCGACCATGTAATATACGAATCCGCACGAAAATGTTGATATTTGTTACAAGCGTAGGGTAAAGTAAATAAGAATTCTGAGGTGAATCAATGAAATTAGATGTAAAATGTATAGTTTTAAATATAGGAAAATATATGTAAAACGAAAATTCTTCTAACCTAAATTCGAACGTCGATATGTGAATTCATATTAAGTACTTACTTTTATTACTAGGTTGTATTACCAGCCGTACGACAAACGATCAGTAAATGCGTAGATAGACATAGGAAGGAAAAAAAAATTAAAAGGTTAGGATGTTGATGTTGTTGTGAAGGATGTTTAAACGATATCTATGTTATAACCCTATTTAAAAACTCCAATAGGATCTCATCAAAAGCGACAAAAGCCGCATAGAAACTAATAAATATTTATTGGTTTCCATGTGGTTTTCATTGGTTTCTATGTGGCTATGATATTCTATTGGAGTTTTTAATAAGGAAGTGTACCGAACGAAATAACTGTCGGTATTTCAAAAACTAGGCGAGATATCCAGATTAAAGTAATGACAATAATCTTAAAAAATGTATTAAAAAAGTTGTATTAATAAGCAACAAAACATGACCTTGTAATTTTTTAAAATTTTCTTTGACATAGATAATACCGTTTTCAAGAAAATCAGGGGAAACCCATGAAATTTCCAACATGTTAACAGATTTAATTAGACTTTTTTACCTACTTCTAATTGTCTTAAAAAATTACTATACTATCATCGGAATTACAACAACTTATAGTTTCAGATCGATATGACGATTAGAAGAAAGCAAAAAAATGTCATTAAATCTGTTAACATACTTGAAATTTCATGGGTTTCCCTGATTTTCTGGAAAACGGTATTATCTATGTCAAAGAAAATTTTATGGGGCCATCTCGGGACTTACTTTAATACAGTACCGTTTACAGTAGTAAAATCGGTCAAGCCGTCTCCGAGAAATCGGTGAACATACATACAGACGAACATAGAACCGTCTCCTTTTTGGAAGTCGGTTAAAATGGGAGTTATCATTCAAGAGGGAGTTTATGTAATTAGTGATAGCAAGTGTCATATAAGCATAGTTAATATTTCTCATAATCCTTTATATCTTACTAAAGATTTTATAATAGGTAGAGTTTATGTACCTTTTTAAAAAGACAATGGAAATAGTTCTGAAGTAATTAATAGTTTTTAAACTCATACTAGTACTTAAAGTCCTATGAAGCACGAGTAAATAAATATCAATCATTAATTATATATTCTATTAAGTAAAATTTTGGGTATACAATCTTATTGATAGTTAACATATAGATATTGATTTGCTCGGGATATCTCAGAATTAGCTATAAAATTTACCGATGAAACACAAGTGGTTTATAAGCCCTTTAGTCGTCGACGTCGACGTCATTCTACAACAAGTTTTTTTTTTATTTTTACTTTTCACATCTCGGCGGCCAAGATATTAGAGCTATTTGAAAAATAGTGGGCAACCATTAAACTGGCTATTTCAGGCAAGTTATCAGATTGTCTTTTTTAACCGACTTCCAAAAAGGAGGAGGTTCTATGTTCGTCTGTATATATATTTTTTATGTATGTTCATCGATATTTTCGCCAATTGTGAATCGATTTAAAAAATTCTTTTTTAGTTTGAAAGGTTATACCTACTCCCGAGGTGATCCCATTATCATCAAGTCAGGATCTGATGATAAAATCTCAAAGAAATCGAGGAAAAACACGAGGAAATATATATATTAGGGAATATGCGTGTGATTTACTTGTAATCTTTATAGCTTTTGAATTACGCCTGTATTAATATTTTTTAATGTAATTTCTTTTTGATTAAACGACGGGCGTTTAAAGTATTAGTATTGTTATGCTATTTAAAAAAATATACTGAATTTTAGTTTTTTGGAGCTGGATATTTTTTTTACAATTATAATATAACGATGTAAGCTGTTTATAAAAAATAAAATATCACGCATATTCCCTATTGGTGACAGTTTAAAAAAAACTTTTGCATGGGATTGTGTACCTACCTAGTACTTTTTTTGGATCGATGTATCAATATCATTTTGTGTAAAACGTTTCGACCTAATAACGACAGACAGACAGACTTCAAATTCAAATATTTGTAAAAATAAGCTCTTAGTTAATAAGTTTATAGTACTTATCAATTCGTAGATTTCACTGTTAAATAGATTGACGATATTGAGAAAATTATTATTATGCGTAGGTACTACTCCAAATCTTGAAGGTATTAAAGCCTACGCGATCATTAAGAAAATATTGTTTATTAATATTTGATATTCTCCGGAACAGAATTTAATGGATTCTCTGGCGGATAGAGGATTTGGGGGAGAGTCACACTTAGTACTTACATTCCGAAAAGTTTAAGGATTCTTACAGTATAAGGGATAGAAAATGAGGACCGAAGTGACGCGAGGGTCGTTAGTAGGTATACAAATAAAATAGCAATTATATGAGTATAAAAATATATTTCGTTCAATAAATAATATTAATTATTATAACTACGTAACAAGATGCAACATTTACGTACAAATATATAAGAAATAGGTAACAATTTCATAATTTCATAAACTATGATACACATTTTATGGGATTATTTTATATGTTTATTTAATTAAAATTCCTATCTGATTGATGATGAGGTTTGTTATGAATAATGGGAAAAATCTTTTAATATTTGCAGTTTAACGTTTACTTATATAAAAAAATACTTTTTTTTTATAAAATAATATGATTGTTTTTGTTGAAATAAAAAAAATATTTCAAAATAAATAGTCATAACTACGTAAGGATGTAAGTTATGATATTGTATAGGTATAATGATAATTTCTAAATTCTGTTTTGTCACGTGTGATTTATTTTATTCCTTGGGAGTATAGAAATTTACAGTACTAATCTAAATTAGCGATTAATTTAGATTTTTCGAGTAAATTTGATGAAAAGTGATAATATGACCTTATTTTAATTGTGCACGAAGATTTTTTGAGAATTTATACTGAAAATTAACTGAATTACTTCCTAAGAGTCAGTGATTAGATACCGCTAAACGAAATTTGTTCGCTACTTTAATATATTATACTTTACATTAAATCGAAAAATGCACTGAACACTTTTTTACAAGTAATGGAAATCAGAGTATAGTATAACGTTTTAAAAAAAATGTATTAAATAAAGATAGTTTGATAAGACTCCATATTCAGATAGCTTTAAATGTAACTATTCTTCCTTTTTAGGGTTCCGTAGCTCAAAATGAAAAAAAATCCTATAGGATAACTTCATTGTCCGTCTGTCTGTCTGTCGAGACCCTTTTTCTCAGGAACGCGTGCAGGTATCAAGTAGAAATTAATGTCAAATAATCAGGTCTGTAATCTCTGGAGGAGCTGTGAAAAAATCAAACTTTTAAGTCAATGCAATCAAAAGATACAGCCGTTTATACGGATTTTTTGGCACTCGTTTGGGAATCAAAACCAACCATAGGCTCCATTTCGTTGACGTACTCATGAAATTTGGCAAGAAGCAATTAAAAGTAGCACAAGTAAGGGAAAAATTCATTTTTGCAATTATAAACTCGAGGCAGTGGTAGCCCATTGGTAACGCGCTCGCTTGGGAAACCGAGTGAAGCGGGTTCAAATCCCGGGTCTCGCACCTCTGATATTTTCATGTGCGAATCATTTCTAACATGATTACCACTTGCCTTACGGTGAAGGAAAACATCGTGAGGAAACCTGCATGTCTGAGAAAACCTAACAAGTTTTCGAAAGACACGTGAAGTCCGCCAACCCGCACTTGGCCAGCGTGGTGGACTATGGCCTGATTCCCCTCGTATTGAAGGGAGGCCCGGGCCCAGCAGTGGGACGTTAAAAAGGGCTGAATACAATTATAAACTTATTAATGTTTTAAGGTAGCGAACCTTCAGTGTGCGAGTCAGATTCGAACTTGTCCGATTTGTTTAAAATTAAAATGGGAACACCATCGACGTACAGCCTTTTTCTAAAAAAACTAGAATCATTATTTGAAGTTAAAAAATCATACATCGTAATTTATAGTAATCCATATCTATACTAATAATATAAATGTGAAAGTTCGTGAGGATGGATGGGTGTTTGTTATTCTTTCACGCCAAAACGGCTGAATGAATCTAGATGAAATTTGCAACAGAGATAGATAATATATATCATAGGCCTTTATCCCGGAAAAATGTACGGTTCCCGTGGGATAGATTTGTTTTTGTTTTTTCAATTTGTTTTATTTCAATCAGTTCATAAAGAAAAAAAGTTATGTCAATTTAACGAATCACCTAGGGACGAAACCGAGCGAAGCGAGGGTGAGTGGCTAGTTTTGAGAATATAATACTATAAGTCTGGCATACAACATTATGGTAACTTATACATATTTATCACTTAAATAATACACATACCATAGGTATATTTCAAAAACTATATGTTTTTAAAATTTCATTCTTGCAATTTAATAAAAGAAAATTACATTCACTAAATAGCCTCCTATTTATTTATTTATTTAATTAGCTATCGTCTACGACACCACATGTTTGTTATTTAGTCCTAATTTTATGTATTATTTTATTTGGATCATACATTCAAATTAAAATTAAAACATCTGACATTTTCAAATAGTTTTTTTTTGTCTGTTTGTATTAGATTAATAATGTTATACTCATATGAAACATCTATTTTCAGAAGCTGTCCAATTTCTTCAACAAAAAGAAGTAAAAGTGTATAACATACTTATATTACATAATAATATGATCATCATTGACATACAATATACTATATGTAGAAAAAATATATGAAACCAACTAGTTACAATCATTCTTTCAAACTTTAATTTCATTCATCAAAACAGAAAAAAATAAAAACATGGTTTGGCTCATATTGGTATTGATAACAATGTATCTCAATTATCTTTTAAAAAAATTTAAATGCACAGATTTGACCTCTTTACAATTTTTCATTTTTATATTATTATTATTGTATCCATCTATAGAAAAATTTAACGTGTTTATTTTTTCTACTTAAATATAAAAATTATCTATGTAAGCTTAAAATTACTAGGCGCCAATCGTTATTACTATAATAAATTTCACATGTGCACTAAGTTAAGGTAATCATTGTAATATACATATACGTAGTATATTATACTAGCTAATAAAATGATATTTATAAATAGTGGTTGTTCAAATGTAGTTTCATTTCAACCATTGCAAAACTAATACTAAAATGAAAAAAAATATTAGGCACAATCTTCAATGCATTTTGCTTAACTATCTCAAAAATTTCATCCTTCATAAACTGTAATATCCATTAGTAAATATTTTTGAAATATTAGACACATGTCACGCATCAGCTAATAAATATTTACTTAACTTTATTCTCCGTTTCCCAAATTTCCTTAAAAATTTTATTCCCTGTCAAAGACGCTTGAATATTTTAAATATTAGTAACTGCTAATCGGGTGGTTTGGAATCTACACCATTGCCAAAGCAATATTTGTGTTCTGCATCTTTATATGAATTTTCATGAAGCACACTATGAGAACTTGTACGACACTTTGTTAGGCATAATTCATAATCATCACTTATTGAATGAAACAACACTTTTTCTTCAGCAGACAGTTTAGATAGCACCAACTCCAATAGACTTCTCTGAAAAAGTAGAGGTAACTTTAAAGTATATTTATTTATAGTAGGTTTATATTTATTATGTTTTGCATAAAATTGATTTATGTTAAAAGTACCTTGTATTATTTCATCTAATTGTATGAGAGATTTGCTAAATGTTTAAAAAATAATTTTGACTTGGCTAATAAATATAATTTTTATAAATACTATATACTAACAAGAATTTTATTTAATACTCTTGAAAAACAAAAACAATCAACAATCAATCTATTCCACGGGAATCATACATTTTTTTGGGATAAAAAGTAGCCTATGTGTTATTCCGTTCAGATCCATTCGGCCATTCTAGCATGATTGAATAACAAACATCCATTTAAACTTACACATTTATATTAGTAAGATATATTTACTAAATAGTTTATCATACCTCATGATAATCTTTCTTTTTTTTAGTCTTAAATGTTGATATAAATATCAACTGTCTATTTATATGTCAATCTATGCATTAGATATAAAAATAAAGTAATCTATTAACTCATTTTTGAGATCTACGGGATAAAAGTTATTTAAAATACTATTACAATTTATAAACAACATAATATGCACACAATATTAGTTACATTACCTTGTTAGGATCTAAACAGCAGGACACACAGTATTCATAAATAATACAGCAATTATTGCTTTTGCATGAATGACAGCTGTATCTTTTTGTATATTCTGAGTCTACAGAGCAACAACCATTTTTAGCTAACTCAGATCTTTGACATACATAACCTAAAAAAGAAAGAATATTTAGAATGAGTAAGTTAAAATAAAATAAAAGCAGATGAAGTATGCAATGAGTACATCAGTCTTAAAAAAATCAACATACAAAACATTATTACCTCTATCATCTACTAACAAAGTTTTACCCTGGACCGAGTTCCGACATATACTATCATTTGTTTCGTTATGTTCTTGTAAGGTTCTCCACACAAATGGCTTCCTTTCAATAGATATATCCTGATATACCATATTTCTGCTGTTTCCCTTAAAAGAAAAGCATACACAATTTTATTATTTATTAAACATAAAATTTAGTAAAATATACAATAATATCTATGAATTATTATTTATTCGTAGAATAATATAACATGGGTAAAGAGTATCTAACAGTCTACTCACCTCTTTGAGGAAACTAACAATGCAGTAAGTCAAAGAAGACGCGAAAATAATACCAAGAACAAGACGTCTTCGGATAAACCGCAGTAAAGCGGCATACCACATTTTATACTCTCGGAGAATAGTAACTTATTATTCATTAAAATAACAATATGAAGCAGATTATATGATAAATTATGATTCTTTTCTGTCGCGCAAAGACGTCAGAACTTTCTATAATTATTTAACTCATGTTTCTGCGGAAATTAATTCGTACTTTTAGTCGGACATCAAAATCTTTTGTTTATGTACATGTAAACATTTATGCACGTTATTCTGTTGCGGTATTTGATGAATACAAAACAATTATTTATTTTTAAACTACAATTTATTAGTTATAATATCGAATATGTACATAAATATTTTAATTGACATTTGACATATTATGTTAAATGACATCTCGCGTCTTGACAGATATACCACCATGGATGACATATACCACAGTGCCAGGGTAGCTAAATTTTTTTTTTGTAGAATAGAATAGAAAATATTGTATTTTTTTATTTTTTTATTAAGATTTGTTTAAAGGAGGGCGCCATCCGTATCGCCTATTTACATTAATTCTGTAGTTAAGCAATTTATTTTGATGTCTCTTATATACCTGGTTTTTTGCTTATTATCTATTATAATAATTATTATCTACACTCTAGATGGAGTCATAGTTCACGCCGTAGACAGAGAATACTATTCTCAGTCTACGGTTCACGCGATATTTTTGAGAGAAGAAAAAGTTTAATACAACTTTGATGTTATAAAACAAAACAAAATGATCGGTAATAGTGATTTAATCTATTGTAATTCCTTCTGAAAGTTTGCATTGCAATGACCATTAATATATCTCAGGGCCAGTCGTTAAAAGTAGTAGGCATAGACTTGATAGAGGATTGCTTCTCACAGGGATATTTTAGCGGAACCCAGAACTAGACAGAACATCCACCAATGTGGTATATATGTGGTTGATTTCTTTATGTAGACTAAGTTAAGTAAATCTGGAGTGATTACATAAATGAACACATAATATTAAAAATTCGATATGACAACATATAAATTGAATGGAAATTAAAGCTGAGCAAATTTTTTTATCGTATAAAATAAGAATGGCACTTTACATATGTAACTCAAAAAAGAAGAAGAAGGAGGGAGACTGTAAGTTTTATGTACATACTTTGGGTCTTTAAAAATAACATAGACGTTAGTCTGTCAGTATGTTAGTTAAAAAGCTCATATTAGCTGAGTTACATGATTCTAAAGTCGTAAATATTGTATGGTCTTCTCCATTCTATACGACATTAGGGAAGTAATTTATGTCCAAAAAATAATATGAAACATGAACTTATTTTTGCAAATAAAAAAGTATGTATTGCGAAAAAGTGTGTTTTTTTCGTTGTTTGATTGCGGGTGTAGCTGCGGGTTCTGCTAGTAGGTAACTTATAAAATAAATAACTTTTTATAAATTTTTCAATTATAATTTCGTTAAGTACGTATATAAAAACGCCGAACGCCTCCAAAAAGTTTTTGATTTAGCACAATTATTTTAACTTTTATGTTGAATTTTTATATATAAAGAGCAGTGAGAAAAATTAATTAATTAATTAATGGGATAACTTTTTGAAAAATCTATGAAAACAATTTCTTTCCCACGGAACTTGATTCTTTATTTCCAGGTTACAACATATTTTTTTAATTTTTAAATTAATATTGTATGCTACTATAAAATTTTTCGGTTATACCCTCTCTAGCGGCGATGCGCTCGAGAATAAACGACCTTATTTTCAATGGCGGATTAAAATGATTAATTATGGGGCTTAAGTTCCGGCAGTTAAGACATTTTTAGGAAATTTTTCCTCTTTAAGGATGTTTTTGCTGATTTCCGCTAATATTTACCGTTTTCAAGTTATAAACAAAAATCTGAAGCCTTTTTTTGTTTCAGTTTTTTGTTTACAACAATTGCAATTTTTATTTGCAGAACATCATAAAAAAAAAAACATCTTTTTCAGAATTTTATTCCGCGTTTAATGAACCATCACACATATTTTTTTAACTTTTCTAACTATTTTTTGCAGACACTGAATTGCTCGACTATTAATTATTTATCATGACGTTTTAAATTGTTGTGTTGCATGTGCATTGTTACATTTTACAATAACAGATCCTTCCGAGAAGGATATCTAAAGAGGCAACACATTTTACAATAAAAGATCCTACCGCGAAGGATTTCTAAGAAGACCACATTTTAGAATTAAAGATTTATGTGAATGTGACTCAGCGCTGCATTTACATTAGGGGCACTCGGAGCTAGTGCCCAGGGCGGCAAATTTTGAGGGACGGCAAAATTTGAAGGTTAAATAAAAAAATCTTCGCGTTATGAAAAATTTTTTTTTTTATTTTCCAAAAAATGAATACTGTTGGGTTATAAAACTCGAGTTATGACATTTTTATACAAAAACTTTTTTTATAGATTCTCCATTTTTATTAAGAAATATTTACTTCAGATGTACTAAGGTTATTATGCTTAAGTCATTTTTTCATATCCCACCAACGAAAACTAAATATGTACAATGCACATATTATATTCAGAATACTTTCATGTTTCGGGTGTGAAATAAGTACAATGAAAAATTCACTAATATTGATGTACATAATATGTACTTGCTTTTTAAAAGTTAATAATTAGAGAATGCTTGTAATTAAAAATTCATTTTGGTCAAACTTCAAACAAAAGTAGATATTTTGCATTTCTTTTCAACTTAATAACTTATCTTTTAAAAACTTTTTATTAGTTACAATCGAGCGATATATTAATTATTCTGTAGTAGGTACGAGTACTACTTTCGTAAAGTACCGATCACGGGATTAGTTTCGCCCGTGATCGTGATTGCTTTGCAGGATTTATTATATTTAAGATAATATAATGGATATGTGGAGTGACGAAAATGGATAAAATGAGGAATAAGTACGTAAGAGGAACCTTATAAGTAGCACCAGTGGTAGAGAAGTTGAAAAGAAATCGTCTAAGTTGGTAATTGATATGGACATGTGAAAAGGAGGGATGAAAAGCAAATTAAAATAATTTAATAAGGTAGACTTTTAAAAAAATATTTAATTAAATACTTTTACACTTTTTAATTAGTCTATTTTATTACTAAAGACTGAGGTGATGTGAACGATGTCGCTCGCCTGTTCGCGGATTAATTATGTACTGCTCTTGCGGGGGGTCGCAACTGGATGCTACACACGTCGATGTTGTTGGAAATTGGAATGTTCTAATTGTTCATAAAAGTAATGTTTCCTTTATTACTCATTGTTTTTCAGCACTATCAGATTATTATGAGTCCATAGTGTGGTCACTGGAATGTGATCTATTTGCTTATTATAAAATATATTGTCTTTATTATATTTATAGTTTATATTTTTATGGAGTGCTGTATTCTGGGTGGCTTGACTTGCATGTAGCGAGAAGTGATGAAAATGAATGATAGATTGATAGATTGTGTGCGACGGAACAAGAAAGAGAAAGGGGTAAATGATGAGATGACAAGTAATAGGGGAGAGTGGAAGAGAAAGACTTACTACACCTACCCCCAGTAACTTGGGAAACGGGTAGAGAGAAGAAAAAGATAATGTAATGAATTAATTTAAGTCATTTATTATAATATTTAATTAGTATGAGTACATTTATTAATCTTATAAGATAATCCTGTGAAGAAGAATATTAAACGACATATTTTTAAATTTATAATTTATTTTAACTTAAATGAAGCACTTACATGACATGTCAAAAGCGGAAGGTAGAGGTGGTGCAGAGTAATATTTTTTATAATGAAAAAGGGAACACTGTCAGCGGCTTGAGACTTACGGCCGCTGTTAACATCTTATCTATCTGTAATTCTCATTCACGTTCATTCAACAATGGGTTTCTTAATTGTTTGTATTACTATTACACATGTCGTAATTCACTAGAGTTACATTTCAATGCGCAATTTTATAGTGTATCCAGGAAACAATCCAAAAAAAGTTTTTAATGAAATTATGTTCTCTATGAATGCTTTTTTTCTTTCTTTCTTTTGGTAGACATTAAGGTTTAACGACTCAAAGTTATTTTATATTTGTTACAGATAGTATTTACGCACAAGATTATACAATACTTTTAAATTAATAGAAAAATTGCACGTAAAAGTACCTAAATAGTATTTATAATGTCAAATATTTGCATAAATCTAAGAAAGTATTATGTGATAAGAAAAGATACTAAAGAAATTTCTTCTAAAAGCTTTATCTTGACCTCATCCTACGCCTACCCATATCGAGTAGGCACAGTATGTACATATTTACGTTTCTATCATTAATTTCTAATATTCGTCATATTTTCTCTCTCGCATTTTATTTATATTCTCTTTTATACATTGCCATACCGCACCTGCTTCGGTCACCACCTTTTCATACACGCCTCTACTCTTGCATTCATCATCTTATTACCTGTGCATGATAATATGACCGTACCACAATAACCCCTGTACGTTTTTTGTGGTTACCCTTGCTTTTTTTGGTATTGGCGCCACTTTTATTCATTATCACAAAATTTGTTGACAAAAAAGTAAAATAAACCAGTTTTTTTTTGGATTTATTTTATTTTATTTCTTAATTACATTACAAAGCTATACTTACTTCAGCTTGTACGGAATCGATTAAATGGCTGAAACAAAAAATATATTATTAGCTATTTTCTTTAAATTTAGTTTTTAAAAAGAAGTCAGTCACCAACGGTGAGTTGGACCAACTATAACAAACTGTTGTCATTGTGATCAACGATATTACTTAGACTTGTTACTTAAAATATTCTAAGGATTTTTTGTTTTAACTGCACAATACAAAGTATGTTTAACATTTAAATATACAAAAAAAGAGGTTTAAAAATAATTTAAAAATATACCTACTTATTTACAACAAACTTAATCACACTTTACATTTTACGAGGATATGTGAAAATTAAATTATTTATAACAATTATTGTATTGTATTCAGCCCTTTTTAAAGAAAAACAATTATTGCGAAGAATGAAATTGATAAATATATAAAAATTGCTACGAAAAATAAAGCAAATGAAATAAATTCATTTTAACTAAAGCTATCTTTTCAGATTTTTTCGCGCCACGATTGAAACGTGGAAACCAAAAATCAAAATAATCTGCGAAAAAATCCAAAAAGATAGTTTTATTTTAAATGCCAAATATTCTCGTAAATCTAAGAAAGGAATAAGTTCAGTTATTCACCTACCAATGAATCATATGGTGACATATTAGAGGGCTTTTAACATCTTCGCCGCTTACTATTAATCTTATTATTATTGGACGTTGACTGTTCTTGCATTACCTGATTTTGATTACGTTTACAAGTATGCATACTTCTTTGGCAATAATTGTTAGTTATAGTTGTAGTATTACGAGTAGGTGCGGAGTTTTCAATATTTGAATTTTGTTCTATTAAAAAATTCTTTAATACTTGTGAGTCTATGTTTATAGTAATTTCTTTTCCTGGAGACCCATGAGAAAATATGCATACATTAGTCGCATCTGTTGTTGTTGTACTGGTGCTTAGTATGTTATTTAAATTGGTATTTATTTCTGGCAACCTTCTTTGATCCTTACACTTATTTTCCAATACTTGATTTTGAAACTTTGTCCATTTAATTAAATCCATAAAAATATATTTAACTATTTCGTCCGTAATGTAGTGCCAAGACTTACTGTGAGCAATTGCAAGTGTGCGATTAATGAATTTTTGTATAAATGTATTATTATTTTCTAGTGGTATAATTATGCTAGTAATGGTAGTATAAGAAAATTTGTAAAGGAAATCTTTTTTTCGTGAAAATTCTTTTAAAGCGTTTTTGTATTTAAATGGGTTATTTTTATACGTGTTAGAGATGTACAAGCTGCAGTTTGCGAGTAAAAGTATATTATCTGAGATTCTGTCTAATAACATTATTAATTTTCTTTTATCTGATGTGTCTAAACTACTTTTTATATTTGCTCCTTTAGGTAAAGATGATGTTTTCGAATGTATACTATCATAAATATTGCAATGTAATTTGTTATTCATGGAAGAAATGTCTCTTAATTCTTCGTTTTCTTTATTAATAGATGAACTTGCATTCAAAGAGTAGATAGCAGATGGTTCTTTAGATGTATTATTAAGATCATTTTTTGAATAAATATTTTGGTTTAGTTCATTTAACTGTGTATCAATTGATTCATGATCTTCATCCACATTTGGCTCTTCAAGTATTAAAGTAACACTAATTGGTCTATCAAATTGAATTTTTTTCATACGTTCAAGAACGAAATCTGAAACAAGGGCATTTTCGGATTTAATAATATTGTTCTCAATCAATTAAGTAATTAGCGGTACTCTTTATGTTCCTTGCAGGGATGTTTTGCAAAGTGAGATGATTTTGCTCAATTTTATACGATTAACGTAAAATATAAATACAAACTAAAACTTCAGATTTATAAGGTATATTAATATAATAATATTTTTAATATTTTCTTTAAAACTTAAAAGATTTTTTAGAAAATATGCGTTGGATTGAAATGATAATAAAATTAATGTTATTAAGGTATTAGGATAGAATTGTCTACGAACAGTTGACACTTCAATTATTTTGTTTGCTTCTTATCTTTTACTGGTCGTGTCGAATTTTCGTCCTACCAGAGTACAGGAATAGAAAGTACTTGTGTTTTCGGGTATACTTGTGCACTACAATATCTCCTGCGTACATTGGTAGTCTCAGTAAGATTGACGAATGAAAACTGTTAGGTCAGGTTAGGGCGCACTCTTTCTACTTTTGCACACTTTTCGTAAACATACTCATATTCTAACTGTAGCTTAATCATCTATGTTGAATTCAATTATATTACCTAATGGTTTTTTTAGGTTTTTCTTTTTCACAATCCTGCCTAGAGTGAACAAAGATTGTTGTGATATTTGAAAGGAATTGAAAAATATAATTGCCATCTAATGTCTATATTACAAAAGGTATCTTGACATGTGTATTTTACTACTTAGTTACACATTTATACATGGCTTCAGTGAAACACAATTGGTGAATTGTAGTTATACATACCGTCATTGTTAGATGTTTGTTGTTCCATGGTGATGTTATTTAATCTGTAAAAAATAATTAAACATTTTGAAAAAAATAAATGATTTAGGTAAGGGAGAAGAGAGACTGTTGTTTCTTCCAGTAATAAGTAAAAAAAATGTAATGTATCTGGGGATACTTAGGGATACTATGTAGTTTCCTAAATGTGTGGGAGATTTGGCTATTTGGCGGTACCTACTTTCAATAGGATAATAGTTAACGCATTTAATAGCTTAATATGAATAAGAGTACATTATATATTTTTTTCTTGTGAGTGCACTAAACACCACAGACGTTGCCGGTGCTCTTTTCTGATTTACTTATTTATATTTTATAAAGGGACTAGCTTTTGCCCGCGACTTCGTCCGCGTGGAATAGTTACTTTGCTCGCAGAGCTACCGGGCAGCGGCCAGCGCCCTCCCCCTCACGACCGCCCCGCCATCGCATCGGGCTGCGAGCGCGCTCACCCATAGTCCGCGTAAAGTTAAATATGTATATTTTAAAACTATGATATCTCCTAAGATATTCATTAAAATCAAATGATGTCAAGGGCAATTTTGTTCAAAATTAAATACTTGTGACGAATAAGGTATTTATTTGGATAAGGATTAATATCATGTTTATAAAAACACCTTCGGAAGTAATGCATTATTTTAGAACAAATTTGATTACCATAAAAAGGGTTATATTGAGTCAACCTTAAAAGCTAGACATATGTTGTCATGGACTTTTTTATTAGAACTTTTAAAGGGGAACATTTCCGTCATACACTATTTTTTGCGTAACTTTAACCGTTTTTTCCCGTTTTTGCAACATTTTTCATTTATGCTCCGCTCCTATTAGTCGAAGCTTGATGTTATATAGCCTAAAGCCTTCCTCGATAAATGGACTATCCAACACAAAAAGAATTTTTCAATTCCAACCAGTAGTTCCTGAGATTAGCGCGTTCAACCAAACAAACAAACAAACAAACAATCAAACAAACTCTTCAGCTTTATAATATTATAGTATAGATTTTTTTATCTTCTAATAAACGTAGGTTTAGGTATACATTATGATCAAGTTCCCACGAGGCAGAATAAACACTAGGTATATAAAAATTTTGTTACTAGGTATTTTTTTTTTGTAAATTGACGCCTTTCATATTTTTTTTTTCTAGTTGGTACTTCACGACTCCCAATGTAATATTGTTATAATTACAAAAAGTAACTAATAATCAATAAATAGTAATAAAGAAGGACAATCTACAATACAAGGAATCAAATAGGCTTATTGTTAGAAGTCTACTGTAAATTGAAAAAAAGTTCAATTTTATTTAGGCCACAACGCTTATGTTCTTAGTGCTAAATTATAAGCAACCACGAGCAACTGTTTTAAAAAATGTGTTAACTGCAAGGCCTTATGATTAATTGGAACAACTTTGGTATCTGGGGACCTGGGACTTTGAAGGATCTTTTGAAGTTCTCTCTCTGCTTGATGATGCTTCTAGGCAGTAACGTGTCACGGTGGCAATATTATTACAATTTCATTAGTTAGGGAGCCCGTACAATATATTATATTATCGTTAAATCGTGAAATAAGTCTTTATTCAAATCTATCAATGCATTAAAAATGTCCAGGGTCTCCTTTGTAAATTAGTTTCTGAAGATAAACATAGAAGCCTTCACATTCATTAGTGAATTTAAAAAATATGTAATTCAGACCAACTGTTGTGTTTAAATAATAATTAAAGGCACAAATAATTAAACAGATAGGGTCACTTTGTGTTTTATAATAGTTAGGGAGAGGATTAGATGACATAGCAGGATTAAAAGGATAATTATTGTTCTTGTTCGTACTAAGTCGGAACATAATATCTGTTTTGGCTTTTGAAGTCGGCTCTGTTAATAACTTGAAACTTTGACTATAAAAAGCGCGGTGTTTTGTTTATGTTTGTAATTATTGTCTTTAAATTCAAATACTTCAGTTATTTTTTAGTTTTGAGTTTATCTATACATCTATACAGATAAATAAAATTGGAGTGACTGTTTGTAATATTAAAATAACCGCTTTTTACTAAATGCATATGGATGTATACACGGTACATATACCAAAACAACATATTTTACAATTTTTGTCTGTCTGTCTGTCTGTTTGTTCCGGCTAATCTCCGAAACGGCTGGACCGATTTTGACGGGACTTTCACTAGCAGGTAGCTGATGTTATAAGGAGTAACTTAAGCTACTTTTATTTTAGAAAAAGAATCAGGGTTCCGCGAAAAAAAATTAAAACCATGAAATTGTGAACAAAATCCGCGTACAACGTACTTACGCATCCAAGTAAAGCGAGGATAAATCGCTATATAATTTAAATGAATATCTTTGGAGTAGCAAGCTACTATTTATGTATAAACATAGCTAACCGTGAAAACGTAGCTAGGGACGAACGCGAGGGAAGCGAGCGTGAGTCGCTAGTTATTAAATATATAAAAATATATTTATTTTTATTTATTTTAAAATGTTATAATTAGATATGATTTTTATTAATGTGGCTTAATGTTTTCTTCGACTTTGTCACTTATTAAAAAAGAACATTCCACCCTTTATGGTTAAGTTACTGCGACTTATGTAGGATATAAGAGATTTATAAACATATATTTATTATTTAAAAATTTCATTTACTGCTCTTTGTCCAACTTCTGAAATAATATCATCAAAACTTTGTTGGGACTAAGTAACAGTTGCCGTCCCCCCAAATGTGCGTTCACCTTGCCGTAGTCTAGGCTTGAAGGCTATTTGAGGCCCACCTCGGTGTGCGTTGTACCATGCGGCTTGCTCCTGATACTTCCCTGATAGCAGAGTGGATCGTTGAAGCAATTCCATGGTTGTTGTGGTCTGCTTCGGCAGGACTGCTGTCGGGGCGTCGCGTCGTGGTAGAGTGCGTAAGCGATCCTGCGACGCCCCATTAAAGCAGAGGGATTCAGTTGGGTTTTAGTGGGTAGTACTGGCTTTGCCGGTGAGTTCCAAATAACAACCTGTATATATGCAGGTGTTATGCCTAAATGAATTTCCATACGTAAAAAGAAAAACAATTTCCGTTTTCGGGGCGTCGCGGTTGTGGCGGAGAAAGTCTGTTAGATTTATTTTATTTATTTATTTAAAACACTTTATTGCACAAAAAAATGGTACATTAACAAAAGAAAATACAATTAATGAGATGTGCAAAGGCGGCCTTATCACTAAAAGTGATCTCTTACAGGCAACCCATAGACAAGGATACAGGAAAATAAGTGAAAAGAGCGGAAAGGTGCATAAAGTGCATGTCGTATAAATAAACATACTAGTACATAAAAAATTACATATATAAAATACCAATTTTACCATATATATTTTTATTATACATACATAGACATACTTATACATAATAATATAATAATATCCATATACTTAAGTACATACATATATGCGTAAACAAGTTACATAGTACTAATTACAACGGCACTAACTACAGAATAACCTACTGTGATAAATAGTATTTTTTGAGACGTTTTTTGAATATACTTATCGATTTAGACATTCTTATTTCTATTGGAAGTTCATTCCACAGTTTCACTGTTTTAACGGTGAAAGACTCGCTATAGGATTTGGAATGGCTTAATGGGATTTCAAGTGACCTATCACTGCGGGAGCGAAGTTGTTGAGGGTGCTGGGAACTAGCCCCTAGGAACGCAAAGCGTTCTTTGAGGTAGGCAGGAGTATCAGGATGGAAGAGGACAGTGTATAGAAGAGAAAGTGAGTGTAAGTAACGTCGATTGTGTACAGTAAGCCATTTCAGTTGTATCCGATACTGTGTGATGTGATCATACTTCCTTAGCCCAAAAATAAATCTTATTATGAGATTTTGTAGGCGCTCGAGCTTATTAAGTAATTGCTGAGATAGATCTAAGTAACAGGAGTCAGCATAATCGAGTATCGGTAACAGAAGGGCGTAAGCTAAAGAAATTTTAGTTTTAACTGGTAGCAGGTTTTTCCACCTTCTTAAAGTGCCAATAGCAAAGAATAGTAAAGATTTAGTGGGTAGTACTGCTGTACCTATTCGCCGCGTGAGTCTCTACCTAACCACCGTACGCGCAAATGCATTTTCTAACGTTAAGTTTCCAACGGGGACTTGATCCTAACAAAAATTTGCACTTTAAAGCTTAATATTTCATAAACAGAACTCTTAATCGAAAAATGATTTTTACAAACCCGCAATATTTTTGAAAGATCTATCCAACGACATCCCACACCAAGGGCTAGACGAGGAAAAAAAACATCCCCATTTTACGTGTAGAGGAGATAACCTAAAAAACTTTGTCGACGTGACTAATATACATATATCCATGCCAAATTATAGATTTCTAGTATTAGGAGTTTCTGAGCTAAGCTGTGGACAGACAGACGGACGGACATATATGGCGAATTTATTTTTATGCAGGATTTTCGTAAAAATGAAAAGTAAAAGGGATTGAAAATCTCTTTTTTATTCCCTATAGTGATTTCCAAAATTCTATATAATATACTAGCGACTCACCCTCGCTTCGCTCGGGTTCGTCTCTAGGTACGTTTTACTGCTGAACTGCGCTGAACGTTGATAACTCAGTCAGTGAGTCGCGAGTATTGAATAAAAATAGTAATTGCGAATGTACCTTAGGTGATAGACAAATAATATTGCGAACTTGCCGGTATAACTTTTTAAGACCTACAATTTTCTAGTACATTGTTTTGATGTATCTCCTAAGGTTCAGCCAGCGTTAGCCATATAAATTTCTAAGGACGACTCGATAGAACCAGTCATTGCGTTTTCCCGCGGGAACGAAAAATGTACCTGTAGTAAAAGGTATCCCAAATGTTCAACCGAGTGATAAGCTATCACTATACAAAATTTAGTTAAATTCGGTTCAGTACTTTTTACGTGAAACGCGCACATCGATTTGACTAAGTCAGCTTTATTATAGGTATAGATAAGAATAGGTATTCCGAGTGTACCTTAAGAGATAGACATATACTGTTGCAGATTTTTCTGTTGACCTTTTCAAGACTTACAATTTTTTAGTACATTGTTTCGATGTATGTCTTAAGGTTAAGAAAGCGGAAGGTTTATAAGGAGGACTCGATAAAACCAGTTATTGCGATTTCCCGTGGGGAAGAAAAGTTTTTCTGAAATAAAAGGTATCTTAAATGTTGACCCGGGTAATAAGTTATCACTTCACTAAATTTCGTTGTAATCGGTTCATTACTTTTTGCGTGAAACGCGCACACACAAACAGACATACAGACAAACAGACAAAAAATTTAATAACTATTGTTTTGGGGTCTATATTGTATACATAATACTAGTATTTTCAAACCATCCAGGAGCCCATTGAAATATACACACAAAATTTCATCCAAGTCGGTCCTGCCCTTTAGGAGGAGTAAGGTGACAAGCACATGTACAGAAGAATTATATATATATTAAGATATATTTTGCATGTTCAAATTTTAATACTTTTTATATATTATATCTCTGTCTTCGTATTCCTCAAAAGATAAGTAGCACTGAAAAGTATCTAAGATAATCGTTTAAGAATATAGGGTCCTAGTATAGATTGTTAATATTCGAAAAATATAGTAGGTATAAGGTAGGTACATACATATTTTATTATTTGTGTGTTATGTTGTATGTTATTCCCAACAATATTTTGGTTACATTGAAAAAAAAGTTGAGATATTTTGCATGTCCGCACTTTAATACTTTTTATTATTCTTTTCCTATCCCTTAAAACAAAAGTATAACTGAAAAGTGTCTAAAATAATAAATAATTTAAGATATATAAGAGTAGATATGTACAGATAAGTACATACATATTTTTTCATTAACACTAACAACATTTGAATGGAAAATATTTTAAGTAAAAAAATACTTTTTTTTTTAATTTCAAGTAAAATTTATTAATACGAGTACAACCACTGCAACACATTTTTTTATCTTCCATAATTTGACACATGAGCATTCCAATCGTTACGCTGAAACAAAAGTTTTCATCTATAAATAAGGGTGTTAAAGATTAAGCCACCCCTTCAGACTTCAACCGACTTCGAATATATCTAACTAGCGGCTCACCCTCGCTTCACTCGGGTTTCGCCTCTAGAAAAACAAAAACAAATCTATGCCATGGGAACCGTAATTTTTCCGGGATAAAAAGTAACCTATGTGCTATTTCAGACTATAATCTATCTCTGTGCCAAATTTCATCCAGATCCGTCCAGCCGTTCTGGCGCGAAAGAGTAACAAAACTATCCCATGGGAACCGTACATTTTTCCGGGATAAAAAGTAGCCTATGTGTATAATTCCAGACTATAATATATCTCTATGTAAAATGTCATCTACATCTGTTTAACCGTTCTGGTGTGAAAGTAATAAATCTATCCCACGGGAACCGTACATTTTTCCGGGATAAAAACAATCCTAGGTCCTTTCTCCGGCTCTAGACTATCTGTGTACCAAACATTCAAATCGGTTCAGTAGTTTTGGCGTGAAAGCGCGACAGACTGACAGACAGACAGAGTTACTTTCGCATTTATAATATTAGTAAGGATTAGATATCTACTCGTATAGCAAATGAAAACCCCGTTCAGTATTTTTTTATTTTTCAGTGCCTTGGAGGTCATTTTTTTTTGAAGTAGATAAGAATATATGTTTTTCTATATCGTAATAAAAATTAATTTAATTTTAAGTAAAAACTGAAATAGTTTTTAACCGACTTCAAAAAAAGGAGATTATCAATTCGACACGTATGTACATACATATGTAAGTAATATTATTAGAACTGTAAAATATTCCCATATGATAATAATCTATTAGGCCTTCCAAACAAATATACAATATTTTATAGGTGTGTTACGCAAAGCCAAACCACCGCATAGGCATGAAACCTCACGTACATACAACGAGACGACGTGCCGGCCGCAGGCGCTAGCGCAAATGCAAGCGCAGCAGCCACCTACATTTCATCAGTGCCGATGCCACAACTTCCTACAATAATTGTAGTATAAAAGGCATTACCTAGCTGCATCTTCACTGATTTGATCTAACATCGATCGACAGTCATTTTAGTTGTAAGGACTTTTAGTTAATAAATTAATTTTAAGTTAATTTGCATTTCTTTGCATCCCCCGGCTGCCCCCAACATAATTGGTGTATGTATGTATGTTTGTATATATGTATGTTTTTCCACGCATTTCTCCGAAACTAGTAATCGGATCGTAATCATTCTTTTTTTATTTGCTTCCATTTATTTCATCTTACGGGACAGTAAAGATTTCAAGTTCGTTTAGTAGTTTTTATGATACGTATTAATTAAAATGCTAAAGTTCTAAAAGATTATCATATGTGAATATTTTGCAGTTCCAATAATACACATTACATACGTAAGTGTCGAATTGATAACCTCCAAGTCGGAGGGATTAACATCCCTCCCGGACAAATTCTAAGAAATCCGTGCGAATTTCCGAGAATTCAATTGTTATCTAGCACACCGGTGTGCTCGCGGTCCTCGAGGTGTTAAAAAGGTAAGTTACCTGACTGCTGCAGTAATCTAAGCATATCTGATTCGTAGTGGCTTTACAAACAGTACACACACACAGTCCTGCGTCTTTTGCTATTGTTGTAACTCTAGCTTTATCTTTGCAACCCTAAAAAAATTATAGTGATATTATAACAACAAACAACAAAAATAATGTTATGAAAAATATAAACTATAAAATTAATATCGACTAAAATCATTATTACGTAGATCTTGATTTCTGTTAATATGTGATATATGTAGGTATATAAATCGTGTGATATTTATCTTTACTAAGGAAACAGTTTTCCATTTATATATTTTGTCATTTTAATTATTTCTTAAATCTATGACGTAAGTGTTAAAATATGTTATTTAATTGACCAAATAAAATATGATATATCATAACACGTTTATTGTTATCAATTTTATACAGGCTGGCTTTTTTTCAACATAAGATTTAGTGTAGCCACCTAGCGAGAATTGGTATACGACTAACATTCCTGCAACCACTATACACGTATTTGATTCTAACTTTTAAGTGAAGATTATGTATTAGATAAAATAATAAAACCATTACCATTTGATCACTTGGCCAGTTAGTGCAAATAGGACTTCCAATCCCACTGTCTCTAGAAACCGATCTTCGTGCTGATAATCGAACATCAATGTTTAAATCATTACTATTGTTTACTATTACATTTCCTCGCAACTCATTGTCAATTGTATAGTTTTGTATAGAAGCTTGAGGAGGATTTTGATAATAACTATTATCATATGGTAGTTTTTGCCTTTTTGAGGCGAATATAGTGTTCTCCTCTTCAGGAATATTAACAGAGGAATTTCTTTTAAGAGATAGACCGTTAATACAACCTTGAATATTATTTAAACAGTGCATATTTTCTTCTCTCGTATGATTACTGTTACAGTACATGCAGTTAATATTATTTAACTGTAGCGAACTTATAGGAGCGATATTCATAGTCGTATTTTTGTATGTTGATGGTAGACTGTTATGGTCGACTTTAGTCAACGTTTTGGAAGTTTCCAAAACTCTTTTTTTTTGTTTTGTCCAATTGATTAAGTCTGATATAATATTTAGTAATAACTCTCTGGATACGTCATGATGACCTGGTATGTTATTAGCAATTTCAAGCGTTCTGCTTATGAAATTTTCAATAAAGACAAAATTTTTTTCTTGGGGTAAAATTATAGACTCTGTAACAACGTATGATACTTCGAAAATATTGTTCTTGAAATGTAAGTAATTATTCTTTGCTTTCTCGAACATTAATCGATCATTTTTATAATTATTATATGTATCGTACGCAAGATTTAATATACGAATTATATTTTTGGACAGAGTGTCTAATAATGTTCTTATTTTTATTCTTTCAATTGTTTTATAGTTCATATTTGAGGCTAGTTGATTCGTATTTTGTACTATCTTCGTATTGTTCATTATGAAGTTTTGACTGTTCAAATATGTGGTTTTCATATAAGGAGAAATTTCAGTAGAACCTGAAAAGTTTCCCGAAGGTAATATTTGGGACCCAAAAATAGTTTCACTTGTTATGTTGCTATTTTTATCTTTTGTTTTTACAGAATCTTCAATTGGAATTTCGTAATCTTCAGTATCTGATTCTTCTAAAATTAAGGTTACTTTAAGAGGCGCATTTGGTTGAAATGTTGCCATTTGTTTGAGTACACCACATTCTGAAATATATCATTTTTGTGTTAATTATAATTAATTTACAAAATTATTTTAAAGTTTATTGATTTTTATTTTATTGATTTGATTAATCTAAAATTTCAGTACCATTTTTATTAACTTCTGTCCATTTCTCTTTCTGATTCTTCTTCTCTAGATCCATTTGTCTTATATAATGTTTTATGTATTTATTACTAATCTTCAGATGAAATAGATGTGTGGCGTCATTAATTTAAATTCTGCAAGTTAATTAGATTGGAATAAATACACAGTACCTAATTCCAAAACCTTCGTTCTGTTAGGAGGCCTACCCCGTTGGTGTTTTTTAAAAAAGGAAACTACAATATAAACTTAAAAGTTTATTAAGATATTTCACACAATTGTTCAGTATTTTGACTTCCGAACTTTATCCTTAACGCGTCTCGAAATCGATGTCAGATCTACACGGGGTTCTAAGTGTAGTAAATTATATTTAAAAAAAATAATAATAAATAGAGAGAGTTACTATGTTATCGGGTCGGGGGTTGTAATGAAACAACGTTTCTCGTCGAAAGGATAAGTGCAACTAACTTTATTCACTTATTTCTACAGTTTTATATATTATATGAGTGCGGGGGAAAGTGTGTGGGGTCTTAGCAAAAAAAGGGACAACTCACTTGTCATACATTTACACTACTTATAATTAATCACAGATCCTTCTGAGTAGGGTCTCTAAAAAAATGATACATTTTAATTATCTGACATGTGCATAGTTTATGATACAGATCCTGCTGAGAAGGATCTCTTAAGAGACGATACAATTTATAGTTATAGATCCTTCCGAGAAGGGTATCTAAATAGCCCACGTGTTGGGTTACATAACTAGAGCAATGCATTAATAAATAGGTTAATATAAAAGAGACATAATGTGGATTGAGATTAATGCTTAAAATGAATATTATAGAGAACAATGTAATTGCTAACTAAGTTAAAATAAAAGAAAAATAATCTGGGTTAAATAAATGCATACTAGGTTTTAACCGTGTAGAAAAAAAAGGGATGTAACAGTTCGTTGATTTATTGTTGTTTTGCAAATAATTAGGTACGCAGTTTTGATCTAAAACTGATAGGGTGCAGTTCTTATTTTGCAAAAAGACTACAAGACTGAGAGTTTAAGATAAGTGCCTACTAGAGATACGCCGAATGTTCGGCCGAATACTCGTAGGGGAGCGAGGGGCTTGTTGTAACAGTTTTCATTAAAACTAATATATCTTGAGATCTATTGATTAAATCTCTACTAAATAAAGGTGGATGGATACTGTAACTCTTCCTCTACCAAATCAAGTAAAAATAATACCATAACTATTGGTCATTATTTTACAATCAATTATTTTCTAGAAGAAGTGCGGTGTTACAACTTACCTCGTGCTTGGGGCAAGTTGTAACGTCTACCGGGGCAAGTAGTAACGACAAAAAAAAACCACAATAATACCTCTAATCATTTATTTTTATTTATTTTTAACAAAATTTACATCTTTCTAAAGTAAGTATTATGTAATTCTTATCAAAAATCAACTCAAATACACTTTTTTAGTAATCAACACTTAAAAATTAAGTAATTAACAGTTTTATTTAGTTAAACACTACTTATAATCATCATCGCACTTTTGAATCACAGTAAGTAATTAAATTATTTATAACTAAGGTATGCTTCGTAATTATCTCTTCTTAATAGCTATCTAACAAAGTATTATACTTATGTAAGAATCAACATTTGGTGGGTTTCATTATAATTAAATTCAGTCTTCATCTGAGCTACAATTAATACAAATAAAAGATATAATGTCTCCTGTAACACATCCTACATGTGCCCACATCTTACAAATGATACACTCTATCCAATCTTCTTTATTTGTATCTGTGTAAGCTTCACCACATACCAGGCAATACCACTCTTCTGCTTCAGAATTTGAATCTGAACATAAAATCTTTTTTTTAGCTCTGCCCACTCCGGTTTTATTATTTGTTGATTTACCTTTGGCTTTTCCCTTCCCCTTCCCCTTTCCTTTCCCTTTTCCTTTACCAGTCAATTCCAGCCACGTTATTTTGATGCCAAGAAGGAGGAATGTTTTTTGCTCTAAGCTGCACACCGCATTGGTAAACTAGTTTCCTTACTTCTATAGGAAGTAGTCCAAAATATATATCGGCGCACTTGAGTAGGTAAGAAGCTATCTTACCTTCCTCTTCTGCAGTAAATACTTGTCTAGGCTTAACATAACCAACTCTTAATCTTTCATTATTCTTCTTTTTCTTTATGTATCTATAAAGAGAGACGTGACATAATCCGAAAGTCTGACTAGCTTTCCGAATACTGCATTTTTTTTCTAAAACTTCAGCTGCCGCTAACTCGTACACTTCTTGGCTTTGTGTTGCCCGCTCTAACTTTCTTTTATACACCCTCATTCTAAAACAAAGGAAAAAAGTAGGTACCTACATCATAACTTGGGGCATGTTGTAACACGTTACAACAAGCCCCGGGATTTTGTTACAACTAACCCTATGGTATGATTTTTAACATTTATCAAGATAACTATTTAAACAATTTAGCAATCATAAAAACTGTTACACATTATCAGAGATAGATAAATTTGAATGGAAATAAGATATAGAAAATTTGACATTAGTCGATATTAAAAAGGCAAACCGAAATTTTACGACAGTACAATTTTATATTACCTGGCAGAAATGATGCGCGTGCACACTTCCGCTCACTGCGCCGGCTGGCGGGACACTTGCTATGATAACATAATGCGGCGCGGTTTATAGGTTAAATCGAGTCAAAGAAATACGTTAATAGCGTTTAAGATCCTAGTGAAAAGAGCCTGTTACTACTTACCCCTGTTACAACAAGCCCCACGCTCCCCTATTCGGTATGTTCGGCGTTTTTTTTGTGTTCGTATTCGGCCGAATATTCGGTTAAAATGCCGAATAATTACCGAATACTTTAATAATATTATGTTAAGATTTATAATTATTTTAAAAACTAAAAAAGGTTTTACACTAAGAAATACTTTGTCGGATCAGGTCGATATACCATTAACTAGAAGCTATATTTAGCCATTACTAACAATAAAAACAAATGCAAGCACGACTGCTTTACAAATAATGTATCTTATCGCTGGCCTGGTATATTAATAATGCTTTGTAAGTTGATTTGCGGAAGTACTCGCTTCAGTATAGTTCAAAATAAATCTTAACAAGCAACTTACCTTCACACTCAAATGTAACAACATGTTATTGTTTCTCTCAGACATTTTGATAATAAATATTAAACTATTTAGGTTACAAATATTTTTGCACACAATTCGATTCATAAAGCTATGGGGATAGATTAGATAAAATGGCCTTTCTCAAGCTTTTTTATACGTAATAGAACGTGAAAGTGTATCCACAAGACACCTGTGGTTGATTAAGGGTTGAATAAAGAATGTAAATAATAATAATGTAAAGTAAATTAAATTTGCGTTTTATTTTTCACAGTAATTACCAAGCGGAAGCGAACCGTTTTTTATGTATTTACGAAAATCATATAAAACTAGAGAATACATTTCCGTTAAAGAAAAAAAAAAAATTTTTTCTTGCATAACACGACGAATAAAAAAGAGGCGCTTTATAAGTTTCGCACACAGGCACTACCGAGGGTCGACGCGGTCTTGGGTGTATTAACACGGGTGTAAAACTCAGTACTAAAAATTTCAACCGTATGTCTATGGTTAGCGAATGGTTTGTCTATGTGCAATAATAGAATTTGACAACTATTTCAATCCCCCCTTACTCCGCAAATCATTCAATGATCCCCTCCTCACAATGGCGCCTGTTCACTCCTTAATCTGTGGTGTATTAATTGACTGAGCGTTGCAAGGGCGAAGGGCTAGCGGGGTTCACGCGGGAAAGAGATTTTGCCGACATTGTACGTACGTTGTAAAAATGAACCGAATAATTCGGCCTAATATTCGGTTCGGTACATTTTGAACCAAATATTCGGCTGAATATTCATATTCGGTTGAACCCATGTTTGGCGCATCCCTAGTACCTACGTTTACAGTCGGGTTTTTTATTTCTGTAAATTATTTTTAATTTATAGTTTTATACTTTTTGTCAGTTAAACATTTTTAGTTTAGTTATTTAAAAAATTCTTACCCAATCCTAGTTCAATTTTGATGGTATTTTAGTTCTGACTCTATGTACAGACTTATACCAATTAGAATGTTTTACCACTAAAATGTTAAGCTGTGAATAAATTCATAATCTATTTCATGTTCTTTCCCAAACGTTACACGTGTAAATATTAAATGAGGTTGAGACAATTTATAGCTATTAAATATCCTTAAAAATATTTTTAAAAGTGTTTATAGTTCTTTATATATTATGAGTAGATAGTAGAAGGCTTTCCCGATTTGTCTTATTTTTACACGACTGCGGCGAAGCCTAAAGGAGGGTCATGTGTTTGATCTGTACGTATGCATGTACGTAGAACCGACCCTATGTTCCTTCGTAATTACTTAACGGCTTAGCCGACTTTGATGATTCATACGTCGTTCGATTCGTCTTGATAACGCGAGTGTCATAGCGTATCTACTCACACTATGTTACAAAATATTGCAATTTAACAACATATTATAATTTTCAAGCAAACTGTTATTCTTAGACTACTTACTATCTTCGAAAAAAAAACGAGGTCGCTTCAAAACATCTTAGGTACATTAATTTTCATGTTAAATAAAATAATCAATTGAAGTCTTTTTCAATGTAGAAAATGATAAAATAAGGAGAAAACAACAGTAATAAAAAAAACCATTTTGACGATTAAAAAAATTGTGAGCAACCTCTAAAAAAATTTTTTTTGAGCTGGGTTTTTAAAATAAGAAAAAGTAACATTTTTTATACGAGACACGAGTTATGTTATCGGGACGTGGGTTGTAATGAAACAACGTTACTCGTCGAAAGGATAAGTGCAACTCACTTTGTGTTTATTAACTTATTTTCTACAGTTTTATAGGAATATGAATGCGGTAGTGTGTGTGCGTTCCCAGGACAAAAAAGGACCCTTAAATTATTTTTGCTTAATTGCTTGCTATTTGTTACAACTCAGTTGTCTTACATGTCAACTGTTTATGATAACAGATCCTTCTGAGAAGGATCTCTAAAGAGACGATACATTTAATAGTCTAACATGTGTATCCATTATAATAACAGATCCTTTTAAGAAGGATATCTAAATAGCCCACGTGTTGGGTTACATAACTTTTCTATACTAATATTATAAAGCTGAAGCGTTTGTTTGTTTAGTTGAACGCGCTCTTATCTCAGGAACTTCTAATCCGATTTGAAAAATTCTTTTTGCATTACATAGCACATTAACTGAGGAAAGCTATAGGATATATATCATCTCGGAAAAATGTACGGTCCCCATGGGATAGATTCGTTTTTGTCTAGGGACGAACCCGAAGCAAAGCGAGGGTGAGTCGCTAGTACATACATAATTATGTAACCTGTGAGAGCAGCGCCGTTTAGGTATTAAATGCAGTTAAAACATGCAAACGAATTAGATCTTGACCTTCAACTCTAACAATAAGTTGTACAAAATAAGATCACGTTAAAATCAATACCTACTACAAAAGTGCGTCAAATGTCATATTTGTCGTCAAATTTTTGTTCGTCAATGCTTATATTCACAAGAATTCAGCTTGATAGTTTTATTTTTCTAAATGGCTTAGGAATCTTGGACTACACGTGCTTAGAATCAAAAATCAATACTCAACAAAGACTTTTTATTATATTTTAATATTTATTATATTATAAATTAAATTTATATAAAAATAGCGAAATATTATTATGTTAAATTAATGCTTTATGTAAATTTAGTTAGTAAGCCTTTATAATAAATAAATAAATAAATAAATAAATAAATAAATATTTTACTAGTATTCTGTGATATTTTAAATTATGATTTTGATGGTATTATTTATAATTATCTATTCATATAATAAAACTGTAGAGGTCGAATGTCTGTACACAGAAAAAAAAATGCTAAAAAGCTAGTCAGGGTGACGTAAGAAGAAAATAGAAGAAATCCTGATTTTTAAATTTTTTTTGTTTCTCTGTCTGCTTGACTGTTTGTACGGGCTAATCTCTGAAACTGTTGGACCGATTTGAATGAAATTTTGCATGATGGTACCTTATATCCCCTTTCAAAATTTTAGATACTTTTCATCCCGGAAAATTAAAGAGTTCCCGTGGGATAGTCAAGAAACTATAGTGACTTATACAACTTAGTACACAAAAACTACTAATTGGATTTTAATGAAACTTTACAATAATATAGTTCATACATCAAAATAACAAATAACCTACATTTTATCCCGGAAAAATGTACTGTTCTCGTGGGATAGATTTGTTATTGTTTGTCTAGAGGCGAACAGCCGCTAGTAATAATAATATAATCCATTTTAAAATATAAAAAATATCATATTCGCCCGTTTATTAAAATAGCTGAATGATATTAAATTTTCTAATATGTACATTGTACATACAAACTATAATATTTCTTTACTTACAAACTTTGTTATTGTTATTTTCGGTTAATGATTTTTTAATTAAAGGACGACAAATTAGTAAACAAAAGTAATAGAGCCAAATAATCGTTTATCGTTTATTTAAATAACATTTATATAATATTTTTATTATTTCACTGGCGCCTCACGCTCGCTTCGCTCGCGTTCGTCCCTAGGTACGTTTTCACGGTTAGCTATGTTTATCAATTTTTTTATTTTTTTTTATTTTATTTATCATTAGGGAAACATACAGTGATACAACACAAACAACAAATAACAATAATAATAGTAAATACACCAATAAAGTTTCCACAAACAAACAATTCATACAGTAAAACTTTAAAAAAAAAAAAAAAAAAACCGACTTCCAGGCACAGAAAAGTAAAAAATAACCAAACGGGGGTTTTCATTTAGAATAGATACCTAATCAGATATTTTCGAAGTCGGTGCCAGCCAATACAAATCAAAGCACACCAGCACAATAAACCTGCCACCGGAATATCAAATATTCTGCAGCCAAGCAGTAGTGTGTTAAGTGTGTAAATTTAAATTTAATTTAATTTTTAAGACAGACCATAGAAAATAAAATTAAAATATCATTTAATATTTTTTAATAAAAAAAATACATTTAAGTATATTGTTAGTCATTGTCACAACTTAATTCTTCTACACTGTCTGTGGAGTTTAACAAATAACGTAACTTATAAATAACAGAAACAATGACAATAAAAAAATATAACAAATTCAACAGCTAAAATTCAATGAAAACGTTAAGAGATTTATGGATAACCCGAGGACATACACACACACACGCAAGCGCTATCCGAACACGAATGAACAATCAACAAAATGAAACAAATAAGCGTGACCTCATCCCACGCATCTTTCTGAGTATTATTAACATCAATAACATGATATACGTACCTTATATAGAATTCCAAAATAACGATTATTTATAATTATTTCGATTTATTTTTTATAATAGTAAATTATTTCACAATGCATATCACTAAGCCTTTACATTAGTTGCATATCACTATAATATTTAACAATTCCACTAGTCACCGTGCAAAGGGCACTCCTATAGCCACCGTACAAAATTCAAACGCGTGCAGTTACGGACGCTGTTTGTTTAGGACTAAGCCTGCTGCCACTGTGGAGTGTGGACTGCGAAGTATGAATGCGTATTGCGATTAGCAATACGTTTCACTTAGCGCCGGTCGCCGGATCAATGCATAGAGCTATCCGCACACACAATATTATTATTATTAGCAGTCTAATATTTACAATAACATTGATAACTAAATACCGGTCTGGTAATATAAGCCATTACCAGAAATCCGTTATAATGTTGATAAATTACTTTTTTTACGGCACGCTTAATACTTTTCATTTGTCCTGACTGACTGATCGATCAACGCACAGCCTAAACCGCTGGTCGTAGAAACGTAAAATTTAGAGGACATATTCCTTATACAATGTAGGCATCCGCTAAAAAAGGATTTTTCTAAATTCATCCCCTAAGGGGGTAAAATAGGGGATAAAAGATTGTATGAAACTCTGTTATTTTTAACGCGAAATACACGGTAAGTGGTATTCAGCTTTAAGATGAAAAATAAGAAATATATGTATTAGATTTTTTTCGAAATTCATCCCTTAAAAGGGTAAAAGGGGGTGATAAAGTTTATATGGGCAAACAATTATTTATGATCAGAATTACTTGAAACTTGGTAATAATGCTCTTCAATACAATTAAATAAATATGTATTTTGACATTTTTTGAAATTCATCCCATAAGGCTGTCAAATAGGGGATGAAATTTTGTATGAAACTCTGTAATTGATGCACGGAAAATGGTATTTACCTTTAAAATGAAAACTAAAACAATACAGATATCATTTTTTTTTTCGAAATTTATCCCTTAAAAGGGTAAAAGGGAGTTGTGCTGTTTATATAAGGAAAAAAATGTTTGTGATCAGAATTACTTGAAACTTGGTATTAATGCTCTTCAATATACTTAAATAAAAATGTATTGTAGATTTTTTTTAATTCAGGCCCTAAGGAGGTAAAACTGGCCGGTGAAGTTTGAGTTATTGAATATATTTAAATAGAGTAACATGGCTCAAGTTCTCTGTAAGTGCACACTATCTGTGTGAGATATAAAGCAGTGAACGGAAATTATTCCGAATCCAAAGGAAAATTGTGTATAACTTTTCGGCCGGCCACAGCAGCGACAACTATAACAGATCCAGAGCGCGAGAGAGAGAGCCTTACATATATTTGTGGTTGGTTTTTTTAGTGTAGACTAACTTAAGTGAATCTAGAGTTTTACTCTAGACATAATATTAAAAATTCGATGTGACAACATATAAATTCAATGGAAATTAAAATTGAGCAAATTATTCAGTCCACGCGAGCGTAACCGCGGGCAAAAAGCTACAACAAAGTAAGAATGGCACTTTATAAACGTAACTTAAAAAAGAAGGAGAAGGAGGAAGACTGTAAGCTTCAGGTGTACATAGCATTGGGTCTTTAAAAATAATGTAGATGTTAGCCTGTTAGTATGTTACTTAAAAAAAACCATATTAGCCATGTTGCCATTGTACTCTCTTCCTCTAACTTTGGAAAGATGGAGTATAGTCCGCGCCAGAAAGATTGGCAATAAAGTGCCCATTGAACTTTTGTTTTTCAAACAGGGATAATAAACCTGCCACCGGAATATCAAATATTCTGCAGCCAAGCAGTAGTGTGTTAAGTGTGTAAATTTAAATTTAATTTAATTTTTAAGACAGACCATAGAAAATAAAATTAAAATATCATTTAATATTTTTTAATAAAAAAAATACATTTAAGTATATTGTTAGCCATTGTCACAACTTAATTCTTCTACACTGTCTGTGGAGTTTAACAAATAACGTAACTTATAAATAACAGAAACAATAACAATAAAAAAATATAACAAATTCAACAGCTAAAATTCAATGAAAACGTTAAGAGATTTATGGATAACCCGAGGACATACACACACACGCAAGCGCTATCCGAACACGAATGAACAATCAACAAAATGACGGCCCGAAGGTGATGCATCCCTGCCATCTGACGTACCAAAAAGTTGGGGATGAAGTGTCATAACTCGCGTTTTGTTTAATATTGGAAATAGATTCGTAAATGTAAAAAGAAACTTGTTATAATGCTTTAAATTTATTTATTTCAAGTATAACGATTATAATAAGAATTGATTTGTTGCTAATCATCAAATAAAGTATAAAATAAGACACTTTTAGGTTTTTATACACCATTTTTACAAATACCAAATACAACTATATGGAGATCAACAAAATGAAACAAATAGACAAATCTAGTTCAATCTCGAATTATAATAAAAATCGATGATCATTTCTTATTGTCTTCGAAATTGGTAATTTTTAATTTACACATCTTTGCTTTTAGCAACTGACGAGGGATCAATAAACTTTATTGCCAATCTTTGTGGCGCGGACTATAGAAAAATGTATAAAAAATATAGTTAGTGCAACTTGTTAAATACCTAAAGCGTAAAATTAATTACAAAATATACGCTTAACGTCTTTTAAAATACTGGATATTTTGAGTTACGATCGCTAAAATTAAATTTGTTTCCCTATATTAACAAATGATAAAACTTACACAAACTTATTTTTGCAAGTAATAAAGTATGTATTGCGAAAAAGTTTATTTTTTTCGTCGTTTGATCGCGGGCGAAGCCGCGGGTTCTGCTAGTAGTTAATATAATAATTGAACCGATCTATGTTTCTGCAATACCTAATATATATATATATATATATATATATATATATATATATATATATATATATATATATATATATATATATATATATATATAATAAATAAGTTAATCGCTACAAGTATATTTAAATATAACTCAAATTTAATATAAAGAGCGTTCCATATAACAGATAAGCGTGACCTCATCCCACGCATCTTTCTGAGTATTATTAACATCAATAACATGATATACGTACCTTATATAGAATTCCAAAATAACGATTATTTATAATTATTTCGATTTATTTTTTATAATAGTAAATTATTTCACAATGCATATCACTAAGCCTTTACATTAGTTGCATATCACTATAATATTTAACAATTCCACTAGTCACCGTGCAAAGGGCACTTCCATAGCCACCGTACAAAATTCAAATGCGTGCAGTTACGGACGCTGTGTGTTTAGGACTATGCCTGCTGCCACTGTGGAGTGTGGACTGCGAAGTATGAATGCGTATTGCGATACGTTTCACTTAGCGCTGGATCAATGTATAGAGCTATCCACACACACAATATTATTATTATTAGCAGTCTAATATTTACAATAACATTGATAACTAAATACCGGTCTGGTAATAAGCCATTACCAGAAGTCCGCTATAATGTTGATAAATTTATTTTTTTACGGGACACTTAATACTTTTCATATTCTGCTAGTAACTTATATTCTGGTTTAAAGCAAAAAAAAAAAAAGAAAGAAAGCGGTAATAATTAAAGTAATCTATTTGTACAAGATCTATTAAAATAAATTGAGCATTTTCAGATTTCATCAATTACAAACACAAGGAAAAGGAACAAATGATTTCTTTTTATAATATTAGTATAAATTGGGTCAAGAGTGTACAGATAGCTTTACGACTGATGTGGTAAATGGCTTGAGGCTATTATTATGAATTTTATGACATCTAGACGAGGCGTCATACCAAATATTATTTACAAAATATTTACTTTAAGGCATTCAGAAATATTAAGCGTTGATTAAAAAATATATGGCAGATATTAATGTCCTCGCACGAGAAGGAGGACAGTCTTCTTAAGTCCTGATCGATTTCGGTCACGGCGCCAAATTTCACTGAAACTATGAGTTGTTATGCCCGCAGGAGGTATAGTGAAGTATGCGCACAAACATTTTCAAACACAAACAGAGCACTCTTTATTCCTTTTTGTCTGAAAGTACGATTTCATATTATGTACCTACTTGGACACGACCGGTGAGATTAGGCCCAGGATCGACTCTACGTGCTCTCCAAGGCACGACGATATAACACTTCAAAATTGTCAACTTTGGGCTGTTAAATAAATGGCTGCTACTGATAATCTTTTAACAGAAACACTCAATAACTATACTAAGGACTCAAACCAATGATCTCCAGATCTGCAGCCTTACATGGCAGGTAGATAGTTAGTACCAGTTCTGGCTCACATTCTTGGGGTAGTACCGCCGATTCTGGTTCACTAAACTAATCTAGATTGATTTTTCAATTTCTCTTTCATTGACTCTCTTGTGCTTGATTAAAAATCTCTGTAAGGTTTATTTCAAGGTGACCGCCGTGGTTTGGACCTGTTCTTAAGGCCGATATAAAAGTGCGATACTATAGAGTCCCACTATTAAGACGATAAGTTTTCCCTTGTAGGTTTTATTGAGGAAGAGTCTCACAGTACCCTGCTCATTGACGGCCTATGATGGGTTTTCCAACACAAAAAGAGGATTTGATCTAAATTTTGCAACCGTCGGCAAATTTCAAAAAGCTAAGAAGTATGCTGATTGTCGGAATAACAGTTATAGGACTACTTTTAAGGTTACCATATGATTGTAGACCTATCAGATTTACAAGCATATACTACAATTGATGTCGGATTGAAATGGATTTACCCAATAAATGATTGATTAATTTTTCGCTATAGTTTTATAGCTTTTTTAGTTACTTTATAGAATATTAAAAGATCTATTATTAATAATAAAAAGTTACAGTATACCTAAAACATCATCAAATATGTACCATATATTCGCATCAAAGGGCATTTAAATGCGTTCAGCATTTGCTTATAGCCGATGTACTTATTTATTAGTATTAGACTCATCAGTTTTAAAAAACATATATATTGTAGACGTGAAACTTCAGAAAAATAATCTACGAGAGAATGAGATGAATATAGAGTATCAGGAGTAGGAAAATTATAAGGTTTATTTTTTTTATAATATTTTTACAAAGTTTAAAAGTTATTTTACATTTTATTTGACATAAATATACATTATATATTATTCAGTATTTAACTTTATTATTTTTCACTTTCTGTGTAACGTAGAATACATCTCAAATAAATAAGGCATATTAGGCATATTACAATCATATAATATTTATTGAATATCATTTTGTCAGACAATTACAACGGTTACCATGACAACATGGCAATGTATTCCATCTCATTCTCTTGCCGACTTAATCCTATATATTTATGTGTTTGTCTATTTTTAGTGTCGCATTTCCTTTATATCGAGTTTTATATCACAACAATTCTAAAGAAGTTTCACTTCAAGAAAAATCTATGTGTAACTTTGAACTTTTTACAAATGTATTTCATAGTCTAGTTAATAAAGACAATAGATACTTTTCCTATAAATGGTCATTTTAAAATACTAGTATAATATTTATATGATCTGTGTTTATACACTTGGTCAAAAGTAATAGGTAATAGGCACCGCCATAAAATACGTATAATTATTCATAAACTATTTAAAAAAAAATGGCTTATCTGTTTAACAATAGAATGAGCGGCAATATTAGAAGTTAATTTTAAACAATAGATGTTTTAAGGTACCTACCATAAAACACTTGGTCCACAAAACGTGAAATATGAAGTTTGTAATGTAATGTATTTGTTAGTCTTTTTTTAACTTTTATAGTAATGAGAAGCTGCTGAGTGTTATTTATTTGTGTAATAGAGACGGTTTGTGATACGAAATGCCGAAACAACAAGAGCTTAATACAGAAACGGATAAAAATCCAGATGTAATATGTGGGATTGGAAAAATAATTCGTAGACTCATTTATGTGTTTTTTGTATTAGAGTTTAATTTTATTTCAGGATTTAGGAAATTGTAAAACTAAATAGTAAGCGCTTTCTAAAAATCTTGCGAACGGATTTTTATCAATATAATGTGCAATTGGAAAAGTAGTTTTTGGATTCATTTATGTATAGTTTAATTTAAGGCAGGGCTTAGGAAATTATCAAAATCTACTAATAATAGTAATATCATGGATACACTAGATGTACGACAACATCTGAAAAATATTCATCCCAGTCTAGAACATAATGTTTATGCTGCTAATAGACTACCCATGTATACCCATGTACCAACGTATATAATATGTAGTTTGGATACGGACGATAAAGCAGGTTCACACTGGGTAGCTTTACATATCGATACGAATGACATCGATCAATATTTTGATTCATATGACTTCAGTTCGTGGAGAATAATGCTTAATGTATTTGCTATATAAGTTTTATGGATGTTCAATGCATAGTTTTACAAACATATTTACAGGGAACACACTGTACAACGATATTTTAGTGGATGAGATGTTCCACTCATATTTTATAAATAAATATGTAATAAAATCAAGAAATAAAAATTGTAAGAAATGATTGAGTGTGTTTTACTGATGATTTGGAGTAGCATAGTAGTTCATGAATAATAGAACTATACAATAACATCATAATCAGGGTGCACAATGAGTAATAGATAAGAACGGCAATGCAATCGCAATGAGGGTGTTCAAGGAACAATAGATAAGAGGAAAAGGAGAACAATGGAACGCTAATGAGGGTGCGGGGTCACCGGATATCATTTAGACATTAGGTAATTGATCTCCACATCTCCAGAACCGCGCATCCTACGCAAAAATGGTTCGCAGAAACGTGATCAGAGCATGCCAAAACCTTTTGTTTTTTTTTTAGGATCCGTCATCCGAAAATCACCCGTAGAAGGTCTCGTGAGCCAGAATCGGTGGTACTACCCCAAGAATGTGAGCCAGAACTGGTACTAACTATCTACTACTACATTCGCTTTGATAAGAGTAGTCCACAAATACTCGCGAAAGAGAGCCGTTATCGCCCTAGGATGATTTGTGAAGCTATTGAAATTAAAAAACATCCAAACTTCAATAGGGAAGATGGTTGGGTACTATCATCATCGTGGGATCCTCTAATAAACATAATAAAATCTAATAATAAAAACAAACACAACAAAGCCGTAAACAAATGTAGTTAGTTCATACTGTGTGGATTGTAATATTTATAATAATAACAGGTAAAAATAAATAAATAATATTTAATTATAATACGTATTAATCTTTTTTTAAATAATTAGAATTAAAATCAACAATTATTGTAAAAATTATTGTAAGGTACTCTGGTACCATTTTTGAATTTTTTTAAATCATTTTTGTAAATTGTGGGTAGGCACTGTCTGTAACAAGTATGTATATAAAGCCTTTGAAATGTCTAAAACCTTAGTCTCTCCCGTGACCATGATTGCTTTAAAGCAGCGGTCGGCAACCTTTCAGCAGGCATGGGCCACAAGGTGGCAATTTCTAGTAAAGGCGGGCCGCATTTGTGATAATAAAAAAAAAAAAAACATTTTATTTGTGTTTTATTTAAAGAAATGAACAAAAAAACAAAAAAAAAAAACTTATACCACAAACTATGTAAACTACAAAATGACAATTCCTAAAATGGCTCTTATCTGTGAGATGAGAAATATATTTATTTTTTCGATAATTACGAATTGAAAATGTTCGCATAAACAAATAAAATACGCATAAACAGTACTTAAAAACATATAAAGTTTTATTTACAAAACAGTCACGGGCCGCATAGAGAGAGCTCTCGGGCCGCATGCGGCCCGCGGGCCGCGGGTTGCCGACCGCTGCTTTAAAGCATTCGAAACGTCGGGAACCAAAAATCAAAATAATCCGCGAAATAATCCGAAAACATAGTTTTATTTAAAATGTAAAATATTTGCGTAAATCTAAGAAAATAAAATATCGCTTTTGATAAATTTTTATTCAAGACTAGCGACTCATCCTCGCTTCCCTCGGGTTCGTCCCTAGCTTGGATATAATAACATGGATATAGTTTTTTTTTAAGTATTAAAACCTTCTGTGGACCTTAAGGAACATACAAAAAATAAATTAGCCGAATTGGTCCAGCCATTCTTAAGTTTTATCAAAATCCGTCCAGCTCGTGATGCGTTCCCAGACGGACAGACAAATAGACAGACAGACAGATAGACAGACAGACAGATAAAAATTCTAAAAACTATATTCGGCATCGACAATAATGACTATTTCAATAAGATTTTCCAAAAAATATTTAATGTATAGATTCGACTCAGAATTTTATTATATGTATATATACTAAGATAGATAGATAACGACTTATAGTTTTCCGTATTTAATTGAAATTAAAAGAACCTGACCTTTAAGTCTTAAGAACCAACCAATTTTCATTATATTAATATCGACAGCTTAATTTGAAAATAAAATATTAGATTGAATACAGAGTACCTAGGTCTATCATTTTAAGTTTTCGCGTTCCATAATTATATAATAATCCCTTGCTTGAGAAATGATTGATTCCCCATACAAACTTTCATCCGCCTTTTCAACCTCTTAAGGGATCATTTCCGGGATAAAAACTATTCTATGTCGTTCCCAGGGTCTCAAACTATTTTTATACCAAATTTCATCTAAATCGGTTCAACGGATTTGTTGTTTATCCATTCCAAACAAACTATCAAACTTTACCTCTTTATAATATTAGTGTAAATGAAATTTTGTACAATTTTCGTTCAAAACATTTTTTGTATGATAAACTGTTTTTGAGTTAAAATACCTTAGCCAACCGCGAATCCTAAGCGTACCTACTATTACGTTGTTTAAAGTTAATAATAATTATTAAAAAAATGCAATTATTAAAAAAAAAACATTTTCGTTTGATTATACTTATTTTAGGTTATAAAAAGTAATTAAGTAAAATACATGACTACTACAGCTTATTACTTTTCACTCTGAGGTGAAACTCCTTTTGTTATTTTTAACATTGAAAATGTTTTTTTTGGTCGCTTCCGTATAGGCCCGATTTTCAGCGAAAGTGCGACATCGCCCTGGTGTCATGGCTTTTGGGACTACCTGACTGATTGGGATGTCAAAAGATGCGTCATGACAAGGGCTACAAAATGCAAAAAAAATTTTTGAATAAACTCAATCACTTTTTTTTTAAATCGAAATAGTGTGAAAAATGCGGTCGTTTTTCGCCCGATTTCGCTCAGAAAATAATTCATATCTTGAAAACGAAATGAGATATCGAAAAAATGAAAAAAATCCCTAGAGATACGATTTTGGGCTACATTTAAAAAATCATTGGAGGTGCGTATCATGGCTGGGTTATTCAGAAGTTGTACCTTTGTGACGCAGAGTTTACGCCCGAAGAGCGCGTGAGCGCAATATTGATAGTGAATAAATATTTTGGAACATGATTATATGTTTGAACGAAGTGATTCTTTATGTATAAATAAATATGTATTTAAACTAATAGTTAATTAATATCTATACACATAATAAAACAGTAACTTAGCGAAATCTATACATGAAATATTTTTTTAAAACAATGACTGTAACTTATTGTGTACAGAATATATACCCCAAAACAATAGTTATTAAAATTTTTGTCTGTATGTCTGTTTGTCTATTTGGGTGTGCGCGTTTCACGCAAAAATTATGGAACCGATTTTAACTAAATTTTGTGTAGTGGTAACTTATTACTCGGGTCATACTCGTATATAATATAATTTAATCCCATTTATAAAATATTATAATTAATTGAAATATTATAAATACGAAAGTTTGGATGGATGTTTGTTACTTAATCATACCAGAACGGCTGAACGGATCTGGATGAAAAGCACAGTGATAGATTATAGTCCCGAAAAAACGTACGATTCTCGTGGGATAAATTTGTTTTTGTTTTACACAAAGCAAGCGATCGACTATCTATTCAATACTAACCGTTAAAATGTACCTAGGGACGAACCCGCGCGATGCAAGGGTGAGTCGCTAGTCTGTATCTATACATATACTAAAATTCAGAGTCAAATCTATACATTAAATATTTTTTGGAAAATCTTATTGAAATAGTCATCATTATCGATACCGAGACCGAATCTATAGTTTTTAGAAGTTTTGTCTGTCTGTCTGTCTGGCAACGCATCACGAGAAAACCGCTAAGACAGATTTTGATGAAATTTGGTATGATATTAGCTGGTTATCCAAGTCAACATATAGGATAATTTTTATTGCGGGAAAATATCTCATCTTTGAGAAATCTATGCTAACCGTTAAAATGTATCGATACATATAATAAAATTCTAACTGCGTCGAAAAGGGGATGAAAATTTGTAATTTATTTGTACTAAAGTCTGAAATTTTTAATGTAAAATGCACGGAAAATGGTATTTAGCTTTAAAATAAATAATTAAAATACGTATGTAATATGTATATTAGATTTTTTTGAAATTTACCCTTTAAAGGAGTAAAAGGGGATGGTAAGGTTTATATGGATAACAAAATGTTTATTGATCAGAGTTATCTGAAACTTGGTATTAATGAACTTTACTTTGGGAACGTAGAAGAAGAAGAAGCATAGATGTTTTTGGGGGTCAGTGTAGCACTGACCCCCAAAAACATCTATGCTACTAATTTTAATAACAAAAGTGATTTTGATTTCAATAACTTAAGTCCTTTGAAGGGTCAGAAATAGAATATAGGCCGGTCATTTCAGTGATTCAAATGGATGAAGCAGTTCACTATCCTGTAGAATTCCTTAACAGTATTCTATCCTTCTGAAGGTTGGCATACCTGTTGTGAATAAGCCACCAAAGCTGTGTAATCGGATAAGACTGCTAGTAATATATAAAAAAATATTGTGACCTCTGTGTTTGCTGGATGTACTCGAGGGGAATCAGTATTCATACCTCGAATAATACCACTAATAATCTCTGACTATGGTTTTGAATTTAATCTATCGTAATTCCTCCTTAAATTATATAAATATATAATAAATCCTCCTTAAATTATATAATATAAAATTTGTATTGCAATGAGTATTAATAAATGTCAGGGCCAGTTGTTAAAAGTATTAGGTATGGACTTCAGAGATTTGATTCTCACATGGACATTTTAACAGAACCCAGAACCAGACGGAACATCCACCAATGTGGTATACAAAGAAGCTCTTAATCAAATTTTAATTCTTCGGGTTCTCCTTGTAATTAATATGTTAAAAATGATTTAATTCAATTCATTTGGCAGATTCATTTTCAATGTACCCGAAGGTCGTGGCAGACACGAGATCTGTGGATTTTTTACCTTGGGGAAATACATATTTACGCATATCTCTTGCATACAGGTGGTTCTGTGGGACTTATCAGTTAGAAAAACCAGTACTCCTCACTAAAACCCAATGGAACCTTCGGCGTCGTAGGATTGCTTACGCATTCAACCACGATGATTCGATGGCTAGCCTACTTAGGCAGGCACAGTAACCTTGGGGTTGCTCAGAGAAGTACCAGGAACAAGCGAGCAAGGTGCCAGCCGATGCAAAGCAAATCTATTTCGATATGTATAAACACATCACAAATTGATGAATACTATTTTAACTATAATTAGAGTCATATTTCACTATTAGATATTCATATCTTAAAGCATTGCCGGCTGGAACCGACTTCGAAAATATTTTATTAGGTCTCTATACTAAATAAAAACCCCCGTTCAGTAATAGACCTCAGTTTATTTTTTACTGTTTAGTGCCTAGAAGTCAGTTTTGTTATTTTCTACATTTTTATTTAAATGATTTTTTTTTAAGCAACGAAAGGATTAAATTATTCGTATACCATAATATATTTTAAATTTTATTTTTTTATATTTAATGCTAAAGTGGATTAAAATGAACTAAAAGTTCATTGCTTTCATTTATTGTTTAAGTACGATGAGACGTTTAGTTAAATATCACGATTTATAAGAAAAATATCCTATTGTATATTATCACCAATGTCCTTGTTTGAGTTTTATATTTTCAGGCTTTCAGTCGTAGTCAGATCGTTGAACGCGCTCTACGCTTTCGTAGCATCCGTGGAAAATCGTTACGTATCGGTAGAGACTTTTGGTTAGTAGACTAAACGTTGTCAAGGAAGTTTATTATTAGTCCTCCAGGATAAATAATTATTTCACATTTCTATATATTACAACAAATTAATTAAATTTGAAGTTAGTTTTTTGAAAATCAGAACACTCAATAATAATTCATCAAAAAATTAAGTAAAGCGGCTATAGCGGAATAGGCTATGTCAATCATAGGTAAGAATTTCTTTATTCTGCAATACAATATTCAAATGTTAATCTTAGTTCCTGAACAATCTTAACTGTTACTGCTGTTTCCGAAAACAACTTGACATCACTAAAGTAGCTAATAAAATATCACATATTTTATTAGTTTTACAGTATATATTATATGAATGTGTTTTTTTTTTCAATTTTCATCTCAATACTTTTAATAATAATAATATTATTTCAAGCAACATTGACTCATTATTTGTTAGTAATACATAATACTTATACTCTATGCTAGTGCTTAACCTAAAAATTTATGATAAACTAATTAAATTCTTCTTCTTATTATTATATATTTCAATTCTCCCATTGCTGGAGTTTATTTTTTTCTAACGCGTATATTAGTCAAACGTGAGAGAGATAATGTAATTTTTTTATCTATTATTGCATTGCCAGAGATATTTGAGTGATTGCTGTGTTACTCCGTTAGAAATAGCATAGTAATAACTCACATACCTACAATCCAACCTGCTAGCAATTTAGCAATTACTCTCATGATACTGTTGGTACAGTTTCGCAATCTGCACACCAGGGATCCGCATCTTATGCATATAGTGAAGTAGAAGCAATCAATCCGCACCGCCGCGAACATCTCTGATACACTACAGAAACGGGGCAATCTTATCAGCACCCTGAAGGCATTATTATACTGAACACGTAGCGCGTTGTACGATTTTTGAGAGTACTTGGCAGTTGGCCCATAGGTTGCACGTGTAAAAAGTTGTGCAATATGCTCTGGACAATGTAGCTTAACGCTGCTTGAATAACGTACTACGGGCCAGCATATTCGCTCGTACTGACAACGCCCTTCGTTCCCACTCGACTCAGGCTTTTGTGGCTATACAACATAGCTAGATATAGTGATAGAGCAGATATAGTGTTCATTGAATTTCTAGCTCTTCTTCCTGCTAACGCGAGCGTTGAGACATTGCGGTTTTGTGGGTACAATTAGTTAAATTTTTACTGATAAATATTTTATTTATTACAATTTTACAATTATTCAAGCTATAAAAGCTTAAAAAAATATGAAATTCCAATAAAATAATATATTTATCGGTAGAAATTGTAATAAAAATATCCGTTCTTTACAATATAATGCTTTTGAAGAGTAAAGTATGAATTCCAAGTAATAACAAAACGTATTTATATGAAATCAGCGTGCGTGAATATTAAATTCATATCATTGTAAGATAAATTATGAAAATTAAATAGCCCTACTGCATGAAAAATGAACTGAAAAGATGAAGAGACACACATGTTTTATACTTATTGCGAATCTCGCTACATGTAAGATTTTTATAATATTTATACTACCTATAATATCCGCGTTATCAAGACGAATCTACGTATGGATCATCAAAATCGGTTAAGCCGTTTAGTAATTACGAGGGATCATAGGATACATACAGGTCAAACACATAACCATCCTTTGGGCTTCGCCACAGTTGGGTAAAATGTAATTTATCTAATTTTATATCTTCATGTACGTAAATTATTAACTTGAAATCTTAAAATAGATTTTGTTATATATATTTTAATTTGCATGTAAAGCGTGTTAGTATTTGTCTTGGTCAGTTTGTATCAATAATACGAAGGTTATAAGGATAACGTATCGTAAATTGTTCCATCACGAAACATGGTCTTTAAAAACCTCCAAGTAGCACATGTATGCTAACTATAAACACCATTTATGATATTATTGGATAAAATATTTTTGTTCTATATAATATTTCTACGATCGCAGACATGTTTTCATTTGGAGAAGCATTTAGTACAAAGCTTAATTTGTTTATTTTAAACCGACTTCTATGTTCGTTTGTATTATTTTATCGCCGAATTTTTGGAGGCGGCTCGACTGATTTTGATAGTTTGAAATATATTCTATTTAGATAGATTCCGAGGTGGTTTCATAAAATTTTCTTTGGCAAAATATTATATTGACTTAAACTTTGCGAGTGTTTGTTTTCTTATGTTAATACAGTGTTAGCATGGCACATAATTATTTCACTTTTCACATCACTTATCACTTATCTAAACACAATCACAATTTATCACGATTTATATAATAAGAATTTACACTATGACACCTTTAACTTTCAGCATTACGACCACTCACTCCAGAAAATACACTGTCCTTCTTGTTGCAAAATACCTCTTTTATACTTTCTAATTTTCCACCACCACATATTTTAAATTAAAGAGTATATTTTATAACTTTATTTTAAGAATCATAATTCATACTAAATACAGTTTTTGGTGCTGCCATCTCTACAAGCTTGGCAGGAAATAAGTATTTCATTTGACTTTAAATTATAATGATTTAAATTAAAAAGATGTAAAAAGAATATGATGACTATGCTAACAACAGTAATTTGGTATGATCGAGCTGATTAGATTGAGAAGTCAGAAGGTGGATAGTGTATCTCTTCATTAGCTAGTAGCTACTAGTAGGTATATATTTTGAGTTCGGACTTATTTCCTTTGTTTTGACAAGTAAAATTCGTTATACTTGGATTTTAGAGCATAATTTTTATTACCAATCTATTTCGATATGTATAGTTACATCACAAATTAATATTGACGTCTAAGTGCATTATCAGTTGCCGTCGATTGCGAAAATATCTGATTAGGTATCTAAGGTAAAAGCGTACCGCCGCACTATGGAGTATTTCATCCAAAAAGCTGGCCAATATTCAATTATACAAAAATTTGAATTCATTAATAAAAAAGGTACCTGGGTAAGCAAAAGAGTCCAGGCTACCTGTACATCGCCTTTGTTTGTCCTTATCTTTACAAACTTTCGGCCACCAGTCGTCATTAAACTGCTTTCGTGTGCTGACTACATATTACGATTTCATAGTACGATATTCTTATAGTTTTTAATAAATATTTTATTAATTTTATGGAGATAATTGTGGTGCTTTTCATAATGGATGATGTTGAGCCAGGTATGTTGTACTATTATATTTCATTATATTAGAAATAAATACTCACATAACATGTAAAAATAATATTATTTGAAGTGTACTTAAAATTTACTTACATTTTTGAGTTTAAAATTTTTATGAGCATATTAGTAATACAAGCGGGTAATATGCGGTTGTTATTTTGAGTTTTTTGATATCCCCAGAGAGTCTCCTTAATAACTAATTAAAAAAACGCTGCCCCAATGTGCCCCTTCTAAAATAGAACTTAATCTTTTTGAAATCGCGTATTACCAAAACCACTTTAATTTTGACAATGTTTTTTTAAAGTCTTTTTTTACTTATTTTAGGGCCATCTGGTGTTAAGATAGTGACACGTTTGGACATATTTAATATGCTTAAAAACATTAGGAGCGAAATTTTGCTGATAAATTGGATTCAGTAAATGTCATCATCCATGCAAATCCGTCATTCCCAAACGAATTTAAAGCTAATTTTATACGAAAATTTTCCTATTTTAAGAAAGAAATGAAAACTCGTTGGACAGCCACAATTCGTACTGAAAGCAATTTTCTTAACAAAACCGAGAATGGCTAAAAGGTACATTTAATATACCTCACCATACTGCATTTAATGTTGGGCGACCTCACATGACTGTTGATCATTTATCAGAATGTAGTAAAAGACGTAAGACACAACCGTTAAGAGAAGAAACGGATGCGAACGAACTTTTGTTTGCTGGTTAGATGAAGCTACGCGAAGAAGGCAACCAAAGCGGGGCTCACAAAAACTAAAAATGACTGTTACCCTACTCAAGATGCCTACAGGGTTACAGAAAATTGTGCTGAAATAAGACTCAGGCACTTGTAAATCACTCAGTTCAACGCTTATGTGAAATGCGTTTTATCAAAATTCCTTAACAGGCTTTTATTAACGTCTGATACTCTGTTGAGCAGTGTGAGACCCAAGCCTCAGCGTATGTGAAACCCGTTCTCCACTATTGCAATGCAGATGTTTCTACCCGGAGAGATTGATTTGATAAACCTGGATGAAGAGGATTCAGAATGGACACTGAAGATTAAATTTTGTTTAAAAAAAATCAATAAAAATTTGAGTTCATATATTTCTTTTAATTTAATATTGTATAAAATATATCTCGTAGTTTTAAAACCAAGTGCCCATATTACTATAAAACTTCTTGATGAAACTCAACATCGATTTTTGTTATAACACTATGTAAAAAGGATTGTTTGACATATTAAGTTACATCTTTTACAGCTGGTGAAAGAGGCTCTATAATAAAATCAATTTGCGTTTTTGTGTTACTGAAATATATCTCCTAAACTACTGGATGGATTTCGCTGCATTTTTCGCTAATATTTTGTAGAGTTTCTTGAGGAAAGTTCATATGTAATAAGTAAATAGATTCATGGAAAATTTAACCCTTACGAAAACATCAATGAATACAAAACGACAATAAATACATTATTTTGTGTTAAAATTAATACTATATCAATATTTACGGGCCAAAAAAATATATTTGTCTATATAATAGCATTCTATAACCAACATAACAGGAAAATACTAATAAATAATTTTGGCCAGCTTTTTGAATGAAATACTCCATAGTGCGCCGTTCAATTATCTTTAACTTTTAATTGCTAATAATTTTAATAGTAAACTGAAATAGATACATTTAAATTACAATAGTCAAATAGAGGTTCTTCAGAGTGAGAAATATATTTTTTGATCGACCTCAAACAAGATGGTGCATCGCAGTTTATACTTCTGCAGAATCATCCATATAATAAACCATTGTTTTCCTGAATAAGTATAAGAATCGCTTCTTAATAAATAAATTTTAAATAAAAAAAAATCTAATATTTTTGTGTGGAAGTAACATAATATGAACTGATTTTGATGGTTTATTAATAAGCATAACTCAAAAGTGGTTTCATATACATACATAATCGAAAAAATAGAATCCCAGAATTATAAAATAACCATTAAAATTATTAAGTTCGTCTATCTAATCTAAGAACATGGCAATAAAATTTAAAGTATGGTAGTAGAAATCCTTGATTTATGGAGAGCGCGCCATAAAATACCTGATCTCGCGAAAACCGAGAAGAAATATGAAGAAGCGAAAAAGTGAAGTAAAGTGTTAGTGAAGCGAAAAAGTGAAGTAAAGTGTTGTGTGAGTGATATTAGTGGTGGAAAATAGTCGAATGATTTAAACATGAAACATACTACTGAATTGAGTAGCTCTATCTTTTTAAAGTCGATCAATTAAATTTCTTAATTAAATTATTAAATTAATGGACACTATTGGGTATCGATATAGCCAAAAAATAAAATTTCTAATTCTGGTCCAAGGGACTATTGGGTCAATTGACGTTTATATTTTCTTTAATGAAGATATAAATTATTCCAAACAAAGTTGTAACTCAGTATTGAGATAATAAAAAATTTAGATTAAATCTAAAACTGAAATATATGAGATATTTTAAGTAATAAAATTAAATAATTCATACTTCTTTCCCTGCACGAGTCTCATTGTTGGTGTCATACAATAGATTGAAGCTATTCTTCTGATCTTTAAAATGACATATGTCTCAACTTGATACACTTTGGGGACGGATCCCATACAAAGTTGCCCATTATCCTTTAAAAGTGCTACAATACTATGTTACAAAAATTTCCTTAGTACATATATATGTATATTTAGTTATTTCCAGAGGCACAGTTTACATTTTTTGTGAAGTTAAGTTGAAGATCTTGTTTTTTCAAAATGAAGTGTGATCAAAAATTTATACACACACGTCAGAAATCAAAAAAAGTTTCCTTTGTAGCCTAAAATTATATTTTAATTAATTTGAAATTGGTATTGAAAAATATAATTTTCTTAGCTATATTGTAGCCATAGAATATCAGTGCAAAGGCCCAAAAGGACTGGTCTTATTGCTACGAGCAATACTTGAAGACGTTTTTGAGGCGATTCAAATATAATAAAGTAAGAGTGCAAGATCGATTTATAATTATTACGACTAAACAATAAGATACTCGTACATATATTGTTACTTGTAAAAGTTTAGATGTTTGGATGGATGTTTGTTACTCAATAACGCCAGAACAGCTGAACAGATCTGGATGAAATTTGGCACAGAGATAGATTATAGTCTGAAATAGCACACATTTTTATCCCGGAAAAATGCACGGTTCCCGTGGGATAGATTTGTTTTTGTTCTGCTAGAGGTGAGCCTGAGTGAATCGAGGGTTAGCTGCTAGTAATTTCATATAGGTTTATTATGAAATTGCAATAAAATAATGTATTTACCGGTAGAAATTAAACTGATTGTACCCATGAAACCGCAGTGTCTCAACGCTAGCGTTAGCGGGTAGAAGGGCTGGAAATTCAATGAACACTGTAACTGCTCTATCACTAAAAGCTTTCCTATGTAAACAAATATGCTTAACAAATCCCACAGCTCCTCTTAATTTTTTAAGCAAAGTTTTCAAGTTTTTAAAACTAATCGCTGTACCTCAGCATAATAATATAATAATGTCTCCCTAAATTAAATGACTTATTCATATTTTATTTGCGACTCTACATATCTTTTTTAAATTTCCTCGATAGCTTACCTCGATAGTTTTGCCTCTCTATATCTATACTAACATTATAGAAATGAAAGACTTATCCTTGTTTATTTATTTGTAATTTATATCCAACTAGCATTGCCCGTGGCTCCGCCCGATTTCAGATAACCAAAAACCAAATTCTTAGGTTTTACATATAATATATAGGTAAACTAGCATTTCCCGCGGCTCCGCCCGCGTTCAGATGATCAAAAACCAAATTCGTAGGTTTTACACATTAATATACTCTTACATTATACATTACTTTCATTGCGCACCGCATGATTGGTAAATAATGGCAGAGATTGACAATGCCACAAAGGTTCCTCCGTTAAATTGCACTTTTTGTTTTAGCAATAACATTTATGTATGTCTATACTTCTGTTTTGTTTGTTTTTTTAGTTTTTCACGATAAACTCTCAAACTACGGAATTAATTTTAATCATTTAATAGACAGCTATAGATTAATTTAATATATAGCTGATTATTTAAATTACATAATGATAACTTTTCTTAATTAGCGCTAGTTAGTAATATTTTCCAAAACGATTTTCAAAAGAAAGTGTAATAAGTAAATAATTCTAAGCGAATACATTTTTTTATTTCATATGGCTCTGCTAATATGATTAAAGTCGTAAGCATTTTATTGTGTCCTTTAAGCCTTTACCTTCCAAGAAAAGGTGTCAAGAAAAGGTGAAAAAGTTGAGGTATACAGTTCCTAAAATACTTTTTCATAGCTTTTGAGATATGAAATATTTTTAGTTACCGCTTTGGCAGTTTAACAGCCATAAACTTGTTTTCCATAAAATGTTATAAAATAATATAAATTGAACTTATTTTTACAGTGCAAAAAATGAGTAGGTATTGTGGAAACGTAAATATTATTTGTATTTATTTTAGTGTTAACCATACAAAACATGTAAGTAAGAAAAACAACATAGCATTTTGCTATACGAAACCTAAAATGCGCGAGTTGGATTTACATTTGCCCAATTTTTACATTAAAAGATTAAAAAACATTAACATTATTTACTAAACAATAAAAATGTACAAATATTCTCATTTGAAAATTGTTTCTGCCAACAAAATATTACTAATATGTTACTAATTTATAAAGCCAAAAAGTTTGTTTTATTAAAAATTTAAGCACGGGCAGGGCCGCGGGTAATTTAGTAGTAATTATAGTAAAGTCATAGAAAGGTTATATCTGTACATTTTTTTTTTTGGATAAAACTACGTATTTTAAAAACACATGGCGACATCTATTGTCAAATAGCTAAATAACACATAAATAAATTTTCATCAAAATAACTATTTTAATGAATAAAATAGCGCTGTTAATATTTCTTTTAAGATAAGTTTTTTTTAATAGTTTTAACATAATATATAAGTAAGTTACCTTCCTAAAATATTAATAGCACCATCGTGCTTTTACTTTAACCAGTTTTTGTATTTTTTCTCAGAAATGAGATATTTTCCTGAGGTAAAAAGAATCCTATATGTTGACCCGGATAACCTGCTATTACCATACCAAATTTCATAAAAATCCCTCTAGTGATTTTTCTGTGATGCGGTCACATACAGACAGACAGAAAAAAATTCTAAAAACTATAGATTCGGGCTCTATATCGCTAATAATGAATATTTCAATAAGATTTTCCGAAAAAATATTGAATTTAGGGGTTCGGCTTAGTTACAATTTTATTGTATGTATAGTTACTAATTTATGAAGCGAAAAAGTTTGCTTTACTGATAATTTAAACACGGGCGGAGCCGCGGGTGATTTAGTAGTAATTCTAATAAAATCGAAAAAAGTTCATATCTGTACATTAATTTTTTTGGGATTAAAACTATGTATTTTAAAAACACATGGCGACATCTATTGTCGAATATCTAAATAACACATAAATAAATATTAATTAAAATAACTATTTTAATGGATAAAATAGCGCTTTTGATAATTTGATTTTCAAGATGAGCAATTTTTATAGTTTTTACTATATTTTGTAAGTTACCTTACTAAACTGTTTACAAATAGTATCGTCGTGGTTTTGTTCCTACCAGTTTTTGTATTTTTTTCAGAAATGAGATATTTTCTCGCGGTAAAAAGTATCCTATATGTTGACCCGGATAACCAGCTATCATCATACCAAATTTCATCAAAATCCCTCCAGTGGTTTTTCTGTGATGCGGTAACAGACAGACAGACAGACAGACAGACAGACAGACAAAAATTCTAAAAACTATAGATTCGGCCTCTGCATCGATAATAATGTCTATTTCAATAAGATTTTCCAAAAAATATTTAATGTACAGATTCGGCTTAGTTAGAATTTTATAATATGTATAGATATGGCGGTGATTGACAATGTCACAAAGGTTTTTCCGTTTATCTCATATTTGATTTAGTAATATTATACTTTTGTTTTAACAATACGTTTATAGTTTGTTTATACTTCTGTTTTGTTTGTTTGTTTAGTTTTGGGCGATAAACTCTCAAACTACTGAATTAATTTTAATAACTTATTTATTAATAGACAGCTATTGATTAATTTTTATTTAGCTGATTATTTAAATTACATAATAATAACTTTTCTTAATATTAATTTGTCGCGAAATAGGGTTGGGTTAGCGCTAGATGTATTTTATATTTTCTGAAACGATTTTCAAAAGAAAGTGTTGGGGTAAGTGAGAGTTTCAGAAGTACATAATTAAGGTAAATAAGTAAAAATTTTTAAGCAAATTCTTTTTATTATTTCATATGGCTCGGCTCATATGATTTAAGTCCTAAGCATTTTATTATGTCCTTTAAGCGTTCTACCTTTCAAGAAATGGTGTTAAAAAATCTAAAAATGTTGAGGTATAACAGTTCCTAAAATACTTAAAAATTAAATTAGTTTCTAAAATACTTGAAAATTATCTTGCAGATATGGAATATTTTTTGTTGCCCGCTTGGACAGTTTAACAAACATAAACTTGTTTTCCATAAAATGTTAAAAAATAATATGAAACGAACCTTATTTTACAATTGATAAAATGTCTCGATATTGTGGAAACGTAAATAAGAATAACAACACACTATTTTGCTATACGGAACCTATAATGCGCGAGTTTGCATTTGCATTTGCTCAATTTTTACAAACATTATTTCCTAAACAATAAAAAATTACACATATTTTCATTTGTAAATTGTTTCGGCCAACAAAATATTACTAATATATTACTAATTTATAACGGCAAAACGTTTGTTTTATTGATAATTTGAAAACGGGAGGAGCCGCGGGTAATTTAGTAGCAATTCTAATAAAATCATAGAAAGGTCATATCTGTACATTCAATTTTTTGGAATTAAAACTATGTATTTTAAAAACACAAGGCGACATCTATTGTCGAATATCTAAATAACATATAAATAAACATTTTTAGAATTATTTTAATGAATCAAATAGCACTATTGATATTTTTTTTTAAGACAATCTATTTTTAATAATTATAATATTTAGTAAGTTACCTTGCTAAAATGTTTATAGAATCATTGTGGTTTTATTCTAACCAGTTTTTGTATTTTTTTTGAGAAATGAGATATTTTCCCGCGGAAAAAAGTATATGTTGATCCGGATAACCAGCTATCACCATACCAAATTTCATTAAAATCCCTCCAGTGGTTTTTCTGTGATAATGTAACAGACAAAAATTTTAAAAACTATAGATTCGGCCTCTGTACCTATAATAATGTCTATTTCAATAAGATTTAAAAAAAAATAATTAATGTACAGATTCGGCTTAGTTACAATTTCTGAAATTACTGATTCTATTTTTAAAGCGGTTTTATTAAATTTATTAACCAGATATACTCATTGATTCTAAGATATAATGGTATACAAATCTTACAAGGTTTTACGGAGTATGAGTATTTTGTGTCATCTCTTTGAATCTTTCAAAACATTATATTATAAAAGTTAGCAATAACATTACACCTGTTATACAATTTATGTTTACAAAAGAATATTTAAAAATACCAAAGATATAAAAGAGCCACACCAGTGTTGATCTAGCTTAATGTGTTTTCTCTTTATCCTTTAATGGTAAGTTGATAACAGAATTATGATGAAACGTTATGTGATGTAAGGCAGCGAAGAGATGCTCAAATTTTTTACCTTTTGTTTTTTTTTCCACATTAGTTTTTTAGATACAATAAGTATTTAATTTTGAAGTATATGAAAAAGTGTAGAGAATAAAGACAGTTTATAACATTTGTAATAAGTGTGTCTTGTGCTCTATAATACTATATCTCTATATGGATGTATTGGAGGTTTCGATTGAGAAATTACCGTCGGATTGTAAGTTAAAGAATTCATTGGAAGATGTGATTTTTCTAACACTTCGATCTACAAGAAAAATGAATCTATACAGATAAATAAAATTGGAGTGTCTGTTTGTAATATTAAAATAATCGTTTTTTACTAAATGCATATGGATGTACACACGATACATATACCAAAACAACATTTTTTACAATTTATGTCTGTCTGTCTGTCTGTATGTTCCGGCTAATCTCTGAAAAGGCTGGACCGATTTTGATGGGACTTTCACAGGCAGACAGCTGATGTAATAACTTAGGCTACTTTTATTTTAGAAAAAAAATAGGGTCCCACGAAAAAAAAAAATTAAAACCAAATTAATTAATTAATTAATGTTGTTTTGGAAAGCAACCGAGGGACAAATAGGGACGAACCCGAGCGAAGCGAGGGTGAGTCGTTAGTAAATAAATATGTTGGGACATTAACACACAACAACATCTAGATCCATGGTCAGCTACGAGGCTTATGTTATGCGTACCAGATAGTTGATACACTTCACATATATAACTTTAAATACATACATATTATAAATATAAACATATTATAAATATATGACTGGAGTACAAACATTCCTGCTCATCACACAAATGAATGCCCCCAGCGGGACTCGAACCCGTGACCGCTGGCACAGCAAGTAGGGTCACTACACACTGAGCCAAACGTGTCGTCAAAAAAATCTGTGAGTAATGGCCATATATTTTTTAATTCTATTATTACATTCACATTATCCCCTCTCCATAGATGGTTAAATGCTTCTCATTCTTCGGGTTCTGTCTCAAGAATGAATAATCGTCTGAAATATTGCTTAGGAACAAATTTATAGGGATTTTTATTGCTCTATAACTTTAATAACTGAATGAAATTTAATATGTAAAGGAAACAAGATATTTACAGAAAATCTTGAACTCTGATAACTTGTGTTGTCACGGGAGATAATATGATTTTTGAGCGTTATGTAGGCCAAAACAAAGATACATAGTTAACACCTATAGCTACAAATTTATACCTTTCATTCCATGATTGACCTCCTTTTTACTTTATATCACTGTATTATAAATTGTCGAGACTTCGATAAAATACAAAATGTTCCAATTTATGAAGGAAATGGACTTGTTGTCATTTCTATAAAACGTACGGGGAGAGACTGATATAAAATGATCATCCTAAACATTTACTACTACTACATATTAGTTACTACTATCTTAAAGTTCGAACTTGAATTTACTTCTGCGGAGTACTACACCAAATTGCATCAATACAGTCATTTAAAAATAGCAAATGTAATAAAAATTGCATTGGTTTTCTTTTATAACGGATCTGTATAATTTTATTCGTATCTTTTGAGCTTATAGTGCTAGATCGTTTTATTACCGTGTGCGTCCGGCGTCGTGTTACAATCATCTTTTTATTACATCGCTATTACCCTTGATTTTACGTATTTGGTCGTATGCATAGAATTACGAGTACTGAATGTGTGTAGATATTACTTATACATGGTCTACAAAATCTTTTTCATTACGTAATTCATCTAGACATTTAGTGAACAATTTTAGGTGACTGTAGCAATAGAACACATCATGATATTAGCTTGTTTATTGTAAGCTTAACGTATGAAACTGCTTAAATTAATAAATTTTCTTTATACATGTTGATTTTTCTGTAATTTATTAAAATATAGTACTAATAAGACTTGGTATTGTTAAACATTATAATTTTAGTGTAGCTTAATTTACATGAAGAGGGCAGCTCAAGTAAGGTCGGGCCTTAGAATAATAGCGTTATTATTTTGCACCTATGATGTGGCTAAATTATGTACGAGCATAGGATTAGTTCAAAAGAATTAATTTTTGTTTTATGCGACAGATATACTGTGATTTGGGTATGTCAGTGGTCAATTCAGGAAAAATATTTGTTTCTTTTCCCTTAACTTCAAACTCGGACTAACTAATCAAAAAACTGTCGTCTGTTTATATGTACGAGAACATAGGTCCAATGTAAATAAAAATGTGGTATCCATTATCATGGTAGTGAATTGAGATTGACAATTTTATTTATTCTAGGGACTTACACTCGTTTCGCTTGAGTAGAGGCACTTCTGTCTCCTAGCTATTTTAAATAGATAAAAATGTGAGTGTATTTTACGATTTAGATATTTGTACATATGCTATTGCGGAATTTTCTCTAGGCTTTTATAAGATCTACAATTTTCTAGTACATTGTTTTGATGTATCTCTTTAGGTTTAGCCAGCGTTAGCCGTGTAAATTTCTAAGGATTCCTCGACAGAATCAGTTATTATGATTTCCCCTGGGAATAGAAGAATTGCCTATAGTAAAGGTATCCTAAATGTTGACACAGATATACAGAGAACAATTCCAATAACTGTTGTTTTGGATCGTAACACAATATGTAACAGTAATTGTTTTTAAAAAAAATATTCAATGTACAGATTTTGCTTTGTGACTATTTTATTATAAGACGAATAGATTAAAATTAATCGTTCGTATTAAGGATCCGTAGGAACATCCTTCTTATTAAGGATCCATAAATACACGAAGTATAAGCCAAATATTAAAAGTAAAAACTTTAAGAAGATACATAAAGTTTAAAGTGAAGTAAAGTGGTAGTGAATCTAATCTGAAATCTGAATCTGAAATTGTTTTGTGATTGATAGGAGCCGTTATTATAGGAGTTATATAAAACATTCTAAAAAAATAAAATAAAGATAAATTAAAAAAAAAAAAAAAACACTACAAAGTAAAAAATAACTGGTTGGTAGTTTTCATTTATTATAGACACCTTATCCAGATATTTTCGAAGTCAGTGCCAGCCGATACAAATCAAAGTACACCGACTTCAAAAATATCTGATTAGGTATCTATAGTAAATGAAAACTACCAATAATTTTGTTTTTTTACTTTTTGGTGTTTTTTTGAAGTCGGTTTTTATTTTTTTATAAGAAGTTTTTCTTTTTCTGTTGTTAGTGTACATAGTAGTAGCAAGGTAAAAAGAAAGTATTTTATATATGTAGGTGAAAAATCAATCACCCCTATTTTCTACACTTAGGAGAGTTTTTTTTTCAAATTTAAAAGAGGATATATATATATATATATATATATATATATATATATATATATATATATATATGACGCGTTATCCATATACTACGAAGATCATCTTTAGTGGTTACTAATCTTGTGGACGTTGTGAGGACTCAAATAATAAAGTTTTTATGGTCAACACAATTTAATGAGGGAAATCACAATGTTATAAATTTGCAACGATAATTCTAATAATTTAGCGGAGCAGTGGGTTCATAGTCATCAATCTCAGCATAACTCAATATCAAATTTACCTCATAGTCACCAATCAAAGCATAACTCTCTATGATCCACCATGATCACATGATCAAATTTATATCTATCGTGTAATTTCCATTTAATCATCTTTAAAATTGATTTACATTTTTTGATATTACCTTCAGTAGAGAAATGTGTTTGTTTGTCCTGTCCTGTCCTTGTCGCGGCAATGGAGCAACCGTTTAGTGTATTTTTGCACAAGGAATTAAAGAACCAGAGGACGCCACGTGGTATTATTTGTTCCGGTTTATCGAGTGGGTTATTAGGTATTTTTTATAACTGCTTCGATCACCTAATGATTAGCATGCACGGCTGCACATCCTGAGGTCTTGGGTTCGAGTTCCGGGTCGGGCCAAGTTTATTTACTGATTTTTCTGTTAAGATATTATCAGCAGGTAGATGGGAAGTTGGCGGTGTTGTACCCCTGTGTCGTCGTACCGTCGCGTCGTCGTGTCCAAATATCGTCCCATCGGACTTTGGGAGTAAGAGGAATAGAGAGTGCAATTGTGTTTGCGTGTACTCTTGTACATTATTATATCTCCTGTTTACTCAGTGAGATTGGCTGCCGTGACAGAAATCGGTCAGAAGGTTATCGTCATTGTTATTATTATAATGTATGGCTTCTGTTAATATACTATATATTTGTATTAGTTATGTAAGGATTTAGTTGTGGATTTTGAAACAAAGAAATAAATAAATTATTATATTGGAAGAACTGACTAGCGATAACTTTAGCTTAAAGTAAAAAAAAAACATACTTTGCCTGAGTTTGCAATACGTGGTTGTCTATACATATAATAAAATTCTGAGTCGAATCTGTACATTAAATATATATTTTAGAAAATCTTATTGAAACAGTCATTATTATCGATACAGAGGCCGAATCTATAGATGTTAGAATTTTTGTCTGTCTGTCTTGGAACGCATCACGAGAAAATCACTGCACAGATCTTAATGAAATTTGATATGATGATAACTATCTATGATAGATGATAGTATCCGGTTCAATATACCTATAGGATACTTTTTACTGCGAGAAAATATCTCATCTTTGATAAATCTATACTAAACGTTAAAATGTAACTAATGACGAACCCGAGCGGAGCGAGGGTGAGCCACTAGTTTCAAATATATTTATGACAACGATGCTTCATTCAGAATCTTAATAGCTACAAAGTCATTTATTCTGTTTATAGTCTATCTTAGTTTATTGCTAAACATTAACAGTAAGTGATAATTTTAGATGACTTTATTTTCATAATAAAAGACTACTATCAAGACTAAATTGTTTAAATAATTTACTATGATTTTCAACAGAAGAAGGAATTCTTTAGAATCATATAACGATCTTGTCTCAAATAATGAAATAATGTTGTTCACAAAATATGTATATTACTAGTATGAAATAATTGAGGAACTTGAAATTTAATACACATCTAATAAACAACAAGGGGCAACCTTTGTGGAACAAACAAGTGTACCCTAAATTCTGAAATTTACTTCTACATAACAGAAAACAACGTCTCAATAAAACAGCTTAAACGAAAATATGTTTTTAGATATTGTGAAAAGGAAAATCTTTTTATTTTTACCGACGTAAGTTATACGGTATAAAGAGAACAAAAATAGGATATAATCATATCTACTTTAACTAGAATTACTACAGACCAGTGATCTTAAAAATAAGAAACTTTACTACACAGAAATAGTAATCTTACATACATACATATATGTAGGTACGACTAGAAAGTAACATATTATTGTTTGATCTTTAAATTGACTTACGGTTGAGAAAACTAATTTTATGATCTTCTTCTTCTCCTTGAATTTACCCTACGTTATGTGGGGTTTGGCTATATAATTGGCAAGTTTAATTTATTTACAGCTATTGTCGTTATAAACCAGGAGAAATTCCTGTACACGAACAAAAAGTAACGTGTATCATAACGCTGATCCATAAGATTACTATATACACGTTTTATGCAAATAAGCAGTTGCTTCGTTGTAGTGTAAAAAAAGAAGCGAAAGTTAACTTTGTCCTATTTTTAATAAGTTATTGTAATAAGATTTTTTATTAAATTTAAAGGAAGACGAAAATATGAAAAGTTTAAGCAAAATTTGAAATATTTTATTAAAGATATATTTTATTGTTGCAGTATTTAAAATATGTGTGTTATTATCGTTGGCGAGGGCGTCTATACCAGGAGTGGTAAAAAAAGATCATGCGAAAAATATCTTAGACATGTCATGCTCCTTATCAGAATTTTCGAACAGTGCATATTGTGAGCGATCTGATGACATCCTCGTCTGTTCAAAAGGCTTCACGAATATCTGGTTGACGAAGATTAGGTTAGTATTATCTGAATTAAAATAAATAAAACAATCACGGTAGTTTATAGTATTTTGCACATATTAAAGTAGAAATAATTGAAATTTTTTGTGGCTGAGTTGAGCCTAAAATAATTTTAACACTTGTATAAATATTTTAACTTGTAACAGAGATTAGGTACTCGCGGAGTGTTACAGAAATTACTTTAAATAAAATACATACTATCTAGTATGTATGGCTGCAAATCATCATCAAAATACGGTCCTGGGTTCGACTCCCGGGTATGGCTAGAAATCAAGTTTTTAGTAGTAGTCAGCAGTTGGAGTATTATGGTGTCCAAAAATTAGTAGAGTTGCTTAATATTATTTGTATCAACTGGAGTTCAATAGTTGAGGCATTTAATTTTATTAACTTATATTTTTAGCTATCTTAATTAATGGCATTTTTATGTTTCATAGTTATGAGATAGCTCATTTGAAATTGTTTGAGTGGACGGGCAAATGTATAGACGTGGGGCAGCTTCAACATTGGTTTCCTCGACTGCGTACTTTAGATATACGTAATAGTTCTAATCTGACAAGTTTTAAAGGATACTTTAAGGCCTCAAGTCATATTCAGGTATTGGATTTATTTTTAATTTCAAGATATTTTGATTCAAGCAGATTGCTGTTTCGTGTTTGTTTCCGTTTTAAGATAGATATGTAAGTTAATTTCTTTAGATTTATTTATATATTTCTTAAGATTCATTTATTATTATCAAAAATAAAGGAGTTAGGAGTGGCTCTCTTTATAATTCCGAGTTCCATACACCGGAGTGAAAAAAAATTGATACATAAGCGTGTACAAATCCATCCATTTTTGTTTTTAAAAGTGAAATAGATGTTATTAAACGCCTTTTATATTCAAGTCAAGAAAATAATAGTAACTGAGTTTTGCGCTTCTTAAATAAGTTAAGTTAGTAGAATTTTCAAATACAGTCAACAAAAGTTACTTTAAAGAAGACGTTAGGAATGAGATGTTTGGACCCCCTCGATGTGTGTGGGATGGTGGGGGAGGGGTTTCCTTTTAACGCCCGGCAACCAAGCCGGGTGCAAAGCCAAGAGTCACACAGGGTGGTGGCTCACTTCGGTGGGCAGTGTATTATGCGGGTTGCTCCTAGTACTTCTCTGATAGCAGAGTGGACCGTGGGAGCAACCCTTTGGTTGTGAATAAATCCGTCCGGTCCAGATGACTTCAAATAGGTTAACGTACGTTAAAAGTGAGACTTAACTTAAAAACCGTAATGATAACATTATTAAGTTAAAAATTAATAATATTAATATATTTAAATAGTTGGATGAAAATACTTTAATTCAGCCAATTATTATTTCATATTATAGAGAATATCAATGTATGGTCTTACATCGTTATGGGAGGTTCCGGCAGAAATGGTGGAGAAAATGGTGCAACTACGAGTATTAGATCTCAGAAACAATGCTCTAAGGCACATGAAAATAAATCTTTTACGAGGGCCTCCAAAACTGGAAGCAGTGTATCTTAAGGGTGAGTTTTTATAAGGATTGTAAAACGTGTTGATTTTGAAGTGTTTATGCCTAGTTGCTTTAGCGCTTATCAATCCAAAGATGTAAAGTTATAACTTATAGAATGTATTAATAATATAGAAAGCAGCAAGGAATTTGCTGTTGTTTGTTGCCTTTTAATACGATTCATTTTTACTTAGATTATGTACCCCGCTTCAATTATTATGTATAGTGCTTTGAAGTTTACATTTTTATAAAAAAATGTTTTACATCAGTTATGTTATCGGGACATGGGTTGTAATAAAACAACGTTTCTAGTCGAAAGGACAAGTGCAACTAACTTTATTAACTTATTTTCTACAGTTTTATATAATACATGAGTGCGGGGGAAAGTGTGGGGGTACTTAGCAAAACAGGGACAACTCACTTGTCTTACATGTGCACTACTTATAATCACAGATCCTTCTGAGAAGGATCTCTAAAGAAATGATACATTTTAATTATCTTACATGTGCATAGGTTATGATAACAGATCCTTTTAAGAAGGATTTTTAAAGAGGCGATACATTTTATAGTAATAGATCCTTCCGAGAAGGATATCTAAATAGCCCACGTGTTGGGTTACATAACTCAACGCATGAATTAATTTTGAGAAAAGTTGTGTCATAAATCTTAATGCACGTTTAAGTAACAGTACCTGGGCCACCGAGCTTCGTTCGGTGTTTTTCGGGAAAGTTATAAAAATTGCGATTTGTCAGAAAAGACACTTATAGGTATAAATACAGAATCCAAATCGTTAGCGCCGTTTTCGAGATACACGAAATAATTTTATTATATACAAGAATTGCTTATTTAATATTATAAGACTTAAATATAACAATACAATATATACTACTCAAAACAAAATAGGGCCCCACTAAGTTTTCCTTGCGTATTTTTAAATTATATAAATTTACATAGACTTTCCTTGAATAGATGCTTAAATTTGGGATTTACAAATTGTGTAAACAGTAAAAGTTCTTTTATTTAATCATGATAACTAGTATTTACATACAACGTAGCGAAAAGAGCTGTTAAAAAAATTGGATTAAAATCGCTACATAGTTTCCTTTAGGTACATGACATTTTAATAGTGTGTACGGAACTCCCTCGGCACTGTATCCACTCTCTGAGTTTGTCTGATAGACTGTCAATTAAATGTCTGATATTTCATCGGGTATTCCTTCTCAGCAGGCTTTTAAAGCGTTTATGAGCTCACGTTGGTTATTCACTTTACTGTAATTCTTTAATTTCTATCTTTAACACCTTCTGGATAGTTTCTAAGAAAGTATGGATAATTTCTAAGAAATTATTTGTTAACTGACATTCCGGTGTGCCTGCGATTTTCAACGGGTTAAGTTTTCTTTTCAACTGATCTCATAAATGTTTGATGGGGTTGAGGTCAGGATTCATCGCTGGTCATGATAACATGGAAAATATATTGCCATCAGAAAGAGCTCTACTTGTAAAACAGGCCGTATGGGCGCGAGCGTTATCTTGGAGGTTTGATCACTCTTTCAACATAACTGGTAGCAGTCACGGTCCCTTTGCTTAGAACTACCAGCTCTGTTTTCATGGTATGTTGTAGCCGATGCAAAGCAAAGCAAATCTATTACGATACGTATAAATACATCAAAATTTGATGTATAATAATAATATTTTAACTTTAACTATGGTTGAAATTGTCATTTTCACCTATTACATAGTTATAACTTAAAGCATTATCGGTTGGCTGTCGACTTCGAAAATATCTGATTAGGTATCTATAGTAAATGAAAACCCACGTTCAGTCATTTTTTACTTTTTAGTACAGGAAGTCGGAAGTCGGTCTTTGTTTTAAGTTTTTATTAATATAAATGATGTTTATTTACATATAATATCTATAAAGTGTCAAATGTGATATATGTTTTTTGCTTGTTGTTTGACACGATAATTATAGAAGTCACAGTTAGAGGATGCAAATGTATATATAAAATAATTTAATAATACTTTTACAAACTACTCGTAATAATTATCTTAAGGTGATTACAATGTCAAAGTATGACAAATGGAATGAAGGAAGAAAGTCTTTAACAATAAGGTGTGCACTCGGATGTTACAATACTGTCACTTCACGAGAGTTATGTTGAAATACGGAAAGAATGCGATATTGGTGGTCGACGCGACTCGCGAGGTGGTTCTCATGCATTAGAGTTGCGAAACAAAGTCTTTAACAATAAAAGTTCATACGAAAGGAATGCGATGTTGGTGGTCGACGCGAGGTAGTTCCCATGTATTAGGGTTGCGTAACACGATGGATAATAAAGTGCAAAATAAAATACTCTTATGTATTATAGGATATAGTAGTCTTACATATAGTAAGAGCCAAAATACAAAGCCTAACATAATATACTACACTATAACAGCAATACAAAGACGTTCTTCTGAAATAAAATAAACATTCCTTGATTGCCTCGTGTGCGTAATAGTGCCTAATGTAAAGGGCTGTAGGTAGTAGTTGTGTATACGGTATATTAATGAGAATCTGTAAAACGACTATTTTATATTACATGGGACTTCAAAAACATAGTTAATGAAATGTACTTGTATAATACATATTAAACCTGTGTCTACTCTATAGCACATTCTCGAGGAGACTATTTAGCCTAGACCTTATATACTATCTATACAGATAAATTAAATTGAAGTGTCTGTTTATAATGTCAAAATAATAGCTTTATACTAAATGCATATGGAATTATATACGGCACCTACTTATAAAATAAACACAATTTTTTAAAAATTTTGTCTGTCCGTCTGTTTGTTACGGCTAATCTCCGAAACGGCTGGACCAATTTTAACGTGACTTTCACTAGCAGATAGCTGATATTATAAGGAGTAACTTAGGCTACTTTTATTTTAAAAAAAGAATTAGGGTTTCGCTCAAAAAAATGAATACGTACCTAGGGACGAATCCGAGCGAAGCGAGGGTTAGTCGCTAGTAGACAAATAAATTTCTTTTTTGTAAATATACATGGCTACTTAGAATATTGGCGAGCTAGAGTAATTAAAGTCTTTGTTGTCCATCTAGAGGATTCCCTAGATTAAAGAAAAAGGGGATGGAAGAGTTGGAAATCCTGGAGAACAGGAAACTTTCTTTGAGTCAATTATTACATATTATGTGTATCGTCATATTGTCCGTATCGTGTTTTTCGTTTTCTAGTTAAGTCACCTGAAACTATAAGAGCTACATTATTGAAATTATCAAAAAAGAAAACAAAACATAGGAGATGGCATTAAATACTACTGGGGGGTGAAAAATAAAATTTAAGTACCGTATAAAAGGTACAAATATTTAAATTGAGATAGACATTTCTGTCCTTTTTATTTAATATACTTTTAACGAAAATGATTATTTGAACAAGATATGTAAGTAGTTTTTGAGATATGGCACATTTTCAGCTACTCTATAGTTGTAATATTAACTTTATTTCTCATAGAAATACTATGAAATACAAATTAAGTTATTAATTAAATAATTATTAAGTTAATCACGAAAAGAGTATTGTAATGGGTAAATAATATATTATGTTACTTTTTTCGTAACATATTACATAATATATTAAAATATTACATAAATTACATTTTTCATGCTACCAAATTCTTTGTTTGCGAGCCTGAATTCCTACTCTCGCATGTATTCGATTTTTTATAAAATGTTATTTATGTTATATTTTTTGAAAATTTCAATTATTTATTTTGAATCTCATTTGTCTAAAAAATTACATTGTTTTAAACAAACATAAAAATATTCATTGTGTTTATTTGTTTAACCGTTCGAAAATACTCGATAGTTTTTAGTGCTGTAGGGTACAGCATCACTACGCATCAAAATATTAGTTATTTTCAGAACCAACATTATTTTAGATCACATATTTAAATGTTTACTTTATTAAATGAAAAGTGTTAAGTTTTCATATAATGTGTGATAATGCTTAGCTTGTTTTTTTTTAAATTTTACTCTGTATCTAGTATAATTTTTCTTAAGGATCCACACACTATAACATTCGCTTCAAAAATTGCGCAATGAGCCGCGCGTGCTATTAAGTTTTGAATTTGATTATACGAGTAATTAATAAGTAATATAAATAAATCAAGAAGTAGTTTTGTGCGATTAAATGGTTATCCAAATATGTAGTAGTGTTTCAATTTTAGTGTAAATATAAATTGTGGTATTATCAGAAATCATTATAGTACAACAATTAGTAATAACACTTATATATTATCAGCTTATTTATAATTCGTCGATAGTTTAAAGTGTCATAAATGCTCATATTATTTAAGACCCCAAAACAGCTTACACATTTTAAATCGGGGCTTTTTAATTTAAATGTTTTTTTTTATGTTTGGATTTTATCGGGGAGAACGCCGCGAGAGCCCGGGTGTTGCATGTAAAGGGGTAGGGGTAGGGGGGGGGGGGGGCTTGGGTTCTAATGGATTAGATATAAAATAAATAATTCGATCTGGGTCTTTACTGTTTTATTTATCATGTACAATCGTACTGAATAAAAATAAATAGTGAATAAAAATAATAGTAAATACGATATATTGATTAACGACCTAAATTCGCTAATATATTTTAATTTCTTCCTAGCAACAAATTTATTTTAATTGTTTAAATACATGCTTTATTTATGAGTTTCGATTATACCTCTGAGAGAAAACTTTTCTCAGAAAACATAATAGGTATCTGACAAAATACACCATCTGTTTGAGTAAGCACAAAATTGCCGCGATTTCAGCTTCACTAATTTGTTCAGATCAGCAGTTACAGTTAAAGAGACAGCGATGTATTTCCCGAAGGATGACATAAAATAATGAAGCTTCTATGATAAAAATTATATCTCTTTTAGTACGAAAATTCGATCAGTATGTTTTCTATTTTAATTTATACTACAGACTAACCCTCGCTCCGCTCGCGTTTGTCCCTAGATACGTTTTAACGTTTAGTATAGATTTCTCAGAGATGAGATATTTCCCCGTAGTAAAAAGTATCCTGTATGTTGACCCAAATTTCATCAAAATCTGTCTAGTGGTTTTCTCGTGATGCGTTTCCAAAAAAAAAAAAAAAAAACAAATAGACAGACGAAAATTCTAAAAACTATAGATTCAGACCTTTATATCAATAATAATGACTATTTTTTTTTTTATTTATTTATATAACATTTTCCAAAAAAAAATTAAAGTACAGATTCGACTCAGTTACAATTTTATTATTTGTATGATGTATAGGTATATCGATGGTATTTGAACTAGAACACCTGTCATTAAATTGATAGCATGAAGATAAAATATTTAAATAATAATTAATTTCTAATAAGGAAACGAAAATAGAAAACTCAGACACGATCTTACTAACTTTGATCACGTGATTAAAAATTAATCCCTGATTTTATACGTTTAATTAAGGGAGGTACTACATTTTTTACCATATGAAATGATGAATAATTAAATAAATAAATAAAAATGTTTGGACATTAACGCACAGCACCCTCTAGTTCCATGGTAAGCTACGAGGCTTGTGTTATAGATACCAGGTAGTTGAAACATTACTCTGTACACATATATAACTTTAAAAATCCACAGATCTCGTGTCTGCCACGACCTTCGGGTACATTGAAAATGAATCTGCCAAATGAATTAAATTAAATTATTTTTAACATATTAATTACTAGGAGAACACGAAGAATTAAAGTTTGATAAAGAGCTTCTTTGTATACCACATTATTGGAAGTTCCGTCTGGTTCTGGGTTCTGTTAAAATGTCCATGTGAGAAGCAAATCTCTAAAGTCTATACCTGCTACTTTTAACAACTGGCCCTGACATTTATTAATACTCATTGCAATACAAATTTTAAGGAGGAATTATGATAGATTAAATTCGAAGCCATAGTAAAAGGTTATCAGTGGTATTATTCGAGGTATGAATACTGATTCCCCTCGAGTACATCCAGCAAATACAGTGGCCATAATAAATTTTTAAAGATTACTAGCAGTCTTATCCGAATACACAGCTTTGGTGGCTTATTCATAACAGGGCCTCAAGTCTGCTATTTTACATGAATTGTCATTATGGAACAATGCAATTTTAATTCAATTACCATTGGTCCAAAATTTCGTAGTCTACTAAATTTACAACGGTCGATCATTGGTCTTGTCATTGGATTGTAGTTGAATTGTAGTTGGCTTATAGTGGAAAGGGAATCGGTATTGCCATTAGTTCAAAAAGCGTTCGCCGAAATGAGTTTTAGGCTAGGTTCGATTATATATGTTATCAATTTATATTTTAAAGACTAAGCATTATGTAAAATGATCATAAAAAGCTAAAAAGATAAATTTTAAGTGTAATCTAAAAAATAAAACGTCCAAAATAAATAAGTTTCATCTGTAACTGTTGCATTGACATTAAATGTCAATATCATTTGATAGGTCAATTTGTTCGTGGTCGCGTAAAAATCCTCAATTATGGTCCTAATGGACCAAATTTCTGCATTGCTGGACTTCTTGGAGAGCCAGCCCGAGCTAGCACTCGGCCACTATAATCGTAGCATCGAAGGACGCAGCCTAGCGAAGTGGCGTTGGGTGGAGTGCGCCCAAATTTTAAGTAACTAAGAATCAAACATACAAACTTTCACCTTTGTCATATTAGGAGGATTCTAATAATAATAATAATAATAATATTATAAGCCTTTATTCAGACATGGTTTACAATAAAGATTACGGAAGGACTTTTGAAAGAGGAATTAATAATATCTATATATTTTTGGGGTAGGGGGGGTTGGTAGGGGGTGTACATCACCCCCCAAAAAATACAATTAATAGGATGCATATTTTTTTTTAATGAATTTTGAAAAATCTTATTTTGAGGTTATGTTTTTTTAAGTGTGTACTTCGATTTTGCGTGAAATTTGATCTTTCTAGTGTTCTAGTTTTATAACATTTAGAGTTTATGACACTCGCCGGCCGCTACCGCGGCACGCTCGCTTCGCTCGCTCGGCTCGTGTGTTATGAAAACTGTTCTAACCTAACCTAACCAAAATCTGATGATAATTACCTAAGTTGTAACCTAACCTAACCACAAACTTCTTACCTAACTAGTCAAAATTAATGACTTATTAAACCAAATAAAACATTAAGAATCTTCAAATAAAAATTAAAAAGTGCGTCAACTTATTATTTACAAAATTAAAACGCATAATTAAGTTCCTAAAATGGCAACATTTCTGTCTTAAAAATCAAAACGCATAATTAAAATTCCCTAAAATAGCAACACTACTGTCAAAATTACGTCAAAAGCAATAAAATAATGCAGATTGAGGTTATATTTATCAAACTTTGATATTTTTTATTTCCGAAAGTATTTACCCTATTAAGTTGAAACTTTGTGGGTTTACTTAAAATAATAAGTACTTTGCACAAAAAAAATCAAGAGTCTACTACTAATTCCTCATTATAAAGTTGAGCCAAGATTACAAACTATATTCTAATGTTTTCTTTGTACACTTTTTACACAATATGTGTGACAATTTCCTTACTACGACATATTGATAAACTGGCTTTCACGAAGTAAAATTGTATACATAATTAGAAATAAAAATAATATACATAATTAGAAATCATTAATAATAATATTTTAATTAAAAGTCATTGATAAATTAATATAATTAATGAGAGATAATATGACTATTTCAAATTAATGTGGAATGTCTATTGATTTTACTTTTAAAATATATTAATTTTAAAATATAATAATTTAACAGTTAATATCTTAAAATTAGACTTATTTTCGAGTTACTAATTTTATAATTATATGCTTAAAAATAAATGCTTTAAAAAATAAATTAAATAGTAAGACATTAATAATTTTCAAATTATGTTATTACATTTAAAAATTCTGAAATACTATTGTGTTATTTATTAAAATTAAATTATAAATTATGGACACTTAACTGATTTTTAGGATGATATTATAAAATTTTAATTAAAATATCACTTCCGGCTGATTGATACAAAAGCATAAGGTAACCGTTGGAAGAGGCAGTTTCTGGACAGACATTCATTACGGCAGAAAAGATAAGTATTAGTTGTTAAAATAATATTGAATTTATGTTGAACTTATGTGTAATAAGTGAAAACACAAAGCGCTTTCCTGTGATTAGTTAAATAGTAGTAACATAAAGTGATCGTTAAAATTACATTGAATTTTGTTATATTGGATAGAAATATTGGATAGAAATACGAAAATTGAAGTAACATTATAAAACTTATAAAGTAAAAAGTGATAAAATAAAGCTTATTAAGTGGTTTTCGAGGTTTTTTGATCTATCTATTGGGCAAAGCCGGCTAGTAAAGTTTAAAACCGACGACAGTAGCATTGTATCATATAGCTATTTATGGGATATGGGTATATGTAGCTTATTTATGGGAGAGATCAAGAGATTTTATGGACATGCACATCAACGCGACAACCTATCAGTCTGGGCAATGATTAATTAACCAGGCTAACCCGACACTATACCGAAGAAATCCCGGACGTTACTAAAACAGATTAAGAACAACAAAGCACCAGGTGCAGGTGGAACTACAGCTGAATTTCTGAAGGTGTTACTTAATTCCATCATACTCGAAGGAAAACCCCACAATTATGGAGCAGAAGCGTAGTTGTACTGTTCTGTAGAAAGGGCGATAACGCCTTGCTATATAATTTTAGACTCATCTCGCTTCTGATTCATGTCTACAAGTTGTTTCGGGAATTCGTGTTACGAACCGTCTCGAATGCAAGTTCAATGAGGTCTGTTAAGATAGCAGTGAAAGGTTAGCAGAATCAATCGAAACCTACATGGTATTTTGCAGCTAATTTGTTGCTAATTAGTTGCTAAGACCCCGATTTTGTTGCTTTGACCGATTTCAAAAAAAAAAAAGAGTTACTGCTATCTTAACGTTAAGCTAGCAGTAAACTCGCGGGATCGGCACGGATTAAATGCAATTATACATCAGAATTTGTTGCTAATTTGTTGCTGACAAATAGTGTAAGAAAATTTGAAAAAAACCTAGAATTGGCTAGACCTGGAGACCTGTAGCCGTGTCCATGCTATCTTAACATAGAGTTTTTGGTAACAAGGTGATGGCATGGATTTTGTTGCTGTTCGCAAATAACATCAGGACACCCCAAAGAGCCAGCAACAAAATATAAACTAAAATTCTGCTACACCTGGAGTCCTGTAGCCGTATCCATGCTACCTTAACAAGCACTTTTTTTAACAAGACGATGACATGGATTTTGTTGCTAATCGTAAATAACATCAGGACACTCCAGAGAGCAAGCAACAAAATAAAAACTAAAAACCTGCTAGACCTGGAGACCTGTAGCCGTATTATGCTATATTAACATGCACTTTTTTTAACAAGACGATGGTATGGATTTCATTGCTAATCGCAAATAACATGAGGACACTCCAGAGAGCCAGCAACAAAATAAAAAAAAAATTGACCGGGTCACTAATTGACCAGGCCATTAATTGACAGGGCCATTAATTGACCGGGTCACTAATTGACCGGGTCACTAATTGACCGGGCCATTAATTGACAGGGCCATTAATTGACCGGGCCATTAATTGACCGGGCCATTAACTGACCGGGCCATTAACTGACCGGGCCATTAACTGGCCGGGCCATTAATTGACCGGGCCATTAATTGACCGGGCCATAAATTGACCGGGCCATTAATTGACCGGGCCATTAATTGACCGGGCCATTAATTGGCCGGGCCATTAATTAACAGGGCCATTAATTGACCGGGCCATTAATTGACCGGGCCATAAATTGACCGGGCCATAAATTGACCGGGCCATTAATTGACAGGGCCATTAATTGACCGGGCCATTAATTGACCGGGCCATAAATTGACCGGGCCATTAATTGACCGGGCCATTAATTGACCGGTCCATAAATTGACCGGGCCATTAATTGGCCGGGCCATAAATTAACAGGGCCATAAATTGACCGGGCCATAAATTGACCGGGCCATTAATTGACCGGGCCATTAATTGACCGGGCCATTAATTGACCGGTCCATAAATTGACCGGGCCATTAATTGGCCGGGCCATTAATTAACAGGGCCATAAATTGACCGGGCCATAAATTGACCGGGCCATTAATTGACAGGGCCATTAATTGACCGGGCCATTAATTGACTGGGCCATAAATTGACCGGGCCATTAATTGGCCGGGCCATAAATTGACCGGGCCATTAATTGACCGGGCCATAAATTGACCGGGCCATAAATTGACTGGGCCATTAATTGACCGGGCCATAAATTGACCTGGCCATTAATTGACAGGGCCATTAATTGACCGGGCCATTAATTGAACGGGCCAAAATTGACCGGGCCACAAATTGACCGGGCCATTAATTGACCGGGCCATAAATTAACCGGGCCATAATTGTCCGGGCCATTTATTGACCGGGCCATAAATTGACCGGGCCATTAATTGACCGGGTCACTAATTGACCGGGTCACTAATTGACTGGGACACTAAGGGACTGGGTCACTAATTGACTGAGTCACTAAGTTGCCGGGTCACTGAGGGACTTGGTCACTATGTTGCCGGGTCACTAATTGGCAGGATCACTAAGTGGTTAGGTCACTAAATGACTGGGTCTTTAATTTTCTGGGTCATTAAGGGATTGGGTCACTAAATGGTCGGGTCACTAATTGGCTAGTCACTGAGTGGCTGGGTCACTAATTGACTTGGTCACTAAGTGGGCGGGTCAATAAGTATCAGGGTCACTAAGTGACTGGGACTCTATTTGTCTAGGTCACTAAGTGACTGGGTCACTAATTAGCTGGGCCACTAATTGACTAGGTCACTATGTGGCTGAGTCACTAAGTGACTGCGTCACTAAGTAGCTGTGTCACTCAATTACTGGTTCACTAAGTCAATGGGTCTAGTATACGGGGTCTAGTGACTAGGTCACTAAGTGACTGAGTAAATAACTGACTGAGTGAACACTACTAACTAAGTTTAGACTAATTGAATGAGTAGATAAATGATTAGTCACTTAGATGTACACTTAGGTGTAGACTAAGTGACTAGTGTAGACTGACTAAGTGTAAACTAAGTGATAATAAATATACTATCGATATACACCCAATTCCGTTCTTGAAAATAATAATTACAAAATCTACTATGACCATGCTAAACCGATAAGACCATTCCTTGTAATAGACCAGATATTCAAGGCTTCAGCACAAAATAAACAAAATCGCATACATCATTGATATAGCTGTACCGTAATGAGTTAATGATAATCTATTCAAAAAGCTGCAATTTTAAATACTTGTCGTAATCGTATAGTTAGAAAATTCATGCAGGATATCATAGATTCAGGATGTGACAAATAGGCCTATCTGTATAAAATAATTAATTATGACGTTTACTTGGTTCAGGCCCGTAATCTTTCAACAAAACTTCGTGCTCTTGTGAGTCTATAATTAAACGTTCGTTTTAATTGATCAAGCTAATGACCTCCGAATGGACGAAGTAAATGGTAGTGCAAAGCAAAGGCTTCGTCTCCAACAAACAAACAGTAAATCGTAGTCAGTTCCAGGTAAAAGTGTTGCATCGGGTAGGTTTAATGTATTGTTTGTTAATTTATGCCAAAATGTGGTTTCTTTAAACACACTGGAATCACATTCTTTTCCGTAGACGCCAATATCAACAAATATAAAGTTGTAATCGCTATCTACTACCGCCATTAACACTATAGAAAAATAATGTTTGTAATTTAAAAATATCGAACCACTGTATAATAATAATAATAATAATATAATAATATAGCCTTTAATTCAGATCAATGTTACAATAACTATATGAAAAAGAACAAAACATGAGAAACTTACATTTAAATCTTTATCTAGTCTTTTATTTGAATTTTGCTTATTTTCTGTAGATCTGTTTGCCAATCGGCAAAGGCCTCCTCCAATCTTTTCCACTCATATCTTTCTTGAGCCACCCTATTCCATGTTACACCTGCCACTTGTTTAATGTCATCATCCCATCTTTTTTGTGGCCTACCTCTTTTCCTTTTTCCTTCTCTAGGATACCATCGTGTCACAATTTTGCTCCATTTTTCTTTTCCTCTTATCATGTGCCCTGCCCATCGCCATTTATGTCTTTTAATTTTGTATGTTACGTCTAAAACCTTTGTTTTACTCCTTATTACGCGGTTTCTCAGTCGATCTGACTTCTTCACATTCATCATGCTCCTTTCCATTGCATATTGGCAGGTTGCAAGTTTGCTAGTCATATTTTGTGTTAAGGTCCATGTTTGGCTGCCATACATGAGAACTGGTAGTATGCAGGTGTTAAATATTTTGCTTTTTATATTCATATTAAGTTTTTTATCTTTCATGATTTCTTTCAAACCCCAGTATCTCCTCCAGCCGTTGGTTATTCTTCTTTCAACTTCTTTGCGCATCGGATTATCATGTGTTATTAGCTGTCCCAGGTAAATATATTCATCTGTGTAATCAATTTGGTTATTTCCTAAATTTATAGTGGTTCTCTCTCCGTTTGTCATTACTCTTGTTTTTTCTGGGTTCAGTTTTAACCCTACCTTCTCACTTTCCGTTGCCAGTTCGTTTATCATTTTTGTTATGTCCTCTGGGGTCTTAGCAAATAACACAAGATCATCTGCGAATCTCAAATGCGTTAATGAGACACCGTCCACATTGATCCCGAGATTTTCCCAATTAAGACATCTGAATATTGACTCTAGTACCGCCGAGAATAGTTTTGGTGACAGAGGGTCTCCTTGTCGTACGCCTTTGCCCACTCTGAAAGGTTCACCTTTATTTTCTAATTGGATTCTCGCAGTACTCTGGCTGTATACGTTTTTTATTAAGTGGATGTATTTGTGTTCAATTCCTTGATCTTTTAATGACTCCCATATCTTTTCATGAAACAGAGAATCGAATGCTTTGCTATAATCGATAAATGCGATGTAGTAGGTGCACTGGTATTCGTTATACTTCTCCATAACTTGGCGCACTACATGAATATGATCGATCACTGAATAGCCTTTACGAAAACCTGCCTGTTCAATGGGTTGGTGTTCATCTAATATTTTTTCAATCCGGTTTAATATTATCTTGGCAAATATCTTATATATGTTGGACATAAGACTGATAGGGCGGTAGTTTCCGAGTTCATATTTATCTCCTTTCTTATATACAAGAATAATGTTGGATTCTGTCCATTGTTGTTGGATAGTTTCGGTGTTTAATATCTCGTTAAACATGTCAGTGAGGACTGGTGTTATAACTTCTTTGCTTTCTTTTAGGATTTCGTTGCTTATACCATCGGGTCCTGGTGCTTTGTCTCTCTTTTGGCTATCTATAGCTTTTACTACTTCAGCCTGAAGGATGTTAGGGATATTTGAGATTTCCACTAAATCGACATTGTCCTGTGCGGTGTTGCGTTCATATATTTTTTTAAAATATGATGTGGCAATTCCTAATATGTTCCTTCTCTGGTAGTTCCATTCTTCACTGTCGTTTTTAATTTTCGCGATCCAGTCCTTTGAATTTGTTATTTCTTTAAAAGCTTTTTTAACACCTCCCGTTTTGGCTACATGTTTTTCGATACTTTCCATTCTATATGATTTCCTGTCCGTTCTTATACTTTCTGTGATATCTCTACTAATTTTCGTTAAATGCCTTCTTCTGTCTTTTATATCTTTTGTGTTGATTAAGTGGTTTCTTTGTTCTAGCAATTTCATAGTGTTGGTTGTTAGCCATTTTCTCGGCTCGGATCTGATCTTAGCAGTATGTTGCAATTGAGTTGCAATAGTATTCTCTATCCAGTTGTATTTTTCCTGAGTTCCTAGGGCCTTTGTGTTCTCTTTGAAGTCTGCAAATTTATCTCTTAAGGTGACTACTAGTTGATCCATTTGATGCTTGCAGAGCTTAGCTATTGCTAGTCCCTGTCGCGGTCTAGGTTTCTTTGGTTGTGCTGATTTTATTTCAGCTCTGATCAGTCTATGGTTGGTATTGAAATTAAATTTGTTGATAACATCAAAATTTGTAAAACAGTTGTTTCTATTAGTCATTATAAAATCGATTTCATTCTTTGTTTTTCCATCTGGAGAAATCCAGGTCCACATTTTCTTTATGTTTTTTTTGTATACTGAGTTTAGAATTGTTAAGTTATTTTCTAGCGTAAAGTTTATAAGTTTTTCTCCATTTCTACTTCTAATTTTATTACTATAGGTGAAAGATCCTAGTACTGTCTCTTCTCCTGGGCGCTTAGCTCCAATTTGACCATTGAAGTCTCCCATGACTATTAGATTTTTGTGAGCGTGTTCTTGCATAGTTTTATTTAAGTCAAGGTAGAATTTCTCTATTGTTTCCAGGTCCGATTGTTCAGTAGGTGAATATATTTGTAAAATAGACCATGAATCTTTATACCCCGGTAACTTCAGATTCATCATTGCTATGCGCTCCGAGATTCCAATAAAACCTTCTATAGATTTTTCAAGATATTTTTTGACGATGAAACCCACACCATGATGGCCTGGCGTTGTTCCTATGTGGTATAGTAAGAAATCTGGTTGAGAAATAATTCTTTCTCCCACTCGTCTCGTTTCACTGAGGCCGACGATATCCCATTTAATTTGTTTTAACGCGTTTGTTAGTTCTATAAGGTTTTCTTCATTTTTCAGCGTGAGTACATTAAGAGCTGCGACGTATATTTTTGTTTCTTTGTGGTTATTTCTCTGTATTTTTGGAGGGTTGTGGTCTTTGTCCCCCACGAGGACCAGTCGGCTTGGGGGAAGGTGTGTTTCTTCTGTTTGTTTGTTTTCGTAGTTTGTTGGGATTTTCCGTTTGCCGGTTAATTGCTACTGCTTTTTGGGAGTAGGGTTGTTGGTCAAAGAGTTCGATCTGGGTCTCATTGCATCGAAAACGTTCATCCTGTTAGCTTTGACAGAGCTTAGAATTTGCTGTTTTCTGGGTTGAGTTTTAGGTGACGGTGAGGTAGTTGGTTCCCTTTTTCTTTTTTCAGTGTTGGGTTCTTTGACTACTAGTTTGTCATAGTTCAGAAAAGCAATATTACCTTTTTTTCTCTCTTCCTGTAGTTGTGGCAGCAGTGCTTTCCTTTTCTCCAAAACTTCCTTTGAGTAATCCTCCGATATATAGATGTTCTTAAAACTCTTTTTATTTTTCATAATTTCGTCTTTTTTCCATGCATTTATAAAAGAACATAGCACAGGCCTCGATTTATTCTGTAATTTATTTTTTCCCAAGCGGTATAATTTATTTATTTCGTTTTGCTCTATATTCATCTTTAGGTCTTCTTTGAGGGTATCCTTAATACTCTGAAATAGCTCCGATGTCGAGTTTTCCCCCTCTTCCAGCCCAAAAATAATTATGTTATTACTTTTTTTCTCCCTTTTCAAATATTCCATCTCTTTCTCTAGATCACTAACTTTTTGTTTTAATTTTTCATTTTCCTCAATAATAGGGGTTAGTTTTTCATCCATCCTATCCATTAAGTTTTTTGTAATAGATTCAGTTAGTTCGGCTGTTTGTTTCTGCATTTCTATCTTCATATTGTCAAACAATAATTGAAATTGTTCCTCCATAGTTTTGAACGAAATACGTAAAATGGAACGTAATATAAATTGTAGATAATATTTTTTGTATACTATCAACACTGGAGTTAATGTCAATTTAATAAACTGGCATTTAAATTGTCTATTTGACAGATTTTGTTATTTGAATATTCTAACCTCAAATGTTGTTGTGAAATTTCTTCTGCACTTTGTTGGATAGATCTTGTTAATTTCTAAGAGTTTTATTTCTTCTGCATCCTCCGTAGTACTAGTTTTGTGGTTTGTAATAGTGTTGAAGACTGAAAGTTACTTCTAACTATTTTTACAAAGCGGTTTATTACGGATAGAATCACAGTGATGTTTACACTCCGAAGACCGGAAACGGAACTCCGAACCACTGTATGCAGGCTTAATAATTCTGATGTGCTTACCATCTACCGCTCCTAAGCACAGCGGGAAGTCGGAAGATTCTTGAAAGGAGAATGGGCAACTTTGTATGGGATCCGTCCCCAGAGTGTATCAAGTTAAGACATATGTCATTTTAAAGATCAGAAGAATAGCTTCAATTTATTGTATGACACCAACACTAAGGCTCGTGCAGGAAAAGAACTATGAATCATTTAATTTTATTAAATTCGTGAAAGTAAAGCAGAACAATTTAGATTGTAAAATATTTTCACACATATTATTTTATATAGCATACCGTGCCGTTTGTGTTTACACACCTTTGCACATATTGCGACTTTTGCAGCCCTGTACAGGATAGCCGAATGAATAAATGAGGAAGAATTGAGCAGGTTACGATGGAACATTGTAGGGTTATTGGAAGTTCGAAGAGAGGCGTACAACTCGATAACACTCAAATCTGGTAACCTGTCCCATTTCCGGGTGACAGACAGTCCCAAGGTGGCGTCAGGTTTATCGTCAACAAGTCTCTTGTGATGGTTTGTATAGCTTGGTGACTATGTAAAGCTTGAACGTCTCCAACTGACTCCGACTGACAAAGTCCACGTTCCTACCAGTGCCACACCAAAACCCCGTAAGCTTATTAAGCTAAGTGTTCTTATTTTCCTCATCTTGAAATTATATGGTTATTTATACACTGTTTTAACAATATATTTGATTGTGTTTTACTTAACTTATATAATATATATACTAGCGACTCACCCTCGCTTCGCTCGGGTTCGTCCCTAGCTTGCATTAAATCACGATTGATCAGTTTTCGACCGGAGAGGAAAAATGATTAAATTACTAAAATGGCTATTAAAAAATAAGGGTTGATCGTAGAAGGGTGAAAATTGAGGATTGTATGTATTTTTGTATGTTGTATCATAAAAAAATAGAAATTAAAAATTTTGTCTAAAAAATAAAAATAAAAATTTAGGGGTGGACTACCCCTAACATTTAGGGGGATGAAAAATAGATGTTGGCCGATTCTCATAGATACTGGATAAGCACAAAAAATTTCATCAAAATCGGTCAAGCCGTTTCGGAGGAGTATGGCAACGAAAACTGTGACACGAGAATTTTATATATTAGATATATATGTATATATATATATATTATACACTTATTTATTTATTTGTTTTGTGTGTGTATGAGTAAGATTACTCTGCCTCGACAACCTTGTCTGTTTGCCCTTTGTTGGCAAAGGCCTCCTCCAATTTTCTCCATAACTGTCTATCTCTAGCTAGTCTGGTCCATGTGCCATTTAATATAATTGTTAAATTTAGCATTGAGTGCCTCTGTAACTTGCCTCACAGCTCTTGACACAGTCTTCTGTGAGACATTGTGTAGATAGACACTCTGCTCAACTAAGGTCTGGTAAGGTCCAGATGCGTAAAATGCTAAGGCTATCAGAATCTGCAACAGAAATATGTAGGTATATATTACATAATATCAACATCATATATTCTTAGACTATAGCTGTGCCTTTAGTGATAAGCAATGAAATTGAAGTTGTTTTCTAACCTTCGTCTCCGCCGATATTCCATCATTCCGACGTGGTCTTGGAATAAGTAGAGTTAGCTCCTCCACTAGCCCCCTTACAGTTTCCTTCCCAAGGCGAAATGTTTTCACAAATTCTACCTCGGAAATATCCTGAAAGGGGTCAATATTGCTCCTTAACAAGCAGCGGACGGCGATTTCTTCGCTCAAAACTTTATTCTGAACATTTTATTTAGGTTCACACACTTCACAACTTAAGAAAATACCAAACAAACACGGCTTTTATGCAATGACTGCACAATGGCACATCAATGATAGTTCAGTGGCGTTCCAATTGTCATTAGAACTGTCAAAATATTAGCAGACTACGCAATAATTCGATCATTGACTTGTCATTATGTACGGGACTACCAATTATTTGCAAATGTGTCATTGGAGTGTCAGTGACACACCATCGGGAAACCATTGAATTAGTAGACTACCAAAATTGCAAAAAGTAGCAATTACGATGTCATTGATCGACAACTGTAACACCATTGCAATAGCAGACTTGAGGCCCAGGAGGCTTAGACAAGTGGCAAACGCTCCATATCGATTCTTCGATAAACGCTAACGCCTTGGCAATTTCCATAACAATTTGGACGTAGTCATGGTTTTGTTTGTGAACCTCATCTTGACATTGTGAAATGCACTAAAATTTAAACGTATACGAGCAATACATAGGATTTTTAGGATTTCTTTATCAAAAATTCACTAATTATAAGGATAATTTCGCCATTCTTTTCTACAGCAGTCTTTTCTACAATAACAATAAATACAATAATATATATTTGTCAGACAATGACAACGGTTACCATGACAACAATTAGTCAATTAGCCAATTACAAATGCGATACGTTGAGAAGTCGTAAACATATGTCAGTCCCATACATTGATAACTCTATTCTACTAGCGTTTATGCCACTTGTCTAGGCCCTCAGGTGTGCCAACCTTCGGAAGGATTGAATACTGTTAAGGAATTCTACAGGATAGTGAACTGCATCATCCATTTGCATCACTGAAACGACAGACCTATAATCTATATCTGACCCTTCAAAGGACTTAAGTTATTGAAATCAAAATCACTTTTGTTATTAAAATCAGTAGCATTGTTGTTTTTGGGGGTCAGTGTAGTACGTTCACAAAGCCAAGTTCATTAATACCAAGTTTCAGATAACTCTGATCAATAAAGATTTTGTTCTCCATATAAACCTTACCATCCCGTTTTACTCCTTTAAGGAATAAATTTCAAAAAAATCTAATATACATATTTCATACGAATTTTAATTATTTATTTTAAAGCTAAATACCACTTTCCGTGCATTTTACATTAAAAATGAAAGTCTTTAATACAAATAAATTACGAATTTTCATCCCCTTTTTTACTCCCTTAGGGAATGAATTATAAAAAAAAATGAAACACGTGTGTCTTTAATTGAATTGAAGATCCTTAATACTAAGTTTCAAGTAATTCTGATTTTAAATAATTTTTTTTCACAGATGAACTTTGGTATCCCCTTTTATCCCTTTAAGGGATGAATTTTGAAAAATCCTTTCTTATCCTCATAGTCATATAAGGAATAAGTTCTTCAAAAATACACGTCTCTACGACCAGTGGTTTAGGCTGTGCGTTGATCCATCAGTCAGTCAGGACAAAGCCTTTTATATATATACTAGCGACTCACCCTCGCTTCGCTCGGGTTCGTCTCTAGTTATATTTTAACGTCTAGTATAGATTTCTCAGAGATGAAATATTTGCCTGCAGTAAACAGTATCCTTAAGTTGATTCGGATAACCAGCTATCATCATACCAAATTTCATCTAAATCTGTCCAGTGCTTTTCTCGTGATGCGTTCCGAGACAGACAGATAGACAAAAATTCTAAAAACTATAGATTCGGCCTCTGTGTCGACAATAATGACTATTTCAATAAGTATTTCCAAAAATATTTAATTTACAGATTCGACACAGTTAGAATTTCATTATATGTGTAGATACATTTAAACGGTTAGCATAGATTTCTCAAAGATGAGATATTTTCCCGCAATAAAAATTATCCTATATGTTGACTCGGATAACCAGCTAATATCATACCAAATTTCATCAAAATCTGTCCAGCGGTTTTCTCGTGAGGCGTTCCCAGACAGACAGACAGACAAAACTTCTAAAAATTATAGATTCGGTCTCGGTATCGATAATGATGATTTCAATAAGATTTTGTAAAAAATATTTAATGTATAGATTTGACTCTGAATTTTAGTATATGTATAGATACAGACTAGCGACTCACCATCGCATCGCGCGGGTTCGTTCCTAGGTACGTTTTAAGGGTTAGTATTGAATAGATAGTCGATCGCTTGCTTTGTGTAAAACAAAAACAAATTTATCCCACGGGAATTATACGTTTTTTCGGGTTAAACAATAATCAATTTGCTATACCAGACTATAATCTATCTCTGTACTTTTCATCCAGATCCGTTCAGCCGTTCTGGTATGATTGAGTAACAAACATCCATCCAAACTTTCGCATTTATAATATTTCAATTAATTATAATATGTTATTAATGGGATTAAATTATTATATATATGACCCGAGTAATAAGTTACCACTACACATAATTTAGTTAAAATCGGTTCCGTAATTTTTGCGTGAAACGTGCACACCCAAACAGACAAACAGACATACAGACAATTAATAACTATTGTTTTGGGGTATATATTCTGTACACAATACGTTACAGTCATTGTTTTAAAAAAAATATTTCATGTATAGATTTCGCTAAGTTACTGTTTTATGTGTGTTTTATGTGTATAGATATTATTTAGTTATTAGTTTAAATACATATTTATTTATGCATAAAGAATCACTTCGTTCAAACACATAACCATGTTCCAAAATATTTATTCACCATCAATATTGCACTCACGCGCTCATTTTGTCACTCACTTTTGTCTGTATGTCTGTTTGTCTGTTTGAGTGTGTGCGTTTCACGCAAAAATTACGGAATCGATTTTAACTAAGTTTTGTGTAGTGGTAACTTATTACTCGGGTCATATATAATATAATTTAATCCCATTAATAAAATATTATAATTAATTGAAATATTATAAATGCGAAAGTTTGGATGGATGTTTGTTACTCAATCATACTAGAACGGCCGAACAGATCTGGATGAAAATCACAGGAATAGATTATAGTCTGGTATAGCAAATCGATTATTTTGTAACCCGAAAAAACGTACGATTCCCGTGGGATAAATTTGTTTTTGTTTAGATCGACTATCTATTCAATACTAACCGTTAAAATGTACCTAGGGACGAACCCGCGCGATGCGAGGGTGAGTCGCTAGTCTGTATCTATACATAATATACTAAAATTCAGAGTCAAATCTATACATTAAATATTTTTTGGAAAATCTTATTAAAATAGACATCATTATCGATACCGAGGCCGAATCTATAGTTTTTAGAAGTTTTGTCTGTTTGTCTGTCTGGGAACGCCTCATGAGAAAACCGCTTGACAGATTTTGATGATATATTACCTGGTTATCCGAGTCAACATATAGGATAATTTATATTGCGGAAAAATATCTCATCTTTGAGAAATCTATGCTACCCGTTAAAATGTATCTATACATATAATAAAATTTTAACTGCGTCGAATCTGTACATTAAATATTTTTGGAAAATCTTATTGAAATAGTCATTATTGTCAACACAGAGGGCGAATCTATAGTTTTTAGAATTTTTGTCTATCTGTCTGTCTGGGAACGCATCACGAGAAAAGCACTGGACAGATTTAGATGGTTATGATCATAGCTAGTTATCCGAGTCAACTTAAGTATACTTTTTACTGCGGGAAAATATTTCATCTCTGAGTAATCTATACTAGACGTTAAAACATAACTAGGGACGAACCCGAGCGAAGCGAGGGTGAGTCGCTAGTATATATATTAAAGGCTTTGTCCTGACTGACTGATGGATCAACGCACAGCCTAAACCACGTGAGACGTGTATTTTTGAAGAACTTATTCCTTGTATGACGTGGGCATCGGATAAGAAAGGATTTTTTAAAATTCATCCCTTAAAGGGGTAAAATGGGACACCAAAGTTTATCTGTGAAAAAATTATTTTAAATCAGAATTACTTGTAACTTAGTATTAATGATCTTCAATTCAATTAAAGAAACACGTGTTTCATCTTTTTTTGTAATTCATCCTGTAAGGAGTAAAAAAAGGTGATGATTTGTAGGTTATTTGTATTAAAGTCTGTAATTTTTAATGTAAAATGCACGGAAATTTGTATTTAGCTTTAATATAAATTATTAAAATACGTATGTAATATGTATATTAGATTTTTTTGAAATTTATCTCTTATAGGAGTAAAAGGGGATGGTAAAGTTTATATGGAGAACAAAATGTGTATTGATCAGAGTTATCTGAAACTTGGTATTAATAAACTTGGCTTTGTGAACGTGCTACACTGACCCCCAAAAACAACAATGCTACTGATTTTAATAACAAAAGTGATTTTGATTTCAATAACTTAAGTCCTCTGAAGGGACAGAAATAGATATATAGGTCTGTCGTTTCAGTGATACAAATAGATGAAGCAGTTCACTATCCTGTAGAATTCCTTAACAGTATTCTATCCTTCTGAAGGCTGTCACACTTGTTGGCTGTTATGAATAAGCCATCAAAGCTGTATAATCGGATAAGACTGCTAGTAATCTATTAAAAATTATTGTGGCCACTGTGTTCGCTGGATGTACTCGAGGGGAATCAGTATTCATACCTCGAATAACGCCACTGATAACCTCTGACTATGGCTTTGAATTTAATCTATCATAATTCCTCCTTAAAATTTGTATTGCAATGAGTATTAATAAATGTCAGGGCCAGTTGTTAAAAATAGCAGGTATGGACTTTAGAGATTTGCTTCTGACATGGACATTTTAACAGAACCCAGAATCAGACGGAACATCCACCAATGTGGTATACAAAAAAGCTCTTAGTTTTTTTTATTAATTCTTCGAGTTCTCATAGTAATTAATACGTTAAAAATGATTTAATTCAATTCATTTGGCAGATTCATTTTCAATGTACCCGAAGGTCGTGGCAGACACGAGATCTGTGGATTTTTTTTTCACAGATAAACTTTGGCATACCCTTTTACCCCTTTAAGGGATGAAATTCGATTTTCTAATCCGATGCCTACGTCATAAAAGGAATAAGTTCTTCAAAAATACACGTTTTTACGACCAGTGGCTTAGGCTGTGCGTTGATCCATCAGTCAGTCAGGACAAAGCCTTTTATATATATACTAGCGACTCACCCTCGCTTCGCTCGGGTTCGTGCCTAGTTATGTTTTAACGTCTAGTATAGACTTCTCAGACATAAAATATTTTCCCGCAGTAAAAAGTATCCTTAAGTTGACTCAGATAACCAGCTATCATCATACCAAATTTCATCTAAATCTGTCCAGTGCTTTTCTCGTAATGCGTTCCCAGACAGACAGATAGACAAAAATTCTAAAAACTATAGATTCGGCTTCTGTGTCGACAATAATGACTATTGCAATAAGATTTTCCTAAAATATTTAATGTACAGATTCGATGCAGTTAGAATTTTATTATATGTATAGATATATTTTAACGGTTAGCATAGATTTCTCAAAGATGAGATATTTTCCCGTAATAAAAATTATCCTATATGTTGACTCGGATAACCAGCTAATATCATACCAAATTTCATCAAAATGTGTCCAGCGGTTTTCTCGTGAGGCGTTCCCAGACAGACAGACAGACAAAACTTCTAAAAACTATAGATTCGGCCTCAGTATCGATAATGATGACTATTTCAATAAGATTTTCCAAAAAATATTTAATGTATAGATTTGACACTGAATTTTAGTATGTGTATAGATACAGACTAGCGACTCACCCTTGCCTCGCGCGGGTTCGTCCCTAGGTACATTTTAACGGTTAGTATTGAATAGATAGTCGATCGCTTACTTTGTGTAAAACAAAAACAAATTTATCCCACGGGAATCGTACGTGTTTTCGGGTTAAAAAATAATCAATTTGCTATATTTGCAGACTATAATCTATCCCTGTGCTTTTCATCCAGATCCGTTCAGCCGTTCTGGTATAACTGAGTAACAAACATCCATCCAAACTTTCGCATTTATAATATTTCAATTAATTATAATATTTTATTAATGGGATTAAATTATTTTATATATGACCCGAGTAATAAGTTACCACTACACAAAATTTAGTTAAAAACGGTTCCGTAATTTTTGCGTGAAACGCGCACACCCAAACAGACAAACAGACATACATACAAAAATTTTAATAACTATTGTTTTGGGATATATATTCTGTACACAAGAGGTTACAGTCATTGTTTTAAAAAAATATTTCATGTATAGATTTCGCTAAGTTACTGTTTTATTATCTGTATAGATATTAGTTAGTTATTCGTTTAAATACATATTTATTTATGCATAAAGAATCACTTCGTTCAAACACATAATCATGTTCCAAATTATTTATTTATCATCAATATTGCGCTCACGCGCTCTTCGGGCGTACACTCTGCGTCACAAAGGTACAACTTCTGAATAACCCAGCCATGATACGCACCTCCAATCATTTTTTAAATGTAGCCCAAAATCGTATCTCTAGGGGTTTTTTTCATTTTTTCGATATCTCATTTCGTTTTTGAGATATGAGTTATTTTCTGAGCGAAACCGGGCGAAAAACGACCTAATTTTTCACACTACTTCGATTTCAAAAAAAAGTAATTGAGTTTATTCAAAATTTTTTTTTGCATTTTGTAGCCGTTGTTATGACGCGTCTTTTGACATCCCAACCAGTCACATAGTCCCACAAATCACGACACCAGGGCGATGTCGCACTTTCGCTGAAAATCGGGCCTATACCGAAGCGACAAAAAAAACATTTTCAATGTTAAAATAGTTATGTGGTCGACTTGCTTGACGTGACTAGCTTGAGGCTAAGACTTATAACTAAGATTAGTAGGAACCAATAATAGCTGTGAGCAGGATTATTCAGAAGTTGTACCTTTGTGACGCAGAGTTTACGCCCGAAGAGCGCCTGAGCGCAATATTGATGGTGAATAAATATTTTAGAACATTATTATGTGTTTGAACGAAGTGATTCTTTATGAATAAATAAATATGTATTTAAACTAATAACTAACTAATATCTATACACATAATAAAACAGTAACTTAGCGAAATCTATACATGAAATATTTTTTTTAAAACAATGACTGTAACTTATTGTGTACAGAATATATACCCCAAAACAATAGTTATTAAAATTTTTGTCTGTATGTCTGTTTGTCTGTTTGGGTGTGCGTGTTTCACACAAAAATTACGGCACCGGTTTATAACTAAATTTTGAGTAGTGGTAACTTATTACTCGGGTCATATATAATAAAATTTAATCCCATTTATAAAATATTATAATTAATTGAAATGTTATAAACGCGAAAGTTTGGATGGATGTTTGTTACTCAATCATACCAGAACGGCTGAACGGATCTGGATGAAAAGCACAGGGATAGATTATAGTCTGATATAGCAAATTGATTATTTTTTAACCCGAAAAAACGTACGATTCCCGTGGGATAAATTTGTTTTTTGTTTTACACAAAGCAAGCGATCGACTATCTATTCAATACTAATCGATAAAATGTACCTAGGGACGAACCCGCGCGAGGCGAGGGTGAGTGGCTAGTCTGTATCTATACATATACTAAAATTCAGAGTCAAATCTATACATTAAATATTTTTTGGAAAATCTTATTGAAATAGTCATCATTATCGATACCGAGGCCGAATCTATAGTTTTAGAAGTTTTGTCTGTCTGTCTGTCTTCGAACGCCTCACGAGAAAACCGCTGGACACATTTTGATGAAATTTGGTAAAATATTAGCTGGTTATCCGAGTCAACATATAGGATAATTTTTATTGCGGGAAAATATCTTATCTTTGAGAAATCTATGCTAACCGTTAAATCTATACATATAATAAAATTCTAACTGCGTCGAATCTGTACGTTAAATATTTTTGGAAAATCTTATTGAAATAGTCATTATTGTCGAGAGTGTGCAGAGGCCGAATCTATAGTTTTTAGAATTTTTGTCTATCTGTCTGTCTGGGAACGCATTACGAGAAAAGCACTGGACAGATTTAGATGAAATTTGGTATGATGATAGCTGGTTATCCGAGTCAACTTAAGGATACTTTTTACTGCGGGAAAATATTTCATCTCTGAGAAGTCTATACTAGACGTTAAAACATAACTAGGGACGAACCCGAGCGAAGCGAGGGTGAGTCGCTAGTATATATATATAAAAAGCTTTGTCCTGAATGACTGATAGATCAACGCACAGCCTTAATCACTGTTCGTAGAGACGTGTATTTTTGAAGAACTTATTCCTTATATGACGTAGGCATCGGATAAGAAAGGATTTTTCAAAATTCATCCCTTAAAGTGGTAAAAGGGGATACCAAAGTTTATCTGTGAAAAAAAAAATTTAAAATCAGAATTACTTGAAACTTAGTATTAATGATCTTCAATTCAATTAAAGAAACACGTGTTTCATCTATTTCATAAATCATCCCGTAAGGGGGTAAAAAAGGGGATGAAAATTTGTAATTTATTTGTATTAAAGTCTGTAAAATGCACGGAAAGTGGTATTTAGATTTAAAATAAATAATTAAAATACGTATGTAATATGTATATTACATTTTTTTTCAAATTCATCCCTTAAAGGAGTAAAAGGGGATGGTAAGGTTTATATGGAGAACAAAATATCTATTGATCAGAGTTATCTAAAACTTGGTATTAATTAACTTGGCTTTGTGAACGTGCTACACTGACCCCCAAAAACAACAATGCTAATGAATTTAATAACAAAAGTGATTTTGATTTCAATAACTTAAGTCCTTTGAAAGGTCAGAAATAAAATATAAGTCTGTTGCTTCAGTGATGCAAATGGATGAAGCAGTTCACTATCGTGTAGAATTCCTTAACAGTATTCTATCCTTCTGAAGGTTGGCACACCTGTTATGAATAAGCCACCAAAGCTGTGTAATCGGATAAGACTGCTAGTAATCTATAAAAAAATATTGTGACCACTGTGTTTGCTGGATGTACTCGAGGGGAATCAGTATTCATATCTCGAATAATACCACTAATAACCTCTGACTATGGCTTTGAATTTAATCTATCATAATTCTTCCTTAAAATTTGTATTGCAATGAGTATTAATAAATATCAGGGTCAGTTGTTAAAAGTAGCAGGTATGGACTTTAGCGATTTGCTTCTCACATGGACATTTTAACAGAATCCAGAACTAGACGGAACATCCACCAAAGTGGTACACAAAGAAGCTCTTAATCAAATTTTAATTCTTCGGGTTTTCTTAGTACTTAATATGTTAAAAATGATTTAATTCAATTCATTTGGCAGATTCATTTTCAATGTATCCGAAGGTCGTGGCAGACACGAGATCTGTGGATTTTTTTTTATTCTATGTACATAATACAGTGATGTACAAAGGAGAAATAACATATTTGATATAATTATTTATACTTATAGATAACAAGTGGGATTGTAGTGATGGTGGATTGGACTGGTTGGCAATGGAGAGAGAAAATGGTACTGTTCGTAACCGTCTCATTGACTACTACGAATTAGTTTGCTATCAGCAGCTGTATAGGGGCAAGCCGTTGCATAAAGTTATGGATATAATACGTGTGAGTATTCTAAATATTTACTTACGATATAGATAGGCATCTATATATAATTATATATTTAGTTTTACAATAATGTATAGAAGTCTGCCCAATTTGTTGACATTTATGATTACTGCTCTGCTCCCTTGAGTATTAGCATGATGATAAAATATAAACTATGGCCTTTCTCAATAATCAGTCTATCTAATGCAAATATAATTTTTCAAATCGGATTAGTTGTTCTTGAGATTAAGGCATTCTAACAAATAAACAAAGAAACAAACTCTGCCTCTTTATAATATTAAGTATAGCTTATAAAAACAATTGGAAATGGCTCGGGAGCCCGAATTAAGCGGGTTTATATCTCGGGTTTCGCACCTCTGATATTTACATGTGCGAATCATTTCCATCATGATTACTACTTGTCTTAAGGTGACGGAAAACATCGTGAGGAAATCTGCATATCTAAGATAAATTAGCAACTTTTCGAAAAACATGTGAAGTCCGCCAACCCGCACTAGTCCAGCGTGGTGTACTATGATCTGATCCCCCTCGTGTAGATGGGAGGTCCGTGCCTAGCAGTGAAACGTTAAAAAGGACTGAATACATACAAACAAAAGCGGGAATAGGTACACGTGCCTTTAGCTAGCACGAAAATATAACGGCTACAGGCACGTGTTTTTGCCAACTTGTATGAATATAGCTGGCACGGGGGTGACAAACCGTAATTTGAATATTCTATTGAATATATTAATAATTGAAATTTATTGAATATATTAAAAACTTAATAAGTCTCTGGTAGTGATTTTAGTAGAAATAAGAAGATATAAATTTTAACGATATGATAAAAATATTAATGTTATACATATTATAAATGGAAGGAAAAGTTTGTAGAATAATAAATGAATAAAACGAAGCAGGGAACGTAAAGAAAAACAAAAAAGAAAATTTAAATGATGTTGTTATGTTATCTATTACTGTGTTACAGTACCTAATTATAAATTAGTAGTGACTTACCCCTCGCTTCGTTCGGGTTCGTCCCTCGTACGTTTTAACGGCATGGAATAGATAGACACTATATTATGTATTATATATGTTCATAGGTGTGATGAGTTTTTTTTTGTGGTATGTATTATATATGTTTTCCCGTGAGAATGAGATAATCTCCTGGAGTAAAATGTAGCCTATGTCACTCTCCAGCCTTCCAACTATTTCCACTCAGAAAATCATGCGATCATCAAACAATGTGAAAAAGAACGAACAAACAAACGAAAAACACACTTTCACACTTATAATATTAAGTAAGGATTTATAACTATACATATCAATTAATAATTTCATAAATTGTGTAACGTTTCAATGTTGGATTTTTAATAATTATTTTCCTATTACGATCAGATTATCAAAAAAAGCAATTAAAATGTTACTTAATCACACTTTTACTAGCTTAGGACCAATACATTGCACAAATAAAATAATACTTAATGTCGGAGTAATTTAGATAAATAAATAAAAAAAATGGCGTTTATTTTACTATCTGGCGTTTATTGTAGGTAAATTATACGTTATATCTATTTAAACATCCTAATTTCAAATTTCCACACTATCAATAATTATAATTATGTTAACGTGTACTGAGAGTAATCGGCGTCGTGTTACTGTGACTCAAATAAATGGATTATGTAAAAGTATTTTTTGAAATCAAATGTCTAAGTGTACCAATTTTCAAAAGCCAATGCTGAACAACATTATGCATCATCGAACTACTTACTATTTAATATGCGATGTATGTTGTTGTGTTACAATATGTTGTAACGGATTTTTGGCTGAGATTGCAGGCCGCAGTGGCTGAAATCGGTTACGAGGACATTATTATTATTATTTATGTGTTTCAGTCGTTCGATGCATGCTTGCTCACTAAGCAATTTAGCTCACGCATTAGAAAAAATGCTTGTTTTCAGTTTTAACGTGTATCAATTACAAAAAACAGCACGAGTAATTACTCTACGCCTACATTTCACGCCCTACATTTTATTATTGCGCAATCAAGTAATAAGTGTAAGGTGATATCAAAGAAATATTTTTACTTTTCGTTTTCTTGTATTTAAATGTATAAAAATCCGTACTCAAATGAAAGCAGCAGCATAAATGATTAGTCCTTTTAAAAAAAAAACTATTTTTTTTTAAGAATAATTGATCGTTATTTTTTTTAATTCTACATAAATGTTAAACTCAAAAAATTTTTCTTATTCATCCAAACACTTTACATTAAATGTAAATGAACCGTCTGATAGTCGAAAATATCGTAATAAAATTTTCTATTTTACATCTCGCTGGTTATCGTCCTCACGTTCGCGTCAATTTTCAGCGGAATGCCAAGAGCTCAAGTTCAAAGCCTTTATTCAACATCGGAATTGTGCAATTTTCTTATTGAATAATAATAATTATTATATATATATTATAACTGGGTGAATTTTAAGTGTCGGTGATTTAAAATAGATATCAGCCATGTATTACATAAATTAAATATTATAAATAAATAATAATGACAAATAAATCTGCGAGTATAATCCTATTCAAAATCCGAAACTGTAAGAAAGCTACCACCTATAAAGATAGGAATTTTCTTACAATTCGGCAAGTATTTAAAATTGCGGCTTTTTGAAAAAGTATATAAGTTGAGAGGTGGTCGAGGCCTAAGGTTTCCAGGCTGGCATGTAGGGTATGTGGTATAACACCTGTAGTTGATAGGACTATTGGTATATTATTATTATTAAAATGTCTTTAGCAAATATAGCAATAAAAATAGTAGAACTGTAAATCTTCTTTTTTTTTACTCAGAACCTTCACATCACCTTCTAGGAAATCATTTATTGTTGATTTAGGTAAACAAACCTTTTTTAAATAAATCTACTTTCTCAAAATTAATCGCCTATTTATATGTATATACAAGTATGTATTCAGTCCTTCTTTTTAATGTCCCATCTGGGCACGGGCCTTGCTTTAATTTGAGGGAAATTAGGCCGTAGTCCACCACACTGGTCAAGTCAAGTTACTTTATCTATAATAAAATAATAAAAAGTATCACTGAATCATAGGTCTCAATTTTGATTACGAACATAAATAATATTTAGTCACCAACAGTCCATATTGTCATTTCGTAAAATATATGTATCTCCTAAATATATTATATCTATATATTAATTAATATGTGAAAGTAAAACTTTGAACCCATTTTTAAGCTTATTGCATATACGGAGGAGTCGAAGAATTCGTCGGCGTAGGTAGAAAACTAAATAACTACGATTTTGGCCAAATTGACATTTAATCATTTTCGTAATACCCAAAAAATGCCGCATATTTTACTCTAACAAGCATTTTCCTAACTTGTCCCGTTTCAGAAATATAGCCGTTTTTGTATTCCAAATGGTAAAGTAAATATGTTGAAACAGTAACGTAGAAAGAGACGTAAAGTATATAAAATTAACGACAGTAAAATTTTCTCTCATTTATAGATTATGCCAAAAAGTTGGAAAAAAAATCAGTAAATCGCGATTTTCTCCAAACTAGAAAATTTGAGTTATTTAGTTCCCCAACTACGCCGACAGTTATGAGCTTCGGCATAGTTAAAGTTTATATAGAGAAGAACTGTAGAAAGCCAAAATTTATCGACTATTTTTTATGCACGAATCTGCTTGTGTATTTTATTTATATATAATTACTTCGCTGCTAAAAGATGCAGCACGATATTAGATAACCTTTATTAATATTAAACGAGTACTTACATAATATGAAGATGGAAAATCTACTTATTTGTACGTGAAAATCTTTAAATCTATGGGCCTGTTTCAAAATTCTTTTGGATTTTATAGGCTATCTATATAAATTTGAAAAAAAGAAGAATTTTCAACCACGGGACGATCACTAGTATGACTTAGATACCCTAGCCTAATAAATATATTTTTATCAACAGATGATGCGAGAGACGTGTCCTGCGTTTTGCGAATGTACAATGACGCATGTAGTATCTGACAGTAAAGGAAAAGTAATTCCATTGATAACTGTAGATTGTTCTAATCGACAGCTCGAGAATCCTCCGTCTTCCATCCCTGTCAGTACCACCACACTACGCCTAGAAGGGAATAAGGTAACATGGCATGATGTTAATATTAGCTTTACATTTTCCAAGTTCGTTGGATTCACTATATTTTTTAGGTATTTTCATATAAGAAAATATTGTTTTAAGAGGACAAAATTCTCCTATTTCATTAATAAAAATTGTCTTCATTCTCAAATTGGACTCATTCTGATCTCAACTTCTACTTCGTTCATACTAATAGACAACGAACGCCTTAAGGATGAACTAGTACAAAATGAACAAACTCTTTTGATATAGCTCATTTAAGTCTATACTACTGTATATTTACTATACTAGCGATTTACTCGCTTGGGCGCGTCCTAGGTGCCTAACTACCTAACTCTAGCCCACATCATGGTCTATCTGTGTATTAAATTTATAGTGTATATCCATATCAAGGGTTAATCTAGCTAATAGAGCTAATAACTGTAAAGTAAAAATTAACAAAATTACTTAAAACCTTACTGTATATTCTTACTGTATACATCTAAAAGGTAACTCATAAAAAAGAGTCTTTTTAAAAGTCTTTATTTCACCGATTCTTTTAAGGATTCTTTATTCATTTTATTTTTGAACCGGTAGAAAGGTTTTTAATGATCAACAATTACGATAAATATACATATTTGTAAAATGCGAGTTTGAGCTGGTTTCGAATAGTCTTTATTGGTAAATATGTAATCGACATATATTGTGTGCTGGTATTAGAATTCTGTGTGCGAGAATTCAATTTGGACGTGACTGAGTTTTTACTATATAGCAACAATAATTGCTCGAACATTATAAATTAGTTATTGGAATTATTTCTTGCTGAGCTACACGTGTGCGAGTCAAATGTTGTGAGTCAAGTGAAATTTGAAATGACATTGCATTGTATTGTACCATACACGGAGTCAGCGTCAGGCGTCAGCTTAAGTATAATAATGACGTAATTTAATTTCAAAACGCTTACGAGTACAATGGTTTCAGGTATCAGCTTATTTAAAAGAAGTGTACTCACATTATATTAAAATAAAAACCTATTTTTAGGAAAAGACAAAACAATTCCTCACCTTTCTCACTTATGTTTGTAAACCGTTTTTTTTAGTAGCGATTTTTTTGTTTTTATATGTTGTGACATCAACACACAGCACCATCTAGTTCCATGGTAAGCTACGAGACTTCTGTTATGGATACCAGATAGTTGATACACTACACATAATATATGTATAACTTTAAATACATACATTTTATAAATATAAACACCCATGATTTGAGTACAAACATTCGTGCTCATCACAAAATGAATTCCCCCAGCGGGACTCGAAGCCGCGACCGCTGGGAAGTAAAGAGAAAGTAGGGTCACTACAAACTGAGCCAAACGTGCCGTCATTGACTTTCTTTAATGTTCAATAAAAAAATCAATAAATGAAAAAAATTGGGAAACAGTTTTTTCATATAGATAGGTAAATTCTGTTCATATACGTTTTCCCCAAATTTTCAATTATATTATAGTCGAACTTCAAAAGTTACTAATAACTAGTCAAATATGTCCACTTTTACATGATACTTACTATTACTTACTATTTTACTTTTGAAACAAAAATCGAAGACCTTTTTTTACAAGTTAATGACGTCGTTATCTTTACGTAATCAATTCCTTTTAACTTTTATCCGCTCATGGGACCTAGTTAAAAATCTAACTAAGTAAAAAATCAATTTATTATGTTTACATGAGCTCACATATGTATGTACAATGTACATACATATTGTCGCGTAATGGAGAGTGTTTAAGACCAGGCTGTCCGCGCGAAGTAGGCATTTAACGCTACCTCCCCTCCCGCAAAGCGAGCTGTGCGCTCACGTCGCCGGCGTGAACTCACAACTACAGGCCAAGCGTCACAGAGTACGCAAGCGCGTCTGTAGGCAGAAGCCCAACTTATTACATTAATTTGGTTTTAATATTATTGGAATTTAAAATACGGGCATTGATCCGGTAACACTTTGTTTTATTATAATAAGTATATACTTAGTAATCGCGAAAAGCTAAGACATTTATCCCTATGCAATAAATGAATTTGAGTAAATATTGAACATGTAAATTATATTTTATTCAATTATTTATATATTCATATGGATACTTTAGGAATCTGATCAGGAAGTTACTTATGTTTTTATTGGTATGATGTTTAGAAATTTACAAATTATTATGTAACTTTTGTAATATTGAATTAATAATAATGAAAAGCAATTGAAGGACTATGATTATGAACCACTTATTTCGGATTACTTACTAAGCGTTAGTTGGCGTAGCGGTGAGAGCTCGGTCAAGACACTCTGTGGTCGTAGGTTCGAATCCCTGTACTGAGACGATTTTTTCTTTTTTTCAATTTTTATATATTATTCATTTTTCAATTATGCAGAGAAATTAATATTTTATTTATTTATTATCATTTATTGTTTTATTATATGTATAGATATGCAAAAGGCATAGAAATGATAAAAAAAAATGGAATTTTGGACTTTTCAACAAGGAATAGTAATTAAAGCGCATACGAAAAAACTTTGTACATGAAAATTCAATGTATAAATTGAGAAAAAGGAAAAAAGCGTCTATACATACAGAGAATCGAACCTACGATGATCGTTATTATAGTCCGAGGTCATACCGCTACACCAACTCATGCTTGGCTTGCAAAGCGAAATACGTGGTTCATAATGTGCGAAATATTTTATTATTTATTCGCTTTTTTTTCTAAACGCTTGGTTTTCTAACCGCTTGACGCCCGGGCTCAGCTGATTGCGCTCACTAACCACTGTGCCTATTCCACCAGGGACGCCACTTCAAATAACATATTTACACTAACTTTACATACTGCTTTATTTTACATAAAAAAACTTCGACGTTATTATGATGTGAATAATATATTCCCAAAAGGTCTTCAGTAAATTTAAAATGGCATATGTACATAATAAAAGGTAAAGTTATAAGTATGAAGATAATCTGCTGATCTACATATGTAGTTAGGTACCTACTGGTCCGATTTGAAAATTATTTCTGTCATAGAAATCAGCATTATCCTTGAGGGACAAACATTCCCTATGTTTTATTATGATATACCTACTTACTAAGTTAGCTAAGTCCACTTTATATTTATGAAATTTGGTAGGTATATTACATGTAGATTTATGTGAAACCCGCGTCCAAATCCTACGCGCACAATCGCTTGATGAAGTCGTGGCAGAATCGGTAAGAGTGTGTTTGGGCACAGATCATATATAGAGGTTTGGGTGTATGTCTGCGTTCCGCAACATAGACTTTTAGAAAAAAATAAAAAATGCAGCGGTTCTGGGTGCGTGAAGTATATCTTCCTATTATTATAAGCATTTTTATAATCGGATTATCTAATACCAGAGAAAACAATATTATCAACATCTTACATAAAAACCTTTTCATACCCACTTATACCACCACGAAACGAAACGAAAGTTCATACTGATAACACACTTGTAAACTCTAGAAAAGAACCTAGTACAAAAGTGATAAGCGTACATATTATGTACGTATGTATGTATATACACACACTTACATACACACAACGCGTATAATAAATTACTTATATTTATTAATTATATTATTTATTCATATTAAATGTTAATCATAAGCATAGCCGCGCGAAACCCGTAGTATACGGCAAATCGGAATTTGTTTACTTATGATTTCATCGATCACTAAACTAGATACGAAAACAATCCTATGCAAAAGTTCTCTTAAAACCTAATTGTGTTTAGGTAATTCTAGTTTAAAAAAGTATACAATAATGTAAATTCAACCTTAAATGTATGAACGTTTTAAAGTTGTTTTGACAAAGCTATGTATAAAAAGCAAAAACGTTGATTTTTTTACACTATGTCCAAGAAATAATATTTCGATAAATTAGCGGGGGGATTGTGCGCGAGCAAAAGCGACATAGGTCCTACCTCGTCAAGGGCCAGCGGCCGACTGAATCATTATCGCCGTTGCACCTAAGCTGCTAGCGAATAAGGTTGAATATCGAATATCCGATCGACCTTATTCTTGCACAGAACTAAAGGACGTAAGTCTAAAATCTAATTTAATTTATTATGAGAATAATAATTGGTCAAGATAAATTTTGCCTTGGCAGTGGGTAATAAACTATATTTTCCTTCTGTGAGTATTTATTTTACATATATAACTGAAGTAGCTTTCAAGGAAAAACCAAATAATCTCTAAAAAAGGCATATTTAAAAAAAATAAAACTCTCGAGAAAATTTCATTCAATTGTGTTTCTATGTTTACACTATGTTAGAAAAAGGTTTGAAAAATCATATGTTTAAATTATCACATTGATTTGATATTTGGTATACATAGAATATCCAGGCAAATCAGCATTAAATTTGGGGAGCCTCGTCTTAATGTCATTACACCGAAAATAATAATTAAAATGACACGTCTGAAGCATGCTTTATGCATCCTAAGATAGTTGTCAAAACGTTTCAAGAGAGGCATCGAAATTACTAGAAATTTCGAGATTAAGACAAGAACAGTTAAATCGTAAATTGCCGTGTGTAAGAGTAAGAGAGGAACAAAATATTCGAGAAGGGCATCGAAATTACTAGAAGCTTTGAATTTAGACAAGAACAGTTAATAGGAAATTGCCGTGTGTAAGAGTGAGAGGGGAACAAAACATTTGAAATGACTAGATAGGTTTTGAATTTTCGAATACTAGAACATTCCTTCTTTATGCATATGAAAAGGCCGGCAGTGTATCGAGAGATCAGTTGAATTTCGAAGTTAAGTGAAGATTGAGAAGAAGTACGAAAAAAGTGAAAAGTGAAGAAAAGTTAAGTTATAGTGGAAGTGTATCTAGTAGTGAAAATTAGTGTTCAGTGACTGAGTTTAACCAGAACTATATATATACTGCGCGTGTTAGTAAATCTCCATAAGTCACTTCTGTTAATAAAGAGTAATAAAACATCTAACATTATAGTGACCCTACTTGCTGTGCCAGCGGTTCCAGGTTCGAGTCCCGCTGGGGCATTCATTTGTGTGATGAGCACGAATATTTGTACTGCAGTCATGGGTGTTTACTTTTATAATATGCATGTATTCAAAAAGTTATATATGTATATGTAGTGTATTAACTATCTGGTATCCATAACACAAGCCTCGTAGCTTACCATGGAACTACGTAGATGGTGCTGTGTGTTCATGTCCCAAAATATTTACACGGATATATGCTAATCTAACCTTTTTAATAATACTCGAGTTCAAAAGTTCAAGCGATATTTTATGAAACTTTTTTATGCTTTGAAATGTAAAAAAAGCAATTTTTTATAATGTAGACAAAGGTTTACGGAGCACGTTTGTTTGTGTGCGTAGATTAATGTGAACAAACACCATTTCTTCTAATCGCTGGGTTCATGTTCACACATGTAACTGGACCTAAATGTTTATTCTGTGAAATTAGAGACCTATGAGGTACTATTTATTCTCGAAAGTTGTTGTTTACTTGAGTTAAATATAGTGTAGGTATAATTAAAATTAAAGCGTTCCCGTGGGATAGTTAAAAAACTATAGTAACTTATACAGCTTAATACACAAATACTACTAATTAGATTTTAATGAAGCTTTACAATAATATAGTTCACACATCAGAATAATAATTATATAGGCTACTTTTTATCCCGGAAAAATGTACGGTTCCCGTGGGATAGATTTGTTTTTGTTTGTCTAGAGGTGAACCCGAGCGAAGCGAGGGTGAGCCGCTAGTAAAGATAATAATTATACATTAATGTATGCTTAGTGTCAGGCTGGCTCGGTTATCAAAGGGTACTTAAAACACGCATTTAAGCTAAGCACAACAATATTTGTAATACGTAACGCTATGTTATTTATGGAGTTCTGCAACATTATTTGTTGTCGCAGAGGCGATGCACAACGTGCACTTACGATGTTTATATAATAATTTTACAGTAAGAGTATTGTAACATAACATTTTTCGTACATTTATTATAATGTTTTTATTGTTATCTCCCCAATCTTATATTTTTAGTGGTTAGCCCTGGCTTCTCTTAAGCCGGTGAGTTCCATATCCACCTGTATGTATGTAGGTACTTAAATGCATTTTCCAACGTTAAAAAGGTGAGTTTAATTTATCACACTGCAGGCTAGAAGTAGGAAGTATTCATACTTCCCGGTCCATGGGATAAATTCAAGCTATTTCAAACCTTTATCTTTTAAATGGACCACAGGCCGCCGGATATTATTAATATGGGCTAGTCAAAGAAATCAATTTGTCGATTTGGCCGACTCTTGGTCATTATTCACAATGATCGGTCCATATTAATTTATTAGTTAATCAAATTGCCCGTAACATATACATACATCGAGTGTCTCTGTGTGAGCCCGAGTGTCTCTAATCTCTATACACTGAGTGTACAGTGTATAATAGTCTTAGTCTAAACCGACCTTATATATTATAAAGCTGTCAAATGGAAATTCATGTGTTACTCTGCTATTATGTAGATTGAGCACGCTTTACTTTGAATTGAAAATATAGGCCAGCCTGAGACTAAACACCTGTTGTTTTCTCTGGGAGAACAGAAGAGTATTTAGTGATAAGAGTTAAATTAATTTTACAATAATACTATGGCAGGGGTGGCCAAGCTTCTTGATAGTCCGAGTCATTTTTCAAAATTTAAAAATTTTCGCGAGCCACAATTAAATACGTATTTAAAGGGTATGCGAAAAAGGGATTAAAAAAAATATTTTTACAGAAATTATATTAATTGAAAACATAAGTTAAAAAGAAAACGAAAGTTTTTAAATATAAACCAATGAACTTGTTATTATGAACCAATAATATTACTTTTTAGAATCTTTTTCTAAATTATAACTGACCTTGTTGATTCGTGCGCGCTAGTTAACGTAAATATTTTGATTTTCAATTGCCTGCTTGCTTGTCCACGGTGATTGTAAAACAGTAACTACGCTTTTATTATTTTTGACTTTGCATGGTTTTTATTCAATTTTCAAATTATAGAAGTTCATAAAATCTTGTGTTTATGTTTATTCGATTTGGAACTGTAGGTCATATGAATCGATATAATTTACTGATAGATTTAACTATGCAATTCATGAGTGAATCAAGTAACTATCTACTCGGATTTATTAGCTCAGCCTTTACGATAGATTTGCCATACGTACGGCGCGGCGATCACGTTATCAATTGATTGAACCGGTCGTACAAACCGGGCTATTTTCTAGATCAGTATTGATCTAGATCTTTTTAATTGAACGGTTGACACATACTTAGTCTGGAGTCGGTTAATTATGCCACTATTTATGTTCGTCCGCGCAGTTTTCGATGAGTCATATCATTCTTAACTTGGACGTAAATGAAATTTGTTACAACGTTGCATTTGGTCTTTCATATTTATTGTCAGTAATTTAAAAGACATTTTGAAACACATACGGAATGATGATATTTTTTTATAATACAATAGCACAAAAATGAAAAGGGAACTCGAAAAGACTTTATTACACACAGACAAAACATTTATCGAGCCGCAGGTTGGCCCCCCCTCTACTATGGTATACAATATATATGGTAGTTATAATTTATACTATGTAATATTAAAGGAAAAAAGTTTTTTTTTCTGGTTGCTGCTTATGTAATCAAATTGTACTTAATTTTTATACAGTGTAAACTCCATATTGCGATATTGAAGGGGCCGAGTGTTTTTTTACGTTATAAAGAGTTTTCGTTAAACGGAAAGTAGAGGAAAACAACAATAAACATAGAATTTAGTACATATTTTATTTACATAAAAAAAATCTGTTAACTTTGGGTGTCGTTTTTTACTATGCCAGTATTTTCTCTTCCTTTATGATTGCGCGAAGTAATTACACTTTTGCGACACAATCTTTTTTTTTACTCATCATGTTTACAGTTCAAAAGTTTGAATGCAACTAAGAATATGATAAAGAAAAGAATGATAATAGGGAAGTACAGTAAGTAAACATGTGCTAGGCAATTACAATAAACAATGGATACATTTCTATGAATTCTGCGTACGAAATATTTACGACTCTAAGTCGTTATTGCGTTTGAAGGTCAGTGAAATTAATGTTTATCGGGGTCTAAATAATAACTTATTTTTTCCCCATTGAGAGTGGTTGTTACATTATGTAGAGTGTTTCAATATATGGGTAACAATGTAAATAAATAAATAAATATGTTGGGACGTTAACATACAGCACCATCTAGTTCCATGGTAAGCTGCGAGGCTTGTGTTATGGATACCAGATAGTTGATACATTACATATAAATACAAATGTAAATATAAACACACACGTACAAATATAAACACCCATGACTGAAGTACAAACATTCGTGCTCATCACACAAATGAATGCCCCCAGCGGGACTCGAACCCGCGATCGCTGGCACAGTAAGTAGGGTCACTACAAACTGAGCCAAACCGAGCAAACCTTAACAATATCTACGTCTTAAGGAGTTTTTCGTTAAATAGAAGTTCGCTATATAGAGTTTACACTGTACTTTATAATTCAATCTTCAATCGATTAAACTAATTTCGTATCTTATTATAACTTGCCGATTAGCTAATAAACTATATAGTTTCCAACCTTTAATCTCAAAATATGCGAATACTATATAACCCACTTAAATTATATATTAATATGTTTGTTTGTTCCACAGCTAAGTAGTATAAGGCAACTTTTACAAAATCCTCAATATCAAAATTTGATGGATTTGTATCTTGACAATAATAGTATTCAGACGGTGAAGGAATTGGAAGGATGGGATTGGTTTTATACTTTCAGAGTGTTGAGCTTGAGAGGGAACATGTTGAAACAGGTGATATTTGTACATACATATTAATATACCTAAAGAGATTGTGTATCTGATAGATTTGGTAATTTATTATTATACCCATACAAATAACAATAAAAAGATTATGTTCTTTTCGAGTGCTTACATGAATATGTAGAGTAGGAACCTACTATAGGCTTTAAAACTTTCGTCCATTTGATTGCTTGATTTTGCGTACGACATGGAAAGCTGATGAACTTAATGTTATATATACATTTTCTTATGATTTAGAAATACATCCTTTACTGATGTTTTTTTAGATACCAGTATATGCTTTTGATAAAGCTTTTCAAGGTAATAACGACATAATGCATGTGTTTCTTGGCCATAACCCATGGAGGTGCGACTGTCATTTTGTTCCACGCTTCCAAGGACTTTTACTGAAATACAAGAGAGTAATAAGAGATTTAAAGGATATAAGGTGCGCGAAATCGGATGACAAAACAACGTCTCTTGTACAGGTAAGGTATTGAAAATAATAATATAAAAGGCTACTAAACAACATTTCTAAAAAAAATAACACCTGCTCAATCATAGATCATTGACATGGAAAAAAGATTACTGAACAATGTAAAATCACTTTTGCAGTACTTACTTTCTTACTTTGAGAAATTTATACGAGGGCCACCCTTACAGCTTTTGTGTACATAAATATAAAATACCTATGAAAATTGGCTCTCATTTGGAGAATTTATCGCATTAGATACACAAAAAACACATCTCTAAGTCGGCTCCTCATTCTATATTGAGTATACCAAAAGTTGACACCTAAGTCGTGATTTTAACGTGTGTGTTATTGGTTTTTATATAGTTATTTTTAATTTTTTTATATTCTATTTAATCCCTGCCAAGCCATGTGACAATTTTTTTATTACCTAAACGTTGATGCTACACCTCCCACGCTATAATATTACGTGACTATATGTCACGTGGCGGAAAATTACTGCTAAGAAAGAAAACTAGATCACTAATCCTACTTTCGAAAACGGTTTTAATTTTCTTAATAGTTTATTTATTTAAAGGTGTAATACAATAAATATAATATTTACTGTCAAAAAAATTAAAACGAAAAGAGTAAGTCAAAGTAAAATACAAGGATTATGAAAGTATATTTATAAAAACTAGTGATCGCCGCGTGGTTGAAAATCAACCATAATTCATTAAGTTATATATTTATTGTCTTGCGTATATTACAATATTAATCTATTCTCAAGTTGACAACAGACTTTAACAATAAACAAAAGAGTAGGTATATATGGGTGTGTCAAATATATGGTAGTGTGTGTAATGTTTTGTTTATTGTTTTAATGTATATTTTATGCATAATTTAAAAAAAAAATATTAGCATTCTGCACTCCTTCTTTATATAAACTATAAGTGTGGGCATACTCCTCCGTCCGCGCAATTTCCGTGAAAAGGGGTACAAAATTTTTGTTTCACGTATTAATATATATATATATATATATATATATATATATATATATATATATATATAAAAAGTAGGCATCTGTTTAAGTTTAAAAAAAAAAGCAGAAAACACAAAAGAGTTTACTTTGAAGTGATATGCAATACGCATACACCCACTTGAATAATGTTTGAAAATGTCGATATTAAATGTTTATAAATAAAAATGTTATATTATTTTTTGTAGTATTTTGTTCTATTTACAATAAAATTAAACAATAAAAAAAATTACTACATATTTAGAATTTTCTATTATTTATTCGTACACAGAGTATGAATACGATTTACAATGCCATTACTTTTAGGGACATTGAATAATGGATTATTCAAATAATGCAAATAAATATTTTGTAGATAGCTAATTTCATATTGTATAGAAGTAGTAATTGTTGAATAACCTTTTCAGAAAACTTGTGAAGATAGCACAATCATACAATACCTAATTATACCATATTATACCTGTCATACCCTCACAACAATGCATGGCGGTATCCGATGACTCAAATCATAAACATCCTGGAAATCAAAAGTTTTAATATCCCGCATGATATAAACTATAGTATGGTAGTTTCGTCACCAACTGACTTCACTCTGACAACTCTCTTTTAAATGATTTGACATTCAAAAGTGCTTGTATAAGTCTAATTAAATAAACTTGTATTTTATTTCTTAATACTAAGGTTAAAAATATTATGTATATTATAATTAGCAGTGCCTATCACATGTCTAGCTTACGATCTTGCTAATACATATTATAAACGTGAAAGTTTAGATGTTTAGATGGGTGTTTGTTACTCAATCACGCCACAACGTCTGAACGGATCTGGACCTGTCTGGAATAGCTATATAGCTATTACATTTTATCCAGGAAAAATGTACGGTTCTTGTGGGATAGATAATAAATTTTGTTGACTTTAAAGTCGCAGCGGCTTTACATTTTTGAATTTTTTGGATATTTTTCTTATTATTTCATATTCTATTATCTTGTTTCAGATAAGCACAATGTCCTTAGGCAACGTTTGCACAAATAATGATGTGAAAATGACAATAAGTACTATAAATATTGTTAACTTAACCCTTGCAGTGCTTCTGATGTCGGTTATTGCAAAGTTTTTATACGATTGGCACAGGTTTAGAGCAACTGGAAAATTGCCTTGGATATCTTCAATGTTACCATAAAAGTAACTTGTATGACTAATAGTAATAAACAATGCTACACTCTTATTGACTCCCACCATATCTAATTTGTATAGTGAAAACAAAAATTTGTTCGGTCGGGGATCAACCTGTAGATCAATTGTATTAATTAAAAATACAGATATTAGTTACGTATTTTTAAATTTGTAAATTATTAAATAATTACCATATCAACATCAAGTATGGTCTGATAGTGGGGCCGGAAAGTGATCAGGAACTCTCTAAGGTACACTACTACAAAATATGCTATGCATAAAACTTTTTAAATTAGAGCTTTAAGATTCATTTGTAAGATTTGTACTGCATAAATTATCTACACACACATTCACTTACATACAAGTAAAGTTCAACAGAAGCTTGATTTTATTCTTAGTAGTTTTTAAGAAGCATCTGTCGTTGCCGATTTAAAACTTTTAAGTTTTAAGTGTGACATTTCGTAATTTTAAGTACATATTTTTTACTTTATTACCACTTATATCATATCATATTTTTACACTTAAGAAAAGATGAAATATTTGTGTGTACAATTGTTTTAAGCAAAAAAATAAAAACATCTTTAAAGAAAACAATTAGGTTTTTACTGGACTTCTCAATATGTTATAAGAAATTTCTTAACAAAGTAAGGGTGTTCTTCAACCATGTGCTTACCAGATAAAAGCTATTGTGTAAAATATACATAAAAAGTAAGTTGTACATCTGTATATACAATTGTCATGTGGTATAGTTGCGTATCCAATATGACAATGGCTTAGGGTTCTATTAGGGCTGCCACGGTTCTGTACCTGACTTTCAAATAATCATTGAAGCTAACTGCTGAAATACTGCTATCAGTATAGTAAGAAGTTTTTATTGCAAATCTACATAATAGCTATCTATTATGCAGATTTGCAATAAAAAGTTCCATATAAAATAGAATACGTGGCTTTAATAATATTTATCAGTGACTATGATGGTCACGTACGAAGACTGTGGTAGCTTTCTTTATTAAAGAATTAAATATTATTTTTAACTAGTAAAATATGTATTAACATGGCTTGAAATAAAGCATGTTATTATTATAAAGGTATCTTATATATGTACATCTGTTCGCAAGATGTTTAGAAAGAGTTCACAATTTAGTTTTACAATTTCCTAAGCTCTGCCGTATTATTAAACTCTACAAATATTTACAGATTATGGTCAAGGGAATAAAAAATAAATGATTGATAAGATGTATTTTACTTTCTATTTGGTAAGCAGATGGTGGAAGGACAAACTTACTTTCAATTATAGTTGATATTTAGCATAATATTAATTTTTACAAAATAAAGTATCATTTCACAAGTGCCTTCTATTTTATGAGGTTAATGTAAATAAATAAATAATAAGTAATTTATTGTACGTATTATAATGTATAAGCTTTGCAATAAATAATATCAATGTTTGAAGAATGCGTCATTATTACTGTGAGATTATTTTATAAATATAAAAAAGTTAAAATTGAGTTTTAATTTCTTTCTCTATATCTTATTCAATGCTAGCTATTGAAAAATATTTATTTTCATATAGAAATAACCACTGCTTTTTATTTATGGCTATATATTTAAAAATATGATGGTAACTTTTTTAAATACCGATGAAAAACTGGAAATATTATTGTACTGTGGGGTTCATTTAAAAAAAAAAATGTACTAGGTTATTATTATAAGTATTATCTGTAAAAAAATCGACTTCTTAACTCGAGAACTTTGTCGTATGAGAACGTGTTAACGATATACGTCAAGACAAGCAGTTCTATTTAATATTTATATCAGAGCGTGAAAGTAGATGGCGATGTACTTGAACGACGTTGATTTATGGTAACATCAAGTGGATAGCTTGAACAAAGCTTTCTATTTGAAACCTACCGCAATGTAAGTCGTCACTTAAGGAATAGTTTTAGTTTGAAAGAATCGATTGGAATTTGTATTGGACAAAGGTAAATAAGGTTAAGGATAAGCACACACAATACACCACTTGAGGGCTATAGAGTGGCGTAGGTAAAAGAGAAGAACTTTTACTTCTTATAATATCACGAGACAATCTTAGTTACATTATAATTTCACTAAGGACATTGTAATTACCCTAATAAAATGATTGTCATTAGTAGCAACACTTATAAGTGGTGGGAAGCCTCTGTCCGTTTTGATTTGATTTATTTGCGGAACATAAAACATAAACATTGGAGCATGCTCGCTAATTCATTGGTTTAATGTGCATGCAAAAAAATGTTATATTCTCTGTTCTGTGGCTTATAGGCGTGCCATTTGGACACAGTTTATTTCGCCAATGTCGTGTAGAATCTAATATATTTAAACGAGCAATTCTGGTATATTTATTTATTTATTTTTACCAGAGATCTCGGAAACGGCTCTAACGATTTCACAGAAATTTGGTATGTGGGGGCTTTCGAGGGCGAAAAGTCTGGCATAAGTATCGTGGTCAAGCGGTTAAGGCGCAAAATTGACTACCACAAAAACTCCGAGCGAAGCTCGGTCGCCAAGTACTGAAGTATAATCTGAAAAAAAAAATGTTAAGTAGGTACTATGTAATATTAAATGTCATCTATGTAAAAACTTTCACAGCTTTTATAGTAGCGCCCTCTAGTATTTGCACGGTGTACTACGTACTGTAGCTTACTGTAGTCCCATAAGACTGCCTACTACTACTAAATTTCAATACTACCTATTTCGTTATTGTGGCTGAAGATGGCACTTTATGAATAAATGGTAAGTAATATTAAAATTAAATGAGCGACTGAGCTCCGATCGTCGTTTTTCAGGAAAGATATAAAATACACCTATATAGTTAAACTTAAAAACCAAAACCTTATCGAAATATATTATTTAATCCAAATCGTTAGAGCTATTTTCAAGGTATATGAAATAAAACACCTATACATACAAGAATTGCTCATTTAGTATAATAACATATACGGAGTATATTGTTAATGTACATAATTAATAATTATAATAGCCGTTTGATATGATTGATAGCAATTGTTTTATGTTTTTATCGTCATTTTTATAAATAAAGTGATAATGATAGCAACATCAGAAAAGAAATTGAAATCAATTTCAAAACAACCTATGAACGAAAATTAGGGCCAACCTAGATCGACGTTCCGAAAAAGGCTGAATTTTTTACCTTAGATTGTTTTAAAACGTAAAGCTGTTATTACTGTCCCTCGTCAAGACCAGAAAAAGTAAAAAATATGTTTTTCTTTTCTAAAAATAAAATATGAATTCTTATATATTTCGTATTATAAAACAGTAGAGCATTATAAAGAAGGTTTGATAATTCAGAGCTTGATAGACTATATCTATATGTATATTAAGTTAGATTCATATTATTAACTAGCGACTTACCCTCGTTTCGCTCGGGTTCATCCCTAGGTTGCTTCCCAGAACAAAATTAATTAATTAATTTGGTTTTTTTTTTCGTGGGATCTTATTTTTTTTCTAAAATAAAAGTAGTCTAAGTTACTCCTTATTACATCAGCTATCTGCCAGTGAAAGTCCCGTCAAAATCGGTCCAGCCGTTTCAGAGATTAGCCGGAATAAACAGACAGACAGACAGACAGACAGACAGACAGACAGATAGACAGACAGACAGAAAAAAATTCTAAAAAATGTCGTTTTGGCATATGTACCGTGTATACACCCATATGCATTTAGTAAAAAGTGGTTATTTTAATATTACAAACAGACACTCCAATTTTATTTATCTGTATAGAATATTTCATCTATTCGATATAACATCCAGAAATCGTTTAAAAAAATATTTTTATTACTCTAAATTGTGATTATTAAACGATGATTTTTACAACTTTATTACAAATATTTTATTACCGCCTATATTTAACAAAATTTCTTTTTAAAATGTCACACAGAAGAAAAGTAGAAACACGCGTCGTTTTCCGAAAACATAATAAACAGAACCACGGAATTCCAAAGGACGCTCTGGACGTACAATGCAGAGAAATCGTGAGGGATATAACTAAACAATCGCTAAGAACGAAAATTGAAGTTATGCGAGCGGAATACGAACGAGGCAACGATAAAAGAAATTTAAAATTTTCTCGTCTACTGGAAGCTGTGGGGGAAGCTAATGTGCAAGGAAATCGTGCCACAGAAAAATTTCTAGACGATATAGAATCAATAATGACTCGATTTAACGATGAACTAGGTTCCTTACAGAAAACTTATAGTAATATTATGAAAAAGCTAGCTATCAATGAATCAAAGTGAGAAAAACAAAAAAATATCTGCAAAGTTTTTGTTACAATCGATGGTTATATAAAAGAAATTTTTCGCGAAGAATTTAAAATTATATTTATTTATATTATAATTATTAAATAACGAGCGATATGATATAATTTCAATTTGCATCAAGTGTCTAAAGCCTTGTTAAGCTTTTAAGTACGATATTGTGTGTGAAATGAATGCAAAAATTTTATATGCGTAATTTTATTAAAAATTTAATGTTCACGAGCTTCATTATTTATATTCTTTATAATAATGTTCAATTTCAATCATCTTTGTACTTGAAATAATCCAAACGAGGTTTTCGTATTTATAGTACCCGTGGCCTAGTAGGAAAAGAGCATTGTTACAAAATTTGTAGTATAGTTGCGGAAATCTCTTAGAGGGAGTATCCGGGATGAGTACAAATAAGCTGAACTTGTTTCCGTCATTTGGGTCGAGTCATTTCCTACTTCCGAACAACCGATACGGGGTAGAATTTATTGTCAGACAAATTTCATTCAATGGTAGCATTCGCCTTTCTATACTAAAAATAAATTCATGTCATACCGAAACAGTATTTCATTTGTAACGTCTAATCGGATTATGTTAATTACGAATGTTCCCTCTAAGCCAATAAATCTTACATCTAAATGGCTTAGATCTCAGTCGAAGAATGCTGACTCGACGGTAAGGAAAAGCTAACAGCAAACTCAACTATTAAGATTTTCATGTTAAAATATGTCTGCAATATTCATATTTTAAGACTATTCGAAGTATGATAAAGGCTAAAATTTTGTTTATAGATAGAATATGATCTGGAGTAACACATATATTAGAATTGCCAACATTTATTAATGTTATAAGTACAAAAGGCATGTAATGAAGCACCCGAGTGAAGCGAAGGTAAGTCGTAATACTAAAAAATAATAATCGTAAGTAAGTAATACTAAAAAAAATTACTTGTTTTCAAACTTAATATTAAGATACTATTAATTAATTATTATATAAATAAACTAGCGACTCACCCTCGCTTCGCTTCGGGTTTGTCCCTAGACAAAAAAAATCTATCCCACGGGAACCGTACATTTTCCCGGGATGATATATAGCCTAAAGCTTTACTCAGTTAACGGGCTATGTAATGCAAAAAGAATTTTTTAAATCGGATTAGTAGTTCCTGAGATTAGCGCGTTCAACCAAACAAACAAACAAACAATCAAACAAACAAACTCTTCAGCTTTGTAGTATTAGTATAGATATTTAACTTTTTTTCAAAGATGCCAATAGTTACATCCAATACCATTTGAACCTCTATTAAATTCAGCTTTGTAATTGAATCTGTTCCTCTGCCAATAAATTGTTCCATAAGTGATTTATCTTGCAGTCTGACAGGCACTTCGCTGCGTAGTCGAAACGCTCAGAGCTAGACATGGTAAAAGTATTAGAGCTTATTAAATAGATTCGTGTAGGCTGTATAACCTTGAAGGACTATGACAGAAAAATGTTAAAATAAATAATAACTTTCATATTAATATTTGCGTATAAATGTTTTTTGTATACTAGCGACTTACAGTTACGTTTTAATTTTCTTGAGTGGAGCCTTAATTCTTTTTCTAAAATAAACATATAGGCTATACTTACTCCTTATAACATCAGCTATCTATCTGGCAGTGAAAGTCTAGTCAAAATCAGACAGACAGACAAAAATGTAAAAAAATGCATTTTTCTTATATGTATGTAAGTACCGTATATTTAATATACATTTAGTAAAAAGCTGTTATTTTGACATAACAAACAGTCACTAAATTCTATACGCTTATTTACTTATTTGTTATATAATTAATATAAAAATATTTCGGGTATCAAATTTTTTAGTTAAATGTAGAGATCTTTACACCAAATGAGTAAACCTAAACCATGCTTAAAAAGAGATAGAGTTGCCAACGAATGATAAAACGTCCGAAAAGCGCATACTATATATTATATTTCGACCTCCTAATCACGAATATCATAACGAAAATTGGCATAAACGCCATTTTGAATATGAAGGAGAACCTCTTTTCGTTCGGTGTGCATAATCGCGCATTCCTAACCGATTTAGACTATTTTAGCTTTCCCCAGAAAGGGTATGTGTGTATGTATATACACCGCGAGTGGATTGCCAAAAGTGACTCGAGTGAAGCTACAGCAATAAAACATCTATAGAAAAAATTACGTGCTTTAACTTCTGATCCCAAGACCTTAGCTCGTAATAATATTATATTTATAAAAATAAATATGTGTGCTTGTGAAAGTGTCTTTCTTTCAAGCAGCGACGAATCGAGATGTTTTTACATAGAAATTTAATAAATAATATACGTTTTATCAAGTTATATCAAGTTTAAAGATTTCTAGGTTATAAGAAAAATGCTTACGAATATAGAGTGTAGTGAGTGCGTAAGTGAATTGAGAGAGAATCACTATTCAAGTATGACCGTCAGTTGAAGCTGATGTTAGCAGATAATGAAGTCGCTCGTTGAAGTACAATGCCTTCATTATAGCGCACAGCCCGACTTGCTTATGGTAGCAATGCTGAGCTAAGCGAACGTTCTCGCCATTTTTGGTTGAATCATAGCAATTAATTTTCAAATGAGAAAGGTATTTATTTCTATTGAAATAATCCAATAAAAAAAAAAACTAAAATTTTTGTACGTATGCACATAGCATATGTTTTTTCAATGATTTTTAAGCCAACACAAATATTTTTAAGTCATATGACAAAGTAAATATGATAAAATAAGCAAATTTGTAAAAAAGTGCTAACAAAGTAGTTAATAATTAACTTGTGCTCAGAAATATAATTTCGCTATTTTTATTAGAAGCGTATCCAGAATGAGATAAAAAAAATGTCACAAAATATACTAGCATATAATAGCATACAATAATTTGGGGTACCAGTTTCACAATAATATTATTATTCCTTATGTCTTATGATATCTTGTTATATTTGGGGCAAAAAATCGATTTTTGTAATAATTTATCAAAATATTATTCTATACTTTGTGATAACTAAGCTGACAATATTAAAGCTCACTTAAGTTTCCAGGTGGAAGTTATAATGCACTTTCAGTTAACTTCGGAGATAAGTTCAAAGAGTGCGGTATTCATGAGTTAACGTCAAAGGTTTATGTATAAATTTGATAAGGAAGTTTCTTCTGAGAATTTTTTATCGTTCATAAAAATATGGACTACTTGAATTAATATAGAAAATCTATTTTTATTAATCATAAAATCGAAATAAAGGGAAATATTACAACCACAGTCTATACTTTATGCTTTTTACATATACCTTTTAATGTTTTTACTTTCGGTACCAAAAGTGAATGAGCTTTAAATTACATATCACATTAATAATAGACAAGAATTAGACACGACAGATACGACGAAGGACTGATACTGTAGTATCGCTAACTTCCCACTCGAGCTTCTACTGAGAATTTCTTGATAGAAAAACCTAATAAAAAATGTGGATCGGGCCATATTCAGTATATTTCGTATAGTGTAGGCCCGATCCAGGTTTTAAGAGTAGGATCTCCGGATCTTCAAAACTGTGCGAGCTTAACTTATCGAGGCAGTTAAATTAGAAAGATTTATTTGAAATGCTGTAAAGTTTCTACATATAGAAACTACTAGTATAACATAGTCTACAATAACTTTACACAGTTTTATTTTATTTAACAATAAAGTTAGTTAAAAATTTTATATGTAGTATCGAAAGCCGGTAGCCATATATTGTACATACATACATACATATCTACAAGTTTTTCAAGTTAAGCCATAATTGCTCTAGTTGCAGGATTTTCAAAAATCGATAGTATAGTCTCTGTAATTTATAGAACAATGCTTACTTAAAAGCGTTAATATCTAAAAGGGATCTTTTATCAAATATTAAATTTTAGATAAAAGATCCCGTTTTTAATATAAAGCCTTAAATATTTCTTATGCAATATTGCCTCAAACAAGGCAAGACAAATAACAATAAAAAGGTAGGATACCTAAGTACAGCATTTTACAAATAGATATTACTTGTTATTGTGTTCATCACATCATGCATTCTTAACCTTATAGTTCCCATCTCGCTTGTAGCAATAAGGATACGTGTGAGTCGCGTAGTTCCAGGAACATTAATTAAAGCAAGCTGTCAGTGCAACGAGGTGCGGCTACATCACTATTAGTCCAAAATAAGATGGTCTCGCTCTTAAAACCGGATGTTATCAAGTCAGTAGAAACATGATTTAGGAGTGTTATTTCATAAAGATCATGTTATAATGGTGGAATTTGATGTGCACTTGTCCGTTAGACGGTTGACACTTTAGCTATAATCATACACGTATGAGTAAAGACGTAACTTCTAAAGGTTTATTTGAGACATTATTTTAAATTAAAACTTAACACTTTGACAGCCGACCGTTTTTAGGGCACCTTCTCTGGTACGCCGGACATTTTTTAAGATTTTGTACGGTTTATCTCTCCCGGACAAATTCTAAGAAATCCGTGCGAATTTCCGAGAATTCAATTGTTATCTAGCACACCGGTGTGCTCGCGGTCCTCGAGGTGTTAAAATAAATAAGTATAAGTGCTTTATGTGTATTTTTTATTTCTTTTATGTATTATGCAATGATGTTATACAGGGCTAGATAAGCATTGTACGGCATCGATGTGCGACTAGGTTGAATATGTCCACAGGCATATTGGGCCTCAGTTGTCAGTCTGATGTCAAAAGAGTGATTGCTTGGCGATAAAAAATATCAAAATGGTGAAATGTGTGGTAAAAGTGTGCCCATCACGGTCTGAAAAGATTAATAAAGCTAGTGGTGTTACTTTTCACAAGTAAGTTTGTTCAATTTTCTTCAGATTATCCATAAAAACATTATAAAACGAAATAAATTTATCAAACGTCATTTTTGCCATCAATGTTACCAGTAAATACGATTTTGAATTTCCCAGATTGTTGGGAGCTTAGTGAATGACGTATGTATATATGTTAGTGTAAGTTTAAATTTATTATTAAAGTCTGTTTTGTTAAACACACTAGTATAGTACTCACCCCCTGAACGAAAAAATAAAACATTCACATTTACTTTACCTTAATATGTCATATATTTTCTTAAATTTAAACACCTAAACCACCTAAGCAGTAAATTATATTTTATTTATATTTAAATGTAAAATTATTGTTATCGCTTATGATATATGGGCAATAGTGTTGTGCTGCCTACCCACAATTTACAAAAATGATTTTGAAAATTTAAAAATGGCATCAGAGTACCTTACAATATTTGTTGATTTCAATTCTAAACATATTTAAAAAGTTTAATAAGTATCATAATTAAATATTATTTGTTTAATTTTAGCTGTTATTATTATAAATATTACAATATTTTTAAAACTTTAAGAATTAATAATATAATATTATTTAGTATGAAAGTATTATTTCATTTTGATTTTACAGTTTTGAAATACATATAATATACATTTACGCATTTTTTTTTCATCGTAATCTTCCTAGTCCTTATCAATTTCTCTAATTCTTTAATCTTTTGAAAGATCCATGGAACAATATTTCATAGAAATTAATATAAACATGGGCATCAAGAAAAAAATCAAACTTTCATTCATTCTGGGGAAATATGTTGATTAATGTTAACACCTGACCATTTTGTCAATGACAATGTCTTGTCTCTTTTCAACGTAATTAGTTTGGCGGTAGAAAAAATGAGACAAACATAAATTATTTAGACGTATTGACATATTTATGTTTCACTTTCAAAGCTACGTCTTTAAACTTGTAAGTGGTTACGTTTTCTTACAATGTTTTTGTTGGACGATGCTCCTCTAGTCTTTTATAACCTCGTTGGTATTGTGTATTTTAAAGTTAGAATTAAAAAACTTATTATATTAATTATTGTTTAATTTGGAAATTAACCTTAAATAGGGTGCGAAAATGAAAAAAAAAACTTTTACATAACATATTATATATTTTAACCTATGTAATTTGTGATCGTGTGATATTTTTTGAAACAAGGGTAGGTACATTACAGTCTGGACAGTAAAAATAGTCTCTTTTCGTCCAACTTTGCCAGTTTCTATCTTTGTGATGTCGGCACAAAGAACAATGGCAAGTTTTTACCTGAACGTTTTTAAAGCGTCTAAGATTAGGACATATACAAAACTGAATTATTTAATTTGCTCTTTTTTTTCACGGCGTTTGTTTTACATGACAAAGCCACGAAGAAATGTTTACATAATAAGCCACTAATTGATTGTTTTTATGTACTTCCGGCTTCGCCATTCGTCAAAGATGATGTAAAAATTGTTGCCACAGAAGAAAATGAAATGCCGTATTTATTTTAAAATATTTTTATTAAAAGTCTTATGTACATAATTAAATAATGATCTATGTCTTGTTCATTAATCTTACAGCTTTACATATAATGGAAACATCATACATATGACAGTGAGATTGACTTGATAATTGATATTGACATATTAATTATTATTTAGATTTTATATTTTATTTGTCATCCATGATTTTACGCATGCCTCTGACTACTACGTTTGATTTTGCTGTTACTGTTCCATTTTTCTAGATTATTATAAGTTTTAATTGTCGCTTTGACCACGGACCCGATTACCTGCCCCATGCGACGACTTGTGCATTCTCTCGGACAATCGCCAGTGTATACCTACAACTAATACTGATTTCTCCTAACGGACTCAAAGTAGTACCTTGTTTCATCCATGATAAAGAAATTAAAAACGTAACTTATATGTAATGCAAACGTACTTTTTTTAATTTACAATACTTAATTTATAATATTTGATACAATAATCAGTGACAGCTGTCATTGCTAGGTAGGTTTATAACCGCAAATCATAAAATAAAAATGCTAATATCTTTTTTTTGTGACTTCCTAATAAAATAAATCTTTCTGGATAAACTTGTGTTATTTAATCCCTATCGTTTGAGCATTTTTTCATTTCAAGACGCCTCAAATAGATATCAGGTAAATCGTTGTATAGAGTCCTGCCATTGTTCTTTGCACACTCTTGATACTTTTCCTTTTTTTTCGGTGCTCAGAGTCCCCCGCACCGTATATCGATGAATGATGCATGTCTGTGTAGCTAAAGAAATCGCTCGGCTAAGGTTACGCGCCGATTACGTACAGAATGTGTAATTTTTTAAATAAATGATATGAAAGTTGACCACGTACTCAGTACTTGGTCGGCTTCCTGAGGAAAGAGCAACATCTTGTACCCAGTACATGATCAGCTGTAAAGGTTTAGTTTTCAGATGGATAAAATCTTATAAGACAGATATTTTTGTCGAAATTTAGAAAGTTATTTATTAATCTGCAATTTAATAGTAAGTACATATGAAAATGTAAATCAATGATAATTATATGACTATGGATTTGTCACTTTGTATGGATTATATATACGTGTGTAATTATCGTGAAACCACTTGATTTTACCTATAGTAAAATACAACTATAAAATGAAAGATAATTCACTTTTTATATTTTAAGAGGTTAATTAATATTTTTCATTGCATTTAATATTGAGAAGGTTCTTTTAAAATATCTTATGTCAAATCAAACTTATTTTAGATCATGTGTACCTATAGATAGATGAATAGATAAATCCTTTATTTATCCTTTATTACCTATAATAAGTAGAAAAAATATAATTAATTGGAAAATCTTATTGAAACTGGGAACGTATCACGAGAAAACTATCGGATAGAATTTAATGAAATTTGGTATGATGATAGCTGGTTATCCGGTCAACATATACCTAGGATGTTTTTTACTGCAGGAAAATATCTCATCTCTGAGAAATCTATATTAACCGTTAAAACATACTTAGGGACGAACTCGAGCGGAGCGAGGGTGAGTCGCTAGTTCTAATAAATTTTATATATTCCATAAGGAAAAGAGAGTTTATTTAACGAACCCCCTCCCCAACGTGCGTTCAGCTTGTCGTGGTGAGGGGGTTCATTAGCGTCCGGCAGTTCAGCCGGGCGCAACGCTAAGAAACGCACAGGGAGGTGGCTCATTTCGGTGGGCGGTGGTAGGTGGTTCACTTCGGTGGGCGGTGTACCATGCGGGTTGCTCCTGGTACTTCTCTGATAGCAGAGTGGACTGTGGAGCAACCCCATGGTTTTTGTGGTCTGCTTCGGCAGACCTGCCGTCTGGACGTCGTAGTTGAGTGCGTAAGCGATCCTGCGACGCCCCATTAAGACGGGGGAGGTATTGTTGGGTTTAGTGGGTAGTATTGGCTTTTCTAGCCGGTGAGTCCCACATAACCACCTGTATGTCTATAGGTGGTATGCGTAAATGCATTTCCCAACATTAAAAAAAAAGGTTATTTAACGAGTAAAGATGTTTTTCATACATGACTCGCTGCCCCCTCCCTATTCTTGATTTTATCTGCAATAAATATTAACGTAGTTACTTAAGAAAATTAAAAAGTATGTCAGCTCCGATGCACGATTGGGTATACCCACTCCTTAAGTACGAGTATGATTATCTTTGAATATGCAATAGGCAAAGAGAGTAAATAAACGCATCTCTTATAATACTGAAAGCATGTATGCATTTTTCGATTCACATTTTTCATATTGATTCGATAAAATATTATATATCAATCATGTTATATAAATATATATTACTTATAGTACATGAATACATTTTTAGGGAGATTGATTAACTTCACTATTAATATTACTTTGAATCTTAATTACATCGATTATTCTCTCGTCATTATTAATCACTGTGATATTTCAAAGTGAAAGGTGTGCAAGATACGTTGCGCAGAAAAATATAACGCTTGTATTAATTTCACCTCTCATAAAATTTCCTTGCCGGGGGCCTAAAATGAAAATCTATTCTTATGGAGTAAACTCCAAAAAGAGAAAGAAATTTTATTCACAAATGGTGTAGTTAAAAAGCGTAGTTAATAATTAACAAATTTAGATATAGATAACACTAGCAACCGATTGAAAGGAAAGCTCTAGCCAAAGCTAGTAGAATATAAATAGAGATTTTATACATACTTTAAAAACGTCGTTTCTCTAAAGTGCCTATACATTTAACACAAAATGTCCAGTTCAAGTGCAAGCGTATCGGCTAATATATACCAAAACACTTAGCACACTTTGGGAAAAGCATACTACACCGATACAACATTATGAATATTTAGGAAAATATTTAGTGACTTTTAAAGGTTTTCATTAATTTACGCTATTCCTGCATACTTTGAAAGTGTTCCGTTTATTAGTTATTTGTTATTTTATCTATGAAACGAAGAATCGCTGAAAGTAAGACCACAAGTTTATTGTCAGTGAGCCCAGTTCACCTCAAGCCGGCGGTCCATAACGGATGCATTACTAGCTTGCTTCGGCTTACACAAATGCGGTCGGTGTTATAGTGGCACTTGAGTTTAATACGGGAATAAAGCTGCTCCAACGTATACTGTATGTTAGAGCTTATTTCATTTCAAAGGATACTTTACTGATATAATCCGTGTTGTTATTTTAACTAACTAAATGTAAACTAAGTTTGTAATCTAAGTATTATAGATTTCCTTTTGTTTGTTTATAGTGTATACAGCTTCAGTTATAAGGAATTATGATTAAATTAAATTTTAATTTAGCCTGTCATGATAGCTAGTATTACTTCAATAATAAGGTCTTATTAGTATGCTCTAGTATGCTTTAAGTCTCTACCTAACTACCTCTAACTACCTCGAGTATATAATTTTACCTAGAATTACCTCGAATTATAACCAAAGGCTTCACAAGAAATGTATTGCACTTTATTTCTTATAACCTCCGAAGACGACGAAGAGAATTATTTTAAAGTCCTCCAATACTAAAGTTTTTATTTTTATAAGTTAAAAATAAATGAGGCGTGAGGGGTATATGGACTCCCGGTCGGGACGAAGTTCCCTTCGCTTTTTGGTAGACGTTTGCTATACAGTTACTATAATTTATATTATAAAATATTAAGTTCATAGAGTTCAATTGAAAAATTTTCGTTAAAATATATTTATTATGTATAAAATAAATATGAAAAAAAGTGAGCGTCGACGCGCCAACTGTCACTTTCACAGTCAGTGCATTGGCGCACGGTGCGGGGCGAGACTACCTAATCGAGTCAAACTATACATAATATATTATGTATTTACAGCCAGCACCGCTGTAAGTGTTGTGCAGACGGCGCGCAGCGCGGGGAGAGGCTACTAACCTCGTATAACAGAAGAAAGCTGAAGAGAAGAGAGAGAGAGAGAGAAGATAGCCGTCGAGTCTTTCGGCACACGGCAAGAAGTGTCAGAAAAAAGTCTTATTACACTTTTTTTCGGTCTCGTTCATTTCCACTTAGAGCGTGTAACGCACAATAAGGAACTTTGTTCTAATCTATCATATATATTTAAACGAGCAATTCTTCTATAGTATTTATTTATTTATGCCGACGATCTCGGAAACGGATCTAATGATTTCGCAGAAATTTGGTATGTAGGGATTTTCGGGGGCGAGAAAAATCAGTCTAGATTAGTCTTATGTCTGAGAAAACGCGTGTTTTCAAGTTTTCATGCGGTTTTCTTTCGCATTATCCCACGCAAAATATGTTAATAATTTTGCACAGTTATTTTTTGTTTTTAAGCAAAATTAAAAAGAAAATTGTACTTTTGACCAAAAACTCCGAGCCAAGCTCGGCCGCTCAGGTACTATTTGTTTATATTATCTAAAATATTAACCAAGATGGTCATCTGACGAACAGCATTAGTTAGATCAGTTTACTCCGATGCCAGTATAATATACATTGTACATATGTATATGTCACATAGCCAAAGGCTGTCAAAGCTTGACATCTGAAATCAATAGGATGAGAAATCCATACTAATATTATAAATGTTAAAGTGTCTGTTTGTTTGTTCGTTCGTTCGTTCGCTTGTTTGTTTGTTGTTTGTTTGTTCGTGACGGATTGGCGTGATTTTTTTGTGTGAAGATAGTTGGAGAGCTGGAGAGTGACATAGGTTACTTACCACGGGAGGTTATCTCATTCCCACGGGAAAACACGTTATAATACAACCCAAAAAAATATGTATGATCATAATTACTTGAAATTTGGTATTAATGCTCTTCAATACAATTTAATAAATACGTGTTTTAGGATGTATGAGAATACATCCTATAAGGGAGTAAAATAGGGGATAAAAGTTTGTATGAAACCCAACTTTTTAGAGTTTTATTTTGCAATTTTAGCGCGAGCGAAGCGGCGGGTTCTGCTAGTATAATATAAATAAAACAATAAGAATAGAGTCATTGAAATTATCTTTATGTTTAATTAATATTTGTTTTACGTAGCAACGCAAACAGTATAATAATAAAAGTTTGCACACGTTCAATTTGAAAGCTCTTCCTAGAGTATGATATAATATTTTAAAAAATATTTACTTACTGTTGAAATTGTGTTTATAAATAAGAGTATATATAAATAAGAGAGGCATGTGTACCATAAAATTGAATCAGAATATAAATATTTGCAGGTTTTTCCAGAAAGCCTAGATACACTGAATGTGTGCAAGGAGTAGCTATCGGCAGGCTTAAAGTGCCAGCTAGACGTATTTAATCCCTGCCGATAACGGCGGCCGGCACATAGCTAAAAGTTTAAGGGTTACCGCGATCAGTGAGGCGTAAAATGAAGGAAAAACTCTTAAAAAGCTTAGACAATCTCATATAGTAAGTATAACTTAGAACATAAATAATTATAATGGAAAATACCGCTGAGTACAGAATTTCTAGGAACATTCAATTAATATGGTAAATTAAATAAAACATGTAACGTTACTTTATTTAAAAAAATGTACATATTATGAAAATAAAATATAGCCAATAAATACAATTTGAAATATACTTTGACTTTTTGTTGCAGGTATATACTATACTACACACAATATTCATTCTGGAATCTCATTTTGTTTCGTGACCCCAAAGGTCTCACCAATCTAAATTAGCTTTACTAGGTTGTAACCCCTAACAAATGTATGAGTATTGAAGATAACAGCGGTATGGAAATGGTCGTCTGAAAGTCCAGATAAATGAAGTACGCCTAAATACAGAGCGAATATAAAAACATAAGCCGATTGTGTGGTACTGCGTAGGTTTATGGTTATATCTTTGAACACAGGCAAAGAATTCTGTGATTTATTTTAGCTAAAGTATTGGAAAATACTTTGTTATAATACAAAGAGATAAAAATCATATATTAAATATCTACTCTATTTACTTATCCGTTACCAATTAATGTAATAGGTAGTATATAAAATATTCACGATCTTATAATGTCATAATAAATAATATTAGGTACGTATTATTATTAATGTCTTAAGATATAAATGGAGCACAATAAAAGTAAAACAGTAAGCCTGAAATATATATTAATGATTGTAATAGAAGATTCTATGTTGCTTATAATCATAAAAATATCAAAACGAAACAAGTTCCTTCGAGTATATTTCAATTGTTTCATTAAACCGACAAAAAGAGGGCATCTCGGTAAAAACTCCATTAAAACGAAGTTTCTCAAGTATAAAAGTTGCGACAATAAAACCCAAAAGTTTTGTATTTTATCATTTAGAGAAAAATACTGAAAATGTTCTACTTTCCTTTTTATCTTATTGTATACAAAAGTAAGTAAAGGCCAGCAGACTTTTCATAGTTTTATAATAAAGATAATTCTTTTATTATATTTTAATATATATATATTTTATTCACATTTCACTTTTTATGCTGTAAAAAGAAATATTATTTTGCATATAATTAAAAATCTTATGTTCAGAAATGTAGTTTAAAATTAAAGTAAAAGTTAAAATAAAATTGCACTTTAAAAAATTTCAAAATGCGGATTTCTACATGAAAACAACATATTTAGAGTTAGGTAAGTTACTATTCTAGGTATTTCAAAACCTAATCTATGAAAACTACGTACGTTAGTAAAAGATATTAGTTAAACAAAAATAGTGATAATAGTTAAAACGGGGGTTTTCATTTAGAATAGATACCTAATCAGATATTTTCGAAGTCGGTGCCAGCCAATACAAATCAACGCACACTGACTTTGAAAACATCTGATTAGGTATCTATTCTAAATGAAAACCTCCGTCATGTTTTTTTTTAGTTTTCAGTGCCTGGAAGTCGGTTTTTTTCTTTTTAATTGAATTTGAATTGAGGTATACATAATTTTCCGACCCCCGAACTCATAGAACGTAACAGTATTATTATTTATGAGTAATTCGTATGGCAAATAGGAAACACCCAGAATTAAAATGATTACAACGATAATTCATACATAAAGGGGGAATGTATAATGTATACCGATGCGGATAATCCGACAGTGACAAACAAAAGCAGTTTATTTATATTTATACAACCAAGTCTTTCCGTAGTTTCATTAAGAGGACAATACCGGCTGTTTATTAGCTCTCACCTGTTCCTTTGTTATTATTAATAAAAACCAGGATAAGATTTTAAAATAAAAGATTTTAATGTACTTTTTATGGTTTTAAGTGGCCTTTAATGTTTTGGGACGTTAACCGTTATTTTATTAAATTGCTAAGTTTTACCTTCGCGCCATGGAATTTTTAATGAGCAGTTTTTTTAGATTTTTCAGTGAAGTAATCCTATTCATCTGTTATAAGCTTTCCAAGATTAAAGAAAATGATATAAAAATATTTCGGCGTCATAATATATTGATATTTATAATATTTACTTTATTTTTATTAAAAGAGAAAACGGAGGTAGACACCGTTAAACGCCCTATAAACGTGTTTGACGGAGTGACGTTTCATTAAGGGTAAGTCAATTATACAAAGCGGAAGAAACAGGAAACGTATGGTATTCCATATTTCAATGAAAATTACACTCATTTTGTGTTTGTTTAAAAAATGAGGATAAATTACGTTATTATATCTGGAAATGGAAAATGAAAAATAATATGTCGTTAATATTAATTTATTTATTTTCCTCTTTGAGCTCGTGGTCAATCAAGTTTCTTTATTAAATTAGAAATGGGTCCTCATTTTTATGTATTAGATTTACGCGAATATTTCACATTTTGAATAAAACTATCTTTTCGGTTTTTTTCGCGAATTTATTTAGATTTTTGGTTCCCGACGTTTCAAACGCTTTATAGCAATTATGGTCACGGGAGAGACCATGAGCATCACTACCCGATAGTTTAATTTAAAGTTACATTTTTATACTTAGGAATTAACTCTCAAATAAAAAATAAAAGATTTTTTACAGAAAAATGTTGTTTAATTACTATATCTTTATGAAATTAATTATATTATAATTTCCAAGTTCTATAAATATCTTAGAAATGTTAAAGCAAATTATATTTTAAAGCAAAACAGTTTAAAACTAGAGTCGCCCGTTTCTATTAGACGTCTAATTAATTACTATGCAAATTAGCAGTAAAGCGCTGAAGCCAAATTTTCCTCGACGTTTACCGTGATTTATACTTATAAAATCAATTAATATTTTAACATCAAAGTGATCCGCATCCATCATTAAACTTGGAAGCGAAGTAGTCAAGAAATTCAATAAACGGGGGAAAGTTGTTACTTTTAAATGTAGATATAATAAAAATATTATGCCCAGTATTTATGACCAATTAAACAACTCTAAAGCTTAATTACAGTTAGTTAATTATTTAATGTGTGTTGAATAACAAAATTATTATATCTATAGTAAAATAAAAGTTGTTATATGATTTGAAAATGATTTTACAGTATAGACTTTAATTCACAGCAGGTCTAGAATATCCATTTATGTATAAAATGAGAGAATAAAGTGCATAACATAATTGATAAATCTCCTTGATGGCGATGGTATGAAGGCGCGTCACATCCTACGGAAGTGAGCGCGGCACCGGACGCGGCAGACGTGCGCTGCCCTTACGTGGGAGCACGAGTTTCAGAATGCACTTAATATCGATGTTACTACAGTAAGACTTTTCTATCTAGAACTGTTTTTTTTTTCTTTAAGGACTTAGAATTGCGTTACCAGACGCAATACATTTTGCCAGTGTCATGTATTGTGAGGAAGACACGATTGAGTTTGAGCGATAATTTTAATTTTGAATCAAAACTAAAAATGAATGATCAGTATACATGAGCAACCTACAACAATAAAAAGATAATGATTTGACACAAAAATGATAGAATGATAGAAAATGAAAATACATAATAATGTGAACTACATTATATTATAATTCAATTTTATTATCAACTATAAATTTAAGTATTTTTTTAAGTTATACTTCTTTTGGGACGTTTAGAAAAAATTATAGGATAGAATTTTTACGATGCGCGCGCAGACCGACAGCTAAAAACCGACATGATGAAGTTAGCTGATAACTGTTTTTTGCCACGGTGACCGTTGTTATCGTCTGACAAATCTATATATATACATAAAATGCTTTGTCCTGACTGACTGATCGATCAACGCACAGCCTAAACCGCTGGTCGTAGAAACGTGAAATTTGGAGGAAGTATTCCTTATATGATGTAGGCATCCGCTAAGAAAGGATTTTTCTAAATTCATCCCCTAAGGGGGTAAAATAGGGGATAAAAGATTGTATGAAACTCTGTTATTTTTAACGCGAAATGCACGAAAAGTGGTATTTAGCTTTAAAATGAAAAATAAGAAATATATGTATTAGATTTTTTCAAAATTCATCCCTTAAGAGGGTAAAAAGGGGTGATAAAGTTTATATGGGCAAACAATTATTTATGATCAGAATTACTTGAAACTTGGTATTAATGTTCTTACATACAATTAAATAAATATATGTTTTAGCATTTTTCGAAATTCATTCCATAAAGGGTTAAAATGGAAGATGAAATTTTTGTATGAAATTCTGTAATTGATGCACGAAAAGTGGTATTTACCTTTGAAATGAAAAACAAGACAATACAAATATCATTTTTTTTCGAAATTCATCCATTAGAAGGGCAAGAAGGGGTTGTGCTGTTTATATGAGGAAAAAAATGTTTATAATCAAAATTATTTGAAACTTGGTATTAATGCTCTTCAATACAATTAAACAAACATGTATTTTAGTTTTTTTTTAAATTCAACCCCTAAGTGGGTAAAACTGCGCGGTGAAGTTGGAGTTGTTGAATATATTTAAATAGAGTAACATAAGTCAAGTTCTCCGTAAGTGTACACTTACTGTGTGGATATAAATTAGAAAACGGAGATTACTCCAAACCCAAAGGAAAATTATGTATAACTTCTCGGCTGGCCACAGCAGTGACAACTATAATAGACCTAGAGCGCGAGAGAGAGAACCTAGCTAGAGAGTATCCTGCTATCCATATCCTGCTTCTAAAGGTTGGCACAACTGTATTGAAAAAGTCACCTAAGCTATGTAACGGGATTAGACTGTGAGTAATTCATTAAACATCATAGTGGCCACTGTGTTCGCTGGGTGTGCTCGGGGGGAATCAGAATTAAAGACGAAATCTTATACGCACTTATTTTTGCAAATAATAAAGTATGCGTAGCAAAAAAGTTTATTTTTTCTGTAATTTGATCGCGGGCGAAGCCGCGGGTTCTGCTAGTTATATATAAAATGTTTTTCCTTATATGATATTCTATAAATATATGATTGTAATATGTCTAATATGCCTTTTTAAATTATTTAATTAATTTATCATTCCTTTTGTACACAGAGAGTTATGACGTACCTGATGAAATCTTTAGCTATTTTATGTTTTGCCAAAGACGTATAAGTTTTTACGTGCGTAAATAAGTTGTCATACTACAATCGTTGAAAAATAGAAATTTAAAAAATTATATAACTAAGAAATAACAAATGATATCCTCATGTGGTAGAAGAATTACAACCTGACATTATGTTTTTAGATTTCTATTTTTCAATGATTGTACGACATCTTGCACGAAGGATGAATGATGAAATATGTTAACTAGGTACTATGGAGCTTCAGCCAAATTTTTAGTTACTTTCCCATATTTCAGTTAAACTTGATCTAAAGTAACTTTCAGTCTTTTATGGTGTACAATAAACAAAATGCCTTACTATAAAATATATTGGTAAATATATGTATGTATTCAGCCCTTTTTAACGTCCCACTGCTGGGCACGGGCCTCCCTTCAATACTAGGGGGATCAGGCCATAGTCCACCACGCTGGCCAAGTACGGGTTGGCGGAATTGGTAAATATATACGATGTAGTAAAACTAACAATGACTGATTGATAGATAATGCACAGTCTCCACCGCTTGGGTCTAGAAATAAAGTTGGTAAGTTTGTTGGTCGTTATTTTAAATATTTGGAAATATGAAAATTGCTATCCAATCTCTTTCGTGTCTTCTCCATATTACGTGACATTGGCGAAGTAATATGTGCTCAACTGGCATGCTTTAAAGCCATTAACAAGAAAATTGAATTATTAGTGTTAAAAATTACTATTTTTAATTTCAGAAAAAAGAAACTGTTTATATTGGCGATGAGGAACCCTATCAGGCTCATGGATAGTTACTTTTGATATAAAACTTTAAGAATGATAATATTAGGAAAACAAATCATTGATACCATCATACATCTAAATAGAAATTTAAATGCTTTATATAGTACATCCATGTATACTTTTCAGTTTTTTCATGTTTCATATACCTTTTGCGCGTATTTAATGTTTTGGACAGAAAAACTATAAATCGCACAGTAGGTATTTACCATATAGTATGGGTGTGTTGAGGACCGTCGATACTATCTATTCCTTATTTCGCATCTCGTAATAACTTGGACATACGCCAAAAATTTTCCACCGTGCTCGCATGAAAGTAAATTTTATGTCCGCATAATTTTTGGCGCATTGATTCTGGTCGGTGCCAGTGTCAACGCTGTATTTAACAATTGAGTTCACTTTATGTCGTTTTATATTTTTCGGGTTTGAAGTGCTATATTTTTTGTTAAACGAACATTGTTTTAGAGAATTTGTTTGCATTGAAATATGAATATTTTAAATTTTTTGTTTACAACTGTCGTATGTCGTGTTATCCTTCTTTGTCAGAGGTTGCTAGTTTGATTCCCATGATTAGTGAAGCTTATCATCCTAATATTATAAAGAGGTAAAGTTTGTAAGTTTGTGTGTTTGTTTGTAGGAAGTAATCTATGGAACTACTGAACCTATTTATATGGGTAAGAAGATAGTTTGAGACTCTGGAAAGGACATAGGATAGTTTTGATTCTGAAAATCATCCCTTAAGCAAATGAAAATAAAAATTTGTATAGGGAATCTACCTACAGACGAATTCTAGCGAAGCGAGGGTTAGTCGCTAATCTTATAAAAGAAAACAAAGTATTTATTTTATTAAGAATATATGATAAAAGTGTCGTTTAATTAAAACATGTACCTGTTTCCCATATACATATATATTGTTTAAAAATTAATAATATACATTGTTTGTTGTTTTGGTATAAATCTGATGTTAAAATACTCTGTACACCCAGTTCGTCTAATTCCCGGTCAAGTTAGCGATTTATTATCGACTTACTTGAGAGCTGATACGTTCCCGGATGCGATAGTTTGTTGTGTTCGCAGCTGTTTATCGCTTCAGTAGTTATTGCACTTGCAACGGTAGAGTTACTGTGTATACGAGTATGTTTTGTTCCTGTTTATTTATATTCTCTGTGTGTATAGTAATATCTATAATTGCGTATTATACAAGTCTCGTAGCTTATCATGGAACTAGATGGTGCTGTGTGTTAATAGCCCAACAACAACAACATTATATTGTTAGACAATAATTAAAACTTTCCAAATGCCAAAATATGGCTCGTTATTTTTTTAATGCATTCAATAACGAGGGATTATTTTGACATATGCCTGGGTAGATTTCTATGAGATTTTAGGATATACAAGTATGGTATTATTTTATGTATTTGCCAGCCGATACAAATCAAAGCACACCGACTTCAAAAATATCTGATTAGGTATCTATTCTAAATGAAAACCCCCGTTTAGTTATTTTTTACATTTTAGTGTCTGGAAATCGGTTTTTTTTATGTTTCTATTAAAAAAACTGTCTCGCTCAATATAATATAACTTTTTTCACAAATAACAGTCAAGTTATTATGATGTAAAACAGGTATATTTGAGTAAGCCCGTGACTATGGCGTTTGTAACATTACCGAAATTTCGGGAACTCTCGAAAGTGATAAACATGCTAAACATCCTGTTTAATATTCTATACATAATATAATAAAACTGTAACTAATCCGAATCTGTACATTAAATATTTTTTGGAAAATCGTATTGAAATAGACATTATTATCGATACAGAGGCCGAATCTAAAGTTTTTAGAATTTTTGTCTGTCTGTCTGTCTGTCTGTCTGTCTGTCTGTCTGTTACCGCATCACGAGAAAACTACTGGACAAATTTTGATGAAATTTGGTATGGTGATAGCTGGCTATCCGGGTCAAAATATGGGATACTTTTTACTGCAGGAAAATATCTTATTTCTGAGAAAAAATACAAAAACTGCAATGTAAGAGTATAGTAATATGTAAAATCTAAGAATTTGGTTTTTGGTCATCTGAACGCGGGCGGAGCTGCGGGCAACGCTAGTATTAATATAAAATTGTCAGTGATCATGAAAATTTGTATGTATGTATGTATTCAGCCCTTTTTAACGTCCCACTGCTGGGCAAGGGCCTCCTTTCAATACGAACGACAATGATGAAAATTTAATGACTAATAATAGTCATATTTTTGTTATAGTTTGATAGAATATGTCTTCAAAAAAGATATCGTAACCTGTTGATATGTTTAATTCTAGGAAACAACCTCGATATAACGAGCCGTCTTGAATCAACCGTGTATGTTCATTATCATTGGTATATATAAAAATTTCTAGCATATGATTTCTGTTCCTCTAGTTGATTTAAAACGTAGCTTGTCCATACAGATACATCAATGCTCAGACCACGCCTTAGTCTTAAATGTATGTCTTTTACCTTTATATGGGATGTAGCGGTTCAACGGTTTGAATGAAATTGGGATAGCTTATATTTTGGATTAGCATATATTTTTATCAACGTAAATACTACATGAGAGAAGCTGCGGATCAAAACAAGTGTGATACAAAATAGTCAATACTATTTTCCAATTATTTAAACTAAACTTCTTTAAAATTTAATAAACATAATTTGAGGACACGTTTGGCTCAGTTTGTAGTGACCCTACTTGCTGTACCAGCGGTCGCGAGTTCTTGTTATGTTCCAGTCATGGGTGTTTATATTTGTAATATGTATATGTTTAAAGTTATAATGTGTAGTGTATTAACTACCTGGTATTCATAACACAAGCCTCGTAGCTTACCATGGAACTAGATGGTGCTGTGTGTTAATGTCCCAACATAATATTATTATTATTATTTGTATCTCTTTAGAATTCACGGGCTCGAAGGAGCCCGGTCCTTTAGAAGGCTTGCGTGGGGACACAGGTCCAACACGTAGAGGCCCCTTAAGAGATTCAAGTTTGTTTAATGTGACGCATCAGCCGAGATCCATCTCTGAGTAACCCATAGGGAACTGCCCAAAAACAGCCTCCGGATAATGCGTAGGGACTATGGAAAATATGGAAAACTAAATAGGGTTATGGAATGGAGTTTGAATCGACTAAACCTGGGCTATTGCATGAGACTACCGGGCGTCCGCCTGCTCAACAGTCTCACATTGAATATTTGGCGGACGGTGATTCGCCTCCCCTCGACTAGATGGGCCCCCACAAAGCGGCAAAGTGCCTTGAGCGCAACATCAGCGTGGTCGGCTAAGGGTGTTGAGAAGTGTGCACCGGTTTCACCATCGCGAGAGTGCTCGTGAGCGGGTTTCCCCGTTATTACGCAGATTGAGCACTTTCATCCTTTTGAGCACTTGGCTCTTGCGCTCCACTCTGGACGGCCAAATGAAGGCAAGCCAGAGGCGGGGGACAGATGTTGTTTCCCCCGGGAGATCTCAGGTCCGTGGTGTCACCACTCACCAACAGCTCGCCACAAGCTGCCCTGCGGGCTTATTATTATTATTATTTCTTTATATTATATGAAATGAAATTAGGTCACTATAAGCTAAATTACATACTTTGTTGTAAAAAAAAGATTGTATCGCCATTACTCCATAAGTTATAGCTATTAATAAATACTTTTGGGCATATAATAAACGATACTGTCATTTTCAATTCAATTTTACTCTGAAGGCTTTTACTTAATAAAGGTTTAATTAATTTAAAAAAAAATTAGTGCTTATAACATCGCGCTTTGAATTTTCGTTTCATTGGACTTATTCAATAAACCTACGTATATTTTCTGAAAGAATAGAGCGAATACGGACTCGGCGTAGAGAAACTGCCGCCTCACGTTCCATTATGGAAAATAAATAAACCGTAAAGCTAAAATTATTTCAACTCTTTAAATGGACGTAGCCTACGTGAAATGGCAACTTTTGGGGGTACGTATGTTTGAGTAATAATCGTAAGCTCACTGTTATCGATACATTAAAATTTCATAACATAGCTTAATTTGCATAGGATTTTGATTGGAACTTAATCATTCATAGTCTCAATTTGGCATGTTTGCCATTCAATTCGTGGAAAATTATTAATTTTATTCTCATATTTGTTTGTTAGTCGAATCTAATATAGATGTTTACCTGTAAATAAGCCATTGTTAGCCTTTAGGACTGTTGACTAAGCTTTCACCGAATTACGCAGCTTTTAAGCCTAAAAGTTAGCCTGCTTTGTTACCGTAATGAGATATTTTGCTCCTGACGAATGAAAACTTTGTTTAACTAACAATATACCTACAATTAAAATTGTAAATAATATTACAGTAATTAGGTATATTTAAACATAATTTATTATCCCTATATTTGTTGTTTAATATCAATGCAGCACAGATGATAATACCAAACAATAAAAGTCCAAATTTTAAATTTTATAGCTTTGATAAATCGACCGTAAAAGGTCGAATCTGTTACTAATACGATTATTTCATTAAATTTTCCACATTCGAAAGCTAGCCATCGAATTTACAAAGAAAAAAAACGGTCCACAATTTATTCCGGGCCGGCTAGGGCATCACTAATCGGCGTCATCAATCAGCGAGCCACGATCGGATCAACTGACGGACGCCTCATCCCCTTCTCAACCCCACGTAGGGGGTGAGAGGCTAGCAATGGACTATGTAGCACATGCATGAAAGTTACAAATTAATTAGAACAGAAACACTGGGATTGAAGATTTCTCTTTAATCTTGTGCCTTTTTTAGATAAAAATTGTAACGTTTGCTGTGTGTCGGATGCTGAAAACTAATTTATAAGTAGTTCTCAATCTTGAGATGAATTGAGTTAGTATAATTTGAGTTAAAAGTTAATTGTTAAACATATATGTACATATGTTATATATGCGTTACTCTAGGTCATAGTTTATCTGTGAACTGAATTTCATTCAAATCCAAAAAGGTAACGATTGTGTATACCAATATTAGCGATTATAATACTAGTCAGGTTGACAGATTAAAATGACTAATCTAATGTTATAAATGATGCTTATAATATATTATAGTGTAGTGGTAGCCCAGTGACAACGCACTCGCTTGGGAAACCGAGTGAAGCGGGTTCAAATCCGGGGTCTCGCACCTCTGATATTTTCATGTGCGAATCATTTCTAACATGATTACCACTTGTCTTACGGTGAAGGAAAACATCGTGAGGAAACCTGCATGTTTGAGAAAACCTAGCAAGTTTTCGAAAGACATGTGAAGTCCGCCAATCCGCACTTAGCTAGCGTGGTGGACTATGGCCCGATTCCCCTCGTATTGAAGGGAGGCCCGTGCCCAGCAGTGGGACGTTAAAAAGGGCTGAATACATACATACAATATATGTATTATAAGGGGTTGAAGATATTTGAAAGTAATCAAAAACGATTTGGTGAAGTTTACAAGATTTCAAAGACATATGTAGACATTAGACATAATTTTTATTGGCCATAGGCTACTTCTTATACCTGGATATGAAATACACCTCGGGATGGGATAAAAGTTGTACGATAGCTCCGTTTTTCAAAATTAGAGAATAGCATACATATATTCTCGCGGTTGGAAGTAAAGACTTATAAAAAGGATAGCGTCAAAAAAGATATATTGGAACAAAAAAGCTTGAAACGTCATCGGTATAATATTGACAAAGCATATTTTCCCGGCGGGTGAAAACTGATGTTGGCTGTGACAACATTCCCGATGGTCTCCACGTATGTTCTAAAATATTGTCTGCGTTACTAAATTTATGTCGTTTAGATGGGGTTCAAATCAATTTTATGTGAAACAATCCTGTGTTATACGTCCGAGGCTCGCTGACGCGGGTTATGTTTGCGCTCTCTGAATTGATTTACCCTAATCCGTAAATGTCACACTTTTACGTATCTCGGTGTGGGCTGATAAAGGTGGCGACAACTAGTGGTACTCCTATAATCAATTTTTCACGTTTATAGTACCTAACATTAATTTTATTTTTTAAGTCTAATTTTTAAATAAATAGGCCCTCCTATTTTTTTCGGTGTTATTATTAAATACAGATAACAAAAGATCTTAGAACAGACACCTCCTTGATATTAAACGAAAATATAGATAGTAAGTACATAATACTAGTAGAAAGAAAACATTCGTCCGCGTATTCTGTTTTACGATTGTTCTTCATAAAATTGCTTTTGTCAAGGAAAGATAGGAAGTAAATCGGGCGAATATAACGCAGCTCAAATTTATGTCGGCGAGTCGGCCAAAAGCGATGGAAAATAACAGCCGATATAAGAAAGGGAGATACGCTGTCTGCATATTCTTAGTGTGCATTCGAAGCCGATCACTTCTATAAAGCTTTAGGATCTCGCAGTAGTTTAAAATATATGTATATTAAAACTATCTAGTAGAATCTACAGAGTATATTGGAGCTTATCAAGGATTTTCAAGTTACGTAATATAGAAATTATAATCACAAAAAGCTTTTTCTTATCCTTTTAGGATTTCATATTTATGATAATGAAATAATAATAGCTTGTGTAAAATAAATATATTACTGATTTTCGCTCGTCGATTGTAATATTTTTTTAGATGATATGATATCGTTATAGATAGAATAATAGATATAGTCTATTGTTACGTGCTATAATAATGTTAAGCACGCTATTATTTTAAATCCAACTGCAGTAAACTAAACAACGCCAAATTAGAACTTAATTACCGTTTGAACTATGGAGCTTTACGGTCCCGGTTTTGTGAACACTTTATTATCTAAATATTCCGAAAACTGTATACCTAAGTTTTAACGTTTTATTGGTATAATATTAAAAGTTATAAATAATGTATACTTATGAAATACGAATTTCATTTTGACAATAAAAGTAATTACTGGACATTATGGAAGGAATTTTATTGTTAATTTATATTTATGAGATATAATTTTTCGTTGTGAATATCAATAATAAGGATAATAGAGTTAAAAAAAAATAGAAGAATACGTTTTTCACTAATTTTAATGTATAGTATTCTTAAAAACGAATAAACAGTTGCTAATCTCAAATGACTTTTCTGTTCTCCACCCCCTACTTTGATCAAAATTAGCTCAATGGTATCAAATTGTTACATTGCCTTCCGGATTTGACTTAGAAGTAAATTAAAATTCACTTCCATATTCCATAGTCACTGAGACAGTCAATCAGAATATTATAGTCTACTAGCGGCTCACCCTCGCTTCGTTCGGGTTTGCCTTTAAGAAAACAAAAACAAATCTATCCCACGGGAACTGTACAGTTTTCCGGGATTAAAAGTCCAGATCCGTTCAGCCGTTCTGGAGTGATTGAGTAACAAACATCCATCCAAACATCTAAATTTTCACATTTATAACATTAGTAAGGGTCTCTGCCCACTACACCGTCTCATACCATGACCGTGCTATGAACGTATCAGGCACGGAAACGAGCACGGCACGGACTACTATGCCCACTAGACCGTATCAACAGCGTATCATGCCCGTACATAACGGTTATAGTGACCGTAGCATCCGCGTATCATCCGCGTATCTACCGCGTGTCATCCGCGTGTCATATCCGTATGGTTCCCGTTTTAGTATTACCTGTTGTTTCTAGATAAATATCACTAATATTGAAGTATTAGTTACAGTATTATAATATTGCCAGACGAATATATTAATATTACCTAATCCTGAGAAATATCGGTACTAACCAATCTTTAATAACGATTATTGCCCATCTCTACAAGACAAGCGGCAATACGTAACGGGCTTAGAACGGTCATCATACGCAGTTATAACGGTCATCATACGCGTTTATAACCCGTATGCTCACCGGTTCAACAACGTCGCGTGTCAGGCACGGAGTGTACCGGCACCGGCAAAATATTCTCGCCGACAATTGTTGACGCTTCGCGCACGGTACGCGACGGTGCCGGTCGGTGACGGAACGGTCTAGTGGGCAGAGTCTCATACATTTCAATACAAAGAATATTTTTTTGCCTGACACGCTCCTAGCACGGTCATGGTATGAGACGGGGTAATGGGCAGACTCCTTAAGAAGTAAAATTATCTATACATATTATAATAAAATTGTAACTAAGCCGAATATGTACATTAAATATTTTTTGGGAAATCTTATTGAAATAGGCATTATTATGGATACAGAGACTGAATCTATAGTTTTTAGAATTTTTGTCTGTATGTCTGTCTGTTACCGCATCACGGAAAAACCACTAGAGAGATTTTGATGAAATTTGGTATAATGATAGCTGGTTATCCGGGTTAACATATAGGATAATTTTTACTGCGGGGAAATATCTCATCTCTGAGAAATCTATACTAAACCTTAAAACGTAAGTAGGGACGACCCCGAGCGGAGCGAGGGTGAGTCGCTAGTTTATTTTTAAAACTTGTTAGAAATAATCATAAAAATCGGTTATCGGTCGAAAGATATAACGTACGTAAAAGCCATACAGATAACTAAACACAGTAACTTCTTTCTTGAGGTTTTTAAAAATAATAAGGTAGCGACGGGGCTGCCGTATACTGAACTCATTACGGAATTTTATATACGAAATCTTACGGATGCATGATGTGAAAATGACTAGACGTATTTTAATCAAACTTAAGATCTAATAGAGTTTATTAGCACAATGTTTGCGATAAAATTTCATATTATATTGTCATTCACAACTATAACTGTATACAAAAATAAAACGTCAATTCCTTTGAAGAAATACAAAAGTATTTCTCAATTTTACAAACAAATATTTATAGCAGAGGTATAGTACAAGGTAGACGATTATTTCCCACCCAGTTATTACACGCGCTGCGCGTCGTTGTGAATGACACAACGACAATGTATTTCAAAGAAAGTATCTGTAATTGCCATCATCCTCGAGGTCAGGTGGCTATTTGTTGGATTTCAAAAGGTTCCGCCCTTTATTCGCCTGCTCCTTGATTTTCCGCCTTAGAACAAAGACCTGGGTCTTAAATGAGGCCTTGAGATGCCTCTTTTGTTTTAACAGATATTGAATATACATATTATGCTTAGCTACTAAGATTAAAGCTTTGTACATGTTTAACAGTACATCCACTGTTATTTATTTGCTATTGGTTATACTTTAATTGCCTAGTGGCTAGCATGTACGACTGTAGATCAGAAGGTCTTGGGTTCGAGTCCCAGGTCAGGCCACGTTTATTTATTAAGTCTTTCTGTTAAAAAAGTCTCAGTTACAGCCTGGAATAAGGAAGTTCTCACTGGTCGTGTAGGTTCCTTCCACCGGAGCATGAGAGTGACAGGAATAGAGAGTACACTTGTGTCTCCGCGTATACTTGTGCACCATAATATTTCTTGCGTAGTTGGCTAGTCTCAGTGAGCTGAAATCGGTCAGGAAGATATTATACCTTATCATATCATTGTTTATCCTACTGTTATTTATACATATATGTATGTATATATGTATGTATATACACACACATTTTTATCATTTACGTAAGTTACCTTAATCTTTGAATTAATAGATATTTTGAATAATTTTTTGTTATAAGCTACCTTATAAAAATATTTCTTAAGCACTAATGTGGAAAAAGTCGTATATTTTTATGTCTATATATCAGAATTGGCGTGTCTTCATTTTTTATGGTTTTACCTTATTTCATTCTATCCATCATTTAAATGACGTCCTACGGGACGAGGAAAATTGGTTGTCTAAAATATATTTATATCCCCTTAACTTTTACATTATCCTATTCTTTTTTATGATAATATATATTTTTATAAAGGAATAGAAAAGAAGTACTGACAGTTTACTATAGAATTCAAATTTTGTCTAAGAAATCGGAAATGTTACGTATTGTTTGTGTTTCTTTTAACACTTAGCTTATTTAATTATATCCGTAATTTACATTACATCTCTCAAGAAGGAAAATGAAAAATGTTTTGGTGTATTAAATTAAAACTTTACTTCATCTGTCCCTGATATGATTGAATTATTTATAACAAATAAAACTGGTTACAACAAATAAAATAGATAAGTTTTTTAGAGGCCGCTCACAATTTAAAAAAAATTCAAAATACATAATAAAATGTTTTTTTTTTTTAAATTTATTTTTCTCGATGTTTTATCATTTTCTGGATTGAAAAAGATTTCGATTCAGAAAATTTCAAATCGATATTTTTATTCCTAAACGTCGCTCATTTTTTTAAACTTCGAAATTAGTGTACCTAAAATATCAAAACCGAGATTTGAGGTTAGGAAGATCTTATACACCAAAGAAACAATACAAAAGAATATTTCGTTAATATTTGTATTTATATTTTTATTTAAATATATGTAGATCGATAGTAGTTCTTCACTTGTGTTCTGAAATTCTGGTAGAAGTTGAAAATAATTTATTTAAAATGATATAGAAGCTGCTTCTGTAATAGAAGCAGTGATGAATCGTGCAAAACTTCTGAATTTTCCTAAGTTCGGAGAAGTCCTGGCCGCAAAGTGCGGAAAAGCGCACCCGAGTATTTCTTTATTATAGAACTTTTGAATTTTTGAATTATCGACCTTTTTTCTTATTCAACACATTTAAACCTTTAGCTTAAAATTTTAGAGCTATAAAGACTAAAAAAATATGTGAAATGAATATTACCTGAAATTAGATCAAGCCTTATCAAAGTGGCCAAAGTCTCTAATATACATATCTACGGGGTAGGTACATATAATAATGCACAAATGTTATCCCTAACCTATTAATTATATTCTGCCTTGGCGGTCTAGTGGTTAGCGTGTATGACTGTAGATTCGGAGATCCTAGGTTCAAGTCCGAGTCGGGCCAAGTTTAATTACTGACTTTTCCCATTAAGATATTTTTAGTAGTAGCCTGGAGTTGAGAAATTGGTGGTGTTGCAACCCTGTGCTTTGGAGAGCACGTAAAGCCGCCGGTCTTGCGCTTTAACTCTCACCGGTCGTGTCGAAATATTGTCTCATCGGACTTTAAGAGGAAAAGGAGAGTGCATGTTGTGTCTGCGCGTACACTTGTGCACTATTATATCTCCTGCGCATCTGGCTAAGCTCAATGAGATTGGCCGCCGTGGCCGAAATCCGTCAGGAGGACATTATTAATTATGTAGTCCAATGAAACAACCCCGTCACGACAGGAGAGAGATCGGACCCTCGACCTTACGTGTCTCTCGAAACAAGGGTGTATAACACAACCAACTTCTCAACTCCATATTACAGCTACAGGTATTTTTTTTAATAGAAAAATTCAGTACCTCTTTTGATTCGAGTTAAAAAGATTTAAAAACTGTGTATCTTAAATTTTGATGTACAGTCGTATAAGTTAGTTAACGGGGCAGTCGATTTGTTAATTGATGCATAAATAAATAAGTTAGCGCATAACAGCATCTTTCTGAGCCCACTGGCTATATATAGCATTGGTTCTTTTTTGATTTTATCTTATTATGAAATTACTAAGTATTTCTTGTTACGCAGAAGTAATAGTATAATATACCTAAATTCTTGTTAATAAGAAAAGTAAGACTGAGATACGATGCAAAGAGATCACCATAATTCATTCTCTCTATTTATTCCACTAGGTAAAGTATACACCTGAAGATAGAAAAAAGGTTTTTTAAAATATTAAGCAGATACGTGTATGTCTGTAACAATATTGTATTCTTTAGTAACAAGTGTTAAATACAATGTTTGAGTTCACAAGTTATGTTATATATTGCTGGCTATCAGCAAAATCTAAAATAACAAAATACTGATAAAATTTGCTCTTGGTAAATTTAATATAAGAAAACAATGTAACATTTCAGACTAACGTATTATCATCTGAATAGTGACAAAAGATGCTTCAACGTCAGATCATAATATACCTATATGTAAAGGATAAGTCCTGTGGGTAGAGGCTTTCAAAGGATTTCCCCGGTTAGCCGTATACAAATGTTTGTCAATCTTTGTTCGATACATAACCCTCATGAGCCGTATGTTTGCAAATCGCGGTCCATATTCTGCATACCTATAAGAAAAACATTTTTAAGTTATTTAAATATTTATTACAGCGCTATACATACAGCGTTTACAGCATGCAGTGTTGAATTTAGAGTATCATCTCATTTATTATTTTAATACTAAACTTGGTATTTTTACATGATACCTAATGAATATAATATTATCCCTAGTATTAGTATTCAGTGACATACTTTATGCTATATAATTAAAATTCACAAATTTCGCTTTAAATAAAACTACATTTTCGGATATTTTCGCGGATATATTTTGATTTTTGGTTACTGACGTTTCGAATGGTTTACAGCAATCATGGTCACGGGAGAGACTTTAGGTTTTAGACAACTCAAAGCTCAAAGGTTCATTATATAGTTGTTACAACCAGTGCATACACATAAAATTACAAAATGTTTTTAAAAAAATACTAAAATGGCACCAAATATTTTATTTTTATTATAGTATGGTATGTTGTTTATTGAAGTTCATTTTTTAATTTCCAGCACTTTCTATTTTTACATGTTCTAAAGTGTAAAAATAAATAGATCAGTAAAACCCTCTAGATGATGGCTAATCAATCAATGCTTTTATTTTATATTTAAGATAATGCCAATCTTCGAGTAAAGGGATGAAGGGGAGATCGCTTTGAACAGCTTTGTTCTATCATAAAGAAATTAGTTTAATTTATAACGATTTCACTTTAAGAGATTATATTATGCAAATAATTGAAAATATTTAGTTTATATAGTCATTAGTACGTTTTATTCGTGAAACTAGTCATCATCTAAAGCTATGTATCAACATGTTTCAAGGGGGGATGGTGTCTAATGGCGTTATCCTGCTGTCCAGCCACATTGAATTCATAGAGTTGCCTATTTTAAAAAGTTAACCCCAACAAATAATCTTACATCTTGGGGGGTAGAGGGGGGAGAGAAATTAAAATGGCTACAGCATGGAAACCCACGATTTTTCGTCTTATTCATGCCTTGTATCTGGTCAATTCTTTCTGAGGCTTTATTTAGGTCATTGAAAATCATGCTGAAATCCTCGGTAGAGTGACCTATATTGTTGACAAAATGAAGGCGAGTAATGAACTCGCCGTTTATGTTGATAAGTATTGCTGATATCTGACTACTATTATAAATACGAAAGTTTGTTTGTTTGTTTTTTTGTTACTTCTTCACGATAAAACGGCTGAACGAATTAGGATGGACATGGAAACACACATAGGCTGCTGTTAGACACCTAAGGAGACACCCGAGCATAGCGAGGGTTATTCTTTAGTAATTTCTCTTTTGGCATGAATTTAATAAATAAATAAATAATTATTTACTTTGTCTTAAACTATTATAAAGAAGTAAAATGTACTTTTTTGGTTTGTTTGTACCTCCTGAAGTGATTCTAAAAGTTATTTTATTAATAAATACTACTTCTACTTGAATAGCACAGTTTATTTTTCTCGATGGACTAAACGAGCGGAGCCATATTTAGTTGCTTATAGTAACTTTTATATAGATAACAATTATATTAATTTTATCAAAATTATCTCTAACATATTAGAACTAGTTTTCAGCCGTAGAACTTTGTGGTGGTTGAGGCCGACTGGATATTGGTAAAACATAATATGGAAATTGAAGTTGTCCCACAGGAATTGAAATCGTCCATATAACTACGTAATCAGCCTCTTGAGCGTGAAGAAAGTAAACAGCAATAAAAATAAAATGCATTTGTAATTGCAAATAGGATCTATTTTTTTCTTTGTACAGAAGTAAAAATATTTAACAAAATAAAATATTTTATATTTTTATTCAAAACTTCGTCAACTTATGTTTTCATTTTAAGTACATAAATGTTTCATGAGACCCTTGTTTTATGGGAACCCTTAAAACCGAAAGCTCGAGCTACATAATTAAATCAAGCCTTAAATCAACAAACTGTAAATAAAAATTTAGTCCATATAATTATATACATCTGTACATATAATAAAAAAGTTTCATCAGTATTATTTTACTATTTTCTAAGTGATGTGATTAAAAAGATGGATTCAAAGAGGAATATTATAAAAATAGTTAATTGATAAAATGTTATAAAATAAAAATGTTATTTATAAAACATAAAAATACTCTAACACATGTGTATATTGTATTAACAAAGGTAATGGGACAAAATTTTCTTTAAAATAATAAGCTTTTTTGTTTTATTTTTACAAAACCTCTAAGTTTCTATACTACCTATAACTAATAATAACAACCTTTTTCATAAGGATAGGTGTATATGTATTTTTAATTTAAAATAAGTTCAACGTTCCTTTTCTCTTGTATGCCTAGAAAATACAGTAAACTCGCTTTTCGTAAATTATTCTTGTTTAATAAGGTACTATAGACATTATATATGTTACAGTAAAAAGAACACAATCATTTAACAGGCAGAATTCGAATCACTTGAGCTCGATGCTAAAATTTCGAGTTACCGATACATCAATATATAGTGGTAAGCTATGAAGCCGATTTTAGGTCAGGTTTTCCTGTTTTTGCGTGTTATCGGCAGCTACGCCGGCGGGACTAACGACTATGTCGTTGTCGCTCGTTGAAATGTCACAATGATTTATCGTCTGAACGAAATAGTCATCGTGGATATTTAGATACATTTTTTCAAGGGAGTTGTTTACCCCATTGATTCACCAGACGGTGTATGTGGAAAATTGGGTGAACATTTTGTATTACACGCTTCAAATAAGAATACAGTTATGATGAACTGAGGTGTATAGATTTAGTGTAAGCTTTTGCAGCTTACATTATGTTTTAAGTGGTTTATTTTAAAGTTCTTGGAGACAGTTTAATCTTATTTAAATATAATTAAAATAGTGTCTAAAAAAAGATCTCAAGTTATTCAGAAAGATTTGGCAATTATCTTTTAGAAGGTTCAATTCAATCCTTTAATTTATGGCTTCTAGGAGTGCCATTTGGGCACAATTTACTTCGCCAATGTCGCGTAGAATAGACAAGACACGTTATATATGGAATGACCGGTAAAAAGAAGAAAAAAAAACACCAGATCTGATTACATGTAGAAACAGAGCAATATGTTGTAAAATTTCAGAATGTTAGTGTTTTTTTTCCAATAATAATAATCGTTTTAGTATATAAAATATAAAAACTATTATGGTGAAAACACGCACGGAAAATATATATGAATGTGTTCGTACACAAACCCATAGTTCAGTCGCGATTTTATTTACGTAATATGATATTATAAAAATGCTAGCATCAAAACATAGTTTCTGGTTTTCCATATATTTACAAATTTAACTCTTCTTACTTCAAATAGATCATACCGGGACATGCCGTTAAAATAGTTTTGGAGAAAATACTATAAGGATAAGAAAAGAGCAGAGCAGTCATAAATGTCAGACTTATTTTTGCTTCACTATTCATTAAATAACATCGCTGACCTTATCTATACATATGATAAAACTGTAGAGGTCGAATGTCTGTACATAGAAAAAAAAAATGCAAAAAATCGAGTCAGGGGGATGTAAAAAGAGAAATAGAAGAAATCCAGATTTTTTTCATTTTTTTTTCTATCTGTATGTCTGTATGTACGGGCTGTTGGACCGATTTAAATTAAATTTTGCATCGTGGTAGGTACTTTATAATCCCGGTCAACATTTTAGATACTTTGAACGAAAGTACAGGAAACGAACTACTGGAAAATTAAAGAGTTCCCTTGGGATAGTTGAAAAACTATAGTAACTTACACAGCTTAGTACACAAAAACTCCTGATTAGATTTTAATGAAACTTTACAGTAATATAGTTCATATATCAGAATAACAAATGGGCTACTTTTTATCCCGGAAAAATATGCGGTTCCTGTGGGATAGATTTGTTTTTATTTGTCTAGTATATATTTATATCACATAAGAGTCATTAAACATAATTATACCAATTTAAAAATAGGCTTTTTTATGTTGGGAAATGGATTTACGCAAACCGTAGTACAAAAGTCTACACGTATGCCACACATGATAATTTATCCTCTAATTACTAAAAGAAATTAATTCAACAGTTTAACTGTACGAGTGTAGCCCACTGTAATACTAATATCTTATTTAATTGTGTTTATAAATAACAATACATTAGGATTATTCGAGTACTAAATACGGCTAGTTGACATATAACAGCGGTGTTAGTCCCATAGGGTGTTGTCTAATGTAAGTTTAAACATTGTTGTATTCATTATTGCGCTATAACTTATTTAAGACCACATACTATTTTGTTTTAAGCGTTCTGTGTTTATTGCTTCAGTTAATTAAAATAACCGTAAAATTAAGTAAAGAAGAATTTGTTAAAAATTATATTAAAATAAAAGTAAAAATGTTGCAATGTTTTTACTTGTGTATTCCCAAACACAGTTTTTTGATCCTGAAAAGTTGATATGGGACCCTATTAGTATTATATGATTTGTGACTTTATTTACTAAGCTTACGTTGTCCGTCCATCTGTCTGTTTGATCTACCAATAGCTTTAACTTGGATATTTTGCAGAACATGACGTGTTAGTACATATAGTGAATAGCTCAAAAAAAAGCAACTGAAGTCGGATTTGAATCACTATTCAATTCTGTTTTATTATAAATATTATTTTACTGTTATAATTATATAATAATTTCCAAAAATTTTAGACAACTGCGCAGAACATACTATAGTGCACAAGTGTATGCGTAGACACAAGTACACTCTCTATTCCTGTCACTCTCATACTCCGGTGGGACGACTGTTCGACATGACCGGTGAGAGTTAAGGCGCAGGACCGACGTGCTCTCACGGCACGGGGGTGAAACACCGCCAACTTCCCAACTCCGGGCTGTTACTGAGGCTTATACGGAAAGGCTCAATTACTAAACTTGACCCGATCCGAGATTTTTACATTTTACAGTTATATTATCTACGTAAGACAATTTGTTACTTGATGCTTGTTCCACTAACATATGATTCGACTCGAATTATGTTAGTTAGATGATTACGACTACTCGATGTTACTTAAATTTTTCAAATCCAAGATTCGCATTCGATAGAGACGGTATGGTAACGCGTAGGTATTGATTTCCTGTTGTTTATCATAAATTTTTGTGATAACACGTTTGGAGTAGTCGGTTTCATACATACATTTATGTATTCTCTGCACTACATTTGAGCGGGATGAATATGCAATATCTAGTGCAATGCGAGTCAGAAACGAAATCAGCAGGTATTAAATATTCAAAATAATCTGAACATAGCTGATAGCAATCTATAAAATATGTAGATATAATATCATTTCAGTGCTTATTTGTCCAAAGGACCAATTTACCAGACGGGTTTAATACAGAATTAATGACTTCTAAATATCGATTTTATTGGTATAAAATACATATTTTACTTGAAAAAAAAAAACGAAAAAACGTATTTTACTTATATATGTATGTAATTTTAGAAATAAAGCTTTGTTTTTTAAATATAGGGAAAAACTCTACTGTAAAGTACAACAAATATTGATAGTTTGAACCAATAAGCACTAAGACAACGATAACATAAATCTCTGCAAAATATGTGCTAAATAAGAAATTTTATAGTTTTATTTAACAGTAATTGCTATATAAAATGTGGCTAATACAAATAAATTTGTCAAAGCGATTAACTTTATATGTTTGTATTATTAAGGATTTGAGGGAAATACGAGGCCCGAGCTATTTATTTCCTTTTCATATCGTAAACCTGTCCCTGACAGCGTGAGCAGTAAAATCAAGAACTATGTTATAAGAGGCAACATAAAACCATTTTATAGCTTAATCATAGCTTACCTTGTTCTATTCTACAAAATTGTATTAATATGTATTAGCAATTTAAGAACTTTGTTATTACTAAAGCTTTAATCATTAATATCTTTGAATACAATATATGAATATAAATTGTAAATTAATGCCAGATTTCTGATAACTAGTTGCTGAAATTAGGAGAGAGATAACGGATATCGTATTGTTGATTGCGTGCTGATTGTTTAAAAATGTTTATAAGGCCCTTCTTCTATATTTAATTTTAGTAATTCCTCGTAGCTTTAAATTGAATTTTCTTACATCAAAGCACGATAAAAATATGATGACATCCACCAGTGGCAAGAATCAAATTTGCGTTGGAGCTTTGTACGCAAAATAATGTTTTTACCACGCATTATTAGTACTTGAGCGACTGAGCTTTGCCCGTTTTTTTCCGTATAAGACATAAGAATGCATTTTTTCATAAAAGACACCTACATAAATCAACTTATAAAGCAAAACCTTATCTAAATACAAAATTTGATCGATGAAGCCATTTCCGAGATACAAAAAATAAAATATTTTATATAAAAATTGCTCATTTAATTTAATTGTTTACTGAGCACTGATAAAATACATACATAAGCAGTAATAGGCAACAACATTTTTAAAAAACAATTGTTACCAAAACTTGGTGACTAATAACAAATGGTGTAGCTTTACAAATCCCAGATGACTTTGACTGGCACTTAAATTACTCTGTTATTCGCGAATTCGATTCCTGTATAAGTTATTCACATAGATATATTTTATTTTACTCTAAGTAAATTATGACATCATCATACAATAAACATCTTCTCAATGGGAACTGGATGAATACGTGAAGTCACTGTGTCTGCTCTTTATGTATATTTTACGAGGGAAAATAAATGAAAATACCCTAAGAATAAATGCGACAGTGTCTTTAGTGTTTCGTCCATATTTTATGGAATCTTATCATCTTTTTCATCATATCATCTTTTATTTAACTTAGCAACATATTGAAATTATTATTGTCTTAGAAATAGGAAATAAATATTATTGTCTTAGAATCGTGGAATATCATACTATTACATATACAAAAAGCTACTGGAAGACCCCAGGAATGTAGTTGAGGAAAGGTACTTGAATGAAAAAAAAAGGCTCCGGAGGTTCTGGATTCAAGTCCCGGGTCGGGCCAAGTTCAGTTATTGAATATTTCTGTCAAGAAATTCCCAGTAACAGTCTGGAGTTCGGAAGTTGCCCGTGCCTCGGAGAGCACGTAAAACCGTCGGTCCTGTGCCCTAACTCTCACCGGTCGTGTCGAAGTATCGTCCCGTCGGTCTCTGATAGTAAAATTAATAGAGAGTGCACTTGTGTCTGCGTGTACACTTGTGCACTATTATATTTCTTGCGCATCTGGCTGGTCTCAGTGAGATTAGCCACCGTGGTCGAAATCGGTCAGGAGGATATTATTATTGATATACGATAAGAATTTTTAAAATTTAGTTTATCATTATACACATCTTTAGGTACAAGTGACTTACCCTCGCTTCGCTCGGGTGCTTCCCTACATACCTGTGTTTTAATTTTTTTGAGCTGAACCCTTATTCTTTTTCTATAAAATAAAAGTAGCTTAAGTTACTACTTATAACAATAGCTATCTGCCAGTGAAATGAAGTCCCGTCAAAATCAGTCCAACCGTTTCGTAGATTAGCCAGAACAAACAGACAGACAGACAAAATACAAACATTTTAAAAATTGAGTTTTTCTTATAAGTACCGACTACCGTATATAATTTCATATGCATTGAGTAAAAAGCTGTTATTTTGACGTTACAAAAAGACACTTCAATTTTATTTATCTGTATACTTTATAATTAAGTTTAAAAATTTGATTTACTTTGTATTCAATGCTATATTCAATTACAGTTTTCAATTCTTATAAATATTTAGAAGAAATTCTTTAAAAGTAATTATTAGCGACTACAGTTTTTGTTAATATATTAATTTACCACTGTATCTCCTGTGTTTAAGTGGAAATTATGTTTATCAACGTAGTATACTCCCCGTATACTGGCAGACAAGCGATAAATTACTTATGTATAATGTATACAGAAAGCAGATAATTATCTTATACAGGAAATCTCAATTATCGTGTTAGTTAGAAGAGTTATCTACTCAAAGTGTATTAGACAAAGTTTGGTCGCACTACACACCTTGATACTCGAATGTGGATTTTCTACACGGATATTTGTTTTTACTAGAAGCACTAGTTTTAGTTTAATTAAGCATGTGGTGTGAAGTCTAAGGGAGATCTATGGGTATAAAATAATATACAAATTAATTGTAATATTATGACTAATAAATGATGAAGCCTTTTTAGGTATTAATAAAATTAATTAATCATTATTTGGGTTTGATTTAGTAATTAATAACTAGAAAAGCCAGTAAGTACTACTCACTAAACCTCCCCCGTCTTAATGAGGCGTCGCAGGATCGCTTACGAACCCAACTACGACGCCTCGATGGCAGATCTGCCGAAACAGACCTCATAAACTAGGGGTTGCCAGCAGGGCCGTTTTAAGCCACACAGGGGCCCTTGGGCACACACCAACTTTGGGGCCCTTTAGAAAGTTAAAAAAAAAGGAATGATGAAATAAAAACTTAAAAAAAAAAAACCGACTTCCAGGCACAGAAAAGTAAAAAATAACCTAACGGGGGTTTTCATTTAGAATAGATACCTAATCAGATATTTTCGAAGTCGGTGTGCTTTGACTTGTATCGGCTGGCACCGACTTCGAAAATATTTGATTAGGTATCTATTCTAAATGAAAACCCCCGTTAGGTTATTTTTTACTTTTCTGTGCCTGGAAGTCGGTTTTTATTTATTTTTTTAAAGTTTTTATTTTTCCATTTTTGGTGTAGACGTAATTAGCAGGTAAATTGTAAGAAGAAAGATTTTTAAAAACATATTCGATTAAGCCATTTATTCAGACCCCTAATGACACTCACAACCCATCTAGGTGTAAAGTTCTCATCAATACAAATTAATCAAGCCCAAACACCAGGTAATTGCTGTAAATCCTTGAGGAGTTCTCTCGACTGTCTTTAGGCTCCATTATCATATCGACTCCAGACCTTCATTAAATAGTAGTGCTTTAAAATACTTAATGAAAAAAATTAACAAGCGCACTAGTCGCCACTACGATTTTTGAAGGTTCCCCTCGATTTCTCTGGGATGCCATCATCAGATCCTGGTTTCCTTATTATAGTACCACCCTTGGGATATCTCCTTTCAAACAAAAAAAGAATCATTACAATCGGTTCATGAATGACGAAGCAATCCGCGAACACACATAAAATTACGTCCATGTAAACAAAAATTTTCATAATTTTTTTTCCATAAAATGAAAACTACTCGGCCAAACTATGTTAAATTTTTATGGGACTAAATGGCAACTATACCGCATCAAACAAAAAAAGAATCACGTAAATCGGATCATAAATCTCAGAGTAATCGATGTACATACATAAAAAAAAAATACCAATCGAATTGATAACCTCCTCCTTTTGGAAGTCGGTTAAAAATTAACTTTATTGAATTAGATTTATACAAGCACTTTTGAATTATCAATTTAACAATTTTTACAAATCAAATTATAGTATTTAATACAATATAGCTATATCACAAATGTTTCTATATAGGTAAATACAAAATAAGCAGGCAACATATGCGACTCACCCTCGCTTCGCTCGGGTTCGCCCCTAAGTACGTACCGTTAGGTAAGTATAGAATAGACTATATATACATATATGTACATATATACCTCGTACAATCTACATATACAGGTATAGAAAGTAGGTAAGTATTATGAAAAATGTGTGTATACTTATGTACTCACGTAAGAAGTTATACTTTTTTGGGTTAACAGAACAAAATAGCTAAAGATTTCATCCCGTATGTCACAACTCTCTGTTAGTAAAGGGAAGGATAAATTAATAAAATAATTAAATAAGGCATATTAGGCATATTACAATCACATACTTATAGAGTATTATTTAAGGAAAGAATACAATATTATACATAATTTGTCAGACAATAGCAACGGTTACTATGGCAACAAACAGTTATCAGTTAACTTCATCATTGCTTTTTGACTGTCGGTGTGCGCGCGCATCTTAAAAATTTTACTCTCATAATTTTTTCCAAATGTCCCAAAAGAAGTAAAGCTTCAAAAATAATATATATATATATATATATATATATATATATATATATATATATATATATATATATATATATCCCTTACTTGAGAAATGACTGATTTTCCATTCAATCTTCCACCCCCATTTTCACCGCTTTATATATGATATGTTTTCCCGGATGAAAACTATCCTATGTCATTCCCAAGGTCTCAAAATATTTCCATACCAAATTTCGTCTAAATTAGTCCAGCGGATTAAGCGTGAAAAAGTAACTTACGGACAGACAGAAGGAGTTACTTTTGCATTTAATATTAGTATGGATATAAAAACCGGCTTTTTTTGTAGTGCTAGCCTATTATCATCGGCTTGGGTTGAACATACATAAGTCCAACATAAGTTAGTAAGTCGCAACATTGTCTTTAATATAATAATCTATACATATTATAAAATTCTAACTAAGCCGAATCTGTACATTAAATATTTTTTGGAAAATCTTATTGAAATAGACATTATTATCGATACAGAGGCCGAATCTATAGTTTTTAGAATTTTTGTCTGTCTGTCTGTCTGTCTGTCTGTCTGTCTGTCTGTCTGTTACCGCATCACAGAAAAACCACTGGAGGGATTTTGATAAAATTTGGTATGATGATAGCTGGTTATCCGGGTCAACATATAGGATACTTTTTACCGGGGAAAAATATCTAATTTCTGAGAAAAAACACAAAAACTGGTTGGAATAAAACCACGATGATACTATTTATAAATAGTTTAGCAAGGTAATTTACTAAATATGGTAAAAACTATTAAAAATAGCTTATCTTGAAAATCAAATTATCAATAACGCTATTTTATTCAATAAAATAGTTATTTTAATTAATATTTATGTGTGTTTAGATACTCGACAATAGATGTCGCCATGTGTTTTTAAAATACATAGTTTTAATTCCAAAAAAATGAATGTATGAATGTATGTAGAATTACCTACTACTAAATTACCCGCGGCCCCGCCCGTGTTGAAATTATCAATAAAGCAAACTTTTGATTTTATAAATGTACATTCAATATTTTTCAGAAAATCTTATTGAAATATTCATTATTAGCGATATAGAGGCCGAATCTATAGTTTTTAGAATTTTTGTCTGTCTGTCTGTATGTAACTGCATCACAGCAAAACCAATGGAGGGATTTAGATGAAATTTGGTATGGGGATAGCAAGTTATCCGGGTCAATGCATAGGATACTTATTACAGCAGGAAAATATCTCATTTCTGAGAAAAAATACAAAAACTGGTTAAAATAAAAGCAAGATGATACTATTAACATTTTAGCAAGGTAACTTAATATGTTAAAACTATTAAAAAAATCTTATCTTAAAATAAATATCAATAGCGCTATTTTATTAATTAAAATAGTTATTTTGATGAAAATTTATTTATGTGTTATTTAGATATTTGACAATAGATGTCACCATGTGTTTTTAAAATACGTAGTTTTAATCCAAAAAAATAATAATGTACAGATATGACCTTTCTATGACTTTATTAGAATTACTAGGTACTAAATTACCCGCGGCCCCGCCAGTATTCAAATTATCAATAAAACAAACTTTTTGGCTTTATAATTTAGTAACATATAAGTAATATTTTGTTGGTCGAAACAATTTTCAAATGAAAATATTTGTAAATTTTTATTGTTTAGTAAATAATGGTAATATATTTTTTTTATCTTTTAATGTAAAATTAGGCAAATGCAAATCCAACTCGCGCATTATAGGTTTCGTATAGCAAAATTCTGTGTTGTTTTCCGTACTTACGTGTTTTGTTAGATTAACACTAAAATAAATACGAATAATATTTACGTTTCCGCAATATCGACTCATTTTATCAACCGAAAATGGAAGTGGAAAACAAGTTAATGGCTGATAAACTGACAAAGCGGGTAACTAAAAATATTCCATATCTCATAAACTTTGCAAAAGTATTTTAGGAACTGTTATACCTAAACTTTTTCAGTTTTTTTTTTGACACCATTTCGTGGAAGGTAAAGGCTTAAAGGACATAATAAAATTCTTACGACTTTAATCATATTAGCCGAGCCATATGAAATAATAAAAAGCATTTGCTTAGAATTATTTACTTATTACACTTTCTTTAGAAAATCGATTTGGAAAATATTACTAACTAGCGCTAACCAATCCCTGTTTCGCGACAAATTAACATTAAGAAATGTTACCATTATGTAATTTAAATAATCAGCTAAATATTAAATTAATCAATAGCTATCTATTAGTAAAAATAATTCAAATTAATTCCGTAGTTTGAAAGTTTATCGCCCAAAACTAAACAAACAAACAAAACAGAAGTATAGACATACATAAATGTTATTGCTAAAACAAAAAGTGCAATATTACTAAATCAAATATGAGATTAACGCAGGATCCTTTGTGGCATTGTCAATCACTGCCATTATTTACCAATCATGCGGTACGCAATGAAAGTGGTATAGGTATGTAAGAGTACCTATACTAATGTGTAAAGCCTAAGAATTTGGTTTTTGACAATCTGAACGCGGGCGAAGCCGCGGGAAATGCTATCTATACATATTATAAAATTCTAACTAAGCCGAATCTGTACATTAAATATTTTTTGGAAAATCTTATTGAAATAGACATTATTATCGATACAGAGGCCGAATCTATAGTTTTTAGAATTTTTGTCTGTCTGTCTGTCTGTCTGTCTGTCTGTCTGTCTGTCTGTTACCGCATCACAGAAAAACCACTGGAGGGATTTTGATAAAATTTGGTATGATGATAGCTGGTTATCCGGGTCAACATATAGGATACTTTTTACCGGGGAAAAATATCTAATTTCTGAGAAAAAACACAAAAACTGGTTGGAATAAAACCACGATGATACTATTTATAAATAGTTTAGCAAGGTAATTTACTAAATATGGTAAAAACTATTAAAAATAGCTTATCTTGAAAATCAAATTATCAATAACGCTATTTTATTCAATAAAATAGTTATTTTAATTAATATTTATGTGTGTTTAGATACTCGACAATAGATGTCGCCATGTGTTTTTAAAATACATAGTTTTAATTCCAAAAAAATGAATGTATGAATGTATGTAGAATTACCTACTACTAAATTACCCGCGGCCCCGCCCGTGTTGAAATTATCAATAAAGCAAACTTTTGATTTTATAAATGTACATTCAATATTTTTCAGAAAATCTTATTGAAATATTCATTATTAGCGATATAGAGGCCGAATCTATAGTTTTTAGAATTTTTGTCTGTCTGTCTGTATGTAACTGCATCACAGCAAAACCAATGGAGGGATTTAGATGAAATTTGGTATGGGGATAGCAAGTTATCCGGGTCAATGCATAGGATACTTATTACAGCAGGAAAATATCTCATTTCTGAGAAAAAATACAAAAACTGGTTAAAATAAAAGCAAGATGATACTATTAACATTTTAGCAAGGTAACTTAATATGTTAAAACTATTAAAAAAATCTTATCTTAAAATAAATATCAATAGCGCTATTTTATTAATTAAAATAGTTATTTTGATGAAAATTTATTTATGTGTTATTTAGATATTTGACAATAGATGTCACCATGTGTTTTTAAAATACGTAGTTTTAATCCAAAAAAATAATAATGTACAGATATGACCTTTCTATGACTTTATTAGAATTACTAGGTACTAAATTACCCGCGGCCCCGCCAGTATTCAAATTATCAATAAAACAAACTTTTTGGCTTTATAATTTAGTAACATATAAGTAATATTTTGTTGGTCGAAACAATTTTCAAATGAAAATATTTGTAAATTTTTATTGTTTAGTAAATAATGGTAATATATTTTTTTTATCTTTTAATGTAAAATTAGGCAAATGCAAATCCAACTCGCGCATTATAGGTTTCGTATAGCAAAATTCTGTGTTGTTTTCCGTACTTACGTGTTTTGTTAGATTAACACTAAAATAAATACGAATAATATTTACGTTTCCGCAATATCGACTCATTTTATCAACCGAAAATGGAAGTGGAAAACAAGTTAATGGCTGATAAACTGACAAAGCGGGTAACTAAAAATATTCCATATCTCATAAACTTTGCAAAAGTATTTTAGGAACTGTTATACCTAAACTTTTTCAGTTTTTTTTTTGACACCATTTCATGGAAGGTAAAGGCTTAAAGGACATAATAAAATTCTTACGACTTTAATCATATTAGCCGAGCCATATGAAATAATAAAAAGCATTTGCTTAGAATTATTTACTTATTACACTTTCTTTAGAAAATCGATTTGGAAAATATTACTAACTAGCGCTAACCAATCCCTGTTTCGCGACAAATTAACATTAAGAAATGTTACCATTATGTAATTTAAATAATCAGCTAAATATTAAATTAATCAATAGCTATCTATTAGTAAAAATAATTCAAATTAATTCCGTAGTTTGAAAGTTTATCGCCCAAAACTAAACAAACAAACAAAACAGAAGTATAGACATACATAAATGTTATTGCTAAAACAAAAAGTGCAATATTACTAAATCAAATATGAGATTAACGCAGGATCCTTTGTGGCATTGTCAATCACTGCCATTATTTACCAATCATGCGGTACGCAATGAAAGTGGTATAGGTATGTAAGAGTACCTATACTAATGTGTAAAGCCTAAGAATTTGGTTTTTGACAATCTGAACGCGGGCGAAGCCGCGGGAAATGCTAGTGCATAATAAAAATAGTTATAGCGAGTGTACTTTAGGAGATAGAGTTTTTAAGACCTACAATTTTCTAGTACATTGTTTTGATGTATCTCTTAAGGTTTAACCAGGGTTAGCCATATAAATTTCTAAGGACGACTTGATAGAACCAGTTATTGCGTTTTCCCGAGGGAATGAAAAATTTGCCTGTAGTAAAAGGCATCCTAAATGTTGACCCGAGTAATAAGTTATCACTTCACCAAATTTCGTTGAAATTGGTTCATTAATTTTTGCGTGAAACGCGCCCATAATACGTTACCGTCATTATTTTTAAAAAATATTTCATCTACAGATTTCGCTAAGTTACTGCTTTATTATAGTATAGATAATAATTCTAATTGCTAGCAAAACAAAATATCCTAAAAATTTGACTAATTTCGAAAGTCAGATCTGTGTATCTAATATCTATATCTAAGGCAAGGTGTACTATCAACGTAGCCTTCTCTAGTCACGTTTTCTCCGTTTATCGCAGACACGTTCGGTGCCTGCAATAAAAACTTCTCTAAAATGAAATATTTAATGCCGCCCGTTGCTACGCTGGCTCAATGAACAACCCTACCATTATTTACAAACTAAGCATGCAATTTTTACAAGAGGAAAAGAGAGAGAGTGCAAGATATATGACGTTCCTTGATTTTATTAGTCTGGTTTACTTCTTGCTGAGTTTCTAGTTTAAGTATATTTATTACATTTTTTGTGTTGTAGGGAAATTGCTACTAATTTTGTGGACAAAACCTGTTTTTAAAAATTAAATATAATTTTAAATAAAATTGTCTGTAACAAGTACCTTTGTAGTGTAGTGTACCTTTGAGACATTTAAATCTTAGTCTTTCCCCTAACCACGATTGCCGTAAAGCAGTCGAACCGTCGTCGGGAACTAAAAATCAAAATAAATTCGCGAAAACATAGTTTTGTTTAAAATGTGTAATATTCGAGTAAATCTAACAAAGTGCTAAGAAAGTATTAATTAAATACAAAGTAACTTTAATATTTATAATTAAAATAAAAGATAATTTAGCGTATACATTTTAAAAACATAATAATAATATCAAATATAGACTTAATTTAGGATACATAAATTAGGGACGGGAATTATTTGAAGCCGTCCGTTAGGCTTGAAATAAACAAAGTTGTTTAGATAATAATCAACAAGGCCTTCGTCTACCGCAGATGAATTAAATTATAAAATTTGACGGAACTCATCATACTTTGGTGGAAATTAAATATTCTAAGTGCTAGTCAGAATATTAATTTACAAAATTATATCCTATACAAAATCACCGTCAATAGACAGGATAAGGACAATTACACGATAGAAGCCAGTGAGTTACTTGAAAAGTTTATTATGCATAATTTAATCTTTAAGCATTGAGGTGGGTGTCTAACAGAAAACATGATTACAAAAATTCACCATGGATTTTACTGATATACACCCACCTATTCTTTCTTCTTAGCTCCTCTTGATTCAACTGCTAGGTAAATATCTTTGTTATATAAAAAATAGCGACTTATCCTCGCTTCGCTCGGATGCATCTCTAGATACGTTTTAATTTTTTTGAGCGAAATCCTAATTCTTTTTCTACAATAAAAGTAGCCTAAATTACTCCTTATAATATAAACTATCTGCCAGTGAAAGTCCCGTTAAAATTAGTTCAGCTGTTTCGGAGATTAGCCGGAACAAACAGACAGACAGACAAAAATTAAAAAAAAATGTGTTTTTTTTTTATAAGTACATAATCGGACATCGTATACAACTCCATATGCATTTAGTATAAAGCTGTTATTTTGACATTACAAACAGACACTTCAATTTTATTTATCCGTATAGATGTGACCTGCAAAGCCACCGAATGTTCCCGAGACGTCGAGATCATTTTAACAATTATTTGGGTTCTTCCTAGATATTCAGAGACCTCACTTAATAATATATTACCTACATATTATTCATTTTAGGATGAAAGATGAAAATCAACATTCGTTAATGTACTTACATAGTCGATACCCAAATAAAGAAGAACGTGATAATAGGTACTTACTTATAATTTTATACATAGCGATAGAAAAAATATGAAATTGATTTCAGTGATGTTGAGAACAACCAATTGTTTCTAATCTTCTTCGCGAATGATGACCATCATAAATCTCGATTGTCTGCACCTGGTGCTGCATAATAAGTGATACAACTACATACATACATAAAGCAGAATATTATATACCGAAATAATTTTTCCATGGTTTTCTATACATATATTATACATATAAGGTAGGGCCGTTTATTAATAATACTTTAATTAATACAAACTCTTTATAGCGACTGCCTTTAAATAATTATTTTGTAACGTGTTCTTGTCGTCGAAGCCTACAATACTTACAATCTACAGACTTGAAAGTGTTAAGATAAGAAACCCAGAAAATTAGTTCATTAATATTAAAATTTTGTCTTTACTGAAGTAAAACTTCTTTCGGCGTGACTGAGGGAGTCAATACATTGGAAAAATTAGGGTCGCGGAAGTGAGAAAAAAATTTATTATTAATAAATAAAAAAATAAAAAATGTGTGTGTACTTACGAATATGTATGTAAGAAGTTATACTTCTTTGGCGTAACAGAACAAAATAGCTAAAGATTTCATCTCGTATGTCACAACTCTCTGTTTGTAAAAGGATTGATAAATTAATAAAATAATTAAGGAAGGCATATTACACTCATATATTTAGAATATAATTTAAAGAAAGAATATAATATTATATATCATTTGTCAGACAATAAAATCGGTTACCATGGCAACAAATAGTTATCAGCTAACTTCATCATGTCGTTTTCAGTTTACTTCATCATGTCGCCTTTTGGCTGTCGGTGTGCGCGCGCATCGTAAAAATTTTACTCTCATATTTTTTTCCAAAATGTCTCAAAAAAAAAAATATAACTTCAAAAATATTATATTTATGTTTTTAATATAAGTATAATTTATAAAAATATATAATTTTATACAAAATATTATATTTACATGTATTTTGATTTCTTTTAATTTAATTGCTGTATCTGCCACAGCGCCAAAAAAGTTATACGAGTACACACGGTAATGTATATATAACATTACCGTGAACACGCGTAAAGGTTACACGCAATGATTTTTTTATTTAAATTGTAATCGTTATCAGAAATCATGCCTCTTGAATTTGTTAATTTCGACTGACTTTTTCATAGACCTACTTCTTTTGATTGGATTTTTTTTATTTTATCTCTTAATTTAGTTTTTGTGAGCAACTTACAGTACTTTTATATTCTATTCTTGAATTGTGTAAAATAAACGAATATTCATAGTTTTGTAAATTAAATGTATATGGAATAAATGTTTGTTGGGAAGTAATTTTACTTGACCTTTGTGTATTCACGAGGTAAAGTTATCAATAAATCAAATAGATCAAGTCAGTACTTAAAAATCGAGTGAATATTTACATATTCGGCAATGATGTTGAAGCTAATATAGCATTAATGCCACCAATTAATCGTAGCATTGCGACGTACGATTGCTCCAGTCCGAATGGGACGGTCAAATATTAATTCAGGTCACATTTGCCGCTCCGAATGTCCATGTTTGCTGAGATACAACTTTCCAACCATCGAATTTAGAATGGTTTACTTTGGCCCTTGTGTATTCGACTATTTATGCAAATTAAATCGGACTTACAAGTTGATTTACAATCCACAATGTCCACTGTCCTAGTCATAATCTGTACATGTTACTTTATTTATCTGTACTTATATTATAAAGAGCAAAGATTTGATTTTTTATTTGTTTGTTTGTATCGAATAGGCTCCGAAACTACTGAACCGATTTAGATGAAATTTGGTAAGAAAATAGTTTGAGAGCCTGTGAAGGACATAGGATAGTTTTATCTCGGATATCATTTCTTAAGGGGGTGAAAATAGGGATGAAAGTTTGTGTGGGAAAGTAAACCAGGGACGAACCCGAGCGAAGCGAGGCTGAGTCGCTAGCACTTTTATATTTTTTGTTTTGGTATAATCAAATAATAGTAAGCTTTATCTATACGTAAATTAATTTGTAGGTAGTAATATTTTATATGAAAACGTTGTATAATATATTAATAACGTATAATAACGTTGTATAATATAGTATAATATATTAATAACAATTATTAATTTAACATACATAGTATGTATTGAAATAATTTTCGAAGTTTTTGGAACGAAGTTCCTCATGGGACGATGCGGAGGGGTACCCTAGCCGGCAAAAAACGCCCGTAACGTCCGTAATGAAAAAACGTCCGCAACGAAAATGCGTGGAGTATGATTTTTATATATAGTTGATGTGTGTTCGCTATACAGTGTCTAATGTATAGTCTACGTAATGGCTGTTATTTTATATATGTTTATGAATCATTGTGAATAAAATAAAAGTGTTAAGATAATTTTGTTAAGTAGTTTTTGATTTTTATCGATAAAAAAAAAAACATTATACTTACATATAATTACATTTATATGTGTATACCTAGATATATTAAAATTGCAATGCACTTTAGCTATGATCATTTAATTGGTGAGATCCCTTTTCTAAAGTTAAAGCTGAGCGTGGCATTATCAAACGGCAATAAGCCGCCAATCCTCAGTTTGATCGCTGTCTGCGCGAAGCTTGACAGATGATAGCGGCGAGCCGCGGACGTTGAAGCTACGGTAGCTATAAAGCGACGAGTTAAAAATCATCACTTGGCCTTTAAATAAAAAGAATTAACTATTGAGAAGATTCCTTAAAAATAATGATTTCTATTAATCATAGGAAATGTATGGTTTTGTAACATTTATGCCATTTTAAAACCCTCATTACGTTAATAAAAAATAATGACCATGAATTTAGGTTTATAGACATTTATTCTAAAAAAAGATATAAGCAATTTATTAGTTTATATATTATTCTATTTATTAAATTATACAGTTGCTGTAAAAAACATTAAATATATATTAACGAAATTAAAAGTCATGAAATATAGCTAATTTAATTTTAAGAAATAAAAAACATATGGACCAAATTTTTACCCTCTCATCATCTCATGAAATCTCAACGATAGTATTGAGGTAGTCGTGTTATAATAATTTATTACAATTTATCCACGCCTGGAGTTCTGGCCAGATACAGGGACGGTATGATCCATTCTGACGTGGGTTATAGGTATAAATGCGATCAATATTTCTGGCTATTATTTCATTCTGTAAATTTATTTTATACGGTTTTGATATACTCGTATGTACTTAAATTTACATTTTCGTTTGGTTATTGCATATGAAATGACACTTATAAGAAAATAAAGTTAAACTTGTATAATATGTAAGTAAAACATTTTAATTTGTTAAATATAATATTATTGCGAAACGTTTTTATTACATGCTACTTGAAACAGTATTGAGTTTTAATACGCTTTTGCGAGCTTTAAATATAATCATGTACATTTTGAAAGTTCATTTTACCCTGTTAGTAATTATTATTGGATTGATTTATAAGTATAGGTACAGGGTGCAATAAATCGATTGGACATGGAAGAAAAGTACCTTAAATATCGAAGTTATCAAGATTGTAAAATATCCCAGTTTTCATTAATTGTAACATACAATTTTCGTTCCAGACATTTCATCCTTGCCATAGAAATTATCCATTAATTCGATAAAATAGTGTCTGGGTACGTCTTTGCATTTTCAGCTGGTTCGATTATCAGTACAGGTCACCTCTAAAAAAAAATTAAATGCAGTTAATCTTATTTAAAAAAATAAAATAATGTTTCCTTTGAGTGAAATTAATTTTTTTCAGTGTTTAAGACACTTTTCTTCCATGTCTTGTACGTTTGTTTCATGATGTTAAGAGTTGATATGTATGTATACCTATAGAATTTGTAAGATTTCATCGTTTTCTTCAATTCTAAGAGGCAATGTTTGTTCGAGACATTTTATCTTTCCCACACACCCTGTCGATTAATTCGATAAAATAGTGATCGTGTCTTTTTTTGCATTTTTATTTGGTTCGATTACTGGTTAAGATAAGCTTTTAAAAAAATAACATAAATGCAGATATTATTATTTAAAAAAAATAAATAAATGTTTCCTTTGAGTAAATCTTGATAACTTAAATGTTTAAGGTACTTTTCATCCAAGTCCCATCGATTTGTTCCAGCCTGTATATGTATATATATTATAATATGATTCGGGGATCATAATACAATAATTTGATATCACTGAGCTGATCTAAAGATAGAACCAGAAGGTTCAATAGCAGTGAATAAAACTTGCGATTTCAGACTCATACATTACAGTTTATTAAAAATGTCGAGTTTTTAACTACTTAAAATTATGCTTATTTATTTATTGGTTAATATATTTATCTTAGTTGATGTATACATTTGTTAATTGTATGTAAAGTTAGCTGCTGTTAATGAACTTATGATATTTATACCGAGTACCAACCTACTTTGCTAGTACTGTGTATTATTATGATTTCTCTGGTTTTTAAAAAAAAACAACATTGATATTTTCTAATGTTAAGTTAACAGTTAAGATTTCATTGCAGCCATTTGGTAATCATAAATCCATTAAATTGATTGTTATGGTAAAATATTTTACATAAGATACATATGTTTAGGATTTTTTGAACAAAGGTTCCAGTTAAAACACGGTTATAAGCCTTTTCGTCCGTTAATCTGTCCTCTTCGTAAAGGGGATGATTTTTATATATATGAAATTTGTATGTGTGTGTATGTTTCTTATTCCTTAACGCCGAAACGGCTCGATGGATTTGGATGTTTAGTACACAAAATATAAACTATGACCTGCAATAATACAGATGCACGTTGGATGCATCCGAGTTAAATGAGGATAATTCGCTAGTGCATAATATTAGACCTATAATATAGCAGGATAGATACAGGTAATTACTTTTTACTGTTAAAACAGCATTCATATCATTATTATAAATAGATGCGAAGTTTATTGCTAGTATAGATTATTTATTAATTATTAACACGTTGAGGTGATAGTGCGACGTGCATATACATATGTAGGTTAGGGACTTGCAAGTGACATAGAAAATTGTTTTATCGTATTTATGAAGAGAATTCAGTAAGATATGGTAAAAGGATATTAAATTACATATAGGGTGGAGTTAAAACCTAAGTGGAGCGAGGGTAAGAAGCTTGTATTGAAGATTAACACTCGAGTCGTAAGTCGTATTCATAAGGTGCTACTTAAAATAAAGTATGAGATCTTAGATATATGTATTTTATTTTTTAACAACGTAAACAATGTTTTACGTCCAGTTTAATAGGATAGCATCTAATGATTGAGTTAAACTACTATAAAATTCTTTACAGCGTAGTTTACTGCGTAGTTCCATTGCATTTTGGGTATTAAAGTGAACAAAGCTAACATTTTACACAGCGCACCATCTTGAACTTTAGTATGCATAAAATTTATATTACGAAATAAATCCTGAGCTCTATAATGCGTTTAACAATATGTTTTGCTGTTTTCGACTAGTATTGATTAGGAACATAAATGTGGGTGGAAAGGTATGGTTTGAACGATCTAGTTGAATTTTGCTTTAGGTTGTGGATTTTTTACTATTTTTTTTATTTATATTGGTTATATTATTGAGGTTTATGAGTATATGGTAATTAACAAAGCTTAGTTGTAAACAGATTTCGTTGTTAACATTAAATTGAACTCTGACTTTTAATATATTGTCATTGATGCAATGATGTTAATAGCCAATTTTGCGTTGATATTAGAGCCTACACTTCACCTTATTTATGAATTTTATCGCTTCAGATGATCATTAAACGACTTAATGACACATTTGGATCAGTTTGTAGTGACCCTACTGCTGTGCCAGCGGTTGCGGGTTCGAGTCCCGCTGGCGGCATTCATTTGTGTGATGAGCAGTATGTTGTACTCCAGTCATGAGCAGATGTTTGTACTCCAGTCATGGGTGTTTATATTTATAATATGTATGTATTTCAAGCTATATATAATGTCCCAACATGTTTTATTAAAATAGCCGTAGCCTGGAATTCTAACTGAATGTTGCTAACAAATGAGTCATTGATTCCTTTCGGAGCCCTCATAACCCCATCGCGTTGGTTAGGAAAATGTATCTTTTCAGTTGTTGTTTTATTTTTTCATTTTATATTTAAACAAAAAAATTACAAATATACTTAATTATATATTCAAAACAGTGTACACTTAATTATTACTTTACAAGTCATGTTCACGTGGAATAGTGGCAAGAATGCTAGCCGCATTCTCTCGCTGAATGGCAATGCCAAATTTTTGGGCGAAAAACGACCCAACTCTCCTGTCATCAATAGAGGCGTTATGATGAGGTGTTATGTTTTTTAGTCATTTTTAATAATATTTTTTAAGATTTTTTTATATATTATTTAATTGAAACTATGATCTTAGCTCAGGCAGATGCCACAAAGTTAGTTTTTGATGATGATGATATGTAACAGCACTTAAAACATGATAGATTACGATATGTACAAGCTCCACACGTTACGGGATGATTTTTCAATTTTAGCCCATTATCTAACGATTACAAGGGTGGGTCCAGACAGATTTAGGATGTTTTTGCACGCTTCACCGTCCTCGCCGACAGCAGCCGGGGGCGTTACTCTCATGATTTATCGACGCCTGGTCGAAGGCCTTTATTTTTAAAAAACCCATTTTATTTTAAGCATTTTTCGATCATCGCTCAGTGAGATTAACGGTGGTATGTCAGATTTGGAAAACGCCATAAATTGCTACCGTCGAAACGGAAGCGGTAAGTCCATTATGTTAAGAATATATATCGTTATACTTTTGAATGAATTAAATTTAGTATTTTAGTGTCCAAAGACTAACATACATTAAATGAAGGTATAGTTATATAACAGAAAGTTTTGTTTGAAATTTAACATATTTTCGGAAATCTAAGAAAGTATTACATGAAACACATACATTTTTACTTATCGATTTATTTAAAAATGAAATAAAATCGTGTATAAAAGCAAAAGTTTACTTCAAAAGTAAGACCAATAGACTGATATCATTTAAAAAACTAAATTTCTGTACCTATGGTTTCAAGACTTCTTTTTACGTGAGCGAATAAATCACTCCAGAACTGCAGTAAAATAGTGATGACTTTTCATTTCATATTGCTCGATATTATGAAGCTTAAAGCATTCAGCTAAAATAAATTGGCTCAATAATCTGCGTGGCTCTGGTTGCTAGCACAATGAAGCCAGTTATGCCGGCGCGACGCAAAAAAGGTAAAGCCGCTGCATGCAATCAACCGTCCCCATTGCGATTAGCCCGCCAAAGCCGATGACACGAACCGGTTACAATATTATGCCTATATATGCATTCTGGGGCTTGTTATTTTAAATTGGGCACTGCAATAGGAATTTTACAGCCTATACGTTTTAGTGTAATTTGCATCAACTTTATCGAAGGTTTTAATATGATTTTTAATATATTACTATTAACATTATGTTAAGTACTATCAATGACTATTAGACATTTATAACTTTCTATAAACCTTTGGGCGTATTTTCTCTCTTTAACCGCTGAAATAATTGACTCTTATAGTCCCTGCAAACTACAGCTTTTTATTTGTATATATAATTAATATATTTGTAATTTCAATTTATTTCCTTTAATGTAAATATATAACAACAAGCGATTCACCCTTGCTTCGCTTGGATTCGTCGCTAGGTACGTTTTGACACTTAGAATGGAATAGATAGATTATAATAATAATAATAAATAAATATGTTTGGACATTAACACATAGTACCTTCTAGTTCTACGGTAAGCTACAAGGCTTGTTGTATATAGTTATGATGGTTTTTACATCTCTTATCTCAGAAAATATGATTCTCAGATTGATTTGCCATACAAACTTCCACTTTTCTTTTCACTCCGTTAAGGATAATCTTAAATTTCCGTAATAAAAACTAGCCTATGTCCTGCCAAGGGTCTCAAACTACCTCCATACCAAATTTCATCTAAATAAAAAAAGTTATAAGGACCTTCGGCCAAACGTATACACATTTGCAGCTCATATCTAATCTGACTAAAGGGGTTAAAATTTTTGTGAGCTTTTAGGAAGTCTAGATCGTAAGTGTAGCTAATGTATGAAAAGTTCTATAACAAAATTACAAAAAATAAAAAAAAATGATAGATTGATTGAGATGACAAAGATAGAATGAATTGAAAAATGTATTAATTACTTTGGAAATGTCACGTATTGTAAGTTTTATTCTGTGACAAAGGCGAAAGTTCAAAATAATAATCATTGGATTCTATATTTTTAAAGTTAAGCGCTGTGAAAGGGGCTATTAATGTGCTGGAAAAATTGTATGTTAATACATTTATTTTTGAAGCAAGAAACAATAAAAAAATTATAAATTACTAGTTACTGGGTTGACATGGGCAAAGAATTGTACTCAACTGGCATGTTTAAAAGCTATAAATAATAAATAAAATGAAACAAAATTAAACCCCCGAGTGTTCTTAACGAAACAAGTATACTACTACTGAACCATTTGGTTATAAATACCAACGTGAATTTTAAATACGTTTAAACTTTACCCAGTTATTGGAATCCTCTTTGAAATACTATCCGATATAAAAGTAGCAACTACGGAGCGCACAAATATACTAAGTTAACGTTTCCAAACTGAGTTGAATTTCTTTTGTATGCTTCAATTTGAAGAAATATAATTTTTTGGAAGTGAGAATAAATAACAAGGTGAAAAGTTTGAGGGGGGTTATCACTGGATTCGCAAATATAATGTGGGCGAGTTGGCGTTCGTTTCTTTGGTAATACTTTAGATAAACTTGTGAACCAAAGTTATGTTGGGAGAGCAGGTGCTGCGCTGAGCACGACGGAATATTGACGGGGCGGCCGGTGGGAGAGTGGTATGGGGAGACGTATATGGAGTTTTCTGTTAATTTGAAATATGCATGATTACATTCCGTTTGATACAAGAAATTTGAAAAGTAAATGTACATACCTAATGAAATAAATAATTGAAAGACTTTTAATACATTCTATATCTATTATATAACATAATATTTTATTATGATGTAAATGTAAAAATGTGTTCGTTTGTTTATTCTTCTGTAACGTAGTAGCAGAAGAACGACTTGGTGCATATTTGTGGACACTAAATCGCAAAAAATTATTGTCAGTACTAAAGTAATACACGCCGTATTGAAATAAAATAAAATTTTAGATACTGCTATTGCTAAAATAAACCTTAGTTCTTTAAATAACATTTTATATAGAAACAAAAACTTAAAAGTGCAATAAATAGTAAAACATTCTTACAGCACGTACAGTGCTTTTAGTATTAGAAATCCTAACATATATTCCGAGATGCTAGCTCAAAGTTAGGTTAGAATGCTACACGGCGAGGCCTGAACGAGATAACGAAGCTGCTACGTGCTCTCCGCTTTCATCTATCAAACTTTGCATTGATTATTTTGTCAAATAGTTATCGTGTTCTGAAAGCCTTTGTACGTAAATTGTATCCTGAAATTTATTAAAGTTTATAACAATGTACACTATTGAACCAGATTACGATATTATATGTTAGTTTTTTGTACATAATATAATATATATAAACATAAATATTGTGTATATATTAAGGATAATGATAAAAAAATATTGGTTTAGTAGTTCCATAAATTACCCCAACGCATAAATCAACAAATCTCAAAATGGCATGAAAATGGAATGCGAGTTCACTCGAGAATAAGTTTGAAAGTATAAGAATAATATGGAGTCCGTATTGTAGATCATCTAAATATAATATTTTTTGAATTATAGTTTAAAATCTATTGATGGTAAATAGCGTTCAAGTTGTTTTAGTATTAAAAAAAAACTTGAAAATTGTTCTTAAAAATTTAGTTTTATTTGTTTTACATTCATAAATATTCATAAAATATTAACGTTGTTGACAGTAAAGAAGGGCCATCATTCATCATTAATTGTTGCGCGTGTAGTCGAAAATATGCCCTGACACCTCAATGTAATATTTTGCGAAACAAATTTATTTTGTGGAAGTATTTTATTCTTTGATACGTTTCATACTCGCGCGAGAACGTGTCAACTGCACAATGTAAATGTAAAAGTGACAGTCATGTAATTAATAATTTATGTTATATAAAAAAAAAGTTCTTATTTAAGGACACAATAGATAGCGTATTAATATAACCAAAATCGGTTGTGAGTTGCAAATTAATGAAATTGTGTTAGTCTACCAAATAAAGTACGTACTTTTTTATTTAGCAGGCATATAGACTTGTAATAACAAGTCTACATGCCTGTTTAGACTAATGATAAGGTCTTGAAAAAATCGATTCTGCTACGAGTTAAATCTTTATATTAATTATATAGATTTTGGGGCCAGTCTCGTTACAGCAACTAGGGACTGAAAGGTCGTTACGAAATTCTCTTTAAGTTTTATCTAGGTATTGTAAAATTTGAAATAATCTATGAACATTTCAGAGTACATAGTTTTATTAAATTCCATTTTTACTGTCAGTGAATCTTTGTTTGCATATTTTCTGCATATAAATTATATTTTAAATTTGCCTAAACTGTGAGGATTGGGTTGTCAATGAAAATTCGTATGAGGATTGTTTCATTAAAATTCAAACGGTTGTATAATTTACGTTTTTATTTTACACTAGCGACTCACCCTCACTTCGCTCAGGTTCGTCCCTAGGTTGATTCTCCATACAAACTTTCATCCCCATGTTCACTCCCTTAAGGGATGATTTTCGGGATAAAAACTATCCTATATCGTTCCCAGGGTCTCAAACTATCTTCTTAGCAAATTTCGTCGGTTCAGTAGTTTTGGAACCTATTCGGTGCAAACAAACAAACAAACAATCAAATCCTTCCTCTTTATAATATTAATATAGATTGTCATACTAGTCAATTTTAATTACGATGTTTAACAATCAAATTTTATGCATGAAAGAATAAATGTAATATATTTTTTCAATGTTTACATGACTAAATTTTTTTTAAAGTTTCTGATCTACCTACAAAAAGTTAACGAGTAGGTATGTTAATACGATGGTGCTACCTACCACTTTTCATATTTCAATATCTGACCTTGATTCCAGTTATTATAATTTTTATTATAAAGGAAATATAAGGCTTATTTTAGGTTGTGACGGGAAGAAACAACGTTAAGTAATTTTCTGAATTGTGTAATCTATCGCGCCCTCAATATAAAGGACATAATGTGGGTCAGTAGAAAAAATGTGGGTCAATGTCAATGTACATGAGATCTAGAGATTTTTTATAATAACATGCAAATAGATAAACAGGTTATATAATTTGGTGGGTAAAATCATCAGATTTCTCTATATTTAAAGTTTTATTCACAAAATCAAACTTACGAGCAGAAATAACCTAAGTTTTTATGGAAAAAATATATTTTAGCTAGGTAAATAAAAGTAATATTACTAGGTATTATTTAAGCAAAGCAGAACTTGGCTTCTTGAATATTTTATAATAAAAGCGAGAAATCACTTTAAAAAACAATATTGTTTAAACAATAAAAAGAAAACAATTTCAATGTGCTACATTTTGCAAACTTTAAAGCAAAGTCAAAATTCTATCGATAAAATGATTTCTTTGCAGAAAGCTTATTCCACGGAAATTTAGAATCGAACTAAAGTAATACAATTTTGCTCGATCCTTGTATTATATAGTTTATGGCAGGTATTTTTATAGATATATAAAAGTTAAAACGACAGATATAAATATTCTGTCTCTTTTGTCATTTTGAGAACATAAAAGTTTGACAACCTTTTTTTTTGATATGAATAGCTTTTTATAACTACATTGTCACAGTGTCCTTCTATTTATACTCAACATATTATTATTTTCTTATTAGATATGATGCCATGGGCCCTTATCTTTGCCACTTTTCGGTCAGAGCGATCTGCCTTCCTTTCCTCCTGTTACAGTCTAATAGGTCGGGAGACCTATACTACCGGATCCTCCCTAAGTTTTTAGTCGTAATTTATATTCAATTGTATTCAATCATCGTCATTCAGTTCACTTTTCGACTAAAAGATTTTTGCTAAGTGATTTAAGCACAATGTACTTTTACGAGTGTCATGTAGAATTGAAAAGGTACGATGGAGATTGATTCGTAAATACGATTATTGTACTTACTTATATATTTGGGGTAGTATAATGGACTAGATTAGTCAATTAAAACATTGCCATTTTTATTGACCGAGTTAAAAAAAAGGAGGTTATCAATTCGACAAGTATGTATGTAATATTATTGGAACTGCAATATATATATATATATAATAAATCTAATCAAGTTTTCCAAACAAATATGCAAATTTTTTTAGGTGTATCTAATAAAAATAACCTCGAAAATATCTGATTACGTATCTATAGTAAATGAATATATTTAATATTTATTACTTTTTATACTATGTACAATTTAGCTTGATCTTTTTGACAGACGAGCTAGTGATGGGAAACAGAAAATATCGAGTAGTACAAAAAATAACGTTTTAAAATACTTGTAACTGTGACGAAATGATGTAGGTGTATTATGTGTGAAATTCTTTATTACACTAGACATATAAAATATTGGGTAGATAAACGACGGTGGGTCAATATTCATAATAAGTACCTATTTATTATTACAGGGTTATTTTTGGACCTCCCGCCAAATTTAAATAGGTGGTTCAAACCATGAAAGTAAACAACTTTCCCAAAGAAACACGGGTCGAAAAGTGAAAAAAAAAATCAGACCTTCCATACGAAATTGACCACGTGATCGAGCAGTTTTCTATGGGAGGGTCGAATTTATTTTTCACTTTTCGACCCATTAGAAAAGTTGTTTAGTTTCATGGTCTGAACCACCTATTTAAATTTGACGGGAGGTCCAAAAATAACCCTGTATGTAAAAATTAAGGTAGAAAAATAAAATAGTTTTATCTTTAACACAGTTTTTATTTACAACTTAACAATGATCTTCAATAATGATTTATTGTAATCGATATTTGTAACAGTTACTGCCTGTTATTCGTGTCCCATTCGTATGTACCGACCGATGTAACACTGTACAAGCGTCTATTATTTTCAGTGTTCCTATTTAAATTTTACTTTAAAGCAATAAAAAGTCTTAAAATTTTCGGATAACGCTTAAATCTTTAGGGACTATTGTGTTATATTTATGTTTTTAATATTTTTCCAATTTTTAAAATCATTAAATTAAGAAAATAATATGTTCGTCATTGCAAAGTTATGTCGATCAGAAAAATTTACATCTGTCAAAAAGATCATGCTAACTTGTACAGGGTATAGTGTTTTTTGAAGTCGGTTTTTTAATTACTTTTTTCTGTTTGTCTATTATTTCTAAATACTGAATTTCTATGTTTCGTAATGCATGTTAGTAACGATAAAATTTATTTAAAAATAACGTACCTACTAATATAATGGAACGTTGGCACTGAAAATGTAACGAAGTAAAAAAATATGGTAATGAGTGAGATTTGGGGCTTCCCCAAAGTCTTTTAAATCCGTAATCCTGAGAGGAACGGTTGGATAATATGCATGTGAAAAAACGAAAAATTATCTAAGGAATTCTGTTTTACCATTAAAAATAGCCATGAAAACTATAAAAATGTCTATAAAAATATATTTCTGAGTGCAAAATTATGTTAAGTTTTATTTAGAAAAATGTCGAAGATTTAGTAGGTATAATAAAGCGAGTGAAAATTTAATCAGAATAATAATTAGTTCACAAAAACAAGTCAAGGCTCTGGTAATTACAGTTTTAATTGCTTTTATATTTTAGTAAAATATACATATAAATTTATACTGTTACATTAAAAATTAGTCAGTTGAATTTTGTAATAATTATTATCAAAACTGGAAATAAAATAAAGTTAGCTTCGCAGATAGAGCTAAAATAATTTTAAGTAAAGTGTGATGTTTATATTAGACTAGATATATTTTTTATTTATTCTTCTGTACGTATGTATGTCACTGAACTCCTCCTAAATTGCTAGACCGATTTGGATGAAATTTTTTGTGTGGCTTTGGGTGGATGGTTTAGATTCACAATTATACCCGGTAGGTGGCGCTGCGATAGGGTTCCAGGAATATTTTTTTCATATTTTTTTTTAATGAAAAGGCAACGTTCGGGCAGAATAACGTCTGACGGGTCCGCTAGTAATATATAATATTTCACCTTCACGGATATACGTACACACTCTCACCATATTTTCATCGAAATCGAATGACTGAAATAATGATATACTAATGGATTCAAAGACAGACAGACTAACGTTTACATAAATAAAAATATATGTTTTGTTTATAGCCTTCCTTATATCTCTTATTTATTTATAATTAAAACATAAAAAGCTAAGTGTTTTTAATGAGAGGAAAAAAATTAACGATTCGAAGAACAAAAAGAGATTTAGTACCCGTAAATTTATTTTACAGTTTAAAACACATGAAAGTACTAAAGTAGTATTCGTGCAAGAACTTGAACATGCAGACTGTAGTTAATTATTCAGTAGGGACACCTGATGGCTTCGCTCGATAAAAGGTGCAAATTGATTTTCTTTACGAGCCGACAGTTTAATTGATGATCAGATACGTATCGAATAAAAATTCGCAGCTTGTATAATACCATCTTTCATTTTCTTGTATAGCCAACGGTAACAATTGAAATTTATTTATTTGTATAAAATATAAAAGAGTCACATACGATATACGAGAACAATGTTCAAAACAAAAGTATTTAAAGATTGATAAGTATTTACAGGAATAAGTATTTTTAATTAATAAAAATATTTATGAGAAAATTTAAACAAACCCGACCGAAACCATCAGCAGATGGTTTCACCTTACCGTCCCGCATGTATGTACATGCGTGCAGGCGCGCACGCAGGCATGCACGCACACATACACACATAAGTCATAACACAGGTGAAACATATATCCATTCTTTGGAGTTTGCTGTGGCGGAAGAGAAAGTAATTTTTCCGTGTATCCTGATATAAAATACAAAAGATCAATAATTTCCACTATCTAACACGAATAAAAATAATAATATGTGATAATGCATAAAAAATAATAAGGTCTCAATTATTATAATAACATCGTTGGAGGTATATAGTATGTACATATCTTTTGAACAAAGAAGAGGAAGAAAGCTTATCTAATTTTGGTGTTCTTAATACAAAATTTTACCCGTGAATCGTTATATAAAATATTAACAAGTGAATAATTTTCGATGCAAAATATAAAAGGCGGTTAGCTACGCCAACACGAGGCAAGCAAATCATGCTTCGCTAGGCGAAAAATGGTGGAAAATTGTTATACGTTATGTTATTCACTGACATTATTGGCTTACAACCGCAAAGTGTTAAATTAGCATTCATTATTATTTACTTTTAGTGAATATATACGAGTAGTATATCAAATAAATAATATAAAACTATATTTTTTAGACATTAACTTTATATATCATGTCAAAATCATTCATTTCTCTAGAATATGTTTATCGTAGTTGAGATCCATCGAGCCTTAATACAATCTGTTCATTAAGTTTCTTGGCTGTAGACCAGACACTGGACTCACTGATAACACCTAAGCTACTTTTTGCAGTGTATTTGTTTCACACGAATTTTAATTTTTGAACGTAATTGGAAATTATTGAAATGTGAAAATTTTTGAGTAACAATACAAAAACAAGTATTCTTCTTATAATTAAAATTATATTTTATAAGTAGAGTTAATATATATTTTTTACATATTTAAGTATCTCAGATTTTATGGATCGAATTTATTTTGAAATCGATATTAATCTTTCTTTCAGGGAAAGAAAATTTATGATTTACTTTTTGTTGGCGTTAAAAGAAATAAGAAATCAAATTAAATAGGAGCTTTAAATTGAAAATGTTGTTTTTGGAATATACAAAATATTACAATCATTCTTTGTAATATTAATTTTTGGGTCGTTGGAATTTTGAGATTGTGTCTCGTAAACGACGTCTACTTAGAATTTAGTACAAGTTCTGAACATTCCGAAACTCTTGACATTATTTAAGATTCTGAGTGCTTTACCTTAGTTACTGAAAATTTATAATAACTAAACAATAATCATGTTTAATATATATTTCAAATCAACGAATACGCGCAACTCTACGGTAATCTTAAGAGGGTTTCCACGAAATAACCATATATGTTCTTGATTTACAGTTATACGTATTGAATATTTTTTTCACTAGCGGGATTGAACCCGCGATCTCTTAACCTTTATCGAACGTGTTATCACTGTTTAAACGCATGTTAATGTTAATTAATGTCTATATCTTCATTTTTTTCTTTTGTAAGTTAATGAATTTTTGTGTGACAGACCAACACAACGACAAAAAACTTCAACGACAATCTAGAACATTCACATTCATATTATCAATAAGGATAATATGGTATACGTTTTGTCTATAATTTTTATGTGTGTACATTCGTATAGTCGAAGGAATTTTCTCGACATCACGTCCCCTTACATTCTTATCGGCACGGTGGGAATTTGCACATTACATTATTTGCTATACCAGTTACGCTAATTCGCTTCCGATTTTCTGCATTCGTGATCAGAAACTTTGACGAGCTTAGTACATGCTGGCAAAATGATAAATGTCTTTGATGAGATATGTATGATTGTATTATTATGTACATGTATCGTATCTTACGACTAGTACTAGAATATCTATACAGGTAAATGAAATTGAAGTGTCTGTTTGTAATGTCAGAATAACAGCTTTTTATTATATGCGTTTGAAATTATATACGGAACTTAAAACTAAAACACAACTTTTAAATTTTGTCTTTCTGATTGTTTGTACCGGCTATTCTCCAAAACGGCTAAACTGATTTTGACGGGACTTTCACTGGCAAATAGCTATTTTATAAGGCGTACCTTAGGCTACTTTTATTTTTAAAAAAGAATTAGGGTTCCGTTCAAAAAAAATTAACACGTACCTGGTACATAGGTATACACCCAAGAAAAGCGAGGGTAAGTCACTAGTGTGAATAATAACCTAGTAGACTTTACTGTTAAAACTAACAGTCTGGTGCTTTGCTTTGCCTGGTTGCCTTTTAAAATAATACAAGAGAACCTATATTTTCTATAAACACTTTTCATCCATTAAGGTTTGAATATAAAAAAAGACTCCTAATCAATACAAATAAAGAATAATGTGATATCTACGCACTGTACATGTAAATAATACATATATTTAAATAATTCAATCTCACATTTAAAATAAATTATAATATCAAAAGAAAATCTTATTCTTTGGTATATATATAATTTTATTTGTCAACAAATAAGTACTTACAAAGTAATTTTGTTTGCGATCAAATTTCACGGTTGAGAGTTGCGTCTAATGAAGTTTTTGGTTACTTTGTGAAAGAAGTACTCAGCGTAAAATATATTTTTATAAGACTTCAACTTTTAATAAAAAGCCTTTATTAAGATTCAATAAAGTAAGATTATACAATTCAAATAAATTTTTTATAGTTGTAAGGTATTCGATTTGTATTAAATTGAAACAAGAAATTAAATAAAAATTTGAAAAACCCAAATACAATAACCTATTCAATGAGGCCATCGAAGGAGTCTAAACACTATCGTGTTAAGGTTAGATATCATTGCACTAATGAGCCTATGCACTATCATTAGTGCTCATTAGTGCAGATCTCAGTGCATATCTCTGCAGTATTTTAGTAAAGAGTTCAGTATCTTGCAGTATCTAGGTGACGGTGCAGCATCAAATCAAGGATACCATACCTTTGCAATGTCATTTCGAATGGATTAGATCTGTGGAAGTTCCTCATGTCCTTTTACCGTCTAGGAACGAGGTTATCAAGCATGCAAACGGTTGAACGGATTTTCTTGACTTTTAGCATTCTCGATTAAGTCACCTTTCTAAAAAAATATATATATTAAAATCGGCATCCGTTTGGGCGTTTCCACAGACACAAATATACACACGTTAAACTTAGAAACTCCCTCTTTTGCTTCAAGGGTTAATAAAATTGTAATACCTATATCTAAAACAATTAATCTCTCGAGATTTAAGGACCTAGCTTTAAATGAGAACAAAATAATATTAATAATATTTTGTAGCTTAGAAATTCAATAATATAAAGTGATATTTAAGAGAAAATTCGTTTCTCCTGGATACCATTCCAGGTCTGATATTCAAAGTAGCTACTAAGCGTTTCTGCCGTTAAATTAATAGTCACATCGCTCCAACGGCGTTTATACAAAATCTTTTAAATAAAGCTGGTACGTGATCCCCTGCAACGAGGGGATTGCCAAATGGTGGTACAACAGATTTTTGTAATGTTCTGTATTGGTAAGCGAGGTCTGGACCCGTGCCAATTCGGCCATCGATTTACAAGTTCACTTTATGTTCGCTGATACTTTCAAAGTACGCAAAGGCATATCCGTTGTTTGCGTAGCACCGGATCCTGACTAGACATTGGCGGGATTTTTCATAAGAAATTTCTAAGTAGATAAATTTCTGTTTTAGCAAATCTTTGCTGTTGAGAATCGGATAGTTAGTTATTGGGAATATTTTCTACGGGCAAACTACTTGAACTATCTAATTCCATGTACATAATATGGAATTAGGTGCTTAAAATTTATATTTACTTCGTAATAGCAACGCTATTACTGAAAAAGTGTATTTTAAAATATCCATAAATTATAAGATTCGTGCTAATGATACAGTATTCAATATAAATGTTTAAGCCAATTTCCTTTTACCTTCCACCATCATAATGCTTAACAAGTTTCTTATTTTTGACCGACTTCTAAAAAGAGTACTTATGTAATTCTTGTTTATGCAATTCTTATACTTGTGTAACATAGATATGTAAAATATTCGGATATCTTTGTCAATTGAAAATAGATTTTCTTGATTATTTTTAATGAAACCTTAAGTAATTCAAGAGTGAGGTCTCAGCGATCTCATACAAATTTGATATAAAGTTTTCACTGAGGGTAAATTTAATCACTTTTAAGTGATTTAAAATCAACACATCTTTTTTTGTTAAAAATGTATATTAATTAGAACCTTTACAATAAAAGAGAATATAACATTATAAAAGTGAAAATAAAAAAGGAATAAAATTAAAGGTTGTTTTAATATTATTTTTATTTAAAGTAATGCTCACACATATACGAGTATGTACATATAATTTTAAGTACACACATGACAAAATGTGAAAAGTAAACTGAATGATATATAAGTTAAACTTTTCCTTTAATAAGTGCTAAGTGACGCATGCAAATGTAACGAGATTTATCAAGAAACGATAATTGACAGTAAAATATTGGCACCATTAATTGGATTGAAATATCTTCTTAGCAAAACAAAGGCTTCTGTTGATGACAAATTTGTTTTGTCCTAGAGGCATCAGTTGCGAAATTTGATGGGAATCCCGCCTTGGGCACGGATGTTGTATAACAAAGTAAAACTTTGGAACCGTTTATATTAATAATATTTCTACATTTTTTCACCAAATTATTTTTAATTGAGTAACATCGTAGTTAATTAAAATTATTTTATCATCAACGTCGTGTTTCGTGTCTACACTTGACACTGTCTACTTGGGCAAAATATCAATATAAAAAAGAATCAATTGTAAGTCGGACTCGCACACGAAAGGTTCCATATCATCGTACAAAATGTAACACTATAATGTACTAATTGTTTTTTTTATTTGCATGGCGGACATTTTAATTTCGTCATTTGGTATTATATTATTTGTTGTTATGAAAATTTCAACTCTCTAGTTCTACCTATTATGGTTCATGAAGTACAGCCTGCTGACAGATAGACGGAAGGACAGCGGAGGCTTAGTCCCATATAGGGTTCCGTTGGCACACTTGGGGTACGGAACCCTGAAAAGAATAATATAGACCCTAGATTCCTAAAATTATTTTACGAGTTTATTTGTTGATTTATCATCATACCATGCGTCCATACACTTTCTTTCATTATTTTTAGGATTCCGTACCCGACCCGAGCGAAGCGAGGGCGAGTCGCTAGTAATAAAATAAAGAAATAATAGTATTATTTTGTAAATGAATCTCTATTGTGTCCCCATATTCTACGTGATTAATTCCGTTTAATAAACAGTATCTGAATTAAATTAATCGTACAGATTATGTCCTGGTTGTTATCAAACGTCAAATAAGCCAATGTAACATGGAGAAGTGAATGTTATGTCACTTTATTCACAAAATTTAGAGAAACCCTATGTCAGTAATTACTAAACTTATTTTTTCTTTGAAAGAATATTTTTATTTTTGCACAAACAAAATGTACGAGCGTTAACTTAGTGCTCATTTCTTGTTTCATTTTAATTCTTTTCAATAAAATACTAATTAGAATAATATTAAATAAAAAAGTATAATATTAATTATAACAATGTACAAAGGATTTCACAACAGCAGTAGTAAAAGAAATTGAATTTGCAACTAAACGTATGTAATATCTCTCATAGAGAGACTGAGATCTCGTGTAGGAATTTATGCAAATGAATTTTGTGCTACTTGATGTAATGTATTACGCTACCGAGAACTGCCACACAAAGGCTTTGCATTCGGTGAATAAAATTATTGTAGTCGTGATAGAAATAAGGTGCAGGAAAAGGTAGGATGCTACAAATATTTTTATTCCAAATTTTTGAATATTTTCTAATTTTAGGTTAGTAACAACTTTTATAGTTGCTTAGAGCTATATTAAAAAATAATAATTGCTTACTTATACTTACGTAAATATTTAGCATTTTAAATAAACTTAATCTAAAATAAACGGGCTATCTAATGTAAAAAGAATGTTTCAAATCGGATTAGTAGTTCGATTAGCGCGATCGAGATTAGCGCGTTCAAACAAACAAACTCTGCCTCTTTATAATATTAGTATAGCTAGTAGGTACTTATCAAAATTATGCACGCTAATGTGGGTTAAATTTAGAAGTATTCATTTGAAAACATGTTATGTTATCTTGATAAATAAATTAATTTATATTATGTTTCCCACTCAGCTTAATTAGCTACCCAAAATTACGTCTCTGTTTTCCTTTCATTTTTCTTGATTCAAGATACATTTACATAACATCAACCTTTTCTCTTATATAAATGTAACAATAATTATAATTAAATGTTAAATTTCTCGTTAACTTTTCCAGAAATTTTATAAATTGAAAGCAGATATTTTGTGAGAACATCCTATGATTATATGGTTGTAATTTTTAAGGTCTGTACTGTGCCCGGTCAACTAATATAATATCAGGTTAACACACTTTTAATCGGTATAAAACGACTCAAAGAATTAACTTGAAATGTTATTATGACTAAAGTTATCTATAGTTAAAAATCAACATAAAAACTGTGATACATTCTCCATCATCTAGATCACATCGTTCGAATTATTCTATGTAGGTAATCGCTGGGAAAGGATTTTTAAAATTCAGCTTCTAAAATAGTAAAGTAAGCGTCAACGTTAATATTAAAACAGCATTTTTCGTAGAGCCGAGTGAAGCTGAAGTAAGTTACTAGTCATTGATATGGGTCTTAACACCATGTCAGGCTGGAAACAAGTAATTAATCCAAATATCAACTTCATCTGCAGGTGCGGTGTGATTAACAAATGAGCCTTTCTAACAGCTTTATTAAAACGTCTGTATGATACAAAATCAGTGAAATGGTAAAGTATGAAATTAGATAAATTGTTGCTGAGATCAGAATAATGGTTAGACATTTGATAAAAAATTATTGAGTTAAGATATGATTATAACAAAGAGAGGCATTGTGTTATTAATCTATGTGGGTCTAAAACAAAGGATACTTTAAAAGTAAAGAAATATTGGTTTTATCTGCTAGAGTATTTAGTTTAAAACAAGTGATTTAATGTTATGTTTTAATTATATTATGAACTGAAATTGCTAAATTAGATATGATACTGGTTTTTTAAAACTATAATTGTTTTTAACTGCCTTGTTTGTCTTGTAGCTATTACATCCGGCTGCAGATTCAAAAGTTCTAGTTTTGATGTTTTGATACTGAGGTTGGGCCCAGTATAGATATTGCGTTTTCCTGTTAAGTAATTCCCAGTAATAGTTCCGAACTCGTGCCTCGAAGAATACGTTAAGTCGTCAGTCCTGCGACTGTTCTCTGGTCCTGTTGAATTGTTGCCTTCAGCTCATTTCATAAAATGTTAATATGCTTTCAAGTATATCAATTTTTTTCTGAATGTGTAGCTGTTGTTGGCCCAACTGGTCTTTACAATGTCACTGGGCGGTTAAGCATGAAGCTCAACTTCTAATCTGGACCTTATATCCGTTTCCATCGAAACTGGATCGGACTGGAGGCCAATACTCAAGGGAGTAGTTTCGTATGGGCACCTTCTGCGAGGTTTGGACCAAGACCTACTAAACTATTGGAAAGAGGTCTTATAGGAAACTGTTTAGAATGACTTCGAAGGCGTCAATAAGCCCTCACAAGCGTGGTTGTGCCGGCGAGAACGGTGAGTGTGAGGATTGTGTCGATGTCTATTCCTAAATACAGCATTAGCTAATATAATCCTATCGTCGGGATCAATCACTTTTAAGTCTTTTTGAATAAAACATCGTACATAAGTAGGACTTATCGATTTCCTCTCTTTATTAGCCGTGAGCATATAAAATTGCCAGTCTACGAACAATTGTAGGCCAACGGTATAATTTGTATGCAATGCCATTTTATTGCAATGTCATAAATAACGTCTACTATTGTGTCCTGTGTCTATACAACGTTCGTGCAATAAATTCATTGGTGCTAGCGAGCGTTAAAAGCTAACACCTCTCTCTTGTTTTATAAGCTTAATAGTAATATTTATGTAATATATGAGATTTATAAATTTGTTATAAAGTAATTCGTATTGAAGAATGAATTCTATCTTGTACTTTACGGTAATATTAAGAAGTTAATATGACTGAAGTGAAAAATGCAACAAATAGCCAATGAATAATTTTGATATGTAACGCAATAAAGTAAACGCACGCGGTCTGTACTTAGCTTTTGCATAATCGGACTACTATTACTAATGGGAAAGTTTGTATGTGTGTATGTTCTATATCTAGTTTAGTCACTCCTTCACGTTGAAAAAGCTGGATGGATTTTCATGAAATCTAGAGTAAAACATAGGCTACTGATAGAAACCTAGGAACCCACTCGACTGGAGCAACTTAAGTCGTAGTGTAGTACTAAATATCTGACTTAAAATTCGACATGTTTTGAGATTGCGATGCTATTCTTTTGAAAAAGTTAACCTAACCTTACCTTATAAACAAAATGGAAGTAAAAATTGGTCTACATAGCCGTAACATGAGTATATTATCTTGTTAGGGTTGTAAATATATATATATATATATATATATATATATATATATATATATATATATATATATATATATATATATATATGATTACTTTTTATGCTTTTAACTTTGATGGTACATGATGTAATTCCAAGTAGATTAATATTAGTTTAACACTTACTAACAAGTAAACACTTACTAACGAGAAAATGGAGCAACATAAGTAACGGGTACCAAAGATAAATACAAAACTTACTTCCCGACGTTCAAGCAGATTGGTTGGTTTTCGCATATTTCACAGAATATTGTTAAAAACCTTTTCCATGAGGTTTACTGCGCTCTAACTATAAAAAAGTTTCAGAAAATTTTATGCTCTATAATTTTGTTATAAGTATTTTTGATGGTTCTGAATTATAAAAATATCTTCTCTATCTCAAATCTGTGATCAGTAACTTTATGGCTCATAAAAATATTAGCAAAAAAGGCATTACGCTTATCATTTCAGATACAAAGAGTATTTGGGGTAATGTATTGTACACAAAGATAAAACTTATTCAGTACATATGTATGTATATACGTATTTCGTTACATTTATTCATAATACCTAAAGTCCGTACGCCTGATACGTGGAAGCGATACCGTATCTAAAAATCGGTTAGTATAATCGATTTAAGTGGTTTCTTTGAAAAATGAATGTGTTTAATATGTAGTAAGTATGTAATATATATTTAAAAAATATATTAGATCAATCAATATCAGGAATCAAATGGGCCCATTCAAAACAGTTCACGAAGCAAATGTACAAATACATACATATTTATGTATACGAAAGCCGAACGTTATTACAGCACTTCTCTATACGGTAACACATGTATGGGACATAAATTTAGTCCTGCACGTTAAAATTAGAAATGTAAGCTCCGCACTGAGAAATATGTGCTTTTAAAATTTATATCATGCCATTATATTTGTTCACGCCCATGGGAAAGCAATTGTTTTATCCGTAAATAAAAATAGAGACCGGAGTCATTTTTTGGGGATATATCCCGCTCATTGTTACACCTGCCCTACGTTTTAAAGCGGATTTGGTGTTGCAATTCCAACTGGCTGTTTTTTTCATGTACCTATACGCCTCGGTGGGCTATTGTGTTCAGGTTCTGGTAATTTAGTAGAAAATCGCATTATTGCCTTGAAATGGAAAACACAAATATTTTAACTGTTTGGAAAGTACTTTCACTACTACAAAGAGTATACACAATATATTTTAATAGAATACAAAAATTTAACACAGTTTAGGTTAGGTATATATTTCTAGTAATTTTATTTCTTTATACATATTTAATGAATATCCACCAAAGATATTTCGTCAAAAAATAATATCTGTATGAGCCATGTAGATTTTTTTCTTATCGTGCTAAGAGAGTGCGTAAGGAGTTGCCATCGATGTAGTTCAAAATGAAAAATCCCACTTTTTTATTTCAAAACACAGATAAGTAATGTTTTATTTAAAATTAAAAGAAAAAAAAAACAAACAATAAAGTCGTAATCTACGGCATGTTGTTAAAGCACAAAAATGTCTATGAGCATTTTCTGTCGAACAATTTTATATTTATTTGGACGTCTTTATTTGTACGTTCTTATTTTCCCATTCTTATATTTTGTAAGCAAGACAGCTGACTGACGGTGACGCTGTAATGGCATCTAGCCCTTTTGATGAGGGTTCCCTTTTTTTAAGTATGCATGAATTCTTATTATTTTACTTTTGCCTTGCAAAAGTATATAATATAGTACTTATATTTATCTATTTTTTAACAACACAGCCTGTATATTATACTATTACGCTAAATTTTTTTGCATATATTAGTATTTAAATATAGAGAAAGAGAGTCTCGTTTTAAGGAGAGCAGAATAAACGTCACAATAATAACAACATTTTGATTTGGTAGTCGAAGCTATGATTTCCAGTACACTGGAGTAGATAATTTTAGAATACTCTTTAAGATGCTTCAGTTTATTTATAATAGTTGTTACTATACAGATGGAAATATAACATTTTTTTTTAATTTGAAATGACAATATAGATTTGTTTAAATAAATTTTATTAATTTATTATTCTAAGTTCATGTAGCAATTACTTATAATATAACAACTGAACAAATCATAGAGTATAGCAATAATAGACTTTATTTTCCGTATCTAAAGCTAAAAGTGGATCCCGCTAGACTTAAACTTTTTAATCAAGATCTTCTAAAAGAGCATCTGAACTGCTAGTAGAAACAATTTAACAAAACGTTTGCGTAAGGACTTTTTATTTTGAAAATGTTTGATTTAAAGTATTTTATACTACAGAAATTGTGTCCGTTACTTTTAAATGGACGGATCCAATAAACCTAGCATGTATGCAATGTACCTATTAAATTATGTAGTGAAAGAAAAAGATAAATTCAACGAAATAAAAGCAAATACAATAATGTAATTTTTTAATAAGTGTTTACTATTAAATATTATATACTCAGCGGTTGGCAGCGATACTAAAACTACGAGTATAATTAACGAGAGATGAAGTGCGGTGCAATACATCGAGAAGAGCAGCGAGGCTCACGCACATTTTGGTCGGTTATCCTAATAATATTTAAAGTCCATTTCTATAGATAAGTCATTTTATAATCGCTTTTAGCGTTAAACTTAGTTTATTTTAAGTTCTGGACTGATAAAATATAATATACAATATTTTTTGCATCTACGAAGCCACTGCACGGTGTGCCTGCATGTTGAAAAAATTAAGAACTTTGAATCATGGATCATAACTAGTTTTCTTGATGATATTATTATATATTAAGATTTTATGAAGTTATACTTCGATCTATTTGAGTAATAATAAACGTCAAACATCACAATTTAGTGTTTGCTAAACATTTTTAATACATTTAATTTAAATGAAATTAAGAGTTATTTTTCATAATTGTAAAATAATTGACGAAAATATTTCGTGATTATTTACAGTTGTATCTTTAAACATTAAACTAATCAAAGTGACAGTTGGCTATGTTTAATACAAATTATGATGGGGACTTATCGGGACTCTGGTGAGCAGAAAATAACCATATGAATCAATGGAGTAGTTATAATAATGACACAGACAGATATTTCAATTTTATTTATAAGCATATATTACAATATATGATTTTATTTAATAGCATTATAAAGACAAAAGTATACGAACTAGTTTATTTTACAAACTTAGACTCATTCTGTTATTCTCGGAAGCTACAAGCGTGATCTAGAAACCACTGGCATACGAAAGGAAAACATTTTCCAAGGCAGCTTAGTGATTTCCTACTGAAAATGATTTACTCACTCGCGTTTGAGACTAAGTTTCACTGTTTCTCATCTCAATTCTCGAGACGTTCAACTCTTGCTTGGCTCTATGGTTAGAGATTCCATCTGTTTGAAGTATGTACTATATTATTTTTTTATTCCTAGTAATATGATAATATCAAAATATGTGTTTCTTTTAGACAGTGATGGAACGATGGATTAACGGCACATTGTATATAATTTACGAGTGGTGTATTGTATTGGTTATTACATATTGTACTTACTATTGTTGTAAATGTGAAATTTTGTGTATGTGTACGTTTATTATTCCAATACGCTGAAATTTTCGTACGAATTTGGATAGAATTTAGTATGCAGATAGACTATAATATGGAATAACACATAGGCTAATATTAGTTATTTAATGCACCAGAGCGAAGCGAGGGAAGATCCTTAGTACTGTACAAAAACAAATGAAAACAAGTTGTAATTGTATGTAAAAAAAACTGAGCAACTGTCGAAATGATTTTTGAATTGCAATTTTACGGACTGGAGAGATTAAAAAAAACTAAAGCTAGAGATTTTACATTTTTTATAACATTAATAAAATAGCAAACTATTACTTTATTACAAAAAAAATATTGAAGATCGGGCGGAGTTTAATTAGAGCCTGATCGAAGCGTTGTCGAGTTTCGTTGTTAGATTTAATTTGCAAGAAAAGATTAATATGATTAAAATATTCAAATAATATAAAATAATAATTATTAGTACAGTTTATTTAAGGTTAATCAGTGACCTATTTGATATATGAAAAGTGGCACAATTTTAATATTTGCTTAGCCCCTTTAGACTTCGAACTACACGTGAAAGAATCTTCTTTTGAAATAAAAACCTCTCTGGATGTCAATTATACAACACAATGTCATAGATAAAAATCTTTTTATTGTTAGCTGGATGGATGTGAGTTTTTTGAAAGAGCCTTATTTCACGATACAAAGGGCCCGTGCTTTGGAATAATGAGGTTCTCACAAGAGAGCGCTCAAGCGTCCTTCTTTCAAACTTAACATTAGAGCTACGTAACACAACGTGATGGAGTTGAGGACCGTAGAAATCGGTGAAGGTCTAAATACATTACAAATAATTAACTAGAGTTTACACAGATAACCATAGATAAATAATTACTTCATAAGAATAAAAAAAATAACTAATAAATAAGACGGTTACAATAATAAAAATGATTGTTTCAGTAATAAAACAATTTTTATTTAAGAATAATTATATAAAAAGCTTTTAAGGAGATCTTAATTATTGAGATAAACTTTTCATTATTAAGTAAAGTTAAGGCAATAACTGAAATTCACTTTTCGTGTAAGAGCCAACTTTAATGACTTTTTATTTATTTAAGTACGTAAGATACTTAAGGAAATCATTAATCTCGACTTCTGTTGATTAAGCGTCCACTTTTGTTAAGAGTCTTAAGTATATTCTACTACTAGCGGCTTACTCTCGCTTTGCTCGGATTCGCCTCTAGAAGAACAAAAAGAAATCTATCCTACGGGAACCGTACATTTTTTCGAGATCAAAAGTATCCTATGTGCTATTCCAGACTGTAATTTATCTCTGTGCTAAATTTCATCCAGATCCGTTTAGCCGTTCTGGCGTGATTAAGTAACAAACATTCATTCAAACATCCAAACATCTAAACTTTCACATTTATAATATTAGTAAAGTAAGTAGTATACATCCTTTGTATTATTATATAAAAATGAATATATATTTGTTGATTTATTTTATTTCATTGGAGTTATCAAACAAACATGAAACAGGTTTATGTGATTCTTTATGGGTATAAAAAATCACATAAACTATATGTGGGTCGGAAAGTGACATTCAATTTATATATATAACATTTATTCTGTTACTGAATTTGAAAATTACTCTTGTAAGATGCATCATCTGTGTAAAAAAGTTACCTAGGTGCCTAGTACAATGTAAGTTTTTAAAACCTCACGTTTCATAATTATGTAAAACTAGTTTTTGCCGCGGCTTTGTTAGTATGATAAGTAGGGCGGGGATCAAAGTCCGTCTGTCCGTTAAAGCCTATGTCCGTCCCCAGCATGGAATTATAATAGCCCCTTTCTACTTCGAACTACACGTGAAAGAATCTTCTTTTGAAATAAAAACCTCTCTGGATGTCAATTATACAACACAATGTCATAGATAAAAATCTTTCAGCATGGAATTATAATGTCCTTGAAAATTTTATCGAAATGTGTTCAGCAGTTTAAGCGTGAAAAGGTAACACAGAATTACAGCCACCTTCATATATTAGTATGGATAATTTTATGGAACCTAAATGGACACTTGACCACTTCCAATATACGCATTAAGTTAAATGAAAGCTTAATTATTTGAATAAAGTCATATGTGTTTTCATTAATAGTAATTTGTATAGTAGTGAAATTATTACAGTCTAAGGCAGGAATCGATAACTGCTCGGTGTAGTAATTATTATTACCCAGATAATTACATTAGGTTCATAAATGTAGACCGCTGTTTTACGAGTATATACCACTACATAATTAATATAAATAAAATTAAACTACAGAAAATAAACATAAAATGCATCTAGATCACCTTTTAATATTTTCCAACAAAGGCTCTCCTACGAAGCAGTATTTATGGGTAGAAGCGAGCTTATGAGTCTTTACAGTGTACACGTAATAAGGAATTCTTTCTTATTCAATTGAAATAAATTTTATTTAATGCTTGTATAGAAAAATAAGGAGAAATTGTGTTGTTTGACTACTTTTTGTCTACAGTTTGAAAACTATCTTGGTATTTTTATTACAAATTAAACAATAGATGGCGTTACATATATTTAGATTGCTCTCGTTAAGCTCACAAGTTAAGTATAGACCTTTCAGTTTCGTACATTGGTATATTGAGGAGTCTAATGAGATTAATGCAATTTTATTATGACTAGTATTTTCTCGTAGAATTACTCCGTCCTCGTAGGTGGTAGTGTGATGTAAGGTAACCTGTAACATTCCTGGCTACAAAACGGAAAAATATTTTTTCGAACCGGTACAAGTAGATACAGAGATTAGGGCGAATTACGTTTATGACAGCCGGAGGACTCAAAAATCCTAAGTTTTTACTAATACTTTAATTAAAATTACTTGTGGTGTGTGTGTGAGTGGTGGTCGATGGATATTAGAGTCACGTATTGAACACAAATTACTTATTACAAACGGAATATATAAGATACTGAAATGCTGGCGCAGAATCTTATTTTGGGGGCATACGCGTAGCGGCGACTTGTGACGGTGTGCGACGTCAGCGGTTATCTACTAGGCAACGTATATGACATACATACTCGTAAGATGCTAAGATGCTGATGCAGTCTTAATTTGGGGTACACACGTAGCGGCGACTTGTGGCGGTTTGCGACGTGACGGGTACTTTTCTAGGCAACGCATGTAAGAGGCGTTCAAACAAACAAAGTAACTAACTACGAAACAAATAAACAAACAAACAAACAAACTGTAGCTACTTAAATACGTGTAATTGCTATAAATTGAACATCAAAAGATCCTTCAATCATGATAAAAAGCATACACACCGTTTAATAAAACGTTAAGAGAAATTCCATACAGCAAACTCATTTTCTTATTATCTTTATGGATCGACGTACTCAATGAAAGGAAAAGCGGTGTCATTGTTTACAGAAAGTCATTCAATCAGATGGTATAGAAGAGCATATCGTCCAGGTCGGGTGTTTTCTCGTTAATCTTAATCACGATTGAGTAAAGAATTATTATCTGAAGTCTTAACGCAATATGCTTCATACATGTTTATATAGTTACAGTAATAAGAGTTAGGTATTTCTTGATGAAATTATGGTTTTAAGTATTAATACTATACAGCTGAACAGTTGGCTTTTTTTGTTTTATTAAACGTTCTTATCTATAAGAGTACCAAATAAATTTAAATTTAGAAGGATGTATCGTCGGTTATCTAAAACTAAGACAATATCAGAAACCTTCTCGGTATTGGATACAACACCTCACCAAAGCAATTCGTAACCCAATGACTGGTATATACATATATATACCTTCTTATATATTTTATAAGTAAATTAACTAAATTCAAACTTGTAGCTCCGCAGTGAGACATAAAACTAAATGAAAATACATATGCATGAAAAGTCGCCAGTAGTAGCTAGGTTGTATTATATAGCCTTTCTAGTAGGACCTTATTTATTTAAACGATTCAGAGAGGGGTTTTGTTTGAGATGTCGTAAAATAGATATTGAGTGCCCGATCGTTAATCTCTATTTACCCATGATGGAGGTGGCGATTAAGCAGGGACTTGTATAAATAAAGTTTGCCCATATCTATACATAATAATAAAAAGCTGAAGAAATTGATGTTTTGTTTGTTTGAACGAATTAATCTTTGGAACTACTTGATCGATTGGAAAAAATACGTTTTATAGCTTATTCATTGGGGACTATCTAACATCATGTTATGAACCTTTGGAGCAGACCAACCAACCAAACCAGTTCTTTATAATTAAACCGCACTAACGGAGTCACGACCAAAATCTAAGTTACTTATTAAAATCCTGGCGATTCATCAATCAATTAAAAACGTCTTGAAAAAACCTACATGTCTAGAGAGCCTAGGAAATCGAAAGACATGTGAAGTCCGCCAACCTGCACTTAGCCAGCATGGTGGCACAAGTCTGGGGCCATACACAAGTGCACTCACTATTTATTCATTGTCAAAGTCCAATTCAACATTAGTGGTGCGAGATCAGGCGCAGGACCGACGGATTTACGAGCTCTCCGAGGCACGGCGGTGTATGACACTACCAACTTCTGAAATCCCAGCTCTTACTAAGAATTTTGGGATAAAAATACCTAATAATTACATTTGTCCCGACCTGGGATTCAAACCCGACGGCAGGTGATTCGACGTGGTGTGACAAATTATTTAATATTTATTTACATAGAGAAAAGAATTGAGTCATTATATACGATTGTAATATTCAATTGTAACTTTGTTGATGAAACAGTCACATAATTTATTTGAAATTGGAAACAATATTGTTCACAGCACATTTATAACATAGTAACAATTGTAAGATGAGGTGCGCCAACTTTGTCAGCTCGTTTGGCTCGCACGATCTGGGAAGTTATCTTGGAGTGCATCAGAATTACTGCGTGTTTCCAACTTCACGATTCGAATCCTGGATACGGAGTATTGAAATAAAGATGCTAGAAAGGGTTAGCAATATGTTAATAGAGAAATAATGAATCCCTATATAATTGTACAAGACTATGTGAAGAAATAGCTGTGAAGTGTTTTAAGGCTGTTTAGATAATAAAAACTTCATTTTTAAATCACAATTAATACAATAATGAATACATATAATAATTCGTGTCTAAACTGTGTGTAGTTTTCCATTCGTAGAAAATATTTTTATTTCATATATTGCGAATTAACATATGTATTAATAAATGTAGATAATATTAAAGACCATCAGTGTGCATTCTATGCTACGCGTGCTTTCACGCTATTCAGAGTAAAATTAACTAAATAAATTACTATTGCGTGTTTGTAGGTACATAATTTTATCATAAACATAGCATTCTATAAACATATAAAACATCAAAGTAGTTTTCTATAAATCGAAGGGATACTCATATTGTAATTCATAAATTGTTTCTTTATCTAATAATATTATCATAGTGTATTTGGAAAGATCCTCTGGGGATACCGTTCGAAAATTGGAATCCATGAAAAAAATGTTATACTAGTCACGAATACACCGAATAGGAATATTTTACGTGTGTTTACTTACAATTGGTCCTTCAATGGTATAGAATTATGAGATTGATAAAGGATCGTTTCTAGGGTTTCTATTTCTATGTTATTAAGGTACACATTTGTGTAAAGCTACGTGCTAACTTTGAAGAGATACCTACGAGAATAAGCGAAGTTGGAGTGCGCTTGAATGATAAGTTTTTAAAGTGGAAATCTCTGCTCAAAGTTGATGAAATGACGTTTCCAACTATTAGGCACTTCGACTATAAGCTAAGTGGAATATAATTTGCTAATACTTCTTGATATCGCTTTCCAAGTCAAAATTTATGCTAGATGCACACATCAATAAGAATTTATTTTGTTTGTATTTGTTTTTATTATGAAATTATTATGAAAGTATCTTTAAACTTTAGAATATAATGCTACAAAAAAGAGAATATGACCTACTTTTATATAAATTTGAATAATTTTGAGTAAAAACGTGGATGCCTAATTAAGAGCTCTAGAGAAAGCCCAAAAGGAGAGTTATGAGTTTGAACTGTATATAAGGCCATTTTCATTATTATTTAAGCGTAGAACCGAATTTAATAAATTATGCACCCTTTGATTCGTCTTAATTGATTTGTAGGATATTAGAATTATAAAATATTAAAAGGGCTTTCGAGCTTGTCTGAAAAAATATGTCTTTCTTCTAAGCTCCTTTAGTTATCAAAGTGAATGGGTTCAAAAGAAATAAGCCCACATAGACAAGCTATTTTCTACAATCGATATCGCTAATACTCGTATATAAAACTATATAATACGTGGGAATAACACATATGACCCTTTTAATAAGTACACTTTTTAGTTTTCTATTAGCGTTGATAAATGTAGAATATATTATGTAGGTATAATTGTTAACTTTAAGGAAGTATGCCAACCCATATCGCATAAGAAAGTATTTCGGTAAAGGGAGGATTCAATGAAGTAAAAAACCTTTATTGTAATATTTCTTTTAAATATTCTTAGTAAGCGTTCTTCAATATTTTTTATTTTGGTATTACAATAGGTTGAATCAGAGCCAAGGCATTCATAAAAATAATAAAATATCTTCTGAAAAACTTGTATACTTCTAAAATATTTGAGAAATAAAATAAAGCTTATATTTTACAATTTTACAGTATAAATATGACTAATAATGATAGCATTGTTATATAAACAATATGTAGTAACATATGTACATATTATTATGTACATATAGCTAAAACATTATAAATATCTAAAAATTACGTCTCATCTTAGAATCCACGTGGAAATTGACAGTTTTTTATATATAGTAAAAATACTCTATTCTGAACTTACTATATAACTTTCAAATACAACAAATACTTTAAATTGGTAATAAATTTTTCAATACACGATGTCGTTTTTGGCTATAATAGAGGGTGAGCTTGTAGTGTTTGCTTACTTATAACAAAATTAATATAAACTTTTCCATTTTAATCCATTTGGGACAAACTCAAAGCTGCTTTCATTGGGCTTTACTCTGTCGGACTGTATGCGGATTTTGCCAGACAGTTCCGAATAGTACGCTCTGTACACAAGTCAGAGTTAGTCAATCTTTATTTTAGGGCTAAACACCTTTGTTTATGTATTTTTCTCTTTCTCTTTCTTATGTATTTTAGAAATGTGACAAAAAATAATTTATTTATTACTAATTTTTGCATTGCATACGTAAAAAAATATTTTATAATTTTATTACATATTACTTATTAGCATTTATATTCTTTAAATCTTTAAAGATGAAAACAAGATGACGAAGGAACATAGTATTATGCAGTGGGCATACACACACACCACTATTATAAAACATGTATAAATATATATGTATGTCTCCGGCTGCATAATATTATGTTCCTTGGTCAACTTGTTTTCATCTTTTTAGTTCGCTTTTAGTCAGTCGGGTTTCTTATTTTTGTAAATAATTTTATGTATTTGTCAAGAGTAAGATAAAGTTCAATTTACAAACAATTTGGTGTGCAAATAAATAGCAAAAGTAATGGAGCATATTATTTATTTATTTTATTTTAATAATTAGGCTTATACACTTTCTTTGTGATGTATAGAGAGAGAAAGAGAGAGAGAGAGAGAGAGAGAGAGAGAGAGAGAGAGAGAGAGTATATAGCAATAATCTGTTCTTTTGTAACTAGTATTCTATATAATTTATATTTATGAAATAATTTACCTATAATATAGAATTTGATGCTTATTAGACAATGATAGCTTGCTTTGGAAACCGAGTGAAGCGGGTTTCAATCCAGGGTCTTGCACCCCTGACATTTTCTTTTATCTTATGATTTATTTATTTTATTGAAGGATACATCGTGAGGAAATTTGCATGTCTGCGGCAACTTAGTAAGCTTAATATTCCTATGTATGTTTCTGTATAAATCTAAATAATATATTTGCTAACAGCATATTTATATTTTGATTTTTATTATATTTATTTTAATATATAATATAAGGGAATATATTTATTATATAATATATTTATAAAGAGTTGTTGTGCTATATATTATAAAAGCAAAAGTTTGAGTATCACTGACATAGATTAATGTATGATGCAGGCCACATGACGCCTGACAGTGCATCTCTTTAGTTTTGATTTTATAATTTCATGGGTGAAATAGCGCCAATTTGGTTGACCTAGTAATTTTTGCTGTGTATTTAAAAGTAGGTTTTATTTTTTCATAACTTTATAACGAAAAATACATTTACGCATACCACCTGTATACATAGGTGGATATGTGGGACTCACCGGCTAGAAAAGCTACTACTACACACTAAAATCCAACAGAATCTCTCCAGTCTTAATAGGGCGTCGCGGGATTGCACATCGCACAACCAAGGGGTTGCTCCCATGGTCCATTTTGCTGTCAGAGAGAGCAACCCGCATAGTACACCGCCTACTGAAGTGGCCCACCTCTCTGTGTGTCCCTTGGCTTCACGCTCGGCTGGGTTGCCAGATGCTAATGAGCCCCTCCATCACGACACAGCCGTGATGAGGAGGAAGGGAGAGCAACATCGACGGGGGGATGAAATAAGCCCTGTATTAACACATAGAATTTTTTTATACCCATTATTATGAATTCGTCTGGAATTGTAGTTCTACTATAATTTCGCTTTAATTCAGATAATATTAATAGATGCGTGAAACTAGTCTTATTATAATAGTACTTATCCGCGATGCAAATGTAAAGATTATTCGATTTTGCTCATATCATTCAATATCTGGCAGAAAAACGGCAAATCAGAACTAAAAAGCACAAATCTCAAACATATTTCCCTTTACCCGTTCCATCGAAATTTCATTTAAGCCTTCCGAAAGCCCATACAGGTCCATTCAATACCTATCTATAAAACAGTAATGCCGTTACAATAAGTGATTCAATTTCCTTTACCCAATCGGATCCACTTAAGTATTATGAAAGTAATAGACGAGAGGGAATAGTTTTCTTGCTGACGTTCCTTTTACGATAATCACGGAAAACGCGGTTCAATATCTATAAAATATTAGTACCTTCTCGTCCGAATACAGGATCCAACGACCAGACCGAAAACGTATCAGATTCAGTACCTAACTATAAGTTACTCTTGCCAGATTCGCTAGCGAGTGCGTTAATATTTTTTTTTTATGAAATTGAATATTACTCATTCATCTCCTTTTAAAATATTCAACTTTTTATACTGAAGCATTTCTTTATGATATTTACTGTATGAAATTTATGAATTATATATATATATATATATATATATATATATATATATATATATATATATATATATATTAAATTTTATCTGATCGCTGTTTGTATATGGAATCTATTGCGTTAATCAAAACAATGATTTTTAGAATTTTGGTTTGTTTGTTGGTGCGTTTGTTCGTGCTAATCCCAGAAACGGCTAAACCGATTTAGATGCGGTTTTCACTAATGCATTGTGATAAGCTTCACTTAACATTTGACACTTGTTTTATTTTAATCGGTTTATAAATAAAAAAGTTATGTCAATGTAAATTATCACATAGGGACGAACCTGAGTGCAGCGAGGGTGAGTCGCTAGTCATATCAATTTTTTTATTTTATTTTAAGGCAGTGGTAGTGCAGTGGTAACGTGCTTGTGGAAAATCAAATGAAGTGGGTTCAAATCCCGGATATCGCACCTCTAATATTTTCATGTGCGCATTATTTCGAACATGATTACCACTTGTCTTACGGTTAAGGAATACATCGCGAGGAAACTTGCATGTCTGATAAAAGCTAATAAATTTTCAAAAGACGTGTGAAGTGGGATGTTAAAAAGGGCTGAACACGAATTTACTTTGAAATTATACGCTAGTAGATTTCTACGATAAGTCTATAGAAAAGTAACGTTACTTCACGATAGCAAAGCATGGTAATAACACTATCTATCTATAGTATTGTTTAAATTAACTTGAGCTACTCGTAGTTCTATGAATTTTGTAGTTTATCGAAATACGTTGGAATAAAGGGACTTTTATCATAACAAGATAATAGTTTCTATTGAAGTTTGATTTAAAGTTTGAGACTAAGCATAGAATTGAAAATATATTTTGTATGTAGGTAGTTTTCTTATTTTATTGTCTAGGATAAAATAGAACTTTGCATGTATTTCTTTGTTTGTGAATTTAACTTAAAACTATTGAATCGATTTTCATGAAAGTTTGGTACTGTGAATAATATAGGTAGGTACATAGGTACTTATAAATTAAAATTAATAAGAGAGATTATTTAAGTATTGTAAGAGTATAAGAATATGTTGCTGTATATCGAACATGATTTTAAAATAACTTTAAAATATATATTTTAAGTGAAGTCCATCAACCCGCATGCCCAGGGTGGTGAACTATACTATACACTGAGATCGTCCCAAACGTCACATATTATAATGCAGTGTATAAATTACTAAATCCAAAAGCATGTTTGCACAAAAGAAAGCTAAGGAAAAATTAAAAAAAAAAACCTAAAAAGGTTAAATAGGAATACAACCTCATCATTTTCGTGGCTAGAAACTTGGAAGTTAACTACTTATAGAGTAGATGGGAACTTAGAAGTTGTAGATGGGAAATCCCGTTGGACTCACGACTAGTAATATAGAAGTCCCTTAGTGGGCTCAAGAACTTCTGCAACTGGACCCTTAATGAAGACATGAGTTATAGCATACTAATTTATCGATATATATCGGACGATGATACTAAATAAATATCTTAATTATTATTTTCTACTATCCTCTGCTCTTTTTAGTTAAAATCACTTATAAGAATGAACATAGCTTAACAAAACAAATAAAAGTAACTTTCCACAGTAGTTGGAGTTCTCTCCAACTTAATTCCACTACGCTTGGACAAACTTTGTATGAGAGTTAATTTTGTTACAAATACTATATCTGTCTGTCTGTTTGTGCGTTTAATTTTGTAGAGAAATGTCGATTGATGAAAGTTTTTTGAAAGCGTTTGAATATTTAATATGTTTCCGTGATTCAAAATAAGTGAATAATCTGCTTTAATTGAGCTATTTTTATTTCTGTCTATGAAAAAAATATTATTTTTTCTATTTACTGTTTTAAAAGGACGGCAGTAGGTATATAAAATGTATATAATGTTTATCATGTTGAGAGGCGCATACACACTCGTGTATATGTTACTAATTAATTTCCCGGAAATTCGCACGGAGGCGTTAAGGAACTAATTCCTATGTACTTAGAACGTACTAGGAAGGTAGGAAGAAGGAAGGTACATAGTAAATCATTGTATACATACGTATGTTGTATACAGGTATATTATAGGGAGCTAAAAAATAGTTTCTTAGATAATATTCTAACAGAAGTTTTTCATAATATATATATATATATATATATATATATATATATATATATATATATATATATATATATATATATATATATATAAAACTAACTATGACCGAAAGTGACGTGCTCTAGCGGATTGATTAATAATATCGTTATTAATTATAATGATATCTCTAATGAACCTAGCTAACACTGTGAATTATTTATAAACTTTACCTACTATTGTTAAATGTATTCTTGGACCGATCATTTCTTTTTCCTTGAGCTAGATTAATCTATAATCCCATATTAATTGCGAAAGTAATTCTGTTCTTTTATTTTTATTATTCACTTGAGTTTTACCGTCGATCTGCTTGGGTTCGTCCTTAAGTATCCAATATCCTATGTGTTTTTCATAAATGTCCATCTTTGTACGAAATTTCATCCGAATCTGTTCAGTCGTTTTAGCGTGAGTAATACACACACTTCAATTATTAAAACAATAAATAATAATTAATAATACTTCCTAAGATTATTTTATGCAAACGAACTTAAAAATAGTTTAAGCGTATATAATAACGTAAGTTAAATAGAAAATTTATTCGATAGCCACTTTTCATTTCCAAACCAAGTATTACGGACATAATAATGATGTTAATACTATAGAACGTTACCAATAAATTGTTCAAACCTCGCGTACTTACGTATGAGAATAATGTAGCAATGTATTTCCGAGGTAGACAAGCTCTAATACAGGGATTATGAAGAAAAAGCGATCCAACCCTCAAATTGACGAAACTAGATTACCGTATATCGGGTCATTAATGCGATACACCTGATTAGCTGCTTCGATATTACGGCTAATTGAATAGAATAATCTAGCTGGAAATGTAATAGACATAATAGTATACGAGTATTAGTAGTTTTTGTTTATATTTTGTTCTTATATAGTAATAAAAATTGACAATTACCAATAAAAGAAGAATGTAGGTGAATAAATCGATCAGCCACTATTTAATGAAATTATTGTCTATACATCACTTTCTCAGTACGATCCAAACAGTCTTAACCTTTTATGTTAAAGCAAATTTAAATTAATTTGTAAAGAAAAAAATAGGTTTTGGCATAATAATCTATACGTCATTTAGCTGTTGTGAATAGGATGGCTTATAAATTATAATATGTAAATACAAAGAAGCGTCTAATATTTCAATGCTAAGAGATACTGGGACTGAGTCATGTATAAAGGCATGACCCAGTCCGAGTTATACTCGCACACTAAAGGTTATGCAAAATGTGAGTACAGAAATTATGTATGTATTTATTTATTATTTATAATTTTTGTTACTTAATAATTGATATATTTAATTAAATCTTTCATCTATGTAAAAATGACAAGAGAGAGAGAGTCACATTAAATAGTTGATAAAACTATTAGCAAGCGTTCACCTACATTTGACCCTTTTTCTTTATTTTGTCACTTTATTCAAAGTTCTCCCTTAAGACCAGAATTTTTAAAAATTCTAAAATACATGTTTATATAATTGTATTGAAAAGCATTAATACTAAGTTTCAAGTAATTCTGATCATAAACATTTTTTTCCCCATATAAACATATAAAAAAAATAAAAAAGTACAAAAGTACCCCATAAAAAAGTACAACCCCCTTTAATTCTTTTAAGGGGTGAATTTCGAAAAAAGAAACTAGTCTTTATATTGTTTTATTTTTCTCGATTTTGATCTTATTACTAGTTTAGAAGGATTCATTATTAATGTGATGTACGAGTATTACAAATTAGTTCTCATATCAATACTTTGAGAAGCTCTACCTTATAAAAAGTTACGAGGATGAAATAATAATATAACATCTAATAGCAAATCATTTGATATGAGTGCCTTAAACAAAACAATCATATATTTGCCCATACAAACTTTCATTTGCATTTTTACCCTATTAAGGGATGATTTCCGGAATAAAAAATATCCCATGTCCTTCCCAGGGTCTCAAACTATTTTCTTACCAAATTCTATTTAAATCGGTCTAGTAGTTTTTGAGTTTATTCGTTACAAACATACAAAAATACAAATCTTTACTCTTTATAATAAGAGTGTAGATTTTATACTTAAGTTGTATCTCCTAATATATTAATAACTTTCACCAATAATAAAATTAAAGGACGAAATTGTATGCATATTTCGTCCGGATTTTGCTCTTTTGTATGAACATTTAAAACCACATACAAGGGACGTATTAAATCATCCCTCTTACTGATAGGAAATTGAAATTTCCCCTAAAGATGTCCTTTTATCTTTAAGAATGGATTGTTTGATTTAGATTTTCAGAATATTATATTTAATTTATTTTGGATTTAGTTAATACTCATATATATTAAGTTTTTTTTGTTACTACTGAATATTCTTAGTATCACTAATACCCAAGATATTTATTTAACCAACGTAATTATTATATGATAAATTCTAAATTTTACTGTCCTTTAATATGTAATAGCATAATTCATTTACACATGGATTAAATTGTAACGAGGTTTTTGATTGCCACTTATTTGTGAATGTTAAACAATTTTAATTAAGCGACGCTGAAATGAATAATTTATTTTGATAAAACAATCGAATCTTACACGATAAAGGGTATACATTGCTGATTGATTTTTATTTAATTAGTTTGTGCCAATTCCACAAACGCGTTGTGCAATTTAACATTAATAAAATGTAATATGATCATTGAGATGCTATGCTGATGATAAAGTGAAATCTGTGGGTTTGATAATGGCATCGGGCAAATGCTTTATCTGGTATGTTCATTCTAATATTATAAATGTAAAAGTGTCTGTCTATTTGTTATCATTTTATGCCTAAATAATGTTTGGTAAGTGCTAACGAGTACATCATGGGAGCAAAAATACTTACACTACCTTTTATCCCTGCTTTGCTTATGAAGCGAGAAGGACCACGGACAAAAACTATTTCGTATGTATACTCCATTAGTGATTTTATCTATCGAGATAAAAGTAGACTAGGCTGTCCATCCTCTAAAATATTTCTACCCACTATGAAAAAAAGACGGATCAAATATATAAGCAAATTTTAATACACATGCGGGATTACCTACTCGTAGTTCCAGCTTAAACAAAGTAAGGACAATTCTCGAGTCCATTACACATAATTCAATGTATTTTCAGGTGTTTTTATTAGTATAAAAATAAAAATGGGAAATTGCCTTCCGAATAGGGCACCACCAAGTCACTTTGTACTCATTAAACGGAACCCATGTAAGCTATATCATCCACTGGTTACATCTGGCTAAATAAACTTCTAAGGTATATAAATTAAATTAATAACCGTACTTTTTGTATAGTTTCTTATCTCCATTTGTTAAATTTTTTATGCTTAAAAGCAACCCGCACTTGGCTAGCGTAGTGGACTATGAAATTCGTATTATGGCGAGGCCCGTGTCTTACATTTATTGCTAAAAAATATAAAGAATTGTAATCACTCTATATTTTTTTAAATATTAAGTAATTATGGAATGAAATATAAAATAATTACTTTATATTTTTGAAGTAAAACTTTTTTACGCACGCTTGACTTGGGGGGTAAGCTAGTGAATGCGTTGCGAAAAAATGTACGTATGTTCGTCTGTTGCCATGGTAACAGTTGTTATTGTCTGACAAATGATTTTTCATATTATATACTTTCCTTAAAAGATATTCTATAAATATATGATTGTAATATACCTAATATGCGTTATTTTTAGTATTTAACCTATCCTAATTATTCAAAACCTAAATTGAATTTCATAAAGAGTACCGATATCCTACAGAATTTACTTCTTGCGCGTGTACTCAATTCATACACGCACTCTTTAATTCTTTTTACTTAATTTGTCTCTATTATTATTATTAAGTAAATTTCCACAGTTAAATTTTGTAGCTTAATATTAAAATTTTATGCCATATATTTTATATTTAATAGTTAAAATTGACTCGTCCTTTAATGAATGTACGTAACAATTGTATGGGCAATTGAACAATGACCGTGATACTCTTATGAATAACAATCGTAGTGAATTAACATAATATATTACAGAATGCTATTATTACTGGACTGTCGCCCTACCGTATTCGTTGTGAGATAACTTCGCGCGTTATTTTGTTAAACGGATTAAATTCGGCCGCAGCTGGATTGCCCGGGTAATGGACACAATGTGTATGAAAATGTTGTGGAAACTTGTCATTGTTATGTTGTATAGAGCCTTAAACAAACTTTTTTGCTATTTACTTTTAAATATTATCACTAAATATTATAAACTAGAGTTATCCTGCAACTCCACCCGCGTTAGTGCATTTAAATAGCCAAGAAATAAACCGTTCAGTTATTCATATGTATAATGTTTTATAAGCCAATTGTTTTATATGGAAACGATTTTCCAAAGAAAATGTTTGTAATTAATTGAGATTTAAATATAAAAATCGGGTAAGTACGAGTTTGAGTCGCGCGCCAAAGGTCCCGACTTCTGTACCACTAAATGGTGTGTTATTTTTGCTTATGTATTTTTTAAGATGAACACTAAAGAATAGTTACGTAATCGCAATACACTTTATATCAACGATGCACGAAAACGCAGAATTATCTTGTATTTCATTGTAATTCTTAAAGATATTATAGAAATTAGAAATCAAAGTTAACTTAACGTAAAGTATTTTCAACGAAAACTACTTAAGAGTAACATGTATCCGTCTAGTACCTACTTTTTGTGATATGGGATATTTTAATTCATCCGTTTTGTCAGTATAATAATAATCATTAATTTAACTGTGCACGAATTTTATTTTAATGTTAACCTAACAAAATATGTAAGCATATACAATATTTGGTGGTACCTACGGAACCTCGTCAGATTGGCACTAAGCCAAGTTCTTTGGGATTAGTAGGTATCTAAACTTATTGTTTTGTAACAAGATCAGGGGCCTTACCATCGCCTATTTTAAAACATTCTTACTTCAAGACTGTTTTGTTTCAAGATTACAATAATCTTACTTTTATTCGTACCATAAACTTTAAAAAGCAAGCTTGCTTTAAAATTGCTTAGTGATGCGACAGAACGAATGATTTGTATATGCCCTCCTATAAATGAAAAGAAATAGTGCTATATAAGTTGTAAGCGTTATCCCTGTCACACAGATAGTCGTTCGTAAATATGATAAGTACTTACCTAGGATAAAATTAAAGAAAAATATTACATTATTTAATTTCAAAAGTACATGTTTTCCATAAAATATACACAATCTATGTCTTTTTTATACTATTTATACAAATAATTTTGGTTTAGTTTTAAAAATTAGGAAAACTATTAGAAAAGTATATAAAATAAATTATGGCCAAATTGTGACACAAAATTCGGAACAAATTATTTACTTGACTACCGCCTGACTATTTGTTTACTTGTTTGACGACGAGAGAAAATTAAAAGTCAATGAGATTATAGTTTGTTTATGAGATCTTTTAGATTAGAATAAAACAAGTTGAACTTATTTTATTAGTAATTTGTACTATATGAATTAACAGTAAGAAACAAGGTAAGGTGTACTGAAACGTTTCATTCATTAAATAAATTTAAACCAATGAAATATTAGCCTACATAGTTTACTACGAGTACTTCGCAACGGAAGCATTTGGAGAGGCAAGAAAAAAAATCTTAATATTTTTGGGTTTTTTATTTCAATTTAATATTTAATATAACTTATCATCACCTACACTTTTTTAATATTATAAAACTAGAATTTTTCAGCTAATCAAATACAAAAATAAAATAGATACTTTAAAAACATTTAATTAAAACTGTTTCTTTAGGATTTTAAGTGGTGCTTTTCCCTGAATCAGTAGACGAAATACCTCCACGTAGCCTAATAATTCTGCTGCTGATCAAGGAAGTACTGTGTGGTTGATTACTGGTATGGTGCTGTAATTGAGTTTCTTTGTTACATATTTTGTTATTTTATAAAATAAATATAATATTATACATACACAGTTGTTATAATTTTTGTAAGTTCTTTTAGGGTTCCCTTCCTAAAGGATCTATATAATACGTATAGAAATCTTTCATGGACTCACACCTAAGCCTCGATATTTTGTAATGAAGGCATCAAGTGAAGCAAGTAGGGGGTTGAAAATGCGAAAAGAAAAGACTAGAAGTAAAAGTACTATAGGAATTACTAACCTAGAAACAAAGTTTCTATAGGCATTTTTTTTTACTATATTTCCTTTGTATATGTAATTTCTCATCAGAGAGTCTCGGTACAGGGTTTGTTTTATATTTTTTATAATAGATAATGCTTAGTAAATTCTTCTCAATTGATGTCACAAAGGTTACATTCGAAACATAGCTGAAAACGAGATTTAGTGTACTACAAGCTTCTTGCGTTATAAGCTTTTAAAATCATAAGTATTTCGAAATTATTACACTTCTAGAATCAAAGTATACATTAATTACCGAAGTACTAAAATTACACGATACATGTATCAATCGACAGATTTATGAAAATAATAGGTTTTACTCAATTTACCCGGCACAATCAATTACCTTTTATATTATAAATTTTAAAAATAATAATACATCCGTCTCGTATCAACAACTTTTACAAGATTGCTAACTATGACAGAAAAGTGAGAATACGATTTGTCAAAATTCACCTCACGGTACGAATTGAATGAACGATAATAACATTTTCTTAGTAATTTTGGTGTCGTGACGTCACAAAACTGCTAAGAAAGTAAGAATGTTTCAAGCTTATAATAACTTTGCTTTTAAGACGTCATGGTTAGAAAACTCAAATTAAGATTATAGTATTCATGCTATAAGAGTTCATAGCAAGGCCCCAGGAGTGCAAGAACTTGACAACTAAACAGATGTTTTTATAAAAAAAAAATGCTTATGTACGTAAGTTTTTTAATCTTTCGTTAATTTAGTGTCAAATTATCATTTGAAACGATGAATTTCTAGAGGCATTTGGGCTGGGAGTTGATGAGACAGTCAGTGCGTTGCGCCTTATATATATATATATATATATATATATATATATATATATATATACATACATATATACATATATATGTAGGTACATACATACTATATAGATTAAAGTCCCATACCGAAATAAGTTTGTTTTCGTTCGGACTAATCGCAAAAACTACAGAAGGGATTTTCATTTGGATTTCAACAGTAGAAAAAGGGCTTATCTAGGAAGATTATTGGTTTTTATTTATAAACATATAACGAAGATAAGCTGCCGGTATAAAGATATTTCTGTATTTAGTCTGAAGAAAATCGTCACTTTTAAGAACTATCTTAATATTATAAATGCGAAGGACACTTAAGCAAAAACGGGGGTGTGTCACTACTCTTGCATAACATACTTTGGATTATTTGTAATAATTAATTGTTTACAATATTCTGTAATAAATGTATTTTTTATTTTATTTTATGTGATCCCTATATATTATGTACATACTTATCTATACATCTATACAGATAAATAAAATTGGAGTGTCTGTTTGTAATATTAAAATAACCGCTTTTTACTAAATGTATATGGATGTATACACGGTACACATACCAAAACAACATTTTTTACAATTTTTGTCTGTCTGTCTGTCTGTCTGTCTGTTTGTTCCGGCTAATCTCCGAAACGGCTGAACCGATTTTGACGGGACTTTCACTGACAGATAGCTGATGTTATAAGGAGTAACTTAGGCTACTTTTATTTTAGAAAAAGAGGGTAGAAGTCAGGGTTCCGCGAAAAAAAATTAAAACCCATGAAATTGTGAACAAAATCCGCGTACGGTATATGCACCCGAGCGAAGCGAGAGTAAATCGCTATATAATTTAAATATCTTAGGAATAGCAAGCTACTATTTATGTATAAACATAGCTAACCATGAAAACGTACCTAGGGACGAACGCGAGCGAAGCGAGCGTGAGTCGCTAGTATATATATATATATATATATATATATATATATATATATATATATATAATGTTAAACATACAGATTGAAATGTGAAAATAGAAATCTTCTGATCTTTTATTAGCATACACAATTATTATAATTCAAACAAAATTTTACAACATTATTAAAGTAATAAAACAGTAAGAAATAATTTCCACCTACGTTTAAAGAGAGCGCAGAAAATTTCGCCTATAAAACGGGCGCGGAGCGGACTAAAGCTACATTAAGCAAATTGCACAAAACAAACATATCTAATAATTACGTTTCGGGCATGGAACCGCGTTTTGTAGAATTATGCGACCGCCATAACTTTTTCAATCTGAACTTCGACAATTAAATTTACTTCAGACTTCCAACATAACATTTCAATAAGCGTCGCGGATCCGTTGATATTCTTTTGTTTGCCTTACGGTAAGTTCTTTCAAGTTAATAACACGAATGTTTCTGACGCGGCTGTAAGAAATGTATTTGGTAGAAAGGCTCTGAATCAATAAATAGCGAGTGTCATCTTTTTGTACTCGTTTGTACCATTAATCTTAACATTACAAATTCATTCAGTAAGAACTCACTCACTTGGGTTAAGCAGAATTATAAATGAAGTGTCACGCAAATGCTCACAAAAAAGTGCCACGGAGAATCCCCTTGATGTAGAATAAAACGTCGCCTGCGTCAGTTTTTTAGCTTGAAGAAAATAATCCTGCGATATGAATTAATATAATATAGGTAGATTATTTTTGGATTATACCAATGGTCTTACTAAAGCCTCGCGAAAGCTACGAAGACGTCTCGTATCTCCGGATATTGCAAAACACAGCGACGTTTCATTGTTTGTAATATATTTGGAACAATATCCTGGTATATATTCGTGTGAGTATAAAGACAATAAGGTTGCTAAGATATGTTATAGAGAACAACATACATTTAGATTTTTTTATTATGTCTATAGTTATACTCAATAAATTCCGAGATGTTGAGTCAAAAAGATTTCTTTAATATTTCACGACATATTTACTGAAACCTTTATTAGTGTAGCAAATAATCTGAAAGGCCTTCGTCATAATATGAGCAATGAGCATAGAATACATAATTAGTAAGTGTGATTAAAAATAAAATAAATAAATATATTGGGACACACCATATAACCCAGATAAATACTTCACTATACAATATCCAGGCCTATATATCATTAAATACATTTAAGCATAATCAATTATTCTCCATCTGCATGCTAATTTACTGTCTGTATTCAAAGGACGGGCACAAAAAGGAGCGTAGTCTTTTGTCGCGCGACGTCCTCACAACCGCGCTTGACAGTTCACTGGTTATGCCAGCTCTCGGATTTCTAAATAGATAAGTAAGACTTTATTAAATCGATTTCTCAAGGCATAATAGAAAATTTGTTTGGCGTATCCTCTTCAATCTTGACCTATTCCAGTAATAGGAAAAGCTTTTTATATTTTTTCTAAGCGAATGTAGGTAATTGGTATCATCAGATTTATTATGCTTCGATATTTTATGTTACGACTAGCGACTCACCCTCGCTCTGCTCGGGTTCGTCCCTAGTTACGTTTTAACTTTTAACGTTTAGTATAGATTTCTCAGAGATGAGACATTTTCCTACAGTAGAAAGTATCTTATATGTACCCGGATAACCAGCTATTATCATACCAAATTTCATTAAATTCTGTCTAGTGGTTTTCTTGTGATGCAGTCACAGACAGACAGATAGACAAAAATTCTAAAAACTATAGATTCGACCTCTGTATCGATAATAATGACTATGTCAATAAGATTTTCCAAAAAAATATTTAATGTACAGATTCGACTCACTTAGAATTTTATTATATGTATAGATTAACTAATATTTTGAGATAAGTTGATCTTCGAAGATTAAAAAGCTAAAGGTCTGTCTGTATTAAAGATGATATGCTACCTTTTGGTAGAACATGTCTAAACTAGTAATACCTATTTGAGGAGCTGCTCAACTAAAGTCCATTTTTGTCTTCCTCTAACACAAAGTATTCATCACAGAACACTGAAAGCGAATCCCCTATCTCGACCACCACCAAAAAGTGCAACCTGAACATAGTGCCATATAACTTTTAATTGTTTTTTTTTAATTTTTAATTATATCTAATTGTACAATTATTAAACAAACATCAAATTGAAATATATTGAAAATTTTTACAATAGAAATAGAGTTTTGATCTTAATTTGATCGATCGATGTTACTATTTTTACTACAATGTCGTTTTCTTTCTATACCTAATCATACGAACGTATAGAATTGTACATAATATATCGAAAAGCTTTAGCTGCGGATTAATAGAAAACTTGATTAGCTAGCGATGGGTCTTGACCCGTGTTAATTCAATTGAAACGGACTCTTACTTTTTCGTATTCGTTTAACTGATCAAATAAGAGTGTGTAATTGGAATCATTGAATGGTGTTTTTACGTGAAGTAATATGTAAATATTAAATTTAATGAATCATTCAGTTAATAATTAGAAAATTATTAAGTAAAATAAAGAAAAAAACATTTAAATCATTATTTTTCTCTTTTTCTTAATTTTTACCGTCTTTTTTTAAAGTTGGCAAAAGGATTTACGCATACCTCACACATGGGCTGCTATGTGGGACTTACCGGCTAGAAAAGCCAGTACGACCCACTAAAACCAAACGGAAACTTTCTCGTCTTAAGAGGGCGCTAACAACAAGGTCTTGCCGCTTGCTCCCGCGGTCCACTCTGCTCTTAGTATATTTAAATTATGTCATTGAATAGAGAGAAAACCAAAGGAAATAAACTGAACTACTATTTTAATTACCACTTAGTCGTATCCACGATTTTATGTGAAGTTTAAATCTGTAGAAAAAAAGATTTAAAAAATAATTACTGAGTTGATTTTTCGTACAGATATATACACAAGAGCATTTAAAAAAATATGTGTTTGACTCTATCTGTCCGTATCGATTTATTCATAATTCACGCAAACACTTTTAAGTATATATGGTTATAATTTAAATATACACATCACCGCCTACCAATCGTTATACCTATTTTAATAACACCACGAAAATAGAAAAAAGTCCCGGGGGAAATAAAAGGAAAACTTTATGAAAATTTTGTTCTTGTGCGGAAACTACGTTAATCTTAACATCAACTTCTATAAAAATGATTCTGAAATTAACATTAAAATTTATATTACTAGCTATTACCTAATGAATATATGATAAAACCAGAATTATGAGAAACGAGGATTCTCACAGAATGGGGATTGAAAGTTTTATGAAATTACAGACTATATATCGTTGGCGTAGGTAGAGAACTAAATAACTCAAATTTTCTAGTTTGGAGAAAATCGCAATTTACTGATTTTTTTTTCAATTTATTGGCGTAATCAATAAATGAGAGAAAATTTTACGTCGGTAATTTTATATACTTTAGGTCTCTTTGCCTTTTATTTTATGCTTAATCAAACTAAACTCTATCTTAAAGTAAAAAATAAAAAACCAAGTTATCTAATTTTGCCACAGCTAATTATAATTGCAAGTATGCTGCAATTAGCTATTTATTTAGGCTAGTTGTTTAGTTTTCCTACGCGATAGACGCATACAGTAGAATAAATTAAAGTCAAATAAGTGCAGTTACTGAATTAGTCAATCTCAAGATAACATTAAATATGAAAATCAATTTCTTTGATAATGTTGAAAATAATAATTTCATAAATTACTTTAAATAATTTATCAACAATTGCAGAATTTAAAATGTATGAATTAAACAACTCAAGTTATTTAGTTTTCCGTAAACTCTATTTAATTTATTACAACATTTCGAGTTGAAGAAAAATTAAACAACTTATTTTATTTAAGTCATTAAATATTCAACTCATCATAAAGCATAGCTATCGATTTATTTATTGAGTTGATTATTTTTCCTTCTACTGTTTAGTGCTACTTTTAAGATATTTACCATTTGGAATACAAAAATGGTTATATTTCTGAAACGGGACAAGATACGAAAAGTTGTCGATAAACTTGCTAGAGTAAAATATGGGGCATTTTTTGGATGTTACGAAAATGATTAAATTTCAATTTGGCCAAAGCCGCAGTTGTTTAGCATTTAATATCAGATAATATAATTATTATATGATTGAGCTTTTTTATTACGTTACATAATAGTGTTTTACCAGTTTGATATCTGTATGATTTTATATAAGCTTATGTTTATAATTATGTACTTAAAACTTTTAAAATAATTTATCTGTTAGTGATTATATATATGCGACATTAAAAAATCAAAAAAACACAGGCAAGGACAAATAACAAGATGATTTCGATTCAGAGCCAGCTAACGAAGCAACCGGAATAAAAATAAAAGAAATGAGTTGCAAAAGCTGTCTGAACTACGCAACCAGCCTTTGATTCATTACAGTTTTCGATTAGCCCCGAGCTCGTCTGATTTTAAAAAATGTTTGTTATACGAAATTGCTAGTTTCACCTATACTCCACGCTGGGAGCCTCAAACGAGAAAAATATTTCATAGCAATCATTCTTATGTAAGTAAAACAGTCTGTTCATTTTAAAAGGGCTGGGAAGACTGCAGTTTTAGAAAAACTGTGCTGGTTTATCCATCTGTTACTACCCTTGTTTTGACCAATCTCTCCCTTAATCCATACGCTTTATGCTTATATAGTGGTCCATTGCCACACTATACAACATGTTGCGGGGGCGGCCTGTAATGTGAATCGATTAAACAATTAATACCACGCATCGCACTACTTGGGTGCCCGTCCAAGTGCCCACCAAAGTACCTGAAGTACGCTCACGCTCAAATGCATAAGGACACTGAATACCGTCTTAAAAATCTAGTTAAGATATGAAGTCAAAGCGCGAATGGAAGCGGAAGCGGTAACGGTCTGGATATTGGTCGAAACATACACACTTACTGAGTTAGATGGGGTAATTGCGTCTTCCTACTTTCTCATGTAGCGCTAATGGCAGCGAAGTGAGAAAAATATCTATATCATTCATAGTTTGTAACCCCCCCCCCCCCCTTCCCCCCTCCCCCGCTGGCACAACAAGTAGGGTCACTACAAGCTGAGCAAAACGTGTCGTCAAAATGATTTTAACGTTTGTCATCTGTAGACAGATGAATAGATAGAGATCTTATCTTACTACTATATAAATTCGAAAGTTTGGATGGATGGATGTTTGTTACTCAATCACGGCTAAGCGGATCTGGATGAAATTTGGCACAGTGATAGATTATTGTCTGGAATAGTACATAGGCTACTTTTTATATATAGTATATATATGGATCGTTTTATTTTTGTTTATCACTAGGGACGAACCCAAGCGAAGCGAGGTAGAGCCGCTAGTTTTAGTATACATATATCATATTAGTATTAGGTATACGTAAATTTAGCGGACAAAGTTGGCTTTTTTATATGTAACTAATGTTGTAAACGTATTACACGGGTAACAGATCCCTTAAAAAATATTTAGAATTAACCCATATAACCCGTATAACCCGTCATTGAGATGTATGTATTTCCTACCTGAATGATGCCGGGTATTAGAAAAATAAAGTTACTTTACTAGTAATAAATGCCAAAGGATTAGTTATAAAGTTATTTACTTTTTTAAATATTACCAAATATATTAAACATATTCCCATTAAAACACGTCGCCGATTCTAGACGAAAATAAATTCGCCGACGAAATTCAAAGCTTTCAGGGGTAAGAATAAAAAGAATTTCTACGATCTCTGTCTCATCGATACAAATTTCTCGATCCTCAAATCGAGTATAGCTAAATCGAGTGCAAGTCGCAGTTGACAACTCAGTCAGGCCCTTTTCCAATTTGCGTTCGAATAAATGGAAACTCTCGAATCACATAAATGAATACGGTGGAACAAATTGATTTCTCACTCAAATAGAACCGTTCGCGAGACGTGCTCTATTTAATATACCTTTTTGAAATAAAATTTATATAAATAGAACTTGTTAATATATAAATTATAACTTCTTGGTATTAGGTATAGTACAAAAGTACCTACTGGACTGGACAAATATTTATATTGTTCAAAATTTTATATATTAATTTTTCACAAAGAAATAATTTTCTTTTATTTTTCTTTAAAGTATTTACTACATTATCAGCAAATATGTAGCATTAATTTAATATTTTTCAAATAAAACTTTGACATTTATAATATAAATCGATAATAATTAATAGTTCATAACCTGTATCTAATAGAATAATATAAGATACTAGCGACTGACCCTCGCTCCGCTCGGGTTCATCCCTGTTTACGTTTTAACGTTTAGTATAGATTTCTCAGAAATTAGATATTTTCCCGGAGTTAAAAGTATCCTATATGTTGACCCGGATAACCAGCTATCACCATATCCATAAAAATCCCTTCAGTGGTTTTTCTGTGATGCGGTAACAAACAGACAGACAAAAAATCTCAAAACTATAGATTCGGCCTCTGTATCGATAATAAAATCTATTTCAATAGAATCTTCCAAAAAATATTTAATGTATAGATTTGGCTAAGTTACAATTATATTATATGTTTAGAAGATGACACCTCTCGTCGAGCTTTCCTGAAAAGTAATTCAAATTCAAATTCAAAATATTTTATTCAGCATTAAATTATTACAATTTTTTACTGAACGTCATGTTAGTTAATTTTTTACTGAACGTCATGTTAGTCTATTACCGGTTCGGAAAGAAGAAGCTTCAGACCTGAGAAGAATTGGCGAAAGAAACTCAGCGGGACTAATATTTTTTAATAAATTATAATTTACAATATTGCTATAAAGTTGAAGTAGCCTGGAGGCAATCACTTCATTCCCAAGGCGTGCTATCTTCTATAAAATCGTTTATTGTATAATAGCCTTTAGCACACAAAAGTTCTTTAACATAAAAATAATAATAAAAAACGTAAGCTAACTCCGTCAATAACAACTTATTAAAATAGTAAAATAATTTATTGAATAACAGTAAAGTGATAGCAAAAGATATAATATAATACATGTTCTTTTATAAAAAATTGGTCGCATTTGTACGGGCAAAATAAAAATATGAAATTTAAGTACATTGAAATAGCATTATTTCGACACAAGTCCGGATGCTCAGACGTATGACAGGTGTAATAAATCAGATAGCGTCTTTGGAACTGTCAAGAGCTTGTACATACATACGAAATTTCTCGTATAAAATGTTATATTTAGGGTGATCTTCCATGAAAGAAATGTTGCTAGTATTTATATAATATATAAAAAAAAAAATGATACGTACTCAATTTTGTTTTATTTCAAGTGAATACCCTAATTTTATGAACGTAAATCGAGATATAAAAATGAATATAACATTTAGTATATAACGAAAAATACATTTAGTATTTTCGTGCAAAACCATAAACCCCGAAAGTTCGTCACCAAGTTTTTGTAACAGACATTTTGCTATAACTCGCTACTAGATGACGCTTTAGCGCATCAACTCTTACGTCATGCCATAAAAACTGCTACAAATGTATATTTGAGTATTCGAGAATATTTCCGCGTTATCCATTTTCCCTGGCAAATCTGTGTCCAAAAATTAGTATTTATAAAAATACGAAAACTAAACGATATAGATTTAAAAACACTTGTTATATCTTAAATGTTAATTTATTTATATATTTGTATTCGTCTTGCTGGAAGGTTAGACAAAGAGAAGTGTGATATTAAACATTTAGTGGAAGGTCAGGTCAAGGATCCTTTATTTGTGCCCTCCTGCGCGTATCACGCACGAACCATATCGGGGTTAGTCAAGCGTCGGCAAATGCCTAATTGAATTTTCAGTGGCGATATTGTTGCGCTGTCGAAAAGATTTACGTGTTTACGAAAGATTACCTTAATATGTGTAAAATGGTTAATAATATTATGGCCGCTTTTATATTTTCACACTCACAGCTTATACTTTAAAAAATCTTTTATTTTTTTTTATAAATCTTTTAAAAAAGAATTTAAATGTATTTTAAGTTAATTTTAGATAAAAATTGAAACCTTTATAGAATCCCACGTACGTTTATCCGCTTATCACAATACATTTTCTCTTGAAAGCATATTTTTAAATTTAGTATATAATCGGACTATACTATTATTATATATACGAACCGTTTGGCTCAGTTTGTAGTAACCCTACTTTCTGTGCCAGCGGTCCCGGGTTCGAGTCCCGCTGGGGGCATTCATTTGTGTGATGAGCACGTATGTTTGTACTCCAGTCATGGGTAATATGTATATATAATATGTATGTATTTAAAGTTATATATGTGTAGTATATCAACTATCCGGTATCCATAACACAAGCCTCGTAGTTTACCATGGAACTAGATGGTGCTGTGTGTTAATGTCCCAACAATGTTCCAACATATATATGAAAGATTCTTTACGCTGAAACCGCTCGACGAATTTGGATGAAATTTAATATACAGATATTCTGTGATCTGGCAATATATTGGCTACTATTAGGCGCCTATGGATACACCCGAGTGAAACTAGTATTATATAAAGTTGCTAGCATAGTTGTATGAACATTTGCTTCTTCGCGATGTTTTAGAGCCCCGCTCTAGAGCCCTGCTCTAAATATTTACATTAGCTATATATGTACATACATAAGTATTTGGCGTGGTATGGATGTCACAGACTTGTGAAAGAGAACAACCAAATGGAGGCCTTTATTTATTTACTTAATAAGAGTTCAGTGACCTAAAAACAGATGTACATATGCATATATCAAACTAGCAGCGTCCGTGGCTTCGCCCGATTAATAAAAAAAAGGAAAAAAGCTTTAGTACTTCATTTTTTTATTTATCTACTCCGTTTTTAAAACGTTAGAGAAGAAAGGTGATCGGATGCAATGTATACCATTTTAAAATTATATATTGTGTTTTCTCATGGGATTGGCAGATGTTCCTGTAGAAACAGCAGATAAACAGACATACATATAAAAATTTTAACAACTATGGTTTTGAGGTCTATGTTCTTTTCATGTACAGATTTCGCTTAATTACTATTTTATGATATCTATAGATAAATGAATTAAGGTTTAAAACCTTAATTTATTTATCTATAGTTTAAAATTACAAAAAAAAAAAGAAGTTGTGTCATGATTAATATCTAGCATAAAAACTGCGGAGGTCCTGGATTTTAGTGCCGGTCGGTTCAAGTTTATAATTGAGTTTTTTTGTTTAACTCCTGCGCAGATGGCTAGTCTCTGTAAGACTCTTTGAGATTAGTGAGTCATGAATAATAACTAAATGTTGATTTTGATGTCCTAAACTTAATATAACTCGTATATGAAAACATTTACTTATTTATTTGTATACTGGAAGACACACGTCTGAAATTATTCTTTTTATAATGTTAAATTTATAAGGAAACAGCTTATAAATCAGGTGTTCGTTTCTATTTAAATTTTATTTTTACTATCTAATTTTACATTATGCATTATTGTGTATGTTATAAAGTCAATTAAATAAGTAAAGCAAAAAATATTTCTTTGCTGATGTAGTTATAACACTCATTCGTAAAAAGCTCGTAACTTTTATTCAGCTTCACAGAGTTTCATCCAATGTAGTTAATAGCCATCTCAATTAAATAAGCTTTCATGTTTCTTTTTATTTGAAAGTTTATTTAAACGGTATGAATCGAGTCTATCCGCTTAAAAGCTACGAAGCTCACACAGATAAACTGACATAGCTATCAATTATAATAATTGTTGATTGTCTTGGATCTTGAATATCTACTGTAAATGGTTATTCAGAATTCTTTTAAATCTGACTATTAAGATATGTGTGTGGAAGTTTGTGTGTGTGTGAAAGTTTGTGCGTTTGTGCGTGTGTGTGTCTGTGTATGCGCGCGCGCGCGTGTGTGTGTGTCTGTGTATGCGTGCGCGCGCGTGTGTGTGTGTGTATATATATATTTGGGTTTTAGTGGGTAGTACTGGCTTTGTCGGTGAGTCCCACATAATCAACTGTATGTATGCAAGTGGTATATCTGAATGCATTTCACAACATTAAAAAAAACAGAAAAAGCAAAAAAGCACATAGGCTATCGCAAAGGACGCACTCGTGCGAAGCGGGGATAAATAACAAGTGTAAATTAATCTTTGTAATTTCGAATATCTTGCGATTAGATAATACTGGCTTAACTGAAAATTTTGTATGTAACTTGAACATCAGTCTCACATTGCTAACGAAGGGTCCTCGAGTTTAGTGAAACAGATCGACCGTCAAGGGTTCCAATGTCGAGAGAACAAACAGAATCATACCACTTTTGCTACGACGTACAAACAGTTAGATTAGACGAACTCCTTTACTCAATATCGAAAATCTAACGTGAAAGAAATATTGTGAAGTGAGTGAACTAAGCTAAATTAATTAATAAAAGTAATGAAATACTTTGTTAGATTTCGCGATCATTTCACATTTTAAATAAAATTATCTGTACGTTTTCACGTATGTGTATATTTTTAGTTTTTCTTACTTGGCGCGATAGCCTTTCGAGGTGATGCGTCGATTCATTTTTTACAAGTGCATTTAAAACATTGAGCCGAACAGACGTGGCCAGTTAAAGTCGTCAAAATTATACTGTAACTTAAGTAATTAAAGTACTTCAAACTTACAAGTATTTTAACTTGTGCACTCCAAACTCTAATAACAATATATTATACAGTTGTAACTGGAACGGTACACTATCTTTTCGGATTTTTTTGCGGATTTATTTTGATTTTAGATTCTCCATGTTTCGAATAATTTATGTGGTGCGTACGAGAACCAAAAATTTCAATAAATCCGCAAAAGTATGATAGAATATAGTTTTATTTAAAAAGCCTGGTCCAGCTTTATCGTGCTTTTTTTAACACTTCATTTCGAAAATTCTTGTTGTCCTTTAATGGGTTTTAATACATATTTCATTAATTTCCTACGAAGCATAAATATCAAAGGACAATGCAATTTTTTGTATGGACCAGTAGCATAATTTTTTTTCTTTCTCCAGTTACTTAGATCCTATAAAGAAGACTATATGTATAAGAAGTACATTTATTTTAGTATAAAATAATGTCGCTGTTTGTCTGTTTCTCCGCTTACTTTGATTTGTGGTTTAAAACTACGCAACGAATGTTAATACAGTTTTCACTAACAGAATAACAGTTTTGTGTATATAATTTGTGAATATTTTGTAAAAAAATAGCTGAACTGTGACGGTGTTTTATAAAGAAAAAAACTCTTTTCATACGCTTACACTGCTAATGTTGGCTAACATTAAGAAACACATTAAAACAATGTACCTACTAGATTATAGGTCTTAAAAAGGTCTACAGGAAAGTCTGCGATACCATGTGCCTATCTTTAAAACTATAGGTACTCACAATAACTATCAAATAGAGGGTAAGTCTATTAAATAATATTATGTTAATTTATACAGATTTTTTTGCTTACTTTATTTTATCAATAAAAAAAAAGATTATTTAGTAATTCTTCTGTTTATTTCGATTTTCTAATACAAGGTACAGATAACAGAAACATTCTTTCAACACCTCTGGATAATTTCTCAGAAATTAATCGTTAACTGGCACACCGGTGTACCCGCGATCCTCAACGGGTTACATTTTAAAACAACATTGAATTAAACTTGAAATAAATAACCTGTTATGTAGAATAATATGAATATTCTAGTATAAAGTAAAAGTGTCTCGCAAGATAATATTGTAGTTCTAGTGAGTTAAACTTTTTCAAAGTCATTAAATATGATATCTACATAATATGTATCTATACTAATCTATACTAATTATATTAAATTATTTGTATGTTTGTTTAAACGGATTTAACTAAAAATCTATCCAACAGATTTCGATGAAACTTTTTTTTATTCCCTACGATTCCAGAAGTGCTATAGGTTATGTTATATTTTTCTTTTTTTTTTTAAATTGGAAGTGGGAGCTGCAGAGCTATGTCTGTAATGCTGCCGGTCATTAAGAACGGGCATTATTTTACATTATTTTTAATTACATTTTTAACTTCAAAGCCATCAAAATCGATATATGAGTCAAAATATTTCAAAAGATAGACTTTAAAAAAATTTTAATTAAATACTTTTTTATAATTTTTAACTTAGTCTATCTTATGCTAAAAACTGGGGTGATGTGAAAGATGTCGCTCGCCTGCTCGCGGATTATATACCTACTGCTCTTGCGGGGGGCCTCGACTGGATACTACACACGTCGATATTGCTGGAATTTTCTAATTGTTCATAAAATTAATGTTTCCTTTATTATTCATTGTTTTTCAGTACTATCAGATTCTTATGAGTCTATGGTGTGGCAACTGGAATGCGATCTAATTGCTTATTGTCTTTATTATATTTAAAGTTAATATTTTTATGAAGTGCTGTACTCTGGGTGGCTTGATTTGTGTATGTGTATTCCCTATGAACTCTAAAACGGCTGAAGTGATTTTGGTGCTTGAGCGGGTGATCCTGTGAAGTTTGGTAGCGACCCGAAATTTGAACGCGTTATCCCGGTCCTACTTTCAAAAGTTGTAGTATCGATCCCTGATGTAAAAATAATTACTATTAAGCTGAATCTTTGTGAATAGCTTCGTTTCGATGACACGCCCAACAATTTCCTATACGAAATTTCTCGATTGTGGTATCTAACAGGAGTAGCAGGGATAAAATATGTCTCTCGATTCTCAAAAATTTATTACTAACTGTGGGTTTTTTGTTTAAATCTTTAGATAATTATCTAAATTATTCGAAAAAATATTTGTTCTATAAATTGTATGGATTTGATTAATAGAAATCCATTGATTAATACTCATTTTGTAATATCTTTGCAAATCAAAAAACGTGATTCGTGATTCCATATAAATATCTAGAAAATAAATTACACCACTTAATATACATATGTATCTCTTACACTATACGTTGACTTAGTAAATATTTTGAAACTAGTTTTTTAAGCTTTGTCTACTTTTCACTTCTAATACTTAAACTGATTATCTAATTTTTTATTATTATTATTATAATAGAACCAAAACAGAAATCGAAAATTATTATTATATATTAAAAGGTACCTTTAAATATTCAAAAATTAATTCGTTATCTAAAATAGAAGTCGTAAATAAAATATCTTCTTATATCTTCAAAAAGCTAAGTAAAGCTTAACAAAAAGAAAGAAAACAAAAGATTCATGTTATTAATCATAAATAATTTTATTCTAAATGAGAATGAATACTAGAAGGAGCAATTCACATTTTCGATATTTGAGTTTCTATATTCTGTGTAATTTAACACCATGTTGGTACAAAATCTAGACGATTACAGTATTCGGGTCTGGGAAATAGGGGTAATTTGGTTGGCTAAGTGAAGGTAGATATTTCTACGTCAGGCACTCTCTTGGTTTGTAAGATTATCTGATATCTTTACGTGAGTTCTTTGTACATCTGCAATGCTTAAATTAAATAGCTTTTTTACGTGGAGACAAGTAAACTTAATTATCAACCTTAATTTTTTACATAAATATTTCTGCGAGAGATGGCAAAATTGATCATTTTGTGTATTTTACAAAAAACCTTTTTCGTGTATCACACATACCATGTTTAGTATGTACGATAGACTTACTTAGTCAATAAACAGTAAAGCGCTGACTGTTGTGTGTGATTATTATTATGTCTATTTAATGGGTTTACATCACTCTAAAAACTATGCACGACATTTTAAATAACTATGCACGAATAATTATTTTATTTACTAACTTTTCCAGCGACTCCGCTCGCGTATAATTATTATTTATGTATAACTGCTTTGATCCTAAAAGTCGTAGCGTGATGTTAAATAGCCTATAACCATTCTCAAAAATTGGGCTATCAAATGCAAAAAAGATCTTCCAAATGATAATTTCAAAGATTAGCGCATTCAAACAAAAAAAAAGCAAACAAACTCTTCATCTTTATTTTGTTACCAGTTTAGATATGATTATAATTTTATAATATGAACTAAAATTAATCATAATTATATAAATAATATTTAAATAATTATCTCTTATTATAAAGATTAAAACAATTGAAGAACATTATACCTAAGTTTTACTACAATTGGAACATATAACTATTCCAATTTGAGGTCCTCTGTTATAATATGTAGGTATATCTTTAAAAGGAACCACTAAAGAAAAATGTAGACATATAGTTGCATGATATAGATATATGTACATATTGTACATAATATTATGCTGTTGTTTTGATATATTTGTTAATGTCAATAAAACTTGTGGTAATATAAATCAAATTAAAATAAAGAACGTTTAACACCATTAAACATAAAAAGAATTTAGTTTCCAACATTCGCAATAAATCGTAAAAGAACTAGAAAGTTTTAATTAAAAACGTGAATCGAATTTAAACCTGACTCTATATAAAAGGTTTAATTAAAATGAATCAACAATGAGTAGGCAGTGGGTTTTATTGAAAATATTCGATTACATAGCAATTACAGTTTAGGAATTTAAAATTATTATTGCTGAAACAGACGATACACCGTTCATGTACAATATTGGTAAAATTTTTATTATTTTACTGAGTAATGTAAAATGTTATCTATACTAATATTATAAAAAGGTAAGGTTTGTGAGTTTGTGAGGTTGTATGGGCTAATCTCTGGATCTACTGAACCGATTTAGATGAAATTTGGTAAAAAGATAGTTTGACACCCTAGAAAGGACATAGGATACTTTTATCCCGGAAATCATCCCTTAAGGGGGTGAAAATGGGGATGAAAGTTTGTATTGGGAAGCAAGCTAGGGACGAACCCGTGCGAAGCGAGGGTGGGTCGCTAGTTTATTTTATGTGTTTGTTACATTTTAATGGTTATTTACATAATTTTGATAGAATTTGACGTGTCTTTATTATATAAGAATTAGTTTCGTTACTGTGACATCTGACAATATGATTATTAATATGAGTAATAGTAAGGATTTTTTATAATGCTTTAAAATTTTAACAACTAAAGAAAAAATAATTGGAACACCGTTAGTGGTGTAATTTATTTTCTAGATATTTATATGGGACCACGCATGTATCATGAAAATCTTTTAACAATTTGCAAAAATATTAAGAAGTGACTATTAATCCACTACTCTACGACTAATATATAATTATTTGTCCAGATACAATTTTCGATTACTTGATTTTTATGTTTTTGACAAATTCGAAATTTAAATTGATTAAATAGATTACTGGACTAATAAATCTATATAATAATACGTAAGCAAAAATTTTGTATCCCTTTTTTACGAAAATTGCGCAGACGGAGGAGTATGGAATTTCCCACACTTATACTTTAAATAGAGAAGGAGTGCAGAAAGCTATTTTTTTTTAAATTATGCATAAAAAGTACATTTAATCATTAAAAAAAAACATTACACACACTATCATGTATTTGACACACACAGGCGTATATATACTCTTTTGTTTATTGTTAAAGTCTGTGGTCAAATTGAGAATAGATTAATATTGTAATATACGCAAGACAATAAATATATAACTAAGCCGCAAAAATGGCTACCCTGGAAGGCACTCAGTTCGAAAAATAAAAAGGGTCATAGATAATTTTCTGTTAACAACTATTACATCTATTGTGGTTCTTAAACAAAAACAGGCTATTATATTATCTTTTACAGTCCCAATATTTTCGTTAAGCACATTACACACGAAGAGAACAATTTAAAAACTATCAGATCACTAGCGGATTGTGCAAATAGCGAACTGAGGATACAAATTGTTTTTTCTCAGGAACATTAAGCAAATAACCAGTATTCCGCTCACGCAATCTGCTCCTAATGGTGCGTTAAGATGTGACTTAAACAACTCGATGACTTACGATTTCTTACTGAACTATTCTGATTCTTAAATCTAATAAGCTGGTACTTTTATACTAGGGTTTATTGTTATCTTGAATTTACTTGTTCAATTTTTAGGTAAATACCTTAAAAGGTTAAGTAAATTGCAAAATAGAGTTATTTAATAGTCTAAGGTGAGTAATTGTTAAATAGAGATTAAAAAATCATTATGCATATGTTTTATCATTAAGGCAATATACCAATTAAACTTCTCTCAGACTATGCTTATATGTTAGTTTTGTTTATAGAATTGGCTTATCTTATATTTAAAATGAAAAAGCCCTGAAAGTTAGTCGTCTACAATAAAAGTAAATATTTTTTAGCCCAGTTATAATTTTGATTTGTGTAGGTATGTACATGTAATTATACGTACATTAGGCAGTTATAATTTTGTTTATCATAAGCAATACCATTCTGAAACAATACCTACCAAAACTTAGCAAATAATTTAACAAAGTGCCGGTTTTTGCTCTTGCCTGCGGCTATGCTTATGTGATATGAGAAAAAAAATTAAAACTTTTGTCTGTTAATCTGTTTGTTCATTCCGGTTAATCTCCGAAATTGCTAAACCAATTTTGGCGGAATTTTCACTAGCAAATAGCTGATGTTATAAGGAGTAACTTAGGCTACTCTTATATTGGAAAATGAATAAGGGTTCCACGCAAAAAAGAAACTTACGAAATTATACTTGTAGTGAACAAAAATATATTGTAATTACTAATTATGGTAATGAAAAAAATCGTACCTAGGGTCGCACCCGAGTGATGCGAGGGTAAGTCACTAGTATTATAATATTAGAGTACTTTTTACAGTTAAAGTCAATTTTAATGACACATTTTATTGTATTTTAAATAAGTTATGATGGAGACCAGATGGAAAGCTTTCAGCTTCAAGCATCCTTAACAACTATTTGTATTAAATTTTAGGGACAAAATTTAGAATCCTTGTCTTTAAAATCTAATAGTGATATTTGTTTATTTTATTTTATATTCTTAAAATCAGACTTACTACACGTTAGAGATATATGTAGATGCAGTGTTATCTTTATACTTACTAATGTCTGCGAGGTTAAGCTAAAATTAAAACATTATATTGATAAAACTAAATGACTGAAAAACTATTGACAAAATAAAGTCGTATTTTACCACCGAGGGTCGTAAATAAAATTTTACGCATATAATATATTTTTTTAATTAACAACCGCAGTTTAGTGTTTACACACACCTTAAATTAAATAAAACTTTGAGTACTGTAGTACCAACAGTTTTATTTAATTTAACGTCCATGGATACATTGATCTTTACTCTTAAAAACTTTATACATAATAACACTTTCATCGGTCAAAGTTAACTCTGTGAATATCCGATGCAAAATTGTTCTATTTACCCCTGAACAACTTATTATTAAATCTATATACATATTTAAATAGGCAAAAACAGAACAGTTCGGTATCTTTTTCTCACCTGTTTGCCAACCAGATTTTTTTTGTTTAGTAGCTATTAATTTTATCAAAAAAAAAAATATATATATTTTTGGAAAGAGTTTTCTTTATATATTGATTATTGTTGAATTTCATAATTCAATTTAAAATTAAAATAAGTTTCACGATGTATTATTTATTTTACTAGTAATTTTAAGAACAGTAGACCTTGCGATCACAAACTGCATTTTGAGGAGCTATTCTGCCCATCAGATCTTTACCAAATTTTTATGAGGCCCATTTAAAGTTACTTACTACCTTTCAAATAAAAAAAGAATTCTCTTATGGTGGAGATATCCAGCTCCATTTTTGTCCCTTTTTGGACGAAGTACCTCTTCAATCAAAAATCTCCGACGACAAAAAATCTATAAAGTCATAAAATCTGTATACCAAGTTCATCCACATCGGTTGTAAAATACAACCTGTAGAGGAGTACCAATAAACTGACAGAGGAAAGCAAATTTTGCCAAACTTGAAGTACGAGTAGAGACGCTTCGCTCGTTCGGTCAATTACATATTTAAGCCAATTTTCACCTTTTGAAGAAAATAAACTTTACGATAAAAGTTAATGGCCCAGCCTGTATATACTGAAAAAGTTTTTAATGTAAACTCTAAATTTGAAAGTACGTTAATGAGAAAATAACATAGAATTACTCGAGTAAAGTTGGATTCAATAAACGATTCAGTTCCGACATTAGTGTTCCAACTTTATGATTTAGTTTTCTGTTGTCACAATGCTTAAAATTAACTTAACTTTCTTGTAATGGTATATATACTATACTCTCTCTGGTTGTCCTCTATTTGAAAAAGGATTAAAATATCCCTGCACTTCTTTATTCCACAGGCTACTTGCGTAATAAATTTTACCACATTTGGTTTAACCAAAAAAGCCCAGAAATAAAAAAAAAAACATAACAATTTTATAGATATATGTATGTAGGTAATGCTTTGAAAAGTATCAATTACTAGTATTTACCAGTAGGTGCACCTGCGTAGTGCATAATATCTATATACCTATATAAATACCACTCACTGATCACGAACTATAAATGCTACAAACTTCAAATTTTTGACAGATAGATTCCTCAGAGGGAACAAACAGGTAAGAAAGGATTTGTGCAAATTCAACTTCAAGGTGTAAAAAATCGGACAAGTACGAATTTGACTCGAACATAGAGAGTTCCTTAGTACAAAACATTAAATTTATTTTGTTTTATCATACTAAACATAAAAAAGTAACTTTATGGCCGAACGCGTGAGATGTAAAAATATCCCATATCTGGAAAACTTCTCAACGTATCTTTCTCTCAATCTTTTATTTTAAAAATTTTAAAGACTTGCCCAGAGAAATTGAACACACTTATGTAAATCTAAAAAAAAAACCCTTGGTTACGTGTATATGTCTCTTCTAATTCTTTAATTTTTTATGATTTGACCACATAATTTTCTAGCGATTTACATGAGATTTATAGTACTACTAAATTTCAGCAAAGTAGCTCTAATAGTATCTTAGTAGTAATAGTATCTTCGAGTAAAATGGCTTGACATTATAAGGGTTTCGTTTTAACCATTTAGCTACAGAACCCTAAAAAATAAATTCTTGAGCCTTAGGCCTAATGAGTCTCTTAGTACCTGGCGACCGAGCTTCGCTCGGTGTTCTTTTTTGTTATATCATATTTTTTAGATAAAAAAAAAAACTAAAAACTTGGATAAATACAAAAAAAAAAGTAGAACTTTGTATCCAATATCCAATATGATCCATATAATGTTAATCTTGCACCTTGGTCGCTTGACCACGATGCTTATGCCTGAGTGTAAGATATACGAACATAAATATCGAACATATACTGCGTAGAATAGTGCAAAAGAAAACCGCATGAAAACTCGAAAACACGCGTTTTCCAAGACATGAGACTAATCTAGATCGATTTTTCGCCCCCGAAAGCCCCCACATACCAAATTCCAGCGAAATCGTTAGAGCCGTTTCCTAGATCGCCAGTATAAATAAATATATAAAGATATAAATATACAAGAATTGCTCGTTTAAATATATTAGATAGGTTAAACTAAGACTTTTATTATGCGAAACGTTTTCCGTGTTACCTATTTTTCTTTGATGGTACTGTGCTCAAAAACGGTAAAAAAAATAGACGGTACAGTAAAAGAAAGTTAAAATGGAAAGTGAATAATAGTGCCAAAGCTACATTGCCCAATTTTTTATTGACTATAATATCATTGAAGAATATACTTAAATGTTAAATTTGATTATTTAATAAAATTTTGTTACAACACTTTCTGTTATAATACATATATTCTTGATATTCTCCCAACGTTTAATCGTTATGAAAATGGTAGGTATATTAGTCAGTCTCGATGGCAAACTGCCACAGTATCTAACACGGCGAGGATCTAGTGCTTCAACTAGGCAGACTGCGCGGTAATAGCATTAAAATGAAATATTGCACATATACTAGTGAAATTATAAACACGACGTCGAACAAAGCTATATCGCCCGCTCGTTTTAATTTACAACAGATATTGAAACCACAGCCTCTCACACGTGTCGCATCGTTATTGTCGAAATTGTTGGGAATTGTAGCTGTATTTTCTTTTAAAATATTTCCCTTTGTTACAAATATACTTCAGTGTAATATTTTTTTTAAGTTAAATTAGGATAATGACTTTTAAAATGGTTTTAGAAAACATTTCTATTACTTTAAAGCTTAAATCTATTATAAGGAGTATTCAATTACCTATAGAATATTAATACATTATATTATTATATAAAAGCTAACGTTTAAAATTGAATTTTGCTTGTAATGTTATCCTAAAAAAGATCCAAAGATATTTTTTAAAAAGCATTTATTTCATTATATCTAAAAAGCGTTTAAACGTTAATTTCATGCAAATTAACGTACCTTTTGACCGGATTTCTTTAGCCTTCGTGTCTCATAATGAGCCGAACGACCTCTTCCTCAAAAAAAAAACTTAACTTTACGTAAGTCGGGAATTCATTATGCATACAAACTCGACATATTTAGCATCTTTCGCTATGTTCACTTATTTCGTGCTACTAACCTAAACATGTTTTCCGTAGTGTTATAACTACAGTGGACTAAAAGGGTAGGAAGATTATGTTTATGTTACCCCCAACAGCAGAACTCAGGCAGCTTTTCTGAACTTGTTTACCTAAATTAGCCCTTATTTTTAGCAAGATTAGAGCTTATTCTCTCACGTCCAACGCGATACTTCGACTCTTATTAACTTCGTCTGGCCTTATCAGAAGTGTACGGTAAAGATAAAACAACACTACGCATCAGTGACCATGTCTACTGGAATGCACCGTGTAGGTACTGTCGCTTGCGAATGTTGCGATGAATATGATTTTTTGATATGTATTTTTTGAAATGAAGCTTTTTGCGTACATGAGAATAAAATTTCAAGCCCGCGTCGTGAGAAATCGTCACGAAAAACCGTCATGCCCATGACGCTTGCATCAGTTATGCGTCACGGGATTGTTTAGTGTATATATGCGATAGATATAAGAATCTAGCTAGAAAAAGATAACATATTATTCCCTCCTCTTTGTGTGATATTCGTAGTTCAGGAAAAGTGCGCATGATATTTTAGAAAGTGGAGATACTCGTGGTATGCCATCAGTTGTAAGTGTAAACATTAAATCATATTTTTGTCTGTGTGTAATATTAAAAGTTTTTTTTTGGTGAATAAATATTAATCATACAGATCTGAATTATAAACAACCAATAAAGTTTCACCTTTAACACCTGTACTCTGTACACACGCATTTTTTTCTAAGATGTACTAACTAAAACTTTAAATTATAATAGAATAGTAGTCATTTTTAGCTAAGCCTATATCCAATTTTGGTCACTGTAACTTTAAAAATGACGGATTTTTATACAAACTACAAAGCTCTTTTTTATCCTTTTAGGAGTTGAATTTCCGAAAATCATTTCATGTAGTCGTGAGTAGACACCTACTCACTATGAGGAATGTACATATGTATGTACATACATACATATATGCCAAATTTCAAGTTTGTAACATTTATACTTACAGAGATTTCGTGATCAGGCAGTGAGTCGTATTTCGATTTTATATAAATTCATTTATAGACTAACTGTACGTATGTAATTCCAATTACCTAACAACTTAATATACCAGCCTTAATACTAGTTTGACACCATATATCTAATACGCGCACCTCGATGAACGGGCTTCTTGGAAAATTCTTGTATAGCGAGAAACACTTGCATGGTCAATACTAATAATAAGTGTTGGGTGAAATTAAAATTACTACATATAATAACGTAGAGTAAAACAGTTGTTTCTTTTATCCGACTACCTTAGAAGGAGGCAAAGTATAAACTTCAAAGTAGAAGATCAATAAATTCGTTATTACGTTGAATGTATTTTACATTTTACGTAAAGTTGTTTTACGCAGTTAAGATTACTAAGTTTTAATATACTATTTGCTTGTTTAATAATAATTAATCTATACTAATATTATAAAGAGGTAACGTTTGTGAGTTTGAGGTTGTAGGGAGTAATCTCTGGATCTACAGAACTCATTTGGATGAAATTTGGTAAGAAGATAGTTTGAGACCCTGGGAAGGACATAGGATACTTTTTATCCCGGAAATCATCCCTTAAAATGGGAATGAATGTTTGTATTGGGAATCAACCTAGGAACGAATCCGACCGAAGCGAGGATGAGTCGCTAGTTTATAATGTGCCTTTAGTTAGTGACTGTATGCATCCAATATGCAGGTCGAATGGAAGACCAGCTGAGAGCTAAAGCTTTAGTGCATGAAATTTGACAGCGTCCAGTACACATTTCCATTGTTAAGCTGGCTTTTATCAGCGCCTCACCACGCAAATGAATACAGGTAATTGTGGCGCGCTTTAAATGAATAAAAACTGTTTCCGACACCTAGTGAAATTATTCAATTTGTAATATGCAAATTGGTTGATCGAAAATTGTAATTGTCTCCAATTTTAATTGTTGGACATGAATTGGTTTCATATATTTTTAAAATTCATTGTTTAGTTGTAGGCGTCTCCTTTTGTACGAGTATATACATAATATATGTAGGATCCGGGGATACTAATAAAAGCGTTTATAACACTAGTAACTATTTATTCTTTTTAAAATTATATAAAACAATGTTCACGCGTCATTATGACAAAACCATCCTTCTTTTCTTTTATTCATCTTTCATTCCATTCCATTCTTAAAATCATATCATACGTCTCTTTTTACTCATAAAATATCATTTCACGCATACTCATCTCGCAAATCCCACATGTATTACAGGCATTTTTTATATGTAATATTTTATATTATTTATTTTATTCTGTTATAATATGTTCTATGTACAGTAGAATTGTGAATAAGCTATTAGCTAAGCTTTGTTGTTGTTGGAAAGTTGTAAAATTATGTGAAAATTTAATATTTTTGAAATTTATAATATGAAAATTGATGTTTAAGCTTCTGTTTATATTGCCGATGGGAAATCACAATGGGAAAACTATTCCTATTCGTATAAAATGATCAGACCTCATATAAAATAGGATTGTTTTATGTCAACCGCTAGACATAACCGTTGCTATTTATACAGTCGACACAAATCCAAGCCAGCTGGAGAACTATTCTGTTTAATCCACCACAAGATACAATCGAGTAGACTGAAATAGGACGTATTTGCATCTTGACGACCGTTAGAATTGAGTTAAGCTTTACATTATAGGAATCATAATATGTTACATTCGTTATAACTCTTTCCAGAAAATTCTTTCGAAGTATTTTTTTTTTTTCAATAAATTAATTTTAAATGTTCTTCATATTTATTTTATAAAGTATAAACCTATAAAGTATACCTAAATGAAATACCAAGTCTAGTGAAAATATTTAAAACGGGTTGTTTGAAAAATTACGCAATGATATATTTTGTATGTTTCAGATTTCTTCTATTTTTATCAGAACATCTAATTTCTTGCGGTAATCGAACCTGCGTTATAATTGAAAGGTACTCTACTGTGCAATCACGGTTTTATCAGAAATATCTAATTCCAAAACGATTGTAAGTCTTACTTTAGTACCAGCACAATTTTAAACATATTTTTGCTTTTTTCGGGAAAAGATTCATAAATTTTAAGACATTGGATTTCTCATACCGGAGTTGGATCGCAGCCAGCTTTTCCGTTGATTAATTTGATGTATTGCAACGTTCAGGTGAAACAGTTTTAATTGTACGCCTCGTTAGGGATGAATTCCTTTTATGTTTGAATGAATCGCAATAATTTTTAAAGTCAAATTAGTTTTTGTCGATTTCCTTTATTTTTAGGCAAGTAACGTTATTATTTAATTGTTTTATTTATTTTTTCAGATATTTGTAATTTCGCATGTTTTAATTTCAACAGAAATCGGTAAGTTCAAATGAAAATGAATGAATAAACCTAAAATAATTTGTCAAGCAATAACATTGTTTCACATTATACACTCACAAAGTATTGTGTTATATATAACTGACTTGGCTGAGTTTTCTCCTTAATACAAAAATTTTATTGATTATATAAAACGTTAAGAATAGATTTCTGAGATTTTCCCGCAGTAAAAAGTATCCTATATGTTGACACGGGTAACCAGCTATCATCGTACCAAATTTCATCAACTCTGTCCAGTGGTTTACTCGTGATGCGGTCACAGACAGACAGACAAAAATTCTAAAACTATAGATTCGGCCTCTGTATTAATAATAATGACTACCTATTTCAATAAGATTTTCCCAAAAAATATTTAATGTACAGATTCCACTCAGAATTTTATTATATGTATAGATTAGTTGCATTACAAATTAGTGTGGTAAAATTTCTCATTTACATTAAAAAATGTAAAATTTAGTTCGAGCGCGAGTTTCTCATCTCGTATAAAATACTGAACTTATTTTATCGAAATTTAGTATGGTGACATACTAAAAGACATTAATCGACAGTCAAAATGTATTAGGTTACTTTTCACTGCGGGAAAATCTCCAGTCCTCATGAAAAAAAAAAATATTTGTTTAATATTTTACCACTAGGCAAGACGCAAGAAAAATCCAATATAAATGTAAAGGCATGACCTCTCTTTGATTTTAATAGGAATACTAACGTTGCCCTTGGCTTCACTCATGTTCAAACTACCCTAAAACCAAACATTTCGTCTTTATATATAAAAAATCTATTTTGTTGACCAAAACAAAGTATAAGTCTTACTCGTGCATATAGGGTTCCATACTATATTGTACCTATTGTATTGTTTATACGAATTTTGTTATGTTAACATTATAGTAAAATATTTACGTTTTCACAATACACATTGTGTGTATTAATATTGATTGCAAAAATAAGTTTTTGGGTAATTTTAACGTGTGCGAAGCCGGGAGTTTGCTAGTGTATAATAAAAATATCAGCACTATATGTATATTTTGTGTACCTATGGAACGCACGGAGCAATGTTTAGACCGCGATATACATACATATATTTTTGTATAGCTAATATAAATGTGTGTATTAGCAGGACTCAAATTAAAGACTTTCACCATAGACACAGACATTGAATATCTTTTACCACAATAATAAAAATATGAACCAAATAAAGTAAATAAAAGAAATTCAAAAATTAGAAGATTAGGTGGAAATTAAACTTTTTCTGTAACAATCCTCCATAACCATAAACTTCTGAAGAAAACATTCAGAATCAGCACAAAAGGGACTTCATAAAAACGCCTCAACTCCATTCGATGTACTGTAATCATCCCGAATTCCCAATCTCGAAACTTTTTTCATCTTCATCCACATCTGCTTTGCTTGCCGTATTTTGATTTGAATTGCTGTTTAAATCTATTCTGTATATTTTTGTTTTTGTAACATTATTCTTATTTATATATTTATATTAGATTATTATATGTATATAAAGCTTTTTGACCGACATTAGAAAAGAAGAATTACTAAAGGTTGTATGTTTATTTTATATGGATATTACGCGATAACATCGCCAATAATGATTCGTTCTTCACAATTTCTTTTTTTAATAAACCTGTTTATTAAGGGACCATCCATACAAATTTAAAAAAAACCTACCCGAATGGGCGAAATAACCTTTAAGTGATTTTAAATTCGGCTAACTTTTTTTAGCTAAAAAGTAATTGGATTTGATGAACTTGAAATTTTGCATAGAGTTAGTCTAAAAGTTTAATTCTCATGGAATTATTACATGCACCTTTTGCAAAACGTTACTACATGTGTCTTATACTATATAACATAAAACTGTAACGTGCTTAATTTACATTTAATTATTGTGTAACCCGCTGAATCATGACCCTCTTAAAACTTTAATTTATGTCATGTCAATACCGATGATTTTAAGATGTATAAAATAAAACAAGCGATACTGCAGTGAATTGTGTATTTTCTTATAAATATTTATAAGGCTCTCGTTCACCGCTTATATACTGTCAACGATTGCATATTCCTTCAGAGCTCAACTTCCTGACACATTGTCGCGTCGTACTTGTATAAAACATATACCTGTCTATCGCAATGCGAGTACATAAAAATATATTATGTGATATGTATATTCTTGCTAAATTCTAATGTATACCTCAAATACTGGAATACAAGTAAAGTAAAAGTCCGTTAATTATTAAGATTTATTGGTAAAAGTAGCCTCATGTCTATTCAATTTCAATTCCGAATTTCATTTATATTCATTATTAAGTCGTGTCAAAGTGAAAAAGTAAAAAACACAATCGACGACACGCTTGGCTCAGTTTATTGCGGTCGTGGATTCGATTTCCGCTGGGGGCATTCATTTGTGTGATGAGCACGAATGTTTGTACTTCAGTCATGGGTATATATATTTATAATATGTATGTATTTAAAGTTATATATGTGTAGTGTATCAACTATCTGGTATCCATAACACAAGCCCACCATATATATAGCTTACCATAGAACTAGATGGTGTTGTGTGTTAATGTCCCAACATATATAAAAACACTTTACTTACATTTTTTTGAATATATAATATTAGAGTGATGACGGAGATCAAGCAATTGTAAAAACACACGTCAATAAAAATAATACAACACATAACTCAAATTCAGCAAACAATAGTCAGTCTAGTCTACCTACATGAGAAATATTTTATTTTAAATAATAAAAAGAGCTATGACAAAAATGCATAGTTGAAAAAAATAAAAATTGTACTAAAACAAGATTGAACATGCAGTGGATTGTGCAAAGGAAAATGAATAATGCGAAGTGCAGACAAATGGAGGTTGGATGGAATGCTTTCAGCTTCACATATCCTTAACACTATTAGTTAGGATTTTATCGATAGAAAAAACTGCTTTTAGTTAGACACCTGCGAAAAAGATTTTTCATTTTTTCTATCAAATTCCTTCAGCAGTATCTATTGATAGCTTTAGAACAAAAATGTTGTTGAATAACTTAAATTGAAATCATTGGCGAAGCATGTACGGAAGATACCACCTCTAAAAAAACCACCCTTATCGAACTTCTAAAATATGTGAAAAACATCGGAATAAATTGTACTGGAAATAACATAAAACGAAATATAGCGCAAAAAATTTAGCTTTGAAAAATATTCCTAGCACAATTTGATATTAAAAAATTTGGTTGCAATAGAGCTTGTATACAACGGACTATCGTTCTCTTTGTGCTGTGCCAAGTCAGATACCCGTTTCATAATTGAAATTTCGAATTTAAAATATAGTATGTAGGTATAAATTAACATTTATATAAAAATAAGAGACAATTATATTTAGATATTGAGGGCAATTTTTGTAAGTTCTTATCTAGCTCAAAGGAAAATTTGTAATAATCAATAGCTGCTGCCTTCGACCCCAATTGGATAGCTACCTCAAGCCGGCTGTTAGACTAAACTTTGCAACCACAAAAATTTATACAGTAGCACTCAAATATAAGCGTAATTTTGTCATTTATATCTATTCAAGTAGTTGAAATGGAACCCGGTTTTTTATTCGAACTGTCACCTGTACAATTGAAATCCGACCAGCCTTTTTTCAGAGAGGTACGTTTAAACATACCTATGTATGTACATACACTCGATATAATATAAATTGGCATTTCTCAATTTAGCTTCAATTACATCCTAAACGGCCATCAAAGCCACAAAAATATACTAAATATTATGTTATGTAGAATTTTATTATATCTATAATTATGCAATTTAGGGAGCTTAAGTCAACTTTACTCATATAACACGAAAAGGAAAGGATATCTAAGGAAAATATTTATACTTACTCAATGTCCGCGCTAGTAAAATATCTTTTTTATAAAATAATCCATTTTATGATTAGGAAATAAGTTTACATAATACTTTCTTAGATTTACGCGAAATAATCGCGATTTATTGAATTAAATAAGTTTATTTGAAACGTTACTAAGGTTACTTATTACAATTTGCCTGTTTGTTCAGGCTAACTTATACTAATAAATTTACTAGTAACTTTTCTGTTAATTAAATATTATACAAATTTTAATAAAAATAAATTATTATATATTAAATATTATTATTATTATTAAATATATTATTATTATTATTATATAAAAATAAATTATTATATTTTATATATAAATTTTAATATTTCTTGTGGTCAATACCACACCCCTTTGTAAGGTAAGTAACAACTTCGAACTCGCCAGATAGTACCAGTCGTTTAAAGATGAGATATTCTTGTAATATTATATTCTATTAAAACTTTCCTCTTTCTTCGTTAATGACTTTTTAAGTCGCCTAGTCATATTCGAGAAGAGATTAGGGTGTTATAAAATAGGTCATTTGAGATATTATAACATTTAATGTCTTTTGTAATTCCGCTATAATTATTTGACTTAATTTTAACTTTTTCGTATTACATCCTAAAAAACTGCAAATCAAAAAATACTAAATTACAAAAATGGTAAAACTTTTTCTCTTCAGGATATAGTATCAAATAAATTAAAGATACGGTTAGGAATTTATATATACTTATGTTAAAATAATATTCATAGCATTTTGCCAAATTTGTGGTTTACAATTAAATCTTTTCATCACTAAGGATAAATACAACTGTGATTCTATTTATTATTCTACTCTATTTTATTTACGTAAGTAGTAAAGAAGTTTCATTGTTTTAGAGAGAGGTAGACAAATAAAAAAAATAAATTATAAAAAAAAAACCTGAGCGCGTAAAAAGCAAACTAAAACAAAGGGAACAAGTTATCGAAAGAAAATAGTATTATGCAATCGGAAACATACACATTATTTTATCCTTGTTGTTTTATCCAAGTCTTACTACGTGTGTCGTGTATATATGTGTGTCTCCGACTTACTTCACTAGCCACTAGGGAAGAAAGTCTTTCTTCCAGGTTGTTATGTGGGGCTTACCGGCTAGAAAAGCCAGTACTACCCACTAAAACCTCCCCCGTCTTAATGGGGCGTTGCAGTATCACTTATGTACTCATCCATGATGCCCAGACGGCAGGCCTGCCGAAGCAGACCACAACAACCACGGGGTTGTTCTAACGGTCCACTCTGCTATCTGAGAACTACCAGGAGCAACCCGCATGACGCACCGCCCACCGAGGTGGGCCACCTCCCGGTGCATTTCTTGGCTTTGTGACCAGCTGGATTGCCGGACATTAATGAGGCCCCCACCACGACAAGGTGAACGTACATTGGTGGGGACTAGGTACGTATCTAAGCCAAACGAGAGTAAATTACGAGTACATAATAATTAAAAACACGATATTATCAGCCATATATATTACTTATTACCAGTCAAATTGAAGTCTCATTAATATAATATTGAATCCAACATGTGAGCTGAAACATATTGTTTGTAACTTGAGATTAGTTACGTGAATTCATTCAGATACGTATCCAAGACATCCATTGAGACGGGTCCTGGGTTGCGGGAATTAATTACCAAAGTTGTCCGCTTGTTACCTACACGAACTAATCTTTGAATGTACCTATTTCATTACTCGCTATTGTTCTCGTTTACTTGTAGTTGTTAGGAATATTATAATATTCTATAAATAATTCTGATCAAAAATAAATAATGATGTCTTTGTCTGACTTCAGAGCATTGACGACTTTCACTCGCTGTTTATTTCGAAGGTTTTCGTAATTCCACATTAGCAGGAACTTCGAGGCTTAAAATATCTAACATTACTTTAAATCTATACAGATAAATAAAATTGAAGTGTCTGTTTGTAATGTCAAAATAACAGCTTTATACTAAATGCATATGGAATTATATACGGTACTTATAAGAAAAACACAACTTTTAAAATTTTTGTCTGTCTGTCTGTTTGTTCCGGCTAATCTCAGAGCGGCTGGACCAATTTTAACGGGACTTTCACTGGCAGAAAGCTAATATTATAAGGAGTAACTTAGGCTAATTTTATTTTAGAAAAAGAATTAGGGTTTCGCTCAAAAAAACTTACCTAGGGAAACGTACCGAGCGAAACGAGGGTAAGTCGCTAGCGCTTAGTAAACAAAAAAATTTAATAAAAACTTAATTCAACCTTAATAAAATAGTTTTTTTTAGTTGGTAATTAAATCCATATCCAAATACGTCAAATTCTTAGTTTATAACTACATATCGGCAAAATTATAATTTCAACCAATATATTTTATTTTATTTAATAAATGTATGACTGTAATATGTTATAGAAAAAAATGTACTTTAAAAGTATCACATTTAAACTAAAGTAGCTATACTATTGAAAATACTTCGCACGCGAATCGCTTTAAGAAATTTTACATATTATGTTTCCCGATAGATGAATCTGTGATCATATTTCGTACAGCATACACGTACAATACGTTTAGTTACACTTAAGTTCTCACAGAACGACCCTACGGACATGTGGTCTTCTACGAGGTGGAATCTGTTGGTAATGTGAAAATAACAGCTTTTTACTAAATGTATACGAAAATATAAACGGTTCGTATAAAAATAAAAACAAATTAATAAATTTTTTGTCGGTTTGTCTGTTTGTTCCGGTTAATCTATGAAACCGCTGGACCGATTCTGACAGGAATTTCACTGGCAGATACATGATATTATAAGGAGTAACTTAGGCTAATTTTATAAAAAACTTAGGGTTCTGCGCAAAAAAATTAAAACCCATGAAATTGTGAACACAATCCGCGTACCTAGCAGGATGCACTCGAGCGAAGCGATGGTAAGTCGCTAGTTTATTCTAAATTTCTATTTCTTTCTACATTTATTCCATGCAATCTAAGTAAAAAGACATACCATCACCATCAGACTAAACTACATAATATCAACTGGAGAAACAGAAAAACATACATTCATACGCATACATTTTTAACTCCAGTAGAAATTAAAACTACGAGTAGGTACGTTGTCCATTTTAATAATAATATGCTCCTCTAGAGCATACTCCATACGATGTATTTTGAGTTTGCACATGAATATCGAACCTAATACAATACAATAAGGTAAGGGAAGCTAACAACTTACATATGTTATAGGTTTTTTAATTTACTAATATGACCTCTTTATATTTTTGTTTTCTATTGAAATTCTATATTATTTAATATTGGAAGGAAGTTTCTGAAACATTGTTTTCTAGATCAAAAGTTAGGGATTTATTTATTTCTAACAATTGGATTATTAAAAAAAAAGGTAATAACATTTATAAGAAGGATTTTCAACTGTATTTATTATACGACTATAATTAAATGTGCATTTGTCAACGTTAACTAGACTTAGATATTAAAAGTGTAGAGTAGAGGACATAGAATACTAATATCTTTTAATTAGTAAGTCGAGACAGACCAGCCTCTTTAACCCAAAGGAGGTAATCGTGCGGGCGTGGATCCTTAGGGAGTTTTTAATCCAACCTCTAACTTTGAGAGAGCATTAATGAGGAAATAACATCGAATTACTTAAGCCTATTTCGCTTACAATCTTTGATTGAATAAAATACTTATAAAATTCTCTTTCTTATTATAATTTAATTTACTTAACGTTAACTTTGCCAATATTGTGTTTATGTATGTATATATATATATATTTGATTTCACGAGTAATTTTAAATTTTACTCTATATGACGTCGTGATCGACCAAAAATTTAATATCAGAGATAGAAGGTTCGATTTTTATATTATGTAACACGTTTCCATACGCAGTGGTAGCAACCACTCGTTAGACCACGTGAAGCGGATTCAAATCCCGGGTCTCATACATCTGATATTTTCATGTGTGAATCATTTTTGACATGATTACCACTTGTTTTATAGTGAAGGAAAATATAGTGACTATTGTTAGTATAGTAGTAATATTAAAAGGAGTCCCGGACCCAGTAGTGGGACGCAAGAAAGAGGCTAAATACACCGTATTTTACATATTACATAACAGACTTTTTTATTTTTTTACTATTTTTTATGTGGCCTATAACTAATTTGTAAGTTTAATAACAGCACAAATATGATAAAAAAAAATAAAAACTTTACTAACTAAACATTAACAGTACTTCACGTTATATTTAAAGTAGGTCATAAAAATATATAACCACGCGTCACTATTAAAGTTTCACAACAATACGAATGAATTCAAGTGACCCATATAAAACAACAATTGTTTTCATACAGCATGAAGCTTATATTATAGAAAAGCGCACCAGCTCTTAATTAGAACTAGGTGGAATATATTAAATCTATTTAAAGTGTTACATAGTAAAATGAAATTCTAAATTGCGAAATGTATGCTCTGTACCATATTATGTATACAAATAACAAATGACCTATGAAACTTAAAGGTCGAAAAAACTTATATACTAATAATATTATAAAACTTAAGAGTTTGTTTGTTTGTTTGTTTGTTTGGTTGAATGCGCTAATCTCAGGAACTACTAATCCTATTTGAAATTTTTTTTTTGCATTAGATAGCCCGTTAACTGAGGAAGGCTATAGGCTATATATCATCCCGGAAAAATGTATGTTCCCGTGGGATAGATCTGTTTGTATCTAGGGACAAACCCGAAGCGAAGCGAAGGGGAGTTGCTAGTGTATAATTGGATGAGAAACGTAATATTAATAGTGTAATTTATTCCTCGATTTTACAATTAGTATTCGTCTACACGATAGATATTGTAGTACAGGGATGTCGTAGTTTGTCGAAACAAAGAGAGAGATAGGATACAGATCTAATGGTGTCACGTCCTCTGACAACACCTGCTTCTCAGCTAAAGGCTGCGGCTGCTGGCTGCATACACCACTTAAGCATAATAGCACCATATAATATGACCAATAGCACTATAGCATATGACTGATTAAAAAAATCTGCTATTTTTTTCCGAAATCCCCTCCGGAATAGATCCAGGGAAGTGAGAAAAGATTGTAAAACGTGGAACTTATTAATATTTAGAGGTAGCGCATTCTCTCGCAGCAGACAAAAATCATTGTGGTCCAATAATTAATTAAAGTTATAAATCATTTTACCCGAAAATAGGAAAAAGGGACTATTATAAAATATTTTTTTTCAGTTTCAATAACTTCTGAACGAGTTGGTTTATCGAAAAATAATAAGGGACGTTTTTTGAAGTTTAAATCCCTACAAGAATATGTTTTGGTCATTTGAATTCATTTATTGGCTTTTAAGATATAACTTTTTCCCATGTTATTTCTATGAAAAATAGAAATTCGCGATGCGCGATATCTAAATATTAATATTACGGTTTCCAGTTTTTACAGGTATCTATTTTTACTTCCCTGAATCAATTTCGGAGAGGATTTAAAAAAAAAATGAAAGTTGATTTTTCGAATCAGTCTTATTTTAGCAATTTAAATCGAACTGATGGATTAAAAATAGTGAAATAAAAAAAAAATCACTGTCCATATTAAGTGATGAAAATATTTAAAAAGCTGTAATTTTTACTTGGCAGTGGTAGCCCAGTGGTAATGCGCTCGGATGGGAAACCCAGTGAAGTGGGTTTGAATCTCGAGTCTTGCACCTCTGATATTTTCATGTGCGAATCATTTCCAACATGACTACCACTTGTCTCACGGTGAAGGAAAACATCATGAGCAAACGTTTACGTCTGAGATAACCTTACAAGTTTTCGAAAGTCATGTTCAGTCCGCCAATCCGCACTTGGCCAGCGTGCTGATCCCCTTCGTATTGAAGGGAGTCCCGTGCCCAGCAGTGGGACGTTAAAAAGGGTTGAATACAAAACAATTTCTACTTGGTGACCTTTTATTTTGCTTCTGTATTTGCTTTATGTAGGACATATTTTAGTGGTAGTAAATAGATTAAACGGTTAAATGTTTCCTTTATGTTTAAACATGTAGTGCTCCCGTTAAGGTCGCAAACATCTTATTAGCATTTAAATAGTTAATTTATCTTATGCGACGTGGCTAATCTAATGTTATTATTTTAACCCTTTAAGATCTAATGGCTTTGTACTTTATTACTTTCATTAAAACATCCTCCTTTAAACTACAAAAGCCTTGATTATAATATTACTGCTATAAAATTTATTAAGATATTAATTTAGTGTTAATTATATGTTACAGATTTATTAAAATCAAACTTTTAATTTATCCCAAAATTTAATATTTTCTGTATAACCTATGCCTCAATAAACATATTGTTATATAAATTATGCTTAGAATTACGCGTTAAAATATATTTGATTTTACCTTAGTTCAAGCCTAAACTGATTAAAACTGTTTCTATACTAGAATAAATTGATTCATATTATATTTGACTGATAACAAAAAGATAAAATTGCATTTGTAAATGTTGCATACATCAGAACATCAATTTGCCGTTGGACAACCAAAATTGCAAGAATGTTCTGCATAAACTGCCTCAAACTGTACCCAGGTGGCTTGCCCCACTAACGAAGCTGTCTAATAAATATATCTATAGTTTGTATTCACCCAATAAATAATTTTCTATATAGGTCAATCAGAAAGGCAAGGCAAGACAATAGCATTGAAATTTCAAAAGTACATATCGTACGAATAGAAACTATTTATAGTATACAACTTCCATATTTGAATCGGATATTATTCAATTTTTCATTGGTTTTAATTTTTTTTCGTGGGACCCTATTTCTTTTCTAAAATAAAAGTAGCCTAAGTTACTCCTTATTACATCAGCTATCTGCCAGTGAAAGTCTCGTTAAAATCAGTTCCGCCATTTCAGAGATTAGCCGGAACAAACAGACAGACAGAAAAAAATTGTAAAAAATGTTGTTTTGGTATATGTACCGTGTATACATCCATATGCATTTAGTAAAAAGCGGTTATTTTAATATTACAAACAGACACTCCAATTTTATTTATTTGTATAGATTATATTTAAAGTTGTTTTGCAGACTAAACCTAATGATACACATACATATTTATAATCATACCAGGGCATGGACGACCAAGCTTCGCTAGCCGTTGTTCGGGAACAATATAAAAATTGCGTTTTTCCAGAAAAGATACCAATTTAGAAAAACTTAAAAAGCAAAACCTTATCTAAATACATAATTTAATTCAAATCGTTAGACCTGTTTCCGAGATACACGAAGTTTTATATACTTGTACATATTATATACAAGAATTGCTCATTTAATATTATAAGATTACTCTCATATTATGTATGGAGTGCAAAGCATATTCGTTTCTTTTATCACCCTCAAACGATCTAGAATTTGCTTGTTTGTCATAAATTATTATTATCGACTCGTAGCTAAACCAAAGATTTAGCTACGAATCGAGCTATTTGTATTAAATTTGGTTACATGTGCGCCCCGGGACTTTCGCTAAGCTTAATTTATTCCCGATATTGTGTTATTGTATGCAGAAGTTTAAACCTCCCATATCTTACTAACATTAACTTTATGTACAATAGACTTTCTTGTTGGTCTAGTGGCTAGCATGTATAGCTGTTTATCCGGAGGACCTGGGATCAGTTCTCAGATCGGGCCAAATACAGGTACCTAATGGGTTTTTTTCAGAAATTTTCAGTAACAGCCCAGGGTTGGGAAGTTTTCAGTGTTATACTCCCGTGCCTCGGATAGCATGAAACGCCTTCGGTCCTGCGTCTGATCTCTTTTCAGTTATTTCAACTTATCTTCTCATTGGAGTTATCTTCCATTAGAGAAAGAATTAGAGAGTTCACTTGTGTTTGCGCCTGCATTTCTGAACTGTAATACTCGTATCTTCTGCACATGGCTAATCTCAGCGAGACTGGTCGACGAAGCTGGAATCGGTCAGAAGGGCATTATTGAATATATTAAAACATTGCCCTAGAAATTGATTTGTCCAACTATCGACATTTTGTAATATACGATCTAAGGATCCTTAATTAATGATATTTTTGTCTAGGTTGCATTCTTTTTTTTATTTATTTATTTATAGATATAATTACATCAACAGCTCATTGTACAATAAACAGCACTTTATAAACAAGTATTTAAAAGTTAAGCTAACAATGTTTAAGTAAACAAAAGTAAGTTGTGTGGATTGTAGTAATGATTTTTGTTATTTTTAATGTAATTTTGTATTATTTTCATTTTGTACTGTTTTTTTTTTATCTTTAATTTAGTTTTTTGTTGGGTGTGGGTATTAGGGTTGGCAGTAGAGAACGCCTTATTACATTACATGTTGAGCTAGCCTGTAAGTGTGATGTACAGTGTAATACTTTTTAAATTTGCTTTATATTGTTAGTTATATATCACATTGTATGTTGCGTTGGCTTGCCTAATAAATAAATAAAATAAATAAACACTACCCTCCGTACTAGTTTAACTGTATGACGGTAGAACGGTATTCCTCGCACGCATGTTCACTCGTTTATTACAGTATAGGCAAATATTTAGATAAAGCTTAACTTAATTAACATTTATAAATCTTCTTTATTTTTATTTTTTTTTTTGTTTTTTAATTATTCTATTTGTATATGTGAACTGTATGTATTATATTTGTATGTGTATGTATGTGTGCATGTATTTATATAGTATAATTTTAATTATAAGTGTATTTCCAGTTTGATAAAGGGCACTGAGGAGGCTAAAAGCCAAGAGCAGCATGAGGGCGATGTGCCACTCTTTTCATGGGAATTCCCGATCAATCCTAAATCTGTGCGTGAAATATTTTTAAAAACTATGACTGTAACATATTGTGCACGGAATATTGACCCCAAAACAAACATTGTTGAAATTTTTGTGCGTTTGTCTGTATGCAGTTGGTCTGTATATTCGTGTGCATCTCATGCAAAAAGTACTGAACCTATTTTAACTAAATTTTGTCAGTGAAAACTTAATACTTATTACTTGAGCCGACATTAATAAGGGTACCTCTTACTACAGGTAAACCTTTCATTCCCGCGCGAAAACACAATAACTGGTTTTGTCGAGTCGTCCTTAGAAATTTACTTGGCTAACGCTGGGTAAATCGTAAGAGATACATAAAAACAGTTTTATAAAAAAACATTTAACATTTATAATAAAAAAAAAACAACTTTTTTTTTTAAATGTCTAAAAGAACACTTTTATACATTTTAATTCCTTTTGATTGCTACATTATTATTAGTTCTTAAAGTATATGTATTGATATGTGTATTGTGTATAGCTACTATGCTTATTTGTATTAAAATATTTCTTGTCTTTCATGTACATATGTACCTATACACAACATTTTTGAAATTTTTAATGTTTATGTATATTATTTTTCTAACTCTGTTAGGTTCTATAAAAAATATAGTTTAAAAAACAAAAAAAAAAACACGCTTTAATGATGACCCGAACAGAAAAGTAAAAAATAATTATTTTCAGTATAAGAATAAAGCGATCAACGAGAAAATTAATGTTGTAAAAAAAGCGTGGGGTGCTTTGTACAATATTTTTATACTAACTCTACTTTTAGAAATCGTGCCAATAGAATATTTATAACACCTGACATCGAGCACCCCACGCTTATTTTCACAAGAATATTAATTTCCAACTTTACAAAGATATATATAAGAAGAAGAAAAGTACTATAAGGCATATTCTGTTCACTTAATTCAATTTACCGCTGGTCTTCTGAAGAATGTTATTGAGGGATTATGAATATTCAATTAAGTCGTGTCTAGAAAATAAGATTAATTTGTGTCGGTCCTTATACACTGTAGTTAATTATTCAGCAAAATGTAGATAGGGACCTTATCTCTTCTTATATACGTTTATATAGAGCGTTCATTTTTATAAATGACTAGCGGCTTACCCACGCCTCACTCGAGTGTGTCTCTAGCTGCCTAACAATAGTATAAAGTAATTTAATGGCCATTTTTTACGACTCCAGTTAAAGTAATTACGATTTCTGACAGTAAACACATTTTTATTACAGTAAAAAATAGCCTATATCACTCGGCAGTATAATTACCTATCCTTTCCTCACATTACCACTACATTTGTACAAATTTACAAAATTTACCTCTTTATAATATTAGTGTAGAATTTTATTCACTTTCTTCAATCTAAATAATATTAATTACGTTTTTTTTTAATTTAAATGAGTAACTCTAACACAAAAATGAAATTTGTAAGTCTCCTGTACTTCACTGAAGGATTGAGGATTAATACCTTCGTCAACTTATTATTATCTTTTAGTTCCCTTTTCACCATACACATATATATACAAAATTTAATATGTAGCTTATTTTTTTGCCCCTCCATTACATGTATGGAGTGGAGTGTAATCCTTTTTTTTTTTTTCCTAATTTGATTACAACATTAAGCGGTTTACAAGAGACTACCAACCAAGTAATGTTGTTCTAAAAATCTTCGAGTAAAACAGCTGTGACATACAAACAGACATGGCGAAATTATAAGGGTTTCGTTTTAGCCATTGACCTATGGAAACTTAAAAAGCATTTTCTATTTATTGCATCTATCTCACACTCATGGACGTAATCAACATGCTGACATTTCAAAAGCTAGGGTTTTAGACCAATTGTAATGTTTTTGTAAGTAACTGTACGAACGACCGAAATCTATCGGAAGAAACTTAACTTTAGTTTACGAGTAGCTGGTGTAAATTTCACTGTCCTTTTTTTTGGATTATCATCAGATCAGCTTTATCTTAATTAGACTTAACCTAATTACAAAGTTATAAATTGATACGGCATTTAGAATTATGTTACTTTTGGCATTTAAGTAGATTAAAATCGACTTCTAAGATTTTATTAGTTAGAATGTAGTTAATTAGTTAGTTACGAGATAGGTAAGTATGTCAATAAAAAATGTAGGACAATTTTCTATTCTTATGTAACCTACCGTACCGTCCATCACCGTCACGACCCAATAGGCTTGGAAGTTAGCTTGATTGAAACTACGCCTAACCACTACGGCGTTCCTGTGCTTAATTCTTACATTGAAATGAATATTAGTAGTTACCATAGAGATAATTGTTTCAGTTATAAAAAAATGTATATTTTTTAGATAAGAAAAAACTAAAACTTGAATAAATACAAAAAAAAAAAAACAAAAGTAAAAACTTTATATCCCGACCGGAATTCGATCGCGGACATATGTGATTGTTTATCTAGTTCCTTGGCCGCTTGACCACGATGCTTATGCCCGAGTGTATTAAATTATAGACCATATTTTACGTGGAATAATGCGAAAGAAAACCGCATGAAAAGTCGAAAACGCGCGTTTTCCCAGACAAGACTAATCGATTTTTCGCCCCCGAAAACCCCCACATGCCAAACTCCACCGAAATCGTTAGAGCCGTTTTCGAGATCACCGGTATAAACAAATATACAAGAACTGCTCGTTTAAATATATTAGATTTAAAACTGAATATAATGTTTTAACAATGATGTCCTCCTGACCGATTCCGGCCACGGCGGCCAATTTCATTGAGACTAGCCAACTGCGCAGGAGATATTATAGTGCACAAGTGTACGCGCAGACACAAGTGCACTCTCTATTCCTGTCACTCTCATACTCCGGTGGGTCGACTATTCGACACAACCGGTGAAAGTTAAGGCGCAGGACCGACGGCTTTACGTGCTCTCCGAGGCACGGGGGTGAAACACCGCCAACTTCCCAACTCCGGGCTGCTATTGAGGCTTACTAGACAGAAAGACTCAATAACTAAACTTGGCCCGACCCGGGACTCGAACCCAGGACCTCCGGGTGTGCAGCCGTACATGCTAGCCACTACACCACCGAGGCAGTCAATCAAAAAATTATAACAATATACATAAATAAATTAATATTTTTATTGGATATATTTGGTCAAATACCTAATAATTATCAAATATCAACCAAGACAAAAGATTGTAAGAAGTATTTATTGTATGTAATGTAATATACAAAGGGCACTAAACTTAGAGGGTTACGTGGAGATTAAATTTTAATTATAAGAGAAATGCGTGATCAAAACGTCAAATGAAAATTACTTTTTAATTTTGTATCATCGTCTTTGCTCTTAGGCTTTGGATAACTATTCTATTTGGTATCTAACGAAATTGTATCTAATTTTATATTATGTTATTCACTGATTATTTAATAAAAAAAAGAAGTAAAGATATTTTTATATAAAGTAGGTATTGAGCATCATATACCTAAGTTATAAGTATTCAAAATACTAATGGAAAAGTTTTACCAAGATCTTTTATGCATTCAAGTTTTAAGTGTTCTGGGGACATTTTTGAGTATATTTTATTTTGACTACGAAAAATATTGTTAAAAAATTTTATTTGTTTTCTAAAACTTTTTTATGTAGGCACATAACGTAAATCTACACATATAATAAAGCTATAACTTAAGCACGTCTGTAAAAAATATAGTCATTATTATCGAAACGTCGGCCAAATACACAGTTTTTAAAATTTCAGTCTGTCTGTCTGTTACTGTATCACAAGAAATTACTGGACGGATTTAATGAGATTCGGTATGATGATAGTTGATTAGACAGATTATACAACACAACATATAGGATAATTTTACTACGGAAAATGTTTCATCCGCAAAGAAAAATATAAAAACTGTTTTGAGTCACATAAAAACTATAGGTATATATATAAACTTTGTTACTTACATAATAAGATAGAAAAAATATCATAAAGCTAAACAATAGAAAAAGCTTTGATGAACTTTTTGACCCGAAGATGTCACCGCGATTTCGACCATTTCTGCCTCACACGTATGGTACAATCTTTCTCCCGAGTTTTTACTTGTGCGCTCAGCGCTACAGTATGGGGCTGTTAAAGAGTTGTATCTTCAGTTTTCTCAAAGTTGGACAACACACGCGCAACTACATAGTCTTACCTTGCATGTGACTATGAGACAACACTAACCACATATCATCAGACGGATCATGCTCTTACCTCTATCTCTCTGGAAGCAATTCCCTAAGAGGATTGTGAAGCTGTAAATTTTCATACATAAAGCGATAACGTTTATCCCACCATCAATATAATCCAATTTTTATAATTTTTCGAAATGTTGTAGATATAATAAAAACTATGTCCATTGTCCGTACGTTTTTATTTTAAAGAAATATTGAGCATGATAGAAGTTATTAACATCTAAATATCTGTATTTTTGACTTAAACACTTCCTCGAACATTTTTTTTTTCAATTAAACTAAACTGAATTACTAAAAAAGAAAAAGTACATACTTAGATTAATGAATCTAATGAGACCAAAATTGTCTCATTACGTAAATGTTTAGGGGGGTGAAAACGTTATCGCTCGAAACAATATTTCAAACAGGGAATGTAGTTAATTGCCTCTAAGATTTGCAACTCTCTCTATCGTACCATACGGGTTCTCAAAGCGGTATGAAACAGATAGCATTTTTTTAAAAACCTATTCGCGCCGCGTATCCACACTTCATAATCCTCTTAAGGGTTAAGCCATTAAAAATCTATCTTTATGATTTTTATTTATATTTAACAATCTGTATATTTATGAATGTGTACATTAAACATTTTTTGGAAAGTCTTATTTTTATAAATATCTTATATTATCGACATAGGACAAATAAAGAATTTTTAGATTTTTTTATCTGTCTTCTGTTATCTTATCACGCGAACATCACTTGACGGATTTTGGTAAAATTTGATACGGTACGATACAATCAGCTATCAGCTGATTGTCCGGCTCAACATATAACACTCTTTTAACTGCAAAAAAAATGTTCCATATAATTACATTGATTACTAAATAATTATCATGCCAATTTGTATAAATAGCAATTAAGAAATTTTCGGCTAAGAGAAAAAAGATTATAACACTATTTTCACCTATCCCTAGATAATTATCACAGTTCCCGGGGGACCTTGATACTTCAATAAAAATCTTTAGTGATTAAGAGCAAAATTACTAAAGGAGTTATGTACAATCTTCAATCACTTTTGATCACAGGTCAGGTAGGTCGATCAGTATTAAGAATTACCTCAATGTTCCTCGTGATAAATAGATAGGGTACATATGCCATATCTAATATTGTCTGCCTGCTTGTGGTTTGTGCGTGATTTGCGTAAAAATAATTAAGAGTATTTTGGTCCGTGCTGAAAAATAAAAGAATAAAGTATAAAGATATAAAGAAAAATATAATAACTACCTACATACCTATATATATTTACTATACATAGATATGGGTTTGATTTCCTGATATTTCCTAAATCTTTTTAAAAAGGATTTAAATGAAGTAATTTTTTTTCTAAAAATACAATAATTTGTCTTTGATTGAATGAAAAACTTGATATTTTCGGTACTTAAGACACTTCTTCCACGTTCCGTGTGTTTGTTCCATGATATTAATTAGAGTCGAATTTAAATTATAAGATTTCATGGTTTTCTTTTATTGTAAGGCACAGAGTTTAATCGAGAGATTTTATCCTTACCATAAACTCTATTAGTTAGTACGATAAAATAGCGGTGGTGTATTTTACCATATTTTTAGTTGGTTCGATTACTGGTTCAGGTAAATTTTTATTAAAAAAAAAATTAAATGCAATTATTATTATTTTTTTAAATAAAGGAATGTTGCCTTTGAGTAAAACTCGATATCTTCAATTTTTTAGGTACATTCCTTCTATGTCCCATCCATTTGTTCCATCTTGTATACTCATCTCATATGAACGTATAATAAAACTAATAGCTTTTACTGACGGGTTCTTTCGCATAGTTTATTCCTGTATAATTTATGTGCTCCTAAGTTTTATAACACCAGCACTAGTGATAATATATATAAAGTTTTTTAAAAATTGAATGGAGTTCCAGAGAAAAACGCGTTCAAACAAATAAAAAACTAACAAACAAGTAAACTTTTCATCTTCATGGATAAGTATAGACATAAATAATGGCGACAAGTAGGCTATTTAACGTATTCCTGTCTCACAAGCATTCGCGGCGATTGGTTGAACAACATTGCAAGTGTCTTGGAACGTGACGCGAATGAATCTTAGATAGGAAAACTTGATGAAGCTATGGGTTTTACGTCTGGGTTTACGACGTAACTTTATATTATGTGCTATGTACTAAGCATAACTGAGTAAGTGGCTTGTGTGTACATGGCGAAAATTTGCGTCGCTAAGTTACACATACATACAGTAAGTAAAACGTATACTACTAAGACCATTAGTTTCAATTTTTGCAACCAACCAAATTTTTTTGACCAAATTTCAAACAGTTTTTGACCAAATTTCTCCGAATTTATTTTCAACTCATTCCTTTAACTACATGAATACAATCTCTCGTTCAGGAGAAAAGACAAGAACTGGTTCGTCCCTTTCATTTGAGTTCATACAAAAACTTCAATGATTTACTATACACATAACATACTCGTACTTAAAAATTTAATGCGGTAATATTTCTCATTTAACTTGTAGTTTTTTAGTTTCTTCACTTACTTCAAATTGTTTAAAAATAACATAATGAATTTTGAAACTGTTTTCACTAACAGGAAGAGCGATAGATGAAGGAGGCTTATGTCTGTGTCACCATGATACATATGTGGCTATCCTGTAAGGTACACTCACTATAACTATTTTTATCTATTTAAACGAACTGTACGTAAGTTACTTGTAAATGATAACCAATAGACTATATTACTCGTATAGTGATAAAGAAATATTATAGGGAGGACGTGTGTGTATAAATTCAGGAAGATATCCTATTCCTTCACTCTCATAGTCCAAATGAGACGGTAAAATGAAATGATCGGAGATAAACTGAGACAAAGCATTGCTTCTAATTCTTATACTCTCCGAGGTACAAAACACAATACCCTGCAACTTAATATAGACTAATAATGAAAATTGCTTGACGAAAATGCATAAGAACTGTTTTGATTCGATACTTGAACTCGACACTTGAATGATTTAAAAAGCCAATGACATCTATACATCTATACATATTATAAAATTCTAACTAAGCTGAATCTGTACATTAAATATTTTTTGGAAAATCTTATTGAAATAGACATTATTATCGATACAGAGGCCGAATCTGTAGTTTTTAGAATTTTTGTCTGTCTGTCTGTCTGTCTGTCTGTCTGTCTGTCTGTCTGTCTGTCTGTCTGTCTGTCTGTTACCGCATCACAGAAAAACCACTGGAGGGATTTTGATAAAATTTAGTATGATGATAGGTGGTTATCCGGGTCAACATATAGGATACTTTTTACCGCGGAAAAATATCTAATTTCTGAGAAAAAACACAAAAACTGGTTGGAGTAAAACCACGATGATACTATTTATAAATAGTTTAGCAAGGTAATTTACTAAATATGGTAAAAACTATTAAAAATAGCTCATCTTGAAAATCAAATTATCAATAGCGCTATTTTATTCATTAAAATAATTATTTTAATTAATATTTATTTATGTGTATTTAGTTAGATACTCGACAATAGATGTCGCCATGTGTTTTTAAAATACGTAGTTTTAATTCCAAAAAAATGAATGTACGAATGTATATAGAATTACCTACTACTAAATTACCCGCGGCCCCGCCCGTGTTGAAATTATCATTAAAGCAAACTTTTGATTTTATAAATGAGTAACTATACACATAATAAAATTGTAACTAAGCCGAATCCGTAAATTCAATATTTTTCGGAAAATCTTATTGAAATATTCATTATTAGCGATATAGAGGCCGAATCTATAGTTTTTAGAATTTTTGTCTGTCTGTCTGTATGTAACTGCAACACAGTAAAACCAATGGAGGGATTTAGATGAAATTTGGTATGGTGATAGCAGGTTATCCGGGTCAACGCATAGGATACTTATTACAGCAGGAAAATATCTCATTTCTGAGAAAAAATACAAAAACTGGTTAAAATAAAAGCAAGATGATACTATTAACATTTTAGCAAGATAACTTAACATGTTAAAACTATTAAAAAAATCTTATCTTAAAAGAAATATCAATAGCTCTATTTTATTCATTAAAATAGTTATTTTGATGAAAATTTATTTATGTGTTATTTAGATATTTGACAATAGATGTCGCCATGTGTTTTTAAAATACGTAGTTTTAATACAAAAAAATAATAATGTACAGATATGACCTTTCTATGACTTTATTAGAATTACTAGGTACTAAATTACCCGCGGCCCCGCCAGTATTCAAATTATCAATAAAACAAACTTTTTGGCTTTATAATTTAGTAACATATAAGTAATATTTTGTTGGTCGAAACAATTTTCAAATGACAATATTTGTAAATTTTTATTGTTTAGTAAATAATGTTAATATATATTTTTTATCTTTTAATGTAAAATTAGGCAAATGCAAATCCAACTCGCGCATTATAGGTTTCGTATAGCAAAATTCTGTGTTGTTTTCCGTACTTACGTGTTTTGTTAGGTTAATACTAAAATAAATATGAATAATATTTACGTTTTCGCAATATCGACTCATTTAATCAACCGTAAAAATAAGTGGAAAACAAGTTAATAGCTGTTAAACTGACAAAGCGGGTAACTAAAACTAAACTAAAAATATTCCATATCTCAAAAACTTTGCAAAAGTATTTTAGGAACTGTTATATCTTAACTTTTTTAGTTTTTTTTTTCTGGACGTAATTTCTTGGAAGGTAAAGGCTTAAAGGACACAATAAAATGCTTACGACTTTAATCATATTAGCCGAGCCATATGAAATAATAAAAAGTGTTTGCTTAGAATTATTTACTTATTACACTTTCTTTTGAAAAATATTACTAACTAGCGCTACTCAATCCCTGTTTCGCGACAAATTAACATTAAGAAAAGTTACCATTATGTAATTTATATAATCAGCCAAATATTAAATTAATCAATAGCTGTCTATTTGTAAAAAATATTAAAATTAATTCCGTAGTTTGAGAGTTTATCGCCCAAAACGAAACAAACAAACAAACAGAACAGAAGTATAGACATACATAAATGTTATTGCTAAAACAAGAAGTGCAATATTACTAAATATGAGATTAACGGAGGAACCTTTGTGGCATTGTCAATCACTGCCATTATTTAGTGGTATAGGTATATAAGAGTATACTAATGTGTAAAGCCTAAGAATTTGGTTTTTGATAATCTGAACGCGGGCGGAGCCGCGGGAAATGCTAGTTTAAAATAAAAATATGTGCACTAAAATCGTTGATAGATTCTCTCAACTTGGTTTAGTATCAATGTGCTGACTGTACATAGATAATATATACTATAACATTTGAATGAAAATCCCAAATTACAAAAAGAAGAGTAATATAAAAGGTCAACCTATAAAGTAATTCTCTCAAATTCCTCTCAACGAAATTATTCGCGCAACCTTCAATGGTTTTGTATTAAGGGCCCTTTCCTAGTATAATTCCATTTTGGGTTTCTTTTCATCGACCGAGATTAGGCTGTAACTCCCTTTTTAATATAACTGGAGATCCAAATATAAGAATTAAGCTATAGATAGCTACAACATGTTTTACAAAACCAATGATACTACAGCCTCACCTAATTTTACTTCTGTAAGATATTTCAAATTCTATAAGAATATTCTGCGAAATACAAATAGGTACAATTCTGTTTTTAACAGACACCTTATTTTCTTTCACTTTATTTTTGTGTGTTTAATAATGTTTTCGAATAAAATGTATCGTTCTATCACATATAAATAACTACGAACTAAGAATTTCGATACTTTTGCAGTTTGATTTATCGGAGCTTGCCTCTAAGCTATTTCTGCTTTGTTAATGGAAGGGGCAACTCGGTGTCAGTCTTTTCACTTTCCTGAAATGACTTCGCTTAATGGTATGAAAAAGTTTTAAGAATTCCTTTAAGTTTTTTTTTTGGTTGTCCCGGAGTTTATATTTTAGGACGGAGGGAATTAGAATGTAATGTACTGTGATAAATAGGAAATCGTGGAAGGGACCATTATCACTACACTTTTTTGTACATAATAGAATTCGTTCAATTTAATAAATTCTTTTAATTAATTTTATTGAAATTTCGAAATTGTGGAATAAAAATAATGTTTAAGAACAGTTAACGTTTAATTGGTTACGACAGACTCGTACAATGATACATTTGTCGTTACAATTTCACATAACCGTTAAGTGCAATAATTTTTTTTAGTCTCATATTGGTTTCTTTTAATCCTACTAATATTATAAATGCGAAAGTTTGTAAGAATGTATGTATGTATGTACGTTTGTTACTCTTTCACGCCAGAACGGCTGAACGGATTTGGATGAAATTTGGCACAGAGATAGATTATAGTCTGGGATAACACATAGGCTACTTTTTATCCCGGAAAAATGTGTGGTTCCCGTGGGATTTGTCTTCGTTTTCCAATAGGCGAACCCGAGCGAAGTGAGGGTGAGCCGCTAGTAAGACATAATTATTACCTGCGGATTTGTCGACATGCTTTATTTATATGCCTTTACTATCGTGTGTAGATGCTTGCTTACTCCAGATAGTCTATTTTGTCATCCAATTCTTTGCAGATGTTTTATTATGATGGAGTAACAAATGTTCACGCACATAAATACTTTCATTTTTCGTTATTTCTAAGGACGGTAGCGTGATGTTAGATAGCCTTCCTTCCTTCCTTTATAAATAGACTATAAAATGTGAAAAAGAATATTTCGAATCGGACTGTTACTTCCTGAAATTAGTTTGAAAACAAAAAAATGAACATAATTATAACCAATGTATCTCCTAACTTAAAGTTCAGAACACTTAACATCTTTTGCAACCATTAAATAAGCATGAAAAGTTTATAGAAAGTTGTTTCATTTAATACCTAAAAAGACCAAAATATATCATATTTTGTTTGATTTCTTTTCAATAAAACATTTTTTTGTGATTATATTTGTATAGTACAGGGTGAAACAAACAAACGGGACGTGGAAGAAGAGTATTTCAAATATTGAAGATACAAAATATGTATACATATATTAATGTAACTAACCTGTATATGTATACTATATACATCTTGTAATGCTTGCAGTGTGTTACCGTTCTAATTTAATTTCGCGTGGATGACAAATGAATCGCGAACAGCTCCATCTATCTATACATATTATAAAATTCTAACTAAGTCGAATCTGTACATTAAATATTTTTTGGAAAATCTTATTGAAATAGACATTATTATCGATGCAGAGGCCGAATCTATAGTTTTTAGAATTTTTGTCTGTCTGTCTGTCTGTCTGTCTGTCTGTCTGTCTGTTACCGCATCACAGTAAAACCACTGGAGGGATTTTGATGAAATTTGGTATGGTGATAGCTGGATATCCGGGTCAACATATAGGATACTATTTACTGCGGGAAAATATCTCATCTCTGAGAAATCTATACTAAACGTTAAACGTAAGTAGGGACGAACCCGAGCGGAGCGAGGGTGAGTCTCTGGTATGTCATATGAAGCAAGCATGTACCAAATAGGAAATAATAGACGTCAAAAGTCATACTTGTAAATAAAATAGAAAAGCTATACCAAAAAGATTTTTTATTGCGATATCTAATTGCTGGCATCATTTTTATAAACCTATGTTTATAAAAGTGATGCTAGCGATTTAAAAGCGATGTTAAAAAAATAATTAGTTAAAAAAATAGTTTAAATTCAATGTAGATGAACCAAATAGTTACTACGTATTATTTTTATCGACAATATAGGCGGAACGCCAGACAGTTTATACACAAAGCAATTTTAATTGTCAATTTACAAGGCAAGGTTTTCAGCATTCAATTATTATCAAACTATTTTTATTTTACTAAAAGTTCGCTGCATAAAATTATCGTTAATAGAATTAATGGATAGTGGAACAATTAAAACGTGAAAATGTCTATTTATGTTTTAGCTAAAATATTTTTTGATATTAAATGAGCAATTCTGTAGTATTTTTATTTGGTGTATCTCGAAAATGGCATTAACGATTTGGATCAAATTTTGTATTTAAATAAGATTTTACTTTTTAAGCTTATCTAATATCTATATATAGGTGAGGCGTCTCTTCTGAAAAAACGTATTTTTAACAAAAAAGAAAGATTTTTTTATTAACTAATTGTTAGAACCTTTTTCTATCTGTTATAAGAGCAAGATCACATATCGCCATGTCGATATAGATAATTATATGTATTACTATTGTCTCTTTGTCACTTGACAATTGACTCTTACAAAAATTAACACTTTAAAGCTTAATATTTCACAAACGGATCCCTTCGATCGAAAAACTGTTTTCACAAACCCGCAATATATTTGAAATACCTATCTAACGACACCCCACTTCATACAAAAAAATCAATATTTTATTTTATTACATTGTCGGCGTGACTAATACGTATATCCATGCCAAATTACAGCTTTCTAGTACTAAGAGTCTCTGAGTTAAGCTGCGGACAGACATAAGGACATGGCGAAACTATAAAGGCTTGTAACTACGGAGCCCTAAAAAGCAGTAATAATTTATTTTTAGAATTTCTATCGTGAAAATCGTGTAAGAATTCAACAACACTTAAAATACGTGAGTACTTCGATATCGTATTAACTGGAACTTGAAGATAGGCTCATAACAAGAGGCGTAAAGAGTGACATCAAAGTAAAATATGGACGAAATCTTTTCGTGTAATATTCAGGCCATTATAAGATGCATCTCAAAAAGTATTCGTTTGAAGATGTAATAAAATCGGTCAAGTGCGTGTCAGAACGAAATTTGCTCGCTTTCTACGTGTAAAAATGGAAATTTTGCAGGGATACTAATGATATAACACATTACATAGTATGTTACACTTAACAATACTTTTTCATGTTTATTTCTATAATTAAAATAAAAAATACATAGGTATATATTTTTTTATTTACGTTACATTTCTGGGAAAATCCAGAAAAAAAAAACGCTCTTTTTATTAAATTTTATTTCCAAGGTACACTTAAATTCTTAGTGATGTGTCTTAGTAGGTATCTTAGTAGTAGTGATGTATCTTAGTATTTTTTTATATTATAAGAAAAAATACATTTTTAATCGCAAACTTTCCAAAGGATATTACTGTGATTTGACTTTAAACTAATATTCCATATTACGAGCATAGGCAGAATGCCTAATAAAATTTCTATGCAAAAAGCTTAAAAATGTAGCTACGTTAGAGCGTGAAAAAGAAAGAATCTACAAACATAATTTCAAAATAATATTAGTAAGGAATTTAGGTAGGAGAAGGATACTACGAGGGTAATTATTTTTTAACATGTGTCAAAACATCTCAATGCCCATTTTGTTTTTTCAACCAACTTCTTCAAAAAGGAGGTGGTTCTCAATTCGTCGAAATGTTTTTTTTTTATGTATGTTCACCGATTACTCGAAGACGCCTGAACCGATTTGAAAAAATATTTTTTTGTTTCAAAGGGTATTCTTCCCAGGTGGTCCCGTTTAAATTTTATCGAAATTGGTCAAGCGGCTTTTCAAAAATGAACAGTAAATTATTTTGAAATAAATGGCTTAATCGAATATATTATTATAAAAAACTTTCTCCTTACAAATTACCTGCTAATTACGTCTATACTAAAATGGAAAAATAAAAACTTAAAAAAACATCCCCACTTCCAGGCACTAAAAAATAAAAAATAACTAAACGGGGGTTTTGCACGGTGTGCTTTAATTTGTATCGGCTGGCACCGACTTCGAAAATATCTGATTAGGTATCTTTTCTAAATGGAAACTCCCGTTTAGTTATTTTTTAATTTTCAGTGCCTGGAAGTCGGTTTTTTTTATTAGCCTTGCTACATTTTAATAGATCTTAAGAATCTTGGAATAATTCCGTAATACATTGTTTTTATGTTAGGTACTCTATTGGTTTACACGGCGCATGCCAGAAAAGTTCTCAGTCGGCACGAATTTTTTAGATATCTTCAACAATTATCATCATATTTTAACCGATTTACACGAAACCTTAAATAAATATACACCCAAGCCTTTCTTATGAATCACTCCGTCCATTGTGAAAATTGTAAGAAAGTTCGTTTGGTAATTTTCGGGTTTATCGCGTTCTGACATAGAGACAGACTCGGACTTTGTTTTATAATATGTAGTGATATTCATCATTAAATCAAGCGTTTTATGAATAACACTCCCATTAACTTATATTACTCTAACTATTGCAGAAATTGTTTTATTTAACTGACAGCTTCTGTGGCGTTGTCATCCTCAATATTAAACTTATGATGACAAATATAGATCAACTTTCGTCTCAGTTTGTACCTGTAATAAATATCTCTTTCTCCATACTAATATAGACTGTATTCTAATTGCCATAGCAACTATCTGTCTATGCATATCTCATCCTAGTTATTGATACGCTCCACAAAGGGGTCAACTTTCCTATAATTTTCTCGACAAACCACAAATCAGGCTGACCCCGATAGCGTACATTGTTATCAAGAGTTTGCTATCGCTTTATTAGAGTCTAGGTCTTTCTTATTACTCGATAGGATCCTTCTCTATATACTAAATGCTGTTAGTTCATCTATATAGAACAAATAAGCAAATCCACCGAGTTCTTCTCAATACGCTACGAGTAATGTTACATACGAAGATACTTCCTTTCACATTTACTTTATATAATAATCTTTGCTTTTTATAAAATAAATATAAATAAGTTGGGACATTAACACATAGCATCATCTAGTTCCATGGTAAGCTACGAAGCTTGTGTTATGGATACCAGATAGTTGATACACTACACACATATAACTTTAAATACATATATGTCATAAATATAAACACCCATGACTGGAGTACAAACATTCGTGCTCATCACACAAATGAATGCCCCCAGCGGAACTCGAACCCGCGACCGCTGGCACAGCAAGTAGGGTCACTACAACTTGAGTCAAACGTGTCGTCGTTACTTCCAATTTAATTATTTTTAAGATTTTAGGAACTGTGTGCTTGACATCTAATTTATATTTGTACGATACTAAAGCTCAATCAAAATCCCATTTTTTTTATTTCGGGGCAGAACAAGGATTACGATACCTATTGCACGCATTGGAAAAAAGTAGCTCATATCTTGGGTCTATGAAATATAAATGTGCGAAGCTCGTTAATTTATTGCTGTTACTGCGTAAAAGAAAAAAAAAACTAACAACCGAATCAATTATAATATCAAAGTCAGGTTGACAATAATCAAGCTGTTGATATATGAAAAAAATATGACAAATAAAGTATTTCGCTTTGTACATTATGCACAGAGTACAAATTTGCCATCCTTGATGTATCTTATGTAAAATGAAGATAGTATTTTACTTTTTTAAAGTTATCTAAAACTAAAGGTTTTGTCACGGTTTTACAAGTCCCTTTCACATTCTAAGAAAAATAAAATGCTAATAGCGAATGTCAAAGTAATTGAGGTTGCTGAAATTAATGTTAAAAGATTCCATTGAAAGTTTTAAGAAACGAACGGTATTATTTATTCAGTCAAAGTAAGTTTAATTAAAAGGCTCTCATTGAAGCTATTGGAGACCAAAATCAAGTATTTTAATTAATACAATCCTCATCATCTTCGTTTCAATTAATTTAAGGGTGGATTCGCTCTTTTTTAAAAATATTACATAACTGGCGACTCACCCTCGCTTCGCTCGGGTTTGTACATTGATAAATTTTAACATAGTTTAAAGTAGGTAAATATTATAAAAAATGAAAAAATATCCCTTCCTTGAGAAATGATTGATTCTCCATTCAATCTTCCATCCACATTTTCAATCCCGTATATATTATGTTTTCCAGTATGAAAACTATCCAGATGAAATTTAGTAAGAAGATAGTTTAAGACCCTAGAAAGGACATAAGATACTTTTTATCTCGAAAATCAACCCTCAAAGGGGTGAAAATCGGGATGAAAGTTTGTATTGGGAAGCAAGCCAGAGACAAACCCGAGCGAAGCGAGGATGAGTCGCTAGTAAGCTTATAAATAAAACATATATTGATAATTGAAATAAAGTAATTTTAGGTATTTGAAATAATTCAAATGAAATATGTAAATGAAGTACTTATATATTTGTTTAGGTGTTATTTAAAACAAATGCTTGACATCAAATCCTTCACAATGAGATTGGTGGCCTTTATAAAGAAGACTAAACATGCCTTAGTTTCTCCGTTATACCGGCTACGGTCTGACACTTAGCTGTGTTGCAAAGGGATCTTGTACAACCTTCATTTCTCTAACAAAATAATTAAAATGATGTATGCTTAGAAGCATTGTTACTATTGTATTCCTTTTCTAAAGGATTTCTAAATCCTTAAAAAACTTAAATAGCTAAATGTAAAAAGTTTTTGTTTATTTACAATTTGTAGTGGACCACCATGACATAAGCAACTATTCCATTAGAAACTACAGAACCATATTTTTTTACTTGAATATTATAGAAATTATGAGCTTTTATAAATAAAACAATGGCTTTGAAGACTTACAAGCAGATAAGCCCCAAGTGCCGAAGAACCGGAATATTTTAATATTAATTAGTAACACTTTATGATCGAGCTTATAATTCCAATAGTTTTCTCTATAAAAACATTTCTCAGATTATTAATTGGCCCTTAATAATTCATAAAGTTTCAGTAGATTCTATATAAATAAGCTTTTTTTCATTTTTTCCTTCGGGTTGAGAAGAATAATTAATAATTTTAAATATTATGATTATTACTATAAAAAAACTTTAACACACTTTCTACAGCAACAGTGTATTTATTACGCCATACTCTATACGCGTTTCTGTTTGTTTTAAGACACACAAATAATACAGTGATCGTACATACGTTTCTTGTATTAGCATAAAAATAGGAAACCCGACTGTGTACGTGTGTGTTATACGTAGTCGATTTTTTTAATTTTATAAATTATATTTTTATTTGCAGTTTTTTAGTTTTGGTCAGTTATACATTTTTAGTATTATTTAAAAAATTCTTATCCTTAAGTATTTTTAAACATAATATTTACAAGTTATGTGTATTTTAGTAATCGCCCATCAAAAACCTATATTTTGATACCTCACTCGATTGATTCGGACGAACGAAATTTCTTCAAGACACAAATTGGCATTTAGGATCTGCTATTTTGATTTTTAATGATATCTGTATACCCTGTGACACTCGCGTTATCAAGACGATTCTAACGACGTATGAATCATCAAAATCGGTTTAGCCGTCTATTAATTATGAGGGAACATAGCGTCGGACATATATACATACGTATATGTATGTCAAACACATAACCCATTTGAGCTTCGCCGGAGCCGGGTAAAGATCGTATAACTATTATATATAGATATCATAAAAAATAATTATAACTAGTTTCTTACCTGACTTGATCAATCACAATCATTAGAACTACTTTCTTATTTTAGCTTAAAATATATTTGGACTTTTTCGACGATTTATTTTGATTTTTTGTTCATGACCATCTCAGAATTACGATTCAATTCTTATATCGATGTAATTTTAAGAAAGCTTTGTTGTAGACACTAGATTCAAATCATTATATACCTATTATATTTTATATGCAAACGCTTTCCGATTACAGCAATATCATTGCAGCACTTAATACAATTATTTTACTGGTACATAGCAAACCAGTAAGCCAGCAGAAACCAATTTCATAGACTGTCCATATTTGTTAAGTTATTAATATTTACTTCAGATGTCCTAAGGTAGTTCTAGAAATAAGTCATTGTTTTATATCCCTCCAACAAGAACTAAAAATATGTTAGTAATAAGTGTTTCGGGCTTGTAATAAATATAATGTAAAATTTACTAATATTGATTTGCATACTACGAGTAAGTATGCAAATCAATATTCACACAGTTTAAAAAATATTAGAGAAGATTTATAATTAAAATTTCATTTAGATTAATAATTAGTAAATTTTTTGTAAGGTTTTGTAAGATTTTTACTGCTTCTTTCCTCTTTTTCGACTGCTCATCAATATGATATGTTAATTAGTGGAAACTTTATTGGTGTGGTGTACTATCTTTTATGGATTTTCCGTGAGTGCATAAAATACTAATTGTTTTCCAATTATAAATAAATAAATAAACCACTCGACAACAGTCAACAGCAGTGCCAACAGACAGCCAGACAGTAATTCTTATTTATTATTAAACAGAGAGTGAGAGAGATAGTTCACATTTCACGTAAGTAAGGCTATTTATTTAAATATATGTATATGATTAATTTAAATATAAACAAAAAACATTTATTATATTAGTTTGTTTTGAGGCAGGCACACAAGTAACTTTAGTCCGTATTAAAGTATTATTATCGATGTAGTAATTTTTTACTTTGTAGTAGTATATCTGACACTTGATATTTTTATAAATTCGAAATGTAGTTACATATCTGTATCACAGATTTTTAACTTTAAAAAACACCGACAGTCCATAAACATATTGTTTTTAAAAACAGATAACAACGTAGCTTATACCATTTATTTCATGCATAGATACAAAAACGCATTCCACGTCACGTTAAAACTGTGTACTTTTTGCGGCTTACAGCGCGGCTAAATATCAATGACAGCGCGAAAGATTTATTATGTTTCACAAGAAACAGAGTAAGTTTTGCTGCAGTTGGCTTACCGATAACTTGGCCAAGTAGCTATTTAAGAGCTTTTAATCTGTCCGGTGTCAGTGTAAACGTTTCCGACTCGAATGTAAATGATATTTATTCACTAGAATTTATGGCGGAACTTTTGTTAACTTCTGTGATAATTCTGAGACTGCATTCATGATTTATTGCTTCTAGATAGTAAGTTTTGTAAAAAGTTTACTATGATAAGTTAGGAAGTCGCCATCGATATTTTATAACATACATCTTTAGGTCAACTTTATTAAATTGTAGCACTTATGTTGTTACTTATATATACATTTTTCATCTCTAATAATTAACAATCAAATCAATAAGCTTTGACACGACGATGATAAGATTTATTCACTTGTCGAGGAGGCTCCCGGCTTCAGCATTAGAACCTAGACTCCATCTGCCGCTATAGGTTCTTCTCAAGTTAAGTCCATCAAGCCGAAACTCAATGGAGTGTCTAATAAATGATAGATTTATTTTACACAAAGTATTAAAATAAGACTATATTTTTGGAGTTTTTCCGCGGGTTTATTTAAATTATTGGTTCCCGAAGTTTCGAATACTTTACATCAAAAAAAATCGTCACGGGAATAGACTCCGAAGAGAATTTATTTTACAATGTCAAATATTCGCGTAAATTTAAGAAAGCTGCTATAAGTAAAGCTGTTTACATAGTGTGTTTTTAAGGAGTTCTTTTCATTCCAAACCATCCACTACTACTACTAATGCTATAAATCCAAAAGTATTTTAGGTTGTCTGTATATCACGCAGCAATGGACAATATATTGTTATGGATAGTACAGGTAGTTTATGGATCGAAGAATAGATGGACTACTGTACTAACTTTAGTACAGTAGGTCAAATGGTTATATACCATAGTAGGCCTAGTTATAAACCATAATATTATTATAGATATTTTAAATATTTATTACATTATTTTAAGCAATGAAATATATTAGCAATGTTTCCTTGAAAAACACATCGAAATACATGCAATAGATTCTTCGAAGTAGGAAAACGGTATACTTATATCGTCACCCGATAGGAACTCCTTATTAATCCTCGACGTAAAAGAGGGGTGTTAAAAGCTTAACGTGTGTATATATATATCCGTGTATCTGTGTATCTGCGTATCTGTGTATTTGTGTATGGCATTGTAGTGCTCAAACGGATGCACAAATTTTAATTATTTTTTTTTAGTTTGCAAGGTGACTCGATCGAGAGTGTTTTTAGTTATACATCAAGACAATCTGTTCAGCCGCTTGTAAGCCAGCTCTAGTCTAGACGATGAAAGGATATGAGTATTGAGAAACTTCCACAAATGTAAGCAATCCATTCGAAACTTGGTATCCCCTTACTTCAATGACATTGCAAGAATATGGTAACCTTAGCTTGATGCTGCAGCGTCACCTATCATCTCAAGATATTGACAATAACCTATTCAATGAGGTCACTCATTGAATAGGTTATTGTGTAGTGTGTAATGTTATGATATTCTAAAAGTTAACTCCAAATGTTGCGAAATAATATCTATTTTTGGAATAGTCTAGTAAATAAATTTTAACGATATATATAGCTACATTTTTTTTAATTCTCTTTACCCGCCATAGACATATGTATTACGTAAGTAAGTAATCTGTTGTAGGTTTCATTGTGATCTAACATCAGCTTAGCCACACAAGCTACATATGTTTAAAATCATGCAAACTTCTGCTATTATACTCGTTATATTAGTAACTAGCGACTCACTCTCGCTTCGCTCGGGTTCCTCGGGAAGCGTCGTCCTTAGCTTGCTTTCCAATACAAACTTTTATCCCCATTTTCACCCCCTTAAGGGATGATTTCCGGGTAAAAAGTATCCTATGTCCTTCCTAGGCTCTCAAACTATCTTTTTACCAAATTTCATCTAAATCGCTTCAGTAGATCCAGAGATTACCTCCTACAACCTCACAAACTCATAAAACTTTACCTCTTTATAATATTATTAGTAATTAGTTAGATAATAAAGGTTACTAAAAATATATACATATAACCAACAAGTACTAAGAAAATGGTTGTTCGTGTTTAATACAAAATTTGGACACGAGTCAACCTTGTGAGGGCCGTTAAGAATGTAAGGGTATTTATTTATCCATTCCTCAGTAATAATATTATATTAACAACATAAATGAAAAATTCTTGCATTGGTTTGCTTGTGTGTTGTTCTATTGTACAAAAACAATGCAACATCATAACATATAATTTGCTTAGAAACACATTTATTTCAGTACATTAAATATTACAAAAAAGCCTTTTAGAAATTCCGAAAATACCAATAATAATAAAAAAGTTTAGAAAGGTTTGCCTAAAAAAAATTTTAAGAGTACGTGTATGAATGTGACGTGTACACGCGCAAGCAGTAAAACTTCTGTAGGTTATCGGTACTCTTTATGAAATTCAATTTGTGTTTTAAATAATTAAGATAGGTGAGATACTAAAAATAACGCATATTGAACATAATACAATCATATTATATTTATAGAATATCATTTAAGGAAAGAATTTAATATTATATATCATTTGTCAGACAAAAACAACGGTTACCATGGCAACAAACGTACGTACATTTTTTCGTCACGCATTCACCAGCTTACCCCCCAAGTCAAGCGTGCCTAAACAAGTTTTACTTCAATAAATATTGAGATACGATAGTCACAAACAATAATACATTTGACCAAATGGCTATTGGTTACATTAACTAAGCCACGGTAAGGAGCTCATTCTTGTTACCGAAGTCATTTTCCGACCAACGACGGAGTCATTACTCGGTCAATATCTATTACGAGTTCCACAAGTATAATGACATGATCGGCTGATAACTGCGGTTAGATAATTCAATCCCTTAATCTATTTCGTAGTAGTTGAGCTATGAGAGCTCACAATAGGTATAATAGCTAGCCTATTTCCAAACATTCCCTTTTACGATAATTGCCCGTGGCCTTCTGTTGCTTTGAACGGTATGAAAGCCTTTGATTTCTGTTTGCAAAACTATTTCTGTCGTGTTTTCTGTTAGGCAATGACCGTTTGATAGTCGTCGTTCAATGGATTCCGATTTTAAAACTTTATTAAGTGCGCCGGGTGAAAGGTTTAAAAAAAAAACTATAAAGTTCATATTCCATCATATAATTAAACGCTGTTCAATGAAAATGTTGGTGTATAAAAGAAAGTTATAATTAAACTTTTAGTTAAAAATCAAGTTAAAGATAAGATTTTAATTATGATGCTGTTATAGCCAAGGGTGAATTAAAACTTATAGATATTAAGTTCCATTGTTTAGAAACAGAAAGCGCCATAATTAGCAGGATATTATTTAAAAAAAACGTTAGACGAACGTAGTAGAAAATTACGAAAACAAGGAAAATTTTTAAGGAACAATATTTTAGTAGTATTTAATTATACTTTTGGTTGTGACAAAAGAATAAATTAAAATACAAGATATGAAAAGACACAGATGCAAAATTCTGTATAAAAAATATACTACGAGTATGAATATAATATAGGTATCCTTCTTTTAAAAAGTAACTAAGCAAGTATACAGTGATTTTAGCGCAAACATAATTTTTAAGCCGATGAATATGTATAATACATGTTGGGCTACTTTTTATCCCAACATATTAAGTATATATAAATCACTTGACTTTATTTAAATATAATTTACGTATGATATATTTTATATTTTGAAAAAAATGTCAAATATTTGGGCACACATTTATTAAAATTACACACATATTATACACATTTCCCATACATTTGTTGACCACGTTTATCAGTCCAACCAGATTAGCCGACGTATGTAGGTCGTTGATGGACCAATCCACCAGACACTAGTATCTAAGTAAGACATTAGTGTACTTTATAATGTGTATTTATTTAAATAGCATAAAAAAAATATTTACGTGAGTTAATTGGCCAATTTTTCGATTTATTCAATAGTACATCAAAGATTAATTATTGCATTAATGGAGAAACAGATATTATATTATTCGATAAGATTCGTTCATTACGTGGATTTCTTCTAATTATTATAGTTTAAATAGCAACGTACCACATTATAAAATAAGTTAATACAATTAATAGACACATCAATATGTATGTCAACATTTATATAATAGCATGCAGTTAAAAGAAAGTAGATTTGAAAACGAATACCAGCGCATAGACGGTCGTTTAGCAAAGAAGAAAATGCGATTAAATTAAATTTCCGCCAGTAGGAAGTCTCAAAGGGTCCGATAGCCGCAATATCTTAAGCTGCCTTTATAGGAATCGCCGATCGACTTTCTGAACCAAGTGCTTTGGCTTTTTCAATAATATAGTTGCAATAAAAGTTGATATATTGCTTATTATATTTTTCGACATTAGACTGGTTAGCGATTTTACTGTACTGTTAACTTTATTAAACTTCTTCATACTGTGAATGACATATTAAAACTGATCAAACATTTCAAAGAATTCATGTGAGAACTACGTATTTTATTCTATATACACCAGGTGTTTTTATATTACTAGACTATGCTCCCCATTGTTGTAAATAATGCTAATAAACTCATAGTACAATCAACAAAATGGCTATATTAATAACCCTGTCGTTATTAATAAAGCCATTTTGTTGATTGTTCTATGAGTTATCATGTAAACTACCTAACTTTACTGACAAGTTAACTGGCGTCGCCTAATACTTTTAACTAAGCTTGTATGCATGAATTAGGTGAAGGGATGGATGACTGATAAAAATAAATAGCGCCAACGCTTCATGCATGAAGATCGAATTACCACAATTTAACAGAGTTTTGAATAACGTTTGAATTGAATTCGTTAGTTCAATCGTTTTTGTTTGTATCTTTTACCGTTTTCTGTAATCAAATTTTATATAAAAATAATGAATTTTAAATACGTTCTTAATATATGATAATGCTCACGCCATGATTAAAATTAACATTTTTTTTTATTATAATTTGTGCTATTTAGTAGTGATTTAGAAAAAAATAAGTTATTTACATATCATATTATTTGTAAAAAAATCTTCATTTTAACATCTATGTATGTATTAGTTTACCTGTTAGTAATAAAACAAATAAAATAAAAAAATATATAATTACTAAAAAGAAATAAAATTCATGAAGACATAAACAAAAAATGCTCTGAATTCGAAGGTAAATTTTACTCCGTCCCCGGAATGAATAAGTACTGGCAGCTTATTTATTAACAGAAAAAGCTCTTTTAAGTTTAAATATTATTAAATATGTAACTGTAAACATCTCTTGAATTTAATTTTATGTTATTACTTTTATGTTGATACATTTGAAGGTTTGAAAACGACTATTTTTAATAGATATATTAATAATTAGAATAGAATAAATTAATAATTAGAATAGACTTAAAAAAAACATAAGAAATATAAATAAGACAAATTAATATGATTCCGAAAACATAGTCCCAAGTTAAAAAAGTAAGTTTACAAAATATTGTTTACAATATGACATTTTTATGTATGTATTCAGCCCTTTTTAACGTCCCATTGCTGAGGATGAGCCTCCCCTCAATACGAGGTGGAGCAGGCCGTATTCCACGCTGGCCAAGTGCGAGTTGTCGGACTTCACATGTCGTTTGAAAACTTGCTAGATTCTCTTAGACATGCAGGTTTCCTCAGGATGTTAAAACGTTCCTTTACCGTTAAGACAAATGGCAATCATGTTGGAAAATGATTTGCACATGAAAATATCAGAGGTGCGAGACCCGGGATTTGAACCCGCTTCACTCGGTTTCACAAGCGAGCGCATTACCACTGGGGTACCACTGCCTTCACTATTTAAATTTCGGTTTCATGTTCCTTGTGGCTAAATGATAATTAAGAAGCTGTATCTTTTAGTGTTCAAAGTATCCCAGAAAAATTAAAATTGATTCAATGTTCGGCCATAGAAAAAGGAAGACATTTGCATAGTTACTTTCGTGTTTATATTAGTATAAAGATGAACATGTAGACTGGTGTAAATTACACTGTATATTTCGAACACTTTTCAGTTATTCATGGCTATGGGTCGACTCTTAACACGAATAAGTAAAGTATATAAAATGTTGGTGCCAAAAATAACCAAAAAAATCACGCAGCAAAATTGAGGGGAATCTAAACCTATTTGCCTTATTATATATAATACAGTAAATATTTACATATTATAATATTTGCAAGATTTTAAGGTCAATTTTTAATTTCGACTTACACTCAAAACTTGCAGTGTTTTATTTGCTAATTTGAAGTACATTTTTATTAAACATTTGGTATAGATTTCTTAAAGATGAGATATTTTCCCGCAGCAAAAAGTATTCTATATATTGACCCGGATAATCAGCTATCATCATACCAAATTTTATCAACATCTGTCCAGTGGTTTTCTCGTGATGCGGTCACAGATAAATAGACAGACAGACAGACAGACAAACAGACAAAAATTCTAAAAACTATAGATTCTGTCTCTGTATCGATAATATTTTTTTTATTTATTTATTTTCCTTCAGATACAGGTCTATATTTACATATTTCTCTTTATAAACATTTAACAATAAATTGGAACTTAATACTATTAGGAACATTTATTTAATGTATTTAAATGACGATCAATGTATCCTCATCCAATGCCACACTATGCGACATTGAAATCTTTTAACCACACTGGCTACAAGGAGGCTATCCTGCACTCGTCGCATCAGGAACGCTATTTATTTCGTGATCTTACTAACTCGTGAAAGTCCGGCACACCAGCACTCGCGAACATCCCCGAAGTACAGTAAAAACGCGGTTGCCCCATTATTACCCGGAAAGCGTTATTATATTGGATACCCAGAGCGCTGAACGATCTCATGTACAGATTCGACTCAATTAAAATTTTATAATATGTATAGATAGATATACTACGAGTATATTTATTGAATTAAAAAAATACAAAACTCCAACACCTATTCATTGAAACCAATTTAATGAGTTTAACAATCTTATTTCTGTAGTATTTTAGTAAAGAGTTCAGTATCTTGCAGTTTCGAAGTGACTGCGGCTGGTGGACAGCAACTGATCGCGTGCAAACGGCTGATGGGATTTTCTTGATTTATAATTAAGAACACTCTTGATTAAGTCACCTTTAAAACAAAAGAAAAAAAAAACAAATAATAAAGGTTCATCTGTTTAGACGTTACATGTCACGGACAGACGCACAAATACACAGATACACACGTTAAACTTATAATAACTCCCCTCTTTGTGCGTCCGGGATTAATAAATAGGCAAAGACAAAACAGAAAAGAAGAATAGTATCTTTTTCACCTCTATTTGTCAACAGATTTTCTTTGTTTTTGTTTAGTAGCTAACGATTGACGAAGTTTTGTGAAATCAATCAAAATTTTAGAATACTGCGCGGTTTACCTAAGAGTTTCTATAGGACCTAAAAAATAAATCAAAAGTTTTTGTATACGAGCTTTGTTTATCTAACGAAACAAAAGATATTTACAATAACCACATACAATAGACCCACTACATATCTACTATATTAAATTAGATGATGTCAATTACGTATTATATATATATTTGCCTATACAATTTGTACAATGCGTACCGTAATAATGAGCTCGAAGGAACAGTTTCTGCGTAATATATAATTGAGATTGTAGGTTTGAGATTTCTCAATACCACTTTGTTACATATTCAATTGTATTGGAAGGGTTTTACTAATTATTGTGATGTGATTCTCTGACGTGTTCTTAGAATTGTATATCATTTCTATCTTATTTTGCAATTATTATATTCACTTCAATGTATTTAATATTGTCTTACGGTTATTTAAGCTGATTTACTTACAAAAGGTTAGTAAGAAGCTTTAATAATAATCTATATATACATAAAATGCTTTGTCCTGACTGACTAACTGATCGATCAACGCACAGCCTAAACCGCTGGTCGTAGAAACGTGAAATTTGGAGGACGTATTCCTTATATAATGTAGGCATCCGCTAAGAAAGGATTTTTCGAAATTCATCCCCTAAGGGAGTAAAATAGGGGATAAAAGATTGTATGAAACTCTGTTATTCTTAACGCGAAATGCACGGAAAGTGGTATTTAGCTTTAAGATGAAAAATAAGAAACATATGTATTAGATTTATTTCGAAATTCATCCCTTATAAGGGTAAAAGGGAGTGATAAAGTTTATATGGGCAAACAATTATTTATGGTCAGAATTACTTGAAACTTGGTATTAATACTCTTCAACATAATTAAATAAACACATATTTTAGCATTTTTTGAAATTCATCCCATAAGACTGTCAAATAGGGGATGAAAGTTTGTATGAAACTCTGTAATTGATGCACGGAAAATGGTTTTTCCTTCAAAATAAAAACTAAAACAATACAAATATATATATTCTTTCGAAATTTATCCCTTACTAGCGACTCACCCTCGCTTCGCTCGGGTTCGTCCCTAGTTACGTTTCACTGCTGAACTGAGCTAAACGTTAATAAGTCAGCCTGTGAAGCGAGTAGTGAATAAAAATAGTAATTGCGAGTGTACCTTAGGTGATAGACATATAATATTGCGAACTTCCCTGTATAACTTTTTAAGACCTACAATTTTCTAGTACATTGTTTTGATTTATCTCTTAAGGTTCAGCCAGCGTTAGCCATATAAACTTCTAAGGACGACTCGATAGAACCAGTCATTGCGTTTTCCCGCGGGAACGAAAAATGTGCCTGTAGTAAAAGGTATCCTAAATGTTGACTCGAGTGATAAGCTATCACTATACAAAATTTAATTGAAATCGGTTCAGTACTTTTTGCGTGAAACGCGCACATCGATTTAACTAAGTTAGTTTTGCTATAGGTATAGATAAGAATAGGTATTGCGAGTGTACCTTGAGAGATAGACATATACTGTTGTAGATATTTCTGTTGGCCTTTTCAAGATCTACAATTTTTTAGTACATTGCTTTGATGTATGTCTTTAGGTTTAGCCAGCGGAGGGTTCCTAAGGAGGACTCGATAAAACCAGTTATTGCGATTTCCCGCGGGAAACAAAGATTTTCCAAAAGTAAAAGTTATCCTAAATGTTGACCCGAGTAATAAGTTATCAGTTCACAAAATTTCGTTGAAATCGGATCATTACTTTTTGCGTGAAACGCGTACAGACAAACAGACAAACAGACAAACAGACAAACAGACAAACAGACAAACAGACAAAAAAATTAATAACTATTGTTTTGGGGTCTATATCGTATACATAATACGTTACAGTCATTGTTTTTAAAAAATATTTCATGTACAGATTTCGCTAAGTTACTGCTTTATTATAGTACTAGCATTGCCCGCGGCTCCGCCCGCGTTTAGATGATCAAAAATTAAATTCTAGGGTTTACACATTAGTATACTTTTACATACACCACTTTCATTGCGCACCGTATGATTGGTAAATAATGGCAGTGATTGACAATGCCACAAGGTGAGGAACCTTTAATCTCATAGTTACGTTAATCTCATAGTTGATTTAGTAATATTGCACTTTTTGTTTTAGCAATAACATTTATGTACGTCTATACTTCTGTTTTGTTTGTTTGTTTGTTTAGTTTTGGGCGATAAGCTCTCAAACTACGGAATTAATTTTAATATTTTTTCTAATAGACGGCTATTGATTAATTTAATATTTAGCTGATTATATAAATTACTTAATGGTAACTTTTCTTAATGTTAATTTGTTGCGAAACAGGGATTGGTTAGCGCTGGTTAGTAATATTGCCCAAAACGATTTTAAAAGAAAGTGTAATAAGCAAATAATTCTAAGCAAATACTTTTTATTATTTCATATGGCTCGGCTAATATTAAAGGGATAAAGCCGTAAGCATTTTATTGTTTCTTTTAAGCCTTTATCTTCCAAGAAATGATGTCCAAAAAAAAAACTAAAAAAGTTGAGATATAACAGTTCCTAAAATACTTTTTCATACTTTTTGAGATATGGAATATTTTTAGTTACCCGCTTTGTCAGTTTAACAGCCATAACCTTGTTTTCCATAAAATGTTAAAAAAAATTATGAATCGAACTTATTTTTACCGTTGATAAAATGAGTCGATATTGTGGAAACGTAAATGTTATTTGTATTTATTTTAGTGTTAACCTAACAAAACACGTAAGAAAAACAACACAGTACTTTGCTATACGAAACCTATAATGAGCGAGTTGGAGTTGCCCAATTTTTAGATTAAAAGATTAAAAAATATTAACATTATTTACTAAAAAAATAAAAACTTACAAATATTTTTATTTGAAAATTGTTTCGACCAACAAAATATTACTAATATGTTACTAATTTATAAAGCTTGTTTGTCTTTATTTTATTGAAAATTTGAACACGGGCGGCGGGTAATTTAGTAGTAATTCTAATAAAGTCACAGAAAGATCACATCTGTACATTTTTTTTTTGATTAAAACTACGCATTTTAAAAACACATGGCGACATCTATTGTCAAATATCTAAATAACACATAAATAAATTTTCATTTAAACAACTATTTTAATGAATAAAATAGCGCTATTGATATTTCTTTTAAGATAAGCTTTTTTTTAATAGTTTTAACATATATAAGTTACCTTGCTAAAATGTTAATAGTACCATCGTGCTTTTATTTTAACCAGTTTTTGTATTTTTTTCTCAGAAATAAAAGACTATCCTATATGTTGAGTCGGATAACCTGCTCTCACCATACCAAATTTCATCAAAATCCCTCCAGTGATTTTTCTGTGATGCGATGCAATACAAACAAACAGACAAAAATTCTAAAAACTATAGATTCGGCCTCTCTATCGCTAATAATGAATATTTCAATAAGATTTTTCGAAAAATATTGATATTATGGATTCGGCTTCGTTACAATTTGATTATATGTGTAGTTACTAATTTATAAAGCCAAAAAGTTTGCTTTATTGAAAATTTGAACACGGGCGGGGCCACGGGTAATTTAGTAGTAATTCTAATAAAATCGTAGAAAGGTCATATCTGAACATTCATTTTTTTGGAATTAAAACTACGTATTTTAAAAACACATGGCGACATCTATTGTCGAATAGGTACCTAAATAACACATAAGTACATATATATTAATTAAAATAACTATTTTAATGGATAAAATAGCACTATTGATAATTTGATTTGCAACATAAGCTACTTTTAATAGTTTTTACCATATTTAGTAAGTTACCTTGCTAAACTATTTACAGATAGTATCACCGTGGTCTGTTCCAACCAGTTTTTGTATTTTTTCTCAGAAATTAGATATTTTCCCGCGGTAAAAAGTATCCTATATGTTGACCCGGATAACCAGCTATCATCATACCAAATTTCATCAAAATCCCTCCAGTGGTTTTTCTGTGATGCGGTAACAGACAGACAGACAGACAGACAGACAGACAGACAGACAGACAGACAGACAAAAATTTTAAAAACTATAGATTCGGCCTCTGCATCGATAATAATGTCTATTTCAATAAGATTTTCCAAAAAATATTTAATGTACAGATTCGGCTTAGTTAGAATTTTATAATATGTATTGATAGATAACGTACTCGTATAAGAAAACAGTAATATCATTTAATAAAAATAGTTATAGCGAGTGTACTTTAGGAGATAGACATATACCGTTGAGAACTTTTCTGTAGAACTTTTTAAGACCTACAATTTTCTAGTACATTGTTTTGATTTATCTCTTAAGGTTCAGCCAGCGTTAGCCATATAAACTTCTAAGGACGACTCGATAGAACCAGTCATTGCGTTTTCCCGCGGGAACGAAAAATGTGCCTGTAGTAAAAGGTATCCTAAATGTTGACTCGAGTGATAAGCTATCACTATACAAAATTTAATTGAAATCGGTTCAGTACTTTTTGCGTGAAACGCGCACATCGATTTAACTAAGTTAGTTTTGCTATAGGTATAGATAAGAATAGGTATTGCGAGTGTACCTTGAGAGATAGACATATACTGTTGTAGATATTTCTGTTGGCCTTTTCAAGATCTACAATTTTTTAGTACATTGCTTTGATGTATGTCTTTAGGTTTAGCCAGCGGAGGGTTCCTAAGGAGGACTCGATAAAACCAGTTATTGCGATTTCCCGCGGGAAACAAAGATTTTCCAAAAGTAAAAGTTATCCTAAATGTTGACCCGAGTAATAAGTTATCAGTTCACAAAATTTCGTTGAAATCGGATCATTACTTTTTGCGTGAAACGCGTACAGACAAACAGACAAACAGACAAACAGACAAACAGACAAACAGACAAACAGACAAACAGACAAAAAAATTAATAACTATTGTTTTGGGGTCTATATCGTATACATAATACGTTACAGTCATTGTTTTTAAAAAATATTTCATGTACAGATTTCGCTAAGTTACTGCTTTATTATAGTATAGATAACGTACTCGTATAAGAAAACAGTAATATCATTTAATAAAAATAGTTATAGCGAGTGTACTTTAGGAGATAGACATATACCGTTGAGAACTTTTCTGTAGAACTTTTTAAGACCTACAATTTTCTAGTACATTGTTTTGATTTATCTCTTAAGGTTCAGCCAGCGTTAGCCATATAAACTTCTAAGGACGACTCGATAGAACCAGTCATTGCGTTTTCCCGCGGGAACGAAAAATGTGCCTGTAGTAAAAGGTATCCTAAATGTTGACTCGAGTGATAAGCTATCACTATACAAAATTTAATTGAAATCGGTTCAGTACTTTTTGCGTGAAACGCGCACATCGATTTAACTAAGTTAGTTTTGCTATAGGTATAGATAAGAATAGGTATTGCGAGTGTACCTTGAGAGATAGACATATACTGTTGTAGATATTTCTGTTGGCCTTTTCAAGATCTACAATTTTTTAGTACATTGCTTTGATGTATGTCTTTAGGTTTAGCCAGCGGAGGGTTCCTAAGGAGGACTCGATAAAACCAGTTATTGCGATTTCCCGCGGGAAACAAAGATTTTCCAAAAGTAAAAGTTATCCTAAATGTTGACCCGAGTAATAAGTTATCAGTTCACAAAATTTCGTTGAAATCGGATCATTACTTTTTGCGTGAAACGCGTACAGACAAACAGACAAACAGACAAACAGACAAACAGACAAACAGACAAACAGACAAAAAAATTAATAACTATTGTTTTGGGGTCTATATCGTATACATAATACGTTACAGTCATTGTTTTTAAAAAATATTTCATGTACAGATTTCGCTAAGTTACTGCTTTATTATAGTATAGATAAGGGTAAAAGGGGATTGTGCTGTTATATAAGGAATACTTACGTAACTTAAAAAAGAAGGAGAAGGAAGGAGAAAATAACGTAGATGTTAGCCTGTTAGTATGTTAGTTATAAAAACCCATATTAGCAGAGTTACATGATTCTAAAGTCGTAAACATTGTATGCGATTGTACCATTATACTCTCTTCCTCTAACTTTGGAAAGAAGGAGTAGGAAAATGTCCAAAAAATACAGGTAGTGGAGCTAGCTAAATACCTAAAATGTAAATTTATTTACAGAGTATACGCTTAACATTTTTTAAGATATTGTATATTTTGAGTTACAACCGCTAAAATTAAATTTTGTTTTCCATATACGAGTATCTTTAAGAAATAATAAAATTTACGCGAACTTATTTTTGCAAGTAATAAAGTATGTATTGCGAAAAAATTTACTTTTTCGTAGTTTGATCGCGGGCGAAGCCGCGGGTTTTGCTAGTATATTATATTTAGAGACTGTATTATTATTATTTCAATTGCGTTATGTTATTATAACAAAAACTAGTCATCGTGGGATCCTGTAATTAACATAATAAAATTTAAATACAAAAATAAACATAAACTATTAGATATAATTAGTTCATACTGTATGGATCGAAATAATAGTATTATTTTTTTATCTATAAAAATAGCAATAGTGTTGCTTAATATTTTAACCTTAAATAATAGCAATCTAAATTAATATTTTAACTTTTTTAATTACACATAAAACAATAATATTGCTTAAAAATTAATATATATTTTTTATGGTTATACATGTAATAATAGCAACACTAAATAATATTGTTTATTTTAAAGTTAAAAAAAATGTAATGATAATAATAATAACAGCTATAATTAAATAAATAATATTTCCATATTTAATTATAATATGTACTTATTAAAAAAAAGTTTAGAATTAAAATGAACAAATATTGTAAGGTACTTTGGTGTCATTTTTGAATTTTTTGAAATTATTTTGTAAAATTGTAGGTAGGCATTGTCTGTAATAAGGATGTCTGAAATCTTTGCCTCTCCCATGATCATGATTGCAGTAAAGCATTCCAAGTGTCGGGAACCAAATAAACAGACAGACAGACTCCATTACACCCAATACAATGTAAAAAAAATTCAAGAATATTTTTTTTCGATTTTCGGAATTAAAGAGAAAAAATTGATATTTCCTTGTATTTGTATTTTTTTCAATTTTATTATTGCATTTTATAATTTTGGGATTTTTACTAAAATCGATCATTAGACCACGGGGCCACAAAAACCAAAGTACAAGGATATAAAGATTGTTATCATTATCTTAAATAGTAGTTTAGTTTAGTTTATAACTTATCAATAGATGGCACTGCCCAAAAATGTTAACAAAAAAGAAAGGAAATACTCTTTACATGTGCGGACCGGGGATAGAAACTAGTGTATTATATTAAGCAAAAGGCTAAATAAATAATAAATTATTCTATATAAAGAAAAACGACAACTATCTTAAAGGCTTTTTTGCTGTTCTAATTAACGTGATTGTGAACAACTCAATATTTTGGGGGCATCTAATCGTATTGATATACGCCCGAGGCAAATCGGCTGATGTTTAATGAAAAAACTTTTGTACATTTCAATTAGGGTCTTTCGAAGCCTGTAATTTTCGAACGTTAACGAGCTAAATTTTATTGAAAATTAATTGCAACATCTTCATAGAAAAGTTTTCGGTCAACTTTAGTATCTTAAAATATTCTCCGGCAAACTTTGACAATACTGTATAATATCTGACATCGCATAAGGGAGGGCGAAAGGGTGCTTTGTAGGAGTAAATCTTTGAGAATTTTCCACGGCAAATATTAAATAATAATGTTTATACCGCATATTAAGTAAATATTTTTTGTTAAATACTAAAAAAGCTTTATAAAAGCTAATATTAAAGAAATATTCATTATGAGAAGTTTTCGTCCTTAAATGCGTAATATTCGATAGAGTAAATTTAATTAGTTTATCAAAGATTATTGTTACTTAAAAATTAAATAATATCGATCTCCCGACCAATTTTGACCACGGCAGCTCTCTCGTTGAGATTAGCCGTCTGCGCAGGAGATATTATATTGCACAAGTATGCGCCCAGACACAAGTGTACTCTCTATTCCTATCATTTTCATACTCTGGTGGGACGACTACTCAACACGACCAGTGAGAGTAAAATCGAATAATGTGCCTATGTAACAAATTTGGTTCTTGAAAATAATGATAATTAAAAGTTTATATTAATAGCCTCAAACTGCAATTACTTCTTTTTCGACAAAAAAAAAATACTACAAATGTAAACACATCATTTCATTTTGTATTTTCCCATAATATTGCAAACAAAGTTTTGCTTTAACTCAAGTCAATGGAGGCCGTGTTTCCGTTTCAAATGAGGGTATTTCAATTAACCATTCAATTCATATCTAATATAAGTACTTATACAGTATTATAAAGCTGTAATGACATCTGAAATAAATAATTCAAAGTTATCTTAAAAAAATATATTATAAAACTATTTTACTTAGGTAATTTTTTTAACCGTACAATAAAACAGTATCATATCAATCATATCAATCAAAACGAAATGTCTCTCAATTTATAAATTAAATCAATCATTTCGTTGAGATAAAATATTTATTGATTTATAAGCTGATGAAGTACCATACAGTTGAGAATTATTGAAAGCGTTATAATTACAAAAATAGTAGTATTATTTTTAAATTATAATAAATGTAAATATTTCTTTATACTTTGTCCTAGAACCGTTGAAATGACCGTGAAATAAAATATTTTAAGGTTATCCAAATCCTTTAAATTCAAATCATTGGAAGGGATTACAAGTTAAAATAGCTTTCCTGTGTACAACAAGCTTATTAGTGTGTATACAATACGCGAGTGTGTAAATGAATAACCATTAGTGTGTACATCATTTACAAGCTCAAAAATGTTACTTTCCCGCTTCCTCTCACGGACCTCCTGTAATATCGGCGTCTGTGTGCGGGCGTTGATAGTGTAGAGTGCGCCTGTGTGGGTGCGCAGTCCGGGACTCGTAGCCCCCGCCAGTGGCGAACCAGCCGTAGCGATACTACGACGCGGCTACGGCGTAGCATTCTGTCTCCTACCTACATAATCGAACAATAGGCCCGGCGGCGAAATCAGTTTTGTTATTTTTCTCAAATGTGTACAAAAGCTTTGTGACTCGTAAAAATACAGAGACAATATGCTACGGAGGGACACTCTTTGTTCTCTCAGAAAACAATTATTACGCCGAGTTTACGTAATATTTTCGTTTATTAATATGAAAATGATGTAATGATTTGAGTAGACGCTTCATAAGTTGGAATCCAGTGCTCAATAAATAATAACATTTAAGTGTGACGTTTCTGTGTTGTGGGACGTAAGAATAATTGGACAATTGACTGAAATAAATTGTGTTCATATGGAATTTTACGCTTTGTTTCAGCTTTGAGGTAATGTAACACTGGTATTTTAATTTATTTTAAAATATAATATTTTACTTAATATAATACTTTAGTTCGACGAAGGTTTCTTACTCAAAATATGTCGATTTGTTTGATTTCCGAGTAAATTTTCTACAGTGGCGGAATATTTTCTTTAATTTAAAGGCGATTATGTTCAAGGTATATTTAATTAATTAAAATATAATTATGAAAATCTGTTCATAATGAGTGAAAATATCGCGTAATTGACCGAGCGAGCGAAGCGTCTCTGCTACAAGTTTGGCAAAATTTGCTTTCCTCTGTCAGTTTATTGGTACTCCTGTATAGGTCGTATTTTTTATCCGATCTGGACGAAACTTGGCATACACTTTTTACGACTTTATAGATTTTCTTTGTCGTCGGGGATTTTTGATTAGAGAGGTATTTCCTCCAAAAAGGGGCAAAAAGAGGGCTAGTGGATTTCTTCGTTTTATGAGACCCGATTTCGATGGTTCTTCTTTTATTTAAAAGATAATACCTTTAAGTTGGTTTCATAAAAATTGGTGAAGATCTGATGGACATCTTTGGTGTGATAAGCAGAATAGCTCCTCAAAATGCAGTTTGTGCTCGTCAGGTCTACTGTGTGCAGAACTACTAGTATACTGAATTTTTACCAACTCCTTCATGTCTGAAGTTTATTAAAATAAATAAAAAGAAGGAGAGAAATGGACTCTATTTTAAGTGAAAAAAACTAAAAGTTAAATACTAAAACTAAATATTTACACTCAATGTTAGATTTTCAATATGATTATTAGATATAAACTAAATATCTGAATTTAGATAAGTTTGTCTTAAATACTTTCACTATTGTGAGAATATTTGTATCCTACGAGTATTAAGATTCAACTCACGATCAAGCATTTATTGAGCAGCTACGCTGACATAACGCTAGGTGTATTCACACCCTCTTTTTTAATATAACATGACATTATGACGTTTAATATCTAAACATTTTTCACATAATATAACAACTGTATTAAACATAATTTATTAATAAAAAAGATGTTTATTACATTTGCAATATATTAAATATAGGTATAAATATATAGGTACTAAGTCTAACTACCACTCTCTATCTTATCCTTCATGTTAAAATAAGTGGATAAGTGGTATTCGTTACGCTTGACTATTCCTCCAAAACAATTACTTTTTAATTAAACACGGTACACTGACTTCATAATCATAATTTAAAAGCAATTATACCATTCTTCGGGGTGGATTTCTTTAAATACTTATTCGGGACCAAAGCCAAATAACGCACTGGTAGCTCAGTGGTAACGCTCGCATTTGAAACCGAGTGAAGCTGGTTTAAATACCGGGTCTCGCACCTCTGATGTTTTCATGTTCGAATCATTTCCAACACTACTTTTTTTTACTATTTGTCTTACGGTGAAGCAAAACATTGTGAGGAAACCTAACAGAATCTAGCAAGTTTCGAAACTCATGAGAAGTCCGCCAACCCTCACTTGGCCAGCGCTGTGAACTATGGATTGATACCCCTCGTAAGAGGCCCGTGCCCACCAGTGGGACGATAAAAAACTTGAAAACATTTGAGACCACCCGAGGATAGGATAAGGATAATCTATTTATTAAATTATGAAAATCGATTCATTAACTGAATACATTTGTTTCAATTTCACGTATATTCTAACAATACAGTTATCAATTAATGATGTACGGAAAGATAAGTAATGTATGTATGAGGAAGCATTGTTTCTTCAAGTACCTAGTTCTTTTTACTATATGAAACAGGTTGAGATATACACATATTGAATCAAAATTATATTTAGTAAAAATATTTAACCATAAATATGAATTTCCTCATTAATCAAAAAATCAAGACTGCTCACTATACATTTTAAATCAATATTTTATATGGGATTGCTAAGGTAATAGCTATTAAAGGCCCACAGTGTATCTACTTTAATGACAAAACAAAATATAATGCTTATATTTAATTAAAGCTGCGTCTGCGACTGTAGCCTTTTAACTATGGCTCCTGTTTTATATAAAGGGGAATCCATACAAGAAGATAATTAATGATATATTGATTGATTCTAACAATCGAAAATTGAGATCTATTGAGACCCATCTAATTAATTATTTGTGATTGATGAACCATTAAACAGCCAGACTGATAGACCCATTGTAAAACCAGTAGATGGTATTTATCTACTTTCTACTTTGTACAATAGTACAATTATGTATCAATCTTATATCAGCTCATATTATTTATTATATAAATAATAATTAATACTAATAAATAGTGTTACTCCCACAATGGCCCTGTTAAGTTTATTATAGGCTGTTTGTGAGATATACACATAATACAAGGACATAAACCTAGATTTGACACTAATTCTTTTATATAAGCTATTTAATTGTCACACGTGGCACTCGAACTCGCGACCAGCTTCATGACACTCCCAACCACTACCCCAGGCAGTAGTCAATAACTTTATACTATCCTATTGTTAAGTAATCTTTCTTTAGCTCTGGCCGTAGTCTTTTATTTTATGACATCGACGCCCAGAGCCGACGAACAGAGCTTTTGATGCTCTCAACATTTTTGAAGAAAGCGCTGTATCTATATTTTAATGATACTGTGGTTCACAAAAGGCTTCCACTTACGGGCCATAGCTATGAAAAACTTTTATAATACGGACAATTTTTTATAAAAAACTGTATCATTTAACGGTCCCGGAAAACTTTTATTTTAAAAGTGTACATTTTGGTTTAGGAAATTAAGAAATATAAATAAATATTAGTATAATATATGTATAATATAACATTATAATATCATAGTAAAACATATTGGGAACAAAAATTAATTTCTAGATCAGTAATCAATTGTGAGAGTAAGTGGCGTTCTCTAGTTATAATCTTTACGTATTTACAATGTGCAAAACCTATAATGTATTAAATTGATAATAAGATAACACGATAATTAATTTTGGATTAATTGATTTATAAATTTAATACCAAGAAGCTTAATAATTTAATACCAATAAGAAACGAAGGATGTATTTTCAATAGAACTTTAATTGTTGTGATGATTTTACTTTTTCTTACGTGATTATGCTAATAAAATGATCAAGCGGGTATCGGACTAACGCACTAAGTATTCCGTACCAACATAAAAATTGTTTAAGTATTTGTCAATGACGCTTTATATAAGTTATTGTTTGATTGAAATTTTTATGATAGGCTCAAGAGAAAAACAAACATAAAACCTGTCTTATATGGAAAACAAAATTTTTTTTCTTCAATTTTCAATCGTTAGCTATCTCAGTTAGAAAGATACGCTTTAGTAAGACAGTGGAATGGAAAAAAATTAAGGGGACGACATACTAAATAACTATTATAGGGTATTCTAAAACTAAATATTTCCTATATCAATATATCTATATATAAAATTGGCAAAGACAAAACAGTTCAGTACATTTTTCAACTTTTATAGCAGCAAGATATCGTATATGTTATTTTATTCTTAAAGGAATGCTATATTACATACCAAATTATATTAAAATATACAGATTTTATTTAAATCGTAAAATTTTTACGGAAACAAAGATTAACTTTTAAAATATTTTGTGTATACTAGAATTAATAAACTATCATATTATTACCAGCGATCAAACGTTTGTGTGATATTTAATATATAACCTAAAATCAATAGTACACATTGTTTACGCACAAACTATTAAATTTATAGTATTAGACTATTAATAAGCTTTAAAGAGTTTAATAATTAAATATCATGCAGATATTTATTTATTAAACTCATATAATGCAAGCGAAATATACGTATTTAGATATTAATAGACCGTACTAATTAGTAGTCACCTCATCTATACTCAAGTATTTAATTGATAAAGTTTTTGACAGATTTTAATAGAAAATCGTTATTTGGCGATCAGCTTGAGGAGAAAGAATTGTGGGCTTAGATATGATATTATTCTGCAGTCTTTATCGCAAGTAGAAAACTAAATATTGTACGGGAATGATAAGCGTTATGTGAAGTGGTCGGTTTTAGTGATTCTGATATGATGTTTTTAGTTAATATTAGCGTTTAAATAAAATTGTAGAATGTCATCTTGTTTAACCATACAGGGCTTATAATTTTAAGATGCAAGCATATAATAGCCAGGTCTTTGTTATAGATAGATAATCGTAAGTTTTCTATAAGATGTACAATAGGTGACTTCAAACTTTAACAATAGATATATGAAATCGATTAAGTTATAATAGAATTAAGTATGTTTCACAATAGCGAATATAAAAAATTTCATTTTTATCTAAAAAGGTAGGCATAATAAATAAAGATAATTGAAATAATTTTAAATGTATTTCTTTCATCTAAAAAACTTACATAAGAGCATCCTTTAGGTATAAAAATGAAGAAAAATAAAATCGATTCAAAATAATTGACAAAAATATCGGTTAATCTACACAAAACTATTATACACGTACGAAACGACATCTTCCTTCTTTGAAATTGGTTAAAAATACCGTTGCTAGAGATTTTTCAATATACTAATATCCCATGAGAATTACTTGATGTATTAGAATAAAAAGTTATCATACTGCGCCGTGCGGCTTATAAACTATCTAACTATATGTAAATTCACTCAATCCTTTACACCGTTGCTGCAAGAAAAAAACGCCAATAAAATAACTTTTACATTAATAATACTAGTAAGTTGCCGTTGGTTAAGAGGCTAGAATTTACGGCTAAAGATCCGGTCCTGGTTCGAGTTTCGGGTCGGGCCAAGCATCGTTATTGGACTTTTTTGTCAAAAAAATACCATTTTTGGTAAAATATTAACCACGGCTTTACCTTGACCTTTTTTGTATCTATGTCTTGATTTCTCTTTAAAATATTTTCTTGTTTCGTACTTCTTAGATCACTTTTATTTTCCCTTAGTCGGGTTACAGTCTCTTAAACTTTATTTTCTATAAAACAGTCTAAAAATAAATACGATTCTTTTGTCTCTTTGTTGTTATATACATATTAAACAACAGCTTTTATGTAACAGGGGCTTGAATAGTACCTATTGTTATAATAATATGAAAGCCATGGATTTGATTCCTGCAGGAGGCAAATTTTTGTATTCATCATATTACATTTTGACTACTAGTTTATTATAAAAACCTTGCTATCTTGGCTGTTTAACAGTCACTTATATATTATATACTCCACCTAGGTGCTTAACACCAACTTATGTATTACTCCAGGACATAGTTCATCTATATCTATACTAATATTATAAAGCTGAAGAGTTTGTTTGATTGTTTGTTTGTTTGGTTGGTTGAACGCGCTAATCTCAGGAACTACTGGTTGGAATTAAAAAAATCTTTTTGTGTTGGATAGTCCATTTATCGAGGAAGGCTTTAGGCTATATAACATCAAGCTACGACCAATAGGAGCGGAGCATAAATGAAAAATTTTGCAAAAACGGGAAAAAATGATTCCTTTTGAGAGTTTCCGTTGCGTGCGCTGCGTAAACGGTTAAAGTTACACAAAAATAGTGTATGACAGAATTGTTCCCCTTTAAAAGTACTAAAAAAAAGTCCGCGACAGCATATGTCTATCTTTTAAGGTTGACTCAATATAACCCTTTTTATGGTAATCAAATTTGTTCTAAAATAATGCATTTCTTCCGAAGGTGTTTTTATAAACATGATGTAATCCTTATCCAAAAAAATACGTTATTCATCACAAGTATTTAATTTTGTACAAATTTTGACATCATTTGATTTCAATGAATATCTTAGGAGATATCATAGTTTTAAAATATACATAATATTTAACTTTACGCGGACTATGGGTGAGCGCGCTCTCAGCTCGATGCAAGGCGAGGGCGGGGCGTTCGTGAGGGGGGAGGGCGCTGGCTGTCTATTAGTAAAAAATGATTAAAATTAATTCCGTACTTTGAGAGTTTATTGCCCAAGATTAAAGAAACATACAAAACAGTAGTATAGACTTACATAAATGTTATTGCTAAAACAAAAAGTGCAGTATTACTAAATCAAATATGAGATGAACGGAGGAACCTTTGTGGCATTGTCAATCACTGCCATTATTTACCAATCATGCGGTGCGCAATGAAAGTGATATATGTAAGAGTATACTAATGTGTAAAACCTAAGAATTTGGTTTTTGAACATCTGAACGCGGGCAGAGCCGCGGGAAATGCTAGTTAATATTATAAAGCTGAAGAGTTTATTTGTTTGTTTGGTTGAACGCGCTAATTTCAGAAACTACTAATCCAATTTGAAAAATTCTTTTTGCATTAGATAGCCCGTTAACTGAGGAAGGCTTATAGGCTATAGCCTATATATGATATATAATATCATCACGGAAAAAGTTTCCCGTGGGATAGATTAGTTTTTGTCTAGGGACGAACCCGAAGCGAAGCGAGGGTGAGTCGCTAGTCTGTGTATAAAATTTCATCCAAACCCGTCGAGTCGTTTCAGCGTGAACGACTAACAAACACACACACATTCAATTAATAATATTATTCCGATTTTTAATAAAGCCTTCCTAATTTGCCTGTTAAAATTTTACAATTCTGTTTATTACAAACGTTATTATTGTGCGGTCTTTATTTTATTGGCAAAATTAGTTTGCATGCTGAGGCGAAGGAAAATTTTTGGCATAAAGCCTAGCCATAATAAGTGTAAAATTGGCAGCGTCTACAAAAATTGATAAACCAAACACTTTTTCCACAGTAATTGTTGCAAAATCGAGTTATATTAACAGAGATTGGATAGCCTACATGCTTAAATGGCTGTTTTTTTAATATTTCAATATAAACCTCGTTTATAAAAATTATGAACGATGTCACACTGAGTTTTATTTCGTTTATTTTTGCAATATTTTTATAAGATATTGCATTATTATTTTCATGTATATTCGAATACCTACTCGGTACCTATCAATAAGTTAAAACTTGATTATTGGTTATTATACTTTGTAGCTAAAGTTTGTTTTTATTTTTTTATTTTTCATTTTTTTTCATTTTTTTCATTTAATCATTTATTTCAGGCAATATTTACAAAAAGATCTTAAATATATGTAAACAGAGGCCCATAACATATATACCTTAAAAACTAACATATATATATATATATATATATATATATATATATATATATATATACTAGCATTTCCCGCGGCTCCGCCCGCGTTCATATGACCAAAGCCAAATTCTTAGGTTTTACATATTAGTATACTCTTACATATAATACCACTTTCATTGCGCACCGCATGATTGACAATGTCACAAAGGTTCCTCAGTTAATCTCATATTTAATTTAGTAATATTGCACTTTTTGTTTTCTATAATTTTGTTTTGTTTGTTTGTTTAGTTTTTGGCGATAAACTCTCAAACTACGGAATTAATTTTATTCATGTTTTACTAATAGACAGCTATTGATTAATTTAATATTCTAAGCAAATACTTTTTATTATTTTTTATGGCACGGTTAATATGATTAAAGTCGTAAGTATTTTACTGTGTCCTTTAAACCTTTACCTTCCAAGAGATGGTGTAAAAAAAAAACTAAAAAAGTTGAGGTATAACAGTTCCTAAAATACTCTTTCATAGTTTTTGAGATATGGAATATTTTTAGTTACCCGCTTCGTCAGTTTAACAGCCATAAACTTGTCTCCCCTAAAATGTTATAAAATAATATGAATCGAACGTATTTTTTCGGTTGATAAAATGAGTCGATATTGTGGAAACATAAATATTATTCGTATTTATTTTAGTGTTAACCTAACAAAACACGTAAGTAAGAAAAACAACACAGCATTTTGCTATACGAAACCTATAATGCGCAAATTGGATTTGCATTTGCCCAATTTTTACATTAAAAGATTAAAAAATATTAACATTATTTACTAAACAATAAAAATTTACAAATACTTTCATTCAAAAATTGTTTCGGCCAACAAAATATTACTAATTTATAAAGCCAAATGTTTGTTTTATTGAAAATTTGAACACAGGCGGGGCCGCGGATAATTTAGTAATAATTCTAATAAAGTCATAGAAAGGTACATTTTTTTTGGAATTAAAACTACGTATTTTAAAAACACATGGCGACATCTATTGTCAAATGTCTAAATAACACAAATAAATTTTCATTAAAATAACTATTTTAATGAATAAAATACGCTATTGATATTTCTTTTACGATAAGCTTTTTTAAATAGTTTTAACATATATAAGTAAGTTGCCTTGCTAAAATAGTAGTATCATCGTAATTTTATTTCAACCAGTTTTTGTATTTTTTCTCAGAAATGAGATATATTCCTGCGGTAAAAAGTATCCTCTATGTTGAACCGGATAACCTGCTATCACCGTACCAAATTTTATTATCTATCGCTCTATATCGCTAATAATGAATATTTCAATAAGATTTTAAGTAAAATATTAAATATACGGAATCGCCTTAGTGACAATTTTATTATATGTATAGTTACTAATTTATAAAGCCAAAAAGTTTGCTTTACTGAAAATTTAAACACGGGCGGGGGCTCCGGGTAATTTGGTAGTAGTTCTAATAAAATTGTAGAAAGGTCATTTCTGTACATTCATTTTTTGAAACTCATGGCGACATCTATTGTCGAGTATCTGAATAACACATAAGTATATATTAATTAAAATAACTATTTTAATGGATAAAATAGCACTATTGATAATTTGATTTGCAAGATAAGTTATTTTTAATAGTTTTTACCATATTTAGTAAGTTATCTTGCTAAACTGTTTACAGATAGTATCATCGTGGTTTTGTTCCAACCAGTTTTTGTATTTTTTCTCAGAAATGAGATATTTTTCCGCGATAAAAAGTATCCTATATGTTGACCCGGATAACCAGCTATCATCATACGAAATATCATCAAAATCCCTCCAGTGGTTTTTCTGTGATGCGGTAACAGACAGACAGACAGACAGACAGACAAAAATTCTAAAAACTATAGATTCAGCCTCTGCATCGATAATAATGTCTATTTCCATAAGATTTTCCAAAAAATATTTAATGTACAGATTCGGCTTAGTTAGAATTTTATAATATGTATAGATATATGTATATATAAACTATTTAACACGTAGCGTAGACATCGACGTGTGAGCTGTGTCAGCGGGCAAACGACCTCGGAACTTCCGAAATACGACGCCTTGCGGCCAGAAGTCCTCCTTCATGAAGGTTGGCAGATGATGAGTAGGCACTCTCACCACAAACGAATTGAAACTCGTTTTGTGACGAGGTACCGGCCGTTCAACCCTCAATTTGAAGCTGGACTTCTTCTAGACGTAGTCTACGACATCCTCTACCTTCGTAGACCAGTGCAGTCGGGACACATACAGCGGCGTCGATGGTACGGCAGGGCGCAGCAGATGGTCTGGCTGGTTCGGAGCTGTGCCACAGATGTTACGGCATGAGCATTCGCTTTGTTCGAGCTCGTCTCTAGGTTGATTCGCCATACAAACTATCATCCCCATTTTTATCCCCTCAAGGTATGATTAAGAGTAGAGTACGGTAGTAGAGACGGGATAAAGAGTATCCTATGTCCTTCTCAGGGTCTCAAACTATCTTCTTACCAGATTTCATCTAAATCGGTTCAATAGTTCTAGAGATCACTCCCTACAACATCACAACATCACAAGCTCACAAGCTCACAAACTTTACCTCTTTATAGTATTAGTATAGATTTTTCTATTCTTAATTACGTTCAAATTCAGTAAGCTGTTGTGAGTAACGACAGATGCAATATGATTATTCTACCTCCATGTCTGATCCATTGTTCCTCGATGTGTGTCATTTCGGATATAACTTTAATAAACATTAATTTAATTTTAAAGGAATTCTAAACTTTGAGACTTTAGTGTTACCTACTACTATATCTAATATATAAATATTATCTCGTGTCACGGTGTTTGTGGTCACACTCCTCCGAAACAGCTCGATCGATTTTAATGATTTTTTTTGTATATTTAGTATGAGAATATGTCGTAAAGTATTTTTATCATTTTTTTAATAACTAGGGGCAAACCCAAGCGAAGCAAGGGTGAGTCGCTAGTTATAATACAAATATTTCATTGTTCAAAAAGTAATTTAAGTAAGTAAAAAACAAAATTTTCATACTTTCATTTTTGTAATGAAAAAGTTAAAAAGAAATGTAGGTACTTTATAGAATTGTACTACATAGCCCCGAGATTTTTATTATTGTGTTATGTTCTTCTTACCAAATATTTCAATTTATTCTGGGTCGCACGTTACCTGTCTTTGGGAGTGTCTTTATAAACTTTGTTTTAGAATGTTGGAAGCCTTTATATGTACTGTATAAATAGTTTAGTGTTTCACAACGCTTGCTTTGCAAGGTTTATTTTCGAATCTCTCTACCAATGTTGTTATTAAACAACATCTGTCGTTGACCACAGTACTAGTATATATGGTAAAACAAAAGGAATTTTTAAAGGGAAGGGAATAGTTTCTACTGTAAGACTGAATAAATAGCTAGAAGTAAAGCTAGTTCCAATTTATTCAATGAATGAGAGCAAAGGTTATTAGATTAGGTACTTATTTTAAAGCTAAGCTGATAAAGTAAATTGTGTTGTAATCTAGACAAGTTTTACTCCTATATATTTAATGAAATAAATGAATATTGTAAGGTTTGCAAAAATACGATGACGTCTACGCTATCCTGAATAGGTGTTTTTGGTAAACATGTTACAGATAGTTTAATTATATAAAGAAATGGTTAAGCGAATGAAATAATAAAATGCCCATAAAACTAGAAATAATTAGGTATATACTTTATTTTAAAATAATCATAAATAATAATAAGCCGTTTAATTTGAGAAAAAAAATAGTATTATTCATACTAATATAATAATAATTATTGGCACCAACCTAAAGAATAAAACCAAAAGAATAAAACAAAATTTCAATAAGTACAAGTTTACAAGGTTACTTAATCTAGAAGTTGCCATAGTATAAACGAATAGGTATAATTTACAATTCATTTTATTTTATTATTATTATTACTATTTCAAAACACACGAAAGTAAAATAAATCATAAATAAATTTCAACTTTGTGCTATAGTAGTTTTAAAACTTAAATTCTTATAACTTTTTATCATATATAAAGGCCGTATATTTGGAGCACACAGACATATAATTTCTTTTTACCACGATTTTTATTTCTTACCAAGAGGTAATGAAATAGGTAGTGAAAGACATTTCGAGTAGATATTCTTGCCGATTCTTGCCGATATTATAACACTATCTGTACATGATATTGTAACATCTATACTAATATTATAAAGCTGAAGAGTTTGTTTGATTGTTTGTTTGTTTGTTTGGTTGAACGCGATAATCTCAGGAACTAAAAACATTCAAACAAACAAAAATTCTTTTTGTGTTGGATAGTCCATTTATCGAGGAAGGCTTTTGGCTATATATCATCCCGAAAAAATGTACGGTTCCCGTGGGATAGAGTTATTTTTATTTAGACTCACCCTCGCTTCGCTTCGGGTTCGTCTCTAGTCTCATTATATACATACACTAGCGACTCACCCTCGTTCAGCTCGGGTTCGTCACTACTTACGTATAAACGTTTAGTATAGATTTCTCAGAGATGAGATATTTTCCCGCAGTAAAAAGTATCCTATATGTTGATCCGGATAACCAGCTATCATCATACCAAATTTCATCAAAATCCCTTTAGTGGATTTTCCGTGATGCGGTAACAGACAGACAAAAATTCTAAAAACTAAAGATTCGTCCTCTGCATCAATAATAATGTCTATTTCAATAAGATTTACCAAAAATATGTAATGTACAGATTCAGCTTAGTTACAGTTTTATTATATGTATACATATAGATATATCTCACTCTTTGCTTGGGTGTGTCCCTAGTGATCAATGGTTTAGAAGCGCATAAAGGAAAAAATCTTTTTTTTTTGTACCAAGAACATTTACGGGTGTACGTAGAACAACTTACTAAAGTTTCATCACATTGAATGAATGGTTCAAGAACGTGTAGAGTACAAACAAAAAAGAAACATTCGTATTTATTTATATAGACAAAATTAAAAATTTACAAATTTTATCTAAAAACTTTAGCGTTGTAGCTGCTTAATTTTATTATATTTATTAGTATCACTTTGTATGAAGTAATAGGGGTTAAAGTATGAAATTGCCGTTTTATTGTAATAAGTACTTCGAATTGACATAGAACCTTCATGGTTTGAGACTTTTGAGTGAAACTTTTTTCACATGATACCTATGTAGTTCTTCTTTTATCTGTATATAGGAAATGTCTCTGCATTTATGTACATACTCATATTTGTAAAAAATCTTTAACCTAACCTAACTCCGTTAAATTATAAAATGTCGTAAATTTTAATATTTTATAGTAACCGCTAGTAGTAAAAACGTAAACGAATTTCAGCTCAAATTAATTAGTCCTATTTAGGCCAAAACGACAGGCCTTTATGGGTAAAGCTATTCACTCTGCAGGTTCAGCATGAGTTAGATTTGTATGAAAAATTTCAAACTAAATTAAAATTTTGAGCGAGTATTTTTAAGCTATGTTTACTTTTCACTTATTTTCGTATCCTTCTTAATTGCCTGATAATAAATATCAATTTTTATTATAAAAATATATATGTTTATAGATAAAGTAAATAATATATATTTTTTTGTTTTAAAAATCACACATTTTCTTCATAATCAGCCAACAGTATTAATTATTAATGATGATAAAATAAGTTTTTATAGTTAAAGAAAACACACTGAATGATGTAACTTATAATTAACAATTTTTAATGTTAAAAAATATTATAAAATATTCATACCTTATGTTATCCTTTGTAAAATTTTCAACAATTCTGTTTAGATTCTTTCGTTTTACCGAAACTTTTGTAACGGTTTACGAAATTTTAATAAAAAATAATAATAATACTGATATTCTTTATATTATTATGATTTACAAGAAAAAATTATAACATTTTTACGCTGCACAATTTCGATTTCAATTTTGACCATTGATTAACCCTCCGTCGATGACAGTGTCGAATTATGTGTATTCAGCCCTTTTTAACGTCCCACTGGTAGGCACGAGCCTCCCTTCAGTACGAGGGGGATCAGGCCATAGTCCACCACGCTGGCCAAGTTCAGGTTAACGGACTTTACATGTATTTTGAAAACTTGCTAGGTTCTCTTAGATATGCTGGTTTCCTCACGATGTTTTCCTTCACCGTAAAGGCAAATAGCAATCATGTTGGAAATAATTCGCACATGAAAATATCAGACATGCGAGACTCGGGATTTGAACTTGCTTCACTCGATTTCCCAAGCGAGCGCGCTACCACTGGGCTACTTGGGTCGAACTTTACTGTGTATTTAACTCATATACAGTATAAGATACGACCGTGCAAAATCAATATTTTCAAACTAACTAATTATATATTAATTACAGTATTCTGTAATAAGTTAAATAATAAGTATAACGACTGTCTTTCCATGAAAATATTAAAAGATACACACAAAATGTTTGTTATAAATAAAATTTTATCGAGATAGGTTATCTGAGTGCAATAATACTATAGTGTAATCCACTCTACTAGCTCCCAACCCTCTTTGACTACAACACATTGTAACAAGCATTTGCATATTAAACTTTGCATTGTTCGGTTTTGTATTGTGCCTCAATTTTCGATATTCGATCCCTTATATTACTCTGAATACAATGCGAAATTTAATATCGACTGCCGAAATGCACCGAGGTTAGTTAGTTCTTTCTGCCGACATCATCAAATATATTCTTCGATTTAGGATGGGATTGACAAAGAATATTAATAAGCGTAGATGATTCGCCACCTAAAGGAAAAACCTTACTTTCTCTATATATTATAATCATAAAAAAAGGTTAGGAAGGATAGCTGTAAAAAGAATTACATTGCTAATCACAGCATCAACGATAAGAAAATTTGTTCCTGTTATCTCTTAAGTGAGTTTTGGAGAAAACTTAATAAGTTATTCATCAAGATACCTAATATCTTATCAGATATCCCGTGCACTTAGTACAAAAGTAATGAGAAAAGCATTATACATATTTGTACCAAGTTATCTATATATATATATATATATATACATATACATATATATATATATATATATATATATATATATATATATATATATATATATATATATATATATATATATATTAAAACACAGCACCATCTAGTTGTACAATATGGTAAGCTATGAGGCTTGTGTTATGAATATCAGATAGTTGATGACACATATATAACTTTAAATAAATACATATTTTAAATATAAACTCCCATGACTAGAGTACAAACATTCGTGCTCATCACACAAATGAATGCCCGCAGCGGGACTCGAACCCGCGACCGCTGGCATAGCAAGTAGTGTCACTACAAACTGAGCCAAACATGTCGTCTATAATGTTATTTCGGTGACAATGACATATTATAATGAATGACATACCATTGATATGATCTGATGCTGGCATACATCATCTGAAACTCCCTGATGGCATATAGTAGGACACCCGAATTTGGGCTAGTATGTTTTTTATTTGTCTTGAGTATCTTCCATGATGACGAGGGTCTGACGATGGCACCGGAAGATATAAAAAGCATGTTTTTAATATATATATATATATATATATATATATATATATTATATATATATATATATATATATAATCCTTAAAATCATTTCTAAATAGATATAGAGCAAGTAGGTAAAAATTTTTAGAAATACATCATACAATTTAGATATTTTTATTTATTAGTTTACTTCTTAAAAGTTCATTTATTGTTCCCAAAGTAGCCTAAAAACTATTTAAAATGTCAGGCAAGGTAATTTTCAAACTAAAAACATAAACGAACAACTAACGAAATATGATCTTAAAGTAGACATTCCGTGAAACGTGTCGTCAGCTTAAACAAATCAATCTTCAGTGCTTAAAGGTTCAGTCGAGATCGTTCTGATATGGTCAATACAAAGCGCGAATTTTGAAACTGCCACTCACTTTCTCAATTTACGTATAATATATTATTAATATCTTACTTAGGCTGAAAGTAGGGATACGTTCTCTATCGTATCACAATATTCTTTATATTTACTTAACCTAATAATAAAACCAATTCAATGATTTTTTTCTGAAAGGACTAATAGAAATATATATTTCGTGAGCAGATAACGTTTATTTCATGTAAGTGTAGGCCCACACACGACTGTACGAATGCTGTTGTTTGCGGAACAAGTGATACCTCGATGACTGGAGGCATTGTTTGGTGCAAAGCGTAACTCTATTGTGGAGAGAAATGTCATAGCTCCTGCGTCTATACTGAACAGTGAACATGTTAGTCGATACCGATTGCTAGTACATGTACACCAAATGCTTAGTTACATTCGAAATAGCAGTGTATTTTTCCTTTTGAAACCGTAAAAGCGAATGGTATTATTAAAATTGAATGTTTTGTGTGTTTTATATTTTGATGTTATTTTTCTAATGTTCTCAAACATTACATTACTATGTTTATTCATGGAAAATGAATTTTTATAATTTTAATTACAGGACGCGTTCATATTATCATACACTTTGAGGATTTCAAGCTTTTGCAAAGGACCTACTATTTTTTATATCTACTACATATATACCTTTTATTATTTACCTTTATTATATACCTACTATATATTAAACTAGCGACTCACCCTCTCTCCGCTCGGGTTCATTCTCTAATTACGTTTTAACGTTTCGTATAGATTTCTCAGAGATGAGATATTTTCCTGCAGTAAAAAGTATCTTATATGTTGACCTGGATAACCAGCTATCATCATACCAAATTTCATCAAAATCTGTCCAGTGGTTTTCTCGTGATGCAGTTACAGACAGATAGACAGACAGACAAAAATTAAAAAAACTATAGATTTGGCCTCTGTATCGAAAATAATGACTATTTCAATAAGATTTTCCAAAATAATTTTTGTGCATAGATTAGACTCAGAACTTTATTATATGTATAGATAGAACCGTGACAAGTACTAGGTAATTCAGGTTTTTTTAATGTGTTAACGCGAGCCTTCTATCAATGCGAAGGAAGTATGCCTTTTAAATCTAACACGCTAGCTAAATGCCAGCTGGCGGAACACTATTTAGGCTATCTCAGATATTTAAGTTTCCTAACGATGTTTTCCTTCACAGTTAATAGTAAATGGTATATTTAAAATAATCCACACATGAAAAATATCTTAAAGGCGAGTCCGGGTTTGAACCCGTTTCATTTCAAGCGAGTATTAACTAACTGCGCTTTCATTTGGCTCTTACTACCTGTTATTACATTTGCTTTTTATTAAAATTGATATACCAATCACACTTTTAAACTTTATTGATATACTATGAATTTTTAGTTACATATAAAATTTTATCAACTATGTTGATATTTGCTGTCGCATAAAAAATTCGTGCAACGCGCCGCTTCGTTTGTGTGTTCTTTTTCTGCCATTTACAGTGCACGTTACGACTTCGGACTGTTGAAACTGAAACGTTGGGCGGTGATATAGTAATTTATATATTAATACGTGAAGAGAAAACTTTGAACCCCTTTTTAAGCATTGCATGTACGGAGGAGGATGAGCTTTGGCATAGCTAAAGTTTATCTAGAGACGGACTGCAGAAAGACAAAATTAATTGACTTTCTTTTACCCGCGAATCCACTCGCGTATTTTATTTATATATAATTACTTCACTGCTTAAAGATGTAGTATGATGTTATATACCTTCATCATTATTATACGAGTCCTTACAAAATATATACCTAGGTGAAAAGTTTATTTGTCTGTACATGCAAATCTCTGAATCTATGGGCCCGTTTGAAAATTCTTTTGAATTTTATAGATTATCTATATAACTTTGAAAAGAACCTCAAATTCGATCAAACTTAATGAATTATGGTTGATTTTCAACCACGCGGCGATCACTAGTTCAGATAAATAACTGTTGAATAAGGAGGTACCATCTATACTCGTATATAGTTCATGGCATTTGTTACTGCTTAGTTATACATACGAGTATATAACATATTTTAGCTGATTGTTTAACATTTGGTATGTAAAATAAACAAGCGGTACATTCTTGCTTCTTTTAAGCTCACTCTCAGTCCACGTTTCAAAGAAACTTTTTTACACAGAAATACTCTGACGTAAAATGTTAGTAAGACAGACATTTTTCCTTTACAAACTCTTTCCCTTTCATGAAAATAGCTGAAGCCGTTAGGCCAGGTAAAATAAAAGGCCATAAAAATAAACAGATAACTTACGATCGCGTTTATAATATAAAAATTATAGCATAAGTGAAATTGAAAAATAAAATAAATATCATCAATATTGCCATAATAAAACTTTTTATTCTCACGGTACGCGAGTGCGATCGTTAGATTCCCTGCCTGCATTTCTTCAGAAACTCCTTGGCAGGAAATTGAATCGGATTTTCGAGGATACCACTTTTACGAACGCTTTTCAGAAATGAGCCTAAATTGTGGTAATATTTTGACATTAGATTTACTGAGGAGTTCGAAATTGGTACTAGATGCAGACTAGGCCATCAAATTTAATATCTAAGTTATTATCATTAATTACTAGCGACTCACCCTCGCTTCGCTCGTATTCGTCCCTAGCTTGAATATAGTAACATGGATATAGTTTTTTTTTAAGTATTAAAACCTTCCGTGGACCTTAAGGAACATACAAAAAAATAAATTAGTCAAATTGGTCCAGCCATTCTTGAGTTATGTGCTTACCAACATTCATTTTTATTTATATAGACTAGTTTTTCGCCTTGGCATCACTCGCATGACATGACACGTTTTGTCTAATAATTATCATCATAATATTAGATGTTTTTTATTTAGATCATATCCACAACATTTGAAATGTATATTGATATATTTCAACGAAAAAATCATTTATCCATGGCCGTACTTTGAAAGGTTTGAAATACCCTCATGAATTTTTATATAGGCCGGGAATGTTTACGAGACTGTCAAATATGCCTGGCGGCCGAATATATCTTGAAACGTAAAATAATTTCTAGACAGTTGATTTTGCCTATATTTATATGAATATAAAGTTTATAATCTTTACATTTTTTAGATTGTTGGATAATCAAATAGTATAACAATCGAGGTGCAGTGAGATATGGGTGTGATTGCTACTTACTACTAAGGGGTCACGACTTCGTTTACGACAACATTAATTATATTGATCAAACAAAAGACTGCTCTAGTAACAAAACAGACGTTGGATACCCAATATACAATATTTCAGAACTAATATAAAACTTATAACTTATTTTTAGTTTAGAAACGTTTCGTACAACTTAAGTGTCTCATTTATTCGCTGCTGCTAGTTACTGTCCGCAGATTTTACCCGCGGACAAAGTATTTACGCGCTAGTCCATACTTATTTGTAAACGAAAATTACTATATTATACTATATTTTGTAAATTTGTGTGTAGGTAATGTCTGTAACAAGTATATAATGATCTTTGAAACTTCTAAAATCCATAGTCTCTCCCGTGACCATGATTCCTGTAAAGTATTCGAAACGTCGGGAATCAAAAATCAAAATAAATCCGCGAGAAATTCCGATAAGATAGTTTTATTTAATTACTGTAAAGTTAAAATGTTTTTCTGACGATAATGTAATTCCAAGATAAATAGTATTTCATTCTATGTATTTATTGGTTTGGGCTTGATTAAGTCACAAACGTTACATACATTAAATACTTTTATAAATTTACGCGATTTTTACACATTTTTAATAAAGCTATCGTCAAAAATTGTAATTTTTTCCTTAATCATTTTTCTCGTAAAACATTGGAAACGTTAGGAAGAAAAATCAAGATAAAACCAAAACAAAATACGAAAAGATAGTCTAATTTGAAATCCAATCATCTTCACAAGCTCTTATACCAATCACAATTTTGTTTCAAATATTATTCTTAAAATGCTGCTTAAAAGTCAAGTTATAATATATATTTTTAGTTATTTTTAAGTAAATTGCTTAAGCTTAATCTCTAGTACAGAATCCAAGCTAAGTTATTTGGGTTTATGTTATATAATTTCCTGTGACTTCACTATGTTCGTAGCCACCGCATGATCAGGACGCGCATTTTAAATATAAATAAGAAGACAGCTTAAATTTTAACTCCGAGTCTTTAACGAATTTATTATTACGTAAATAAATATATCTTTTCACATTTAAACAATTGATCGAGACAGATATATTAAGGAAAATTCTAAGAACGTCTGTTTTTTTAAGCCAATCTTAAATTGGTTTCTGAATAAAAATACCCACATTACCTTCTAGTAACTAGTTTTTATGTCAGATAATATTCTGTAAAATATTAAAATCACAATCTTTCATGCTTTTATGTTATTTTGCGTCTAATGAAGGTAAATTCCAATATTATTAAATAAATACCAGCTCTTTTACTCCGAACTCATTACTTTTTTTTAAAAATACTGGAGTATCTTAATAGGATAGAAATAAAAGTGAATTTTCCATTCCCTTTTTACATTTTATATAATACTAAAACAATTTTTTATTAAACTCATCTGTCTCATAAAAGATTAAAGGTATTTTTTGCGAACTATTTTGAATATTAAACTAAAGCTTAACGGTTCTATGAAATACTTAGTGCCTAACTGCCTAACAATAGCCTTAGTGTTCTCTAAGTTTCAATGAAATTTGATCTGCTATTTCAGCGTGAAAGAGTAACAAACATACACACATACAAACTTTAGCCTTAATCTATACTAATATTATAAATGTGAAAGTAACTCTGTCTGTCTGTCTGTTTGTTACCTTTTCACGCTTAATCCGCTGATCCGATTTAGATCATATTTGGTATGGAGATAGTTTGAGACCCTGGTAATAGCATAGGATAGTTTTTATCCCGGAAATTATAACTTGAGGGGGTGAAAAGAGCGATGAAGGTTTCGATGGGGCATCATTTCTCAAGTAAGGGGTATATTATATATTTTTTTTATTTTTAAAGTAGGTAATTACTTTTCTATACCTATGTATGTACTTATATATAGTTTATTCTATACTAATCGTGAAAACGTACCTAGGGACGAACGCAAGCGAAGCGAGCGTAAGTCACTAGTAATATATAAATCCGAATAATAAAATGAAATATGGACTTGATTCACAATGGGCGAAGGTATCACATGTATAATATGTACATATGTAGATATGTGATATCATCGCCTACCACTATCGCATATCTAACATGCACACGAAAAAAACAGCCAATTTGAGTCCCTCCGCTTATTTTGAAGTTGGTCAAGAAGATAACAGCTCAGAAATAGCGGATTATTAATAAAGATATAATTTTATTTCCCGGTTGCGTCCGAATGCCCAGTTACGCAATTAAATCGTATGAAACGGTCTCGTCCTCTGAGATTTGCATACAGATACGCCATTACAGTCAGCGTAGCTTTATGGTATGAACATGACATGTGTCATAAATGTTGACTATTTTTGTATGATACATAAGCAACGTTTGTTAAACTTTGTTTTTAAATAAAAATGCCTTATGAGATATGTAAATTTGACCGCTATTTTGTATGCTCAAATACACCTTTTTAAAAAATTTCCATCAATAATGTGGATACTTCTAGTGCATGGCATAGTCTTTAAAGCCAATAGTTAATCAATAAAAATAATTTTAAGCTTCTAGCAATATATTATGCTAATTATGATTTTATCGACGTACGCAAAGTGAGAAATCTAATGGGGATATATTCGATTATTATTAGAAAATTATGTGAAATTGTATGTATGTACAACCAATTTATCAATCTAAAATTTATTGGCCATTAAAAACCTAATTTACTAATCACATTTATCCCACAATAAATCCACATTAAACTGCTCAATCGGCTTTGATCGTAAATATAAAAACTGTGGAAAGAGGGCTATCAGAGGGAGATGCTATCGATTAACTGACCGTTCCGAACTCCGGCCCCTCCGAGCATGAACAGAGAGGCCCCGTTGTAATCAAAACAGTAATCAAACGGTATGAATTGGGGGACGTGATACATAACTTTATTAGAAATTTAAATACGAACAAAATTCATACACAAATAGTAGATATATTTTTTCTATCATTCAAAGGGTTTGTTAAGCGTGCGCCATAATAATTTTCCTCCCTTGTTACCATCTGTTGAAATGGGCTCGAAGCTAAATTATCTCCTCATCTATTATTCTCCTCGCTCATATTCTGCGTGGAATTCAATAGATTTGAAGTCGTATCATTCGAATTGAATAAGTCATATCATTTCCATTTTGAGATTTAATATTTTGATGAAGTATACGTCGCCGTAGTTTCGTATTCTAACAATGTCTTGGATAAATTGAAGGTGTTGTTTTGATTTATTTCGAATTTATTTATTATTGAAACTGGTTGATACATTCAGGTAAATGCAAAAATAATAACGGTTTTTCTAAATTTTATCGTATCCAAAATTACTTATATTAATTTATACAAGAAGTAAAAATTCAAGTTTATACCAAAAAAAGTCCTGCTGAATTTCTTTTGTAAATTCTTTCAGGGTGAGTGAGGCTGAGGCTCCCATTTTTCCGAACTCTGGTAAAATTTTTGATAAACCATAAGTTCATTTCTAAAATATCAATATCGAAAACAGAATTTGGATTTGCAAATTTATTACAGTTGTAACTGAATCAAACTTATCAATTTTTAATTATTAAATATGCATGGTATATTTTATTAGTTTTTGTGGAAATCGGTTTATACATAGCGAAAATATATTATGTGATATTAAACAAAAAATACACAAAAGCTATAAGCCGGATTGAGCATCTCCTGTGTCTTTGAAGTCGATCAAAAATACAGGCCATTAAAGCCACAGTACATAATCATAGAATGTAAGGCTTTAAAAATGTATTCTATATATATATATATATATATATATATATATATATATATATATATATATATATATATATATATATATACATCAGTATTTTATCTTTATTACTATTAACCTAATAGTCTTTCCGAGCTTAAAAAGTTTCTGGAACATAACATTAAAAATTTTCCAATATTCAATTTTATTTTATTATTAACTCTATAAATAAACGAATATATTTTTCGAAATAGTGGTATTCTACTAAAATTATAATTTATCCATATTATTGGTAGCTTAAAAAATATTAGTTATTATAGCTAAAAAATATTAGTTAATATTTTTTTTTTATATTTACTAAAATAAGTATATAATTTAGTACATAAAGAGAAAATCCAGCAAGTAGTATTAAAAGGACTGTTCTCGCAGTGTTGTCGCGCCCGTAATCTGGACAACGTTCGCTAGCCGACCAATTATCTACGTGAAATAGTGTCCTTATTAGAGCTCTTACTTTGTACCGGCTTAAACAGGATTACGTTGGCGTAAGTAGCCTTCTGTATACCGAATTTAGTTGAAATAGTTCCATACTTTGCTATTGTTTATGTCTGTATGCGGTAACATAAAATGGCTAGTATGTAACTCTCATCGCAAATTGCAGTTTAACCGAAGCTAAATTCAGCCTTCGCTTGTAAAATAGTGTAAACTTTATACATTATACGGAAATTAAGTTCAACGTTTTCAACGTTTTTTTTTAACTACATAGATAATTTACGTATTAATACTTATATTTTTATAAATATTAGCCCTAAATAACCTATATTACTGTAAAGATTCATCAAAATCTGTTTAGTCGTTTTGCGTAAAAGAGTAACAAATATCCATTCATTTATCATTCATATACATACAAAAACTCAAGATACACAATTAGCATCACAAAAGTGTCCTCGAAAATTCGAAATTATGAAGTTTTTTTTAAATCTCTTTTGTTCATTGCTTTTCGGATGTCAAGATTAAAACGTGTTTTGTTTAAAAAAGGATTTTATATGTGCATAAGGTCGAATTTGTGTTTAGAAAATTAGAACTTTCGACTTATGATTTTTTTTCTTTCGTTTCATTTAATGTCACATATCGACGCCACTTTTTGAAGAGACTTTTGCTGGGAAATGTGCATCTACGGTTTTATATATCGATGACATCTATATCCTCACAAACTCTATATTGCTGAATAGAGTCCGAAGAAAGCAACATCACTTCCTCAATTCCCTGCTTTCTTTTATCATTCCCGTGATATGCCTAACAAGACAGTATAAAACAAATATATAGACAGTATAAATAAATAAAATAAATAAAAATAAAATAAATATTCTTTATTGCATACCAAACACGACATATACATATATACATACAGAAGAAGATATAGCATAACAGACGCCCTTATCGCTAAGTGAGCGAATACATATATTATGAAAGACATTCTGTTTGTCTGTTTGTTACTTAACTTGTGTAGCAATGTACAATAGCTAGCGCTCGATTAGTATTGGATAATTTAACATTTATAAGTTTGAATACTGCATGAACAATAAATAAGATTATTTTAATAGTTTTTAATATTTATTTACAAGAAAAGAAAATGTATTGAAATTACTAGTATGTATACTTAATTATATATAACAAATGTTAGTCATTACTTTACAAGTCATGTCCGCGTAGAATTAGGGCTATAAATTAGAATTGTATTGTATTCCTCTGCTTTTGTCATGCAGAACAGGAATTGATCCTGGAAAACTCAGGATAAATTGACAATTTAAGTTACAAATACTATAGCACGAACTGTCTCTTCTCACAGCTCTCATTATATGATGCTATTGTGTATTATATGATGATATTTTAACGATTAGTGCAGATTTCTTAGAGATGATTTTTCCGCAGTAAAAAGCTTTCGTCATATCAAATTTCATCAAAATCTATCCAGTAGTTTTCTCGTGATGCGTTCCCAGAAAGACAGACAGACAAAAATTCTAAAAACTATAGATTCGGCTTCTGTATCGATAATTATGACTATTTCCATAAGATTTTCCAAAAAATATTAAATGTACAGATTCGACTCAGTTAGAATTTTATTACATGAATTTAGAAGTACCAGAAGTACAGTTGCAGTTAGTATAATACTTACTTTTAGTAACTAAAACACGACGCAGCGTGTTCCATATTTACATAGCGGGTGGTTATTTAGTTTGGCAATCGTCATTTGTTAGCGTTATGCGGGCCACTATTGTTCTAATCTAGTCAGCTAAACATATCATGGCATAAAATATATCGTAGCTGGATATTTAGGTACATTAACTGTTCTTAAATACGGAAATACATCTCTTTTCAAGAATAAATAATGTTGAAATATTCGAAAGAAAAGTCTGTTAAATGCGAAATTGTGAATTTTTAATGAGATTTAACATAATTGAGACCTACTTCCCGTGCCTATTTTGACGTCTTTATTTATTTAACTGTGATTATAAATGCAAACAGTTACACTCTTGGATTCTGTATAAGATTTTGAAGAAATACAATTTAAAATTTATTTTAATGTCAGAAATGAGAGTTAGCCCATTTATGTTTTTTAGTTTGTTTTCTGATTGTATGACATAAGAAAAGAAAATTTTAATTGTTAGAAAATATTCTTGAGGACAAAAGGAGTCCTCTTGCCAGTCATAACTTTAGGAGTCTATATTGATTAGTCTACAAGGCGCCTGTGCTCCTTTAAGTATGGAGCTGGTCTGATTGGTGTAAGATGCCAGCGTTCTTTAAGCCTTTTCGACTCTATGAGATATTACCATCTTTAAAAGTGTATATGTCATTTGGCTTAGATATTTTAGCAATGACGCTATAACAGTTTATGTCACTTTTTATCTGATTTTACAAAGGTATGATTAGGTTATTACTTTATTGCAAAAAGATACTTAACGTAATAGCGGTGCGAATCACATTTCATACTAATATTTTAAATATTATGTGAAAGTTTATCGCTGATTACTTGTTACTTTTTTCGTTGTTGTTTGGACTGGAAATATTTTCCAAGATCCCACCCACTTTTTTCTCTATGGAAAACTTTCGTAAAGAGGAATGGTCTCGTAAAACGAAGCTACTCATGAATAGTCAGCTTGTTAGTAGTTTTTAAAACAGCTTAGGAGTCTCGGACTACCTTATATCCTTGACTGGTATTATTTTATCAGATACTTTTTATTGACGTACATATATACGTTAACACCTCCTGGTTAATTCCTAAGAAATCTATTGTTAACTGGCACACCGATATGCCCGCGCCTCTCGACAGTTTAGAGCAAATAATAAAATGTAGATAACTAAAAAAGAATAAAACTTTTTGAAAGAAATAGCCATTCAATCCAATATATCTGTTTCTACTAGCCGAATAAATCTTAAAGTCGAACACAGTATAAAGTATTACGTCCAGTGAAATATACTGCAAGCACTTTCAGTGTCTCGTCGGGTCGGTAGTTAGTGTGATGATCGTCATTTGTCTGTTGGCGCCACACGGGCGCTACCGCCTATCACTCCGATCTAGCCAGTTGAGCAAAGTGCATGCATCGTGCTAGCGTTTTTTTCCCCTTTATATATAGAATAGTTTATACAAATTATTCTATGTAGAAACGTCAGCTTTAAACCGATTTTCATGTTTGTTTTTTTAAGGAGCTATACCTAAAGTGTATCGTAAAAATAGTAATCATTTTAGTGAATTGTATGGACAGAAAAAAGGTAGTGGTAGCCCAGTGGTGACGCGCTCGTTCAAAGCAGGTTCAAACCCCCTGATCTCGCACCTCTGATATTTTCATGTGCGAATCATTTTTCAACATGATTATCTTTTGTCTTATGGTAAAGAAAAGTCGTGAGGAAACCTGCATGTCTGACAGAACCTAGCAAGTTTTCGACAGACATGTAGAGTCTGCCAGCTCGCACTTGGCCAGTATGATGGACTATGATCTGATCTCCTTCGTATTGGAGGTAGGTCCGAGCTTAGCAGTGGGGCGTCAAAAAGGGCTGTATACAATGGACGGAACAACACTTTTTCTATACCATAAAATAAATCACAGAAAACTTAATATGTTTAAATATAAAATAGGAGATTTTTCATTTCAAACTTCAATAGGTAGGAGGCAGCCTTTTCGCTATATCCGATCCATAAGGCATAAAGTGGAGGAGAAAGTGTTTTATAACAGTATATTTGTTATATACTAAGCATTTCTATTACATGATAAAATTGTAATATAATTTTAAATAAAACTAAATTTTCGGATTTTTTCGCGAAGTTATTTTGACTTTTGGTCCCCGATGTTTCGAATGCTTTACAGCAATCATGGTCACGGGAGAGATTAAGGTGTTAGATGTCTCAAAATTAAAAAGAATTAATTGAATCTAATTGTTAAATTCAGAGGATAGTGTGTTCAAGCAAACAAAAAACGCTCTTCAGTTTTACAATATAATAACAACATAGGTTCTATACTTAGCTATTAAAATTATCTTGATACTCTAAGCAAGTTACTGGCCCTATTTATTTCGTAAATCAGCTCTATGATCTCGCGATAGTTCTCATAAGGCCTTTAAGGGTTTATGTGATATACGAAAATATTTTCTTAAAATGATCCTTCCGCAGTATTGACATTGATAATGTACTCTTAATCCTGTGAGGCACGTTCGCCGGGCTCCGGAGAGGTTTTCTAAAACAAAGACATGAAAGGAGATTAGAGGCGATATATACAGACTTATCAGACAGCTTTGCTAAAAATATCTTAACGGCACGATGCGAGGGTACAAATAAATAAGAAAATATTTTCTTATAGTGTATAGCTTTATTGGTTTTATTATTATACTTTTCAATATCTTTTTTTATGAAGTGGAAGGAGCTATTAATTTAAAGAGCTGTTTTCCTTTTCTATTATAAGCTCGCGTAAAAAAGTGACAGTTTCTATTAAATGTCTACAGCAGTTTTTAACAGTTTAGTTGAATATTTAACGCATTAAAGGAGATGGGCTTAGGCAGATTTGACATGGTCTTGATATTGTGACGGTGAGTATGAAAACTATGTAGCTTTACTTTGTCTAATGTGTAAATGACGAATATATCTATAAGTTGTATAAATATCTCAAACAATGCTAGTTTTGATGATAGGTATAACTCTTGGTTTTGTGTAATTTTTGTTATTTTTCAATATTTTCTATCTCTTTTTCACTAACACACAGAATTTATTTTGTTTTCTTCTAATAAAACGATGTAATTCTTTACCACTTGGTATAGATTTACCACTTGCCTTTTAGGCCCTTGCCTTTTTTATAGCTATATTAGGGGGGTTAGTTAGTACCAAGTTAGAGGCAAGCTCAATCCTCAAGATTTTTACATATCGCCACTTTCAACGAACAACGTTGAAATTCAGTATTGAGACAATTTAAAAAAGAAAACTAATTTCCTTATTCCTCATTATTTTAAGTTCAAATTAAAAATTGCTACAATGTTAAGTTACAGTATCATCTTTAGCAGGTGTCGATGTCGATCCGCTTATCAAATTTGCTCAACCCCCTCTTATCATACGATACGATATAAAAAAATCGCATTTCTATTATTGTATAACATCTCATGTAGATGTATTTAATGCGAATACATACATATGTAGTTTGCAGACAGTAAAAGTCTTTGTGAATAAAAACATTTCTTTTGGAGACTACGATTCAAACACAAGGCCCATTGTAATGACAGACAGACGAGAGGAATTCTTGCATAATTCACACCAGTGTCAGACAGACTGTTGTCCACGAATTTTTAATAGTGACCTTTATGTTTCATGCACTAAGAACGACATTTCTATTGTTCAATCTATTTCATTTGTTTAAGTTTGTATTGTTTAGACTTTAACACCATGTGGCATTGTAAAAACAGACCGTCACTCTACTCCCTTTAATCCTGAGCAGCGGCACTTTACCCTTCACTCATTTACATAAGTCCCGTCCGTTACAAGATTGGTTGTTCACTTTAATAAGACCCGAATGTCCATTCACTCAGATTATTCGGTGTATTTAAAGTATCAATTGGGAAATTAATTAGAGAATGTTTTATGTATGAGTTTTAGTGCTTCTACATTTAAATAAAAGAGAAAAACTACTTGCTTTTAACTTGGTTTTAGTTTTTTGTTCTTTTGAAGTTAAATAAACCATAACTTTAATATTATATATTAAGATATCAAAGAAGAAAAGCATATTAAGTATAAAATACTTATATAACTTCTTTCTTTGTTCAGTTTTACATATAAAATATTGCTCTTAAAAACGTATGTAATAAGTTATAACAATTAAGTAAATTAACACACAGTTTTATCTTAATTTGTTCATTCTTACCACAATTTATACATTCAAACTGGTAATGGTATTAATCTCGTAGATTCTTTCTTCTAGATTTTTGCAGTTATAAATTTAATATTTATATATAGCAATGTTCAACTAAATTGTTAATCCGCAGGATTCAGGTTTTTCTCAATAAGTGTTTTTCGGTTATTCTTAGTATATTTTGGCCTAACACTATCAATAATATAATCAACTCCCAGTATATGAGGTGATAGGTCTAAGGCAGTAGCGATGAATTGAGCATAGTTTGTGAAGAGAGGGAGGGCACAAGTGGCATTCCAATGGCAGCCTGCCGGTCGAAGAAGACCTGGCCGACTAACTAACACAGGAGGTCTATTGAGGCGGACCTTAGAAGGGTAGGAATCTCGTATAACAATGTCGAAGCAGTAGCTAAAGATAAAAGGACAGGGAAAACTACTGCTGCAGCCCTAAGTTTCACGATGGAATAATAGGACAACATTATTATCAGCGTTTACAAAGTTATCTAACTTCGACCATAATCATTATTGAAAATTAGAGGAAAAAAATATATTAATAGAATTTACCTTTCTATATATATAGGTAGTTTTATATATATATATATATATATATATATATATATATATATATATATATATAAAAAAAACTACCTGTATCCAAAAAAAAGAATATTGATAACTCTTAAGTTCGTCAATAGCTAGTTAGGTACTAAACAAAAAATCTGTTGACAAATAGAGGAGAAAAGGTATTGAACTGTTTTGTCTTTGCCTATTTATACATACATACATATACATATTGTGTACCTATATTTAATATACAAAGTGCTCAGTGGTTTTTCTTGTGTTTTTTTTTCAGAAAAGATACCTATTCAGATAAACGTAAACAGCAAAATCTTATCTAAATATATATTTTTTCCCAAATTGTTAGTGCTGTTTCCGAGATACACGAAATAAATCTATATATACACAAAAAAATCTCATTTAATATTATAAGATAATAACAAATATCGTTATCATTGAGTACAGTATACCTAGTATTATTAGATTTATGGTCCGAAGCATACTTTATTACTAGAATAGCTTCTGTAAAATCTATTGTTTAAGTTCTTAAGTTTTATAATGAATCAAAACAAATCCTAATTAGGCGCCCTGTTAAATTGTAAGTACACGAGTGCGATGTACGATATAGGTTATACGTTCAATTTAGCTTCTAATTTATTAATTTTACTCCATTTTTTTTTCATTATAATATAAAAATGTTAATAAAATAATATATTAAAACTTTTATAACTTACATAAAAAATAGTGTATCTTTCAATATCGTGGATATTTTTTTTAATAATATTATATAGATAAAGCCATTATAATCTATACGTATAATAAAATTGTAACTGATCGCTGTCTGTACATGAAAGATATTTGAGAAAAACTATTATTGGGGATCTTTATTAACGCAATAGAACCCTAAACAACGATTTTTAGTTTTTTTGTCTCTTTGTCTGTTTGTCACTTTGTCTGTTTGTCTGTGCGTTTGTGCGCGCTAATCTTAGAAAAGGCTTAACCGATTTGAGTGCGGTTTCGCTAATGTATTGTGGTAAGCTTCACTTAACATTTAATATTTGTTTTATTTCAATCGGTTCCTAAATAAAAAAGTTATGTCAGTTTAAAGAATCATCTAGCTAAAAATAAAATGTCGATAAATTCTTATTTACGCAGCCACTATAACTAACATGACACTATAAATATATAAAATAACATAACATTACGAAGAAAATAAGTTTTATGGCTGTTACGAAAACAATGGAGCGGAATAAAAATATGCATAAAAGAACTCGATAGAAACGACAATTGAAGCTTTGATAATGTTCGATATATCAGTGAGAAACATAAGACGGCGATACAAAAATGTCTACAATTGGCAAAAAAGCGGCGTCACGCCACAAGTTTACCCAATAAATATTCCTAACTGCCGTTTCGTAAGGAAGTGAATGCTCGAAAACACAATGATGGCCGCCAACATAATACAATACTGTTTGTAACAAGTGAGCCATGTCCAACATATTCTATTTGTTGAGAAAATTGCGGTCGTTTTGTTTATTCCAGTATAAGTGTTGGTTTCGTTAAGAAGTTGCTACGTCTGTAAGATTTCTGAGTATGGTCTTGATACAAACAAGATGTATTTCTACAGTCATTTTGAGAAATCTTAAATGAAATACCTATATAAATAATATAATATTACTAGCGACCCACCCTATTAAATCACGATTGATCAGTTTTCGACCGGAGAGGAAAAATGATTAAATTACTAAGATGGCTATTAAAAAATAAGGGTTGATCGTAGAAGGGTGAAAATTGAGGATTGTATGTATTTTTGTATGTTGTATCATAAAAAAATAGAAATTAAAAATTTTGTCTAAAAAATAAAAAACAAAAATATAGGGGTGGACTACCCCTAACATTTAGGGGGATAAAAAATAGATGTTGGCCGATTCTCATAGATACCGGATAAGCACAAAAAAATTCATCAAAATCGGTCAAGCCGTTTCGGAGGAGTATGGCAACGAAAACTGTGACACGAGAATTTTATATATAATATTATGATTCTATGGCATAACGATATCTTTGAATTCATTCAAACTTTTAAAATGTCTAATCTTCAACAATTGTACAATTTTATATTAAAAAATCTATAAGGAATATGTAAATGTAAATCAAAGCTGAGAAATCTTAAGCTGTTTTAAATGAGATTTTTTTGAACATTGTATTGTGTGATTATATTTTACTTATATTTTATATACAATAGTAAAATATAGCTTTGCTGTAGAGTTTCTAAAGGTTAAACTACTGAAGAGAATAGTGAACAAGCGGTGAACTGTCGAAAACTTTTACAATAAAATTGTATAATCTCAGAGGTGCCACTAAATTAACCGTTTTTTTTTTTAATGTTGGGACATTAACACAGGACCATCTAGTACCATGGTAAGCTACGAGGCTTGGGTTATGGATACCAGATAGTTGATACACTACACATATATAACTTTAAATACATACATATTATAAATATAAACGCCCTCGTGAAGTACAAACATTAGTGCTCATCACACAAATAAATGCCGCTAGCACAGCAAGTAGGGTCACTACAAACTGAGCCAAAAAAAAGCCAAAAAATTAAAAGTAAAATAAATACATCACTCCTTAGCTCTTAAACTATCTCCATGCAAAAAATTACGTCAATTTGTTTATTCATTGCTATAGAAAAGAGAAATATATGAAAAAAAAAAACAAAAACACTTGTATTAATAAAATTAGAAATCAAACAATTAAAATTTTGGTTTCTTGAAAATGTTTTATTGAAACTTGTTATTTTAGGTACAAAAAGCCTATGTTATTAAACACAGTGCTCTGACTATCATTCAAGTATAGTATGGTGTATTTTGGTATCCTGTACTAATTTTGATCGACTTCAAAAAAGAGGTACTTATTCGGGTGTATATTTTATGTGTGTTTTATGTATCTTATTAATGCGAATTGATTTTCATTTTTCTTTTTTTGCAATAGATTACCCCTATCAAAAATTAAAAGTGTTTTTGACTTAGACTGACATCGATTATACTTTTTTTATTAAATAACTAGCAGCTTACTCTGGCTTCGCTCGTTTGCGTCCCTAGCTATGTTTTAATTTTTTTGAGCGGACTCTTAGTTCCTTTCTAAAATAAAAGTAGCCTAAGTTTCTCCTTATAACATCAGCAATTTGCCAGTGAATGTGTCATCAAAATTAGTCCAGCCGTTTCAGAGATTAGTCGGAACTAACAGACAGACAAAAACTTTAAAAATTGTTTTTTTCTTATAAGTACCGTATATAATTTCATATGCATTTAATAAAAAGCTTTTATTTCGACATTACGGACATACATCTATTTTATTTATCTGTATAGACTAAATATTTGGATAAACATTTCGAGAAAAAATTGTAATTAATAACAGTAAAAGTTTACTGTTATTAATTACATTATTCTTAGCTACGCTATCTACGCTTATCTACTAAAAACGAAGTTCTGTCGTAAATTGATGACATTATTCTAGTCATGTAACATAAAAACTAATAAAACTCAGAGCAATTTATCATAACTAAATATATATTACACGCTATGAAAATGTATAAATCTTTCGACAGGTAAGAAAAATTGGTAGTATAAAAGACTTCTTAGTCAGTAATAAAAGTTTAGGTGGAATAATGATCATCGATTTTTCTTTAACGTTCAGATACCTAAGTTGTTTATAGTACAGTTTTACATGGTTGAAAATAATTAGGTATTTGAGATGGAAGATATAAAAACTTTGTACATGTTTTTAAATCTATACAGATAAATAAAATTGAAGGGCCTATTTGTAATGTCAAAATAACAGCTTTTTACCAAGTGCATATGAAATGATATACGGTATTTAAAAGAAAAACATAATTTGAAAAATGTTTGTCTGTCTGCTAAATAAATGCATAAGAAATTATTTACGGTACTTAATAGAAAAACACAATTTTTAAATTTTTTGTGTCTCTCTGTCTGTTTCGGCTAATCTCTAAAATGGCTGGATCGATTTTGACGGGACTTTCACTGACAGATAGCTGATGTTATAAGGAGTAACCTAAGCTACCTTTATTTTAGAATAAGAAGTAGGGTTCCACTTAAAAAAATTAAAACGTACGTAAGGACGCACTCAAGCGAAGCGAGATTATGTCGCTATTTATTTAATAGGTCATAACAATTATTTTGTATGCAAATATTTTACTATCTCAAATAATTTTCTGTAATTCAAGCGCTATAAAATGAATGTTATAAATATTTGTAATTTTTTATCTGTTGTTAATTGATTTTCATAATAATTATCGTTTTAATGATTAACGAATAGGTACACCTCAATTGCGGCCCGTATAAATTAAAAAAAAAAGTAATTATTATTATCGCTGACATGTCAACCTAATGTGCTGGTTCCTAAAGTTATGGTTTTTTTGACCTATACTGGAAAATAACTTATGATCAGTAATAAGAAGAAAAAAAACCTAATGGACTCACAAGAATTGAACCCAACACCCACGTAGACTTTTTAATTTAAGTATTATCTAGTATAGTAATATAGTATAGTATATAATCTATAATATAATATTATAAAAAGGTACAGTTTGTGAGTTTGTGAGGTTTTGGGGGTAATCTCTGGATCTACTGATCCGATTTGGATGAAATTTGGTAAGAATATAGTTTGAGACCCTGGGAAGGACATAGAATACTTTTTAATCCGGAAATCACCTTTTAAGGGGGTGAAAATGGGGATGAAAGTTTGTATTGGGAAGCAAGCTAGGGACGAAGTACGAATACGAGCGAAGCGAGAGTGAGTCGTTAGTATTATTATAAAATATAATGTAAAGCCATATTTATAAGTATATATTAGTTAGATTTATAAGTAATAATTATATTATTTAATATGAATTATATAAATCAATTGACAATTATAGTACTTTCCGAATAAATTAAATATAATTGCAATCGCGACCATTAAGCGCATATTTAGGTTACCCACAACGTCCAATTTGCTATAAATACTACGAATAATAGTAATATTGAGTATAAAAATACAGCAAATATCGTCCAATTAGCAGTTTGTAAAAGTTATGCGCAATAACATTAACAGTAATAGTAATAAAAACAAATATAGGAAAATTTAGAATATCATGTGATCCTTTTTTTTTCAAAGTATTAGCGAGATAATTCTAAATAAATATCATGAAGATCTAATGATTAGATCTAAAGGTAGATGCCAAAACTCCTCAGTAGAGATTAGAAGTAAAACAAATATGAGTCGAGATATATGATATTACAATTGCTGTTATTAATTTTCGCGCGATGCTTGGGTTTTCTCTGGCAAACAGAATTTGAAATCAAGTCATTCGCCAGAGAACTAAAGTAACCGACATGCCGCGCAGAATTAGCTCACTAAAGCGGAAGTGGGCCGATCATGTCTTCAGACGTGCTGATGGTCCATGAAGCCGAAAAGTGCTACAGTGGAGACCGTTTAACTTTAGGCAAGCTTAGTTTAGGACACCCTGCAGCACGATGGATAAATCACCTAAGAAATGTGGTGGGCAGTGGATGGATGGGGGCTGCCCAGGACCGGGATGATTGGCGCTCATTGGGGGAGGCCTTTATTCAGCAGTGGACGGGAAGAGGATGGTTTGATTAGTAATTTTATGTAGTAACTGGTAACCTAACCTCTAATCAGGCTAAGGCTTGATGATAGGTTTAAAAGATAAGCGACTGCTTTACTTATTATTGCCTGACTAATATTATAATAACAATATATTATATAATTATAATTGTGAAAGTTTGAGTATGTGTGTATTTTTGTTATTTCATGCTGATTAGGTTGGACGGATTTGGATGAAATTTAGTATACAAATAGATTATGATTTGGAGTACCATGGTATAATCTAATGTTTAATACCTAGGTGTCTGGACGCAGAGCGAATCGCTGGTAGTAATATTCTTATAAGGTTTAAAAAACAATCAAGATCAAATTTTTGCATGGATTTCAATAATAACAGGCACGTACATAGTTTGTAACCGTATCTGTTCCTGGCATGTTCTTCTGATGCTCAGCGGACTTATTGGCAATGCGGTTACTCGGTGAGGACTGTCTTCTTTACTGGTTCTCCAGAAGTTCTTGACTTCTACGAAAAGTTATACAGTCGCGCATGGCAATTATACGCTCTTCGACACGAAACTATAATTTGTTTTGCGCTGTAGTTTTAAGCCGGTTTAATTTTTCTATAGTTTTTTTAGGGCTGTTACGTTTCGGAGCTATAATATATTATAGCTCCGATAATAATGTCTAGCCTAGATTTTAAAAGGAAAATAATAAAAATAAATTAAAAGAAACAACTTCTACTTTAATAAATGAGTACAAAAATAATAGATAATTATTAATAACATGGTATTAAAACTAAGAAAACAATCATATTTTTTCTTTATAATAAATAAATAAATATGTTGAGATATTAACACACTGCTGTGTGTTAATATCTCAACATATTTATCCATCTAGTTCCACGGTAAGCTACGAGGCCTGTGTTATGGATACCAGATAGTTGATACACTACACATATACAACTTTAAATACATACATATTATAAATTTAAACACCCATGACTGGAGTACAAACATTCGTGCTCATCACACAAATGCTCCCAGCGGGACTCGAACCCGCGACCGTTGGTACAGCAAATAGGGTAACTACAAACTGAGCCAAACGTGTCGTCATATCTGATATTTAAGTATTGTGGTATACATATTCCATAAAAAATACATAAGATGGTAAGGTAAATGAAAATACACGACAGAGAATTGATTTTCTTGAAGAGAATTCGTGTCCAAGTTAGATATGGTTTGCCCTGGTTTCCATTTCAAAGGACCGTAATTATGCTGCGTATAATTAGGCTTTTGGAGAATGGTACGTAAAAGTAATTAGCCCTATTTATCATGAAGCTGTTATACACATGCTATGAAGAGATCCTTGATGTTTAAAAATGAATAATTAAGGTAGAAACGAATGGTCGTGAAGTATGATGTTTTAACTAAAAAAGGTCCAAGATATGTTTTTTTTTTAATTTGAAATATCACATTATGTATAAAAAAGAATACTTAACAATTAAATTTATATGCCATAGTGGTTAAAATCACACTAATTGTGGATGTAATATCGATTTTCTGGTCCGGTGAGCTCATTTGTCACCGGTTAAAATTAAGCCGGCGACTTCGCTCTTGTGTGTCACTATAATACATATATGATATGTTCGTAAGTCGTCGAGCGTAAATTCACAAAAATAGGTTATTAAATAAAATATTTTTCAGTTCGAGTAATTTTGTAGATTAGGGCGTTCAATTAAACAAAAAGAGCAAACTTTATAATATGATGACTTCATATTGTGTAATAAAAACTCATTTTATTAAGGAAATTTTCTTTAATATATTTTATAACAGATATTATTCCGCCATATACTTGATACTATTTTAAATCATTTCAAGGCAAAGATTCGACGAAACCGCTTATTATGGAATATTAAAATGGTAATGTTATTGGATCTACTTAACTGAACTGAAAAAAGTAAACCACTTTCCATCGTGTGTAAACAGACGGAAAAAAACTTAAAAGATAATAATAATCTGATATTTTTCTACCACATTTAATGTAAAAAATTGTTTTTTTTTAAAGCTCACTTATCCAAAAATTGTGTACCATAAGAAATGTCAGGAACGCAATAAGTTATCAGACGGCAAGATGGATACCGGAATTGCCTTCGTAGGGGATTAAACTCATGACCCTTTTAGTTTGCCTACTGTTATCCGCTCTTGCCTAGAATAGACTCGGGAGCATTTAGGAAATTTGCATCCCAATACTTCTGGGAGCGACTTGAGAAATAAAGTTTTGGGACGTTTTGATGGAAAAGCTTTTATCTAATAAAAGTAAATGTCATTTATACTATAAATAATTATCATCGTAATTTATATTTAAATGATAATTATCATTTATATTTTTACTATTGATTTTTATTACAATCCTTGGTAGTCTAAATAAGCATAAGTAATAAGTAAGATTTTGTTCATTTGAGATCAATTTAAGAAATGAAACCTTTCTTGCAAGTCTGTTATATATAACTATCTTTATTATGTTGAAACGTTTAAAATATCACAAAAAACCTGACTTGTTTTGTAGAAGTACGTAATATACATATATTATAGACAGTATTATGTTTACGAGTATGTAAAACGATTTCCAACTAAATAATACTCTACTTGTGAGCTAATATTTTTTATATTTTTATCGTTATAATTTCCTTACAAATAATAAAAATCATGGATTTAGACACAGTTCTGCCTAGCTTGCCTCAAGATTAAGAATTCTATATTATTTAAGGAATATAGTGTGTATTATAAATAAAATCGAAGAATTTCATAAGATCATTAGACCCATATTAGTTAATATTAAAACACTTAAATTAAAAAAAAAAATGTGTTCGTGTAACTTTTACGCGTGGTTGAAGTAAAACTTCTTTGGCAAATATCGCAATTAAATTAAAACAAATCAATAATTAAATGAGGCATACTAGACATGTTACAATCATATATTTATAGAATGTCATATACGGAAAGAATATAATATTATATATTTGTTTTGTGTGTTTGTTACGACGGCAACAATTAGTTAAAATAGCTTTTATTTAATTTATGCACATTCATCCCACAGTAATAAATATTCATTTTTATGTATAAGTAATAAGTTTAGTTTTGTCTGCATAAAAAAATCTATCTCATTCTCTCGCCGGTTTAATCCTATATATTTATGTGTTTGTCTCTTTCTAGTGTCGCATTTTCGTTTCATCGAGTTTCGAATCACAACGATTCTAAAGAAGTTTCACTTCAAAATATTTAAAGGTAGAATACAAAGTAAATTTTAATATAATAATAGGAGTTAATAGTTTTCAACAAAATTAAAATATAATGAACAAAAAATTAAAACTGGTCATCACTCACCTACATTTGGAATCTCATTAGTCTTATTTGCATTGTCGCAAAAACACCCGTAAAGTTTGACTCAGTTGCTATCTATTATGAAATTCAAGCCAAGCCTTAAGAGCCTTAAGAGAAACGCAACTATCATGGAAGTCAAGTTTTCCACTCAACTATCTTTTAACGAGCGAAATGAATATAATTCAAGAATGTTTTATGTTCGGGCACTAAGTTTCATCTGCGGCTGCTTTTGAATAATGCTCCACATTAATAAACAGGGTCGGTTTCACTGCAGTAAGACTGTAAGAGGATATAATTAATTATGTCGCCTAGATAGGAACATCAACAGCGACACAAACTATCACTTAGGATTTAGATTCTGACAGTTAGTTAGAGGTAGGGGTCACGACTCCACTACGTATTTACTACAAAATTTATTCGCACACAGTTTCAACTTATTCTAATTATTCTCACATGGTCTGGTCTACCTTTATAATAAAAGCTTGATAATTCCGATGACATACTCGTACAATACTTTTGTTTTATTAGTATAATTTACATTTTAATACAAAAGCTGTGTACGGCGAGATATATTTTTCTAAACCACAAATAAAACTGCAAGCATTACAGGCGTAATATAAGATTTTTATTTTATATTGCAAAGTATTATAATAATACGAAACAACGCCTGCAATTTCATTGCACATGGAATGTTACAAAGGATATTACGACGCTACGCCTAGAGTGTATTGTTTTTCATAATTTTAAACTAGTATGTTGTTCGTTTCCTTTGTTCTGTAGCAGTGAAGCTCGGAGTAATGTTTCACCACAATGTTCCATATTTTCATTATATTTAGTTATTCGAGTTGTATAACGTATTAATCATATTGAAGAAGATAAATTATTAAGCATTATATGACAGGATATATTTTGTATAGGGAAACTTTAAATATTTCTTCTACGTATTAATATCTCATACTTTAACTCAACGCAAGCAAAATCCAGAACTAACTTATATGAATATTTAGTAGTTATCTTCTCACTATATTATTATTGCAAGTGATAAAATACATAGTATAATCAATACGACCTGAAGCAACAAGATGCCGGTCTAACGGAGTCGAATTTTAATAGAAAATCAATTTGTCATTCTGCCGACAAGAAAAATAGAATTGTAATGGCGCCTCCACTTTTTCTGAGATCGCATTCATTTTTTAGCGTACCATTGTCGCTTGGGCGCGGACATTTCGCCTCGCAGATCATTATCAACGTTTATTTAATCATTAATGTATCACTGTCCAACAAATTATCTGTTTAAAGAACCAACGTCCAATTTGGCAGGAAATAAATTAGCAGATAAATTGTATGCCTGTTTGAGTGCAGTTCGAATAAAATTCTCGTTAATGGCACAAAGTGCCAGCATTGTTTTTACTTCCTTTATGTTAAACATTGGCTTAAAGTCCACGATTAATGTGCATTTTTATGTGGTAAAAGTATTTTATAGTGGTATATTTTACGATTACGATGTATAATAAATTAGATCCATGTCCATTTTTTCGTATAAATGAAGAACTTTGAGGCTTTTATTTCACATACATTTTTTTAATCTGTACTAACAATTTTTTACGTTTAAATGTTAAACTAATAAAGTACAGATTACTTTCAAAGATCATATTAATACTAGAAATTTAAAAGAAAGTATATTAATACTAGAAAAGAATTAATATAAAGAATATTATATTATGCTATTTTTTGTAATTTAAGAAAATCTAGTCTACATTCCGATAGCTTTCTTAAATAAAACCTATTTGTATGTGTAATTAAATACTGTTCGATGGTAAGCGCGTTACTTAAAAAAGGCTCGACTGATTTGACTAATTAAAAGAAAATATAATACTTCCAATATGGAAAAGATGGAAAAATAGAAAAATATTGCTGAAAAATTGGGAAACACTGAAAATGCTATTTTTATAGTATACTTGATATTAAATTAAAGATTACAATCGAATTTAGGATAGAGCGTCTATGTGCCAGTTATGGGCCATTAAAAATGTAATAATAAAAGTGCGCAATTCAAAGTAAATATAGTTTGTAAGCGAGGCTTATCGCGATAAGTAGGTACCTTATTTTACCTGACGTTTCAACGACGTTTCAACAAGGTTGCACCTCGGTCACGAAAAGAGTAAAGAATAGGACGGTCGGCCGTACATCTGTGTGAAAATTTACCTCTGAAAATTTAAATTTACATCTGTGTGTAAATTTTTATCTGTATGTAATTTCATGATATACATAACGCATTAAAATATATGTGATATACAATATACTTTACATATTAATCTATACAGATAAATAAAATTGAAGCGTCTGTTTGTATTAAAAACACAATTTTAATTTTTTTTTCTCTGTCTGTCTGTCTGTTTGTTCCGGTTAATCTCCAAAACGACTGGACTGATTTTAACGGGACTTTCACTAACAGATAGCTGATGTTATAAGGTGTAACTTATTACTTTTATTTTAGAAAAAGAATTAGGGTTCCGTTCAAAAAAATTGAAACGTGTCTAGGGACGAGCCCGAGCTAAACGAGGGTAAGTCGCTAGTAGTTTATAAATAAACAGTAGATGTGTAAAGGCGGCCTTATTACTAACAGCTATTATATATTTATAGGCAATCGATATTACAGGTCTCGACTATGTGTCATATTTATATTTGGACAATTAAAAAATACTCATATAAACCTGTTTCCCTAATTCATTTTAATGTAAGCTAAATAAATCATGCTCAACTAATATGCTGAAAGTGTTAAAATATTTTTTTTTCATTTAACACACTGTAATATGTAATATCTATATTGAATATTTGCATATAAATTAATTTATAGGTATTTATAATTAAATTTTAACCAGGTCAAAACTGCCCATTAAATATATTTTCGAAAATAATATCCTTACAGAATATTTTGATGTAGTAGCCATATTAATAGTTTTTTAAAATTTTTTATAGTGTTTTATTATTGAGAAAAATTTCATTAAAATCATAGTAGTAAAGCAAATCTTTAATTCGATTTATTTTGTACGTTTAAACAAAATAGGTACCATTTAAATAGAAATAGCTAGATATTATACATGTAATTGGTGCTACTAACGCCTAAGCTGGTCCCTAATAATAACATATTAGTTCAAAATCTGAACAAGTTAATTAATCCAATAAATTAATAGCACAAAGACAAAATGAATTACTTATCAGGCACGCTGCCTGTTAATTCCATTGACAGAATGTAAAATGTTATACAAATGTAGCTACAGATCATTTTAATTAACTGAAGCACTGTATGCCTCAGCTGAAAGGCTTAATAACATGACGAATACACTTCTGTTTTTACAATAAAACGTAACAATGAAATAAGTCTGGTATTTATCGTCTTAACACATAATCAAAACAAATGGTAAAATAATGAATCTTGAATAGTCTGTATTGTAAAAAGCATTCTTTGCTGGATTTTAATTAAAATTAATTCATATCAGATAGATTAGAGTACTAATGAAGTTTTAGGCCATAGGACTTTAAAGCTCTTTTTAATTTTTTTGTGAAAATTATTTTATTTATTATATTATTTTTACAAGCTTTTATTTAACTTGCAATGTTTGTATGTATGTTTGTTCGGGTCAAATCTTGCATCTGAATTTTAAAGCAGTTATCCTCAACCGATTGAGCAAAAATGTTGCGTACACGTTTAGTTTGGATGACAATGCTTGGTTAGCTAAGTGACGTCCTTCTAAATTCAACTGAACTATGTTTTTTTATGCACCTCCATGATATAGATATCAAATAAAAGGGTTTGCTGATAGAAATACGAATAAATACCTAAAAACTAAAAAATAAACTTTAAATTAAATGAAACCCATTCATTACATTACACAATTTATCTATACTAATGTTATGATTGTGAAAGTTTTTGAGTCTGGATGTAAGGATGTTTGTTACTCTTTCACGCCAGAACAGCTGAACGGATCTGGATGTAATTCGGCATAGATATAGATTATAGTCTGGAATAACACAAAGGCGATTTGTTATCCCGGAAAAATGTACGGTTCCCGTGTGATAGGTTTTTTTTATAAGGAGTACTTAAGCTACCTTTATTTTATAAAAAAGAATTAGGGTTCCGCTCAAAAAAAATAAATATAAACAGTAGTTCACACTGTATAGCAAAACGTAAAACCTATCGAACTAGCTAATCAGAATGCGAGCGTCAAACTATCCACGGTTTAACATTTCAACGTATTATCTGCGTCGCTTTTATGATAGAATTGCAAATTTAAACCCTTTGTAAGCACTTTGCATTTGGAAACACAAATTCGCTTTTACGGTTATTTGCATGCCGCGTCACAGTTGCGGCGACTTCCGAAACGTTGCACCAAAATTGTCCATACCGTGCTCGTTATAAATATTATATGCTAACACCATCCTTCCAAAGCGTGTGCTTTGTGAATGAGATTTGTTAATTTAAATATTTATTATGTCTGAATATATGAAAGCTGATTTTACTGCAATTTAATTTAGTCGTATTACATAAATTCTTGTTCCTTAACATGTTTATTGTGGGCCTGGTTATTGTCATTTATAGTAAATTAGTAGATAAACTGTATTACTTATTATTTTCATTAAAATAACATAATAATGTCTAGTAGGACTGAAGAAATTTTGGAATATACATAATATGTATGTACAATGTACATAAAGTAATTCAATTTTCTGAAATTCTTACTTAAATATCGTTTCAAAGGTTTTAAACGGAATAATAAAATTTTTGATAGAAAGTCATATTATCTCCTATAAAAGTCAGGCTATCTTTCATTTTTTTATCTCTCCCGTCTCCGCCGCGAAATAATAGAATAGTGATAGCACAGTCTATAAAAATATACAGTCATCCAACGAAGCCGTCTAGACAGGGCAATCGTGCGGGGTGTGAGAGGTGAGACGCGGGTAGGCGAGCCCGAGCTGCATACATTTCTGCCGCCCGAATTAGTAAGCAGCTCGGGACACGACTTTAAGGGCTATCGCGCGTTTATTTTAATTTGTAAGCAATTAAAATGGTTCATACTACCTGTGCTATATTATATATTTTTTGCTAAAATTATTTATTAGGATGAGGATTTTTTACATACATTTTTTACATACAATCTAGAAACCGAAAATATTTGCCCGTTGCCCATTTATGATAGGTGATTTGGAAATCTATTAATTACATTATATCATATAAAACTAACTTTGCTAAAAAATTGAAAATAATGATAAATTTATATATAACTAAATTCAATTTAACTTTTGCTAGATTTAATTTATTTTTATTATAACTTAACTTAATTTATTTCATTCTAATTATCTAGTTATTCATTAAATTAATTATAATGTCGCTTAGAAATATCCATTTAATCAAATCAAATAATGGTTAAATCAATTGTATATTATATTTTTTATTAAAGAAATAAAAGGCTTATTATTATTATTATATGAAATTTTGTAAAACTCTATTTGAATTTGCCTCCGCGAAAAGCCTTTTTGTATTCTTTGCTATGAAGAACTTCGATAAATAACTAAATTATAATATTATATTTTAATTAAATTACAAAAAAAAACTGTAACAACCCTGCGTAATGCGAAGTACGCTACGCGGTGTCGGCTTTTCTTCAAACATCAAAGGCGATAGCCCACTGTTATTTTTTAGTACACTGTGGTGATAGTAAGAAATAACCGTAGCAGCATCTTGATTGGGGGTTAGGACATCACATACATTGATTCTTATCCATGTATACAGATAAATAAAATTGGAGTGTCTGTTTGTAATATTAAAATAACTGCTTTGACTAAATGCATATGGATGTATACACGGTACATATACCAAAACAACATTTTTTACAATTTTTATCTGTCTGTCTATCTGTCTGTCTGTTTGTTCCAGCTAATCTCTAAAATGGCTGGATCGATTTTGACGGGACAACCTAGGGACGAACCCGAGCGAAGCGAGGATGAGTCGCTAGTATAAATATATAAGATAATTGCTTAAATTCTTCTCGTCGTTGTTTCACAGTAATTGTTTCTATAGTTTTTTACTAACTTATTAGTCCATTAATTTATTCGTGTTATGCTGACATAAAAAAATGAATATTTTCTGAAGGCCTCATGCTAATTTGTTTGTAGACACCACTTCGCCTCTCTACAATATTCATTGTTGTGAGGTGAGGGTTACGGTCAAGTAGTTTTAAAAATAGAACATTGTTTTAAAAAAAATATATTACAAAGATCTAAGGAATGAGAAGAATTTATCTCTAATGTAAGCAACATATAACAGTAATAAACTGCCTCGGTGGTGTAGTGGCTAGCATGTACGGCTGCACATCCTGAGGTCCTGGGTTCGAGTCCCGGGTCGGGCCAAGTTTAGTTATTGAGTCTTTCTGTATAGTAAGCCTCAGTAACAGCCCGGAGTTGGGAAGTTGGCGGTGTTTCACCCCCGTGCCTCGGAGAGCACGTAAAGCCGTCGGTCCTGCGCCTTAACTCTCACCGGTCGTGTCGAGTAGTCGTCCCACTGGAGTATGAGAGTGGCAGGAATAGAGAGTGCACATGTGTCTGCGCGTACACTTGTGCACTATAATATCTCCTGCGCAGTTGGCTAGTCTCAATGAGATTGGCCGCCGTGGCCGGAATCGGTCAGGAGGACATTATTATTATTATATAACAGTAATGCACGCTTAAAGTAAGTATACATTGATATTTATTTAAAAATCAAGAGTATAAAATACGTATTATATTAATTAATATACAAAAACTGAATATATAGACAATACAAAATTAGCGTCACAAAAAAGTGTCGCCAAAAAAAGCGCATAATTCGAAATTGTGCGCTTTTTTCAAATCTCTTGTTCATTGCTTGGATGACAAAAATAAAACGCACGTTATTTTGTTAGATAAAGTACTTTATGTGATGTACGTGAGTACGTATTTCTCTTTGAATAATTAGATCTTTCGATTTTGAAATTTTATTCTTTGGTTTGACTTAACGTCACATGTCTACGCCACTTTTTGAAGAGATAGTTGTTAGGAAATGTGTATCTATGTTTTTATACATCAATTATATTAATCGTGTGTTTATTAATAAGATTATACAATGGGAAAACGTGCCGTCGTCGGTTTAGTTACATAAAATTACTTCCCAAGAAGAGATAAGCTTAAAGCAATAATTTAAATAGGTTTGCTTATTATTGTTTTATACGTGGTAACCTTAAGATTTTAATTATTTCTTGTGACTAGGTTACTTCAAGGGCGCGATAATTTACGTAGAAATGTTATTCAAGTCAATGAGCTGGAGTAATTTTTGTTTATCCTATATAATTTTCAAGTCTAGTCATGCATAAGCTCAATTTACAAATAATTTGGTGTTGAAATAAATATCAAAAGCAATGAAGCATTTTATTTGTTACTTATTTCACTACATACTACTACTACACTGTCTGTTCCTATGTATGCTTAGATCTTTAAAACTACGAAACGGATTTTGATGTGGTTTTTTTTAATATACAGAGTGATTCAAGAGAAAGGTTTATATATATTATAGTACAGAAAAGCCGAGAAATTCAAAGATATTTTGTATTTCATACTAACCGTTAAAACGTACCTAGGGACGAAACTGAGCGAAGCGAGGGTGAGCCGCTAGTTATTTTAATAATTTTAATTTTAACGTTTAAAGACTTTCTTGATAAGGTATGTGTATATAGACAGAATATAGCACTCGTTTGTTCTTCTATAAATAGTTTTGTAAATGTCAAATTTTTACGAAATAATTTCTCTATAATATAGAATTTAATGCATAGCGGTAATGCACTCGCTTGCGAAACCAAGTGAAACGGGTTTAAATCCCGGGTCTTGCACTTCTGATATTTTCAGGTACGAATTATTACGAACATGATTATCTCTTCTCTAACGGTGTAGGAAAATATTGTATGGAAACCTGCATGTCTGAAAGAAGTTTTCGGAAAACTATGACCTGATCCCACTTGTTGTGAAGGGAGGCCCGTGCCCAACAGCGGGACGTTAAAAAAGGACTAAACTACTAATATTGATGCTTTACTACAGGTTACAATCCATAGTAAAATTAAAGTAGATACATCTACTTTAATATAGGTTGTATTTTCTAAATAATGAGTTCGATTCCCAGCTAAAAAAAAACATTCAAAATTAAATAAACTTTTCTCATTTACGCTAATCTAAAATCACTTTATACATATATTACAACTTTGAATCGAGTGTTTGAAAAACATTCAAATATGCTTTCTTGCTGTTGAGATGAAAATTACGGAAGAGTTTTCTATATTTTTTCTTTTATACAAGTATGAATACTGTATTCTATTAAATATGTAAAGCCTTTATAATCTATGTCGCGATACAGTCCATTGGTAGAGCAACAGGCTTAATGGAAAAGTTAATTTTAAACGAGCCAGCTTTGGTACGCATCAGTTGGGCCTGCGATTAATGGGGATTAACTATGGTTAATTGTTTTCGTGAGCCGGGTCACTGACGTCCCTTATATTCGCAATTTGTTATGTACATCCATGAGTCTGTCACCCAGATTATATTATTTTATATATTTATTTATTTACCTAAGCATAGATACAGTAAGTATTTAATCTTAAACGTATTCTGGCAAGTCCTCATGACCCGACAACTCTGTTGATTTTATGAAAGAGTTATCAATATTACAGGGATCTGTCACCAAATAATAAGTTATAACATTTTTCGAATTTTTTTACTATATTGCAGAACTAATATATTTTTCTACATCCATGGGTTGACTATAGAAGATTTCTTTTAAAAATAGGTTCACCTTTGTTAACTTATTTTTATACTTGCGACTCGCCCTCGCTCCGCTCGGGTTCGTCCCTTGTAACATTTTAACGGTTAGTATAGATTTTTTAGAGATGAGATATTTTCCGGCAGTAAAAAGTATCCTATTTATTGACCCGGATTCTCAGTTTTCATCATACCAAATTTCATCAAAATCTGTCCAGTTTTTTTCTTGTGATATGTTTCCAGACAGACAGACAGATAGACAAACAGACAGACAAAAACTCAAAAACTATAGACTCCGCCTCTGTATCGATAATAATCTATTTCAATAAGATTTCCCAAATATATTTAATGTACAGATTCGACTCAGAATTTTATTATATGTATGTATAGATTTAAGTTTCTGCATTACTTTTAAGTGCACTTTTAGAAGTTTACTTTTAGTAGATATTTTCTCTAAGTGAAACAAGAACTCATAATTCTTCTTTCCTTTCCTCCAGATAAACTTAAAAATATTCAGTTTTATTTATATAAAATATAAGTTTATATACTGTAAGAGCAATCAAATAGGTCGCGTTTGTTAATGATGAAAATTTTCTTGTTCCAGGTACACTGTGAAACAAGATACTTTGTAAAACAATAATGTTGTGACAAAGGTGGAGTTAAGGAGTTAAAAATGAGTTTTTTTAAAAGTTTCCATGATATATCCAATAACAGAACTATATTATTTATTATTGTACTGCTATCATTAAAATTGTGCAGTCCTCAAGACTTCAGTGAAGACTTTAATGAGGAAAACATAGATTCTGATTCTAGTATGGTGTCAGTGAAAACTAAGCTTTCTAGAAACGCGGCTGGTCCATGTAGGTTGAGTGAACTACTGTGTGATACTGGACAGTGCATATCTTTGGATAAGTATTGCAATGGAGAGGATGACTGCGGTGATAAGAGCGATGAACCAAAACTATGTACACGTAAGTATAACTTTTAATTTGATTAATAGCATAGTTAAAGTATTGCTATAATAATATATTTAAAGAAAACATTGTAATTTTTTATTTTAGGAAGTTTTTTATAGTAATTATTAGATACTAATTTTTATTTTTATTTTTTTTAATACTAAGTTACAGTGTTGTCTTTGCAAGTATCGAGATATATTTATCAAAGTAAAACAATATATTACATATTTATTCTGGTACAAAAGCTTTTAGTTATGGGTCAGGATTTACTTTTTGTTGTAAAAATTAAATGTATAATTGATATTTGTAATTTTGTACGTGCCCGGGTTTCATAAAGTCACACCTATATCTATATCTAACATATTTAAACGAGCAATTCTTGTATATTTATTTATTTATACCGGCGTTTTCGGAAACCGCTCTAACGATTTTGCTGAAAGAACAATGGCAAGTTTTTACCTGAACGTTTTTAAAGCGTCTAAGATTAGGACATATACAAAACTGAATTATTTAATTTGCTCTTTTTTTTCACGGCGTTTGTTTTACATGACAAAGCCACGAAGAAATGTTTACATAATAAGCTACTAATTGATTGTTTTTATGTACTTCCGGCTTCGCCATTCGTCAAAGATGATATAAAAATTGTTGCCACAGAAGAAAATGAAATGCCATATTTATTTTAAAATATTTTTATTAAAAGTCTTATGTACATAATTAAATAATGATCTATGTCTTGTTCATTAATCTTACAGCTTTACATATAATGGAAACATCATATGTTATGCTGTAAGTTTAATTGAAGCTATTACAGTTAGTACAGTAATTAAAATAATAGTTATAGCAACACAACAGATGACAGTGAGATTGACTTGATAATTGATATTGACATATTATTAAGATTTTATATTTTATTTGTCATCCATGATTTTACGTATGTCTCTGACTACTACGTTTGATTTTGCTGTTACTATTCCATTTTTCTAGATTATTATAAGTTTTAATTGTCGCTTTGCCCACGGACCCGATTACCTGCCCCATGCGACGACTTGTGCATTCTCTCGAACAATCGCCAGTGTATACCTACAACTAATACTGATTTCTCTTAACGGACTCAAAGTAGTACCTTGTTTCATCCATGATAAAGAAATTAAAAACGTAACTTATATGTAATGCAAACGTACTTTTTTTAATTTATAATACTTAATTTATTTTATTTGATACAATAATCAGTGACAGCTGTCATTGCTAGGTAGGTTTATAACCGCAAATCATAAAATAAAAATGCTAATATCTCTTTTTTGTGACTTCCTAATAAAATAAATCTTTCTGGATAAACTTGTGTTATTTAATCCCTATCGTTTGAGCATTTTTTCATTTCAAGACGCCTCAAATAGATATCAGGTAAATCGTTGTATAGAGTCCTGCCATTGTTCTTTGGTATGTGGGGGTTTTCGGGGGCGAAAAGTCGATATATTAGATTAGTCTTATGTCTGGGAAAACGCGCGTTTTTGAGTTTTCATGCGGGTTTTCTTTTGCCTTATTCCACACAAAATATGTTCAATAATTTCTTACGCTCATGCATAAACATCGTGGTTAAGCGGCCAAGTTGCAAGATTGACTACAACAGGTGTTCGGGTTCAAATCCCGATCGGATATAAAGTTTTAACTTTTGTTTTTTTTTTGTATTTATTCAAGGTTTTAATTTTTTTCTATATTAAACTACGATATAACAAAAAAGAACTCCGAGAGAAGCTTGGTCGCCCAAGTGTGGTATGACTGTGGTATTGACGTTTAATTTAAATTTAAAATGTAAAATTGACGATTCAAAAGTGCTTGTAAAAAAATTTTATTCATTTATTGTAGCTATTGTACCCCCTAAGGTCTAAACCTATTAACGGATGTAGCTACGCTCATAGGTTCATTGCGTTCGTTCGTTTCCTACTACGTTCATGAGAAAGAATAAAAAATAGCCCAATCATTTATAAATGCCATAGAAAATGAACCCCGAAAACATGTACTTTTACAAAAGATATATTTTAAAAGAAACTAAATCATAATTTCTCACTTTCGAAGTTTTAGTGATGATTATTATTATAAATCACTAAAAATGTATGTTTGTATTGCATATTCAAAGGCGCTGTTTGGATAAATACGAGTAATAAATAATAATAAATGTACTGGTTCCAAACAGTTATAAATGTACCTACCGTTTGTCATGTTTCTAGATTATGTAATATTTCATATATCTTAATATCTCTTGCACATATTTAATAAAAATAAATTTGTTATATCCATCCCACAACGCCTTAGGCTATCCATTTATAGCGGCATCTAGCCTACCCTTCTTAAGGGAAAGAAAATAGCCTGAAAAATTGCCCGAAATAGGGTGGTCCATTTTCATCGTAGGGGATGAAGGAGCTATACTAGTATAGTATTATATCGTCTGTACTATCAGAGATAATGTACTAAAAATATATAGTTTTCTAACACAGCAAGAATCTGAAATTAATATGCCGTAGCTACGAATTATAAAATAAATTTTGATAAATGTAATGTATGAAAGTATGAAATGAATTTAATTAAGAAAACGATTTATTGAAATATTTCAGTGTATCATTTATTTTCCAATTATTATGATTTTCCAATAAGCATTGCTTTGATTTTTAGGTAGAAAAAAAGCTTTTTAAAAATTTACTACCTAATGGTATCGTATTTTATTATCAAAATCGGTTTCATCACTCTTTCGAGCTTTTCTTTCGAGCTTTTCTTTCTTCATTTCGGACTTCATCATCCATGTCCACACGAAAACTTTACAGTGTATTTCTAGATTATTGTTAGCAACATTCTTACGAATGTTCCCAGCATTGTCAGTCAGACAAACTCGTCGTAGTGGTTTTTATGGATATTTCATAACTACTTTTGGAAACTTTGCCAAAACGTATTAGATTCAACATTTGCAGATCTCTATAAAGAGAAACTATAATTATTTCTTGGCAGTCAGCGGTTTCATTGAGAAATCAATATTTGCTAAATAGTTACATAAAATGTTTGGTTGCTGTTTTACATATTTTAAATAAAGTTTTAAATTTATTTGCAGTCGATTTAACATATGTAGGTATATAATATGTATGTACATGCAACTCAAATATACTTGTACGAGTATATTTAATTTGGAATCAGGAATAAAGCAAACTTGGGTCTTGCGACTTTGAAATTTAATAAATCTCATTTTCAATGTTATTCCCACGCACGCACGCAGTGAAAGAAAATATCGCGAGACAATCTGAGAAAATATAACTAGTTTTCTTAAAACAAGTCCTCTCACAGCAGTTAGATGTGCCCCATGTATGTCTAGGCCCAGCGGATTGGGACATTAAAAAGATTGAATTATTATTACTAAATAGTATTTGCCCAAAGGTCAAGACATTCGACCATAATCATTTTTTGTTGATCACTGTCGTTGACTAAAGCTCGTCAACAGCTACAAAATAAAAAAAAAAAAAACAGAAAGTCGGGTGACAAATAGAGGAGAACGAGGGAACTGAACAGTATTGTCTTTAGCAATCTAAATTAAAAAAAAAAAGAACTTTGACAAGCACAGGAGAAAAGGGTACTGAACAGTTTTGTCTTTGCCTATTTTTATATAGATTATAATTATATTTATAAAACGGTAGTCTGATATCCCTTTTAATCAAGTATTCGGTTTTATATTTTTACGTAACCGAAGTAATAATACCCAAAATATCCCAAAATCATTTATTAAATATGAAAATTCTCTATTCGATTTCTTAAATATTTGATCCCACCGTGCTCCACGGCTCTAAGACATCTAATTAAGAGAACACTGTCTAGTACAGCTTCTTTGCAGCCTTTAAATACGTTTTTACGCAAGAAACGTCCGGAACGATAATTGTCTTATACAAAAGACTGCGCAGATGGCCTTACAAAGAGGATTGAAAGAACTAGATTATTCTCGGTTTCCACCGTTCTCGAGGGGACAACGTCGTTTGGCAAGATAGCAGACGTGATGGCCTTACTTCATTATCTTTCGACCTTTTATGTATATCTTTAATCTACCTTATTTATAATAAGTTATATTTTAAAATAAATGAAATTTTCATATAGACTTTAAAGAAAATACGAAAGATTAAGTATATTCACATTAAAATACAAAAATTTTAGCGCATGTCATGATTTAATTACTTTCTAAATATATAACTAATTTTGTTATTATATTATTATGCTTAAACAATTTCTCCCGATCAAATTGGAATTCGACGCTAGTTTAGTCACGTTCTAGAAGTCAGAATCATTATTTTATTACCCAATAACTGTCTAAAACTAGGAACCTTTGAAACTAGCGCGCTAGAGAAACTTTCCTTTTAGTTATTATGTACAGACATTAGGATAAAAGTCAATTCAATGCGAAAAATGTAAATGTTATTTTATCTTTTTGGTATGACTAACAGAATCTGCGGCTTCGCTCGCGATCAAACTACGAAAAATACGAAATTTCATGCAAATATTATATGTCCAAGGAATAAAAAGCTTCATACAAACTTTTATCCCCTATTTCACCCCCTTGGGGGTTGAATTTTGAAAAATCCTTCCTTAGTGGATGCCTTCGTTATATGAGGAATACGTGTGCGAAATTTCAATTTTCTAGCCTTAAGAGATTGACCTGTGCGTTGATACATCAGTCAATCACTTTTGCCTTTTATATTTATAGATAGTATGTTGTTTAGAATAATAAGTTAAAATTTGATGTACCATTTTATTTAACATATTATCTCACTTCGTTATAATATGTTTATAAACGACTCTTACGTATTTTTGCAAAAAAATCTATCACGAAAATGATTCCAAATACCACATTCTAAGCACTCAAAATGAAGGCGAACAATTAAGCTCCTTTAATTATAACGGTAGGTGAAAACGAGCTTTCGCTTTTATTGTTCCCACGTACGTAGTCATTAGCCCGAAATGTGGCTACAATTAACGAAAAAAAAGCCACGTACATTTAATAAGGTGTTAAGTTTGCTGGCTGTTTCCGAAACTGTTTTAATCTGTCACGATATCCTTTTGTACTTTAATACATGTTACTGATATTGCTATGTGCTTTGGAAATATCAATATTTGTTACATTGTAACTGTAGTTGACTATCTGGTTCCTATAATAATAATCAATAGATTCTATCTTCTATAATGTTATATAATTAACACTACATAATAATATATGCTATAATATAATATTAAAAATATTATCTCTATATATAAATGGGTAAATTCCATTTATATATGTTTTCCTCAAATTTTCTATAATGATTATGGTCTATTTATTAATAGTTACATTAATAATTAAAAAACTAAACTACTGGATGTACCTACTTAAATTTTGCTATACTGACATGAAATACCACTAAGAATTCGTGTTGAATTTCATATTCAAACTCCCTAGTGGGATGTAAAGGATATTTAAAATAATCTTTTCCTGTATATTATTTTCTATTTAAAAGGAAGCAAAGGGCGATATTTTATTTTTATAATTAATTAGTAAGCACTGCCTAAGTATCTGCATTAATAGTATTACGCCGTAATTGCTTAATTGGTTATTAATTATAAAATGTTTTTACATGGGAATAAGAAGCTTACGTCTCTCTGGCAAAAAATACGATCAAATATATATATATATATATATATATATATATATATATATATATATATATATATTGTATGTGTATTAAATTATTAAATTGTATTTTCTTATATATACACACACAAATACAATAAAAATTAAAACAATAAACAATTTGGCGTTGTCTGTATGTTTATCTTAGTTCGTCAAAGTGTTAGGTATATTAGGTTATGCACAGAGTATCTTTATTAACACTTCCTGGTTAATTTCTAAGAAATTAATTGTTAACTGGACTACCGGTCGCTCGGCGATCGTTGACAGGCTATTAAGATTTTATTAATTTCTAACATAATATGAGTAGCGTACTTGAAAATAGAAATAATAAAAAAGAACTCGTTACTTTAGTTTATCTTTTGTCTCCAACTCGACACAACTCTCAACGTAAGCACACTATTGTAAGGCTTGAAAAACTTTACTTGAGCATAGACAATTTTATAAATGTGGAAACTTAGACAGTGTGGATATATGTCTACACATAAACAGTGAATAATAATAATGATTGTTTTGTAATATAAATATATTTTTAGAACAGATCTAAATTATTCTTAAATCATACTACATACGTACAGTTTTATCTATTATATAAATTAACTATACTTTTACAATTTATTACTACGGCCTGTTTTGTTTTAAAACTTTATTTTATACTAGCAGAACCCGCGGCTTCGCCCGCGATCAAACTACTAAAAAAATAAACTTTTTCGCAATACATACTTTATTACTTGCAAAAATATGTATAAGATATTAAGCATACATTCTGTAAATAAATTTACTCTACTTTATATCCCACACAGTAAGTGTGCACTTACAGAGAACTTGAACCATGTTACTCTATTTAAATATGTTCATTTTTTTATTTTGAATTAAAAAAAATCTACAATTCATGTTTATTTAATTGTATTGAAGAGCATTAATACCAAGTTTCAAGTAATTCTGATTATAAACAGTTGTTTCCTCATATAAATAGCACAACCCATTTTGGATGAATTTCGAAAAAAATCGAATACACATATTTCTTATTTTTTACCTTAAAGCTAAATACCACTTTCCGTGCATTTCGCGTTACGAATGACAGAGTTTCATACAATCTTTTATCCCCTATTTTACCCTCTTAGGGGATGAATTTTGAAAATTCCTTTCTTAGCGGATGCCTACATTATTTAATAAATATGTCCTCCAAATTTCACATTTCTACGACCAGCGGTTTAGGCTGTGCGTTGATCGATCAGTCAGTCAGTCAGGACAAAGCATTTTGTGTATATATAGATATAGACTAGTGATCGCCGCGTGGTTGAAAATCAACCATAATTCATTAAATTATATATTTATTGTCTTGCGTATATTACAATATTAATCTATTCTCAATTTGACCACAGACTTTAACAATAAACAAAAGAGTATATATGCGTGCGTGTGTCAAATGCATGGTAGTGTGTGTAATGTTTTTTTAAATTGATTTAATGTATTTTTTACACATAATTAAAAAGTAATATTAGCATTCTGCACTCCTTCTCTATATAAACTATAAGTGTGGTAATTTCATATTCGTCCGTTCGCGCAATTTTCGTAAAAAGGAGTACAAAGTTTTTGCTTCACGTATTAATATATAGATATAAACAAATTTGATTTTCCACACACTACGAAATCCAGAGGTGTCATTTCACTCATTTGTAGGTTGAATTTAAAAAAATGAGGACTTTAATTATAACAATAGATTGTCAAAATTTTAGTTTATTTGGTTTGGTCGTCAATTAGTAACTTTTTATAATTTAAAGATTTAAAGCTTTACCTAATATAGCTTTATATCACGTTAATTTTTTCCAAACGTAAGTGCTAGCGGGCAGTTGAATTGAAAAACTATATAGAAATATGCTGCATTTTTTTTAGTATGAGTTTCAATTCAATTCAAAACGTACGAGTGAGAAATATTTAAAAATAAAACGAGTACTTTATATTTAACAAGCTTACGCCCACGCTTTAAACGTGCAAAGTGGACAATGGAGATATTAATACAAATATATTAATTTTTATTCTATTCAGATAAATAAAACTAGCTGTTTTGTTATAAGATATTATCTGTGTAATAAAAAAGTCTCATCAAAATTTGTTTACTATTGTGTACTTTATTCGTGTACTTAAGTTATTTCGTTTCACGGCATAATAATTTTATTTAATTAAAATAGGATGAAAACAGATATAGTATGTAGGAAATTTCATTGTTTTTTAAACACATATATTCTATAAAGTAATAAAGTACATAACATGTTATAGCAAGAATGCTATTTAACTTTCAAGTTACAAATTATACAGTCTTAATCAGTAACATGTCAGTATGTTGCCGTACATATGCAGGCGAATTTACAGTTTGCACATAATTAGTGCTGCGACTGTTTGTAGGAGAAACTAACCGTCTTTTAAATTGTCACTTGTTCAATTCGCTTGATTGCAATTAGGGAATTTCAAAACTACTTACAAAATGTTAAAGGCTTATTTAATGCACTGATCTATTATTTAATTATTTTTATCATTAACTTTTCACATTGTATAACAAGGAAAGAGAGAGAGATCATACTATTATTTTTTCTCAAAGAAATCATCTTTTTCTCGAAGCAATTCAGGGTACCCCCCCCCTCTCCCCCACCCTAACTTCATTATGATAAAGCTAGAAATCTGAATTTTCAGTGAATAATAGAACTTAATATAACTAGGTATATTTCTAAATAACATTCAATTTGAACCTGTAGTTTAAGAATTATTGCAGGTCTAAATTCTTTAATATTGTCACTCACTCATTCACCGATCATCAAAATTCTAACGTACTTCTATCAGACATGCGAGCTTCAAATTTTGAACATAACTAGTGTTCAGCCTATAACGCAAGGAAAAACTCAAACATCCCATAATTTCAGTCTCGTTTTCGAGATATACCACAAACTGCATAAGTAATCTTGTAATCCTATAAAAATAGATATGCGAATAGATATGTAATCAAAACAAAAATAAAAAATTGCCACCCCTTTTTTCGTCTAAGGGGTGGAATTTTTAAAAACCTTGAAATACATGTTTATAGTTTGTTTATCAGTTCAATCAAGAAATACAAATAGTAAATTTCAAGCAGCTCAGACCATTTTTTTTTCATTTTTATACTAATGTTTCTACCCTGTTTCTCCCGTTTGGGGTTTAATTTTTAAAAACGATGTATATTTGGATATTCGTATGCTATGATTGATATTATAATTGACGCTTGAGCGTAAGAAAAAAATACGCTCAAGCATAAGAAAAAAAATCTCAAGAATTTCTGGTAGATTTTGTATTTGGTATGGTTTTCTGTAATTTTTTTTTGTGGTACAGTACAATTTAGCTAACCAACAGTTGAGCTATCCGACAGTTAAGCTAACCGATAGTTATGCTAACTGACAGTTAATCTAATTGACAGTTAAGATAACCGACAGTTAATCTACCCGACAATTAATCTAACCAACAGTTAAATGAATCAACAATTTAGCTAAATAACAGTTAAGCTAACCAACAGTATAGCTAACCAATGTTTAATCTACCTGACAGTTAAGCAAACCAATAGTTCAGCTAAACAACAGTTAAGCTAACTGACACTTATCAAAGCCGACAGTTAAGCTAACCGACAATTAAGCTAACTGACAGTTAATCTAACTGACAGTTAAGATGACTGACAGTTGAGCTAACTGACAGTTAAGCCAACTGACAGTTAAGATAACCTACAGTTAAGCTAGCGGACAGTTAATCTAACTAACAGTTAAGATAACCGACAGTTAAGCTAATCGACAGTTTAGCTAACCGACAGTCATGCTAACTGACAGTTAAGATAACCGACAGTTAAGCTAACCCACAGTTAAGTTAACCGACGGCTTAGCAAACCGACAGCTGTCACTTTAAAATGTTGTTACTTAACTAATTGGGCAACGGTAACAAAGTTGTCGGATAGATGCTTCTATAGATAGGTACTGAATAAATTAATCTACTTGGTTTTACATAAGTTTTCGTGGTAGAAGAAATGCGTTGCAAGACTTGCAATTTTTTTTATGTTATGTTTTTGATGGGATATAAAATTCATCTAAGGACGCACTAATGCGAGAGAGAGTAAATCTCTAACTGCTTTTAGAGATATAATTTTGTTAATAATATTTAATTAGCATACATAGAAACAAAAATTGTTTCGAATTTCGTTACCCACGTTTACCTTAAAAAAATTCTGTCTTTTAAATAAATAAGTAAATTATTTTTTTCTTCTTCATAATACTTTTTATCTACAAATATACATTTTATTATATTTGTAAATAAAAAATATTATTAATAAAAATATTAATATATATATTTTCTTCGGAAAAGTTAAGTTACTGTACAAAATACCTATAGTAAATTATTATTGAATAAAATGTATTTGCAAAACGAGCTATTTTATGTTTAAGCTTCATAATTTTGTATGCGAGTATGAAAGTTTCTTTTATAATGATCCATCAATCAAGAAAGTGTATGCGCCAAGTACGTTATTATACCTTAATACTTTATATTGCTTTGCAAAACTTGGCTTTCTGCAAAACGAAATAAAAGTAAAATCCATTGCAAAATAAATGAACAGTTCTGTATTGTGTGGTTTCTATATCGAGTTTCTATGCAAGGCAACCCCCTTGCTTACAAGCTTTGTAGAACAAACTAGGGCAATTTCGCTTTTTATTTTAACTGATATTGATAAAGAATATGATCAAAAGATGTTACTCTATTATATACTGATGCATTTAAGAAAGCTGGCTTTTATCTGCTTCGCTACTTGCGTATTATTAAAATATGCCAATGTAATAATTATTCATACCCTCTAAGTGAAGTCCCGTTTAAATTTTTTCAGCCGTTCTTCGTCTACATACATATTATATGTATGTAGGAGATTATTTTTCCACTCAGAATATAAATTAGCCTATGTCACTTCGAATATTCCAAGTTTCGTTAAATTTAATTAAAACTAGAGACTCACCCTCGCTTCGCTCGGGTTCGTCCCTAGGTACGTTTTAATATTTTTGAGCGAAACCCTAATTCTTTTTGTAAAGTAAAAGTAGCCTAAGTTACTCCTTATAATATCAGCTATCTGCCAGTGAAAGTCCCTTTAAAATCGGTCCAACCGATTCAACCGAACGAACAGACAGACAGAACAAAAATTCAAAAATTGGGTTTTTCTTGTAAGTACCATATATAATTCCATATGCATTTAATATAAAGCTGTTATTTTGACATTACAAATAGACACTTCAATTTTATTTATCTGTATAGATTATAAGTGATATAATAAAATAAAAGTATAAAAAACTGAACAACCATTCTTCAGGATTTTTTGATTGCATAGACGATAAATGGCTTTATGGAAAACTGCTGAACTAACTGAAAAAATTATAAGAATGTGTGCACTTAAATCTGATAAATATAGCAAAATGGAAGAACACAACATATTTCATCTCATAAAATAAATATAATATCGTTAAGAGTTGGCAACTTGCAGTTATTAACTAATTTTACAATAGTTAATAAAATTATGAATGTACTCCGTTACTTTCCTTCATAGGTGATTCTGCAGAATACTTTTATTATATAGTATAGCAATTTTATTTAAAATTTACATATTAATATAAAAACAAAATCATTATGCAATAGTATAAGCTATCATCTATTGACACTTACATATATGACCTAACTAGCGGCTTGCCCTCACTTCGCTCGGGTTCGTCCCTAGGTTTAGAATAACTAGACTATAATATATTATATATATTCATAGGTATGATGAGTTGTTTTGGGTTATATTATAACATGTTTTCCCGTGGGAATGATATAATCTCCCGCGGTAAAAAGTAGCCTATATCACTCTCCAACCTTCTCCACCAAAATATCACGCCAATCCGTTACTCTATTTCTACGTGAAAGAAAGACAAATAAACAAATAAACAGACTTTCAGATTTATAATATTAGTAGTAGTAGTGGATGACACTCCATGGCATCGCAAATCACGATGTATAGGCAAATAAATAGACAAATACAAAAAAAGGGGTGTTTGGACTTTAGTATAGCATACGAGCTATTCGAGCTCAATATATTGTATATATATATAAATACAGATATGAAGTACATAATATACATATTATGTTATTTTAAAAATAAGCGTTTCATTATTGTAAAATTCAATAATGTGAACCATAAAATTTTACTATAAAATTGAACCAAAGAGCTTGTTTGATGCGGCGAGGAAGGGTAACTATAGAATTAAGTCCCACACCACTTAATTAAATATACACTAACTAGCAGTATTGCAATTAATTTTAATAACAAGTGAATTTTTTTATTGTTACTTTATATTATAAATGTAAAAGTATGTCACATTTTCTCATTACTTTGATAGTCTAGTATTAACTTTAAAATAGCTCATCATATGAAAAATATTTGATGTATTTTAAAGTTAATTAGCAAAGGCACCAAAATTAGAAAAGAAAATTCTGCAAAACATACATTTTTTTAAATATTGTAATAGTTAAGCAAAAGGATTAACGCTAATTCAAAATTCTTAAAATATATTCTTAAAATATATTCGTAGATGTTTTTAATATCATGTACGTTTACAATAATGTATGAAGGAATACTTTATACAATAATAATGATCAAAATTACTAAAACACAATCAGAAATGTTCTCAAATAAAGCCTTATTATTGTTTTAATAAAATACAATAATACTTTTAATATTATAAATGTGAAAGTTTGTGAGTACGTTATTCTTTCACGCCAGAATGGTTGAACCGATCTGGATAAAATTTGGCACAGAGACAGATTATAATTTAGAATAACACATAGGCTTTTTATTCCGGAAAAATGTACGGTTCTTGTGGGTTAGGTTTGTTTTTGTTTTCCTAGAAGCGAACCCGAGCGAAGCGAGGGTGAGTCGCTAGTCTATCATATTTTGGACATTATCAGGTGAATATCTCTATTACTTTTTACTTGGTGTAATATTGTTCATCGTTGTTTGCTTTGTATGCTGACAGTACACACCGAAAAAAATATTTAAAGCAATATATTAGACACTTCCCTCTAGTTTAAAGTTGTTCTTTAAATTTGATGTATTATGTTTGGAGTAAGACATTACACACTACATACACTACGTAACAATATTTTAGTGATAGAAAATATGTCTGAAAAAGGCCTTATCTCGTTTCGGGTGAAAAGAGCTTTTTCCACTCGTTGCACAACGGTCAAATAAAAGGGCTGTTTTAGGAACTTAATAGCACACTTCAATGTTAATACAAATTCATAATTGGTTATGGAATATTCATTACTTGCTCTGAAAGAATTTATTTTAACTTTAATTTGCGCATTCATATTTACCTAAATATATACTTCCTATATATATCGTTAGCTATATAATTTTTTTTAGTGAGTCTTTCTGATGTTTAATAGTTATTCTGCTATTCGGAGCGGAGATAAATCCAACAAATCAAAGATCATAGAAATCGGTCCAGCCGTTCTTCAGTTATAAACGGTCTAACTAACCCGACTTTGTTTTATATATACCTATAGATATTTTTATCCGAAAATGGGATTTTCAGTATTTCTTATATTAATACTATTGTGTTTTGATATGACCCTGAAAAAATATTAAAACGGATTTGCGAATGAAAGTATCGATAGGCTACTGGGGGAACAAACAAGCGAAACGAGGGTAAGTCACTAGTAATAGTATAATTTACGATATATTGCTACAAATAGTAAGGCATCGTTAATTTAAATACAATGCACATAAATGGTGAATTTTAATTACTATTCAGTTTAAAAACTTATGTATAATTATTACGAGAGGTATAAATCGTTTTCAATTGCTACATTTGTGTTAGTAGATCAAATATTTTCTATATTAAAATATTTAATGAAACTACGAATGGCAAGGCCATGATAGAAATTTAGGCCTGAAAAGAACAAAAGCATGCAATAATGTTTCGCGGCGAAGTGAACACTTGTCTTATGCTGTGTACTTAATGCGCTGTCAGGACAGACAAAAGGCTTTTTTAAAAGATTGTAAAAATATGGCCGACTCCCCATTGTGTGGCTTGCTTTATTCAAATTCTTTTCCTGCTCATTTCCCTATTTTTGTTGAAAGGATTAACAATAGTACAGGTACTGAAAGTGGTATTGTATTTAATTTGACAGGTATTTTCCAACACCATTTTTAAATGTTTTTTTTTTTTTTATATTTTCAGTATTTTCATACTGAAAATATATGTACGTGGTACACATATCAAAACAAATCAAACAATAAAAATGTTTAATGTTTTATTAACAAGTTATATAGAAACTGTTTATATGTATTAAACAGTATTAATGTATCAGATAGGTTTTGGTTACGTTATTATCACTATAATTTTTATATCACTTCTGTAAGAGCTCCTGTAGTTGTATTTAACCTCATATAACTCCTGAAAGTATAGTATATTATATCAACGTAAAAACTGGTAAAACGACTTATAACAATCGAATCACTGTATCTAACGGCTGGGCACTGGCCAATATAAAGGCTGCATGTACTTAACGATTCGATTGGTTTCACAAAAGACCAAACTATTTTATCGGACTGATACATATAATAACAGTATAAAAGCTAAGCAAAAATTTACTTTAGATAGTAAAAGGAAACTTTGATTTAAGTAATATTTTAATCTAAGCAAAGTCAATGAAAATTCTACTAATAATAAATAATTGCTTTCGAATATTATACAAAATGTATCTTATCTATGCCAAAATGAAAGAAATTTATTATTAGTTTTTATAGAAAGAATAGCCTATGTGTCTCATCTTGTGGATAATAATCGGAATCTCTATAGCAGTTTTAGCGTTTAAAGCAATAAGCAGACAGTCGAAGTAACTTTCACCTTATATATGTACATGAATATATATTATACAGTATAATATATAAAATCAAATTAAAATAAACTTTATTCAAATATACTTCTACAAACACTTTTGAATCGTCACTTTTTACATTTTCAAAATTTAAGTTAAATGGCAGAAGGTAAGCCTGTGAGGAATCTACCACCACCTTGGCAGGCAGTTCTGTTGAAAAGAGCCAGCGAGAAACATAACAGTTGCTCTTTCAAAATAATATTTGTTTACAATATTGCAATACAATAATTTTCTATTCATAATACTCATATTTAATGCCTACGGATTTACTTAAATATAAACAATTATTTAATTGATATTGTGTTACAGCATGCAACAGAACATACATGGGAGACGTCGGTAGAACATATGAGCTTGAAGTTCGTAGACCGAGAGAAGATCACCTTCCATTCGTATGCCATCTTAACTTCACTGCAAATGGTGGAAATTATGGCGATATTATTCAGGTAACTTTATCCATAATTATTTTAAAAAAGTTTGTTAATTTTTAGCTATTTTATTAATTTACTACTACTGGCATATTATGTTTTGAATTCTTTTGTAGTATATTATAATTCAATATAGTTTATTACTATGAGTTTTTTCTTATAGCTTAAATCAAAACCTCATTAATATTTTGCGACACCCTGCAAAAATCGAACCTTTTCTCAGAATAAACTTTATTTAAATAGACTTTCAAAATCACTTTTGGATCATTTCAGATATTTCTAACATTTATTTTGTATACTTTAGCTAATTAATGTATATTTAAGATAATTACTTATTGCATAAAAGAAAGACAAACCAACAAACTGATTTTTTCATTTAAGAAAAGATAGTACATCTTCAAAATTACTTTCATAATAATTACTCACTTTAAAGGGTGGATTTTTGTAAAATTTTAGACAACAAAGAACACTTAAGATTTTTTATTAATTAAAATAGAGCTGTGAGTAGAATTGACGAAAATATTGTGCAATATACGCAGAAAAATATACACCCAAAATTCAGTACCGATTTGAAGTTATTCAACATACGTGTAAATTATCTAATGCTTTAGTAGCGATAGGCCATATCGTCTAATATCAACGAGACAAACTATCGACAGTTTGTCATGTAATGGATATCAAGCTATAATTCCTAACAAATCCTAACTACAGAATCTTGTTTCAGTTAACATTTGACACGTTCACAGTAGGCAAATTTGTGTCATTTACATCAGATGGGTGTCCAGATGGACATATGACCATAGTGGAAAGAAGTCCATCCCCACCCACAGGCCAGTGGTGTGGCTCAGCGTGGGGATACACGGTGTATTTTAGCGAGTCAGATTCAATTAATATGACACTCAGACTGGACAGATTGAGCCAACAGGTATGTATGAAATATTTAGTTAAAAACTATAACGTTACGTTTTACATTCTACTTCGCCCGGCTAGTCTTTAATTAAGTCATAACAGCATTGGATCTAGTAATAAGTATAAAAATCTAGGAATTTTTGTATTTTTGAGTTTTTAAATTTTTCTAGCAAGAATAATTTGCATTTTCATTGCAGACAGGTATTGAAATTAAATATTTTTCAGTAAATTATATACACTTGGCTCCAATTTTATTTTATCGCATAAATAAATATAAATCATCAAACTTAGCAATGTACATTTGCTAGTACACGAGATTCTTGTTTCTTTTGAAGATCTGCGAGTATAATAGTAGTTAGGTATATCGATATTATTCCATAACTAATCCCTATAACTATCTCCTCAACGGCAATAGATACATTAATAAAATGAGTGCAATTAACTAAAGTGGAATGCACCTAAGCTGTATCAAGTGTAAATAAATGGTACTAATTAGTGGACTCGGTGGAATTATAATAAACCAACAGATATTAATCGACATTGTATTAGATATACATACATATTACGTATATTAACTTACAATATTAAACCTATTTTTTTAGTGTTTGATTATTCTTTGAAACATTAAATTTATTTTTAGGGTTTTATATATTTTGCTCTTTATCAGATAATACATAAGTATTGTAATAATGAAATAATTAAGGTGAATTAGAATACTTATTAATACTACCATTCTACCCTGTCCCTATTATTTCCACGAATAAAGACATTAATTATACCCAGGAATTTTCATTTTATTTTTTTCATAATAATATCTTCCTGAAGTTTGGTTATTGTAGGTTATACTCGTAGCTATCTCACTGTACAAATGTGTACTGAAAATTATTACACGGTACAATCTACATTTATTTAAGGGGTCGTCCATTAATCGCGTGATGTTTTTTTAGCAACTTTTTAACTCCCCCCTTCCCCTCGGGTGATACGAGGTGGAGTTTCAGACCCAACCCCCCCCCCCCCCCAATTCCAAAATCACGTGTATTTTTTTTGGTACAAGGTATTTTAAGTGTATTCAGCCCTTTTTAACGTCCCACTACTGGACACGGGCCTCCCTTCAATACTTAATTACTAAACTAGTATTTTAAATATTTTCAGAATACTACTTTAAGTACTGGTATAATATAAATTAATTCTAGAAAATTATGCACCGTGATAAAAATGTCCAGACAGACATTAAGGTTGCAGTACCTAAAGCTAGCACTAGTTCTCTTGCGCATGCTCGCTATACCACTGCGGAAAAGGCAGGTCTGGAATGAAGCTTTCAGCACTGTCATTGGACTCGACATACTCTGGTACGACGTCATGGCCGTCGATAACCATATTATTCCATACTTCTGCGAGAACTACTCCAGTCTTCTGAATTCAACGAAAGAACGACAAACGACGAGGACAGGTTCGACGAAAAAATAAATACACGTGATATCTTACTGCATCCCCTTCCCCCATTGTTTTTGAAATGAATTTTGAATTGAAATTGAATTGTTTTCGAAGCCCCTCCCCCCTTTAGAGCCTCACGTGATTAATGGACGATCCCTAACTCCCGTATTCCGATGGAATGGTCGATCTAATATGGAGAGAAATGCAAGACTAACAGCTTTACGTCAGCTTTTGAGAGTTTACAAACAGGAAACCCGAAATAACTATTTTTGACGTACCCCGAAACTTTATGACACTACGACCACTATAACAAAAATCAATAAAAGAAAGTTTCATTATAAATGTTTGACGCGTTATGTGATTAAATGACAGAATATTATTATCTCTCGCACGTATGTTATTGATGAAGATATAAAGAAATGTGGTTAAAATATTTTATAATATGTAGTATACTTTATATTATATACTTTTTAAAATAATAATACTTTTTGTAGTACAAACTATAACCATACTCTAGAATCTAGATGATACTCGTCCAATATTTCGTGCTATGTTATTTGTGGTGACGGGGTATAATTTAAAAGCTTTTATATACAAAAATAATAAATGTGAAAAATAATTGGTGTCCCTTAACAAATCGGAAACAACATTAAAATGATAGATACAAAGTAAAGATAATTTGTGGTAGCCATTATTTATTCGGCTGCGTCAACATTAGTAATTATAAAGTAGTTAGGTATGTTCGATGTCGGTATAATTAAGCCCGGATCGATTGAGAAAGCTTTCTAATAATAGGTACTAAAAATATGGCTTCCTTTGAATGCAATATGAACTTGTATATATGTATGTATTCAGCCCTTTTTAATTCCCACTGCTGGACACGGGCCTCCCTTTAATGAGAGGGCCTGTGTCCAGCAGTGTCCATCAGGCCATAGTCCACCACGCTGGCCAAGTGCGGTTAGCGGACTTTACCTGTCTTTTCGAAAACTTGTTAGGTTCTATCAGATATGAAGGTTTATTCACGATGTTTTCCTTCATCATAAGATAAGTAGGAATCATGTTAGAAATGATTTGCAAATAAAAATATCGGAGGTAGGTGACCTGAAATTTCAGCCCGCTTCACTCGGATTTCCAAGCGAATTCGTTACCACTGAGCTACCACTGGGCTACCACTGCCTAAAATAAACATAATATTAGATTTTAATTATTTGTTAGTAAACACGACGCTATTTTATATGAATTAAATGAAGAAATTTAAATTCATCAAATTCATTAAGCTCTTTTTTCAAATAAGTATTACATTACATTTAGTGTTTATTTTTAATGTCAAGAGTAAAACGTTTAATATTTTTTGCTGAAGGTGTTGATAAAATTATTATATATAGTACTTCAAGGTGCAAGATTAGCAATCACGGGTGTCGGGGTTCCAATCCCGGTCGGATACAATACTTTTGTTTTTTTTTGTATTTATTCAAGTTTTCAGTTTTTTTTTAATCTAAAAAATACAACTAAAAAGAAAACTTTGTATTGGGAAGCAAGCTAGAGATGAACCCGAGCGAAGCGAGAGTGAGTCGCTAGTCGCATATAAAAAAATACAAAGATTCTATCACTCATATTATATTTTCCCCCATGGGGAGACGGGTTTAGAATACATTTCTCCCCCGCCGCTGGGAAAGCGTCTCGTAAAAGGCGAGTAACCCATGCCAGTATGGTGGTAGAGGGCACTGCTCTCGACTGGCTCGCGACCACTATCATGTCGTTTTCGACTGTAAAATGTCCTCGGACGTGTTCCAGTCGTAGACATGTAAGCCAGCCCCCCTTTTTTCCGAATTCTGCTGATCTCGGCGACCTCAGGACCGGTATATTGGTGAAGCGCGTCCCTTCTATTCTGGCGTGTTGTGTTGGCATGGGGTCCAGGGAGACCCGATGAAACGGTGTACCGCTGGCCGCCCGTTGGTTCGTAGGGGACCCGAACCCAAACTTATCCCAGTCTGGGAGGCTGTCCCGCCGCCAATGTTAAAAGCCCGTGCATTGGTCGCAGTGCCGGAGTGGGAGACCGGTGTGGAACACGGCGATCAGTGTCGGGTTGGATCGGGGGCCCTTCCGTCCCCCATGCCAGCAAAACACACAGCCTGAATGGTCAGGATAAACACAAACCTAAATACTACATTTGTCCTGAGACCGCCGAAATTTCAGAATTCCTCATTCTTCTCCTGTTTAGACACTCTCATGGTTGCAACAAAAGTAAGTAAAGTTTGCACAGCGGCCACCCCTTCCACGCTTAATGTGGACTTCTGTAATATAAGGGGACTACATTCTAACCTCACTGCTGTCCATCACCATCTTGAGACAGCTAAGCCGGCCTTACTTTTTTTAACGGAGACGCAGATATCCTCTCCTGTCGATACATCTTATTTAAAATATCCCGGTTACAGCTTGTAGCATGTATTCCTGCCCAAAGCAGGGGTTTGTATGTTCGTCAGGGAGGACATCTGCTGCCGCCGTCTGAGCAACCTTGATTGAAGACAAGGACCTGTCAATTTTATGGTCACGTATAGAATATGGGGGACATACCCGAATCTATGCGTGTATCTACAGGTCTCATAGTGGGAACGCCGAAATAGACCGACTCTTTGGACACGTCCAAGAAGCGACAGATTTTCTGTTCCAGCGATATCCTTGCGCGGAGGTCGTGATCCTCGGGGATTTTAATGCCCACCACGTTGACTGGTTAGGATCTCGAACCACAGACTACGCAGGTAGAATTGCTTTTAATTTTGCCCTAACGTATGGCTTCTCACAGTTGGTACCTGAACCCACAAGAGTGCCGGACGTCGAAGACCATGCGCCTTCTCTGCTTGATCTTCTCCTGACTACGTGCCCAGATAACTACCAGGTGTCAGTCGGGGCCCCCCTGGGTTCCTCTGACCATTGCATGGTACGCTCAAAGGTGTCCATAACCACTTACTGCCGCCCAAGTGGGATGCGGCGAGTATGGCACTATAAGTCAGCAGATTGGGATGGCTTGCGCGAATTCTACGCATCCTACCCATGGAAGCGCATCTGCTTTTCATCGGATGATCCCTCGTATTGTGCTGATACCATTGCGGATACGATTTTACAGGGAATGGAATGCTTCATTCCCAGTTCTACCGTCCGTATTGGCGGTCGATCGCAACCTTGGTACGATGCATCCTGTGCTAGAGCTTCTAGCGAGAAGCAGGAATCCTATCGGGCCTGGGTTGCTGCTCGCACAGCGAAGGATCCTAACATAACCGATCTTAAAAAGAAATTTAATGCTGCTTCTAGATCATGCAAGACACTAATGGCCAGGGCAAGAGACGATCATATCCGCAGCATTGGCGAGAGACTTCTAAGCCTTCCATCTGAATCACGTGCTTTTTGGGCTCTTGCCAAAGCTGCGGAAGGAAATTTCTGTCGATCTTCCATACCAACCCTGTGCAAACCGGATGGCACGCTGGCACATTCTGCAAAAGAGAAAGCGGATCTCCTGTGCTCTCTCTTTGCATCGAATTCAACTCTTGACGACGGGGGATTATCGCCGCCTACCATCTCGCAGTGTGATAGCATGATGCCCGACGTACGCTTCACGCAACGTGAGGTGCGTCGAGCACTTGTCTCCCTAGATGTCAAGAAGTCCAGCGGGCCTGACGGTATTCCAGCCATTGTACTCAAGACGTGTGCTCCAGAGTTGACACCGGTCTTAACCCGTCTGTTCACTCTACTCTACTCCCTTAGCCAAGTCCCGTCTTCTAGGAAGGTTGCCATTGTTCACCCTATTCCCAAAAAGGGTGACCGCACAGACCCGTCCAATTACCGGCCCATCGCGATAACCTCTATACTCTCAAAGGTGATGAAGCGCGTGATAAATACCAGGCTCCTAGCATACCTAGAAGAGAACCAGCTCATTAACGACCGACAATACGGATTTCGACATGGTCGTAGTACTGGTGATCTTCTAGCGTATCTGACTCACCGTTGGGCAGCTGCTATTGAGAGTAAGGGGGAGGCGTTAGCACTCAGCCTTGATATCGCTAAGGCCTTCGATCGGGTTTGGCATAAGGCGCTTCTATCGAAGCTGCCATCATATGGACTTTCCGAGAGATTATGCCAATGGGTTGCTAGCTTTCTTTCTGGACGTAGCATAAAGGTCGTAATTGACGGTATATGCTCAGACACTGTGCAGATTAACGCTGGTGTACCCCAAGGTTCAGTACTATCGCCTACACTGTTTATTCTGCATATCAACGATATGTTGCTAACTGGCAACACTAGTTGCTATGCAGATGACAGTACAGTCGATGCCTACTATACTGGTCGAGCAGGTATCTCTCGAGCTAAGGTTGAGGAGAACAGAGTCCAACTTGTGTCCGAGATTGAGACTTCCCTGGAGCAGGTCTCCGATTGGGGCCGACGAAATCTCGTCCAGTTTAACCCCTCAAAGACACAAGTTTGTGCGTTCTCCACTAAAAAAACCCCATTCTCTATAGCGCCAAAGTTCCAGAACACTACCCTTAACATCTGTAAGAGTATCGGGATCTTAGGGGTCGAAATATCGAGCGACGTCCAATTTAGACGTCATCTGGAAGAAAAAGCCAAACTGGCTTCCAAAAAAATGGGTGTCCTTAACAGAGCGAAACAGTATTTCACGTCGGGGCATCGCCTTTTGCTCTATAAAGCACAGGTTCGCCCTCTCATGGAGTACTGTTCTCATCTCTGGGCAGGCGCCCCCCAATACCAGCTTCTTCCATTTGACTCTATCCAACGCCGGGCAGTTCGTATTGTCGACGATCCCATACTCACAGACGACTTGGAACCTCTAAGCCTTCGGAGAGATGTTGGCTCTCTGTGTGTTCTTTATCGTCTTTACAATGGAGAGTGTTCTGATGAACTTTTTGATTTGGTGCCACCGTCACGATTCTATCATCGCACCCTTCGCCGCCGGGTTGGATGTCATCCACACATTTTAGATGCTTGGCATGCTTCAAATGTACGTGCATCTCGTTCTTTTCTACCTCGCACGTGCAAAATGTGGAATGATCTTCCTCTTGAGGTTTTCCCTGAGCGCTATAACATGGGGGTCTTCAAGAGCCGTGTCTTCAGGTCCCTTAAAGGCCGGCAGCGCATTCGCAACTCCTCTTGTGTTGCAGATGTCCATGAGCGGCGATAGCCACTTACCATCAGGTGGATCGCTTGCTCGTTTGCCCCTTTCTTCTATAAAAAAAAAAAAAACTCATCTTTACAAATTATTTTCAGGCTACTTGTTTCCACAGCATTTAAGACTTTTCTAAGGTTATTCGTTTCCATGTCATTTCTTATTTTTCAAATTATTAAAAACTAGCGACTCACAAACTTAGCCTATTTATAATATTAGTATAGATAGAAAAACAAACTACAATAGACCTATGAATTTATACTAACGAATTTGATAATTTAATTCAAAACTATATAGTATAATATATTATCGTTATATATAATACAATAATTAACAACATTCGCTTATGTTACGAGTATATATACACGCTGAAATCCGCCTCGATCCTTGCATTCGACGTCTAATTAACAGTTTCGGCATATCGCAAAGTTAATCCCAATATAAATGAACAAGAGTATTTATCTTCATTAAGAGTGTCTTACTAAGCACCCTTTTATGTTTAAATGACGTGACGCAACTATACATGTTTCTGTTGTGACTTGACTAATATTCCACATCGCCCCGCTTTTAATGGTTCGATGCCCTTCTTTATCTCGCTTTAGCAGCCGTATTATCTGAACCAAGGGTTGAATTTTCGATCAATTAATTAAGCGATGATTACCAACGCCCTTCGGTCCGCTAGATACCATCAATTAAGATAATGAATATTATTAAAACCCTAATTCAATAACATAATAATGGCGATCTTATTCCCTTTAAGAATTGATTTTGAAACCGCGGTCAACGTTCAATTTAATATCATAATTTACGTTTACAACTAAGGATTAAAGTTACAAATGTTGTGAAGCTCACTAACTATAATTAGGATTTAGAAATATGTTATTTAACAGTAAGTACTAATTATGCAAAATCAAATATGCATTCATTTTGAGGATTACATATAGATTATTGCTAGTAATAATATCCCTAACGCTTAATATTGCGAATACATATTATATTAAACTTTACTACTAATTAGTTTGATATTGTTTTCTTTTCATTAGATAGAAATTGTTCATGCGCGTAATTTCAGTATAGATAATAATGTTATGACAGAAGTTTTGATCTAAATTAATTATCTCTATTAAACAATACGTGTATAATAGAATATGAATGTATACATAACATTCAATTTCAATTATTTAAGTACAGAACATGAAAGCGAATGGTAAATTAAATAGCTAAAGTATAATTGAGGTCGACAATTACAGGACTGTGCAACAAAGACTAACTTAGTTAAAACATTTACATATTTATTTGTACAAAACCTATTCAAATAGTATAATAAATTGTAGTAAAGTACTACATTTCGTAACGAACAATATGACATGGTGTAGTAATTAATTGTGACGCGTTTGGTTTTAGGGTGTGGGATACAATTTCGACTTCAAGTTGGCATACAAGTTTCTAAGACGAAGTGAGGCACGATTGCGGTATGGTAACGCGACGTTGGGGGCATGGAGGGGGGAGAGAGTCCCTGGTACCTACTGCGACCGCATACTTAGCGACTGCGATTTACGCGCGTGTCGCATACAGTCCCCAAACTTTCCTGGAGTGTATCCTCGTAATGCGACATGTACATATCGCATCGAACATACTAAGGTGGGTACTAATTAACGTTAATTAGTTTGTAAGAAAAGGTCTTAAGAATTTTTACTTATAAGGTGTAGATACATTGTACACCCTTTTTTTAATGTTGGGAAATGCATTTACGCATACCACCTGTAGACATACAAGTGGTTACGCGGGACTCACCGGCTAGAAAAGCCAGTACTACCCACTAAGTTCAACCTTTGAGAGAATAATGTTTTCGAAATATTCTATTTTGTTATTATAGAATACTATGTTTATAGTTAGCTTTATAATGTTAGCAAAATTGTATTGCCAATACCTTATCAAGAGTTGATTTTAAAAATAGTAGTGGTAATGATTGTAGTGAAAATCGTCACTATGTTGAATGTGTCCATATTAAAGCCAAGTAAAAGTTTTAAAGTAGTATTATATTCTTTTTAAATATATTTAGCTTACTAGTGTCACTGACCCCATCCAAATTGCTTGTAAAGGGGTCTAACAATATCAAGTACGTTGTACATACGTACGATATATGTGCATGGTTGTCGCTTGTATGTGACTGGAACTTGGAATTTAACTAGCTGTTACTATAGATGTTCACGATTTCTTAAAATATATTGTAAATGTCTTTTTTTTTTCTGTCTTAGACTATCTATAATATAAAAGTGAAACGCTGAATGTGTTGCTATGCGCAAATCTCGAGAACAGCTGAACCGATTTCGCTAATTCTTTTTTTAAAATATTCCTTGAAGAAGTGGTTCTTAAGAAGAGAAAAATAAGAAAAAAATGCCTGAAAAAGTCTAAAAACAACACTTTTCCATATTCCCATACAAAAGATTCATAATAATGCTTAAAAGTCAATTTGAACTTTAATACCATACCATAGAGTAAATTTTTTTTCGTATGTTCCTTAAGGTCCACGGAAGGTTTTAATAAAGAGAAAAAATGAAAAAAAAAATAACGAAAAAAAAATTAAAATTTATATGGTTAGCGTAACGCTGGCTAATAACTATTTATATCTATTTAAAACGTACCTAACGACGAACCCGAGTGAAGCGAGGGTGAGCCGCTAGTTATAAAATAAAAATGGTCTCGTAAGATCTGTCTAGTTATTGTTAGATAAGGTCTGAATATAACTTTTTTTAAAAATAATCACACACAGTGTCACACATGCGAATATTTTAAACTTTAATCTATAAACATGACACTGTTATGACAAACTAAAGCAATTTCAATGATAGATACAAGTTTATATAACTTTCTAAGAGAATATGTGAGACGCTTGTGGAATGGTAGTAAGAACACAAAGCTGTGGGCGTTGAAAGGGAATGCTTTAGTGTGTACTATTGTATATTCAGTAGAATATTAAATGCCAGTTATTAATATTGGTACATAATTATAATATAGTTCGACGTTCGAGTTCGTTACTTGAATATTATATGAGTATGGCTAAAGCAAGATTATTTATTTATGGTTATAATATATTAAAATAATAATTATAATACTAGATAATAAAATAAAGAACCTCTATTTTTCTAACAGTACATACATATAAAATAACGGTTTATCATATTTTTTTTTACTTACACTATAAATAATACAGCTATAATGTCATATGTATATATGTATGTACACACATATTCGAGTACCTTCCTATTATGTATACGTAACATGTTAGGTTTTTGTTCATAAGCAGATAGAAAAAAACATAATGATTTCCAACTCCTGTACTATAAAATTGTATCAATTAACATAAAAATGTATGTTTAAAAAATTTTGCTAAACACATTACTTATCATATTTCTGAACCGTCCTTTACACGTCTCATAATAAGCGTTAAATTAAAAGCCGCCTTAAACAGCAGTATAAAATTACGTAACCCTTTACATCTGGGTTAAGGGTGTCGCGAATTTACATTAAAACATTTCACACATCGTGTAAGTTCGTGGCTCACGCGGCTGTTTGTGTTAATATTTAATTTAAAATTCGCACCAGACTCCGCCACACAAACAATGAACATTATTTATGAACGATATCACTCTCTGCATACAAATGGCAGCAAAATAGGCTATAAAATATAAAGAATAAGGAATATTTTTCATTGGCAAACGCTGAATGATGAATATTTTTCAGATACCAGCCGATAAACACGTTCTGTTAGCTGTGAGACAAACTAACAGCCACAAGATACATATCAAAGATCAGATTGTGAAATATGATAGAAGTCAGCGAGTGCTCAAGTAAGTATAAAATATGATAAATGAATAATATGCTTTCAATGAAATTGAAGAGTAACTTCTATTCTGAAATAGAGTTTGAATTTCAGTAGTAAAACAGGGTAATTTTCCACATGACAGTGTCATCAAATGATAAAATATTCCATATCGAATGTACATAGATTGCAATGAAACGCGTTCTGAAAATAATATTGACCCAATTGCAAATTTGTGCTTTATAATATTCATAACTTTTTATTATGTAATAAAAATTTGTGTACGAGTGAAAAACTTAAATACAATAGGTATGAATGACATTTCGCAAAATAAATTCTCTAAAATCTTATCATTAGTTTTATATTAGCCGGGTGGCTCAAAATTTTATATTCCTGTAGTGTCGTCTTAATAATATTATTTTGTACTGTTTTAGTCTCATTCCATATTTTAAGTTACGCGTCGTTAGGAACTATTACTAACTACTATCGATTAAGTCTAAAACACAAATAGAACATTTTTTAACTATTAGAAATTGTAATATACAGTAGATACATAACTAATTTGAATAATTTTAGAATTTGGGATCAATGTAACGTGGTACAAGATTATCTTACCGTATGGGATGGTCCTACTCGAGACTCGCCTGTGCTAGTACGTCTCTGTGGAGGAGACGCTGTACCAGATATAGTTAGCAGAGGACCTAATATGCTACTAGAATTCCATACTTCACCTTATGATAATCCATTTCATCCAGTTCCTCTGAGTTATCTACCAGGATTTGAACTTGAAGTACAGGTATTGTTGTTAATATTTCATGACTTTTTAACCAAATCGATTAAAATAGATTTTATTTTTTGAACATATTTCTTTAAAATATAGCATATTTGTTAAAAAAAAATTACTAACTTAAAATAGACGAATATTTCGCATTCCTGTCTACAAAATTGAATGAAGAAAAAAAATCAGCATTATAAAGTTTCAATCAATATATTAAGTTTTTAAAGAATTTGATCATAAAGTTTAGGTTTATATCATGACACCTTAAAAAAAAATATATTCGACTATAACCGTAAGAGGTTATAATATATTTAGAAAGCAATAATTTTTTTGGAAATGCCTTCTCAAATACGAAAAATAAAACCTTCCTTTAACAAATCACACTCGCAAGTGTTTGTATTACCTACATAATTCTTGGCAGGTACTCTACGTGGACAAAGATTCCCATTCGTACGTGAGCTCGGATGGTCGATGTCGATTCGTTTTACGCTCGTCGGATAAAACGAGTGGTGTCCTGAGGAATCCGCGACACTCCTTACCACCGAACACTTCTTGCGTTTATTATTTTCAAGTAAGTTTATTTTTATAAATTAAGCTTTAACGGTGGCCAGAGTTTAAGCAACGTGATTTTTATAGGGATATTTACTGATATATTCACAGTTATAGTTAACTTTGATCGCGTCCACAATTTCACGTCATAGAATTTAAAGTTTTGTCGAAGACTTAAGTAAAATAGCTGTGTTACATAATACACACTTTCAAAAGTGTGTTATGTACACGGTACTTTTAAAGTTTATTTAAAAAACTAGCGATTCACCCTTCGGGTTCGTCTCTTTCCTTTTTAAAGTTTAGTATAGATTTCTCAGAGATGAGATATTTTTCCGCAGTAATAAGGATCCTATATGTTGACCCAGATAACCAGCTATCATCATACCGAATTTAATCAAAATCTGTCTGGTGGTTTTCTCATAATGCAGACAGACAGACAGACAAAAATGATAAAAACTATAGATTCGGCCTCTGTATCGATTATTTCAATAAAATTTTCCAATAAATATTCCATGTATAGATTCGACTCAGTTAGAATTTTATTATATGTATGGATTATTTTCTGTTGTACTCTACTACCATGGAATAAATCAACAGTGGTAATAAAACGTGTAGAATTATCATGTTTTCGTTGTCAACTTTGCGTAAAAAGGATTCAGGATTATGAATGCTTTCATCTTATACCTAGTATATTATGTATTCTTAAAAAATAACGAATAGACATTTTGATAATATTATACACATAGTTTAACAATAATATATGTAGGTATATTTTTATACCTATAATAAGTGTATAATATATATTATAAGTATATAATTGGTATTACATTAACTACTTTTTTACATCAATAACGTTGACTAAATAGAATTTTGTGAAAGTCCACCTTGGTATAGTGCGCTAGTGAATTGAGTACGATTCTCTCTTGGGAAAATTATAAGTGAAGGCCCCTTAGGGGTAAAGGCATTAACATTTACGCGATTGTTATTTGAGTTTTTATATTTTTAGCCTTAGATTTTTAGATGTACTAGGTGTTATAATTAATCAATAGTTTTATTATTGATTTGTAAAGTTTTTAATAAGTTAAGGGTTTGATTATAAACTTGTCTACGCTTTAGGTATATCTTCTTAATATAAGATAAAATTACATCTGATAAGCTAGTCTATACTAATATTATAAAGAGGAAAGATTTGATTGTTTGTTTGTTTGTTTGCATCGAATAGGCTCCGAAACTACTGAACCGATTAAAATGAAATTTGGTAATAAGACAGTTGAAGACCCTGAGACGGATATAGGATAGCTTTTATCCCGGAAATCATCCCTTAAGGGGGTGAAAATGCGGATGAAAGTTTGTATGGGGAAGCAAGCTAGAGAAGAACCCGAGCGAAGCGAGGGTGAATCCCCAGTTAGTAATAAAATAGTGAAAAAAATTATGACATAATAGGGGAAAATAATAAATATTCCACTTAACGATAAACTCAATATTTGTTTCAAAGAAACTTCGACTTTTGTTTGATGAAAGTAACTCTAGGTCACGCAAAAGGCCCGTATCTTAGTGACAGACATAACAAAGATAATGTTCAAATCTTTTATTTTGTCCTTTTGAGCAGATACAAAATATATTATTATTTTATGCAAGTAAGGTGAAGGATAGCTGTGGGTCAATTTTCATGATAGGCGGAAGGTCGTTATTTGATTTTTGCTCGAATATCATACATATATGTAAATAGACACAATATAAAAACGCATATCTATACTTCCATATTATTATTATAAATGTGAAAGTTTGTTTGTTTGTCCTTCTTTCACGGCGAAACAGAATGATAATTGGAGGGCTGGAGATTGAGAAAGGCTACTTTTTACCGCGGAATATTATCTCATTTCCATGGGAAAACACGTTATAATACAACCCTATAACTTATTAAGAATTATTTGAAACTTGGTATTAATGCACTTCAATTCAATTAAATAAATACGAGTATTAGCATTTTTCGAAATTCATCCCATCAAGTGGTAAAGTAGGGGAAAGAAGTTAGTATGAAACCTACCTTTTAGAGATTTTTTTTTTGTAGTTTAAGCCGAGGGTTCTGCTACATATATAAGTAGATATTAGACTCAAGAGTGATATTGACTGATAAAATTATTCAAATAAATTCATTTTTTCTACGCATAATATTATATTATCGTAATATAGATTATGTACCTACAATATACACGTAGAAAAGAAATATTTGATGTTTTAGAACACTATAAAAAGTAATATGAGTAAGAAGATTAAAAATATGAAATGAAGAAAAATAAGAAACTTAATTTACCTCGAGGAAAATATTTTTTTCAATTAATGAGAGATAATTTGATCTGTTTAGAAGGTAAATGTCTTTGTGCCGTGAGATCTTTAACTTTGCATTTTAACCGTAGCATAATATTACAGAAATTATTTATTATTAAACTTAGACGAACACAGTCTTCTCGTCGATACAAGAAGAAGAAGAAATCTTATATAATATGTACATTCTGAAATAAAGTAATCTCTAATGGGTATGAGTAAAGTACCTGATCGTAGAGCAATTTACAGGATTTATGTTTTCAGGGTCGAAACGAAATGGTATGGGTTTCACTTGTAAAGTAATGCGCGGGTACGAAATGGCAGGGTTCGAGCTACAAAATATATTTTATGTATACATGGCAGTACTAGGTCACTTTCTAACGTTATTGGTGGCTATGATTAATTTAAATGAAATGAGAAAGAAAAAATATATTAATTAGATATATTTATATAGACAAATACGTTATTATATAAATAATTAGCGGACAAAAACAAATGTACCCCACGTTAACCATACATTTTTCCGCGCTAAAAAGTAACCTGTGTGCTATTCCAGACTATATAATATATAATCTATATTTGTTCGCGGTTGAGTAACAAACATCAATCTAAACAGTCGCATTTATAATATTTATGGGATGTTCGTCGACTTCCTGCCCACCCTTCAGTAGGTTTAAATATTCGGTAAAAACAAAAACATGCCATGACATGTATAAGTCGTTATGACTTTCTTGGTCTAGTGTTAATAAGGCTATACAGGTCCGACCTAACATATTTGCAATTTCTCCGCTACCTTTAAATATAATCTATACTAATATTATAAAGCTGAAGAGTTTGTTTGTTTGTTTGAACGCGCTAATCTCAGGAACTACTAAACCGATTTGAAAAATTGTTTTTGCATTAGATAGCCAGTTAACTGAGGAAGGCTATAGGCTATATATCATCCCGGAAAAATGTACGGTTCCCGTGGGATAGATTTTTTTGACTAGGGACGAACCCGAAGCGAAGCGAGGGTGACTCTCTAGTATGAATATATTTGGCGTATATACAATCCGAAATCAATACAATTATTTAAGAAATTTAATCAGAATTTCTTATAAAAATATAACTAACTGTTACAACATATATTTACATATGTGTGGACTGTCTGATAATGTATGATAATGTATATGGTAGCGAGGTCGATTTCTGGTTGCGTACCTAATTGGTATTTGCTATGCAAATAGTAGTACTTACAGCAAGTGGTATGCTAATTAGCTTGCTGATCGTCTCAAATATTACAGCTATATTTATCTCCCAATACATATTTGCCGAAACATTTCTGATAACAAAAGCTTTTATTTTATCTACTTATGTAAATAGTACCCATATAGTAATATTGATTTTCTATATATTTCGTAAATAATATATATACTAGCAGGCTTATGGAACATTATTGGTCCACATAATCATAAAATTGTTATATATTGCTGTTGTATTTACGAATATAATCTTGTGATTAAATAAGTGGTTTTTTCGTCTTCCCTTTCTTTATCCATATAAATAAATAAATCGGGGTGCAATCACCCCGATACAAAAAAAAATATAGTGAGTGAAGTGAATATTTTTTGCTTTTTAAGCACAATTCTACGTTACGCTCTGTAATAATTACATATAAATATGTTCAGGTATAGGTAGGTAATTATAAAGGTGTGTTCACAATAACTACTGTTATTGTGAATACATCTTTATACAATTTCTATACCACACACTTGGTTAGAAGAGATCGCTGTTTTAGGAATAAAGCAGTCTGTACATAATTTTTTTTTTCAACTAAAATTATTTTACTAACTTTGTTTGTGGATATAATAAAAAGTTAACAATCGGGCACTTTTATTAAAAATGCTTAACTAAAAGGTAACTTAGATTAGGACAAATATGAATATGGCCAACACAAATTCCCATCTGACATTCTAAGCCTTCCATGCAGAGGCCAGTAACAATACCAACCCAATAACAAGTTGTTGTAACAATAATTATTATCCAAAAAATATCAATTGATTGCTTTATCCCCTCTAATTCTAGACATAAGAAAGTATATAAGCTAATTACTTTACTATTATAATAGCTTAGAGTAAAAGTAGTATATTATGCTCTGTGTCAACCAGTTATATCTAACGTGTTGGGGTGGATCAACTAACTTTATTGTTGAGACTGGAAAGGGCCCAGAGAGCGGTCTTAAAAGTTATGTCTCTAAACCAATCTATTTCCCTACGGTGGATTTATATGCCCTTAGTAATGTTTTATCTGTAAGGCAACTTTTCGTTTTACAGACCATTCTTCGTAAACATTCTGAGGCCCTTTATATCCATAGTATATTAACCAATCGCAGATCCCACACTTTATGTAAAATTAATTCTATAGAACTATGGTCGCAAAACGTTACTAGTCATATCTACTCATAATATACTCATAATCAATAAATTGTTTGTTGTATATATAGTTTTCATCCGCAGTTCCAGTCGATAAAATGTAGCCCAGGTGACAGTTAATCCATGATATAACCTATCTCCTCTAGAATTTTACCCAAATTCGTAAAGCCGTTATAGCGTAAAGAAGTAACAGACACACACACGTACACACATGTTCATATAATATTAGTGGGAAACTGACTAATAATACTATAAATAATATAATACTACCAAAAATTCTTAGAATTTATTCTTTTTTAGGGCCGACCCAACGAAATTGTATGGGTTTCGTTTGTTAAGTATCACGCCACGGGGACGGAGCCGGCTGGCTTTGACCAACAAAAGGATTGCTCTTCGCAACTCACTATTTGGGATGGAGCGGCCCCAGACGCCGACCTCGACAGAAAGGTAATTTGTTAACGGTATTCAATATATTTAGTAAACCTTCAGTTATTAGTCTTTTGTCAATAATGCTCTTTTAATATTAATATGTTGTTGTAATTTTAGTTTGAAGTTGATATTATAATATAACCGATGAAACATTGAGATGAAAATAATGAAATTATATCTTCATCAAAAATGTCTTATAAATAGCTCAACCAACGGGAGTCAAATGTAGTAAATTTTAATAAATATACATCTAGGTACGACGATACAAAAGTCTCTAGCAATTTAATACTTTTGCCCTTTATTAACATATTTCAGGATTTTCACCATCAGCGATAATATTACTTCAGAAAATTTAATAACAAATTTCATTATCTTTCAATTCAATTCAATTTTTTACCTTTAAGCTTCGTACAAGAGTTACAGCACCAAACAAGTTTAGAATAATGAATTGATAAATAACGCGTAACAAAACTTTTGTAGTGCGGAAGACTACATAGAATATAAATATAGGAGCAATATAAAATTGGGTGGCGTTCTCGCTTTTATTCGTACCATTTTACTTTGCCAACTACCGTTCCCACTTGACGTCGGGAGCCAAACATTAATTTTCTTTAATGTGTCTGAGTACTCTTACCGACTAGTGACTTCTCTCACTGCACTGCGGTGTTTCGTTCTATTCATTCGACATTCCGCCGTTTGCATTAAGAATGGATGAGCTACGCTCAAGTTATTTTTTGTTGGCACTTTAATCAGAAAAGTTTCTCGTAGCAGATAGTCTAAGTAAATAGTGCACCTGGCTGGAGCAAATCACTTCCTGGCCGTAGATTGTATACTTCGAAAGTGGGTCACGCTTTATTCTTCAGAGGAAAACATTATTGCAACCATGTTTAAATATGGCTGTTACACAAAATAAGATTATGGTTTATCGTTCTTATCTCAAACTTTAAATTTATTTGGAAACTAAAACAGGTACAAACGTCTGTCCCTGTCCCTGTCAAGTTAATGTCATTTAAAAGTAATTATTTCATCAACTTGTAAAAATGATTTATTTTATTTTTATGATCCACCTATTCTTGAATCCTATGAATATAATCTATTCTTTAAAAAAATAATTATGAAAATCGATTTAATTTACGAAGGTATTGCCTAACATAAGCGCACAAACACACAGCTGAATTGGGTACCTCTTTCTTTTTGAAATTAGTCAAAAATATATGAGAAAAATACATATTATTCTGATTTAGTTACTTATCGTTTATATTTTCTTTACTTTAAACCGTTTAGACAACGCACACCGATAAAACAACTCGTCGGCCAGTTTTTTTCCAACTTTATTTACAGTTATTACACATTTTATTAGAACAAAAAATTTGCTTTGCAGTGAAAGAATTTTCAGGATTAAATTAGTACTTTTTTTTTATTGTTATAAATGAGCTTACTCTTGACCTTCATCTTAGCTCGAAGGCCTAAACAAGGTCTACGATCTAGCGAGTTTGCCCAGGAGAAGCCTGTTAACACGCACCTACTTTCAGAGAAAACCTACTACATCCAATCATACAAACTATACCTCGTAAAAAAATATTAGATTAGATTATTGTCTAAGGAACGTAGATTAGATTATTGTCTAAGGAATTTTATTTTAATGAAATATTTTTGTCCATAGTTGGAGATGACGGATAAGAAGTCGCTCTTAGGTTCCTTTTGCCGAGAAGAATCACCAAGACTGTGTGACCACGCTTTGTTGTCCAACGCCACTCGGGCAACTCGACCATGTGCGCCAAGCGAAAGTTACATCACAACAGGACCAGCACTTACAATCTTACAAGTAAATGAGCTCACATTAAAAAAAAATTGCTAAATATGTAGTTAAATTGTTGTGAATTTAAAACTAATGCTTTAAGTAATTGTTATAAATAATATTTGAATACTATATCGATTTCATGTACTAGCATTACTCATGGTTTTACCCATGTTTAAACTTCTGATCACTAGCAAACTTCTCAAGATGACCCACTGTGCGAATTTGAAGATTGCCTAAAAATTTCATCAAAATTGCTTCAACTGTTTTTGAGTCCATATCCCTACATACATACACGTCGATCTTTGTATATTACTAGAGCTTCAAAATTCATTGTAGTAACTTATATCAATCATATATAAGTCTAATAGCGAAATGTGGCTGACAAAATTAATGTGCCTTCAATGTATCAGGGCCATGTGTTTCTAATGCGAAATTTAGATTCCATTTAGGAATTATTATTCTTATTGAGCTATAGCTCAAACATTATGATTTGACTAAAATAATATAAATGTTGTTGTTTTCTTGTTTTCGGTAAAATTATTTGTGGAGACACTATTATTTTATTATAGCAGCTATCGTTGATATCTCATTAAAATAAATTATATACTTCATTTAAACTCAAAATAAATATTGAATATTAAGGAAAATTCAATATAATTTAAAAACAAAAGTAAAATTAAAAGTAAGACGAATAAAACGTTATACGTTTTATTTTACTTTTATTCATATGGAATAATCTGTTTAGTTATATTTAAAATCTAGTACAGAATCATACCTTGCATTTGAGATTTTCAAGAGAATCCTAAATAAGCTTGCTCTTGTTACTCAAACAGGGTCGCATAGAAATCCTTTTCTGAAGGTCTTTTCGGTCTTTTCATTACATCGCAAACATTGTGCTTCTATTTTGGTTCGCTCAGCTATGCATAGAGCAGCATGATGTTGCTTGCACTCTATGAAAAATATAACGTACAAACATGAGTCGTGGATGTCATTAGTTTCAGAGCGGTTGCAACGTATCGTTGCTTCTATGGTGTACACCTTAGAGCCTATAATCAAAATCTAAAAATCTAAAATATAAGTAGTTTGATGTGAAGTCAAGAGTTTTGAAAAAGAAGTTTTGATTGTAATTAATGGTCATTATGATGCATAAACACGTATCTAATTCATGTTATCTGCTACATGAAAGGTCTCGAGTTCGATATAAAATTTTTGACAATTACGCAATTTAAAATAAATTTTCCTAACAATAAAACCCAGATTCAAAAATATAGCTCAATACGCTTTGTCTTAATACCAGTGAGAAGCGGAAAATGAAGTGAAAACTCATTATGGTTTTATCTGTACTACAAGTAAATGTTCGTTCGTTGAAATATGAAAAAAAAAGTTAGTCGTGGAAAAACGAGAGAAATAGATGTTAGGCTTAAAATAGCAATACCTAAAAAGAAGACACTATTTCTGCATAGAGCTAATTTATGAAATTAAATTTCCCTCACCTATAATGATACACGCATCGCTGTATATGAAAGTGCAACAAAGCATTATATAAAAACTATTATAAACTTCCAAAGCAAAATTTTACATTTATATATTATATAAATGTAGCTTTTGATTAACGTGATGTATACATTCATTCTAAAGTAATTTAAAAAATATGCCTAGATAACGTTAAATAGTTTAAAGCTAGCTATTTCTCTTTGTGTATAAAATATAAAGCGCATACAAACGAAATATATTAAAATGTAGTAATTATTTAGATTGCATAAAGGAACGCTGCAATTAAATTTTCTACTCACATTCAAAAAGAACAAATATATAAAAAATAGGACGTATTATATGTACCTAGTGTTAATTTATATATAATTCTCTATGCGTAGAAAATAAAAAAGCAATCACTTTATTAGAAAATTCTGAATGCACTTTGAATATTCGAGAGAAAGTATTTATTTGTATAGTATGCGAAATTTAATCAAGTAAGTATTTACACATATAAAGTATGTATCAGAAGGTACTTTTTAACTGTGCCTCCGTTCGTGTTGTATATCAAGTCAAATCTATACTAATAGGTATTATAAAGAGGTAAAGCTTGTGAGTTTGTGAGATTGTAGGGGGTAATCTCTGGATCTACTGAACTGATTTAGATGAAATTTGGTAAAAAGATATTTTGAGACCCTGGGAAGGACATAGGATACTTTTTCCCCGGAAATCATCCCTTAAGAGGGCGAAAATGGGGATGAAAGTTTGTATGGGGAATCAAGCTGGGGACGAACGCGAGCGAAGCGAGGGTGAGTCGCTAGTCCTGAATAATCCTATTATCAATTCGCTTCCTAGTAATCAAATTCTAGATAAGTTTATTGTTAATTCTAGATTTATGCTATCTCTGATACAAATTTCACTCAAATTGGTTAAGCCATAACATTCAGAGGTTACAGACACAAACTCATAAACTTTTGCATACATATATAATATATTTTATCATATATTATTCTCTTAGTTAAATTTCTATATTTGCTGATCCATAATACCAGCTTTCACCGATCCACGCACGAGACAAGCCACAAATCGTTCTCGACGCTGACATATTCCCAGCTTTTGTCGATTACGTGAACTGAATATCATAAAGGATTTGATACCGTGAACTCGCTGTAATATTACGCAATACTATCAAATTTTCTATTAAATAAATATATTTGTATTCATTATTTACGAAAGTGATATACATATTATGTATAAAACTGAAGTAAATAACAAAATTTAATATACTAGTGACTTATCCTCGCTTGATTCGGGTGCGTCCCTATGTGGTATGCCAAAATTTCCTCCAATTCCATCCTGCATTTTTAGCGTGAAGGTGTTACAAGCATACATCCATACATACATACATACATACATACCTAACCTAATAATTAGAACCTAATTCATATTTAGTGAAGGTCAAGAAACTTACCTACAATAAACATATAGATGAAATGATTACCTCCTTTGAAGTTGGTCAAATCTAAGATACTTATATACAAAATTATTGCATTTTTGAGTGTATGTACATAATGCTATGACTGTACATTCACATGAACACGAAATTAGCTGTCACACCAAAGCGCGAAACGGATGACGTAAATTTTTCAAGTTCCCATTGTATGAGTTGGAATTTTTCCACTTTGTGACATATTTACCGGGCGAGGGAAAGATAAGTCACGCGCAGAGTTGCATTCGCCACAGTGAATAATGCAAGGAGCACGTGCACTCTCTCTCCGCTCTCTGGTTGCGTCTCCGTGATGGAATGCAGTAGATATGCGGTATTACAACTATATGAAATACTTATGAAATACCGACTCTTTGTAATTTATTAAGATTTTAATATAAATATTCTTAGAAGTTAAATTAAATGTTTTTTTTTTTCATTAGACTTCTAAGATATTTACTAAGTAGTGTTAGTAGCAATGCTTATTGTACAGATAATGGAGGATTTACGGTTTGTTTGTACACTTATAGCAAAGTGTTACGTCAGAATGTTTCATTCAGCGAGATAAATACACAATCTCGGTTTGGTTTTAGAGTTAATTTTTAGAGTATAGCATGTTGGTATCACGGTAGCAATTCTGCGTAGTTAAACTAGTTATAAATATTTTACCAAATATATATTTTAATAAATACGAGTATAATATACTTATTTATGAAAATAACGCCTCATAGTTCATTTATAATTTATATCATAGTAAACAGGCCCATTAACATTGGTATTCTTAAAGACTGTCGCGTAGAAGAGTGTCCCAGTTAATATAGAGAATCTGGTCTCAAGCAAGTTGTTAAAGTCACAAGCCGAGAACTGCTTTATTATTCAATATTAAATTCCACGTTGAAGGACTGAAGCAAGTTTCCTAACTAAATATTTGAAGTTTACAAGTAATTGCTCGCAGTTTTGTTTTATATAATTATTATTAATATATTTTAATGAATTTTAGTCAGGTTTTCGATTATTTAGTCATTAATTAGTAAGATGTTTATCATAACTTTTGTCATTATGCCAGAGTTGATATTTTAAAGTAAATAATACTAGACAATACGCGTTTCTATCTAGTTTAATTCGCTGGCTCAAACGCAAATTTTAAGTAAACAGCTAATTTGCTCTGTAGGAAGCCGTTAATAAACTTTGCACAGATGTCAGCTAGTTTAACAAAAGCTAAGTAAATAACATTTTCCCACAGGAGCTCCGTCAAGGTTCAGCGCTATATCCTGTCTCTTTCGTACTGAGATACGAATTCGTAGATGTGAGCGAGCAGGGACAACCGTTGGCGGACTCTCAATCGGCATGCGATAGGGTCTTCAAGTCAGCTCTCACGTATTCAGGGAGATTTCAAGCACCACGTGCCATATTTTACTATGGAAGAGGTGGTTCTCAAAACCTTACGTGTGTCTTGAGGTAATTTAAAATTAATTAAAATACCTACGTTTTTGTCAATGTTCTAAATTGTTTTTGAAAAATATAATCAATTTTATTATGAATTGAAATAAAACATGGTTCATACTCGATTTTATTTACAGATTCGAAGCGAAACATGGCGAAAGAATACAACTTACATTTACCAATACTTATTTCGGCAATAAAGTCTGTAGCACTCATAAAGATTCTCGCACTAGTCGTTGGAAATGTGACAGACCGACGAGAAGGATAATTGGTGGCGAGGGTCTAGCCCAAATTATAATTACCGAATATCCCTGGGAAGGAATTCCAATTCAAAGGGATTGTTTATGTACAAATCGTTCTGAACCTTTGAACATTCATACTTTAACGGCCCCAGTTGTTGAAATAAATTTTACGGTGACTATGATGAATATAACAGAAGATTATGACGACTTTGCTTTCGAAGGCGAATATAAATTTGTTCCAATTGGTCCAGGAGATGAAACAGTTTGTTCTACTGGCTGGGGTAATAGACGACTAAGAGGTAGTAGTGGGGAAATCAGGTTGTATGACAAAAGAGAGGCCTCTATTGCTCCTGAGATTGTTGGTGATAGAAATGTTATTTCTGAGAGCGTTAGAGCTGAAGTGGCATGTGTTCATAGACCATGGCTTATTGAACCCGGAGGGGATGGTGTTACACCTGTACAGGGTCGATATTTGTACGTCAAAATCCCTGGGTTTGATATTAATTCTGCTTCGCCATTTTGTCCCACTCCCAACCGCTTGTTTATATATGAAGCTCGTGATACGTCTTTATTTCGAGAAATTTGTCCTGACATTGCTAGCACAATTGAATTATATTCTCCTGGATGGAAATCATCACAAACAACTATAGAGTCATCATTGAAACCACATGCTAAAAGTTATGTTATAGATTTTCTCCAACATGAACAAGCCGATTATTCTATTAAATGGATAGAAATAATGAAAAAACCTTCAATCGAACATGATCCAGAATCAAATATATTGCCTGCATCTGCAACTCTCGACTGTAAATATAAGTAAGTATATATTACTACATATTTCAAGTACTATTTTATGCCATTTTGATTTATATCTGTGGCTTTGTCCGCATATAATATTTATTTTTTCTTTTTCTTTGGGCAGCGCCATCCTTGCATATTTTTAGAAGTACATATACATTAAAGCTGAACGGCAATAATTTAACAAGTACCTACTACGTGTTATCGTGTTAGAGAGTATCATAATATATTATATATTTAATCCAAATTAGTTTAACATTTTTAAGCATGATTCAGCAGTGAAGATTATTTACCTATTTGCACTGCTTTGTTTTTCCTTCACAATATTAATAATACTAATATATAAATTAACAGGATTTATTTTTATATATTTTATTTAAAATATAAGAATAATACTGATATTTTTATGTATGTTTTTTTTTTTTGGAAAACGTTTATGACATTTGCATAATAATAAACACATATTTTTCTATAAAGAAAAATGCTATAAATTGTATGTAATATGGGTTTTAAAAATACTAATAACTTTTGTCTTTTTAGCTGTCCAGAATTAAACGCGTGCATTCCTCTAACATTGTGGTGTGACGGTAGTGCTCATTGCCCCTCTGGATATGACGAAGATGATTCCAATTGTTCTTTTAAATTGTCCTTACCTACGCCCTACGTAGCTGCTGTTGCGGGTATTGGTCTTCTTATATGTGCAATTGCTATCGCTCTTTGTGCTTGTAAGAGAAGAAAAAGAAAAGATAAAGAATTCAAAGCCAGATTAGATGGTGCCTTACCACCAGAGGAAAGACCTTATGATCGTGCTAAAGTTAATGGCGTTCAAGAAAATGCAAGACAGCCATATGCCACAGTACAAAAATATGCAACAATAGATAAATACAGTTTAAGCCAAAAGTATAGTGCTGGTTTAAATGATGCCAGATACTATGATGAAGTGGCACAAAAAGATAAACTAGATACTAGATATGCTAGTTTAGGTCGAGCTGGTCGTGGTATTCGAATGGAAAATAACAGAGGTAACGGTTCAAGAAGACCTATGCCAGATTTAAGTTATCCCGATTTGAAAGACGGCTTTTGTTGACCCTCCCCAGATCTTTTAGAAACGACTTTGTAATATTTTAATTAAGATATCAAAGTTTCATCTTATGTTCATCGTATAAATATATACTGAAGACTGATTTTGGCGGAAGTGCCTCGCTTACCGTTTCGATCCATTAAAGTTGACAAATCATGTGCTTTTACAGTGTTAGTACATATTGTTATTCAGTAAAGAATTTTATTCCTGGCTTCAAACTGATAAAATGATATTTATTGGATGTCATTTTCTTATATCTTTATTATTTTGTACATAGTTAAAACATCTTGTATAAATTGCCTTCAGATTGTGTTTTGTTTATAATTTCTAATTTTTGACTAAGTATGACATAATATTATATAAATACTTCATCAAATAACATATCTGAATGTACATAAAATGCTTGACAATACAATTTTAAGATACAAGTTAAATCATTATAAAATGTAATACCTACTATTAGTGAGTGGTTAGCGATTAAATTGAACAAAAATTTACAATTTGGATACACAAATACTTTGACACGGTACTAAACTGGTTATTTTATACGGCGATATTTCATCGCAAATCCTTTGTAATGTTCACAAATACAAACAATTCTATAAAGAATTTAGGTATAAAATGAAATGTGATATAGGTTGTAAAAAATAGGTAAGTCAACAAGAACTGTATAACTTAAACTGGTTTCCTTGTGTATCATATAGTTTCTTGAAATGTATGTAAATGTATTGAATAGGTTTAAATAATTAACTGTAAATAAATTATAGAATAAGAATTTTTAAAATCTGTAAGTAATTTCCAAGTAAAAGGAACATTAAAGTCATTTCTTAAAATAATTTGGAGTTTTTTTGGCCTCGTTTCTTCTATAAATGATAAGTATAAATATAATATAAACAAAAGATAGAAAACTGTACTGGTACTATTAATATACAACTGTAGTGGAAACTCGTTAGGCTTAAAAATGAAAATTCTTGAAAGACAATACTAGTGAACGTATTTTTAATAATGCTTTTCCACTATGTTCTAAGGGCAAATATTTTTTTACATTTTGATTAATAACTTTGGTTATAGCTTAATTAAGATTCTAATCTATAGATGATTAAGGTTCTGTCTATCTGTTACTTTTAGTCTTAACTCATAAAACATTATATCTATACAGCTAACACTTGGTAAAAAAATCTGTAGTCTTAGGAGTATCAAGGAGGAACTTATTCGGAAGTATTAATATCTTGTGTATCTGCCAGTTAATACGAGTATGAACTGAAAATTTAGGTTTTTCCTTATGAGTTGTTCTATAGAAATCAGAAAAATTTCAGCCGTGAGGATGAGATAGTTACATTTAAATTGATTTTTTAACTGGGCATGTGTTTTTGTTGAAAAAGAAAAATTATTATCGATATTAAAGTTTTAAAATATTTTTTTATCACTTATGCGTATTATATCATTATATCATTATGCGATCATTTTTTTATTCCATTTAAACAAAATTCTCCATGTGGATACAAAATCCAGGAATATCAATATTCTAGTCTTCTGTTTTATGATACACAAATATGATGGCTTTGATATCCTTAGGGTAAGTCAGAACAATACTTTTAACCGTTAAATTAAAAAAATGCATTAAAATGATAAGTTTTAAAATGTCTATAAAATTAGAATAAGTATTACTATTTCATCCTTATCTGCAAAAATTTCAAAACCCATGGAGTTGGTAACTTGGACAATTTATATTTGTCTCGCCTAATAATTAGATTATAGGCTCAGGCTGCATTAGTCTGTCCACTTCGTTGACGTAACGAGCGCTGCGCAAACTGAATTATCAGATGAACTAATTAAAGCTCCGATGGAAACAGACTTGGGAATAACAAGGGAATGTTACGAGAGATGTATAAATTATTATTTTTTTCATATTTCTGGCTTTTTTGAGTAATCTTTAACGAGCTTAAATTTAATTTATTATCAAAAAAAACTTTATAAGTTTAATCTATATATACATAAAATGCTTTGTCCTGACTGACTGACTGATCGATCAACGCACAGCCTAAACCGCTGGTCGTAGAAACGTGAAATTTAGAGGACATATTCCTTATACAATGTAGACATCCGCTAAGAAAGGATTTTTCGAAATTCATCCCCTAAAGGGGTAAAATAGGGGATAAAAGATTGTATGAAACTCTGTCATTCTTAACGCGAAATGCACGAAAAGTGGTATTTAGCTTTAAGATGAAAAATAAGAAATATATGTATAAGATTTTTTTCGAAATTCATCCCTTAAAAGGGTAAAAGGGGGTGATAAAGTTTATATGGGCAAACTGTTATTTATGATCAGAATTACTTAAAACTTGGTATTAATGCTCTTCAATAGAATTATATAAATACGTATTTTAGCATTTTTTGAAATTCATCCCATAAAGCTGTCAAGTAGGGGATGAAAGTTTATATCAAACTCTGTAATTGATGCACAAAAAATAGTATTTACCTATAAAATGAAAAATAAAACAATACAAATATCTTTTCTTTTCGAAATCTATCCCTTAAAAGGGTAAAAAGGGGTTATGCTGATTATATAAGGAAAAAATTGTTTATGATCAGAATTACTTGAAACTTGGTAATAATGCTCTTTAATACAATTAAACAAACATGTATTGTAGATTTTTTTTAATTCAGCCCCTAAGTGGGTAAAACTGGGCGTTGAACTTTGAGTTGTTGAATATATTTAAATAGAGTAAGATGGTTCAAGTTATCTGTAAATGCACACTTACTGTGTGGGATATAAAGTAGAAAACGGAAATTATTCTGAATCCAAAGGAAAATTATGTATAACTTTTCGGTTGGCGACTACAGCGACAACTATAACATATAAATTTAATGGAAATAAAAACTGAGCAAATTTTTCAGTCCACGCGAGCGTAGCCGCGGGCAAAAAGCTTCAGCAAAATAAGAATGGCACTTTATATGTGTAACTTAAAAAAGAAGGAGAAGGAGGGAGACTGTACTGTACTGACTTCAGGTGTACATAGAACTTGAAGAAAACTGAAAGAAAAAGAAACTGGAGAAAAATAACGTAGATGTTAACCTGTTAGTATGCTAGTTAAAAAAACCCATATTAGCCGAGTCACATGATTTTGAAGTCATAAACATTTTATGCGATTCTATCATTGTACTCTCTTCCTCTAACATTGGAAACATGGAGTAGAAAAATGTTCAAAAAACACAATGAAGCTTGCTAAATACCTAAAGTGTAAATTTATTTACAGAATATACGCTTAACATCTTTTAAGATACTGGATATTTTGAGTTACGATCGCTAAAATTTAATTTGTTTTCCATATATATTTAAGAAATAATAAAATTTACACAAACTTAGTTTTGCAAGTAAGAAAGTATGTTTTGTTGCGAAAAAGTTTATTTTTTTCGTGGTTTGATCGCGGGCAAAGCCGCGGGTTCTGCTAGTCTATAATATAAAAATGAATCGCTGAATGTGTTGCTAAGCGCAAATCTCGAGAGCAGCTGAACCGATTTCACTAATCCTTTTTTTATAATATTCCTTGAAGTACGAGAATGGTTCTTACGGAGAGAAAAGTTAAAAAAAATGCCTGTAGAAGTCTAAAAACAACACTTTTCTATATTCCCATACAATGGATTCGTAATAATACTTATAAGTCAATTTGAACTTTAATACCATACCATAAACTTAATTTTTTTTTCGTATGTTCCTTAAGGTCCACGGAAGGTTTTAAATAAAGAGAAAAAATGAAAAAAATAACGAAAAAAATAAATAAAATTTATATGGCTAACGCTGGCTAATAACTATTTATATCTATTTAAAACGTACCTAACGACGAACCCGACCGAAGCGAGGGTGAGCCGCTAGTATTATATAAATAACTAGCATTTCCCTCGGCTCCGCCCGCGTTCAGATGATCAAAAACCAAATTCGTAGGTTTTACACATTAATATACTCTTACATTATACATTACTTTCATTGCGCACCGCATGATTGGTAAATAATGGCAGAGATTGACAATGCCACAAAGGTTCCTCCGTTAAATTGCACTTTTTGTTTTAGCAATAACATTTATGTATGTCTATACTTCTGTTTTGTTTGTTTTTTTAGTTTTTCACGATAAACTCTCAAACTACGGAATTAATTTTAATCATTTAATAGACAGCTATAGATTAATTTAATATATAGCTGATTATTTAAATTACATAATGATAACTTTTCTTAATTAGCGCTAGTTAGTAATATTTTCCAAAACGATTTTCAAAAGAAAGTGTAATAAGTAAATAATTCTAAGCGAATACATTTTTTTATTTCATATGGCTCTGCTAATATGATTAAAGTCGTAAGCATTTTATTGTGTCCTTTAAGCCTTTACCTTCCAAGAAAAGGTGTCAAGAAAAGGTGAAAAAGTTGAGGTATACAGTTCCTAAAATACTTTTTCATAGCTTTTGAGATATGAAATATTTTTAGTTACCGCTTTGGCAGTTTAACAGCCATAAACTTGTTTTCCATAAAATGTTATAAAATAATATAAATTGAACTTATTTTTACAGTGCAAAAAATGAGTAGGTATTGTGGAAACGTAAATATTACTTGTATTTATTTTAGTGTTAACCATACAAAACATGTAAGTAAGAAAAACAACATAGCATTTTGCTATACGAAACCTAAAATGCGCGAGTTGGATTTACATTTGCCCAATTTTTACATTAAAAGATTAAAAAACATTAACATTATTTACTAAACAATAAAAATGTACAAATATTCTCATTTGAAAATTGTTTCTGCCAACAAAATATTACTAATATGTTACTAATTTATAAAGCCAAAAAGTTTGTTTTATTAAAAATTTAAGCACGGGCAGGGCCGCGGGTAATTTAGGTAGTAGTAATTATAGTAAAGTCATAGAAAGGTTATATCTGTACATTTTTTTTTTGGATAAAACTACGTATTTTAAAAACACATGGCGACATCTATTGTCAAATAGCTAAATAACACATAAATAAATTTTCATCAAAATAACTATTTTAATGAATAAAATAGCGCTGTTAATATTTCTTTTAAGATAAGTTTTTTTTAATAGTTTTAACATAATATATAAGTAAGTTACCTTCCTAAAATATTAATAGCATCATCGTGCTTTTACTTTAACCAGTTTTTGTATTTTTTCTCAGAAATGAGATATTTTCCTGCGGTAAAAAGAATCCTATATGTTGACCCGGATAACCTGCTATTACCATACCAAATTTCATAAAAATCCCTCTAGTGATTTTTCTGTGATGCGGTCACATACAGACAGACAGAAAAATTCTAAAAACTATAGATTCGGGCTCTATATCGCTAATAATGAATATTTCACTAAGATTTTCCGAAAAAATATTGAATTTAGGGGTTCGGCTTAGTTACAATTTTATTGTATGTATAGTTACTAATTTATGAAGCGAAAAAGTTTGCTTTACTGATAATTTAAACACGGGCGGAGCCGCGGGTGATTTAGTAGTAATTCTAATAAAATCGAAAAAAGTTCATATCTGTACATTAATTTTTTTGGGATTAAAACTATGTATTTTAAAAACACATGGCGACATCTATTGTCGAATATCTAAATAACACATAAATAAATATTAATTAAAATAACTATTTTAATGGATAAAATAGCGCTTTTGATAATTTGATTTTCAAGAAGAGCAATTTTTATAGTTTTTACTATATTTTGTAAGTTACCTTGCTAAACTGTTTACAAATAGTATCGTCGTGGTTTTGTTCCTACCAGTTTTTGTATTTTTTTCAGAAATGAGATATTTTCTCGCGGTAAAAAGTATCCTATATGTTGACCCGGATAACCAGCTATCATCATACCAAATTTCATCAAAATCCCTCCAGTGGTTTTTCTGTGATGCGGTAACAGACAGACAGACAGACAGACAGACAGACAGACAGACAAAAATTCTAAAAACTATAGATTCGGCCTCTGCATCGATAATAATGTCTATTTCAATAAGATTTTCCAAAAAATATTTAATGTACAGATTCGGCTTAGTTAGAATTTTATAATATGTATAGATAATATATCATATATATATTTTCCTTCACCGTAAGGCAAGTGGTAATCATGTTAGAAATGATTCGCACATGAAAATATCAGAGATGCGAGACCCGGGATCTGAATCCGCTTCACTTGGTTTCCCAAACGAGCGCGTTACCTGGGCTACCACTGCCTTCAAGTAACTTTAGTATACCTTATCCCATATTCCACTCTAAGCCTTAGCTAACTAACTATTATAAAGTTTAATTATTATTACTTATCTTTGATGCAACCCAGTTATTTTTTTAGTAAAAATCTACGTACAGTCGCGTATAATATGTATGTATAAATAAATATTTTTAAGCAGATAAGATAAATATAAAACAATAAAGATGATAAAAGTAAATGTCAACAATCATTTCCTATTTCAAATTATCGACTAGAGGGTAAAGAGGACATAACCCCTTTGTTTACCACTTTTCACCTACTTAACGATGAATGCGTGTTGGATCTCGTCCAACAACGTACTTTTGTCTTAATCAGCCAAAGACAAAAAAATAATATACTCCGTGTATAATACCGCAATTTTTCTTTCATAATACTGTTAGAATTATTTTCATTATTCTTATCATGAACAGTTATAATATAATATTAAGTAATTAATTGAATCAATAGGATCAAATCTTTGAATTTTATTTTTATTACAAAATAAAAGCTAGAACTTCAAAAAATTAAGCCTTTTTTATTTTATATACATACATATAGTATATATTATATTTACTATTTAGTTTAAAATCAATGTAAACTAAATTTTAGCAAAAAAAAAAAACATTCTCAACTTTGAACCATTGCTTTTAAACTATAATTTAAACGAAATTTTTTGATCTACTTAACATTACCGTCAAGTATGAACCGATTTTAGTCACTATTTCTTATTAAGTAACTATTACCATGAAGAAATATAAGAAAAAAAAAATAACCACGTATCTCCTAAGCAATTTTAATTTAAGTAGGAATTTATTATGACATTTACGTAGATGAATAAAGGATTACAAAAACTGATTAGGGACTTATAGTAAACTACCGACTCACCCCCGCTCCGCTCGGGTTCATCCCTACGTTTTTACGTTTAGTATAGATTTCTCAGAGATAAGATATTTTGCCGCACTAAAAAGTATCCTATATGTTACACCCGGATAACTAGCTATCATCATACCAAATTTTATCAAAATTCCTTCAGTGGTTTTTCCATGATGCGGTCACAGACAGATAGACAGACAGACAAAAATTCTAAAAGCTATAGATTTGGCCTTTGCATCAATAATGATGTCTATTTCAATAAGATTTTCCAAAAAATATTTAATGTACAGATTCAGTTTAGTTACAATTTTTTTATGTGTATAGATGAATTATTATGTATTAAAAAAGTCAGGAAAGTGGTATAAAATGGAAGATAAATCTTGTGCAAGTGCCCAAGCACAAATAGCTATCGAACATTTTTAGTGTCTAACACACCGAATGCGGTGTCGTATACACGATCTAAATTTCCATATCTAAATGGAAAACGGCCCTACACAATCAATTTTGTTCCCACATTCCATTTGAAAAGTGCACCTGTATCTACTGAGGATATACGCTTTTTTTACTTTTGTTTGAATTGGAATTGAGGATTGGAGATATAGTTTATAAATGTAAATACTTTATTTATTTTTTAAACTAATTCTAATATAGACCTATCGGCTCACGTAATTAAGTTGTGAAATAAAATGAAAATTAGCTGTATTAGACTTGTATTCAGCCCTTCTTTTAATGTCCCACTGCTGGGCACGGGTCTCCCTTCAATACGAGGGGTATCAGGCCATAGTCCACCGCGCTGGCCAAGTGCGGATTGGCGGACTTCACATGTCTTTCGAAAACTTGCTAGGTTCTCTCAGACATGCAGGTTTCCTCACGATGTTTTCCTTCACCGTAAGGCAAGTGGTAATCATATTAGAAATGATTCGCACATGAAAATATCAGAGGTGCGAGACCCGGGATTTGAACCCGCTTCACTCGGTTTCCCAAGTGAGCGCGTTACCACTGGGCTACCACTGTACTTAAAAAAGTTAGACTTAATATTTTCGAATCATAAATGTATGAAGAGAATAAAAATCAGAGTCAGTGTAGACAGTCTGTGAGAAAGCTGCCACCGGTTCTACAGTGCTAGAGTTTCTCGATAGTAATTTCTGCTGAGAACTACTAAGAAACTCAACAGTTGCTCTTTTAAATATCGATTTTCTAATATAAACATAACATTATAGTTATTGTGCATGTGAGTTAATTTATTTTAATTCCATACATTGCCATCAACAAGAATATCTTGAACTGAGTAATAATATTAAGGAGAGGGCTTACTTAGTAATATATTTTTAAACTTATCTTAAAATTTTATTTTTATCTTTTATTGTTAAATAAATTTAAAATTAACAGTACAATACAGTACTAAAAATATAATACGTTATCTAAAACAATATTATTAGAAGTTCGATACGCATAGAAATTTAATCAACAAAGTGCTTTTATCGTTTATTGCTTAGAGTGCAAATAAAAATCAATAAATAATAATTTACTCAATAGTCTTGTAATGCTGAGTGCAAAGTAATTGTATTTATCGATCGCAATATTTTATATGAAATTCAACTGTATATTTCTAATATGTACATCTCACTCTCGTACGAAAATAATAAAATTTTATCATATACTAGCGACTCACCTTCGCTTCGCTTCGCGTTCGTCCCTAGATAAAAACAAGTTTATCCCACGGGAAACGTACATTTTCCATATTTTATATATATAGCCTATAGCCTTCCTCAGTTAACGGGCTATCTAATGCAAGAAGAATTTTTCAAATCGGTTTAGTAGTTTCTGAGATTAGCGCGTTCAACCAAACAAACAAACAAACAAAAACTCTTCAGCTTTGTAATATTATTGTAATATTAGTCTTGTAATGCTGAGTGCAAAGAAATTGTATTCATCGATCGCAATATTTTATATGAAATTCAACTGTATATTTCTAATATATGAAATATATATATCTCACTCTCGTACGAAAATAATAAAACTTTATCATATATCAAGAATCCAATTTACTTATGAAGTATTTACTATGCATGCTAGATGTTAACTCAAATCAATTCTGTGTTTCGTCGTCGACTTCGTCGGGACGTCGGGCTCATTAACCGACTTCCAAAATAAGGAGGTTCTCAATTCAATTGGTACTTTTTTCACGTATGAACACCGATTACGCTGAGATTTATGATCCGATTTACGTGATTCTTCTTTAGTTTGATGCGGAATAGTTGCCGTTTGGTCCTTTAAAAATTTAACATAGTTTGGCCCAGTAGTTTTCATTTTATGATTTTGTTTATGATTAATAATATATAAAACCATAGATATACACTGTACAGTTCCTAACAAATATATATATATATATATATATATTAGTCGGTGTGCTTTGATTTGTATTGGCTGGCACCGACTTCGAAAATATCTGATTAGGTATCTATTTTAAATGAAAACCTCTGTTTAGTTATTTTTTACTTTTCAGTGCCAGGAAGTCGGTTTTTATTTTTTTTTTTAAAGTTTTTATTTTTCCATTTTTAGTGTAGACGTAATAAGCAAGTAATTTGCAAAAAGAAAGATTTTTAATAAAAACATAATATTCGATTAAGCCATTTATTTAAAAACCGCTTGACCGATTTCGATAAAATTTATATGGGACCACCGGGGAAGAATACTCTTTGAAACAAAAAAAATTTTCCAAATCGGTTCAGCCGTCTTCGAGAAATCCGTGAACATACATACAAAAAAAAAAAAAAGATTCCGACGAATTGAGAACCTCCTCCTTTTTGGAAGTCGGTTAAAAAATAAAACTCAATATTGTGTTAAGTAAAAGTAATGCATTATTCGTTATAAATAAAAATAATTAAGAGTGCCCACTGCCCAACGTTAACGACTCCGTTTAATTAAGAAAAGAGTCATGTATATTAGTCGACTAAGTATGGAGAGATTGTAAATTACTATTCTTGTACCAAATAGGACGTTATTTGTCATACATCGCTCGATATGTGAAGAAGAAAACAAATTAAAAAGCAAATAATTCTCGTTATATTTGGTAATATTTATATATTACACAAATAAGGCAGCGGTAGCCCAGTGGTAACGCGCTCGCTTGTAAAACCGAGTGAAGCGAGTTCGAATCCTGGGTCTCGCACCTCTGATATTTTCCTGTGCAAATCATTTCTAACATGATTACCACTTGCCTTACGGTGAAGGGAAACATCGTGAGGAAACCTGTCTGTCTGAGAAAACCTAACAAGTTTTCGAAAGACATGTCAATGTATTGAAGGGAGGCCCGTGCCCAGCAGTGGGACGTTAAAAAGGGCTGAATACACGCAAAAATATTATCAATTAACAGTTTTACTTATCAAAAGTACGATGTTACTTCCTTTTTTTTGGTTCTGAATATATGATATTTTTCTAGGGAGCAATGACATTTCAGGCGTACGCTCTGTAGTTGACGTAATTCGAGACCGTTTGAAAAGACCGCACAATTTCAATTGTGCGTTCTTTTTTTGAGGACACTTTTGAGATGCTGATGTATTTTTGTTTATTATAATATATCATTAATGAGCTCAGTTTACTTTGCCATTGTCATCTAGAGCACAGTATATTTATTTAGTGTAGGTAAGATTAAAACGTTTGTACAAGAAGTAACGTGAGTTATAATTAGCACTTTTTAACGTCCCACTGCTGGGCCTTTTTATTTCGTTGTTCTGTTTCATTGAACACACATCCTTTGTGACTGACAAGATTTCTATTGGAGCCTTATTATTCTTTGAGAAATAATCTGTTATACAAAATATATCTCAGCTTCATTTCAATATAGGATAAAATCGATCAGATAAAGCAAACATAATGCCGTTATGAAGGTATAAAGCGAGGGTCGTGATAAGTGGTTACGAATTCGGTTAAAGTAAAATCTGATATACACAATACATATATAACATTTAATTATATTTTTAATATTTACATAAAAATTGTAACAGTGGTAGGCAGCACTTCCATTATTGTTCGCAATAAATCGCCATAATTAAACGTATCACCCAATCGAGTGCGCAATATTTCCCTTTGATGTTGCTGTTAAATGAATATTTCGATGCGGTAGCTATTATTTGGTTAATTACAAGTTTTATACCAAGCTTTACGCGTTTATCATCAAAATTACTGTTATAAAATATATATATATATATTTTTATATTTTTCGCAACTATATTGCTTAAAATATGCACATATTAGTGAGACGAGTAAAGCGGCAATGCCGCCCTTTGATGTTATTTAATTAAGCCTTCTTAAAACAAGTACAAGAAAAATGATTTTCTATTCCTTTATTTAATTTCTCCTCTTTTCCTTCTCTCTCTCTTTTTCTCTCCTTTATTTAATCTCGCCTCCATTATAGATAAAATTATGCACAAAATATTAGTGGCAGACCGTAATGCTGGATTATCTACATTTATACCGTGTTAGAGTCAAATTTAAGATATGTGAGGCCAGTCTTACTATGTCTAATACGAAAAAAACTAAAAAAAATCTAAAATAGTTACTAAAAATCTGAATTAAATCTTAATATACACTATACACTACCTATTTCCAGTTTTAAAACTATTGGATATACTCTAGCATAGTTTTTACTTAAAGTTGAGCCCTTTGGCGTTAATAACAAGTTATTCGAGCGTAACATGAACTTTCGACTAAATGTACCATGTGTTTAACCACGGCCATAATTTTAGCGTAACGACCTTCTACGTGAGCGAGATAAGTCGAAGTTTTCGGCGGGGAAGGTATTTGACTGGTTTATCGCACGCACGTTGTAAGAAATTTTAATGAATGCTTTATGATATGCCCCACAAATCCTAATGTAGCCTTTAATGGTATAAGCATAGAGCTTAATGTGTAAGGGTAACCAGCTAATGGCGTAGGAAAGTAAATAAATATAATCATTGGGAATGGAACTAATTCCAGCACATTTGTGATATCAGTAATTCAAAAGATAAACTTAGGATACACTATTTGATTGAGGTATTGTTTATGGTTTACAGTTCACTGAACTCGTTTTTGGTTGCCAGCCTTTATATGCTTAGTAAAAATTATAAGTTTAGTGAAATTGATTTATCTGACTTCAAAAAAGAATAAGTTCTTAATTACATAAAGTATTTTTTTATGTATGTTACACTTCTTATGTGTTTGCCCATTGTAATAGAGAGTATATAAATATTTTTTCAAAATCATCGAAAAAATATTTTAATAATCAATGTAGCTATTTCTAAATAACTAATCTTTATTTTTAATTATATTATTATTCAGTTAGGAAATGAATAAATAAAATCAATTATTTTTAATTTAGTGAAATAAATGAAATGTATTAATTATTGACACATTTTTTTACTAAACTACTACACTTCACTATTGAACTAGATAACATTAAACATAGTTAATATTCATCATCAGTAGCATAAAATGTTTCCTTGGCATAATTTTTGTTATCATCTTTATTCACATTTCAAATTTCAGGTTTCATACCAATCCTAATTGCTTTTATAGATCACATAATGAACCTAAATCTAGGTAATAAACCGAAAATTTAATAATTCCTCCGCTTCTAGCTGTAAGGTGAACCGTGCGTTTTCCACCACAGTTACCGCAAGATTTATTATTACATCAGGCCGTATTGCGTGCTACTGAATTAGCTACATTGATTTATAAATGGAAGTTAATGGCATTATTATGTCTTTATTTAAATAAGAACCCCGGGATTTTGTGTAGGGAGCAAAGGTATGTTGGCAAAATTAAAGTTCTGAATATTTGATGTCTTTAGAAGAAGTTTATTGATTTTATAATGTCTTCGTGTAGTCTTTACTTGAATGTATTGTTACAAATCTATAATAATATTATAAAGCTGAAGAGTTCGTTTGTTTGTTTGTTTGTTTGGTGGTACGCGCTAATCTCAGGAACTACTAATCCGATTTGAAAAATTCTTTTTGCATTAGATAGCCCATTAACTAAGGAAGGCTATAGGCTGTATATCATCCCGGAAAAATAGTGGGATAGATTTGTTTTTGTCTAGGGACGAACCCGAAGAGAAGCGAGAGTGAGTCGCTAGTGTATGATAAAATGTTCGTAAAAGTAGTTATAGCAGAAGAGATAGTACCGCAAGAGTTTAATCGTTTTTACGTAATTATAGGAATAATATATTGATATTTATGAACGCTTCTTAATTTATGAGAATTTATGTCAAAACTAGCGGACGTAACAGGTGTTGTCTTGTCCGAACATTGGCTTTTCGTTTGGGCGGCATAATTGATTTCGAGAATAAAAGATTAAGGAGGAGTTTATTGATATACCTACAAACGTACATTATATATTTACAGATGAAAAAAGGTATACACTATAAATACCTTCATATCCGTACAATCGTGTGCACTGTGCATATATAGAAATACACAGTGTTTTTTTAAATTTATTTAATTTGTTTTTAGCGAAAATAAAATACGATATAATCATAAGATTATTAGTGATAACGATAGCCTTTAAATTGCAAATCAGTGCTATAAATTAATTTAGAATTTACCACAATCTATACATATAAAAATTCTAACTGACAATAAGTCGAATCTGTACACATTAAATATCAATCGTCATTATTATCGATACAGACCGAATCTATAGTTTTTAGATTTTTTGTCTGTCTGTCTGTCTATCTGTTTATCTTGGAACGCATCACGAAAAAACCACTGGACAGATTTTGATGAAATTTTGTATGATGATAGCTGAGTATCCGGGTCAACATATAGGATACTTTTTACTGGTGGAAAATATCTCATCTCTGAGAAATCTATACTAACCGTTAAAACGTACCTAGGGACGAACCCGAGCGGAGCGAGTGTGAGTCGCTAATTTTACTATATAATCGTAGATATAGCTATTGTTCAATGAAATATTTTAAAATGTTTTAATAAATAATGATGACATTAAGTATTTAAATACCTTAGATACCCCTCACAAGTCAGTAGGAAACTCGTAAAGCGCATCAAAAGTGATAAATAATGCAAGAACATAAGTGAAGTAGTAAGCACTTTCACCCCTCAATTTAAACCGAGGGTGGTTGAAGTACTTTAAACTTTTACACTATCAAAATGTCCCTAATCTATTTGATAGATGCATTCGATATATATTTATATGCGATTAAATAACTTTTTTATTGCAATTAGTTACATTCAGTATATTGTGTAAATTACAATAGTCGATGGAATACGACTGTTTTTAGGGTCCCGTAGCTAATAAACAAAAATAATTCTCTTATAATTTTGTCGTGTCCCTCTGTTCGTCTATCCTTCTGTCGGTATGTAACAGCCCTTTTAATCGTTCTGGAATTTAGAAAATAGAATCATGTGTATTTAATTTAAGCAAATAATTACAGAGTTAAACTATATATATATATGGAATATGTTTAATTACTACAACGGTTAAAAAAAACCATGTATCTTAACCACCTCTCGGAGACGGAATTTTAAAAAAGTTCCTTCTTACCATTATATCTTACCATTTTACAAAAACGACAAACATTTAGGTCTCAGGTGACTACGAGTTATTAGCAATAAGCTAAGATGTTTTTTATTCAGACTATTATCCATTTATCATGACCATGCTCATGGAACCTTTACATATTATGCTTAGAGAGTGCTTAAAAACTTAGCGAACGAAATTTACATAATATAATGCTCAGTCTCTTCCTACTTTTGAATTATTTGAACATAACATTTGGTATTATATTATTACCTAGTAATTATAGATAATCTATATATATACATAAAATGCTTTGTCCTGACTGACTGATCGATCAACGCACAGCCTAAACCGCTGGTCGTAGAAACGTGAAATTTAGAGGACATATTCCTTATACAATGTAGGCATCCGCTAAGAAAGGATTTTTCTAAATTCATGCCCTAAGGGGGTAAAATTGGGGATAAAAGATTGTATGAAACTCTGTTATTCTTAACGCGAAATACGCGGTAAGTGGTATTCAGCTTTGAGATGAAAAATAAGAAATGTATGTATTACATTTTTTTCGAAATTCATCCCTTAAAAGGGTAAAAGGGGGTGATAAAGTTTATATGGGCAAACAATTATTTATGATCAGAATTACTTGAAACTTGGTATTAATGCTCTTCAATACAGATAAATAAATACTTATTTTAGTATTTTTTGAATTCATCCCATAAGGCTGTCAAATAGGGGATGAAAGTTTGTAAGAAACTCTGTATGCTGTATTGATGCATGAAAAATAGTATTTACCTATAAAATGAAAACTAAAACAATACAAATATCATTTTTTTTTCGAAATCCATTCCTTAAAAGGGTAGAAGGGGGTTATGTTGTTTATATGAGGAAAAAATTGTTTTTGTTCAGAATTACTTAAAACTTGGTATTAATGCTCTTTAATACAATTAAACAAACATGTATTGTAGATTTTTTTAATTCAGACCCTAAGTGGGTAAAACTGGGTGTTGAACTTTGAGTTGTTGAATATATTTAAATAGAGTATCATGGCTCAAGTTCTCTGTAAGTGCACACTTACTATGTGGGATATAGATAAATTATGGGAAAGGAAAATTATGTATAACTTCTCGGCTGGCCACGGCAGCGATAACTATAACAGATCTACAGCGCGAGAGAGAAAGAACCTAGCTAGAGGGTATCTTGCTATCTATGTCCTCCTTCTGAAGGTTGGTACATCTGCAATAAAAAAGTCGCCTAAGCTATGTAACGGGATTAGACTGTGAGCAATTTATTACAAATTATAGTGGTCATTGTGTTTGCTGGACGTGCTTGGGGGGAATCAGAATTCATACGTCGAATACCACTGATAACTTCTGACTACGCCTTTGAATTAATTATATTGTAATTCCTTCTTAAAGTTTGCTTTGAGATGATCATTAATATATCTCAGGGTTAATTGTTAAAAGTAGCAGGCGTAGACTTAAGAGATGATAGCTTCTCACAGGGACATTTTAGCAGAACCCCTAACTAGACAGAACATTCATCAGTGTTGTTTTTGTTGTTGTTGTTTTTTAGCGTAGACTAAGTGAATCTAGAGTTTTACTCTAGACATAATATTAAAGATTCGATATGACTACATCTAAATTCAATTGAAATTAAAACTGAGCAAATTTTTCAGTCCACGCGTGCGTAACCGCGGGAAAAAAGCTACAGCAAAATAAGAATGGCAATTTATATGTCTAATTTAAAAAAGAATGAGAAGGAGGGAGATTGTAAGCTTCAGGTGTACATAGCACTGGGTCTTTAAAAATAACGTAGATGTTAGCCTGTTAGTATGTTAGTTAAAAAAAAACCATATTAGCCGAGTTACATGATTCTAAAGTCGTAAACATTGTATGCGATTGTATCATTGTACAATCTTCCTCTAAATTTGGAAAGATGGAGTAGAAAAATGTGCAACAAATACAGGTAGTGGAGCTTGCTAAATACCTACAGTGTTTTATTTACAGAATATACGTTTAACATCTTTAAGATACTGGATATTTTGAGTTACGATCGCTAAAATTTAATTCGTATTCCATATATCTTTAAGAAATAATAAAACTTACACGAACTTAATTTTGCAAGTAACAAAGTACGTATTGCGAAAAAGTTTATTTTTTTTGTAGTTTATCGCGGGCGAAGCCGCGGGTTCTGCTAGTAATAAATAAATATGTTGGGACAGTAACACACAGCACCATCTAGTTCCATGGTAAGTTACGAGGCTTGTGTTATGGATACCAGATAGTTGATACACTATACATATATAACTTTAAATACATACATATTATAAATATAAATAACCATGACTGGAGTACAAACATTCGTGCTCATCACACAAATAAATACCCCCAGCGGGACTCAAAGCCGCGACCGCTGGCACAGCAAGTAGGGTCACTACAAACTGAGCCAAACGTGTCGTCAATTATTGTCATAATTATGCGCATTTTACATCAGTTAATATTTCAGAGTCGATATATAATGTATATACTCGTATCAGATACCTACTTGTTTACTTTAAACAAGTTTGTGCTTGCTTTATCATTCAAATTGAATTTTGATACCATGACTCATACATTCTCTGTTATAGAAACTAAATATTACCATCGTAACTCAATATGCAAATTTAAGCTAATAAGATAAATAGTAATTGTTTGTCAGACGAGAATCGGGGAGAATTCACCCATGTGTCTTTATTTTTATACTTAGTTAAAAAATATTTACAATGCAGATATAAGTTATTGTGGAGTTTTTTTTTGTAATTATATTTTGCTTTGATTTGTTTTTCTTTCAAGGTTTTTAGATAGAGACTAGTGACTTACCCTCGCTTCGCTCGAGTGCGTCCCTAGGTATGTTTTAAATATATATGAATAGTTACTGCGCGGGTATCTTAGGAGAAAGACTTAACCTATTGCAGATTTTTCTGTAGGTCTTATTAAGACCTACAATTTTCTAGTATATTATTTTGATGTATCTCTTAAGGTTTAGCCAGCGTTAAATATGTAAATTTCTAAGAATGACTCGATAAAACCAGTTACTTTGTTTTCCCGTGGGAATAAAACATTTTCCTCTAGTAAAAAGTACCCTTAATGTTGAAAATTTAGATAAAATAGTTTCAGTACTTTTTGCGTGAAACGCGCACATCGATTTCGCTAAGGTACTGTTTTATTACTTGTATGTATAGATAATAATAATGATTCATTGATTGATGAACAAAATATTACCTGCTTACACCTGGCTGCGAAGAGGTTGCGGCCAAGTGCGCAACGGCAGCTATCACTTTTCAAGTTCTCCACGTATATTTCTGTGAAGTGGGGTATAATTTATTTTAAAAACAAATGCATCGATTTCGTTCCAAAAATTCAATTATTTTGAATTTAATTGAAAATTCTAGCGGGCATATTTTAATAGGCAACCCGGCCATAACGTATTGTCCCTTTTATTACTGTATATAAAAAATCGATTCTGATTAAATACTCGATGAACGTAGCAATCTTGTTGTCGTTTGTGTGTATTCTATTCTACGAAAACACAAAGATACTTTTTTTGATCCGAATTTTATGTCTAATAAACGCAGATATGATAAAGTCTGCGAAATAGAACCTCCAAGAAAAGCTTCTTCAAATCGACATTACTTTTATCTAAGTCCCATAATGTACAATAAGGTCAAAAAAGAGTTAGATATCTCTTACATCACATGAATATAAATCTAAATTAATTGGTTGGCTACTAAAATCAAACTATGATCTAACGGAAGACCTTTTAGTAGCTATAACTCGAGACTTCATTTGTACACACACATATAATCACACAAGCACACGCATACACATACATACAAAATGTTTTAAATGAATAAAATAAATAAATAAAATCTTGCAGCCGGATCTTAGGCCATATTATGTTCAAAGGCGGAGGGAAATATCGTGAGGAAACCTGCTTGTCTGAAAGAACCTAGCAAGTTTTCAATAAGTCCGCTACCCCGCACTTGGCAAGCGTAGTACATTATGGTCTAATCCCCCTCGCTTTGAAGGGAACGCCAAGACAGTGGGACGTTAAAAAGCGCTAAATATATACATACATTAATAATGTATTCTTCTTCTTCCCTCACCGATGAATATCGTGGCCATTTATGATTTATGGCCTCGTAATTGTATTAAGTAAAATTAATCCTTACATATATCTCGAAAATATCAAGAGTCTATTCGTTCAATAAATTGCCAATTTATAACGAATATCCTACAAAGTCCGGTTAACAAGACATGACATGTTATCTGAGTCCTTGTGACATCCAAAGTGGTGAGCAACGCTCGAGTAAACTATTATATATAATTGTAAAGTGACCCTCGGGTTTTAACGGATTACTGGATACTGCTGTCAAGGCCCAAAAGGCCCCATGTGTATTAAAACCTTCCCTTTTTCCTTTTCATAATATTTTGTAAGGGGACGAATAATGAGTTTTACGGTTTTCGAAGAACATTTGTGCTCACATTAGCAATTTAATTGATAATTTTGGGGTTGGGGTACGTAAAGACCGAATTTGTACAATTTACGATTGCATTATGTCGACGTATTCGGTTATAATGCAGTGTTAATTTCTTTCTTTATTCTCTTGTTTTTATAAAATTTAATGTTGTATATTGTTATTTCTATATATACTACAGTATAAAAAACATTATTACAGTACAGTAAAAATGTACTTTTTTTTAATTAAATATAGTCTCTTATTTTAGTTTAATAACCTGCTTATGACAGTAAGCACCTACTTGTGCTTCATTTTAGCCAGCTCCAAGATGGCTTATAATATTTGAAGCAAAAAAATTAATAAAATTTAATCTAAATTATACAACCACACAAATTCAATAAGATTTTCTTTGTTTGAATTATAATTGCCCTTCATTAATATATTTAATTAAGTCCTTTGAGAGGTTCGTTGTTGCAAAAACCGTTTTCTAAGAGTAATTTAAGTTTAGCATCAGCCACAAGTTCAAATTGCCTAATTGGGAATCGGGCAATAAACTAAGTCGTTAAACCACAATCCTTAAGGAGAATGTCTAAAGTTTATATTAAAAAAATATAAAGTCATTGAAACGAGAATTGTGAAAGAAAATTTACGAAATGTGCTACAGAATGAAACTTGTTTTCTTATAAGGATAAATTATAAAACTTTTCGAGAGTAAGATAATACTATAACTGTAATAACAGTAAAGGTGTTGAAGTTCTTAGGTTAACATTTAAATACATACATATAAATTACTTACTAAAAATAAATCTGGCTTTACTTAGATACGTAAATTATTCATTTCAAGTGTATTGGGTGTTTTGTATTTAATTGATATTGATAATTTGAATCTGTTTAGATTTTTCAGTTTATTAAGAAATAATACGAATAAAACAATTTGCGTGGTCACCTAGCGGTTAAAATTCTACTATCTATACTAATATTATAAAGCTGAAGAGTTTGTTTGTTTGTTTGGTTGAACGCGCTAATCTCAGCAACTATTGATCCAATTTGAAAAATTCTTTTTGCATTAGATGACCCGTTAACTGAGGAAGGCTATAGGCCTATCATCCCGGGAAAATGTACGGTTCCCGTGGGATAGATTTGTCTTTGTCTAGGGACGATCCGGAAGCGAAGCGACGGTGAGTCGCTAGTAATCATATAAAAAAGTAACTCTTTCCGTATTTCTTTTTATTAATAACACTAAAGCTCGTCAATTATAGCCACTGAGCAAAAAAAAAATCGATTGACAAACAGAGGAGAAAGCCTATTTATACAACTTAAAGGGCAATAAGTATTTAAGAAGCTTAATACTATTGACTACAGAATAAAGGGAGTAAACAATTAGAAGGTAACATATAATGTATTTGGTTTTTATTTAATTGTTTTTTCTGTATTTTTCTATAGTAGGTACTATTACGCTAATAATAATTCAAAGAGAGAAAGAAAGAGAGATAGAGAGAGAGAGAGAGTTCAGAAAACAATATAGATAATTGTAAAATATAACGTTATTTGTACGTGGCATAATATCTCTTATAAGTCGTATATAACAATACCATTCCCAATAGTTTCTGTTTTGAGGTTTCAACTATAACTCCAAAGAGGGTAACACCTTGATTTATCGGCCTTGAATTCCCCGTCGTAGCGTCCGACCAACTTTGCTAATTAAGAGAAAGATTAATTTCCTTTCCTTAAAACAATTTCCCCAAAAAGTAACAAATTCAATCTGTTTAAATCATAATATTAAGTAAATTTGACAGCATTAATTAAAACACCTATATTATAGATTGAGTGCGACAGTACAAAATTTTCTAATATTCTTGTTTTTTTCTGTGGAACTTGCATTAGACAAATATTTGATTATAACTAAAATATTATAATATACGAAAAATATTATAAGGCACCTATATTTATTAAATTATTATTTATCACAGAAAAGATTAAGATTATCGTACACCATAAGTTATATGGTGTTACCAAAGTACAGTACCGAGAATATACCTTGAGTTATAACTGAAAAAGTAAAAAATAATAATATTTCGCCTGTGAACAATTCAGTTTATCCAACTGTTAAATCTGTAATATAAAACGATAAAGTAGTCATGACCAAATGTAAACGTGAACTCTTTATAAAATTTGAAGGATATTTTAATAAAAAAGCTGCCCCAAATATGTCAAAACTTGTTTTGTGTACGATAAAAAAGAAATTACTTGCTCAGTTTTTTTTCCGTTTTATTGTATAGTTTCTCTAAGATTAAAAAAATATATAAGCCCTTATAATAAAGCTATGTAGTAAAATAAAAATACGCTATAAGCAGGTATTCTTTTTCTTTTTCAATTTTCAATGAATTATTTAATTTATACTTTATAGTATCTGCTAGAATATAAGAATAACCAATCATATAGATTTTTTTAGGAGTTGATAATAAAGAATAACGTTAGGGTGCCATAGCTACATATATAACACAATGAGGGCATATTATTATCACGCCATAAACTCATTTGCTACCGCGTCCATAATCTTGCCTCCCAGTAGTTAGTTTCTCGTTAAATACTAAATTCTGATACGAGGCATATCGTAAATATCTATTGTTACACATTCACTATACATTGATGGGTTTTAAGTATTATTTTAAATACTACTATTTTTTCGGACTTCATGATTTATGTTCGCTGCATAATGCTATAAAGCAAACATGAATCATGAAGTCCGTCCGGAACTAAAAACAAAGTAAATCTCCTACAAAATTCAATAAGATATCCGATTTTATTTAAAATATCAAACGGAAATCAAAAAGGAATTATTTTTCAACATGACCACTAATTGGTAATATGGTGAAGACAAATATGTGGGTTGACGATAAGTATTTGGCTATAGACGTATGAACTTCGCCAGCGTGGATTTGGTGTGACAGACCAATTCTCTTCGCATTAAGAGGAAGCCCAGCAGAGGGACGTGAAGAGAAATCTATTAGTATTACTAAGAATTACTTTTTTTTTGGTAGATAGGCACAATATCACGCCACAAAATCCATTTTCTGCTAGAGAACACCCAGCAATCCATTCTCTCTAGATGTTTGGTCTTAGCTAAACTTAATCAAATACCATAATGTTTTTTTTCAAATTTACAAAAACAGGAATCATACCCGCAACCACCTATAAAAATACTCCAAAAATTACAAGGATTTTGTATGCATGACCATCAATGTATAACAGACGTTACTACTTAATCGTTTTAAGATCAAAACAGCTTATTCCAGATATATCATAAGAAGCAGTGTTAGCGTGTTACTTGCAAGGAATTAATATAGGCTTAGAGCGTTAATGAACCACGAAACTCCATCGAATGAACGTGTTTGATTTAGATTACACGTATTTGTGTACGAGTAATTTATATTTAAGGTTACCAATTAATATTTCGTTTAATAGAATTATTTCATCACTAGGTAATACGCTGTTAGCATTATACGAGTATATACGATAAACAATAAAGGAAGTCGGTTTTTTTTAGTTTTTTTGTTTAGTTCAACGTACAATTTCCTGTACCATCCTATTCAATTTTAAAAATTCTTTTTGTGTTTTGTGGCTTACTTATTGAGAAAAAAAAATGGGTTTTTGTAATATTACGCTGCGATCATAAGTAGCGCTAATTACATAATATTAAACTACGTCAACGAAGCCAAAAGTGAGCAATATCTAATTTTGTTAAAAAACATTAATTGAGCTTTTAAGTTTAGGTATCGTATAAAGCCAGATAATGTTTATTTTATTTATTATATATATTTTATTTGTTTTTTTAAGCGATCTCTAGTTTTGAATAATAAATGTTATTTATTATAAATAACATTTACTTATTAATGTATTTATACCTCAATTTCCTGCCATCAACAAGATTGTCACGTTCCAAGTAGCCACAGAATTATTGCTCAACTTTGAAACTTACTCGTACCTACTCCTGTCGTAACTTTGTCTGAAGCCATAGCTGAGACGTCTCGCTTTGCATCAAAAATAAGGAACTACGTAATTCAGCAACAAGGACAATGTCATTTACATCATATATATATATATATATATATATATATATATATATATATGATAGCTAGAAAAAACAAGTTTTAAAAATAAAACTATTTTTGGTTCCCGACGTTTCGAATGCTTTACAGCAATCATGGTCACGGGAGAGACTAAGGTGTTAGACATCTCAAAAGCGTTATATACTTGTTACAGACAGTGCCTACCCACAAATTTACAAAAATGATTTTGAAAATTCAAAAATGGCACCAGAGTACCTTACAATATTTGTTGATTTTAATTCTAAACATATTAAAAAAGTTTAATAAGTATTATAATTAAATATTATTTGTTTAATTTTAGCTGTTATTATTATAAATATTACAATATTTTAAAACCTAACTTAAAATATTTAATTAAAAAAAAAACTAACTTACAATATTTTAAAAACAAGTATATTTAACAAATAAGAAAAAAAATATTTTATACAAATTAGAAGAAAAATCTTTCCTTTATGTACAATAGTTGTTTGTAAAATACATAATAATTTAAACATATGACAAAATTATTTATAAAATATAATTTAATTTCCTTGAACAAGACTTAACATGGCTAAACTATGTTTTGCTATTCTATTAAACTACAGGGCTAAATTGCACATTTTTGCATTTTATTTTATACTAGCAACTCACCCTCGCTCGCTTCGGGTTCGTCCCTAGACAAAAACAAATCTATCCCACGGGAACCGTACATTTTTCCGGGATGATAATTATAGCCTATAGACTTCCTCAGTTAACGGGCTATCTAATGCAAAGAATTTTTCAAATCGGATAAGTGGTTCCTGAAATTAGCGCGTTCAACCAAACAAACAAACAAACAAGCAAACAAACTCTTCAGCTTTATAATATTAGTATAGATTTCAGATATATTAGATATTTTATTTTAAGCTGCTGAAAAAAATACGCAAAAAATAAATACATAATAAGATAATATATAAAAAGAAATAATAGATAAATACATTATATATATATACTAGCATTGCCCGCGGCTCCGCCCGCGTTCAGATGATCAAAAACCAAATTCATAGGTTTTACACATTAGTATACTCTTACATTATACATTACTTTCATTGCGCACCGCATGATTGGTAAATAATGGCAGAGATTGACAATGCCACAAAGGTTCCTTCGTTAAATTGAACTTTTTGTTTTAGCAATAACATTTATGTATGTCTATACTTCTGTTTTGTTTGTTTTTTTAGTTTTTCATGATAAACTCTCAAACTACGGAATTAATTTTAATCATTTTTTACTAATAGACAGCTATAGATTAATTTAATATATAGCTGATTATTTAAATTACATAATGATAACTTTTCTTAATTAGCGCTAGCTAGTACTATTTTCCAAAACGATTTTCAAAAGAAAGTGTAATAAGTAAATAATTCTAAGCGAATACATTTTTTTATTTCATATGGCTCTGCTAATATGATTAAAGTCGTAAGCATTTTATTGTGTCCTTTAAGCCTTTACCTTCCAAGAAAAGGTGTCAATAAAAAGTGAAAAAGTTGAGGTATAACAGTTCCTAGAATACTTTTTCATAGTTTTTGAGATATGAAATATATTTAGTTACCCGCTTTGGCAGTTTAACAGCCATAGACTTGTTTTCCATAAAATGTTATAAAATAATATAAATTGAACTTATTTTTACGGTGCAAAAAATGAGTAGGTATTGTGAAAACGTAAATATTATTCGTATTTATTTTAGTGTTAACTTAACGAAACACGTAAGTAAGAAAAACAACATAGCATTTTGCTATACGAAACCTAAAATGCGCGAGTTGGATTTACATTTGCCCAATTTTTACATTAAAAGATTAAAAAACATTAACATTATTTACTAAACAATAAAAATTTACAAATATTCTCATTTGAAAATTGTTTCGGCCAACAAAATATTACTAATATGTTACTAATTTATAAAGCCAAAAAGTTTGTTTTATTAAAAATTTAAGCACGGGCGGGGCCGCGGGTAATTTAGTAGTAATTATAGTAAAGTCATAGAAAGGTTATATCTGTACACTAATAATAAACTACGTATTTTAAAAACACATGGCGACATCTATTTTCAAATAGCTAAATAACACATAAATAAATTTTCATTAAAATAACTATTTTAATGAATAAAATAGCGCTGTTAATATTTCTTTTAAGATAAGTTTTTTTTAATAGTTTTAACATAATATATAAGTAAGTTACCTTGCTAAAATATTAATAGCATCATCGTGCTTTTACTTTAACCAGTTTTTGTATTTTTTCTCAGAAATGAGATATTTTCCTGCGGTAAAAAGAATCCTATGTGTTGACCCGGATAACCTGCTATTACCATACCAAATTTCAAAAAAATCCCTCTAGTGGTTTTACTGTGATGCGGTCACATACAGACAGACAGAAAAAATTCTAAAAACTATAGATTCGGGCTCTGTATCGCTAATAATGAATGTTTCAATAAGATTTTCCGAAAAAATATTGAGTTTACGGGTTCGGCTTAGTTACAGTTTTATTGTATGTATAGTTACTAATTTATGAAGCGAAAATGTTTGCTTTACTGATAATTTAAACACGGGCGGAGCCGCGGGTGATATAGTAGTAATTCTAATAAAATCGAAAAAAGGTCATATCTGTACATTATTTTTTTTGAAATTTAAACTATGTATTTTAAAAACACATGGCGACATCTATTGTCGAATATCTAAATAACACATAAATAAATATTAATTAAAATAACTATTTTAATGGATAAAATAACGCTTTTGATAATTGATTTTCAAGATAAGCTATTTTTATAGTTTTTACCATATTTTGTAAGTTACCTTGCTAAACTGTTTACAAATAGTATCGTCGTGGTTTTGTTCCTACCAGTTTTTGTATTTTTTTTCAGAAATGAGATATTTTCTCGCGGTAAAAAGTATCCTATATGTTGACCCGGATAACCAGCTATCATCATACCAAATTTCATCAAAATCCCTCCAGTGGTTTTTCTGTGATGCGGTAACAGACAGACAGACAGACAGACAGACAGACAGACAGACAGACAGACAGACAAAAATTCTAAAAACTATAGATTCGGCCTCTGCATCGATAATAATGTCTATTTCAATAAGATTTTCCAAAAAATATTTAATGTACAGATTCGGCTTAGTTAGAATTTTATAATATGTATATATATATATATATATATATATATATATATATATATATATTATAACTAGCTCCAACAAAATATATACAACTAACTGTCATGGTGAATTGTCTAAAGCTTAATAAATCGTCTTGTAGGTGTGAATGAGCAATAAGGCTTGCATTTCCGCTGACTAATTGCAATGTCAACATTATGGTGACGATGCAGTATTACAAATTAATTGCAATTAAAATGTAATTCGAATATAATATATCCTCTAAACTAATCTAAGCTCCTATTACATAACTAAAGAGTGTGTTTATTATAATGTGCTTTAGAAATACTGGTCATATATATTTTTCTTTCCATATACAGCCTATATTTTTTTGAACCTATTTATATCGTATCTTTTTTTCATAAATGTGTCAAAGTTATATGTATATAAATTACTCGCGACTCACTCGGGTTCGTCCCTAGGTGATTTTTTAAATTGACATAACTTTTTTATTTATAAACCAATTGAAATAAAACAAATACTAAATGTTAAGTGAAGCTTTCCACAATACATTAGTGGAAACTGCATCCAAATTGGGTAAGTCATGTCTGAGATTAGCGCGCATAAACGCACAGACAAAAAGACAAAAAAATCTAAAAATCATTATTTTTGGTCCTATTACATTGATAAAGACTTCCAATAATAGTTTTTCTCAAATATCTTCTATGTACAGACAGCGATCTGTTACAATTTTATTATATTATGTATAGATATAAATTTGTGATAAAAGCCTACATTTTGGAGAGTTTTCTTGAGTTTGTCTAATTATAATTGTACGTATTTTTGGTGTAAAATAAAAATGTATCTATTTTCGGTAGAGTAGGCCTCTACGTTATATGCTGTATTTTAAAAACAAATTTTTGTTTTTAAAATTGATGAGAATTTATCTGCTGGATTAGATTTGCAGCTTTGAATAAAACTATTCTTTACATTCTTAATGTCCGATGGGACGACAAACCGATACGACCGCCGAAAGGTCAAGTATAGATGGGTTTACGAGTTTACCCACCTACGGGGTGTAACACTGCTCTTTATCTCTGGCAAGAGTTGAATTGCTACTGAGAGTTTTATGTGAGTAAATTCCAATAACTGTTGATAGCACGATCCGAGGATTGAATTCAGCAACCGATAATCGTCAGCCATACATGCGACTCACTACACCAATGAGGCATACAATTGATAATACATATCTCTCTATTAATTTAATTAATAATAATCAAAAATGAGAAAATTTCTGAAGACGACAATTGATTGATTGACGACACACACATAAACCATGTCCTTGACTAATTCAAAGAATATTTTAACTGGTAACGCTTTCATTTTAATGGTAGTTGAAAAAAAAATGCTCTTTTTATCCTAAAATCATTACAAAGTACATAGTCGTCTATCTGGTGGTGCTCAAAAATGTCCAAAACAAAAGTCACGCAGTTAACGTATTTGGTATGCTTATACAATATAAGATTTCATATAAGTAAAAAACAACATTTGTTAATAGTTCATAGTAAATGAAAATATACTTTATATTTTCATAAAATAATTTATATAAAAATATAAAGAAAACATTTTCTTTCAACAACGAATACAATATTCTATAAAATCTTAACGTAATACACGTTATAAAAGATTGAAAAAAATATATTAACATTTACTCTTATACTCCATTCACCTAGAGATTTAAAATATAAAATATAAACGTTTCTACAGTACATTATTAGATCTGAGAAAAAGGGATCGCTATGGGAAAACAATTTCCTTTATAAATACATTCTTGAATGAAATTTTATTTTACGTATACGCAAACGGTAGACGTACGCACATCGAATTCAGATCAACTGTGCCGCTTCCACTTGATGGACTTTTGATGTCAGCCTAGCGGCCAGTGCTTATTTCAACTCCATTGGTTATTCAATGTCTCTGATATGCCCAAAAGTATTGTTTTTGTATTGACTTTTTCACTTAATAGCAAAAATATTAGCTTTACTTTAAGCTTTTACTTACAGCTTTTAACCTTTTGCTCTTGATTACGATCGAATATTTAGTTAAATGTTCTATGATGAAATGCGAAATAATTTTTTCCCCGTTATCTGTCACTTTAGTCATGGAGAAAAATAATCGCGATTTTCCATAATTTAAAATATAATAACAACATGTTTTTTCTATGTTGTATTTTTTGTAAGAAATTTCTCACGGAACATGCTTTAATAAGCTTGGCCTTTTTACAACGAAATATCTATTTTTTATTAAAAATATAAAAATTTCTGTCATCGTTTCATATTGTATTTTTATTAAATAGCTTACTAATGAGGTATGTTTAGAGTTTTTATTTTCACCGTTTCCCCGAGACCAATCTCGGTACTCGGTGAATAAGAAAAATATTTCAGATACCACTATAGCAGCTGTCCTGCTGAGTTTCCACTTTACTAACAAGATCTGAACAAACTCGAACATTTCCATTGAACTTCAGATACTTGTACTCTATGTTACAACGAAATTAGTAAATCAATAACGTTAGTTACAGAATCCTACATCATATAATAATTTACAAATTAAATATCTTTCCCTTTCAATTATTTTAATAAAAATTATTTTGATTAAAAACAAAATAAGTGCCAAGTATTTCGATATAACAGTAAATTCCGATTACTTTAATACAAAAATATTTCACATTTATTTCTACATTCTATTAAAATTGCTACACAGTTAATTAAGAATGCGTTTTTTACATTTTTAAGTAAAATAAAAAAAATACAAATGGGTTGTTTTACTCACAGCGGTTCATCTGCAGCCTAGCACCTAATTACTAAATAGCCTAATGGATTAAATGGCCTCATTAGCGCTGAGTGGTTGTAGCCTAGCAAGACCTGCTATTGGTTCAAAAATGTTATAAATACGTTTATTTCATATATCCTAAGCCTATATATAGATATTTACATCAGTATAGGTATAGTATATTAACATTTATTTAAAATAAAAGAAATTACAAATATACTTAATTATATATGCAAAATAAATGTACACTTAATTATTATTACTGTACCTTACAAGTCATGTCCGCTTGGAATAGTGGCAAGATTGTTAGCCGCATTCCCCCGCTGAATCAGAATACCGATTCTTTGGGCGAAAAACGAGCTAGCTTTTCTATCACTAGTAGAGGCGATAAGGCCAGGTCTTATATCTTCTAAGAAGTGTTTAGTATTATGCATATCTATACTAATATTATAAAAAGTTTGAAGAAGCTGAAGAGTTTGTTTGTTTTGTTGAACGCGCTAATTTAGGAACTACTAATCCGATTTGAAAAATTCTTTTTTCATTAGATAGCCCCTTAACCGAGGAAGGCTATAGGCTATATATCATCCCGGAAAAATGTGCGTTCCCGTGGGATAGATATGTTTTCGTCTAGGGACGAACCCGAAGCGAAACGAGGGTGTGTCGCTAGTATAATATAAAATGAAGTCATAAGATTTGAAAACATAAAATATAATCACTACATAATTTGGCTTAAAAAATATACATTCCCTTTTGTGAGCTCGTTTTTCATTTTGACCTATGGTGTCATGAATGTCAATCTTATATCTAAGTTCTAGGTTCCAGAAACCTTGCTACAAATTTTTAAATATTTACTAAATATTTTACCAAGAAGATGATAGTGTAAAGTTTTAAGTTTGCTTATGGTAATGAGTGTTGCATGTTCGCTTACGTACGGGTCGAATTGATAGATTTTAAAGTCGGTTAAAAAAGTAAATAAAAGTCTCAGAATAACGAATATAAATTAGGTATTTTTTAAAGGATAAACAAATTATAATGAACTTATCCGAAAGGAACAATATAACATTACAAGTTTGTTTGAAATCTTGGAAAATAATTTATTCCTCGAAGGTCCCTATTTTTAATGACGGCATTCAACGTTTGGAGATACCTAAATGACAATACAAAAAATGTGGTTGAAAAATTTTTTATTCTTTCGTTTTCTTTATTAAGGCAAAATACAGATTACGATTTTTTACCAATATTTCGTTTTAATCTGATCTAAATGACATTGTATCCTCGCTTGCTTATGCAATACTTTTAATAAGGAAAGTTTATTATTTGATATATCTTATATTTATATTATTGTATATATGTATATATTTATATTATTGTTATATTAAACTAACGACTCGCCCTCGCTTCGCTCGGGTTCATCCCTATGTAAGTTTTAACGGTTATTATGGAAAAGATAGACTATAATATATTATTCGATAATAACCTTCCTCCTTCCTATATCCTTTGTATCTATGTAAAAAGAATTTTTCAAATCGGATTACTATGTCCTGAGATTAGCACGATCAGACAAACAAACAAGCAAAGAAATGAACAAATAAATAAAATTAATATAAGATGAATATTATTAGTATAACACACTTAATTACAATGGAGTATGAATAAGTAAAAAGTTGTAATATAATATACAAAATTAATTATTAAAAATATAATTTTTTTCAACCATTAATTTCCTCTATCTATTAAAAATAAACCCTCGTAGCGGTAAAAAATATGGCAACGTGTAATATGACTTTAAAAGTAAAATAAAATTCTAGGTGACCATTCAGGTAATAGGAATGTTTTGGTCCGTTTCCGCGTTAGACGCTGGATCACGTAACGTTTTCATAGCACTGGAAAATTCCATATGCATTATTGGATTCAACTTATTTGAATATTATCGTAATTTTATTTTTATGTGAGTGAAAAATCTAAATAAATACGACTAAATATATTATATTTACGTAATAGAACCGGAAGATTTATCATCATCAACAGCCATTTATTGAAAATGTTAGTTAAACATAACATTGTGTATTTTAATATCAGTTCAATTCAATTTTCTTGTTAGTGGCTTCAAAGTATTTTAATATCAGTAATTTATACAATTAAAATTAACTCATTAATCGATTAATCAGAATATTTGAGATATTTTCAGAGTCCGTTTTTCAAGCAAGCATTGCATAAAATAATTTTACTAGATTATAAAATTAGTATATCTAGATTTTACTTATTCCAAGGTACGGTTAAAACCATTCGTTATGCATTGTGAGATACAGATCTGCCGACAAACGACTCTACGCTATTTATATAGTTGGACAGCGCGGCTATAACGGCCGGAGACCGTTTGGTTGGGGTTAGACAACATCACACAGCATTGGTGATTGTGGCGATCCATTCACAGCTTACTCTGTTAGTTAGGTCAGTTTAAAATTATGTTTCGTTATTGTATGATGTATGTGAATAAATTATCAAATGGATTTTTAGATTTCATTTCATTTATGTAATGTTACTAGTGACTTATACTCGTACTTACTTTGCTAGATAACTCTTGTTTTTATTACTAACAATAGACTATGTGTATTCCCAGGCCATAGGCCATAGTCAATCGGATTAGTGGTAAAGGAACACATACAACTTTTTGAAATAATAATTTGGTTTTCATAGGGGTAAATTATTTTCTTTAATTTTTACAAAATCAACCTTGACGTATCTATTTATTTAAAGAATAACGTAAACCGGTTCACTATAGACAAAACATAAAAGTGAAGTCAGTATCTTCTTCTTTTCGAAGCCGCTCAAAAATATACAGTACATTTCTAACGTATAAAACAAATCTTGACATATGACACGGTAAATGCAGTCGATACACAGTAGAAACATACTTATCTTTTGGCAACAATAGAGGGAAGTTAAAACAAAATCGCATTTCTCATAAAACTGGGCACCCGCTGAGACTCTAAATGCGAAACTTACACATTCCATGTCCGTGTTTTATCGAATTTACACATTTCAAAAATCCAATCGGCGCTCGTGAACGAAAAATGTCACTGCAAAATAGGACTTCATAATACAAGTGGAACGTGGCCTGGGCAATATGCTGACGTCGCCACTATACGGAATACTCGAAACTCGATTTTCACCGTTCCAGCGAAATAAGTAGTCTACCGCGGCGTTCAGGAACGCTTTTTATTGTTTCAATTCCATTGCAACACTACCCTTATTGATGGCTTAATGGCCTATAAATTGAAAAACTTTATTGATACTTTATTTTTCGTTTGGCAATATTTTATTAAGATTAAATATTAATTAACTATAGGGATTTATTTGACACTTAAATGTTTTTTGTCTCATAGTACCGTTAGGAATAGAATAATAAGTATTTTTTACATAAATAGGTTTTTTTTACATTCATCCATACTAAGTGTGTATGTGAAAGTTCACGCTTAAATCGCTGAACAGGTTTCGATGACAGGCAAGGATATAGATTCCATGATGGGGTCGGACATAGGCTATTTTTAACCAAATAATTCCGAATAATGAGCCGGGGTCAAAAACTTTGTCGGAATAAAAATAAATAGTATCAATACTTGTGATATTTCATGAGTTATTAAAACATTCTCTAAAAATTTAATCGATATGATCACTATGCTATAGATATAATATATGAAAAAAAAATTAGATGACAGTTAAAATTTTAAATAATCAAGATAATTAAGTATTGCAAAATTTTAATTAACATAAGCTACGAATTATACGTAATACGATATGGAGAAACGTTAGCCAAACATGCATATTAATTTGACTGATTCAACACTCGTACATCTAAACCGAGAACAATACCCTTATAAATAAGCAAATGTTACGGCGCCATTAGCTGGTTTTATTCTATTTACACACCTCAAGTATTCCCGAATAGGCGTATAAAGTGTGGGAATTATCAGACGGCGGGTGTCGTGAAGAACATCCATAAATAAGAAAGACCTTGTTTCAGCTTCTATTTGTCTGATTGAAGAATGTACGTACAACATATGTATGTACCTATATATTTGTGACGAATAAATAAAATAAGAACAGATTTTACGTTTAAAAAGGTATTTTTTGCCTTTTAAGTACTTTAAGGGTAGGTTAAATGTAATATTTCAAATCTGCTGACATAAATGTGTTTTATTTATATTTTAATAATCATATTGTTTTCCGAATGGGGAAGAACTTCTTGGTCTTTGCTGAGCAGACACAAGTAATAAGTCAAGTTACATACTTTAATTTCACATATATTTTTTTAAATTTTTTATAATATTTAATAACTGATAGTGAGTTATGACGCAAGTAACGTTTCAGTCGTATTGTATTGTCATCCCGCAACCTGTAAGTGATAGGAATTATTCCCTAAGGTTAAACAGGGGAAGAAAGTTTCTATGGAAGTTTTAAAAGTTAGAAATAGATATATGTGAGATGGAGAGAGATTTTACTGCTTTTTATCCTGTTACATTAAGTAGACCATTTAATATTAGTTTGTTACAAATAGTGACTTATTGGTTTCTTATATACTTATAATGTATAAAAATTAACGTTAGTCTGTTTAACCTCTCTGTCGATGAATCGTTCATCTGATTCTGTTAAGATTTTGTATAGTTTTAATGCTACTTAAATAAATTAATATTAAAAAAAAACATTTTGAAAAACAAGCTTTTATATCTATATTAAAGCTTTTATATTTATATTAATTGTGTTATGTAATGAATGGGTTTGATTTAATTGACAGTTTACTTTTTATTTTTTAAGTATTTATTCGTATTCTTTTTTTATTTGATATCCATATCAAATGGGTTGCATAAAAAGACCTAGTGAGCCATCGTTGGGAGTCCGACATGTTGAATTTAGAATTCATTTTTGATTTTTTCATTCAGTCATTTTTGTTTTTTTGTGGGTCACATATAAAAAATTGTTGAAAACAAACATAGTAAATATTTAAAAAACTTGACGTTTTATTTTTTCCACTTCAGTATTTAACTTAGGGTTCATTATTCTACCGATTCACATTAGTTTCATCTATGGGTAAAAAACCTTGTAATCTAAGCCTAAAATCTAAGTAATCTAAGCTAAACATGTATGCAAAATTTCTGCTCAATCGGTTGAGAATAACTGCTTTAAAATTTAATTGCAAGGTTTGACCCGAACAAACATACAAACAAACACTGCAAGTTAAATAAAAGCTTGTAAAATATATGGCACAATACAGTATAAGAATACAGTATATACAGTATAAAAACAGTATAAGAAGATCAAATAGGCTCATATATTCTCGATCGAATTGAGATTTATTATTCATTATGTAGGGATTATTAAAAATGCATGAGAAATTAGAGAGATTTAAAGCGGCGATGGTGGAAATTTATTTTATTTATATTATTAAAAAAAAAACTTTTTGTTCGTAAAGCATCACTTGACAATGGATGGACCGATTCGATATTTTTTTTAAATGTTTGTAAAAGTCCAAATAAGGTTTTTAGGTAGAAAAAAATTTAAGTATCATATTTCTTTTACAGAATTCAAATTAAATATTGAGGAAAAAAAATGGGTAAAAATTGGTTTTTAAATGAAACAAGTTGTCATCGTGAATAAAACATTTTTATTTTACAAGTTCAATATTTTTATTTTATAAGTACAATACAGCAGTATTTTAGTTTTGTAAAGAAATAATAACAAATTCTTCACTGGTTTGGATTTTCTATAAAATATAAAGAGGCAGTTTCAGTATTAGTTTTTTTTTATAATAACTAGACGGGTATATTATATCATAAACGAATGTTAAAAATATACTTTTATGTTTCAGGAGTATACAAAAGTATAGAAGAGCTTCGAAGAAGTTTTATTTTAAAACTTTAACTGCCTTGTTGTTCTAATGGTTAGTATGTACGGCTACATATCTATACATAGATCCCAGATATAGACAAAGTTTGTGTAGATACGGTGTAAATTTCTCAGTAATATCCGAACTTTGGAAATTGACGGTGTTACATCTCCGTGCTTCGAAGAGTACGTAAATCCTTCGGTCTAAGCCTTATCTCTGAAGCCTAACTGGTGAAAGAAATAAATGCGCATACAGTTAAATACCTTCTCTATTAATGGCCAGTCTCAATAGCCACCGTGGCTGAAACCAATCAGATACATATTATATTTAATTTTTTTTTTCCACCCTCAGCTCCGCTTGCATGTTGTGACAAATAAAACATACTGTATTACTCCCCCTACTTAATGTCAATTGTCAAATCATTCTTATATGTACACTAGCGACTCACTCTCGCTTCGCTCGGCTTTTGTCCCTAGGTACGTTTTAACGGTTAGTATTAAATACAAATCTTTGAATTTCTCGGATTTTTTCTACTATAATATGCATATATTATACATATAAACCTTCCTCTTGAATTACTCTGTCTATTTCAAAAACCGCATCAAAATCCGTTGCGTAGTTTTAAAGATCTAAGCATACATAGGGACAGACAGACAGCGGGAAGCCACTTTGCTTTATACTATGTACTGATGCACTTTATCTTACGAGAATGATACTATCCCCTCAGATTCATCTAATATTGAGAATCACATCATTAAAATTAGTTCAACTATTCTAGATATTAATAAGGTAAAACAGATAAATCATGTGGAATCTCAGAATGTGTAATGATCATGATAGCATAGCAACAATTATTAAGAACATTTTGTGAGATATTAAAGAATTAAAGATATTTTAACACATGGGCTACTGTTTTTAATACTTTAACGCAATTTCACTTGTAACTTTTTATGTAAAAATGTGTAGAAAGATTTTCATTTATTTCTAATTGTCTTAGCAAATTGAAATTTTGCAAATATATGGTAAAGTGGATGACAATACAATAATTTGGTACTAACTGATCTGATCGGCAGTAGATCGATATCTTTTCGATGGATTTTAGTAAACCCCAAGAGTTTAGGCTTATTTAGTTGATTTCGGAGACTTTAATAGATTTTATCATTGGTCAAAACCGTGTATGTTTGTTTTCCTTTCCAAATATTATGTAAGAGAATAAGTTATTTAAGTAGAATCACGTAACCAAATAATTTTGTATTATTATTATTTGTGTAAATCTGTATACATATTACAGTAAAATCACTGAAAATTTACCAAAAAAATTAAAAGATATACACACGAATATTGTAAATATTTAATGAATGCCTATAGAAATAAAACTATAAGCGATGATCGTGAAGTATGAAGAGAAAACGTTAACGGTTATGCAGGAAGTTGAAGCTGAAACAAAGGAACAGTAAATATATGTCAAGCTCGCTGTGAGTAATGAATGTGCTTGAATGTTCTTTAAGTTTATACTGCGTAAAATGAGGGAATTAAAAAAAATATCTTTGTCCTGGCACATGATTTATATAACTGTACATATTTGGAATAAAGTAGAGAGTGGACAAGGAAAAACTGAATTAAAATTATAAATTTAAACAAATTGTTATCAAAACTAGGACTAACATTAGAACAGTATCTTTACCCTAATAAAAAAAAATAATATGCGGAAGTATGTTTGATGGTTATGGATGTCTTTAATACAAAAGTGACGATGTCGCTCATATTATATCAACGCAAATATTTTGAAAAGATATAGTTTATCAGACAAAAGTTACTCAGTTCATGTTATAGTATTGTATATTTAGTTTTTATGTGTTTTGTTTTTATGTATCTCTTCCATATGTTCTGTCCCTTTTTTCCATCATACCTATCCAATAAATGATAATTAATGTGAATGAGATGCTAACTTTATGAATAAACCGTGAAATTCAACAAATCTCTATGAATATACCAAATATTTTTGGTAACTGTGAATTTTATTTTCATTTCCTCTTATTTTACAGATCTAAATGTGCTTGGGATCTTTTGTCGACTATTTTTCTGTTCAAATTCTCAAAATTACTAGACTCAGTAATGTAAACCTATTTTTAAAATACTTAAAAGACGGAAACGCCTGATAAAAGTACATATATCTTTCCTAAATAAAATAGACAATTGTACTATGGAACAAAAACACTGACACTCAAACGTCCCACCAAATATTTGCAGCGCGTGAACAAAAGAACAAACAGTGTTTACACAAAGAATTTTTAGTTTGCTCTGAAATACATTCTGTACCGTATTGTGATTTCTTTATTCTACTATAATACTTATTATGTACTTTGTTATGTTATAAAAATATTAAATTTTGGATAAAATATATCATAAGATGAAGGTTCTAGGTTCGAATCCTGCCTGCTAAGTCTAGAGTTAACATACAGTACGTCCTAATTAGAAACACGCGAATAGAATAACGATATCGCCATGTACTCTAATGTATAAGGTCATCTTATATCATAGAGACTGAATAATAATTTTATATTATAGAGATAGCTACATATCTCCCATTGAGATTTTGTTAAGCCGTGATACATACGCAAATGATACTCGACAGTATAGGAGCTCCATGAATTGAGGTCTCGGCCTAGCACAAATTATTTCCCTGCTTTATAACGTGCTATGCAAATAAAATCAGGGCGCAGTTTCAACGACCTAGAAAACAAAATACATGTTAATAATGAAATCTGAAGGTAAATTTAAGATACACTAATTATGTTGTTTTTTTTATTAATATTTACATTTAATAAATGATAATGTAATATTGGTTGTATTATCTTAAATATATAGGCTAGTATAAGAATATAGCAAAGTATAAGAAAATACATTTTTGGGTTGTCTATCTAAACGTGTAACAGTTTTAGTACTGTAAATTAAACATGTAATAGTCTACAATCAACAGCTACATTTCTATCAAAACGTAGCTTTGAGTTAGTAGATATTCCTATAAATTCCACTTAGAATGACAACACAAATGCAAATGGAGATCTCAAATGATACGTGATCTCCTCGGAAATTAATGTGGCATGAAATTACGTATTTACCTACTTATCTAGTCGGAGGGAAAATTAGCTTCAAGACCCAGTAAGTCCATTGCTTGCAGAACGATTGGCATTTGACAGCCCGGAGCGATTGTTTCTATTCTAGGAATGGATTGAAATTTATAAAAAACTTCTATTTTTTTTTAATAATATTATTGTACTACTGTGAAGGAAAACATCGTGAGGAAACCTGCATGTCTGAGAAAACCTAGCAAGTTTTCAAAAGACATGTGAAGTCTGCCAATTCGCACTTGGCCAGGGTGGTGGACTATGGCTTGATCCCCCTCGTATTGAAGGGAGGCCCGTGCCCAATAGTGGGACGTTAAAAGGGCTGAATACACATTGTACTACTAATGACTTACCCTCGCTTCGCTCGGGTGCGTCCCTAAGTACGTTTTAAATAGATATGAACAGTTATTGCGAGTGTACTTTAGGAGAAAAACTTATGCTATTGCAGATTTTTCTATAAGCCTCATTAAACCTACAATTTTCTAGTATATTGTTTTTATGTATCTCTTAAGGTTTAGCCAGCGTTAGACGTATTAATTTCTAAGAACAACTCGATAGAACCAGTTATCGTGTTTTCCCGTAGGCATGAAAGATTTCCCTGTAGTAAAAGGTATCCTAAATATTGACGAAAGTAATAAGTTATCACTACACAAAATTTAGTCAAAATCCAGTACTGTTTGAGTAAAACGCGAACACACAAACAGACATACAGACGAACAGAGATTTTTTTAATAACTATTGTTTTGGGGTCTATATTCTGTACACAATACGTTACAGTCATTGTTTTTAAAAAATATTTCTTATACAGATTTCGCTAAGTTACTGTTTTATTATATATACTTATAGATAATACTAACATTGCCCGCGGCTCCGCCCGCGTTCAGATGATCAAAAACCAAATTCTTAGGTTTTATATATTAGTATATCTACTCTTACATATACCAATTCCATTTCGCACCGTATGATTGGTAAATAATGGCAGTGATTGACAATGCCACAAAGGTTCTTCCCTTAATCTCATATTTGATTCAGTAATATTGCACTATTTGTTTTAGCGATAACATTTATGTACATGTGTCTATATTTCTGTTTTGTTTGTTTATTACGTTTTGGGCGATAAACTCTCAAACTACGGAATTAATTTTAATCATTTTTTACGAATAGACAGGTAATGATTAATTTAATATGAAGCTGATTATTTAAATAACATAATGACAACTTTTCTTAATATTAATTTGTCGCGCAACATGGGTGGGTTAGCGCTAGTTACTAATATTGTCCAAAACGATTTTCAAAAGAAAATGTAATAAGTAAATAATTCTAAGCAAATACTTTTTATTATTTCATATGGCTCGGCTAATATGATTAAAGTCTTAACCATTTTATTATGTCCTTTAAGCCTTTACCTTCCAAGAAATGGTGTCAAAAAAAACTGAAAAAGTTGAGGTATAACAGTTCATAGTTTTTGCGATATGGAATATTTTTAGTTACCTGCTTCTTCAGTTTAACAGCCATAAACTTGTTTCCCATAAAATGTTATAAAATAATATGAATCGAACGTATTTTTACAGTTGATAAAATAAGTCGATATTGTGGAAACGTAAATATTATTCGTATTTATATTAGTGTTAACCTAACAAAACACGTAAGTAAGAAAAACAACATAGGATTTTGCTATACGAAACCTATATGCGCGAGTTGGATTTGAATTTGCCCAATTTTTATATTAAAAGATTAAAAAATATTAAAATTATTTACTAAACAATAAAAATTTACAAATATTTTAATTTGAAAATTGTTTCTGCCAAAAAAATATTATTAATATGTTACTAACTTATAAAGCCAAAAAGTTTACTTTACTGATAATTTGAACACGGGCGGGGCCGCGGGTAATTTAGTAGTAATTCTAATAAAATCGTAGAAAGGTCATATCTGTACATTCATTTTTTTTGGAATTAAAACTACGAATTTTAAAACACATGGCGACATCTATTGTCGAATATCTAAATAACACATAAAAGTATATTAATTAAAATAACTATTTTAATAGATAAAATAGCGCTATTGATAATTTGATTTTCAAGATAAGCTATTTTTAATAGTTTTTACCGTATTTAGTAAGTTACCTTGCTAAACTGTTTACAGATAGTATCATCGTGATTTAGTTCCAGCCAGTTTTTGTACTTTTTCTCAGAAATGAGATATTTTCCCGCGGTAAAAAATATCCTATATATTGACCCGGATAACCAGCTGTCATCATACCAAATTTCATCAAAATCCCTCCAGTGGTTTTTCTGTGATGCGGTAACAGACAGACAGACAAAAATCCTAAAAACTATAGATTTGGCCTCTGCATCAATAATAATGTCTATGTCGATAAGATTTTCCAAAAAATATTTAATGTACAGATTCGGCCTAGTTAGAATTTTATAATATGTATAGATTATGAATACTTGAGTAACGTTACTGGTTACTTTGCTTGTCCTGATTTTACGCAGTAATGGAACGAAAACCAAAAGAAGGAGGAAAAGAAAACGGATTAACAAAATTTTTGGTATAGTGGCAGCTATGGGACGTTGGCTTTTTATTCATTACTCTATTACTATGTTGTGAAAGGGCGCGTCTCTAAGTAACGAGAGACGCATCTAAGAGAACTATTGGGAGTTTTAATTTTCCTCTCTATCCTATATAAACAAGACCAAAAGTACAGTGAAATGAAAAAAAAAACTTTTAAAAATCGTTAAGAAGTAAGTAATTATGATATTGTCAGAATTTTCAGTCAAAAAAAAACCTATGATTATATTACCAGCGATAAAACTTTTTAATGCTAGCGCGATTAAATTTTATACAGAGTTACCCCATATTAAAGATTTTAATAACGCTATCAAAGAAAATCGACCATTTCGTGTTTATTCGGGCTCATACGAAAACGTCCTTATTGTATAAAAGTAACAGTCTTAATTAAAAATATAGCTATGTTTTATTTTAATCGACCTAATAAATCTAAGTTACAACTTAAGGTCACAGCATTTAATCGAAGGAGTCAAGGTAAGCGGTTAAGAAGTAAAATAAAATAAATCAATAAAGGGAAAAAAATATTAATCCTATTGTAAATCTTGCTTTTCTTTAAAAATGCTTAAGATGCATAGACAAGGAAGAAACTCGCAAGAAATTACTTTACTAGTGAGTGCTAAGATTAGTCGTAAATAACGCCGACCCCAGTTAAGCTTCCATTTGCTCGCTGACGTTCGAGACGAATGCATCTAATAAATTAAACAAACGACATCGGAATTCCCTCCTTGAGCTTAGTTTGTAATAATCCCTATTGCATAAATTAGTTAAAGTAGCCAAAGCACGCTATTACAAAATTTAATAATGTAACGAACTATTATAAACCAGTACTTTTCATTAAAACTATTTATCATTTTTAACCGTCAATTTGAGGTTATTAACTCCATCACATTCTTGAAAAGCTTTGATCATCCAATCCATGTAAAAAGCTAAATTTTCTTTGAAATTTTTTAATTAGATTATTAGACATTTAAATAAAACTATCTTTTCGGATTTTTTCCGCGGATTTATTTTGATTTTTGGTTCCCGACGATTCAATTGCTTTACAGCCATGATTGCTGTAAAGCAATCGAAACGTCGGGAACCAAAAATCAAAATAAATCCGCGAAAAAATCCGAAAAGATAGTTTTATTTAAATGTCAAATATTCGCGTAAATCTAAGAAAGTATTAGATTATTAGAATTTACATACATATGAAAAGGTGCTATAATATTTCGCACCTTTTGAAACTATAATGATGTCGAAAACAATTTAACAAGCAATAAATATTAATACCAAAATACGTAATGTACTCGTATAACCACGAAATACAATGCAAGTCTAATCCGAGAAGATTGAGCATAATAGAGATCAATTTATTGTTTAATGGACTGCACATCACCTGTTCATGATATGGTTTGACACATCCAAACCAATTAGGGTATTCGGATTATAAAGCAAAATACTATGTGCTCAATTAATTGTAAACATTTTTTGCGCTATATCTTGCTATGGCAATGATCAGGGCTTCGATTTCTACGTAGAATGTATATTGGTACTGATCTAGTTATACAAATTAATTTTATTAGGTCCTAGGTTCGAGTCTTGGCTCAAGCTAATCGTAATATGAAGAGCACGTAAAGCGTATTTTTCTCTATGTGGCTGTTCCGGATTACCGTACCATGAAATTATGAGAAATATTTTTTTTATAATCATTTTCCTGTAAATAATACACGTCTGGGCTTCATATTTATTTACCATTATATATTTATTTATTAAAAGTATTATTTTGCACTTGATTGTTGAATAAAATAAATACTTTATTAAAACTGTTGCATCCAAAACATTTCTGACCTACATTTAGTAGATCTTTACTTTAAATCTAAGTGTGAATTAGACCTATTAAAGCAAAAAAAGCAACAAGCATTGCAAGTTAATAACAAGACATTATTATTTAAAGCAGGCAAGAAACTAGATTCGTGTAAATGAGCCTTAATTTTGAATTACTGCGTCGGTCGACTGTAAACCCGCCCGCGCTCTGCGACCGCGACCATAATGTATATAAATAGTTGAATACTGTGACCGTAGTGTCGATCGCGGTCGTTTAGGGGCTCTAATAGGTTATATAATAAAAGAAATAAAGCTAATAATTTTTATTTTATTTTTTTTTAATTTTCGCCCACGAAAACCCCACATACCAAATTTCAGCGAAATCGTTAGAGCCGTTTCCGAGATCGCCGGTATAAATAAATATACAAGAATTGCTCGTTCATATATATATATATATATATATATATATATATATATATATATATATATATATATATAATTATACCCATATATACCTAATAAAATCTTTTAGCGTGTTTTTTCGTACGAGTATATTGATACACAGGTAACAGAGTCAAGGTTAGGCAATAATCTACACTAATTTACACTTATATTATAAAGAGGTAAAGTTTGTATGTTGGTGAGTTTGTTCGTAGAAAGTAATTTCTGGAACTACAGAGCCGATTTATGAGAAGGTAGTTTGAAACTCTTGGAAGGACATAAGGTAGTTTTTATCCCGGAAATCATCCCTTAAGGGGTTGAAAAGGGGGATGAAAGTGTCTATGAGGAATCAATAATTTCTGAAGTAAGGGATATAAACTCCTCATACCTGTGTATACTAATATGTAGTCTATCTCGTCCATACTAATCGTTCAAACGTACCTAGGGACCAACCCGAGTGAAGCGAGGGTAAGTCACTTGTAATTAATAATTCAATTATTTATTATGAAAAAAAACTTATTCAATGAACAAAGTTACATGAAAACATTTCTACAATATTAATATTTAAAAAAAAAAACAAAGACATATCGGTCACAAAGTACTTCAAGGAAATGTAAAATAGCGTGATTTGGTTTACATTGTGTTCTAGATTCGAATACTTCAGACTATGTAGTGGGCAGCCATTTTGTTTCCAGGTCGCCGAGCCACGCTAGCTCGATTTATTTGCATACCTACCTGGTAAAAAAAAAAACGATAAAATATTTTTTGCCCAGCATACATATTTCAAAGTAGATAGAAATCGTAGTCATGCAAAATTATAATTTTTATTTACTAGTACGTATATATAGTTCAGGTTCATAAATGTTCAATACTTTACATAATATTTCATATTTGTACTACTAAATGTATTAATATAAGTTCCTGACAAGCATATATGTGCTACTCCATGTTATAATATTACAACTGGCTACTTTTCGTCAATCCTTTTCAGCATGATGGAGTGACAAACATACACACACAAACTATCGCATTTATATATTTAGTAGTCCAATATTATTTTTTCAATTTTATATTAATGTTCCTCGAATATTAGTTTATAAGTACATTTTTAGTTTACCAATGATTCTTCTTCATTCGTATTCCCGATACGTTGCGACACGCGTCAAGGGTTTGTCCCGAACAGCAATTGCTTGAGACTGGGGACCCGGACGTAATTTCTTTACATTTTTATAGATTAAACCATTTTATTTTATTACTACTTTATCAACTTTTATAAAATATTATTTTATATTTGAAATGTTGTGTTATTTATCCATAAAGCGGAGATAGTGTTGCTATTAGCGATTTTTTTAGATTCCAGTACCCCAAAGGTTACTTTAAAAAAAAACGACTTTCGAAAGCGTTCCGAATCAGATGGCGACTTCAATTACTTTATTACGACAAATGTTTCTTGAACTTAAAGCGGAGTATTCTAGTAAAATTGACAAGATGTGCTCTGCTGTTTAAGAGATGCGCTGTTCAGTTTCATTTCTAGCCGATAAATATGAGTCGCTGCTATCTAAGTATGACAAACTGGAATCAGAATGAAACGACGGTCTCAAATATATTAAATTATTAGAGGACACAGTTGAAAATTGAGAGAGTCACTCCAGGTCAACTTGTGCTGAAATCAGAAATATCCCAATAAATGCAGGCGAGACTAAGGACCATCTTATAAATACCATAGTAAATACCAGAAAGGCTCTTAATATTGATATATAGCGGCATGAAATAAAAGATGTTTTTAGAATCAAAACAAAAATTTCCGAATAATAAAACTTTAATAGTAAATTTCTCCAGTGTTATTATGAAAGAAAAACTAATCAGTGCTCACAGGAAGTTTCATAGAAGTAAAACAAAGCTGACAACTGAACACTTTAAAATTGGCAGCGTCTCCAAGCATGTTTTTTTCTCTGAAAATCTTACTTTTAAAATGAAAAAGATGGTCTTCATAGCCAGAGACTACGCTAAATCTAATGCTTTCTGCTGCGTTTCCCATGCAAAAATCGATATTCGAAAAAGGGAGGGCGATCTTCTAATTCGAATAGGGACCGAATCTGATCTTGCATAACTACAAAAATGACTAGTTTTAATTTCTAGAACAAAAATACTAAAATCTATTGTTTTCGTCTCTGATGATCGCTTCTCTATGTGAGACTTAATTAAAGATGTAAAATAATTTTTCATATTTACTAAAGTTGTAAGTCATACATTTTATATACATTATAAGCATGTTTCATTACATATACAGTAAACTAAATCCAAATATATGTACATTCTTCGTCACTTTTTTACCTATTCTAAAATAAAGTTCTCTTATATAGTCAAGTTAATCAAGTATATAGCTTCTATAACTACACACACCCAAGTAACCAAAATTCAGCTCACTTTGCCTTTACTTACCTGTTAATCCTTAACCCCAAATATGGATGATATTAATTCAATAGCATACGATGTTGAACAGTTGTCTACGTCTAAATCATATTTATGCTCCTCTGAAGATGTTTCCTCAGATACAGCTCACGTGAAAAACTCATTTAAAATATTCTATGCAAACATAAGTAGCATAACATGTAATTTTGATTGTCTACTGGTATTACCGCACTGGATTAATTTTGAAGTGGAAAATGTTATCTTGTCTGAATGCTAATTAAAAAAAACTCCCGTTGATCCCAAATTGAATGGCTTTAGGGTGCATGCATCTGCACTTCTTAACCAACATGATGGAGTTGTTGTTTATATAAGACCAAATCTGAAATACACAGTTGAATCGACTGATATTATCGAAGCTAACAGTATCTTACTAAAATTTTTAAACAATTGTGCAATTATAGCCATATACCGTTCACCTTCGCTTAGCAATCTTAATCCATTTATAGAATATCTCGATAAAATTCTAAATAAATAAAATACTTATGTGAATGTTACAATTGTGGGAGATATTAACATCGATATATCACCAGAAAAATGACTCTCGTAATAGTGATGACTATTTGAACATGTTCGCATTATATGGTATGTTATCTGCTCATCTAATACCAACTAGACAAAATAACTGCCTAGATCATTTCATCTCTAGATCTGCAAATTATACTATTGCTATGGTTTTTGATTCACATATATCATGCACCTGTTTTATTATATAGTAACATAAAGACACAAACGCATTTGTCTAATCGAACATCTGATAAGATTGATATTCAAGGTATAGTTTCTTGTCTAGAGTAATCTGATTTATCTACAATTTTTACTTCTACTGATCCTAATGTTGTCACTGATATATTAATTGGCACAGTCTCTAGCGCTATCAAAGCGAATACTAAAATACAGTGTATATCTAAAAAAATATGAATTATTAAGCTATGGATAATTCCTGGTCTCTTAAGATGCATTCGCCATAGGAATATGCGATACCGAAATTTTTCTAATAACCTACACAAAAAATTAAAACGAGAATGTGTAAAGAATGAGTTCAATAACGCCAAAAACAATCCAGGTAAAACTTGGAGTCTAATTAAAAAAATATATAACACACACACACACGCACACACGCACACACATAAACACATATATACATACATCATAATCATCTCATTGTTATTCAGTTTTAATAAAATAGTTCAATATTGTACGAAGGCGGGCATTGATATCTGCAACGCAGTTTATACTTTTATAATATCATCGTAGTCATTGTTTTACTGTATACGTATAAGAAATTTTACTAAATAAATAAATTTCGTTTCAATAAAAATTTGCTGTTACTTAGAAAAATTAGCAGTCATCGAAGGTTTCAAGGAAAAGCTCATAAATTCTGGGGAGTTCTTGTCGTGATTCTATTCCCGTTCCCCTTAGAGCACGGATCGTCCAATGCGATAAATTATTCTCATCAATAATACCCGACCAACGCTGTGTCAACAACACTCCATTGTACTTATATTTGTAGGTATTTGTTGGGATACAGCCCGGTCTCTGTGGCATTATACCAACTAAATCAAGATTCTAGACAAGTGGAATTGAAGACGTATAATATATTACAGTTATATCAGAGTTTGCGTGTTTGTTCGCCTAAGGATATAACGCAGAATGCTATGTCGTAAGCTATTTCTTGCTGTGTAAAGTTACTTATGCTAATTTCCTAATACTTAAAATAGCTTATGGGAATGAAGTGAACAAAACCTTTGAGTTTTGTTGAGCATTACTCGCGTAAACTTAAACTAAACTTTGCCGAAATCCACTCATCCTTTTACTTCTTAACAGAAACCTTTTTCCTTTCAAATAGCTGTATGTTGAGGGAGTCGGTATAGTTTGAAATTTCAAGAGTACCCATTGAGGGTTCAATCGAAATAACCACAAAACATTCCGATCCTATTTCCGATTCGCGTCACATAGCTTCCATCACGAAGAGGTCGGAGAGGCAGAGGTAGGCACTTTACGCGAATTTACTATATAGGTAACTACACCGTCAGAAGGGGTCTTGTATGATTTGACACATTTACCGGCGATAAAATTTGGTTTCAGTAATTGAATTGCGTAAGCGATATTATGTACAAAATATCTAAAAAACAAATATTACGTATTTACTGTAGGAACTATCACATTTCATGTATATTGAAATGACTTTGAGTTAAAGCTGTATTTAACGCCAAAATAATCTTACTTGAAAATGCATTTACTTTAGAAAAGTTACGTACACGCTAAAATCATATAAACTAAAATTTCACGATCTCATATAGCATAATATTCAAAGTGGTTCTAATGTAATAGTTATTCGTAATTAATACGAGAACTTGGATCGTCTCATGTGTCAAAGGTAAAAGTTGTTTTCTATTTATCTAGCTCCAACACTCTTGCAATTTATGAAGCGTTGCAAAAAACGAAAAAGTAAATGAAACTAGTATAATATCCAATCGGACTTTTTATATGTGAGAACTGAGAATACTGTAGTGAGATATTTATTTTCAAGCGATTTATTTAAATGTTGAGGTGTTGAATATTTTCTTTAGTGTAAAATTAATTGAAGATATTAATTGAAGAGTTAGAAATACGAGTACGCTAATAAATATGCTGCTAAACTTTTATATTTCTTACTCTATTTATTTTCGTGTGTTCGTGTGTTTATATTCAATGAAAAGCCACTAAATATGACCCTCGCTTTAAATGAGTTGTTTTAGGTGCAGGTGGAAAGCAAACCGATTGTCAAAACAAAGCTTGAGATATATTTATGTTTGAAAATGAAAATAAAAAAATGGTAGTTCAGTGGTAATCAGCTTGCTTGGAAAAAAAGTTCAAACCTCAGATCTTGAATCTCTGATATTTAGATCTAAGAATCATTTTCAACATGATTACCAATTACCTATGATGAAGGTAAGCATCAGGAGGAAACCTGATTGTCTAATTAGTTTTCTGTAATAGGCTGAACCATTTATTCATGTCAATTTCGGTCGCTGATAAATTCTACAAGAACATATTTATAATTATTATAATGTTGCCCGAACCAAAAATTACGGTATATAAAAATATTCGTGTTTCATTAAATAAATATGAGGGAGTTACTTCTGGGTATTTTGACAGCCTTTGATACTACGATCTTTCGTATTCCGTATCACGTAGAATCGATTTGAGATCCGTTGGGGGTCAATGGATATTTATGAAGATAACTTCGATTTATGATCACCATATATTACGAAACTTTTATCTAGCATTTTTAGTGCTATATTATATGTACGTATTCAGCCCTTTTTAACGTTCCACTGGTGGGTACGGGCCTCTCTTTGATACGAAGGGCATCAAGCCAGTTCATCACGCTGGCCAAGTGCGGGTTGGCGGACTTCACATGACTTTCGAAAACCTCCTAGATATTCTCAGACGTGCAGGTTTCCTCGCGGTGATTTTCCTTCACAGTAAGGCAAGTGACAATCATGATAGAAATATTCGCACATGAAAATGTCACAGGTGCGAGACCCGGGATTTGAATCCGCTTGACTAGGTTTCCCAAGCGAGCGCATTACCACTAACGCCACTGAGCTACCACTGTCCATATATTTAACAATAATATAAATATTATTATTATGTTTAATAATCCTGATAAGTAAATTGTATCACTAAATTGTTATTAGCATTCAATTTTATATTAGCACTAGCGAGTCACTCTCGCTCCTCTCGGGTTCGTCCCTACTTAGGTTTTAACGTTTAGTATAGATTTCTCAGGGATGAGATATTTTCCCGCAGTAAAAAGTATCCTATATGTTGACCCGGATAACCAGATACTCTCATACCAAATTTCATCAAAATCCGTTCAGTGCTTTATCTGTGATGCGGTCACAGACAGAAAGATAGACAAAAATTTAAAAAACGATAAGTTTGGCCTGCGTATCGATAGTAATATCTATTTTAATAACGTTTTTGCAAAAAATATTTAATGTACAAATTCGGCTTAATGTGCAGGCCAAGATATTGTAATTAACACTGCTATTGTAATTAACATTTCCCAATGCTTCATTCGTATACGAGAGCACGAAGGTAAATCCGGAGAATTTCAGCATAATAGACACTGCTGACAAATTATTCTGTTATAAAACTAAATAAAACTTATGCATACGGCAGCATACAATTTAGATGGCGCGTGAGCCGTTCAGTTAATATATTTTGAGATTTGTTGGTCTGCATATCTTATTATATAAAAGGCAAAGGTGATTGACTGATGTATCAACACACAGGCCAAACCTTTAAGGCTAGCAAATTGAAATTTTGCACACGTATTCCTCATATGACGAAGGAATCCACTAAGGAAGGATTTTTCAAAATTCAACCCCCAAGGGGGTGAAATAGGAGATAAAATTTTGTATGAAACTTTTTATTCCTTGGACATATTTGCATGAAATTTCGTATAAATTGAGTACAGCAAAATTAATGAGTTACGTATTTCAGCGTTTTCTAAAATTCAGCCCCTAAGAGGGTGAAATGGGGGATAAAAGTTTGTATGAAACTTTTTATTCCTTGGACATATTTGCATGATATTTCGTATTTTTCGTAGTCGATCGCGAGCGAAGCCGCGGGTTCTGCTAGTTTCATTATATAACTTACAAGTAATTTAAGTATAATACGTATGTTTATGTGCCATTCTATACTAGCAAGCGTACTCTAAACTAATGCGTACATCATATAGCACCTGTCATTGAAATTTAAACACGGGCTACAAGCGGGCACCATTACTTACTTCCTGCAAAAAATATTTCTGGAACAAAATGCTCTTAGCAATGTGGTGCGGTAATGTACGCCGGCCCCTTGAATTTTTCATTCCCTCGTGGCTCGACAACTAAGCATTACCAAAATTGCGTCATATTTCTTTTCTCAACACATTGTACGGTTGGAATAGTTAGGAGATAGCTACTTTGTTAAATGTTTGCTTACTCTGATGGAGTGGCGATAATTATTTATTGTAGTTTTTCTGTTTTTCACCTTTTGCTTTTGTTATTGACACATTTTATACTGAAATTGTTTATTTAATGCATTGTGTTTTAATAAAACAAAACATATGTAAACTAACTCGGGACTTTATACATAGATCATTTTACTTTTAATGCTACACTTCTTTAGCATTTTTTGCTTGACTAGATCGTAATAAAGTGGAATAAGGGTGTTCAAAATAAAATGTTTATTATAGCACTAGATTATAATATTTTACTCGTGTAAAGCTTATGAGTTACATTATTGTATATTTTGTATTGAAAACGAGACAATTGTTTTAAAATACTGCTAAATGGCTGCAAACATGTGATCAAATGATTTTGTATCCGTGTGTCTAAGTTACCCTATTCCTCACTTCTAATTCCTTATAACTTCAAGTAACTATTACTGTGGATTAACAGAACATCTCGCATAATGTACATAATACATAGCACTAATCTCTTAGAAATTGATTCAAAGCCAATTGAAACCGCTTATTGTAGTGTATTAGACCTAGCTTATACTATGTCTATACGTACATACATGAATATTAAGCGATACACATACACAAGTGGTTCAAATTGCGTCTAAAAAAATATAATAAAAATACTCTGAAGGCACTTTATTGAAGTAATCCATATACTCGTAATATACAAATTATCATCAATAAATTGTATTACAGTAAGATCCACGCAATATATGGAACTGCTTGTACCAGATTAATCAATGCTCAGATAAAAACAGGAACTTTTGACAGCTTTTTATTGTATATACAGTAGCTTTTATCCGTGGCTTCATTTGTGTAATTTATTTATGGACTAGCGACTTATCCTCACTTCGCTCGGATGCCTCTCGCACACTATAATAGATCTTTTTAGAAGAATAATGTCGTAATAGTTTGTAAAGAGTAAAACTCCCTGTCGGCATGATTTTTTCTGACACCTTAAACAATCATCCTTACCTAATGAATTATATACCTAAATCTTCCTCGTTAATTACTCTATCCATTGGCAAAAACCTTATGAAACTCGATTTGGTGGTTTTTGAGTTTGAGTTGAGACAAACAGACGTGACGAATGGGACTTTGTTTTAACTACCTTTCATCTACACTCTACATACCACGCGAGCGGAGCCGTGGTCAGAAACTAATATTAAATATATTCGAAATGTCAATGTTTTACGTCATCTAAAAATTGAATACCCCAACGTATTTCTTGAAGCATTGGTTAAGTATGTAAATACTAATATTGTATAATCATATGTATTAAATTATGTATTGGAGGACTTCCTAAAAACAACATCCAACATTTAAACTTATAAAGTGGAGTTAGCAAGTCCGTTATAGCGATAAATTTAAAGTCGAACTCACGGCGGAATTTAGGTACGCTGTATCCGTACCCTGAAAGTCGTTTCAAATATCTGAAATACGATGTTTATGTATCGAGTTTATTCGCATTTCTCATCTGAGTGAGTGCGCGCTACTAATAAATTACAGGTCATCAATAAGCAAGAGCTTTTACGTACCATCCAAAACAGTTGTCAATATATCAATGTTCACATCACCTTTATGCCCAAATACTTCATACGTTTCAGCACCTGAAAGAACCGAAACCGGTTAGAAAATTGTAAATGAAGCTATGATACATTATGAAACAAAATAATTAATTCCAATACTTGCTTTTCACAATAATAGTATTCAGTAATAACATCTAGTACTTGTTTTATAATATTTCATCATTCCCTATCGTTGATAAAAATCATTCACTTGTGATATAGGCGAAAAAAGCAGTGTCTCAATAAATATTCACAATGTAATCACAATGTCTCATTAAAGAATCAAAGTATCACAATGTCTCCTATCCTTTAACATAACAATAATCATCTCTTTTACTATTCCACGATGGTACTGAAAAGCCTATCCTAATTTTAGGGAGAGGAAAAATGAACTGTAATAATGGAAAACTAAAATGTCATCTATTTTATCATTCATCACATGTACTCGGGCCCTTTTTAACTTCCCACTGCTGGGCACTCCCTCCCTTCAATAAGAAAGTCAAAGTCCACCACGCTGGCCAAGTGCGAGTTGGCGGACTGCACATGACTTTCGAAAACTTGTAAAGTTCTCTCAGACATGCAGGTTTCCTCACGATGTTTTTGTTCACCGTAAGACAATTTTTTTTAGTGTAATTTATCACATATTAGCACTTTATTCAGTTCAGTTGTTAATTTTGAAAACAATTTATCTGTGTTACATATCAACTAAAATATACAAATAATAGTTAACATAGTATGAGTACGCTAACTACGACCAGTTTCCAAGTTACTTCATATACTGACAGTTGCAAAAGCCGATTTGCTTGTAATTAAAGAAGGTATAGACAACATTTTGATTTCTGTGGCACCTTACTTTTATTTTTTGAATTGATTTTGAGTATCAATACCTCAAAAAAAAACGATGCGAGATATCGAAAAAAATTGTTCTTACTTTTCGTTTTATTTTTTCAACATCTATAAGAATTTATCGTCAAATTATGACGCCACGAAAATTAGAATATCCCCAAGGTATATTAAAAATGTAACATATATGTATGCACGTAAACATCTTAGATCAATCACTTAGTGATTTCTATGGAATCTTATACTTCTAGATCTTAAAAAGAAAAATTCTATTAATTATATTCTAATGGATACTTACAAAGTTCTTTATGAATATTACATATAAATAGGATTATAGATGTGAAAATATAAGTAACACAAAAAAATTCAGTAATATCTACAATCTACATGTAAATAAAAGAGCTAATCGAACCTCCAAAGATACATTCGGATAATTCCTTTAAGACATTGGTAATCGTTATCTACTAAAACAGACTTAAAGTTTGGGATACTTAGCACTTCGCTACTGAAACACTTTACTTCTGAAATTGAGAGATATATGTTGGCTGAGTTGCGAAACTTTCCGAAATCGACTGTTATGCCAGGATTGATATGAAAGTTATAAAATATTCCTTGACGTGACGCCGTTTCATTTTTTATGAATGTAATAAATGAACGGACTGTTCTTTTTTTCCGTACAAAGGTAGTTGCAGATTCAATTCTTGATAGAACATTTTACCAATTTTTGAGACTTTCTGCACAATATTCAAACCATATACTTAATATTAAATTCAAGTATTATGGTGATACTCGTAAAATTGAATATATTCTGTAATAAGTGTTTTATTCATGTAAAAGGTAAAAAATCCTAGCCTAGCCTAGTCTCTTAAATATTTTTGTAACATAATCTTTAGAAAAAAAGAACCTATTGTTTTATTTTATTAATATTAAATCTATTCATATAATAAAATTCTGATTCGAATCTATACATTACAAATACACTTAATTATATATACAAAACAAATGTATACTTAGTTATTACTGTACAAGTCATGTCCGCGTGGAATAGTGGCAAGAATGCTAGCCGCATTCCTCCGCTGAATGGCAATGCCGATTCTTTGGGCGAAGATCTATACATTAAATATTTTTTCGAAAATTTTATTGAAATAATCATTATTATCGATACAGAGATCGAATCTATGGTTTTTAGAATTTTTGTCTATCTGTCTGTCTGTCTGGGAACTCATCACAAGAAAACCACTGGACAAATTTTCATGAGGTAAGATGATAGCTGGTAATCTGGGTCAGTATATAGGATACTTTTTACTGCGGTAAAATATCTTATCTCTGAGAAATCTATACGTTAATTAGGTAATATAAATTAGCAACGTACCTTCGCTTTGCTCAGGTACATCTTTGGTATCTTTTGTATTTGTAATATTACATACAGGCAGCGCCACCTTTCGGCAATTTTATTACTAACAGCAGTCTATCTGTCGCCTATCGCCTTTGTGTGTGTAGTAAATATCATTCAAACCCGTTCAGCAGTTTCGGCTTAAAGAACTAGCAAACGTACATACACGACTTTTATAAAAGTAGTGTAATGAAGGGAAACCGGACACACCATAAGCAAAAACGTTACATGTTAAAAAAAGCAGAGGGAAGCATAAGTGGTTTAATAGTTTCTAAAATGACGAAACTTTCCCCTATCTTGTGAAATTCACATAGAAATGTGGAGTTTACAATAGCCACGCAAAACGAAACGCACTTTAGAGAACCGCTTATGTCATTGTTAAGTTAAAAGAGTTGAGAAATAAGTTCGTAGTAAACACTAAACAGTGCATGGAATATATTTGTTAATTCTGGCTAAATAATACATAATATATGATCAAGCGAACTTCTCAAGTGAAGTTCGATCATTATTATATGAGTCGCTTCATTCGAAGATATAATATAACCAGGTAGTCCTTTTAACCTACAAGGTAGCTTTCGCACACATTTAAGAGATTTTTTAAAAAAGTCGATACATATATCGATTTTTAAATCAATTCATTACTCGTCAATGTCTACATCCCTACTACTCAGTGCCGTCATTCTTTTAGAGATTCATACCACCAATAAATACAAAACTAAGTTCGGGAACGGGTTGGGGGGGTCCTTATATCTTCGAATGAAGCGACTCATATAATAATGATCGAACTTCACTTGAGAAGTTCGCTTGATCATATATTATATTTCTTCGCTTCATTCTTCAGATATAATATAACCAGGTAGATGTTTAGAGAAGTTTTGTATTTATATCCATCAAATCAACCAGTATCAAGGGAGTAAATTTAAAATGTATTACCAACTATATTATATTAACTATATAATATAATAATGTGAAAAGTTTAAAAGATATATCAATACTAATATTATAAAGCTGAAGAGTTTGTTTGTTTGTTTGGTTGAACGCGCTAATCTCAGGAACTACTAATCCGATTTGAAAAATTCTTTTTGCATTAGGTAGCCCGTTAATTGAGGAAGGCTATAGGTTATATCATCCCGGAAAAATGTACGGTTCCCTTGGGATAAATTTATTTTTGTCTAGGGACGAACCCGAAGCGAAGCGAGGATGAGTCGCTAGTTATACATATATGCCGCACAATGTAAACATGTAAACGCATGTTGTGAGTACCGCGGCAACCAGAATAAAGACCTTTCTGTAACAAGATTTTTCACAATAAAAGGTTTCCATATTAATTCAGACTTATTCACCTTCATTATGAACGGATGCCAGGCCTGAAATGACAAAAAAGAATTTTCATATATAATATTTCGAAGATACTTTAGAATAATTGGAAAAAAAAGATAAGCATAAAAGTATTTAGTATTCTAGTTTATTGTGAAAGCATCAATAACTAGAGAGTACGGATCTTTTTTCTATTAAAATATAGCTCTGTTATTTGGCCCTGACCATAGAAGTAAACAAATTAATTTTAGATTTTCTTAATTGTATTAATATTCAATTAAGAGCTAAATTAGACAATTCACTTTTTTTTTTCAGATTATTTCCAGCTTTAAAATTTTCTTTCGTGTTTTTAAGCCAAATATTTCTTTTTTGATTTTTAATATATTGTGACTTCACGAGCTTAGATCTTCTAACGAGGGACAAAGTTTTAACTTTGTTTCACAATAAACAGAATTTTATACCTTTTGTAAAACGATTATCTTTATATAATATATAATACTTATATTTTAATATAGATCCAGACACCTTTAGCGGCATAACGTGCATCAAATTTCAATTGCATATTACTTCAATTGATGAAATTTCCTGATAAAATATTTTTGCAAATGTAAAATATTTTTTGTTAAAAAATATTCATGGTTTTATGACATTTTTCGGTTCGCAAAGAAATGGTTGATTAATGAGCCAAACATGAATCAAAATTTTCAAAGTGACAAAATTTTCAAAGTGCAAAATCTTAAAAATGTAACAGTTTTAAAGAAACGTTTTGGCTTTCATTATAGTTATTTCTAATACAAAGAACACAGAGCCTGATGAATGAGTTCAACACTTTAGTAAATGTTCTATGGGCTACTGAAAGGCCGTAGGGTATATTACTAAATTCATATGTGATCAAATTGAATTCTCTTCTTCTCAAATTGAATTCGTCTTCAATTTGAATACTGCACATAGTGTTATTTACTGTACTCATGTTTGCTTTCTCAAAAATAGATAACAAATTTGAAGGTAGGTATATCAACTTGTGTTACTAGCGTTGTTGTAAACAACGAAAGAATTAAAATTAAATTAATAATTTTTTTTTTTTTTTTTAGAATTAAAATTCTAGCAATATGGGAAAATTCTACCTAAATTACAAAGTTATATTACGTTTGTAATATTAAGTAAGCAATGGTGAGAGAGGCTGTTAGCGTGAAGTACAGACTTACTGGCGAGATGCAGACGGCCGCGGTTTGTTTGAGCGCGCAGCGCTGAACATTTGCCGAGCTGGCATCTGGCGGTTCAGAGGGCCTCTGCTCGGGCCTTTGCACCTCTCCTGCTGTTTTGCTGATAACACAGGGGTCTGTTCCAGTTTTCCTGACAGGCCACGTATACGTTGCTAAGTTTATTAGTGAAAAACGTCAGCATTCCATATTGATCGTAACTTTTTAACTTAATTATCGTTTAATTTTATCATTTACAAGTACTACTGTTGATCAGCTTCTTGACAATCGTCAATGAGATTAGAGAGGTATTAGAAATTGCCTCATTATTTAATTTTTGTGCTAACAGAAGGTAAATTTAAATATATAAGTAGGTAAAAATAAAGGTACCTAATCTTTTAATAGATTATGTTTAACCTCTTTTATTATATTTAAGAATAGGCTAAAATTTGCGCCAAAGTACTGTGAATTTCCTCAACAAATGAATCATTTTCAGTCTCCTTTCATAGTGCTATGAGAACTTCTGTATCGAATACTGTACCAACATTGGGACCACCATTTTTGAAAAACGAATTTCTGCGCTAGGCATAAAAGTGTCCTGATCGGAATTTCGAATTGTCATTAATTTTAGCCTCATTAATGTTTTGATCTAGAATACGTCGCTCAGTAATGAAAATTACGATGGTTAGGTACCTTTGTGTTTAACATACAATTAACCGCCAGGTTAAAACTTATGTGGGTTATTGCAAAATAATAATGTGTCGTTATTACTTTTTGAACATGTTATAAAATTAATAAAGCCGTCGTGTTAACTCACGGTTAACCGCCAGGCAAAAACGTTCGAAATAAACATTACAATATAAGGTATAAATTATATATTTTATAATTTTCAATTTTATACGGCCATCGTGTTAACGCACGGTTAACCGCCAGGCGAAAATGTTCAAAATGAACATAGTACCATATAAGGTATAAATTATATATTTGATAATTTTCAATTTTATACGGCCATCGTGTTAACGCACGGTTAACCGCCAGGCGAAAATGTTCAAAATGAACATATTACCATATAAGGTATAAATTATATATTTGATAATTTTCAATTTTATACGGCCATCGTGTTAACGCACGGTTAACCGCCAGGCGAAAATGTTCAAAATGAACATATTACCATATAAGGTACAAATTATATATTTGATAACTTTCAATTTCATACGGCCATCGTGTTAACGCACGGTTAACCGCCAGGCGAAATGTTCAAAATGAACATATTACCATATAAGGTATAAATTATATATTTGATAATTTTCAATTTTATACGGCCATCGTGTTAACGCACGGTTAACCGCCAGGCGAAAATGTTCAAAATGAACATATTACCATATAAGGTATATATTATATATTTCATAATTTTCAATTTTATACGGCCATCGTGTTAACGCACGGTTAACCGCCAGGCGAAAATGTTCAAAATGAACATATTACCATATAAGGTATAAATTATATATTTGATAATTTTGAATTCTATACGGCCGTCCTCCAGGTAATTGAAATATACTTATATAAGGTGCTCAATAAGAGTGCACTATTTCATTTAAAAATAAAAACACGAAGTTTTCGATGACTTTTTGACAAAGATGTAGCTGTATCTCACCGATGGCGCGTGGGCTATCGACCTTGAGCTCAGGAATTATTTCTGGTTTATTTTTAATAATCTAGATAACAGCTGTCAAATTTCAAAGTTGTCACATGCACGAAACGAAATGACGCAAAGTTTAAATAGTGCCTTCTTATTGAGACACCCATTATTTATTATTATCTTAATAGAAATTTTGTTTTAAGGTTATATCATTCTATGTGGCCCTCGTGATAACTTTCAGTTAGCCGCCGGGCTTTAAAATAGGATTATAAATTTATATCTAATATTTAAGAACATATAATATCAGAATTTATACCTTAAAATAAACATTTCCCATATAGTTTAATTGTTCATTAAACAAAATTACACAAACAAAACTATTTTCATCTATAGTAATCGAGTGATTATAGAATTTCGCGAATAATTTCAAAGTACGTTTTAATACATAAACGACTGGTCGTCTTCCTTATAGTATCAACAGAGACGCCTCGTCCAGCAAGTGTGGACATCGCGGAACGTCGCGTGCTGGTGTGCTAGATGACGTCACGTCCACACCACTCTATTAATACCTGCTTTATCCGCCTAATTATGGACGCCTTACAGTTATTAAGAGGTTAAGTATATTAGGAGGACGGTCATGTTGTGGAACAAACATATCATATCTTCAAGTCATATTGCAGAATATATGCAGAATCGAGATAAATTATCTCGAAAATACTGCAAAATTAGTGTTGGTTAATCTCGACCGACTACCTACGTCTTTATAATATTTTTGATTAGTATATTAATTCCAATATATATAATATATCATATTTTCGTATTTTGTCAATAAAAGGCTTTGTACGCGTTGGGCCGTATATAAAACTAAGAAAATTACAAATTTATTCGTAATTTTTCTCTCCTTATATTCCTTATAAGGATACCAATCAGATAAATTGTGGATCCCATCTACTATGAAACAGTGGAAAGCTGGGTTTTAATTTAAATATTTTTAAAATACTTTTAACACGTTTATCAGATTCAATATTGCTACTTAACAGAAGAGATAATGTGGATCTCTGGCTGTGAAGAATTCCATACCTATAGTTCCTTTATTATACTGATTACTTAAAAGCATAAAATATTCGTTACAAAGCTATGAATAATATGGTAATTATTACCATTGCAATTCTGCAACCACTGTTTAATAAAATATGACGACAAAATGTGGGTAATCGTAAATAGATAATATGTACATACCAAAGGGATTCTAATGATGATTTAATTTGAATCCGACGACGTTTAAACAATTATTGTTCCTTAAGTTTTTTGAATTCCCGTTTGTATTAGTTAATATCTTCTTGAACATTTTCACTTTTCTTTGTAATTTTTTACCCGAAGAGTGTACGTGTGCTTGCTACCTCGCACGAAAAAAGAATGACGGCACTGAGTAGTAGGGATGTAGACATTGACGAGTAATGAATTGATTTAAAAATCGATATATGTATCGACTTTTTTAAAAAATCTCTTAAATGTGTGCGAAAGCTACCTTGTAGGTTAAAAGGACTACCTGGTTATATTATATCTGAAGAATGAAGCGAAGAAATATAATACATAATATTGTCTAAGCTTATCTAAAAAGTAGTATTTAAAAAATTAAAAATTTTAAGATTGTAACCATTCACTGACAGAGAATTTTAATACATAAACCTCGTAGCCTTTTTTGGAACTAACTTTGGGATTGGAACTAAGAGAGTGTCTAATTAAAACTACCTCCTACTATGACATTCACTAAATGATCTGGTTATGTTATGTCCTGTGTTTATACTAAACATATAGATAGTTTTGTCTTTTAACTGCCTCGGTGGTGTAGTGGCTAGCATGTCCGGCTGCACATTAGGAGGTCCTGAGTTCAAGTCCCGAGTCGGGCCAAGTTTAGTTATTGAGTCTTTCTGTTTAGTAAGCCTCAGTAATAGCCCGGAGTTTGAGAAGTGGGCTGTGTTTCACCCCCATGCCCCGGGGAGCACGTAAAACCATTGGTCCTGCGCTTTAACTCTCATTGGACGTGTCGAGTAGTCGTCCCACCGAAGTATGAGAGTGACAGGAATAAGGTAAGGTGCACTTGTACACTATAATACTTGTGCACTATAATATCTCCTGCGCAATTGGCTAGTCTCAATGAGATCGGCCGCCGTGGCCGGAATCGGTCAGGACGACTTATTTTATCTTATTATTTATTTGTCAGTTTTTCAAGAAACAAAGATATAAATGAATGAAAATTAGTATAACTGTATCGTTTTCATCTTTTTATGAAACAATAAATTCGAAATCAGTTATTAACTTTTTTTTTTTCCTAACTGAAATATTTCATGTTTGTGGAGGATTATAAAATCATCATGGTCATATTATTATAAAATAATCTTACTTTTTTCATTTTTAAGTTTCTTGTACATTATATTTGAGTAAATACGTGCTGCTAGAATAACAAATAGTGTATTGGCAACCGTCCGAGTCTGCACCGGCGCCACTTAAATAAAGAAAGTCAAGATTATCTACCTTCGCTCTAAAATCAGCCGTAGCTTTTAAAGAACTACAAGTCTAGTGAAAACATTATTATTCTATGTCTATATCAAATACATCTATTAATATTAGAGTAATGCCGAGTACTTGTTGCGACTCGCCAGCCAAAACATAAAAACATTTATACTTTATTACCAAAAAATAAAAAGTTGTCAAACTTTAAATACCAAAAAGCTCTAAGTCACTAACAAAATTATAATCAATCTCCTTCGTATTTTTTCTATTTTACATGACATTGGTGAAGTAATCTGTGCTTAACTGGCACGCTTTAAAGCTATTACAAGGAAATTGAATTGAACAAAATTATAATCAGTACCTATTTTGACGTCGGAAAATGAATTTATGCACTCCATCTTCATACATATAGGTGGTTACGTGAAGACTCACCGGCTAGAAAAGACCATTAAAACCTAATTGGAAGGAATCTTGTCTAGATAGTATGTCGCAGAATTGCTTACGCACTCAACCTGGTTGCCCAGAAGGTAGGTGTACCAATGTAGAGCACAACAACCAATGGGGTTGCTAGTATGGTCCACTCTGCTAATAGAGAAGAACCGGGAGTACCATAGTAATATAACAACTGACTAGAACTATTATTTTATACCTCATAAATATTATTAATAATTAAAACATAATGGATGTTAGAGTGTATGATGCAAAAGTTTTTATGATTGTATCTATATGTATGTCTGTTACTCTTTCATACCAAAACGCCTAAATTTGGGTACTCAGATAGATCCCGAATAACAAAAGTTTGCCAAATGGTGGTGCTATTTAAATACATTACTATAGTTATAAAAGGCGCCTAGGGACGAACCCGAGTGAAGCTAGGGTAATTCCCTAGTTAATAATAATTAGAATTCTACCTTTTATTGAAATTCTTGCTGGGTATTTTTGCATGTTAATATTATTATAGATGACCTTTGCGTCGAGGTGCTACACTGACAAGATTGGAAGATATCGAAGTGCTAAATATTTACTTTATTTTATCATAGATAATTTTAACTAAAGCTTTAAAATAATCTGATGTATGTATAATTATGACAAACATATTTTATCGTTACTCAATAAGAAATAAAACATTGCATCTCATAATAATTTGCTATGTTAAAATATACTTAAAAAAGAAAAAAACAGGTTACTGCAAGATTAATTAAAAAGTGAGCGTACATTTTTTATAAAGAGGAATTTATGGACATCGTAAAAATGTCTTTTATCTTATAGTGACGCGGAATTAATCTTTATATCTTGGCCATTACAAAAATTCGCAGGATTCTTTACTTATTGTCTTTTGAAGGTACTTTTGTTTCGTAAAAATTAAAACGATGTTTCAAAAAGAATTATTATTATATATTATTTAAGAAATAACCTAGTTAAAGTAGTATAACTAATAAAATATTTTTTAATCTAGAACATTTAAAGGTTTTTTTTCCTGAGAATGAAGATGGCTACTTTTTATAACTTGTTTACTATTCTCAAATCTATCCCACGGAAACCGTACATTTTTCCGGGATAGCCTTCCTCAGTTAACGGGCTATCTAATGAAATAATAAAAAAAAGAATTTTTCAAATCGGCTTAGTAATTCCTGAGATTAGCGCGTTCAACCAAACAAACAAACAAACAAACTCTTCAGTTTTATAATATTAGTATAGATATATCAACGTTGTTCAATATGACGTATTGTCCGCATTAAACCTGACCAATTTTCGGTCACGACATATAATTACACTGATACCAGTCACTAAGATATGCGGAGGATATTATAATGTAAAAGGGTGTGCGAAAACACAGGTGTACACTTTAACCCCTCAGTGTCACAGCTCAATGACGACAATCTAAACGACCGGAGAGAGATCAGGTGCACGACGGCTTTACATGCTTCTCGAGTCACAGAGGTAGAACACCATTAACTTCCCAATTCCAGGGTACATTTAATAATATTTACTTGCAAAGAAAAACGAATAATTGTTATGGTTGACCCGGAACTCGAACAGAAGGTCTCATGATCTGCTATATACATGCAACTAGATAAACAAAGCAATGCAAGGAAAGTATGATATTGATACAAAAGTTGATAAAAAATGCCTTATATTTTATTGAATCCTAGTGCACCACTCTTAGTTCCCTTGTGTAGGTATCCTTTGCATTTATAATATAATAAAACCTGTCAAAAAGGGACGATTTTTTCTACTTAATTCACAAATATCATCTATAATCTTCCAAAATAATATCTCTTTCTATTCAAAATCATATCGAAATCCATTCATTCGTTTATGAGATTAGTCAGAACAAACACAAAGCATAAGTGGAACGTCAATTAAAATATGTAGGTAGTGTGACGTTATAAAATAAATATTAGGTAGGTATATAAACATATGAATGTAAATTTCTTTTATTGAAAATATTAATGCAACATTTTGCAGCTTAGATGTATTGTGGATTTAGCGTTTCGTGCTTGTAAGACGTCGACAAATCCACGTCGGTTCCGATAACGAATTGGACACGGTCGCATTACCGCACGGGGACTGTAGCGTTGCGGCACTTGCCCACAAAATGAAATTCCTATCGATATTTCTTCGATGACTCGAAATATCGAATTCCCTGTACTGTTAGTATGAGTTTTTATATTAAGTTTAATAGTAATCTTTGCTTCGAATTTATTTTACCATATTATTATTAGGTCTGTCTAGATTTTCTTTCACAATTAAATACTATCCTTAATTTTCTTTTATGAATTTAGGATGTAATATTTGAACTTAGGAAATTCTTATTTTGTTATTCATTTAAAGCATGTAATAATATGAAAAAAATGTAAAAATATTTGCCTTAGAATTCATACTAATATTTTAAAAGCAAGAATGCATATTTTGTTCGCTTTTCCTTCTTTTACACTTCAGCAATTTTATTTATTGGGCTATCTTCTTTATATCTACGTACGAGTACATCAAAAATGCTTGCTGTAGAATGACAGCTTGATAAAAACCGGGTAGGTATCTAGTACAAAGTAAGTAAGTACTTTAAATATATGTTTGTAGAATTGCAAAATACCAATCCATACCATATATTTTAATATATAGTTTCTTAATAACAATATAATATCTTAATAAATAATTAAAAATTGACGTCATATCTTGACAAATATGTATGACAATACCATATTTTAGATAATATTACACTTGATACATACTATGATGATTTAAAAGAGAATTTTATATGCTATATCATAGCACATCGTGGAATAAGTCTTAAAAATAAATAGTTTCAATAAATAAAGGTTTTTATAGAACGGAGTTTTGTTACATTTCGCTTAAGTTACATTTTCTACCAGTATTAAACTAGAATACACTTTATGTGCACGGTAAAGTAATAAATAAGTGATGTTAAATTGACTGCGAAGAAGCTTATGGTCTTGAAACTTAAAACAAAAGAAAAGACTTATTGGTTTTAAGAATGATGATAAAGTGATGACTTTTAATATTTGTGGATCGCCTTGGCATATTGAACTGTGTACTTAACTGGAAATGTGAAAGTCAAAAGTCACAAGTTCGATCTTCGTAAGAATTCGGTTAAGACAAAGATTGACGTTGCTTTGGAAAGAATCAAAAGAAGTGGAATTGTAAAAATAAGAAGATGAAGAACCTAAGGGTTTACTTCTTTAGTATTTTGAGCCGCCAAGCGTATAGCTACGGCCACCTAAGAGAAACCGCGAGACCACCTAAGAGAAGGCGCGACCAAATTTTATTATGGTCGCTATCGCGGTCGTCAAGTACATGTAAAGGATTAGCCCTAAGGTTAGTAGAATTCTAAAAGAAATCGGACAAGTCTGAATCGCACACCGAGGATTCCGTAGCATAAAACATTAAATTTGTTTTAACATACTAATTTATCACGTTAAAAATAAAATCTACGATTCCCATAAGTGGTGTCCACCTTTTCGTTTGGTTTGGAGTCAAACTGGACATCTAATTTTTTCATATTAATTTTATTTTTTCAAAAATATAATTTAGAATGTAAAAAAATATGACGACACTTTTGGCTAAGTTTGTAGTGACCCTACTTGCTGTGCCAGCGGTCGCGGGTTCGAGTGGGGCGGAGTTCGCCGGGGGCATTCATTTGTGTGATGAACACGAATGCTTGTAGTCCAGTCATGGGTGTTTATATTTATAATATACTAGCGACTCACCCGCGCTTCGCTTCGGGTTCGTTTCTAGACAAAAACAAATCTATCCCACGGGGACCGTACATTTTCCACCGTACATTTTTACATGCAAAAAACATTTTTCAAATCGGATTAGTAGTTCCTGAGATTAGCGCGTTCAACCAAACAAACAACAAACTCTTCAGCTTTATAATATTAAAGTATATATATATATATATATATATATATATATATATATATATATATATATATATATATATATATATATATATTTTAAAGTTATACTCGTATATGCGTATTGTATTAACTATCTGGTATCCATAACACGAGCCTCGTAGCTTACCATGGAACAAGATGGTGTTGTGTGTTAAGGTCCCAACATATTATTTAAAATATTATATTTTTGAAAACTAAACTGCGCAGTGAAATGTATTAATATATGAGGGATAGAGTCACTTTTAAATGTTAAAATAAATTTCAGATTAGTCTTAATTCACTAAAAAGCTTTAGACATTATCTCCTAGGTACAAACCAACAATTTTTATCTCAGTATGACATGTTTTAAGATATCGACATAAGAAAAATAGTTATTAGGTACCAAATGAAGTAATCCAACGAAATAAAAAAAAGTGTTAAATAATAAATAAATTATGTAAAAAATGCATTTTTTGGGCATTCATATGGCACTATAAGGCTATAACTTTCCTGATTGCGACTTCAATTTACAACATGTACCACACAATAGTTCTACGCTGAAACGAGTAATAAATTCGCATGTCACGTTGTTACAGATATCGAATAGTTTTTCATGATAAAATGGAGTTTCAGTGTCGTCTTAATGGCATAAATGAAATACTAGGCCAACCCTGATGTATGACCGTCGTTCGTTCTACAACAAATTTAAATGTCTAGGAACCTCGAAATTGAATCAAAGTGGAAATATCCCTATCTTGTGCTCGAGTAAATAATGTCCCAGTGAAGTATGTTTTCTGTAATCTTTTGTTACTAAAATATAATTTTACTACAAATTTTGCTATTTCATTTGAATAAAACAATATTAATGGTGGTTTGCCATTTTATCATTACTCAGGTGTACTTTAAGCAGTATTCCAACCCACGTTTCGACGTAACTTCTAATACTCCTATACATTTTCCAGTACCTGTTTGTTATTTATTATATACCAATACTCAAGAGCACCACTTACTTTAAGTAGAATAAAAATAGCCTATTTCACCCTCTTAAATCTTAATGAAAAAAATCGCGTTAGAAGTAACTCTGTTACTTTGTGAACCATTTTAAGCACTATTATATTTATATTTTTTATTTTAAATAATCTATACATATTATAAAATTCTAACTAAGCCGAATCTGTACATTGAATATTTTTTGGAAAATCTTATTGTAATAAACATTATTATCGATGCAGAGGCCGAATCTATAGTTTTTAGAATTTTTGTCTGTCTGTCTGTATGTCTGTCTGTCTGTCTATCTGTCTGTCTGTCTGTCTGTCTGTTACCGCATCACAGAAAAAGCACTGGAGGGATTTTGATGAAATTTGGTATGATGATAGCTGGTTATCCGGGTCAACATATAGGATACTTTTTATCGCGGGAAAATATCTCATTTTTGAAAAAAAAATACAAAAACTGGTTGGAACAAAACCACGATGATACTATTTGCAAAACAGTTTAGCAAGGTAACTTACTAAATATGGTAAAAAGTATAAAAATAGCTTATCTTGAAAATCATATTATTAATAGAGCTATTTTATCCATTAAAATAGTTATTTTAATTAATATTTATTTATGTGTTATTTAGATATTCGACAATAGATGTCGCCATGTGTTTTTAAAATACATAGTTTTAATTCCAAAAAAATGAATGTACAGATATGACCTTTCTACGATTTTATTAGAATTACTACTAAATAACCCGCGGACCCGCCCGTAATTAAATTGTCAGTAAAGCAAACTTTTTGGCTTTATAAATTGTAACTAAACTGAATCAATAAATTTAATATTTTTCGGAAAGTCGTATTGAAATGTTTATTATTAGCGATAAAGAGCCCGAATCTATGGTTTTTTAGAGTTTTTTCTCTCTGTCTGTATGTGATCGCATCACAGAAAAACCACTGAAGGGACTTTGATGAAATTTGGTATGGTGATAGCAGGTTAGCCGGGTCAACATATAGGATTCTTTTTACCGCAGGAAAATATCTCATTTCTGAGAAAAAATACAAAAACTGGTTAAAGTAAAAGCACGATGATACTATTAACATTTTAGCAAGGTAACTTACTTATATATGTTAAAACTATTAAAAAAAACTAATCTTAAAAGAAATATCAATAGCGCTATTTTATTCATTAAAATAGTAATTTTAATGAAAATTTATTTATGTGTTAGTTAGATATTTGACAATAGATGTCGCCATGTGTTTTTAAAATACGTAGTTTGCAAAAAAAAATATACAGATATAATCTTTCTATGACTTTATTAGAATTACTACTAAATTACCTGCGGCCCCGCCCTTGTTCAAATTTTTAATAAAACAAACTTTTTGGCTTTATAAATTAGTAACACATTAGTAATATTTTGTTGGGCGAAACAATTTTTAAATGAGAATATTTGTAAATTTTTATTGTTTAATAAATAATGTTAATATTTTTTATGCTTTTAATGTAAAAATTGGGCAAATGCAAATCCAACTCGCGCATTATAAGTTTCGTATAGCAAAATACTGTGTTGTTTTTTTTACTTACATGTTTTGATAGGTTAACACTGAAATAAATACGAATAATATTTACGTTTCCCCAATATCTACTCATTTTATCAACCGTAAAGATAAGTTCGATTTATATTATTTTATAACATTTTATCGAAAACAAGTTCATGGTTGTTAAACTGACGAAGAGGGTAACTAAAAATATTCCATATCTCAAAAACTATGAAAAAGTATTTTAGGAACTGTTATGCCTCAACTTTTTCACTTTTTCTTGACACCATTTCTTGGAAGGTAAAGGACACAATAAAATGCTTAAGACTTTAATCATATTAGTCGAGTCATATGAAATAATAAAAAGTATTTGCTTAGTATTATTTTTACTTATTACATTTTCTTTTGAAAATCGTTTCGGAAAATATTACTAACTATCACTAACCAATCCTAGTTTCGCGACAAATTAACATTAAGAAAAGTTAGCATTATGTAATTTAAATAATCTGCTAAATATTAAATTAATCAATAGCCGTCTATTAGTAAAAAATGATTAAAATTAATTCCGTAGTTTTAGAGTTCATTGCCCAAAACTAAAAAAAGAAACAAAACAGGAGTATAGACATACATAAATGTTATTGCTAAAACAAAAAGTGCAAATTAACGGAGGAACCTTTGTGGCATTGTCAATCACTGCCATTATTTACCAATCATGCAGTGTGCAATGAAAGTAATGTATAATATAAGAGTATACTAATGTGTAAATCCTAAGAATTTGGTTTTTGATCATCTGAACGCGGGCGAAGCCGCGGGAAATGCTAGTAATATGTAAACTTAAACAATGAATGCAATTTAATTTTACTTATACAAAAGATAATGTTTAAGCTACCAATGAAACGTATACATTAGCTATAATATTTCTTACCTGGCAACAAACCTAAAAGCTAGAGCCAATTGCTTAGTCATATTAAATGGAGTGTCCTCTTAATGGCCTGAAATGAAGCACTGGGTCACACTTGATGCATAGTTACTTCGCTTAACCGAATTGAACAGCTCTTAAGGTGAAATAGAATATTTAAATGTTGTAGATTTTCTCTTTGTGCTTCGTTATAATGCTTTTTGAAAATTAAATTCGTATCTTAAATGCAGCAGCATCTTATTCTACATAATATATCAATTTAATCTTCCAATTATAATATGTTTATCTTATACTATTTACAGTCTTCGGCATCTATAATCTATACTATAATAAAGCAGTAACTTAGCGAAATCTGTACATGAAATATTGTTTAAAAACAATGACCGTAACGTATTATGTATACAATATAGACCCTAAAACAATAGTTATTAAATTTTTTGTCTGTTTATCTCTTTGTCTGTACGCGTTTCACGCAAAAAGTAATGAACCGATTACTACGAAATTTGGTGAAGTGATAACTTATTATCCGGGTCAACATTTAGGAAACCCTTTATTTCAGAAACATTTAGGAAATCTTTCTTTCCCACGGGAAATCGCAATAACTGATTTTATCGAGTCCTCCTTAGAAACCTTCCGCTGGCTAAACCTTAAGACATACGTCAAAACAATGTACTAAAAAATTGTAGGTCTTGAAAAGGTCAATAGAAAAATCTATAACAGTATATGTCTACCTCTTAAGGTACACTCGCAATACCTATTATTATCTATACCTATAATAAAACTAACTTAGTCAAATCGATGTGCTCGTTTCACGCAAAAAGTACTGAACCGATTTTAACAAGATTTTGTATAGTGATAGCTTATCACTCGGGTCAACATTTAGGATACCTTTTACTACAGGCACATTTTTCGTTCCCGCGGGAAAGCGCAATTACTGGTTCTATCGAGTCGTCCTTAGAAATTTATATGGCTAACGCTGGCTGAACCTTAAGAGATACATCAAAACAATGTACTAGAAAATTTTAGGTCTTAAAAAGTTATACGGGAAATTCGCAATATTATATGTCTATCACCTAAGGTACATTTGCAATTACTATTTTTATTCACTACTCGCAACTCACAGACTGACTTATCAACGTTTAGCTCAGTTCAGCAGTAAAACGTTACTAGGGGCGAACCCGAGCGAAGCGAGGGTGAGACGCTAGTTACTAATAATTTTCTTTAACGTTTTATTTCTTCATTTAGCTATAAGAACCGTTCTATAGTTAACTATTTTAACTTTAGTTTATATATACTAAATGAATAATCTATACTAATACTATAAAGCTGAAGAGTTTGTTTGTTTGTTTGGTTGAACGCGCTAATCTCAGGAACTACTGAATGTAATTGAAAAATTCTGTATGTGTTGGAGAGTCCATTTATCGAGGAAGGCTTTAGGATATATATCATCCCAGAAATATGTAAGGTTCCCGTGGGATAGAGTTGTTTTTTTCTAGAGACGAACCCGAAGCGAAGCGAGGGTGAGCCGCTAGTATCATATATAATAGTAAGGGCTGAAGCCCTTAAATAAATAAATAAAAAACTACGATACAAATACTCAATTGTATTGATCATAATAGGTTTATTGTAAGCCCGTAAGAAACAAGAGGATATCCAGAGAGGGTGATCGGCATACCATCAGAGATTACTACCATAGCATTTACCTTAGTTTAGAAAAGAACTATAGGTTGTTGTGTCCATGTTATGTGCATAGCTTGGTAAATCATTTATGCGAAAAATAAGGCATGTTGAACCCTTCAACACTATGTCTAGAAGAAGTAATGGTATCTTAGGAGTCGGCTCACTTCGCTCAGCTCGCATTTATTTCCGCCATCAAGGCGGTCTCGGCAAATTGCTGCGAAATGTCGGAGAACTGCACCCGCTGTATAAGCTACTCTCGTATCGTGAGATCTGGTATCGTGAGATCCAGTGCACTGTATAGTGCCACTATATATAGGCAAATGCTCCAACTAACTATAACGAACCTTTATACGTAAAGCTTACTTCTACTTACCTATTACATTTATGCGAAAAGTGTTATTGATAGCCACACTTTTCATGAGTGATTTACTCTGGGGACACCAGGTTTAGTTTCGGGCCCTATGTACAGGTAGAGTTATTGAATGAACTCATTAAATGGATGTACGCTTAAATTAACGACACGTTTGGCTCAATTTGTAGTGACCCTATTTGCTGTGCCAGTGGTCGCGGGTTTGAGTCCCGCTGAGGGCATACATTTGTGTGATGAGCACGAATGTTCGTACTCCAGTCATGAATGTTTATATTTATAATATGTATGTATTTAGTTATACATGTGTAGTTTATTATGTTATTTATTTAGTTATATATGTGTAGTGTATCAACTATCTGGTTTCCATAACATAAGCCTCGTAGCTTACCATGGAACTAGATGGTGCTGTGTGTTATCTTCCCAATATATATATATATATATATATATATATATATATATATATATATATATATATATATATATATATATATAATATAATTTTTAATAAAATGATGTCTTTATCACATTTGTTTTTCAATAATGAAGACAGATTATTGCATTTTTTACAATAAATATATGTATGTAATCATATAAATATATTTTTTATATAAAATGTTATTTATTATTATTAACATAATTACCTTAATATAAGTAACATTTTAAAACAATTTAAACTATTTAATCAAAACAGATAACATGAATACAATCCATCACCAATGACAGAGTATTGGAAATCGATTAGAAACGAGATTAATGAGATTATCTATAGTTAACTATCTATGTATAGTTAATAATTTTAACTGATTTAGTATATGGAAAAACTATGAATTAAAAAAAATATTTTTGTATTACAAAACTATTATGTTCGTAAATATTTTATTACTCACACCTACATACTTTAAATCCAATACATTAAATTATAAATAACTATATTGTTTTATTATTTTTAAAGTGGTAGTGCCACGCTTGTTACCTTCGGGTAGCAGCCGAATGGGCCGGCACGCCCCGTATAGTACCACTCTCTCACAGGAGACCGGCGTGAAGTGGCAACTATGCTGTCGCGTTTCGTCCGGTAAGTGAGAGTCCGGGAGGCCCACTCCCCATCCCTCCTCCCTCCTCCCTCCCTCCTCCCTTCTCCCTCCCTCCTCCCTCCTCCCTCCCTCCTCCCTCCCCCCTCCCTCCTCCCTCCTCCCTCCCTCCTCCCTCCTCCCTTCATCTCCCTCCCTCCCTTTCCTGAAAGGCCGGCAACACATCTGCAAGCCCTGTAGTGTTGCAGATGTCCATGGGCGGAGGTAATCACTTCCCATCAGGTGAGCCTCTTGCCCGTTTGCCCCCTTTGTCCCATAAAAAAAAAAAAAAAATTCTACATAATTATTAAGAGTAAGAATACTAATTTTCACAGTATAAAGGAAACATGTGTTTGTCGGTTTAGACTTCTTTTATGCAACAGTAGAGGGACAAGAGTTTCCCAATAGGTATACCAATAATAAGAAGTGAGGGCACTAGAATAATACAAAAAACATGTGTGTGTACTTATGTACGCACGTAAGAAGTTATACTTCTTTGGCGTAACAGAACAAAAATAGTATTATAAAAAAAGTCAAATAATATAATACTTTCTTAGATTTACGCGAATATTTGACATTTTAAATAAAACTATCTTTTCGTATTATTTCGCGGATTTATTTTATTTTTTGGTTCCCGACGTTTCGAATGCTTTACAGTAATCATGGTCACGGAAGAGACTAAGGTTTTAAACATCTCAAAGGCGTTATATACTTGTTACAGACAGTGCCTACCCACAATTTTACAAAAATGATTTCAAAAATTCGAAGATGGCACCAGAGTACCTTACAATATTTGTTGATTTAATTCTAAACATTTAATTTTTTAATAAATATTATAATTAAATACAGTAATATTATTTACTTAATTTTAGCTGTTATTATTATAAATATTACAATTTAAAAAAAAACTCTATTAATTAATATTATTATTTAGTGTTGCTATTACTACAATATGTATTACAAAATTAGAAAAATAAATTTATTATTTATTGCTATTATTTAAAGTTAAAATATTAAGCAACACTATTGCTATCTTTACAGATAAAAAAATTATATATTAATTTGAATTACTGTTATTGCGACCCACACAGTATGAAGTAACTACATCTAATGGTCTGTTATGTTTGTTTTTTATTGTTGGATTTTATTATGTTTATTACAGGATCCCATGATGATGATAGTACCCAGCCATCTTCCCTATTGAAGTTTGGATGTTTTTTAATTTCAATAGCTTCGCAAATCATCCTGGGGTGATAACGGTTCACTCCTGTTAATTAGTTACAATTGCAGCATGAAAAAGCGTGATAAAAGTAGTATAGTAAAAATCATTATCCAATACCAAGCGATGAAGATCAGAAAATGAATGCGTAGGCAGCAAAGAATTCACGTTTGAACATGATCTGCAAACCAGTTCTCCTTTTCGACTGTGTTTGGGCATCGAAAACTTTAACCACTTGGTATAATTATTTTTCTTTCTGAATCTTTTCTATACACTAAGAATAAACTGAATGATACAAATCGTGGAAAGAAGTATAAATATTTATTGTACAGGTGGTATAAACCGCTCGAGGATATTGCGGGATAAATTGATTGTGCGGGGTCGGTTTTCCATTTAGATATGGAAATTTCCGGGATTGTGTACGAAAATTCTTTGATTTTACCTTTTTTTCGACAAATCATGCTAAAAGCCATCAAGGATTTCGCTTAGATATTACAAAAGGTGTTGTTATTTTTTGCCCTGTTTTCAAAGGCCTTTTAGTACATACCATAATAGTACTTTGTTGTTTAAATGGATTTTAGTTTTATACACGTAAATGTTTATTTTTCGTAGTGAAATTGAAAAATGTAGCGAGTGAAAATGTTCTTCAAGGCACTAGGGTATAAGATTGTCAACTTCAAAATTCCGGATGGCTATTGAGAATTTCTTTGTCCGACCAAATAACTATATATATTTGAGCCAAACTTCGATTTAGACCTAATTACTACAAATCTGTAGCTGTACATGTTAATTACTAGACCATCATGGTAATCGTATTGCTTAATATGTACTACTACTTACTACGTAGATTTTATGGGAGTAGTCCTTCCGTTCCGTTTTCAAGTATGAATTTTGTTTTTTTATAGATTTTTGTTAAATTAACATTACTATATAATTAAAATTTTATTTGCAACTACGCTGTAAGTCTATTTAGGTATATTTATGTAAGCCCTGTTTATGTAAGTTTATTGTAGAATATATACGTATATTGTTTACACTTATATATTTTGTTATGTATTTATATGTCTTTACTGTTATTTATGCAAACTTGTGTGTAATTTATAGTATGTACCGTGTAAGTAAGTTTGTTATAGAGTTTTTTTTTTGCAGCAACCGTTATCCATGCTACCCTACGAGTTGCTTTATAATATAGGTTATCTGGAAGAGATCACTTTAAGTGATAAAGCCGCCTATACAGTGAAATATATATTTGTAAATTTATATATTCTTTTAAATTGTATTTTTGTTTTGGTCTAATAAATGATTTATAAATAAAAATAAATAAATATTATTTGTTTGATTGTATTTGTAGATAATTTGTTTTATTATTTATATACATTATTGCAAGATAACTGAGACCTCGGTCTTCAATATATTATGTAGTTGTGTTAGCAGTTAGTGAAGTATTCTTATGTGAAAATAGTATAAGTTGATGGTAGCAATAACTGTCTATATCGTACAGTGTGAATGATGAATAATAATCGTTATTATCATTGGATCTGTACCGATAGATTTACAGCGAAGCAAATCATGATTTGCAGCCCTACGATTTTCCCTCATAATTCCAACACAATATAGTTGATTATTGCGTAAAATAAACTCATGCAACAATAAATCTACAAAGATAATAGGGTATGGGTAACCAAACTTCAGTTTTGTTTATGCTTCGAATGAAATTGAAATGAATAGACCAAAGTTATTTCTTAATTAGACGACGCGAGAAGTTTGTACGTACGTCTCCTTAGAGTGTCAAAATGAGAACTAAACTAAACTTGTTTACCTTTCCACGGAGATGTTTGTATGGAACTTTGCAAATAAGCCGCCTAAGAGACGTTAAATTTAACAGAATGCGCTATAAAGAAACTTTTCCCGTCTTATTACGCATAACGTCTGTAGAAATAACATTCAACATCACAGCATTCGTAGTAATAAAATAAATCATTGTAATATTATTGTCATATTTTGTATTATATTAGAATATATTTTTTACTACTGACTTAAAAGATAAGGTCTCGGGTCGTCTACATAAGCTTATACTTTCAAATAAAATTGAAGTCTGTTTGAAGGATCTCAGAATTTTAAAATTCCTTATTGTGGTTATTTAACTTTAGTGTTGGACTATTTGCGCAGGACAGGTACAGTCTGCTTTTCATACAGGTATAGAAAACAATTCGGTGGAGCAGGGGATACTTCAATCCTTTGCTCTTTCTTGATTCTTGGGATTATTTAAGAATCTAGCCAATTCTCGTTTATTTTTATGTTTTGCTACATCGAATCGATTTTCATTGTTATTTGATAAAAAAACACCTCAAAAGTTAGAATATATTCTGTTAAACATAAAAAAATATAAGAAGAAATACCTAGAATGAATGAGTGTAGAAATCGTAGCACTTGGCAGTTTGTTCTTTCTACCTACTCCACATGAGGTATAGCGTTGTTTGTATGTATTGCATTAATTACTAAGTATATCGTTAAGAAGTAAAATGAGGGTAAATCGCTAGATTGCTTAATCTCTACAAAATAATACGATTTGCAAAAAAAATCATACGTATACAAAAATACGTCTTTGCTTTGCTTCGTGATTGAAGAGCACACCTATAAACATACTTGCGCAATTTTAATATTAAATTTAGATATCAGTATAAATAGAAACGATTACGAATTTATATAGCTTTTGAAGCTTATACAAATTCTAAGTGTATTTAACATTATTATTAGAACTTTTTTATTTTATATTATGCTGAGATGATCTCACTTGCCATAAAGATAGTGTATCTTAGAAATAAGCAGTGTACCGTTATGTATGATACATTTTTCTTAATCTTGAACAAAAATCTTATTTTATTTCTAAGCAAGATGCTTTATGTAAAAGGGCTTAAGCCAGGATTATTTTCTTATTTAAAGGTAATAACGGTTAGAGAGAATATTTCTTTCTTCAAAAGAATATCAGAAATACTTAGAAGGCGCATATTGTGTAGATAAAATAATGTATCAAGATTATACTTTTATTTGCCAACTAAGGTTTATCCCCAGGTGATTTTTTAAATTGACATTACTTTTTTATTTATGAACCGATAGAAATAAAACAAATGATAAAGGTTTAATTTTTTTGGATTCATTTTGTTATTTTGTGGGTAGACGATAGCCTACAGACATGTAATGTAACAAAATAATGTCTTTGAGACATCTAAAACCTTAGTCTCTCCCGTGACCATGATTGCTGTAAAGCATTCGAAACGTCGGAAACCAAAAAATAAAATAATCCGCAAAAAATCGGAAAGGATAGTTTTATTTAAAATGTCAAATATTCGTGTAAATCTAAGAAAGTATTATAAAAAACCAAATAATAATACTCGTACGTTTTAATTTATCGAGATACTATGTACGACTCTTAGAGCTTCGAGCTTCCGCAGACTACTAAATAATTCAGCCGACAAAGTTAGAAATTCAAAGAAAATCAAACCTGCAAACTAGCAAACCCATTCGCATATAAAAAAATCGGTTATTGTCAGACACTAATTTTAGTTTTGCTATACAGATAATAAGAATACAACTCTTCACTTTCGATAGTATATATAAAAATACATAGTGTCTATGTATGTATGTATTTTCGGACTATTTTATTTAATTCGCTGTGTTTCTTCTATGAAATTGCTGCATAGGGTTCTTGCCTTTGAAACACCACGACAAAAATATAACGCACGCAGATGTTGAACCCGTGACCTAAAGAATCTTTATCAATAACAATCAGATATCGATTGTTTTTATCAATTTATTATCTTTATTATTAGTACGAAAACTGAATAAAAAATGAGTATGTAGAAAAGTTTTCACGGAGTACAGGTATTTGATTTATTCATTTAGTTAAATGTTGGTGTTAATATTTACTTTACTACAGTTTGTTCATTTCGAAGTGCGGATAATTCACATTATATCAAGAGAGACGGCGTCGTTCTCAGCAAATCTGTTGAACCAAACTTTGTTTTAACTTTGAATTACATTTGAATTCCGTCTTATTCATTAAATTTAATTATAGGTATTTCTATTTTTAATAAAGAATTTATAAAAGTAAATCTATTAAAAAAGCTACCAGTTAAAATAAATCGTCATAAAGCATTATTGCAAATATTTTGAGAAAAATAATAAAGTAAGCCCTCTTAGATAGTTTAAAACTTATATACGATACACGCGGACAGAATTATGATATATCCCGCCAAGCTAATGCCTATACAAACTCATAAATCTGAATTCGATGCAGGTGTTATTTAGAGGAATATGTCGAGTGCTCTCCCCAGAAAATAAATCATATGTAATACAGCTGAGGGTACGAGGCTTGACGCCTTTCCTCAATAATCCCCTCGACATTACAGACCTCAGATTTCATTACCACAAATTTATGGGGAAAAGCTACATATAAAAGACATGAGTTATTAATATTTGGATAATAATGTGTATTGGTCATGTGAAATTAGGAATTTTATCACTTTTAGCTTCGCCGTTATTCGTTATTCTTTAGGAACTGTAGGTACTTTGCGGTTTGTTTAAAGGGAAATCGTATGGTGGTTTTTCTTGATCTAACACAAAAATAGTCATATATTTCTAAACTTATTTTTTATATTATGTTGTTGTATAGTATGTATCTTGTAAAGTATGTATGTTGAAATAATGATTTTGCATCTTATTGCTGGTAACACAAGTAGTTCGATTTTAATAATCCGTAGTTATATCTTAAAAAATATTGTGTTGTAATCTGTCCGATAGAAATAAAAAAACGGCATCGTGGCAATAGAAAAAGTGCAAAGATATAAACTGTTAAAAACATTAAAATATTGTGAGAAAAGCTTAAAACTATATAATAAAAGTAATAATTGAAGTTGTGCATCGTTTTATTAATTTAACATAACGGGTGTTATTTATCCACAAAAGCAACAATAACACAGGGGATAAATTATACTTAAGTTTCTGTACTATGCGAAAATATAAAATATTTATTGCAAGCGTATCATGTTTTTAATTTTTAATACTTTAATTTTAAATACGTCTAATATGCAATTTTAATGACAACGATTTTATAAGTGACATCACGTGTAGACTTTTAATTTCATAATGTGTTTGCAAAGTTATTTAAAACAATTATTTCTCGAAAACAAAACTAGGATCAAGATATTTCTCTGGAGTTTGAAGATATACAACACTAAATAGGTTTTGCTTGCGTTCTCGCTTGGGAAACCGAGTGAAGCGGGCTTAAATCTCCCACACCTCTGATATTTTCATGTGCAAATCATTTCCAACATGACTACCACTTGCCTTGCGGTGAAGGATCGTTGTGAGGAAACCTGACTTGAGAAAACCATATCTGAGAGAAAAGATAAGGACCAGCACCAAGACTGACCTAGCAAGTTTTCGAAAGAAATGTGAACAACCGCAATTGCCAGCGTGGTGGATTATGGTCTGATCCCACTCGTATTGAAAGGAGTCCCGTACGTAAAAGGGCTGATTACAAATAGGTTATTAAACAAGACAGATACTAAAACTAGTTTATAAATATACTAGCGACTCACCCTCGCTTGGCTCGGGTTCGTCCCTAGATTGATTCCCCATACAAACTTTCATCCCATTTTCACCCCCTTAAGGGATCATTCCTTATCCGGGATAAAAAGTATCCTATGTTCTTCCCAGGGTCTCAAACTATCTTTTTACCAAATTTCATCTAAATCTATTTAGTAGATTCAGAGATTAACCCCTAAAACCTCACAAACTTTACTTCTTTATAATATTAGCACTATATAATAATATGATCTGTGATATTAGTATAAATTAGATATTTTAAGCAATTATTTCTAATGAAGTCACATTTGATTAATTTTTATCAGATTATTATTAATAAAATAAAATCCGGGAAATGCACGTGCAAGTTGTTGACCGACTTATCGGAAACTGTGACGAGTATAACCTTAACAGAATATAGACATAGAAAATTAAACTTTGAAGAAAATTTAAGCGAAATATGCCGAGTATATACCTAAAATAATATTTCCTTTATTTTCTAGTAATTTTTTACTGAAGCCATTGCATAGTATTTATGGGAATAGATGGTAATTATACAAGTACCACTTTTTAATTAAATCACCAACGAATACTTTTGCTGAGAGGTTCATACCTTGCGATAACCAAGTATTTATAATAGGCACACTCTGTATAGATACTTGTCGCGGTCTGGGAGCTAAAATGAAAGGCGGATGGTAGGGAACGCCACTCAGCATACACTGCCCGATAACACATGAAAAGTGATGAAGGGAGCTACCGTGAAATCTATAAAATAATACATCTGTATTTAAATAATCTAAATATTTAGACACAATCCGAGGCTACTTGGAACTTATTTATTTATATAGTTATCAAGAAAATTAAAGTGTCTGTCTATCTGTGATTCAGTATTACTGTCCTCTAAACTAAGTAACTTATGATTTTTGTTTTTCTACAAAATAAAGTGCGAGAAAAAGGGAGGATGTTTAATAATATAATATCATAGAACGTTTTTGCTCTGTTTTTAGCTGTGCACCCAAGGTTTTTAAAATTACACAATATGCAGTTATAGAACTATAAATTTGTTAGTTCTTTGAGTTAAGTAACAAGTAATTAAAGTTTACTATCAACTTGAACTCATGATTATCAGAGCGTTTTAGTAGATAACAAACGAGTTAATATTCCGCATAGTGCAGTAGGAATTTGCTGAAAGCAGCAAAACGGTTTGAATTAGAACATACTTTGTAGTAAATTTCATGAAACAAGCATTCCACTGCTTGTATCGAGATTAAGCGTGTACTGAAGCAGAACCGAACCTTTTACTACTATTTTGCCTTTAACTTTATATATGAACTAAAGATTAGAAGTCAATAGATAACAACAATTTAAATAAGTTAAAAGTAAAAAAAAGATTAAAAAAATAGGCTTTTACTATCTTCTGCTCCAGCTTCAGACCCCCCGTTATCTGGCATAATGGAGGTACTCATAAAAACAAAATAAACGAGCCCGAAGTCTTAGCACTTTTTATCAGAGAATTCTAGTGCCAGTTCAATGAAATATCAGGAAGTGGAAAAAAATTAAAACGGAAAATTTACGAGTAAATACGAACATTGTAAGTTAATATAAAGCTTGTAATAAATAGTGTAATAGGCAGATAAGAATAGTGTAAGTTACCTATATATTAATACGTGAAGCAAAAACTGTATACCCCTTTTTACGAAAATTGCGCGGATGGAGGAGAATGAAATTTCCCACATTTATAGTTTATATAGACAAGGAGTGCAGAATGCTTTTTTTTCTAATTATGCATAAAAAATACATTAAATCAATAAAAAAAACATTACACACACTACCATGCATTTGACACACACGCATTTAAACACTTTTGTTTATTATTAAAGTCTGTGGTCAAATTGAGAATATTGTAATATACCCAAGATAATAAATATATAACTTAATGAATTATAGTTGATTTTCAACCACGCAGCGATTGGTTACTCGCAATTGGTTATTATTTATTTATCTCACTATTGCCAGTGTAATATAATATACCTACTAAAGTTGGCATACCTAATTTTTGTTTGATAAAAAAGGATATAGCGAAAGGGGAAGTAAAACTTTTGTAAAAATTCTGATATTATGCAGAAATTACTACGTCGATTTTAATATACTAATATTCGCCTAATGGTCGAAGTTCGATCATTATAATTCTTTTAGTCACACAAAAACTCGTCAATAGCTACTAAAGAAAAAAGAAAATCTGTTCACAAACAGATGTAAAAAAGATACTACGAATAAAATGTCTTGTCTCTACCTATTTATATAAATGTATATTAGTTTGAATAATAGCCTCAAATATTTTTACTCATACACCCAGAATTTTCATGCAATATGCAATATTACCCTCCTACGCTCAGGTGTCCCTAAGTAGAGGTAGGATAGACTGTGTGTGTACACTATCTGTAATAGTTTTATCATGAGGACATAACTAACAAACATACACACATACAAACTTTAATATATGATGGAAACTCTTACATCATAATTCTTGTAATAATTGTAGTGTAAGTGGCCAGTTATATGAACTTATACGTATGTATAATACTTTCCTACATTTATGTGAATATATGACATTTTGAATAAAATTAAATTTTTGGATTTCGCGGATTTATTTTAATTTTTGGTTCCCGACGTTTAAAATGCTTTACAGCAATAATGGTCACAGGAGAGAGTTTTATTTATATGTATGTAGTTGAGTAACGCTCATAAGATTTTCTTAGAAAGAAAAGAATTCTTTTGTACATTTTTCATTAAATATTTAAATGTTTAGTATGTAAATAATACCTAGAAAGTCTTAATCTTTAAAATATTATTCCTTTTTTATTGCATGTACTTTGACTACAGGTATACTTAAAGACATTTAGAGCGAAGATACTTGCCTCTGGGCTCTGTCAAGTTTTTTACCTTTTGTGATAACTTTAACGTTTAAAAATATACATTACATATTAGCCTATTATCAGATTTTTTCTGAAAATCATAAACATTTTTATTTTATTTGTAATAATATATAGAATATAGACGTATTCTAAAAAAGTTATTACTTAAGTTCCTATACTAATAATAAAACATTAATTAAGGTTTATTAAACAATGTAAATAGCCAGTAAATGAAGTCTATAGGTAAAAATATTAAGCTTTCCAAGGGCTGACGGTAAACACAATATTAGTATTCAGGTGATACGAAGGGGACTCTAAGCATTAACCTTTTAAAAGGGGTCAACACGTGAAAGTTCTAACCCCTGATATCTTATTCTGGACGACCATTTGTCGCAGGGTTCAGTTTGTGAAATACTTACTTCGAATATTGATGTGAGTAATCCAAAAAGATTAGTAAATCAATGAATTAGAGTATAATTAACTATCCTTAGTTAAAGTGTAACTTACATAAGTTACAGTCTCTTAAAAGTACCTAAGAAAGTAAGTATAAGTTTTATACTTAACTAGCGGGTCACCCTTGCTTCGCTCGGGTTCACCTCTAGAAAAACAAAAACAAATCTGTGCCAAATTTCATGCAAATCCGTTCCGCCGTTCTGGCGTGAAAGAGTAACAAACATACATACATACATACATACATATTTACAAACTTTCGCGTTTATAATATTAGTAGGATAATCCTTCTTTAATAATTTAAACAATCGGCCTATAAGAAAATTGAATACGAATCCCCGCCAAAGTAAGCTTTGATATTTAAATTCAAACTTTGATAAACTAGTATCATTGTAGAGATATTATAATTATACTGTTAACATAAGCAGCTTCCGAAGACATTTTTTTTTTCAAAGTTCATAATAGCGTATTATTCTTACGTTAAATAATACTTGAGTTTACGATTAAAATATACTTAAGTGCAAAGGTACTTTAAGCAGTCACAAAGGCAACAAAGAAGCGGAGGTCAAACATTTAGTCTCTACTGTGCAGAGGAAATTGTATGATTTTCAGTGTTTATGAGTTTGAGTGCAAAAATTAAAAACGATTAACTATTTCTTTTGTTAATTTAAACTGTAGTAAGTTCAAAATTCAACATTGAATAATATTTAAAAAATAGTTTAAGATGTCGTTTGGGATTTGTAGTAATTGCCAAACACAGTTTTTAAATACATATGTTTATTTCTATTTTTGACTCTATGACACAACACTTCATACTTCATAGTGGCTCTATTTATTTTATTAAAATAATAGCGACTCACCCTCGCTCCGCTCGGGTTCGTCCCTACTTACGTTTTAACGTTTAGTATAGATTTCTCAGAGAAAACATATTTTCCCGCATTAAAAAGTATCCCATATGTTGACCCGGATAACCAGCTATCATCATATCAAATTTCATCAAAATCTATCTAGCGGTTTTCCCGTGATGCGGTAACAGACAGATAGACAGATAGACAGCAATTCTAAAAACAATAGATTTGGCCTCTGTATCGAAAATAAAGTCTATTTTAATAAGATTTCCCAAAAAATATTTGATGTAGAGATTCGGCTTAGTTACAATTTTCATAAATTTATAGATTTTTGGTACAGATTGAAAACCTCTTTATTTAATTTTAACTGACTGCGTAAATCTTATACTTTAACAGAATATAACCGTGTATTATAAAATTACTAAATAATCTACACGTATTCTTTAAATTATAGCAGAATACGTTAACTTTATTGTAAAATGTTAAAGTATGATCACATCTCATCCTCTCGCAATAAAACTCTTCATTTGTTAACAATCCATATAACATTGTCACAAGTATGAATACAAAGGCGTACTTGCTTTACGAGTACTGACAATTGTGATTGAAGATACTTGTGAAGTTATATCGGTTACTGTTACTGGAATTTGTGAATTTACGGTTATTTCGAACATTCATAACGTTCAATCTATATAGAGATAGCATTGTAATATTTCCTTTGACAATTTACGTTTTGTCCGGCCACTATTTCTTTTCGCTCTTATTAAAATGTATGTAAAGAGGGGAATTTTATAATAAAAAAGATAGATAAAACATCAATGGCTATAGTTAAAATATTAGGACTTCTTGGAAAATGTTGACGAAGCTCACTTCAATTGTAGAATCATAATAGTAGCGCTTTTAGGTATTTCAAACTACTTGTCTACGTAAAACAATTTAATTAAAGATTAACTCATATTTAGCTTAAAAAAATAACTGCTAGTAACCATTAAAAAATAATTACTTCACCTTATTAATAGTAAAAGAATTTTACTATAGATTCATTGTCTATATTCTAAATTATAAAGTGGCAGAGTTAAATTTAAGAACTAGAACTATATTTAAAATTATTTTTGCGTTAGATAGCCCATTTATTGAGGAAGGCTTATAGGTTATATATTATATAATACATATTCCACCTATTACATACTAACCGTTAAAAGTACTAGATTAAATTATTGTTACATATTTTAATAATTTAATAGTTACATATTTTATTTCCTTTATATCAACATAAATTTTGCGCTTAGGAATAGTTACGCAAACATACTACTCTCTTGTGAACTTATTAACTTGGACGTTGAGTTAAGATCTGTTTTTCATGTTTTAAGTAATAATGACATGCTTCTGAAAGACTACTCCACATTATCGACGAATTTTATGGTCAAAAGTTTATTTAGTACACTCTCATTTTTTATTTAAAATATTATTATAGCATAAAACAGTAGATATACATTTTATTGTATCATATTCATTCAGCGCCTTTTAACGTCTCGCTGCTGAGCGAAGGCCTCCTTTCGATACGAGGGGAATCAAACCATAGTCCACTGCGTTGGCCAAGTTCGGGTTGGCATACCTACTTCACATGTCTTTCGAAAACTTACAAAGTTCTCTCAGAATGTCAGGTTTCATCACGATGTTTTTTTTTTTCACCGTAAGACAAGTGGTAATCATATTGGAAAGGATTCGCACATGAAAATATCAGAGGTGCGAGACCTGAGATTTGAACCCGCTTCACTCGTTTTCCCGAGCCAGCACGTTACCACTGGACTACTGGTGCTCCCTATACACATTATTACACACTCCAAAAGAAATACGCAAAAAGAGAAATATACATGAAACAAGAGATGAGATGCACAGCAGGCAGCCTTGTCGCTATAAGCGATCTCTTCCAAACGACCTTAGGGTGGCAAAATAAGCTTATATGTATGAATGTATGTAAAATACATTTATGCAATATTACTATTATATTTTCTAATGATATAGGTAGTAGAAATTAGAAAACAAGAAACCTATAATAATATTATTAAGAGGCAGAGTTTGTTTCTTTGTTCGTTCGTTCGTTCGTTCGTTTGTTTGTTTGAACGCGCTAATCTCAGGAACTACAAATTCTATTTGAAACCTTCATTTTGCATTAGATAGCACGTTTATTGAAGAAGGTTTTAGGCTATATATCATGTAGTATATTGGCTACTTTCCATACATAGCGTTAAAAGGTACAGGTAGTCGTAGTGACGAATGACGATGAGTAGCTAGTATAAAAATATAGCTTTACAATCACAATTTATCTCTTGCATATTATGAAAATGTATTCTGACGATTCCACCATTGTTGATAATAATATAATTGCACTGAAAGCGGTGGTCAGATATGAAATAGATTCGATCTCTTTATAAAATATCAATGAATTAATCTTAAATAACCCGTAGGTATTTTACTGCCTATTGGAATACAAATCAAAATACAACTCAAAACCCGCGACGGTTAAACTTAAGAGAAATATTTAATTTGACCAAATTAAATATTCAAGCTTTACAATTTTTTTTGGATTCATAGAGTAAAAATGACTCCATTCTCTTCTCCAAAGAGTATTAGACGTCGATACTAAACAACGTGCGTTGTCTTATTTGCACTTAAAATCTGATACTATGTTAAGTAAAAAATTTATGTATGTATGTAACTCCTCCACGCTAAAACTTCTGAACAGATCTAGATAAAATGTTGTACACCGCTACACTACACTGTTACGTACGCTACGTACACTGATTTGCATCTAGGAACGCACCCGAGCGAAGTGAGGGTTACTATGCTATATTTAATAAAACTCCCCTATAAAAATACTAAATTTAATAAAATCAATCGCTTAGGAGGTTAAAACAAGTATTATAAAATTTGTATTAAAAAATGAACAAACACGAGTGCTGTAATTATGTAAATATTATGTTTTAACTTATTAACACAGGATTAGAAACATTCATTAAATTATCAAAATATTATAAAAATATCTATCCAGATAAATCTACACATTTAAACGAGCAATTCTTGTATATTTATTTATTTACTTATATATACCAGCGATCTCGGAAAAGGCTGTAACGATTTCGCTGAAATTTGGTATGTGAGGGTTATCGGGGGTGAAAAATCGATCTAGATTAGTTTTTGTCTGGGAAAACGCATGTTTTCGAGTTTTCATGGGTTTTCTTTTGCATTATTCCACGCAAAATATATTCGTTAATTTAGCACGCTCGGGCATAAGCATCGTGGTTAAACGGTCACGCGAAAGATTGACAATCACAGGTGTCTGGGTTCGAATACCGGTTGGATACAAAGATTTTACTTTTGTTTTTTTTTTGTATTTACTCAAGCTTTTAGTTTTTTTTTTGTTTTTAAGCCAAATTAAAACTGAAACTTTTATTTTATCAGTTTGCGTTTTACTCTTTAAGTTATATAGATTATTATCTAAAAAATACGATACAACAAAAAGAACACACAGGTATTAAATTGAAGTGTCTGTTTATAATGTCAAAATGACAACTTTTTACTAAATGCATATGGAATTATATAAATGTACATTAGTACAGAAAAATAATTTTAAAATTTTTGTCTGTTTGTCTGTCTCTCTGTTTGCTCCGGCTAATCTCCGAAAGTGCTGGACCGATTTTGAAGGGACTTTTACTGGCAGATAAATGATGTTATAAGAAATAACTTAGGCTACTTTTATTTTAGAAAAAGATTTCCGCTCGAAAAAATTAAAACCTACCTAGAGACGCACCCGAGCGAGGCGAGGGTAAGTCGCTAGTCAATTCATATTATTTTAAAGAAATAAACCAAATATAAACATTCATTCATTTTACATATTTCAAACATCTCCTTATTTTTATATTTTGTATAAATTCTAAGAGCCACAAGTAATTACAATAAATTTTTAAACAAGAAATAGAATATTAAAGAGAAAAAGCGAAGAGATGACAGGTGAAAAGCGTCCATTATTACGATTTCCCACAAAACGAATGACACTTCCTTTATACCTTTGTCTTTATGTATAGAAAATATCGTTTCAAAAAATAATATAATGCCCGTGGGGGAAGCGATACGAGTGACAGTTTAGTACAAAGCATTTTCCTCATATCCATAAGTAAATATGTAAGACCATTACCTCGACTCAACAAAGAACGAAGCTCGGAACACATTGGAATGTTTAATATTAGTGGAGGCAATATTATTCAATATTTTGGATATACAAAATAACTCTGAATATTAATTTTACATAGTTTTTTCTATATGATAATCACATTTTTATTAATACATGCTATTTTTTAAGTAAGATATAAATATTTCATGTGTTATGTGTTTGTGGTCACACTTCTCCAAAACGGCTCGACTGAATAATGATTTTTTTTTGTATATTTGTTAGATATGAGAATAGGTTGTAAAGTATTTTTCACATTCCAAACTCCCCCCCCCCCCTTCCCCCAACCCCTATTTTTTAATCTCGATTTTAGTATTTTTATATGAACAATGTTATATAAATACATAGCGACGAACCCTAACGAAGCGAGGGCAAATCGCTGTATAATATAAAGCCAAGGAGTTTTTTTTTTCAGATTGACCGCGCGCAAAGCCGCGAGTTCTGCTAGTTTATTTATAATATTTTCCGTTATTCTTGTGACACTGACACTTTCCGGTTCATAATATGCTGTGGTAAATAACAAATTATTCAATACTAGTTGGATATTTAAATAATATAAATAGAGAAGTAAGGATAATCTCAGGCCAAGAGAAAATATAAAACTATGATTTTCCCTTTATATGGCGAAAAAGTTCCTAGAAAACCAAGTAATGGGTCCAATAACCTTCTAAGATCAAATCAATACTATAATCAAAGACGATAAATTGAAAAGGCTACGGAACTACGAGTATAAATAGTTCTACGAAGAATGATGACTATAGAAGAAAAGAAAAAGTATGCAGAGATCGAAGTGTTTGGCACTTCATTATATTTGGAGTTCTGAAGCGAGAAATATTTAGTGATTTAACTTCAATATTTCATAGAATTGTGATACTTACATTTTGTAAAGAAAATGTTTTTAATAATTTATTTTTTACAACTCGTTAGAAATTAAAAGTTACGTAAATAAAATCAAAGATATAGAAATATCAGCTACGACTAACTCTAAAGAACAATACGTACCTACTGGATAATGGTGGCACATTCAATAATAACATTCTTAACTTTACAAAATTCAAATCTGTGATTCTCGGTATTCCAAATAGCCTAGATATTGGCGATTATTGGCTTTGAAAAAATACAAATTCAATGTATTTCCAAAAAATAAAGTACATTTTAAAAAAATTCTCTCACTACGCTTCTCTTGGATAGTACAGTCGCAAGGCATTTAAGTGAACAGAAATGTATGGGTACATGGTTTATGCATTTCAAAGAACTGTCAACATTCGCTGCGCTCGAGGCGCCTCACACTGACACACTGACAACGGCTTCTATTTCAATTCCAATGCTGTACAAATGTAAATATTCATTAGTCTATGTTAGTGTAAGTAAATAATGCTTCATGGAAAACATGTATATTTTCAATAAAAAATATTTATATGCGCAATTTAAGTAGTTTTTATAGTATAAAAAAAAACCTTTTATAATCTGAATACGGTCCATACAGAAGTTTAGATAGTGGAAACTGATTTCGAAGATGTTCACAGGAAACAAGTAAATATTTTTTTTTTTGATGCCTTCTTGGAAAGTATTGGCAATTATGTGTCTGTGCTTTTAACTTTATCTATTTAGCGGTAAAAGAATACGAATTTATAATATTATTTACCAAAGATATCTCAAATATGACGGGAATATGTACATTTTGAGATTCAAAGCTTTCATAAATTTTGAAGGATTTAATAGTTACTATATTATATTAACAATGCTTCTGTAATGTTATTCGACTGCCTCGGTGGTGTAGTGGCTAGCATGTACGGCTGCACACCCAGAGGTCCTGGGTTCGAGTCCCGGTTCGGGCCAAGTTTAGTTATTGAGTCTTTCTGTATAGTAAGCCTCAGTAACAGCCCGGAGTTGGGAAGTTGGCGGTGTTTCACCCACGTGCCTCGGAGAGCACGTAAAGCCGTCGGTCCAGCGCCTTAACTCTCACTGGTCGTGTCGAGTAGTCGTCCCACCGGAGTATGAGAGTGACAGGAATAGAGAGAGCACTTATGCCTGCGCATACACTTGTGCACTATAATATCTCCAGCGCAGTTGGCTAGTCTCAACGAGATTGGCCGCCGTGGCCGGAATCGGTCAGGAGGACATTATTATTATTAATGTTATTTTGATATTACATTCTAGAAGAGGATTATTAATAATACTAAAGCTAATTGTATTGTAAGCGTATTGAAGGGAGGCCCGTGCCCAGCAGTGGGACGTTAAAAAGGGCTGAATACATACATACATACTAAAGCTAAAACAAAAACAATGTCTTTAAAATAATAATGAAGGGGGACCCCTGACTGATTTCAAGAGAGACATCAGTCGTAGAACTGACAGAAATACGTGGTCTTTACATACTCTTAGCTGTTACTGAGAATTCGTGATGAAAAAACTCAATACCTGACTTGGCAATACCTAGAGCTCGAACCTAGGACGTTATTGGAAAAAATTGACAACGTAGCTTGCAATCCCTACAACCAGTAGACACGAGATTTATCCATTAAGACTTGAAGTATTCATACCATCAAAACTAGAACTTCATATCAATCAAAAATGTGATAAATATTATCTTGCTTAATCAAAACTCGTCTAAAATGAATGTTTTGATTGTGATCGATATTTTCATGGATCTTTCGCATGTTTATTATAATTTTTTTGCAATTAATAACTTAATTTTTTATCAAAATATAGACTCTGGCAGAAATTATAACGTTATTTTTTCTTCTTGACTCCGAAACCCTCACACATTTATATTCATACAACACATATATATATACATGTAGCCGACTGGTGGGTCTTAAGTAGATCAAGTTACAGAAACATTTAGTGGTTATGAATAAATGGGAGCAAAACCGCAGAAAATAGTTTGTTAACAATAATATCTTATCTATGTGAACCATCAGACAAGAAACTACGGCTTTTTAATACAGGGCGTGTAGTGTTAAGTGACCTGTCAGTTTCTTTACTCTTTGGAATTAAAGTGCACGCATGTATAAAAAGTTGTTCAAGTCCTTTTACAATATGGTAGCTTAATTTTGAACCTTACTGTACTATATTTAGGAGTTATTAATAAAAGTAATTTTATTTAGAAGAAAATTCAACACGCACAAGAGGTATCGATCAGGCTTATTTGTTATTTTATAAGAACTAACAGTTTCTCGTGACTTTATATATACATAATAATATTTTTACAATTTTGTTTGATCATTGACCCGCCTTTTATATAATTTCATGATAATATTACCCATAATCAATAATTGGTGTAGTATTGCGGTAAGTACGACGTTATAGATAATAATAAATAAATAAATTTTATAAGGTTTATTAGTTTATAAGGTAAGCTTCTAGTTTTACCTTAATAGAATAACTAACCAAATCAGTTAAGCCGTTTCTGAAAATTCGATAAACGTACGTGAAAAATATAATTTAGCTTGAAGCACTACGAGTATTTAGGTGTAATTAAAAACATGATCTAAAAGTTTCCAAGAAAATTAATAATAATGTATAACTTTAACGAATTTATTTCATATATAATTGTGATTTATTTTAATACTGAAATTCATATTTATTAAATTTAATTGGTGGTAGAATTCCTTTGTAGGTCAGTGGAATGAATCCGGCTCATTGATTTCCCAGGCGGATGGTAAAACCAAACGTGCCTTATTTAAATACTAAAGTCATGGAGGCGACTCAACCATTAAACTTGAACCCACTTTCTTTCGTTAAAGTAAATGGAACTGTCATATATTTAGGGCTTTGTTTTCAAAAGATACACTGTTCTCTAGTAGAGCAAGCTAAGCTCTTTGATTTTTAAAACGATTCTATTTGCTTTATTGTCATTAACTCATTAAATAACCAGCTTATTATTATCTTAGTAGTCGATTTTAACTTACTTCTTACTATTATATTATTCTTTTGAAACTTTATAAATGTACTAGCGGCTCACCTCGCTTCGCTTGGGTTCGTCTCCAGGAAAACAAAAACAAATCTACCCCACGGGAACCGTACATTTTCCGGAATGAAATGTAGCCTATGTGTTATTTCAGACTATAATCTATCTCTGTGCCAAATTTCACACAGATCCGTTTAGCCGTTCTGGCGTGAAAGAGTAACAAACATCCATACTCACAAACTTACACATTTATAATATTTATGCTGATGACATTCTGCTGTCAATGCTGTACATAATTTGACACAATTAAGCTGACAGATTTTATACACTTTTAACACTTTTTGAAAACAGTGCTTTTTTTTCAATTTTTAAAATTATAATAATATTCGATATTGTGACTACAAGTAATGTATGTATTTCTGACAGGTTTAGAAAGAGAGTAATGTTATTCGAATGGATGTCTGTTTCTTCAACGATTTTTTTTAATATAAGTAACTTGATATACTTGAAGTTTAACGAACTTTTTTTCAAATTCAACGGAACTAAAACATGTTTAGGGTAATATTCCATATATACACACTAACACTACAAGAAAACAAACTTAAATGATCATATTGTAGTCGAAGGAAGAAGAATAGGTGCGATATATCATATAAGACGACATTCTATGTTCTAACTTAATCATATATCGAGTTATACCTTTCATTACCATTGGATCTTGTACAAAGAGTATTATATAATATAATAAAAGACGTAGGTACTACTGTATACAGTATACTGTATACAGTGTACAGTATACTGTATACAGTGTACTGTATACTGTATACAGTAGTACCTACTTACGTGTTTTACGCCCGAAAGAATAATTATTATGTAGAGCGTATTATGGCTTAAAGTACGAGGAATGTATGCAAATGGACTTTATCCGATATGCCTTCATTAATCAAGACGGTCGAAGTGGGGTTCTTATCAAAATATCATCCTATGTAAACATATGACCCCAAACATTATACATTATTCAGAATAACGATTACTAATTCAAACAATACGCTGTTTCACTTCTGAGATATTCAAATAAAGCTTAACAAGAAACCTAAGCAATGCTATGTGTAAGGGAATTAACCAAAAATCTTGTAAAGTGCTTAAGCTGTAGATATTATTATTAATATAAAAAAAAATCATTAGGAAAACTATATAGGATAAGTTAAAAAATCGAATTATTATTACGACATAATCTAATTATTATTATAATGGTGAAAATTTTTATATATGTGTGTATGTTTGTCACTTGAACAACTGGACAGATTAGCATGACTAATCACCTAGGGACGTAATCGAGCGAAGTAAGGGTAAGCCGATGGTCTATGTACATATATATTATGCATACTGTAAAATATTAGTGCTGTCAGAAGGTAGACAGGAATTTCATAAAGTTGTACCATAACCCCGTGGTTCGGACTCGTTAGAATTTTTCGGCAAGCACATACCTCAGGGGTGTTAATGATCTGATGATGGAAGAGGGTTAATATTTTAATACATTATTATTTATTTTTTTATAGAAGTATCGTATATCATATGAAAATGGTATGAAACGTGGAAAACTTCTGGATACGTCTAGTCAAATAGTAACATTTATATCATATTTTTGCTTAATATTATTTTTTATGTGTCTCTTATGTTACATTATACACGTATTTTTTGTGTAAAGCTTCCTTTATGAAGTAGGCTAAGATGGAGAAGATAATTTCGCTTCTCAAATTTTGAATATATTCAGCCCTATTTAACGTCCCACTGCTAGGCACGAGCCACCTTTCAATACGAGGGGGATCAGGCCATAGTCCACTACGCTGGCCAAGTGCGAATTAGCGGACTTTACATGTCTTTTGAAATCTTGTTAGGGTCTCTCAGACATGCAGATTTCCTCACGATGTTTTCCTTCACCGTTAAGTCAATTATATTGGAAATGAATCGCACATGTAAATATCAGAGGTGCGTAACCCGGAATTTGAACCCGCTTCACTCGGTTTCCCAAGCCAGCGCGCTACCACTGGTCTTGAATAGAATTCTAGGTCTCATAAGAGTTACATGTTATGCCTGTATGATTATAACTAATCTGTAGTAATAATAAAGTTGATCCTACCCCTAAAGTACGAGTACTACGTAATCATAAGACCAATATTTACACTTACAATTGCGGGCCCAAAATGCTTAACCTAAACATGTTTGTAATACCGAATTTATTAATTAAAATCTATTAAGCCACGTGTGACATTTTATTTATATAACGTTTTGGTAACATACTGGATAGGGTAATACAAGTTAATGAGAAATAGTACATAATTATGACATACATACATACATAAGAAAGATCCATTTGATTTTTAACTTAATTATTAGCAGAATCCGCGGCTTCGCTCGCGATAAAGTTACAAAAAAAATCTTTTTGCTATTAATATTAATGTATGCAAGTCTGCCCGATTTGTTGACATTTATGATTACCGCTCCATTCCCTTGGGTAGTGATCATATATAGCCAATAGCGTTCCTCAATAAACGGGCAAATTTTCCAAATTGGATTAGTAGTTCCTGAGATTAGCGCGTTCAAACAAACAAACAATCTTTATAATATTAGTATAGACTAGTCTATTCTTGTAGCTCCGTTTAGATAATAAGCGGGGCAATGGCTTAAAAATGTTTCTATGTCCTTGCCAAATTTCAGACAGATATACAAAGTTATGTTTACATTTATAACATAAATATGGATAATAATTAGTTAATAGGTCATGTTTTTGAATTCAGTTTTTTTATTTATTTGTACATAAATTGTGACTCCTCTAAAACAGCGTATGGAGCAATTGTTGTTTCCGGCAAACAACTAGCCCCATGGTCTTACTATATGTTGATCATACTTATATATAATTATATATTTTTATTCTACTTCAATTTCCTTACCCTTATATAAAAATGCATGAAAATGTATGAATTTCTATTATATCAATAGCTACAGTAACATATAATATAAGTTTTATGTTGGCCAGAGACTGGCGAGCTTTTTATTCCGGTACTTTTTGTTCCGTTTTTCTTAGAATGTTAGTCCTGCAAAAAACGAGTGAGTGACTGGTCTTATCGAAACGAGAACTTGTCATTAGTAATATAAATAATATATTCCTTGCTATATAAATATTACTATAGAGTTGAAATAAATATATGTTTATATGAAAATACTTTTGCAGAGTGTCGATAGTAAGTTACACAACGTAAATTCAAAATAAACGTGCTTTTATCTGAAAGATAGTCAATAGAAAAGACACAAGAATAAATTCTCAATTCTAGTATCTTATGCATTGTTCCCGTAAATAAGAGCCGTGAGAGCAAAGAAATGGCTGTGTGACAAGATAGCTTGGGACGTCGTGATGCTCTGCCGTCCCGGGCGGCGCGTGCATTAGCTTCTGGAAATTCTTTGTTTTCTCACATTCAAAAATTACAAACTAGCGTTTGTTAACGCTTCGAGAACGCAAAACATAATATATATATATATATATATATATATATATATATATATATTGGTAAACACTGTAGAGAAATCTTTCTGTATATATTTTCTTTTATATACATATCTATATTATGCGTGCATGCATACACACGTGTGTATGTGTTTGTATGTTTGTTACTCTTTCACGCTAAAACAACTGGATGAATTTGAATGAACTTGAGTTACGTAAGCTACTGTTAGTACGATTATTTGCTATTTAATTGGTGCTGCATGTGACATACTTCCTATAAATACAAAAAACACCCAAAGATGAAGGAAAATCGCTAGTAATAATATAAATAATATTAGGTACTTATACATTTTCCTTTAAAAATCACATCTAAAATAAGTATCAGCTGTTAAAACGCCCGTGTAAGCATCTTCTTCACTTGTGAATAAATCATTACCCATGAGACAAGTAGATAGTGCGTGTTACTTTGGCAAATTTGCTTTTATACATTTTATAAAATTTAAATAATTTTTCATTTTAATTCTGATTTATTTTGTTTTACGAATAAGATTTTACACATTGTATTTCAAATGTTTAAAGGATGTTACGAAATTTTTAGTATTATGTCTGTAATAGTGAACACGGAGTAAAAATATAAGCAGTTCTTTATACATAATATACTAAATTTGTATTTAGTATAAAGATATTAATGGGTTTTTTGAGACGCGTTTCTTTAACGCAGAGACGTGATTTTCTATAGAAACAAATTTTAGGCCAACAATTTACAGCCTATAAATTATATGGCCCGGAGGGAGAGACATAGGGTTTTTTCCAGTACATCAAATGTATAACATGGGATACTAGTATATTTTACAGGTCCTGAGTGACGCATAAGATATTTTACGTAAGAGAGAAATAGGCGGCCACTAGTCTTAAATACATTTTATATTCCTTGATTCTAAGAAAGTATTAATTTAATATCTAAAATATCCAAAAGGCTTTTCTTTATACACTTGTAAAAATATTTCACTTTAATCAATACATGTAATAAAACTGTAACTAAGCCGAATCGGTACATTAAATTATTTTTTGGAAAATCTTATTGAAATAGACATTATTATCGATACAGGTATTATCGATATATATCGATCGAATCTATAGTTTTTAGAATTTTTGTCTGTCTGTCTGTTACCGCATCACGAGAAAACCACTGGACAGATTTTAATGAAATTTGGTATTATGATAGCTGGTTATCCAGGTCAATATATAGGATACTTTTTACTGCGGGAAAATATCTCATCTCTGAGAAATCTATACTAAACTTTAAAATGTAACTAGGGACGAACCCGAGCGGAACGAGGTTGAGTTGCTAGTTACATATAAGAATGTGGTTGTCATGGTTTTTAATATATTATTAAACCAAGGAACGTAACATGTATTGTATTTTTCGCTACGAGTTTAAGAGACGATTCAGCTGCTACGAAAAACGAGAGAGAAAAATTAAAAATTACAGTCCACATCAGCCACTAATTTAACCCAGTTTATTTCATAGACTTATTAGGCTATGGAAGGAATATAATAGCGTCAATATTTTGTTGTTATTATACAACAAACTGAAAACTTTTCTAATTGAATCTAGAATACAAAATGTTATTCTAAATCGGTAGCACTCAAAGGCGTGGGTATACTAAAGTATCATCTATTTTCCTCCGATGCAAATTAGGTCTAAACAAAAACTGCCTTGTTCACAAACAAGAATTTAAAATGAGTAGACACTTTGCTAGTGGCGTTGTTTGCTCTAATTAGTAACAATTGTTTCAAGCACTAAGACTTGTTTCAAAGCAGCAACGAAACTGACTCTTGTAAGTTACTTTACAAAACCCGAAACGAATTATTTAATATTAAAAATGGTTATTTTAGTATAGATGCTATTTACAGCATATACAAAAGCATGGTTAAAAAGGGGTTCTATATATTACGATATTCTATCGCTAATAAAAACAAAACACAGTATGAAAATTATAAATACTCCTTAATACAGATTATATTTATAACCTAGGAAGGAGTACAGTACTTCACTCAACTGTTTGAAATTAAAATGTACAAGCCTTTACTGTATTACTGTATAATTTAATTTGTTAATAAATAAATTTGTAAAAATTTGAAAAAATAAATAATCTATACTAATATTATAAAGCTGAAGAGTTTGTTCGTTTGTTTGTTTGTTTGTTTGATTGAACGCGCTAATCTCAGGAACTACTAATCCGATTACAAAAATTCTTTTTGCATTAGATAGCCTGTTAACTGAGAAAGGCTATAGGCTATATATCATCCCGGAAAATGTACGGTTCCCGTGGGATAGATTTGTTTTTGTCTAGGAACCAACCCGAAGCGAAGAGAGGGTGAGTCGCTAGTATATAATATAATATGTCTAAGCGTCACGTGATGAGAATAAATAATTTCAATATAATATCTTTTAGTCTTCATTTAGAGATTGTATAATGTAAACTGGTCTAAGCGATCGGTAGTCTTCTAAAATCTTTTGTTTTCTAAAAACTAAAGTCTTTTGTCATCAAACTATCTTCAATGGAAATTACCTAAACTTTAAAGCGCTTTCGGCATATCTTTTTAAAATATCAGTTGTATTTTTAGTTTTTTCTTCTAACTGTGACTTAAGATTTTAATATGTAGGGTTACATTTCAGCGAATTAATTATTTGTTATTATATAACTCTGTACTTGTCCATTTTGATACCCTACGACAACCTCGATTTTTTAGTGGCTACATAGGTCGTTCCGGATCCCCCCCAACGTGCATTCACCTCGTCGTGGTGGGGGGGCTCATTAGCGTCTGGCAGTTCAGCCAGTCCCAAAGCCAATAAACGCACTTCAGGGGGTGATGTACCAAGCAGATTGCTCTTGGTACTTCTCTGATAGCAGAGTGGACTGTGGAGCAACTCCATGGTTGCTGTGGTCTACTTCAACAGACCTGCCATCGGGTCGTTGTAGTTGAGAGCGTAAGCGACTCTACGACGCGGACGCCCCATTAAGACGGAGGAGATATTGTTGGGTTTTAGTGGGTAGTACGGGCTTTTCTAGCCGGTGAGTCCCACATAACCACCTGTATGTCTACAAGTGGTATGCATAAATGCGTAATTTCCCTTACAAAAAATATCTGAGTAGTTTCAATACGGTAGTGTTTACTGGAAGATCTTCGTGTCTGAAAGACGTGCACATAAAACCAAGCGGCTGACCTCTTTCCAATCGTGATGAATTGCCTTTCTATTGGACTAAGGTTAGACTAGATGCTAGTAAGAAAGTAAAGTGAAATATGTACCTGTTTGCGTTTATATGTATAAATACGAATGTTACAACATCAGTGTGATTCGGTAAAAACAAAAAAGTCAAAGATTAATAAAAGAGTCTACTAAAATAACTATTAAACATTAATATTAATATAATAATAATTTTTATAAAAAAAATGTTTAGTTAAATTTTATAGAGGTTATATTGTTGTTGGTTTAATATTGATTCAAAGGTAATGCATTTATTTCACGGATATTTTTTAAATTTATTTTTTGCTGATGTTTCGAACACGCTTGAGTTATTAGGTGTAACTAAATAAACGTCTGTTTTCAATGTTTTCAATAATATTGTTTAATTTGATTCAATTTATGGTTTTAGGTATAAGTAATGTTTGTTATTGATTTAATTATTTATTAAACAAATAAAAATATTATTAGAAATTAGCGACTTACCCTCGCTTCGCTCGAGCGCGTCCGTAGTACCTAAGAGTAGCCTATTTGTCACTCCAGGTTATATACTGTCTGTGAACACAATTTTATTTAAATTCATTTAACAATTTAATCTAAAGGTGTTACAAACATAGACACATATAGAAACTTTCGCATTTATAATATTCCAGTTTTTATTCCTGGAAATACTTCTTATATGTTACCTACATAGGTAAGTATGTCTAATTCTTAATTTAGTATGATAATTTGAAGTTTCATTAAATTTATACATAAAACAAATATAGACTTATAAAACATATACACGATCGAACTGAGAACCTCCTCTTTTTTTGGAGTCGGTTGAAAATCGTGTATAATACTTTCTTAGATTTACGCGAACGTTTGACACGTTGGGAACCAAAAATCAAAATAAATCCGGGAAATAATACAAAAAGATCTGGCACGCTTTGAAGCCATAAACAGGAGAATTGAATTGAATAATCCGAAAAGATAGTTTAATTTAAAATCGTGTATAATTTTATATATCTCTATGTAGAAAGATATGTATGTATGTAAAGATATATTATATATATTTAGAAAGTTATGTAAAGAACACAACAACATTTCACGATCCCAAAGTCCGTGCATGTTGGACGCATAATCTGTATGCGGTTTGCTCGGGAAATGAAAATCGCCCTTTCCGAGCGACACCAAATTGGAAAAGCAACACCTGCACACGGCGTGTTTTTGGAACAAAATACTTCCTGCACGTTTTATCGACTTATAAACTGTTTTCATACGCGCTACTCTATTTCGTAAAATGTGTACACAGTTTCTGAATCCGGTGATGAATGGCTTGGTTGCGATTTCATTTTGCTGTTCTTGCCTCTTAAGAAGAGTTTTACACCATTTTACACACGTGTTCATTCATCATATTAAAGTTAGTTATGTAATAGATATAAAAATTATATATAAACAATAATATGAAGTAATGTATGTCTATGTATAAAATAATATATGTAGTAAAAACAAGTTATTACAAAAAATCGCTGGAAGATAGTTATCTCTTGACCATTTTATTTTATTTTTTTAAATAAAATAAATTGAAAAAATTAAAAAAAGCAGTCTTGAGGACTGCCGACAGAAGTGAAAACTTAAAACTATAAACAAACAATTGTTATTTTTGGATATTAAAATTAATTGTTTGATCTTAAATAAAAGTTTATAAATTAAAACTATTTACATTTATCTAGTTTTGACATCTATCGGTGCTCTGAATGTTAGCGTTAATACGTCACGTGACCATGTCGATGACGACTTACATGAATTTACTCGCCATTCAAACCTGCCTATAGAAGTTTTCACTTTAAAAAAGTAAAGTTTTTTATTACTTAACTAGTGACATACCTTGGTGTCACCGAGGTCCATCTCCAGGTGCCTGACAATAGCCTGTTTTTCTAAGTCATAGTCTATCTGTGTACTAAACATCCAAATCCATCCAGCCGCTTCATCGTGTGTAACAAACATACACAGTCATAACAAATTTTCCCAATTATTATATCTGTATAACAATTAATTATAGTAGTCCGAAAGTCCTTAATGTTTCTACTTTCCTAAAGGTTAACTGATAGAAAAAGCTCATGAGCTTAAAATCGGCCTTGTATATGTATCTGTACGCGAACAAAATTTACATAACTGCCGTTGGTATATAAAACATATATAATAATAATGTATCAGCCATAGCGGCCAATCTCATTGAGACGAGCCATTAGCGCAGAAGATATTATAGTGCACAAGTGTAAGCGTAGACACAACTGCACTTTCTATTCCTGTCACTCTCATACTCCGGTGGGACGACTACTCTACACGACCAGAGAGAGAGAGAGAGTTAAGGCGCAGAACCGACGACTTTACATATTCTCCGAGGCACGGGGGTGAGTGAAACACCGCCAACTTCCAAAATCCGGGCTGTTACTCAGGGCTTGCTATATAGAAAGACTCAATAACTAAACTAAACTATACCCGACCCGGAACTCGTATGTTAGCCACTACACAACCGACGCAATTATAAAAATGATATATAAAAGTACTAATACTATAAATTCAATTTACAACAACACAACAAAGTAATTGTATTACATTGCAAATATGTATAAATTATATGATAGGTGATATTTCACAAAATTCATTACCATGTTGCCACCATTAAAAATCGCATCCTGCGGACATGATTAATATAGCAACCTTCATGTCTAACAACTTAATCTGTACACAACAGTAATTGCGTTCACGTAAATCCCATTTGCTCGAATGCGTACGACATACGAACGTTACGTTATTGCCGAATATAATTTGCAGAGGATATAAACCGCAGGGATTTATTATCGAACGGGTCAAATTCTGCTTTGGAATTAATTAATCCGGATTTAGAGCTTTCCCTTACGCCAACGCGAGATAAAATGATAGACTCATACACGCAATGACGTATGTTAAAGTAAATTTTAATCCGTCCCCTTTGCTTCAGTCACCTCCCTAGAAATAACACCTCTGACGTAATTATTATCTGCTGAACATCATATTTTGGTTTTAAAACCGTAATTTTTAATGGAGGTGCGGATTATTTAATTTCATAATATATTTGTGGAAAATGTTCGTTTCTGTAGAATTTTGACTTTTCGATAAAGTTTGAACAATGCTTCTTTATTGGATTTTATTGCATAGTGTTAATTATTTTTAATGTTATATTGTTATTGTTAAGGCTGAATTTTTAATCATCTTTATATTTTTATGCTGTCTTATATAAAGGTGATTGCTGTAAAGCATTCGAAACGTTGGGAACCAAAAATCAAAATAAATTCGCGAAAGAATCCGAAAAGATAGTTTTATTTAAAATAATAATTACATTACTCACCCTTGCTTCGCTCAGGCAAGTGCAACCTAAAGAATAAAATCCGGACTCGCCAAAATATTTATATTTTTTTCACACGGTTAATACTTACCTACTAGTGACCGCCCCGTGGTCAAACATCAACCATAATTCATTCAGTTATATAGTTATTGTCTTGCGTATATTACAATATTAATCATTTCTCAATTTGACCACAGACTTTAGCAATAAACAAAAGGGTATATATGCGTGTTTTGTCAAATACATGATAGTGTGTGTAATGTTTGTTTTATTTATTTAATGTATTTTTTATGCATCATTTAAAAAAATATTAGCATTCTGCACTCTTTCTCTATATAAATTAAAAGTGTGGAAAATTTCATACTCCTCCGTTCGCGCAATTTTCGTAAAAAGGGGTACGGTTTTTGCTTCACGTATTAATAGGTATATAGATTCCCTAACCCGAATCAAATATACGTATACTCGTACGTACTTATACACACACATACAGATCACTTATGTCCATGCTAAAACAACTTTATTAAGTACTAGCGACTCACTCTCGCTCCGCTCAGGTTCGTCCCTACTTATGTTTTAACGTTTAGTATAGATTTCTCAAAGATAAGATATTTTCCCGCAATAAAAAGTATCCTATATGTTCATCCGGATAGCCAGTTACTAAAATCCCTCCAGTGGGTTTTCCGTGATGCGGTAACAGACAGACAGACAGGCAGACAGACAGACAAAAATTCTAAAAACTTTAGATTCGGCCTCTGCATCGATAATACATATAATGTCTATTTCAATAAGATTTCCCAAAAAATATTTAATGTACAGATTCAGCTTCATTACAATTTTATTATATGTATACATTTATAATAAAAAACGTGATGTATTCATTAATATATTAAATAAAACGAAACCATTAGTAATAGTGTTAATATTTGAATGGCATTCAACATTCGAGTTCACTCTATTAAGGTATTGAATCTCCAGTTTCCTTTACACTCGTCAATAGGGCTTTGCGTGCTGACCGCACGTCAGAGGTGGTCCATTGATTAACAGATAGAGTCCGACTTTGATATGTATCAAATTTAATCCATGTGGTATCTATTCGAGAACTAAATAGCCAACTTTCTAATAGGCTAATTTGATTAGAAAGATTGATGTATAACTGTTAGATATCTACTACCAAAGATTTTACATGTAAATGTAACTTCGTATCATAACAAGTAGTTAAGTTCTGTAATTTTAGTTAATTAATAGTTGTCTTTCTTAACTATATTAAGCAGACGTTATGTATCTATTAAACCCACTACACACCAGTTCAGTCATTCATCGTGTTTCACTTGCTCCGAAAATAATTCCTTCCTCATGAGTGATTTATTCTATTTTACCTGCCACATGCACTTAATTTCAAATGAAACACCCTCTTTTACGTGCCTTTTAGCAGGCAATTCCAAACATTTTGTATATTATTCTTATTATATATCTATAATAAAAATATGCTATGAAAATTAATAAATATTTACGATTGCGTTGAGTTAGGTCCAGTCGTGTGTAAGAAACAACGGATTTTTCCTTACAACTTCATTCGATTCGAGGCCGAACTGAATCGGATAGTCTGCAGCGGCCTTTACATTTAATATTTCAAATATTTAATGTAACACTTTGACTTGATTAAAATTATATAAAAAATATATATTACAATTTTAAATAAAACCGTTCAACTGTATTTTACAATAAAATCCATAATCCAAAATATAACCTGGTATTGTAGAGTGTTCTTTTTTCAACACCATTGGGCTAGTACTATTGCTTTGCCTCATAGTTCAAAACTAAAATGTATATACATATGTTGTAATAAAATTAAATTTTTCTTTCTTTCTGGAAGAAAAAACTAACAAACTTTCATATTTATAATATTTGTAGGATTGTACTACTTTTTAAAAACTCCCATGAATTTTATTTAACTGCTTACATAAAACACTAAGCCATAGTGGTTTTACAGTGATTTATAGACCTTGAAACTACTTGTTTAATCTACTTGTGAATATAGAAGGTTAATTATATGTCGAAACAATAAGGGTTTCGTTATGCTATTTGGTTAAGAAACTCCAAAAAATGTTTTTTTTTTTCTAATTTGAAAAAATATATTAATACCTAATAATACATCTAAGAGAGTCGAAATTGACTGCGATATTGTGTAATTTAAAATAATAAACTTTGCACTATGCAAGAGCGCCTTCTGCTTGTTCTCTTCGCTTAGAAGTTTCAAACTTCATAAAAATGTAGAATACATTACGCGAACTCATTGTTTAATGGGGTCTTCTTTAAAATGTATGTCTTGGGATTTGGGGAATACGTAAAAATTGTAGCATAAAATATTCCCTATATTTTGTAGTACCTACGTTGTACTGTCATCTATAGGTACATATAATAAAATTCTGAGTCGAATCTGTACATTAAATATATTTTGGAAAATCTTATTGAAATAGTCATTATTATCGATACAGAGACCGAATCTATAGTTTTTAGAATTGTGTTTGTCTGTCTGTCTATGACCGCATCACGGGAAAACCACTGGAGGGATTTTGACGTGGTATAATGATAGCTGGTTATGCGGGTCAACATATAGGATACTTTTTATTGCGGAAAAATATCTATAATTGTAGGTGGTATAATAAATATAAGGGAAAATATTATAATACGTTTATCTGTGTGTTTGTTTATTCGTGTATCACTCAACAACTCTTTTTTGTCTGTTCCTCAATTCGGGACCAAAACAAATGCAAAATTCAATATTAAGACCTTTACCAAAGAATAACGATAATATTCAAAATATATAATACATCATACCAAACTATTTTTATTAATTCACTATTATACCAAACAATCTCATCTAATAAAGATTATATTATTAGACAAAATTCAGTCGTAATCTATACATATTATAAAATTCTAACTAAGCCGAATCTGTACATTAAATATTTTTTGGAAAATCTTATTGAAATATACATTATTATCGATGCAGAGGCCGAATCTATAGTTTTTAGAATTTTTGTCTGTCTGTCTGTCTGTCTGTCTGTCTGTCTGTCTGTCTGTCTGTCTGTTACCGCATCACAGAAAAACCACTGGAGGGATTTTGATGAAATTTGGTATGATGATAGCTGGTTATCCGGGTCAACATATAGGATACTTTTTACCGCGAGAAAATATCTCATTTCTGAAAAAAAATACAAAAACTGGTAGGAACAAAACCACGACGATACTATTTGTAAACAGTTTAGCAAGGTAATTTACAAAATATGGTAAAAACTATTAAAATAGCTAATCTTGAAAATCAAATTATCAAAAGCGCTACTTTATCCATTACAATAGTTATTTTAATTAATATTTATTTATGTGTTATTTAGATATTCGACAATAGATGTCGCCATGTGTTTTTAAAATACATAGTTTTAATCCCAAAAAAATTAATGTACAGATATGACCTTTTTTCGATTTTATTAGAATTACTACTAAATCACCCGCGGCTCCGCCCGTGTTTAAATTATCAGTAAAGCAAACTTTTTCGCTTCATAAATTAGTAACTATACATACAATAAAATTGTAACTAAGCCGAACCCGTAAATTCAATATTTTTTCGGAAAATCTTATCGAAATATTCATTATTAGCGATATAGAGCCCGAATCTGTAGTTTTTAGATTTTTTTCTGTCTGTCTGTATGTGACCGCATCACAGAAAAACCACTAGAGGGATTTTTATGAAATTTGGTAAGGTAATAGCAGGTTATTCGGGTCAACACATAGGATTCTTTTTACCGCAGGAAAATATCTCATTTCTGAGAAAAAATACAAAAACTGGTTAAAGTAAAAGCACGATGATGCTATTAATATTTTAGCAAGGTAACTTACTTATATATTATGTTAAAACTATTAAAAAAAAACTTATCTTAAAAGAAATATTAACAGCGCTGTTTTATTCATTAAAATAGTTATTTTGATGAAAATTTATTTATGTGTTATTTAGCTATTTGACAATAGATGTCACCATGTGTTTTTAAAATACGTAGTTTAATCCAAAAAAAAAAATGTACAGATACAACCTTTCTATGACTTTATTATAATTACTACTAAATTACCCGCGGCCTTGCCCGTGCTTAAATTTTTAATATAACAAACTTTTTGGCTTTATAAATTAGTAACATATTAGTAATATTTTGTTGACCGAAACAATTTTCAAATGAGAATATTTGTAAATTTTTATTGTTTAGTAAATAATGTTAATGTTTTTTAATCTTTTAATGTAAAAATTGGGCAAATGTAAATCCAACTCGCGCATTTTAGGTTTCGTATAGCAAAATGCTATGTTGTTTTTCTTACTTACGTGTTTTGTATGGTTAACACTAAAATAAATACGAATAATATTTACGTTTCCACAATACCTACTCATTTTTTGCACCGTAAAAATAAGTTCAATTTATATTATTTTATAACATTTTATGGAAAACAAGTCTATGGCTGTTAAACTGCCAAAGCGGGTAACTAAAAATATTTCATATCTCAAAAACTATGAAAAAGTATTTTAGGAACTGTTATACCTCAACTTTTTCACTTTTTCTTGACACCTTTTCTTGGAAGGTAAAGGCTTAAAGGACACAATAAAATGCTTACGACTTTAATCATAGCAGAGCCATATGAAATAAAAAAATGTATTCGCTTAGAATTATTTACTTATTACACTTTCTTTTGAAAATCGTTTTGGAAAATATTACTAACTAGCGCTAATTAAGAAAAGTTATCATTATGTAATTTAAAAAATCAGCTATATATTAAATTAATCTATAGCTGTCTATTAGTAAAAAATGATTAAAATTAATTCCGTAGTTTGAGAGTTTATCGTGAAAAACTAATAAAACAAACAAAACAGAAGTATAGACATACATAGATGTTATTGCTAAAACAAAAAGTTCAATTTAACGGAGGAACCTTTGTGGCATTGTCAATCTCTGCCATTATTTATCAATCATGCGGTGCGCAATGAAAGTAATGTATAATGTAAGAGTATACTAATGTGTAAAACCTAAGAATTTGGTTTTTGATCATCTGAACGCGGGCGGAGCCGCGGGAAATGCTAGTAGAATATAAATTAAATAAGTCAAATAGCGTCGCCTAGATTTTTATTGATGTGTTCTAATTTATTAAGGGTGCAGCCTGCTGGGAGAAATATGAAAGGCATTACGGCAAAGGCCTCTCGGGATTTATTAGAATTTGATAACCTACAAATTTTCATGATGGATTCCAAATATCTTTGCTGATATTCACTCGAAATAAGAGCCATAAGATGTTGATTGAAATAATTGTGATAATGATATTACGGGATATTTTCGTGTTATATTTTTATATAACGTCATATTAATTACAAGTTAATTTAAATGTATCTTTTATAAATTAAGTTAGTTAGTACTAAAGGTTTTGCGCGTGTAAGTTTATTATTCAATTTCCTGTAACCATAACTGTTATATATGTAGGAGTGTGTAGAGCAGGAAATGGAAGCTATATCTTTCACTTGACCGATCATAATGAAAATTTGTCATTTTATAATGCATGATTTCACTGTAAATCTAAAAATTAAACAAACCGACATACAAACATTTTCTTTGGCTCCTATTTCATTTTATAAATAAATATCTCAGACACATTTTTAAAATCTATATTGGGTGTAAAAAGCACTAATATCTTAATTAAATAAAAGACAGCTTCCCACATGGTTATACTTCATGTTAATTTTGCATATAACTTAAACTATGAAGATAATTAACTTTCTAATATTTTTAATAGTTCTTTCTTATTATATTTTAATAGAGTTTCTAGTAACCTCATCGCATCTACCGAGAAATGTTGAGTTTCAATATGCATATTATATAATGTTTGTTGAGAAAACTTATGTTTGATTTAAGCATTATAAGCTCGAATAAACTAGGTCAAAATTACATTACTATTAAAGGTAATTAATTATTATAATAACGACCTCATGTTTGTTCATTAAATATCTTTTGAAAATTGAATAATTCACATATTATTATATTTATGCCTGTCTCTTAGGCGGCGTATTATGTGTTAGTACCTGCCGACCAAGCTTCACTCGGAGTTCTTTTTTGTTATATCGTATTTTTTAGATTAAAAAAAAAACTAAAAACTTAAATAAATACAAAAAAAAAGCAAAACTTTCTATCCGATCGAGAGTCGAACTCGGACACACCTATGATATTAATCTTGCACCTTGGTCGCTTGACCACGATGCTTATTCCTGAGTGTAACATATTATCGAGCATATTCTGCGTAGAATAATGCAAAAGAAAACCGCATGAAAACTCGAAAACACGCGTTTTCCCAGACATGAGACTAATCTAGATCGATTTTTCGCCCCCGAAAGCCCCCACATACCAAATTTCAGCGAAATCGTTAGAGCCGTTTCCGAGATCGCTGGTATAAATAAATAAAGATATAAAGATATAAATATACAAGAATTGCTCGTTTATATATATTAGATTAGATATAGATTACAGTTAATACCCGTTTTTAGTTAAAACGCGCTAACAATTCAACCTACGTTAACCAAGTCCGACCTGTCACATAATCGAAAATCAAAACTTAAAAATAAATAACATTTTATCCAGATGCCATTTTAACTAAGGTTTTAATTAGGCCTAGTCTAAAATTTATTTAATGTAAATATTAAATTTCTAGTTTTAATTAGTGAGTACTAGTTGTATCAAAAGCATTAGTAAAAACTAGTTTTAACTAGAGAAAACGCGTTTTAACTAAAAACGGGATTTAACTGTAACATATACAACTGGACTTTCAATTTTTTATATGGATTATAATTTTTTTTACGGATATTGGATACAAAGCTTACCTTACAGAGTTCAAGAGTAATATGGATTATCCGTAGTCGTTTATGTATACAGGTAAAACCAAACTATTAACATTACATATAACACATACAGCGTATTTATTTGAATGTTTGTCCTTTTTTATATTACTAAACTAGGAATTGCCTATTTTCGCAGTGGCTAAGTTATTAGCAGTAGAATGCCACAGAGTAGTATTTATTCCTGAAAATTAAGTTAAACAGTTATTAGGATGTGTTTTACCACGAAAGATTTAAATATATTGACGTTATTTTATATACTTTTATTTATCACTACAATTATAAGATCGTCCAATAAACGGGAAATAAGATATTGTCAAAAAACTGTTAGAATGCCCTTTTTTAAACGTTGGCGTGAGCAATAACTGTACAAGATCGCAAATTGAAAATACGAAAAGAGCAAATGAAAACCTATAAAAGTACTAGTTTCTGAAATTCGTGTTAACCTTTCCAGGTAATCCTTTTACCACACAGTTCCGGGCTGTATACTTTAACAGCTAATGTGTAAGTTTAACATATTTTATACTGACAAATTAATGTCATGTCAGAGTCGCTGTATTATACAGTATGTACCCCACTCTCGACCTATAGATGACGACTCACCCTCGCTTCGCTTCGGGTTCATCCCTAGACAAAAACAAATCTATCCCACGGGAACCGTACATTTTTCCGGGATGATATATAGCCTATAGCCTTCCTCAGTTAACGGGCTACCAATCTAATTCAAAAAGAATTTTTTAAATCGGATTAGCAGTTCCTGAGATTAGCGTGTTCAACCAACCAAACAAACAAACAAACTCTTCAGCTTTATAATATTATATAGTACAGATAAGAAGAAGTAAAGAAAATATTTTTTCTTATTTTTAATTATAGATATAGCACGTGAATACTCATATTAAGCCTTAAATAAATAAATATTAATAATATTCCATTAGTACATAAGTTTAAATTTGATATTGTAATTAAAGTAATATTAGAATATATATTTCAATACAGATTGGTTTTACCATAATTAATATAGAGCGTTAGGATTTATATGATATTAATTCAATTAGTGTTGAAATCTACAACATATGTTAGTAATTAATATAGGTTCGCCTTCTACCACGATTCTTGATCGATGCATTACCATATTATTATATTAAGACTAATCCATGGTAATATTTAATCTATACATATAATAAAATTGTAACTGTGTCGAATCTGTACATTAAATATTTTTTGGAAAATCTTATTGAAATAGTCATTATTATCGATACAGAGGCCGAATTTATAGTTTTTAAAATTTTTGTCTGTCTGTCTGTCTGTGACCGCATCACGAGAAAACCACTGGACAGATTTTGATGGAATTTGGTTTTATGATAGCTGGTTATCCGGGTCAACATATACGATACTTTTTACTGCGGGAAAATATCTCATCTCTGAGAAATGTATACTAAACTTTAACACGTAACGAACCCGAACCGAGGCAGGGGGAGTTGCTTGTTACTTATAATCAATATTTTTTGTGGTAATGAGACAGTGGTAGCCGAATGAAACAGGGTCAAATCCCGGGGCTCGCACCTCATATATTTTCATGTGCGAATCATTTCCAACACGATTACCATTTGCACGATGAAGGAAATCATCGTGAGGAAACCTGCATGTCTCAGAGAACCTAGCAAGATTTTGAAAGACATGTGAAGTCTACCAACTCACACTTGGCTAGCGTGGTGGACTATGGCCTGATCCCCCCTCGTATTGCAGGGAGGCCTGTGTCCAGTAGTGCGACTTTAAAATGGTCTGGCTACATATATAATTATACAATGTTTCTGCTTGTTCATCTTAAGAACTCAATGAATTTGATACAATTTGTTCCATTATTAAATGAATTTCTATCTACCATACTTATTTTTAAAAGATTTTCTTTTACATATTATTAAAAATAATAGATTGCAAAATATTAAATGGGTTAATATAGTGTTGATTCTTATCTAATTCAACATGCTAGCTACCCAGGATATTTAATGTAGATTACAAATAATGACTTTTTAATTTAAAAAAATACTTCAGCTTTGTGACTTAAGTAATTATTTCACTTCACCACAACTAAATTACTTTTAAAATAATTTTAAAAGTATTCAATCTATGTACCTACCTTTAGAGTTCATATTTTTATTATCACTAATAAATAATTTGTAAATCCTGAAACTCAATAGGAAAAAAAACTCTAAAATGACAAAAAAATATTATGTGCAATCCCAAAGACATACATAGACCTACATGTTAAGCAGTAAACGTGTATGGAACGTTTTGGAATTTTACAAAGTACTATTTCAAATTATTGTAAAATTTATAAAATTTTAAACAATATGCAAAGATATGATTATATATAAAATACTTCAATTCGATGAATAAGTCAAGTAACTAGAGAATATTATTTCTACAATAGTTAAACAAAAGTTTTAGTATTATAGGAAACTAGCGGCTCACCCACGCTTGGCTCGGGTTCGCTTCTAGAAAAACAAAAACAAATCTATCCCATGGAAACCGTACTTTTTTCCGGGATAAAAAGTAGCCTATATTTTATTCCAGATTATAATTTATCTCTGTGTCAAATTTTATCCAGATCCGTTTAGCCGTTCTGGCGTGAAAGAGTAACAAACATCCATGCATCCATACTCACAAACTTTCACATTTATAATATTAGTATAGATATATTATAATACTATAATAGTGTAAGATATACAATGTTTTCCTTGTAAAATAATAAACGAAAGATATCTTATTAACTTAAATAGAAATTGAGTTTCCACAGTAGTTAGAAGTATCATTATTGGCGTAACAAAGGACTTGCTTAATTGTTTAACTTAGTGGTTGCTAACTTGTTGCTATTAACAGTACAAAATAGACTTTTTTTTTCTTTCTTTGACGTTTTATTTATGCATATACTCGTAGAAGATACATGTATAAAATGTATGTATACTTTACTTTTATATTTCACATAGCATTAATGATCCCCCATTGTTTCGCTGTGGTCCATTTAACTGATTACTTACAATAATATCAACGGTTTTTTTTCAATTTAATAAAAATATATTGTCATACTAAAAGTTTGTTTTTGCAATATTACACATATATACATACATATATATATATATATATATATATATATATATATATATATATATATATATATATATATATATATATATATATAATATTTTTGCAATATTTGTTTTTGCAATGACTAACAGAACCCGCGGCTTCGCTTGCGCTAAAACTACAGAAAAAACTTTAAAAATGTAGGTTTCATACTTTCATCCCCTACTTTACCTTCTTACGGTTACGGCGGCTAATTTTACTAAGACTAACGGAACTGCATGTAACATAATACAAGTGCATTCTCTATCTATTTTAATATTATAAAGAGGAAAAATTTTGTTTTTTGTTTGTTTGTTTGTTTGTACCAAATAGACTCCGAAACTACTGAACCGATTTAGATGAAATTTGGTAAAAAGATATTTTGAGACCCTGTAAAGGACATAGGATAGTTTTTATCTCGGAAATCATCCCTTAAGAGGGTGAAAATGGGAGTGAAAATTTGTATGGGGAAGCAACGAAGCAATTCTGGGCTGCTACTGAGTATTTCTCTACAGAAAACCCCCGTTACTGTTTTGGCCCGGATCGGGACGCGAATTCAGGACCTCAAGATCTCAAGCCGTATATGCTAACCACTAGACCAATGTGACAGATAACCTAATTGAAACACACGGAGTCGCAATCAGAAGGTAGACATTTAATCATAAAATACTAGTTAATTACTGGATAGGCCATCAGCAAAATCATTCAACCGCGGAAGTAGTTATCATTTACTACATAATTTTGCGGTCGCCATCGGAAACGAATTGTTCAACGTGGCATCATATTAATCACTTTAGTGTAATTTCAAACGATATTTGATTAGCAATCAAATGAGATTACATTGTTTTAGGTCTCAAATCTGTAGCGAGTTGCTTTGATAATAACACTCATTACTCGATGAGTGGTACTCGATGTTCCGATAATACTTATTGTTATTGATAAATACATAGTAACTGAATATTCTGTTCGAATTTGTACGTAGCGTAACGCGTTCATATGATAACTAATTATTGTATAAATCCAATATCAAAGCGGATATAACTCTGTCTGGCTGTTTGTCATATTTCCATGCCGTAACCGCTGAACTAATTTTGATGAATTTTGGCATAGAGATTCGACATTCAAAAATGTTATAAGGTACCTTTTGTTGAAAAAAAAGCTCATTCTTTTCTCAATTTCAACGGTCACATGACTCGGGAGTGATATAATATGTATCCTCCTATTTACCTAGGGATGAACTTGGGCAAAGCAAGGTTACGTCACTAGTGTTAAATATGAATTTCATTCAATGTTAATATTCTCTTATTTTAAGGGAAAAATGGTATCAAAGTTTCAAATTCTACATTTTTATAGCATATCAAAATTATTTACACTTAAACATTATATCCACTTTTCAAATAAAAAAAAAAACAAAAAGATAAGATACCAATCAAGCGAAATTAGAAGACAAATTTTCATTATTTGTTCATGTCGAATAGGATTGCAAAAGGCAACAGGGAAATATTGCTCTTTCTGGCTCGCGTATAGGATGGACGAAAAATTGTTTTTAATATTTTCTACGTTTACATTCGACATGTTGGACGTATATAGACATTACTCATGTGTGCTTTCTCAATTTAGCTCTTTAAATTAAGTAATTTAAGTATTTTCCGTTGATTTTATGTGATTAAAGAATAAAATTCTGTTACATTATTTTTTCTTTTATATAATGACGAGTAGTAAGACGCGTATAAGAAAATATATTCCCGCTATGTTTCACGCATCATGTTTTCCAAGAAATGATGTAAGATGAATCTGTCATATTATTTTATCTTATCCATCTTAAATTTTAAAAAAGAAGAAATATATGAGTAATAATACGAATAGCCTTAGAACATAGAATCAAAGAATAAAATTATATACATATACAATATACATACATATCTATATAGATAAATAAAATTGAAGTATCTGTTTGTAATGTCAAAATAACAGCTTTATACTAAATGCATATGAAATTATATACGGTACTTATAAGAAAAAGTCATTTTTTTTATTTTTGTCTGTCTGTCTGTCTGTTTGTTCCGGCTAATCTGCGAAACGGCTGGATCAATTTTAACGGGACTTTCACTAGCAGATAGCTGATATTATAAGGAGTAACTTAGGACTTTTATTTTAGAAAAAGAATTAGGGTCTCGCTCAAAAAAGTTAAAACGTACATAGGGACCAACCCGAGCGAAGCGAGGGTGAGTCGCTAGTATAATTATAAAAAGAAGTTTAATGTTCGATCAATTACGATAAAATATTACAAAATACAAAAATAATACAAACAAAATATTATTGGTCTATTATTTTCTAGGTGATTACTTCAACAAAACAAAATATAACGAGCACTTTGGAACTTTTATACGAACTAAAACGTATAAGTCTTAAACATTTTTTTTTATATATATTTTATTATGGACCAATCTATAATATTTTTCTTTCCTGGGTTCGAGTCCCGGGTCGGGCCAAGCTTAGTTATTGAGTCTTTCTGTATAGTAAGCCTCAGTAACAGCCCGGAGTTGGGAAGTTGGCGGTGTTTCACCCCCGTGCCTCGGAGAGCACGTAAAGCCGTCGGTCCTGCGCCTTAACTCTCACTGGTCGTGTCGAGTAGTCGTCCCACCGGAGTATGAGAGTGACAGGAATAGAGAGTGCACTTGTGTCTGCGCGTACATTTGTGCACTATAATATCTCCTGCGCAGTTGGCTAGTCTCAATGAGATTGGCCGCCGTGGCCGGAATCGGTCAGGAGGACATTATATTATTATATTTTTCTTTATGTAATTTTGTTTGTAACTTTAAAATTTAACCGATCAAAATTACGTAAAGTGGTTAGTGTAATAAACTATAAAGTTTGAAATAAACGGTAGGATAGTTACAAAGCCAAGAGCAAGTAAACAGGTACAACTAGTCTAGATCAAGAAGCTGTGATGCATAGTATCTGCAAGTGGATTAGAAACAAAGTTGGAACGTAGTTGATTGCTTTGCGACCACACTAGAGAGAAGTAGCCCATTGATTTCTGAACATTTTGCTAAGTTGTTACTCACTGCAAACAGCGTCAGTTAAAATTATATACTTACATCTCCTTAATGATGTAATATTTAGTGGAGTGAATGGAGCTGTGTATGACGTCTTTACATCAGAAATTTTAATTTAAAATGACACGTCTGAAGCATACTTCATACATTCTAAGACAGTTGTCAACATAATATGACAATTAACAACTACGAGTAGGTACAATCCATACTAATATTAAAAATGTGAAAGTTTGTGAGTATGTATGTACGGATGTTTGTTACTCTTTCACGCCAGAACGGCTGGACGGATCTAGATGAAATTAGGCACAGAGATAGATTATAGTCTGGAATAGCACATAGGTTACTTTTTATCCTGGAAAAAGTACGGTTCCCGTGGGATAGACTTATTTTTGTTTTTCTAGAGGTGAACCTAAGCGAAGCGAGGGTGAGTCGCTACTGCGAGTGAGAAAGTAATAAAAACATTTTTCACAAATAAATTGAAATTACTAGAAAATATCCGAATTTTTGAATAGTAGAATATTCTTTGTTGATGCATATGAATAGGACGACAGTATTTCGATAGGATGGCAGTCGGATTTCGGAGCTAAGAAAAGATTAAAGAGAAATACGTAAAAGTAAAAAAATGAAGTAAAGTCATAGTGCAAGCGTAACTTGTGGTGGAAAATAGTGAAAATAGAGTTAAGCCACTACATGTGTTTGTGAAAAAAGTGACTCTTGTAAACTAAAATCAATAAAATATCCACAGTGCAAAAGACGTACCTACTTTAATTTCCGATCTCCAAACTCATAGAACAAGGATAATTTTGCTATCTAACTTAATATAACTGCTTCGATATAGATCCTGAGGTCAGATCCAGAGGCCCTTGGTTCAAGTCCCGGTTCGATTCAAGTTTAATTATTGAGAAAAGAAAAGTTAAGAAAATTTAAGAAATCCGGAGTCCGGAGCCTGAACCACCTCGCCTCGGAGAGCACGTAAAGCCGTCGGTCCTGGTCTCTCACTGGTAGTGTCGAATTATCATCCCATCGGAATATATAAGTCTACACGTACACTTGTGCACTATAAAATTTCCTGCGCAGTTGACTAGTCTTAGTGAGATTGGCCGTCATGGCTGAAATTGGTCATGAGGAGTTCGTCATGTTGATTGATTTATAACTTTGATATATGAGCTTAATTTAATGCAAGAAATATTAGCTTATATAATGACTATGATGAAAATGGTATTCCATATAATATATATAATATAACAATAATTTTTACAGTGATTTTTATTGCATGATCTTTATTTGTTTCGTTAAACATATTGTTTACTATGAATGAAAATCGTCTTTGATACAATATAACTCACGTAACAAAAAGAATTTGTCCGCTAAATCTTTCCAAATGGCGAGGTACATTTTTGGTTAACGTTTTCCTTTTATTTAGTATGATCTGTTTTCCTTTGTTGATGCTCTTTTTCATTTGTTTAGGGAATAAAAGTGATACATTGAATAACAAAGGTATTGTGTATGTTTGTTTAGTACCGTCGTATAAATTAAAGAATTAATTTATAATAAAAACTGTTAATTTTTTCTAGCAATTTTGGGTTGTTTTACTCTCTCATCAATTCATATTTACAATAATCTCATTTGAATCATCAATCTATGCATATTATGTATATCTATACAGATAAATAAAATTGGAGTGTCTGTTTGTAATATTAAAATAACCGCTTTTTACTAAATGCATATGGATGTATACATGGTACATATACCAAAACAACATTTTTTAAAAATTTTGTTTGTCTGTCTGTCTGTTTGTTTGTCTGTCTGTCTGTTTGTTCCGGCTAATCTCTGAAATATTCGAATATCCGAATTTGATGGGACTTTCACTGGCAGATAGCTGATGTAATAAGGAGTAACTTGGGCTATTTCTTTTTTTTTAAATAAGGTCCCATGACAAAAAAAATTAAAACCACATTAACTAACTAATTTTGTTTTGGGAAGCAACCTAGGGACGAACCCGAGCGAAGCGAGGGTGAGTCGCTAGTTAATATTATAAATAGTAGAGGAATCCATATCCCTACTAATTTATATTATAAATGTGCAAGTTTGTGAGGATGGATGGATGTTTGTTACTCTTTCACGCCAGAAAGGCTGAACGAATCTGAATGAAATTTGGCACAGAGATAGATTATAGTCTGGAATTGCACATAGGTCACTTTTTATCTCAAAAAATGTATGGTTCCCGTGGGATAGATTTGTTTATGTCTAGGGACGAACCTGAAACGAGGCAAGGGTGAATTTTTCATATGTCTATCCGTTCGTTAAACCAATTTTGATGATTTAATTCCAGTGTGCCTAAGAAAGGATATACTCTACATGAGAATAAATTCTAAAGAACTTAACGAAGTGAGATGATAAGTTTGTTTAGGAAATCGAGTAATAAGTTTGGATAAATTCATGTACTGATAGGCGATGTACTGATAAAACAAACATTCAAATATTTTACCTTTGTAAAACAGTTCAACTTAGACAGTTTGAAGATATGTTTTTTAATATATACGCAAATACCGCTTTTCTTTCTTGACAACAAATAACTTTAATAAAAGTATTATTTATGTTTATTAAAAAACAGCAATTTCTAGCTCTAATATTTTTGCAATTTAATTATTTTAATTACTTCAAGTAATCACTTAGAAGATGATCACGCAACAATTTGATAGCGACAACCAACAAAATGCTTTAATGAAATACAAAAAACTCAATTTATGGTAGGGGTTTTCTAGTTATATATCAGTACGAGTGTACCGATTATTATTATTTAAGTCAACCTGATTATCGACTACAGACTAAACCGTCTAAAATAAGTCCAAAGTTTTTAAGGTTTCCTAGTGCCGTGCCTGGTCTCGCTATTAACTGTAGACGCCGTATAGTTACGTATATGTAGTAGTTGTAGAAACATATAGTGTCCTAACAAAAACTTAAATTAAGATACTTTTACATCGTTTACACCCCGTTACTAACGTACCATACACATTTTAGTAACTTTATCGTTATCCCGAAATAAAAAGCCTACGACACAAAACCTATAACCTTATTCGTTGATTCGTGAAAGAAATGCTAACAAACATATATTCGCATCACACTGCTGATATAATAAATGCTAACAGATATAGATATGCACATAAGCTACTGTTAAGAATAAAATTTGCCAAAACGTGCCTGTATATTTAATATTATAAATAGGTACATAAAGGCACGTAGAGACGCACCAGAGCGAAGCAAGGATCGGTAACGAATATTACCGATTACTACTGTAATTTAACATTTATTTAAATATTACATATTATATTATACTATATACTTAATTTAATAAAATACCATGTAAGATAATTGAGCGTGACGTCACTATCTTTGGTATCAATTAAGTAATAGACACATAAAACGTATGCGATTCAACAGTCCGAGTAAATTGCGTAGTGTTGTCCAGTTACGCACCTGTCTATGCAGCGAGAGACTATTCCGAAGTTAATTACCAACACTTGACACCTACTGTCGTGCCCACTACCTGTTAGCTAATTGACGCTGGGACGAGTCGACAACCTAACCAGGCCAGATTTACCGCGCATTTTCCTCTTTGATTGTTAGTTTTTATGACGGAAAAAATGTTTTATTTTGCTTTATAGATTTTAACAATGTACAATAAAAATTATATTGATAAAATATATGCATTGAAGCACTTAGGGTAATATTTTGTGGACTTTTTCTGTATAAAACGTTAGGTAAAGCGCAGTGTCAAAGCTTCACGTTTCATATAAAATTCCGGAACGAATTATAAAAAATTCAAACTAGCTATATCAATCCTTGTGCTGCATACTCATTTCTTTCTACTTCAAAAGTATAGAATAAAGGACACTAAAAGTCTATATCTAAATACGTTCTCTTAAAGATGCAATTGTAAAAAAATAGAATGAAATAAATATCTTAAAAACTCATGACGACGATGACACATATTTATTATTTACTCAATTTTATATAATTAATAACTTAAGGATATATAAAATAATATCATATAATACACAATAACGAAAACTGCATATCCACTCACCGAATCATGAACTTTGTCCATGAATTAGTATATTAATTTGATTTCATTATATCAATATACTAATCTTATGCTATGTTATGTTCTGTTTTATCTCAGAACCTATATAGAGAAATCAATAGAGAAGACGGGTTCGAGAGAGAAGACCACGGCTCGGAAAAAGTAGAGTAGGACGTCCTCCATCTAGATGGAGCGACAATATACGTAAAGTTACTGGCAGCGGATGTGTAGAGCTGAAGATCGAGCTCATTGACGTACCATAGAAGAGGCCTATATCCAACAGTGGACGAAAGCAGACTGATTATGATGGTGATGCTGTTTAAAAAACAAAGTAATAGACCTTAAAGTTTATTATAATGGTAAGGAATAAAGAAAATATTTTCATACATTTGTTCATTAAAGGTTTTTTTATCAATTACAAACTTCTCTTTAAAGTGTTTTAGTTTCTACTATCCTTCCTTTGTATTTTCTTTTAATTAATAATTTTTCAAGTAAAAATTTCAATGGAAAAGGAACAAGTATTTTTCTTAAAAGCGTTCAGCATCAAGTAAAAATAAATATTTTTTGTATAAAAGAATACAAAAAAATTCTTATATTTACAGTTTACATTTTTAAGGGACACGCTAAAATATTAAGGTAGAAATTAAGAAATGAGTCCCATAAGACCTACAAAAAACCGACGTTAATGGACACATTGATGAATCAACCCACGCGAGCGCTCGCCTCCAAGCGAATGTAAAGAAACTTCTAATTTAATAAATGCTTACAAAGAAAACTAAATTAATTCTCGGCGGTATTTACGGGTTTTATCTTATAAAATTTCAAAATAATAGAATTTAGAATAAATCAATAGAAGATACTACAATAAATATACCTGGCAATGGAAAATTTTGATATTCAAAACGTACTGACGTTCAATTTTTTTTTATTACTAGATAGGCTTACGCTTGACGACAATCAGCGCTGGGAAGCACTCATGAGGTCTAGGTTGGAGCACGCTTGCCTAGAAGATGCCTTTTCACTCTTGCTCTCAAGGTACTCATATTATAGGTGGCAGGAAACACGGATGCTGGAAGGGTGTTTCAGAAACGTTGAACTAAAGCGTTCAGTGTGAGTTGGTTAGATTTCTGCCACGTAAGGATAACAAGATTTATAATACATATAGTATGTAAAAAATATTGAAGTAATATTTTCTTTTAGTTTGCGAAAATTACAATTTATGATGTCCATTACCCACATACTTATACCAGCTTAAAATAAATACAAAAATAGCTTAGCTAGCTTTAACCAAACAAAATTTAAGATACACCCTTCTGTAAACGGTTCCAATGTGAATTCAACACGCGATGGTGAATCTTTAGAGATAAGGACCACCTTTATCCCTTTCATGTCTCACTTGCAACCATTTTTCACGCTTTTGTTGAGCCCGCAATAGGGTGCTGACGTAAACTATCCCTTCTTAGGAGTAATGACTAGAATTGGCATCAAGAAAATTTTCGAAGATTTATGATGAAATATTATAACAATCTAGTAAAAATATTCATATATATACAGATTGTATAATATGTATATAAGCTTAAATATTGCTCAACATATCTGGCATGCACTAAGCATAACATAAAAGTCACAAGTTCGATTACCCACATGAGATATATTATATTTTGTTTAATTATTATATATCTTGTTTAATTGAACCACTGTTTTTGCCTCGTATTGGTGAATATGGAAAATAAATTTCATTTTATCGCATTAAAATATTTTAAAACATAATGGCAAGTTATCATGACTGACTTAGAATGAATAATTAGAAATATAAAAATTCATTTTGTATTAAAAATAAACTTAAAATACATTCATGCCACTTCCAAATCGTCAATCCGTTAAACATTCCTGCTGTTGTTCGTTTAATATATCATTTTAGAATCCTGCAACGGACCCTTTTGCACTACAGTTAGGGGATATTAAGCAAAATGAATGTATTTGAAGTGCTGACAAGCATAATCCGGAAACTTTTTTTGATAAAATGCATACATAAGTTTTTGAAAAAACAAACAAATAAGGGGACTTAGTTAAGATTTCATTCTGCAATAGTTGAAGAATAGAAATCTAAAAAAAATATATGAGGATGACATAGTCATGTCAATACAACTTTTTAACTTTTACTATTCTCCAGAGAGTTTATAATGACATCTAAGCCGAATAATACAAAATTTTAAATGTATTTGTTTTATAACTCACTAGCGACTTACAATCGCTTTGTTCGGGTGCGCCTCTAGGTACGTTTTAATTTTTTGAGCGAATTCCTAATTCTTTTTCTAAAATAAAAGTAGCCTAAGTTACTCCTTATAATATCAGCTATCTGCCAGTGAAAGTCCCGTTAAAATTGGTCCAGCTGTTTCGGAGATTAGCCGGAACAAACAGACAGACAGACAGACAAAAAATTTAAAAATTGTGTTTTTCTTATAAATACCGTATATAATTCCATGTACATTTTGTATAAAGCTGTAATTTTGACATTACAAACAGACACTTCAATTTTATTTATCTTTATATATGACCTCAAGTTGAAAACTATCCACTTTCGTTTTTCGTCATAAAAAGCAATTAATTTTACATACAAAATGGGAAGATACTTTTGTAAACGTATATATTTACACGAATAAAGAGAAAGAGTAACACATGTCGCTTATTGGAAATTCTTGAATATATAATTAGAGCATATCTTGAAAGTGAAAGAATAATTTTTTGGCTTGATATAGCAAATTTAACAAAAACATCTAAGTGTCACCAGCATATGACACGCACGTTCCTATAAATGATTGATGAGGGATGTGTTCAGCTCACTCATCTCAATATCAACGCTTCTTCCAGTGATCTATGTAGATGCAGTAAAGGCAAGTCGAACGATTAAAATCTTCGGGCACACGGATATCAGAACTTTCCAAAATTTTCTACACCAAATTTTATAACATTTCCGATTTAATCTATAACATAGAAATATAGTGATGAATCTTAAATTATACTACCTATGCCTAATAGATTTTTAAATTAATATCATCTTGATGCCATGGCTATTTAGTCTTTGTAAGTCCTATTAACTCGAGGTATATTATGAATTTCAAAACATGTATTTTATTAAGGTACTTCCCTTCATACTATTTTTCGACGGTCTATATAATATAACTAGCGACTCACCCTCGCTTCGCTCGGGTTCGTCCCTAGGAACGTTTTAACGGTAAGTATAGAATGTACAGACATAAATTTGTTTTTATTAAAAAAAGCTACTTACCCTCGCTTTGCTCGGGTGCGTCGCTAGGTACGTTTTAATTTTTTTGAGGACGACCCTAATTCTTTTTCCAAAACAAAAGTAGTTAGTTACTCCTTATAACATCAGCTATCTACCAATGAAAGTCCCATCAACATCAGTCCAGCCGTTTCGGAAATTAACCGGAATACACAAACACAGATAAAAATTAAAAAAATGCGTTTTTCTTATTAGTACCGTATATAATTATTTCATATGCATTTAGTAAAAAAAACTATTATTTTGACATAACAAACAGACACTTCAATTTTATTTATCATCATAGATATGACCCGATTATGTGTATAGTCTATTTAGTTAAACAAAAGCATTAATTTATCCTCTCCAAAAATTTGGGTGTATATTTTTTTGCGTATGTAATAAATACTATCGACTTACCTGTGTTCTGAGATAGATACATGGCTATCGCGGTATTTTCTGTGGGCCTTTTAAAGACATACAATTTTCCAGTACATTGTTTTGATGTATATCTTAATGTCTAGGGAACCGCTTATCATATAAGTGTACAAAAACACTTTTTTTGATAAATAAAATAGTTCAGCCATTTTGTTCAAACTACTTACAAATTATATACAGAAGCCTTCCTTGTTTATCGATTTTTCTATTAGTGAAAACCGTATCAATATTCGTTGCGTGATTTAGAAGAAGTAAGTGGAGAAACAGATATAGGCAGACAGCAACTTTTTTTATACTATTTATAGACGAGAATTTTAGAGAAAGAAATTTTACACTTTCCTATGAAAATGTGAGACTTTACCGCACTAAATTATTAATTATGTTGAATTTTAACCCTGCTCTTAATAGTTTTGTGTAATAAACCATTGACATTTTTGTATGAAAGAAAACTTGACCGAGCCAGTTATTGAGTTATCCTGTGGGAATAAGAGTTTTTCCTTTAGTAAAAGGTATCCTAAATGTTGAGTAATTAGTTATGTTTGTGTGAAAGGTAAACAAACATATAGACAAATAGACAACAGACAATTTTTTTTTTCAATAACTATTGTTTTGGGGCCTGTATTCTGGATACGTAACGTAACGGTAATTGATTTATGTTTCTCGATATTTTCATTATTTTAATATACCTACTCTGATGAAATGAATTTAATACACTGTACCGCTTGTATGTACTTACTTTCTGGCCCTTAAAGTATCTTCAACAAGCAAAACTTTATAATATTCCGTCATAAAGTTTTTAATATAAAACTGTAGTTATTCTATGTACATAGCGCATTACACTTTTATCGTAAATCTATTAAGTCCTTGAGAACACGGCAAAGCATCATTACAACCCGTATAGGTATTGTAGTGTTTCGTGCAAAAATAAACATTTCATGCTCTTTAGAAATAAAATCATAATTTTTGCACACAATTTATTTACTCGTAGTATGTAGCTTTACACGGGTAGGTACTGTTGAAGCAATAAATGTTTTTGACGTTAGCTTAATGATGTGCGTTATAATTTTATTATGTCGAAATGATCTCTTCCGTTGATTAATCATTATATTTATTTTGTTTAAATACACCATAATAATTTTACGTGTTAGTATTTTCCAGACGTGACATACAATTGCATGGGTAAAAAGTAGTAGAGAATGTAGCTAATTTCTTTATATTTCCTTTGGTTTTATCCTACAATAGATGTAAGTTCTCTTTAAGTCTTAAAAGATCCGCTAATTATTAAACACTATTTGTGAATTATATACACATAAGTTATTGTATAGCACATATCATTATAATATACCCAGCGGGACTCGAACTCCCAACCATCCTCATAGAGGTAGTTTAAATACAACCTTCTTCTATTATTCTGTGTATCTATTATTAACATATAACTAACAAAAGATAAATATATCCAACAAAATTAAATATTCTAAACTTGCCAACGAAGCTTCCGAATGAAATTTTAATGCCTCTAATTACAGACTATTCAAACTAAATTCCCTTAAATTCAACAATAATTTTAAAACAACGAATATTGAATACTATTTAGTGTACGAATGTCGCTTCAATATGAGTGAGAACATAATGTGCCATGCATAATTAACAAAGCCACTGGTTTTAATGAAATTTGTAATAAAATTGCCATTATACAGGCTCTAGTGCTTTTATTTTACTTTGTAGGCTATTGAAATAGGCGAAATGTCCCATTATCATTATACATGCAAAATAGGGTATTATGGCGGACGGTAGTAACGATATAGAAATATTAAACGGATTAGGATGAATAAAATCAATGCGAGTAGCATTCCACATTAGTAATGCTTGAATACAATAAACAAACAAACAAGAATTATCGATTATTTACTTTAGTGCCAGCGTAGGTATTAATGCCTAGATCTAAAATTAGGGTTATCAAATGAGTTTTACCTTTCATAAGCTACTTACCCTCGCTTCATTTTAGTGTTTCACTGTAATGTAGGTACTTAAGGGTAGCCTATGTGTTACTATAAGTCATAGTGTTTTGGTGCAAATTGATAAATTTTATCCAAATCCGTCTTTTCGTCTTCGTTTCAGATTCAGACCTACACACATAAAAACTTTCGGTTTTATAATAATAATTCGATTAGTAATATATAGATATACCATGTCTAACGATGCCGTATCGGCTTATGCACATCATTTTTTCCTTATGATGATTTCCTCGGAGTTCGAAAGTTCCAGCGTAGGAAATATGTTCCAGGTTCCTAATAATTGTACTACATATGTATACTAATATTATAAAGCTGAAGAGTTTGTTTGTTTGGTTGAACGCGCTAATCTCAGAAACTACTGGATGGAATTGAAAAATTATTTTTCGTTGGATAGTCCATTTATCGAGGAAGGCTTTAGAATATATATCATCCCGGAAAAATGTACGATTCCCATGGAATAGAGTTGTTTTTGTCTAGAGACGAACCCGAAACGAAGCAAGGATGAGTCGCTAGTATTATATTAAACGTCATATCTGTGCTATTAAAGACCACCTCCGGATATGTAATATAGTATAAGCTAAGCAGAAAATCTATGGTATTCATAACGTCTACCCTGTAAAGAAAAGTTAAAGGATAAAATAGAAATAAATGAACTAAGATAAAGACGAACCTATTTATATAACTAAAATAATGTAGTGTAATAACTGTAAATTTAGTATTCGAAGTCAAAGACCTCAAATTTGGTAAATAAATCTATAAATCTACTGTGGTACTCCAACGTATCTGATCAGCGCTTACTGTTTTACTGCACGATAAATGGTTTTCTTGCTGAAGCACATTGTTTGCTGACCGCTACTCGTGTTTATAGCCTAGAAACACCGACACACTGCTAGTAAAGACGATTTATTTATACTTTCCTTTCACCTTTACTAATATATTAAGCTTAATCGCTACGAACTAAATTTATTATTTTTTTATTAAATAATAGACAATTTAACATTGTTTTTCTGATTTAACTAATTATAACAAACAATAAAAAAAACAAACAGACAAACATAGAACCTCCTCCTTTTTTATAATCGGTTGAAAAATATTATTAAACTACAATGTTTTAAATAACAATAATATTCGTGTAAATCTAAGAAAGTATTATATGAACTTTATACGAACGTTATCGATACATTTATTGTATTTAAATAATATTAATAATCATAAAAAATATTTTACACTAGCGACTCACCCTCGTTCCGTTCGGAATTGTCCTTAGGTACGTTTTTACGGTTAATATAAATTTCTCAGAGATGAGATATTTTCCCGCCGTTAAAATTATCATTAGCTGTTGTAATACCAAATTTCATCAAATTTTTTCCAGTGGTTTCTCGTGATGCGCTCCTAGGCAGACAAAGAGATAAACAAAAATTCCAAAGACTATAGATTCGGCCTCCGTATCGATAATAAAGACTATTTAAATAAGATTTTCCAAAAAGTACAGATTCGACTCAGAATTTTATTATATTTATAGATAATACAAAGTAAAAAATGTAATGCAAAATTATTTCACAAGAACTAAAATTATTAGACTTTTCTAAAATGCTAGAATATTTTTATTTAACTCATTTCACATTGAAGATATTTTAAAAGCTTAATTTAAGCGACCCTAAAGTGCTTTTCAGTGCTTCTGTCTATTCGTTTTACCTTTTACCAGTTCACGGCGAAGACATAGTTTTAATTGGACTCCTTCCGCTTTGTTAAAGATTCTTAATTGAATATTTTTCTTTTTAATTTAAAAGAATTTAATTTAATACTTTATCAGCCATTCTTAACGATGCACAAACATTTATATAAATCTTATATCTTATATTATAGTAGCGACTCACCCTCGCTTCGCTCGGGTTCGTCCCTAGGTTGATTCCCCATACAAACTTTCATCCCTATTTTCACCCCCTTAAGGGATGATTTCCGGGATAAAAAGCATCCTATGTCCTTCTCAGAGTCTCAAGCTATCTTCTTACCAAATTTCATCTAAATCGGTTCAGTAGATCCAGAAATTACCCCTTCAACCACACAAAGTCACAAACTTTACCTCTTTATAATATTAGTGTAGATTATATAATATTATTACATATAGCAAACACAATAACTTCAACACCGTGCATAACACCGTGCTATAACTTACCTAGAGCATACCATAATTATTATATTGAATAATATATTTTAGAGAGCAAGAATTAAGAATTTACCTACTGTAGGAATCAAACCTGCAAGCTTCTTCCTAAATAATAAGGACACATGCCTTTAAGCCAGTAGGCATCATAGTCCTATAACATTTTTTCTGAGACGAGATTACGCAATGAGGATGCTATGAATGGGGTTCCGAACATTGATTAACTTAACTAAAGGTTACGGAAGGGTAGCAAAAACTCAATTAAAACTTAGCTTATACGTACATACGTGAAGAAACTCCATCAGCGTGGCTTTGTCTCGGATTACTTGTTTTCCGCGTAAACTGTTGCTTACTTGCAATTTACGACTTTGAACTAATTGTATGTTTTGCAGAACGCGATTGGTAGACAGATAATATATTTTTTTATAAAACCGTCAAGACTCACACTTTTTTACGTTAAAATGTAAAATGAAAGTATTTCTGACTCATTTTTAAAAGAAATTATTTATTTTATGCCTAAAAGTGAAATGGACTATGAAAAAATATTTGCGACATGTTAAGTAGCTTACCTCGAGCGTTTTTAGGGTAGTACCGAACATTTATTCATATTTTCTTTTAAATACTTTTGTAAAGTTTTATCAAAACAGGTGAACAAATATATTTTCTGCGTCAAGTACCTATAATAGTAAATATGAAGTAGTATTCTTGAGTTATCAAAAAGATAAATTGAAATTGCGCAGATTTTTGAACTCTCCTATAATAATCATTACCGAAAATACTTACTACTCTGGAAACACCGATCACTTTATTCAATCACTTTGTATTTAGTGACCAAATCTAGTGACATCTAAGTATTAATCACAAGAGAAACGTAGCATTTGAAGGAATTCAATGGTCGGAGATTCGATACCGTAACATAAAATGATCAGACTAAGCTGCCTGTTACGCCGTTCACATCTTATTTTGACTTTTGAACCTAACTTTATATAAATATAATTCCTTTAAAATATTTTATTCAAAATAATATTTTGTAACTATTACACGTAATGTTCATGATTTATAATTATTAAATACATGTATGTGATAATTATAAATCATGATTATTAAAAACCTATGAATTATAAAAGTATATAACATAACTATTTCAAAAAAGATTTTGCTGTAAGTTTTCATAATTTATATAATCATATAATAAAGTTCGCAAACTAGTGGCTTGTACTCTGTAATAGGTTCATAGTTAAAGTCTTCGGCATGTTCGCTATGTTTCTATCTAAAATAAACATTTTCAACAAGTTATGCGATGTGCGGGGTACGCTTTTGGCGGGCGCCCAGGGCGAAGTTCCTCTACAAAGAATTCGCCCCAAAGACCCGAGTTCGGCTTAGAGTTCGCAAATGACACCGGCGAGACCGTGATAATTCACAAGCTAATGTCAAAGTTGGGAGTTGTTTGAAATTTTTACCCACATAAAAAAGTTCTATTATTCTCTCCCGGTTTTCGATGCTCGGACCTCGACTAGTGATGCACGTTATATTATCGATAAAATCTTACTAATCTTATAAATGGGAAAGTTTAGACGTTTGGATGTTTGTTACTCAATCACATCAGAAAGGCTGAAATGATCTGAACGAAATTTGGCACAGAGATAGATTATAGTCTGTAATAGCACATAAGCTACTTAACCCTATCCCGGAAAAATGTATGGTTACCGTAGATTTGTTATTGTATTTGTAGAGGCGAACCCGAGCGAAGCAAGGGTGAGCCGCTAGTAATTATCTATATTAAAAAAATATATTGTTTTTTATTATACGTATATATAGTGCCATAGTATATAAAATATTAATTTTACTAACGGCCTACCCTCGCTTCGCTCGGGTTCACCTCTAGGTAAGCAAAAACAAACCTATCCCACGGGAACCGTGTATTTTTCCGGGATAAAAAGTAGCCTATATATTATTCCAGACCATAATCTATCTCTGTCCCTTTCATCCAGATCCGTTGAGCCGTTCTGGCGTGAAAGAGTTTACAAACATCTATACTCACAAACTTTCACATTTATAATATTAGTATAGATTGTATGTTTATTTGTTTTTAGCATATGCTTTCCTTAAGTATTGATTTCATTACGATTAAACCTTAATGATCTGTATGTATGCACTAGAGAACGTTTCTGCCCTGGTTCTATCAATGTACAACAGATGACACTCGATTTATACCTGGACTAAGCCCAATCTCTCTAACTATAAACATTATTCACTCTAACTGTAAATATTATTTATATTTAACTAGGTAAAATATTATTCTCATACAAAATATATTACCAAAATATCATTTCAGCTACATTGAATTCAACATATTGTGTCGGACTTCTCACATGCCTCGCTTAAATGGCGAAAAGCAAACACCTAGTAGCCCTAAGGCATTTGTCAACTTCGCATACAATGCACTCGTGTATTACTCGTGTACTGCGCTCTTCGGACAAAGGAGTTTTGTAACAGAATAACAGTTCCTGTATCTAACATGCTCAAACTGAGGGGTCACGTGAAAATATGAACACATATCAATGTAATTACTTAAAATAACGAAATTTTCTTGAATTAAAATTGGTTGATGTTTATTTTCACTTTAATATGTAATTTCATTTAGCAATATAATAAGAAAGCTATACCTACTTATATATATTTTAATGTGTCGTATATACTGCGCCTACTGTTAATTTTTTTTCTAATTTTAGGAAAAGAAATGACTGAAACTCATCACTCAACTAACTCAACATTAGGAATTGGTTATTTTTAACCACTATTTAAAATAAATTAAATAACATCATATTACTTTGAAATAATTTTATTGAAGGGAAATATGAATATAATTAGATACATTTTGTTAATATTAAAATGATGCATTTCCATCCTCTACCTACTAAAAGTGACGATACTTAGTGCAGCACTTTTTATTTGGCTGTCAAAGAAATAGGATAATATTTATATGAAAATGTATGTACTTGTACATATACATATTTCTTTAGCACACTCGGAATTAGATCTTCCTAAATTCATATTAATTGTGGTAGTGACAAAAGGTATAATTATAATTCAATTTACAGTTTTTAATAGGATCCTACTTAAATATGAATATAATGGCTAATGTTCATATTTAACCACTACTTAGGTACTTTACCTTCCCTGATAAAAAAAAAACTAATATCGAATCCGCGACCTCAGCGACCTCATTCCACTCATCCATATGGTACTTTTAAAATTTAAAATCCAGCTTTTTATCAAGCGATAAAACTTAGTTATCACACCAAAGACAAATCAAGTAGAATTTGAAGGATTAAGAAGAAAGTTTTTTCCAAGATATCTAAAGCCTCCAATGTTTCTATAAAAGAACTTGGCATAAACTTTTGCTTCCTGGAGCTTTATTAAATGCTTTTATTTTGCGGTAGATAAAAGTATGTTTCTATAACGCTATGTAGGTTTTCTTTCATAATTTCTTGGCTTCCTCGCTTAAGTTGCTTAGTAGTTTGTATTTTGTTTTTGTTGCATTAATACTGCAGTGGAAATAGTAAAAGGAAATGTTATATAAAGTGTTTTATTTTTTATAACACTTGTTGATAAAAAAAATGAGTAAATTGAATAAATAGAGTAATTGTAATTATTATTAATCCAAAAGGAAATGACGTTGGAATTACTAAAAAAATATAAGAAAAATAAGTCATTCCTTATTACGTATCGTACGTGAAAATATGTATACGAATATATACTACTTATACTAATCTAAAATATTTATATTATGAGGAAACCACATAACATATTTTTGTTTTTCATTACATATTTTTTATTTTCATTTAATAATGTACATAAAAAGGAAAGAATTTCTGCAAACACCAATCCTCTTACATCAGTATGCAGAGTACGCGTGTGGATATACAAAACACTCACTGAGACTCAAAGCACATTTTTTGATCCCGATCGTTATTCAAGTCTCATATTTACGAGTACGTCTTGGCATTTTAAAATTAGGTTGTAGGTACTTAAAGCTGATTTGGATATATAGTCTTCAATAACTTTTATTTATATCCGTATGAACACTATCCGCTCGATAATGGACCATGTACGGGACTTAACAGGACACGGGGAAAAAATAAAACCGCGTGCCAGGACAACATGATAAGAAGTATATTCATTTTACGAAACGACCCACACGGAACAAAAAAAAATGAAAATGAACTGTGAGTGGTTCAAAATTCGTTGCTTTAAAAAATCATCAGGCGCTCGAACAATGATTAACTTTAAAAATAACTCAATGAAACAGGAAATATTTCTGTGTTTCTAATTAAGTAATACTAATTTCTAAATAAATAAAATAGAAGAGTAAAATTATTTAAGTAATCGTTTAATATTCTATAAATTATTTCGTTCGAAATACAAAATCATTTAATAACTCGATTACTGCACCACTATCGGGCAATACTTGCTCAATTACATTTTTTTTAACATGAAGATTTATAAGAAGAAATATTTTTTCCCATTTTTATTATTTCAACTGAATTTCACTAGTTCTTCTCAAGACTAGGGTAGGCTGTAATTTTTAAATAATGAAAGAAAATTTTGAATTGAAGTGAATTCAAATTATTCTAAATAACTCTATTACTATCAATCGATCGTTGATCTATCTGCTTATGTTATGTCAAAGCCTCACCGCAATTGGATGAATGTTTAAGGCACGCATCGATGATCAAAAATACATAATATTTTTTGTATAAATATAAAATGAAAAAGAAAAACGTGTTATTTTATAAACAATTGTATGCTAACATAAATAAAAATTAATATTTTTTTAGATATTTATGACTGTTAAAATTAATTAAAATTAACAGTAATTTTATACGGCCTTCCAATATCTAACCTATTGTTATAGATTAATATAACATAATACATATACTAATACCATTTTCTAGTGGTCCTCTGATAGTTGATAAAAAAACTGCAAGAGAGTTGAAACCTAGAATCCAGTCTAAAAAAAATTTACACGATTACTAAAATTATTTAATTTTCTATTCTATATACAATCAAATAATACATAACTATATAAAATATATGTAAACAAATATAATTTAGTAATAATAATTATTATTTCGATTTGGCAAAAATCCCATCTGCTTATCTAGACTTTTGTGTAAGAATCCATCGTAATATAAGCCAGCGAGAGGTCTAAAGCCAGAGTTTACATATGAATTTCTTGCCGGTGAAAACCTTTGCCATCGATCATCGTACGCGGGCGGCAAGTAAGGTTCATTTGTATGAAAATTTGTCGTTATTGACAACCTGTCTAAATTTTGGTAATACCTAGGAGGCGGGTAAAAACTATATTTGTCTGTAGATGGTAAAGTCGTCGGAAAGTAAATGTTATTTTCTGTTGAGTTTGAGTCATTGCTGTTATTTTCTTTTGTAATATTTTTCGATTCACCGAGAGTCGGCAAGCTAAAGTTTTGCAATTTATCTTCCATATTAGGTACAGTCAAATTATTTTGAAAAGGGGATATAGTGATTGATAATGTACTTAAATTATTATTATTATATATTGCTGTTGGATAAGGACCAAATGCTTTTGTGGTGGTATTCGCTGTTTCTATATTTTCTACGGCAGTATCAGTTGTAGAATACGGTGTGCTATTCAAATTATCATCGGTTTCTGATGATTCTTGACTGTTACTATTCATTTCGTTTAAATCTATTTGTTTAAATGTGTCATTTTCAGAAGATGATAAATAATTATTCTTACTATGAATTTCTGAATTATCGTCAACTTTTAAAGATAAGGGTAAATCATCATCATAATTATCGTCATTAGTTTCATTATTTTCATCTTCAGTGATATTTTTAATAAGTTTGGCTGGAGCAATTTTTTGGAGAGTCCCTCCATTTTCCTGGTAACTTTCTTCTCCGGAAGCTTTTTGTACGTTGACACTTTGTTGCTGGTTTACTGAAGGCACTATCACTATAGGCGATAAAACGAACGGGGGTAATTGTAGTGCAAAATTTTGGCCAATTTTGTATCCATGTATGTAGCCTAATAATGGAAGTATATGCCGTCGTTCCCTTTCGGTGGACGGAGAAATCTTATCCCGAGCACTTACTGCTGAAAACAATATAAGCAATTGAAATAAAAAGAAATTTTGAAAATCGAACAACATTGTTAAGTTAACTTACTAATATCTAAATTAACTGTAATTATTATAACCGATACGTAACAAGTATGCAGTAGCATTTTGCGCGTTACAATGTTGTGTGAGAAACTGAGGCTTGCTAGTGGTTATCTTTTGGCACACGATATGCAAAACAGTGACAAGCGTTTAAATGTAATACAATAAGAAATATTTCTCAAATTTTATTAAAAGAGTTAAAATATTTTAGTTTAACTTTCTGTTAAGATGTCATATTATATACTACAAAATAAAGGCCATCGCTTCGGCTCCTTTTAAAATATGAGCTAAATGAATATAATGTACAATTCATATATTTGGCAGTCTGTAAACTTTTTTTTTTTCAATTATTGAATAATGGTTCACACTATTTATTACAAAATTTTTAATTATAATACAATCATCATTTTTTTTCATAAAATGTGGAATTATCAAGTTAAATGTTTCTATTCTGCATATATCGATCCTTGACTACTTGAACAAAGTGAAAATAATAACAATCGTGGTTATCAATATGCGGGCTCTATTGGCTCCGTTACAAAAAAATTGAAAGTTTTTGTTATATTCTTGTTACCTTATGTTAAGCATTGGTGTTGAAATATCCCTTATATAATTCAATTTCTTTTACTATATTAAGCTTAAAATTGAATAAATGTATATAAATAAAAATGAAATGTTGTTCGTTTGTAAGTACATCACTTGAGGACGGCTAAACCAATTTGGCAATTTGTCTATTTAATATTAGTATAGTCTTAATAACGTTTTTCGGGAAAAAGACTTGAAAATTTTGCGAAAATTTGGAAAATATGCAGAAAAGTCAAATTTTGTTTTGTGTGATTTTTTATTTTATTTGATCTCAAAGATTACAAGCAAATTTGGAGAGAGTGTCTGTAATAATAATGTCTGACAAGGCAGCTAGTTAATAGTATTATTAAAATCAAAATTTTATAAAAACTATGCGTAAATATGACGATCTGTTTAATTGAAATTATTACTTAATGATACCACTCAGTATTATAAAACACCTATAGCATTATATTCTATTGTAGAAACTTTATTTGTAAGAGTTGCAATAGGAAAATATGTTACACGTATAAAAAAATAATATATTGAGAGTTGAAATCATGGGAAATCTCAGAAACAATTTTTCTTTTTTTCCTTACAGTAAATCTATTTTCTAGAATGGTATTACATTATCATTAACATAGTTTTATATTAATAATATCTAGTTTTCATAAGTCATTTATTTTTTGCAATTATGAATTTTGTATATTCATTTATTAATTTTCAGTTTTATTTTATTTGGCTATAAATATCAAAACTTATAACAATTATACAATACTAGCGACTCACTATTGCTTCGCTCGTGTTCATCTCTGGGTACGTTTTAACGGTTAATATGGAATAGATGGACTAGTACATACATAGGTACAAAATAAACAGTTCTGAACTTTTTTTGCTGCCGTTTTTCCCCTATTATTTTATACTTAAACCACCCCTGACGCATCCCCAACAAAACAAAAAAGAAAAATTCAAATTAGTCCAGCCGTTTTTGAGTTTTAGCGAGACTAACGAACGGCAATTGATTTTCATATATATAGAATATAGATACATGTACATAATTTTACAATTCTATATACATATTTTTGTTCGACTTATTAGGTGTTTATAAAGCGTGAAATTGATACATATTTGCAATTTTTTTTTCGTATATGTAAAAAAACTGGCTAAGAACATCAACCCCTAGTAAATGCAATGAAATTTTATAAAAATGTAAAACCCCGGTATCATTACATATTTTTACAAAGTAATATTTTATTACAATAGAGCCATACAAAGTTTATCCCTCTCTTATAAAATATCCTTTCTCATCATCACATTACTTGGGCATATTAATCTGACCAAACGTAATTTGGCCCTTTTCTATTTGTGATAATCAGCCAGTGAGTAAGCGTTCTCATGTAGTAGTATATAATAAGTTTCAAGTAAAATAATAGCATTATAGTTATGTTATAGGATTAAAATGGTGATCTTTATATTATTCTTTATTCCACTTAAATGTAAATACAGAAATTAACAGAATAAAATTAGTTAGCAAAGGTGGACTTATCTCTAGAAGAGATCTCTTCCAATCAACCTAAGTGAGTTAGAGAGATACTCGTAGTATTAAAAAGCAGGCTTAAGTTAAATTTAATATAAAAAAAAATATAAATAAAAAATAAGATTTAAATATTATATAAGTAGAACTCATACATCATGATAATCCATGTCCAGCTGTAAATAGATAACATCTCTCGTAGTTTCTGTTTATCTAAATTTTTATTCTAATTCCAATGGATCCGCTTTGACATCGAAGCATGAAACGGGCAAATTCTAATCTGACTTTCGCATTACTTCACCTTTTGTAGAAGCACATTTACATAAAGAGTCTCGGTCCTCAGGGTCTCTTTTCCGGGCTACCCATTTCGTGCTCGAATAGTACGTAACGGTGGAAGCAGAATTGGAGAAAGCGACTGCCTTTATTTCGATAGAACCGCAAAAGGTGGCGTTTTGAACTTAACGATTCGATTGAGAAAACTTTTGCTTTTCAGGTAAATTCTGTGAATACATATCTATGTAAATGTATCGTTATTTCTTCAAGTACGATTTCATATGTCACTTACTCTCCTATGAAAGAATCATATAAATAAAAAAGTTCATCACAAAGTCCTTTTTAAGTTGTTGGTCTTATTCGCATTGTTAAAACTTGTGAAATTTTTATTTGCTAGCAGCTTGACCCAATTCTGCTGAACTGCTTTTCATATTTGTCTATTTCTTGTACAACTACCACTTTCAAAATTTTAATCCTTTACTTCCACTGGATTAGTTTAGCTTTAGGGGCTAATAAAATCACTTAGTATATATATTATATACGATATTTTATCTGCCTTTGGATGTTTTATTACCAACTAGCAATTCACTATGACCTTGTACGCCTTTTTGTAATGGTATATTACCTAAAGAACATAAATTGAAATTTCTATTTAGAACTAACTTATTACATTTTTTTAATGATCGTCAGCTTTATACTGCCAGTTCAGAAAGAAAAGCTTTAGTCTTTAGAAAACGTGTGAACAAAACTTTTTGGCCCCTTTGCTTATCTGCTAGATTTTTCCCTGAGAAAATTACATAATATAGTAGGTACATGTTTATTTAAACAAAACTACATTAAAACTAAATCTAAACATCACTTTACTTATATATACAGAATAAGAGTACACATACATTTAAATATTAAAAATATAACGTTTGGTATATGGGTAATAATAGTGCGTTGCAACAGTTTAATAGAAAAATCTTTTTAATAGGAACAATTCTGTAATACGTTGTTTCCGTCAATAAAGCTACTACTCGTCATGTTTTTTTTTCGACATCTTCTACAATCATCGTCATATTTCAGCCAATTTACACAATACCTTAATGAATTATACACTTAAACCTTTTTCATGAATTGCTCCGTCTATTGTTGGAAATTGTATGAAAATCCTTTTTGTAGTTTTAGAGTTTATCGCGCTCAGACAGACAGACAGACAGTCGCGGCGAGAGATAATGAGATAAACTTTGTATATTTGAAGGCGCTAATCTCAGGAACTACTGATCCGATTTAAAAAATCTTTCTGCATTAGATATTTCTTTTATTGAGGAAGGCTATAGGTTATATATCATCATACTACTACTACCCAAGGGAACGGACAAGTAATCATAAATGTGAACAAATCGGGCAGACTTCTATACCTTATTGTAAAACTATGTTTATATAGGAATTTTGCATGCGGGTGAAGCCGCGGGTATTACTAGTTTTATAATATGTAGAGGGGTTCAAATTTTAAATATTTTAAACTGGTTTCCAGATGGTAAAAATTTTCAAACAGTATTTACTATTAATATTCGTACATATCTACGTTGTATCTCTCATAAAACTATAATATTTGTTTCTATACTTATATAATTTAAGAGAAAACCTTCTCTGAGTAAAATGGTAACATTATACGACTATTTTTTATCATTCTTTACTTTATATGCAAAATATGTAGTAATAAAAAGAGTTCTTATTCCCTTCTAAGTTATTTACGTAATGTTAATGTAAATGAAGATTGAACTCACCCTTCCTTTGAGAGTGTGCTTATATTTGTTCATAAATAAGCAAAATGAATAGTCCCAAAGGCGGTCGAGCCTTATTTATCGGATCGGGTACAGGTGAAACTTCGTATATTACGCCCCTAGCACCTTGTAACGCATTGTCGACATGAGACCAATAGCATGAAGTCTACATAAGAAAGGTAATTATTAGAGCTCTTGGGCCAAGCTATACTTAAAGAGGTGTACCAAAATATTCAAAAAATAAATAATAAAAAAATACCATTTTTAACTAAACACTTGTAATATCCATCAAAATCAGTTCTCGCGTTACTCTTAAAACCTCTTAGATGATAAGATATAAATTGTTAAAAAATTGTTCCTAAGTAGCGTCTAAGTACTAAAGATTACTTTTTATGAACAGATAACTTAATCAGAACACCGATTAAAGGTAATTGATAATAAAGCGCCCAATAATACCTAATGAATTAGCTTCGACCTTTATAAGAAACGAGCTGGGAAGAACTCTATACTCTGATTTACATTTACCGCTTTCAAACAATGCCTTCATCACTGTACTAAATTAAATTTCATTAATTTATAACAAGAAGCGATAAAATAATATGTATTATTTCAAGATATATTATAATAATATTAATACAGCATAAAATTATGAACATTTTAATTTATTGGTATAATAGAGTGTTATCATAATGTAAAGCATTTTTAAATCCTGTAAGCGTATGAAGCATTTAATGAATAGTTTTAAAACTTAAGCTTATTTTAGCTTAAATTTTTCATATAAGCGTTCTTGTTACTAGTTTGTTAAGAAGAGATTTTGGTGCTTATGAATATTAATGATCCTATGTAAAATTTTGCCAGTTAATTTATCGAAGTGATAAAACAATTGTCAAAATCTAAAATATAAAATTTGTCATAAGATTGTATATCAAATTTACCGTAGAATCTAAGATGCCTGCGTAAATAAAAGTAAAACAAAGAGACGAAAAACAAGCAGTAGGCATTTCGTGACACGGAGTTCGATAAAAAGTTTTGTGACATCAAATCCAGAGTATCTACTTCGTTATTTATGTTTCTTTCTCACTAATCCCTTTACTTTTTACAGATAAAAAAGGTTTCCTTGAAGCGTACTTATTTTTTCAATTGTTTTTATATTCACTTTTGTCATCTCATATTAATGTTAACTTAAATATTATTCAAGCTTATATTTATAACCTATGTATAAATAAAATACTAACATTTTACTTTTTATAATAATTTCATATTTCAACACTTAACTCGAAGAAAAATTTACAAAAAACTTTGTTTCACATATCCAGTGCATCAGCTGTTAACACTATATATAATTTTTGAAGCTGGGCTAGAAAAACTTAATTAAACATCACGGATTTAACTCACCTAATGCTATCCGAGCAGAAAATTGATGCTTAGAATTTCCTTTTTTAAAATATTTTTCTTCACAGAATGCCTGTTTCTCAATACATAACAGAAATTGTATAGTAATGTATAAACTTATATAATTATAAAAAAGATGACAATAACTCTTGAAATGAAATGCAAACGTTCCTTTAACAAAAATACGTTTAAGATCATCTACAGCAGGAAAACCTAATACAAAAGTTAAGCTGCATAAAGCATTGCAACAAATCAACTTCGTTATGTAAACTAACGGGAGCGGAGGAAGTTATCTGAACAACATTCAAACAGAGAATTTATTCTACCATATTATGCATTGTTCTCGTAAATAAGAGACTTGAGAGCAAAGAAATGGCTGTGTGACAAGATAACTCGAAAGTCCACGAAGTCGTTTTTCCAAACATTTTAACTAAAATTAAAATTGTACGCTTCTGTACATTTTTTATGAGATGTTGGCTGTCTTGAAATTTATCAAAATAATAAATATATACTAGGAGTTATATGACATATTCATTGAAATCTCGCTTTCCTCGGATGCATCCCTAGAAGCGTAACAATGGCTAATAATGCTAATATTTTTTCTAACTTCGATATATATATATATATATATATATATATATATATATATATATACTAGCGACTAACGCTCGCTTCGCTCGCGTTCGTCCCTAGGTACGTTTTCACGATTAGCTATGTCTATACATAAATAGTAGCTTGCTACTCCTAAGATATTCATATAAATTATATAGCGATTTACACTCGCTTTGCTCGGGCGCGTACGCCGTACGCGGATTTTATTCATAATTTCATGGGTTTTAATTTTTTTTCGCGAAACCCTGATTCTTTTGCTAAAATAAAAGTAGCCCAAGTTACTCCTTATAACATCAGCTATCTGCCAGTGAAAGTCCCGTCAAAATCGGTCCAGCCGTTTCGGAGATTAGCTGGAACAAACAGACAGACAGACAAAAATTGTAAAAAATGTTGTTTTGGTATATGTACCATGTATACATCCATATGCATTTTTTAAAAAACGGTTATTTTAATATTACAAACAGACACTCCAATTTTATTTATCTGTATAGATATACATATATATATATATATATATATATATGTATATATATATATATATATATATATATATATATAGACATTTTTATCGGAATAAAAAGTAGCAATAATTAATTGTTCAAGGATAAAGTTAGTACCCCACATTGTTGATATAATACGACAAAATTAATGAAATTATATTTTATTCACTCACTTGCTTTTTAATTAAACGCAAAGTTAAACTGTGGATATACAGTATAAAATGAAAACCGTACTTTTTTGCGAGACAAAATTAAAAAAGGGACACCTGCGACCAGCATGTTTTTAGAATGACTCTCTTGATGTAAGTTTTATCGACTTAAAAGCTACTTTCATGTGCTATATCTACCTTGTATATTTAACACTCGACACTGTGGGGTTATATACCGAATAAAACAACACATGCCGTGGAATAAAAGCTCGTATTTTAAAATGGTTCCTAAGCAAGGCTAACAATTATTGTCAATATTTCACACTCTCCATATTTGTATAGTAATTAATTCTTTTGTTTAAGTATTACTTTCTCAGAATATGACTAAAAATATATATTGTTCCAAAGAAATGACCGTTTGCAGGGTTCCGTGTCAGAAGGGTGCCAACGAAACCCTATACTCCGCTGTCTATCCGTCCATCTGAGGACTGAATCTCAGGAACCGTACCTAACAGGTAGAGAGTTGAAATTATCACTGAGTATATATTTATTTCTATTGCCGCTATAACAACAAATGATAAAAATAAATTTGACTCGCACTCGATCGATTTTTTATTAATCTCCACTAATAACGAACCACTGTCCATTGTTGGAAAAAAATATCTGATTCCGGCAAAGTATGTGATTACCAGTATTAAAACATAACTTAGGTGTAACAAAACTTGATTAAAATTTTATTTGGATGATTAATATACTAATTAATATATTTTTTTAAACACATATTATATACATTTCACTAAATTGTATATCGTCTTCTCAAATTAAATAGGTAACTGGAAAAGATATCGTATAGAAATTAGTTATCCTTTGTTCAAATTTTGTTTCAGATGTTAGAGTTTCTATACTTCAGAAACTATAATAAAAACTTTTTAAGAAAAAAATAAAAACAGACTTCAAAAAAGTCAGTGTGCTTTGATTTGTACCGGCTGGCACCGATTTCGAAAGTATCTGATTAGATACCTATAGTAAATGAAAACTACCAATCAGTTATTTTTTTACTTTTTAGTACTTTTTTTGATGTCGGTTTTTTTTTTTTTTTTTTAAAGTTGTTATTTTTCCCTTTTTAGTGTAGATATAACAGTAGTAGCAAAGTATGAAGACTGACAAATTAAAATTCGCTTTTATTAGTAACACTAAAAATTCTGGCTCTATAATCCGATTCTAACGGGTTGTCAAATCAAACAAAATGAAAACTACTGGGCCAAACTATGTTAATTTTTTATGGGACCGAATGGCAACTATTCCGCATCAAACTAAAGAAGAATCACTCAGCGTAATCGGTGTACATACATAAAAAAATACCAATCGAATTGAGAACCTCCTCCTTTTTGAAGTCAGTTAAAAAGCAGTAATCAAAAACAAGACCACCTTAACATGTATAGAGTTATTCTTCTAATTTATCATCATCAGCGATAACTAGCTTTCGTCTGCTGCTGTTCCGAGACCTATTCCATGGCATTCCACTGAGAATCATCTATCCTTTTAAATGGCATCGTGAATATTTTTGTCGAATTTTTTTATACTTACTATACGAGTATACTTATACTTACATAGACCATTGATAAGGCAACGTTTGCTTAGACTCAAATAGACTCGACTTTAATGTATAGTTATTGCACTGATCCTATAATAGTAAGGGTCTCTGCCCACTACACCGTCTCATACCATGACCGTGCTATGAACGTATCAGGCACGGAAACGAGCACGGCACGGACTACTATGCCCACTAGACCGTATCAACAGCGTATCATGCCCGTACATAACGGTTATAGTGACCGTAGCATCCGCGTATCATCCGCGTATCAACCGCGTATCAACCGCGTATCATCCGCGTGTCATATCCGTATGGTTCCCGTTTTAGTATTACCTGTTGTTTCTAGATAAATATCACTAATATAGAAGTATTAGTTACTATATTATAATATTGCCAGACGAATATATTAATATTACCTAATCCTGAGAAATATCGGTACTAACCCATCTTTAATAACGATTATAGAGCATCTCTACAAGACAAGCGGCAATACGTAACGGGCTTAGAACGGTCATCGTACGCGGTTATAACGGTCATCATACGCGCTTATAACCCGTATGCTCACCGGTTCAACAACGTCGCGTGTCAGGCACGGAGCGTACCGGCACCGGCAAAATATTCTCGCCGACAATTGTTGACGCTCCGTGCACGGCACGCGACGGTGCCGGTCGGTGACGGAACGGTCTAGTGGGCAGAGTCTCATACATTTCAATACAAAGAATATTTTTTTGCCTGACACGCTCCTAGCACGGTCATGATATGAGACGGGGTAGTGGGCAGACTCCTTAATATTTAATACACTCATTTTTTAAATTTAATTTATTATATTAATACATTATTTTTTTATTATTTTTTTATTCTAAAAATATATATTGTAACAGTAAAAAGGGCATGTAGATATCTTCAATACTTCTCAACATTAGTGCGCATATTCACAACAGACAGAAGCTCACCGGTGGCTTCATTTTATATGTTTATGAATATTTATTTTTATTTTGTTATCTTTCTAATAAAAAAGTTTTAATTTATTAACTAAATAGCATATTTACCATTATATTTAGCAATATAATACTTGGTTCATAATATCGGAACTCTAGAAATCGCCTATTACGCACATCAATAAGGCTTTTGCACGGCAACCACATCCTGCCATTCCCCTCAATTAGCAGATAGTATTGCTTTCTGTAATTGGTGTACACTGTACAGGTTAGATGGGCAGTATCATGCACCGCAATTTACAGCAGAGAATTAATCGTATATAATTGAAGGCAACTAAAACATTAAGAATGTTAGTCCTGGATAAACAGCATTCTTTTCCCACAGAGAGTAAAAAAATGTTGGATAACAATCCATAAACTCTAAAACCACTAAACTGATTTTATTATTTCTTTCGCCATTAGTAAGCTTTATTATCCCATATTAGCATAGGCATAAAAGAAACTAGTTTATTTCAGTAACAATAAGTTTTAAGCTTGAAATATTAAAAGCCTGGGGAAAACAATAAATTTTATTTAATTTTGAATCAAAATAAGTGTACTCCTCAATACAAACTTTAAGTTCTTACAAAGCTCTACAGCAGTGTCGGCAAGATCTTGAAGATTTTAAGCTTCCACAAACCGAAAAGTTAGACAAATGACACCGTGGGGACACAAATATTTTACAATCTCTTCGGAAAGCCTTTCGAAAGTTCGAAAAATAAAAACCTGAAAATATATACATGAAAATATTGTCTAAAATGTGAAAAACACAGCAACTGCAATTAGTAAAAACTGTCGTAATTAGTTTGATATTTAATTAAATTGCAGAAAAGTAAAGGAATTTTTTTTAATTATTGAACAGCAAACATAATATAACTAGTTTGAACCTTATGCAATATCGAAGCTATGATCAATAATTATTAATCTTTACTATACATTTCTTATTTGTACTATACATAATATCTGAATACTGTTTTTAGTAATTTATTGATTAAATTTCCAAAAAAAAAAACAAACCCTAAAAAGTAAAAAATAACCGAATAGGAGTTTTCATTTACAGTAGATATCTAATCGATATTTTCGATGTCGATGCCAGCCGATGCGAATCAAAGCAAAGCTTACATGCCAACTTTATCCCATTAATCCATTCTAATATTATAAATGTGTAAGTTTGTGAGGATGAGTGTATGGATGTTTGTTACTCTTTTACGCCAGATCAGCTGAACGGATCTGGCTGAGGCACAGAGATAGATTATAGTCTGGAATAGCTCATAGGTTACTTTTTATTCCGGAAGAATGCTCGGTTCCCGTGGGATAGATTTGTATTTGTTTAATATTTTTTGTATAATATTTTGAGTTACACATATGTATGTCATATTTACCTATTACATATTCATATCATAAAGCATTGTTGGCTGACATTCTATTTCAATTTATTTTTCAAATTTAAATAGGACCAAACTGGAAGTATCTTATATCGTACACTTTTAAACAAAAAAATATATAATCTAAATCGGTTAATAACCGCACCGAACCGAATCAAGAACCTCCTCCTTTTTTTTTGAAGTCCGTTGAAAATGCATAAATATTCATATGTAAAATATTAGGAAATATAAATATTTTCAAAAGAAATTTAATAAAAAAAAACAAAACACTTTGCTTCAAAGTATTTTGACATTCAAAGTCAACGTTGGCTTGATAATCTGTACACGGTTTGTTTGGGAAATGAAAATCGTCCTTTCAAAGTGACACAAAATTGGAAAAGCAACACCTGCTCCCGCTGTGTTTTTGAACCTACACTTCCCGCTCATTTCATCAGCTTAAAAGCTGTTGACATAAATCACTATATTACAAACATGAAACTTATATTAATGTTCATTTATACTTTAACATATACATAAATATGTTGCATAATAAATGTCTAGTTACCTAAATAGTTAAGATATTTATGTCATGAAATATTCTAAATAATATATTAGATAATACTCGTAATATCTTGTTGATTGTGAGACATGAGACCATTTTTTTCACAGTCTTTCTCTACACATGTCTTTATCTTTATAGCCTGACTAGCGACACACCCTCGTTTCGCTCGGTTTTATTATATGAAAACCCGGGTAACCAGCTATCATCATACCTCATTAAAATCTGTCTAATGGTTTTCTCGTAAGGCGTTCCCAAACAGACAGACAAAAATTCTAAAAACTATAGATTAGTCCTCTGTATCGATAATAATGACTATTTCAATAAGATTTTCCAAAAAATATTTAATGTACAGATTAGACTCAGAATTTTACTGTATGTATAGATTATATGAATAGCAATCTGAGGAACGGTATGACAGTTTTAACGAACCAAATGAACTACTACAGTACTTACAGGTTAATCAACATATTTTATTTTAGTGTAAATAACTCGTTTTTTAATTAAAATAATGGAGTTATGCATAGATAAATCCGTACTAATATTATAAATGCGATAGTAATTCTGTTGTCTGTCTGTCTCTTCCCTTTTCATGCCTAATCCGCTAAACCGATTTAGATGGTATGGAGATAGTTTGAGACCCTGGGAAAAACAGGATAGGATATATTTTATCCCGGAAGTCATCCCTTCACGGGTTGAAAAGAGGGGTGGAAGTCAATCAATCATTTCTCAAGTAAGGAATATATTTTTTATTTTTAGTTTTAAAGTACTTACATACTTTTCTATACCTATGTACATATATATATATATATATATATATATATATATATATATATATAATCTATTTTATACTAACCGTAAAACGTATGTACTTAGTTATTAATAATTTGAATTGATTTTATACGTACATAATTCCCAAATTAAAAATAGACTACCTACATACCTATAAGCACCTAAAGAAAGGATATTGATGAAATTCTTTTTATGAAATTCAGAACTTATCTCGATGAACATAATAAATTGAGATTTGTATTTGAGAATCACATGTAACAATAAAATTAAAATGCAAAAAAGGTTATTCATGTAAGTCTAGTATAGTATTATATGATCTGTGATGTAAATACATTATACTATAATATATCGTTATACAAGAAAGGTACAAGAAAATATTGATAAGTTATAAGAATTTTATTAAAATATTTTGATACATCTTTTTTTTTCTTTTTTAGTTTAGTATATGTAGGGTATCCTACCATGGGTAGATGGGTAGAGACCAAACGATTTCCATACAAAGGTCTTGAATGTATAGAATTTAGCAGACAATACCTTAACTGTTGTGTTGAAGGCAGAAGAACCAGGGTACAGACGCAACCTGTATCATATAATATGTCACAAATTGTCAACACTACGGTTATTTATGTTAATAGTATATTGTACAAATTCAGATAATTTAAACTTTCTTGCTAAGAGCACTGTCTGGTATATGTCATGCCTTAAAAGTTTTAAACTCGCTAAAATATAGAGTATATTACGGTATCTTATTTTATCTTTGATAAACTTACATGTTTGATAATTATGATATATTCGTATGTTTTAGGATGATACTTAGAATTCTGTTATCTAATAGTACATTTCAGACTTTTAAAGCAAAAATTCTTTGCTTAAAAATTGCCAAGGTTTGCAGTTTTTACACCTTTGTATAATAAAACTTCTTTGATGTATATTATAATAAAGGTTTCCGTTAAAATCGAATCTTACCCAAAGCTCTGATGTTTGATAAATACGGTTGTGATGGAATATAAATTAAATAAGTCGCAGAATCTCCGCCGAGATTTTTATTGATGGTCGTAATTTATTTGAACGGTACCAGCGTGCTGGGAGAAATATGAAAGGCATTACGGCAAAAGACCTCTCTGAATTTATGAGGATCTCTCGCTGTTTGATAACGTTCGAATTTTCATGATGGCAGGTTTGAAAATGTTCGCAATTGGCTAAAAGCCCGGAAATCAACTCAAGCGTCAATACGATCGTGGTCGCGAATTATTTGTGCGGAAGCTATTTATTTTAATCCAAAAAACCCTCTAACTGCCAGTGCGTTATTTGAGATTATAAAACAATTTTATTGTTTATAAATTTTGTTGTGAAATGTTTTGTTATTTTGTGTAGTGTATCAACTATTTGGTATTTTATTGGAGTGTGATATTTTTTTTTATTTTTATTTACTATTTTATAAATATTTATATGAATACATAATTTACAGACGGACATTAAAAGTTTGTATGAAAGAAGAGCCTTTAAGATAATTTGGACTATAAAAACTAAGTATGTATTTGATATGTCATATTAACATGGTATATATAAAAGCTAGTACTGCCTATATATTATACAGGAACTGCTACCAGTAGCCTATGTGTTTCTCCAGGTTATAGTCTATCTCTGTCCTAAATTTCATCCGAACCCGTCCTGTTTCAACGTTAACGAAAAACAAGCAAACAATTCACACACAAACAAACTTTCGCATTTATAATACTAGTGTGATTACTTGATTGAAGGTATTTTGACTACACGTTTGGCTCAGTTTGTAGTGGCCCTACTTGCTGTGCTAGCGGTCGCGGGTTCGTGTCCCGCAAGGTGCATTCATTTGAATGTTTATACTCCAGTCATGGGTATATTTATAATATGTATGTATTCAAAGTTATATACGTGTAGTGTATCAACTATTTGGTATCTATAACACTTGGTAACTATTGTATAACACAAGCCTCGTAGCTTACCATGGAACTAGATGGTGCCCTGTGTTAATGTGCCAACATATTTATTTATTTATCTAATAAAAAAAAATTGGTCCGTATATTTTGTAGGTACCTCATACAACACTTCAAACTTTCACCATCATTTTTCATTAAAAACTTACAAGGAAATATTAAGCTTTAACATACTTTTGACACTTCGTTCTCTTTTGTTGATATATTTTAGTTTGGTTTGGTAGGTAGTTACGAGTAAATAATCTCCAATTATAATATAAAAAAGTCCTAAATATTGAAGTTTTTTTAATTTAAACACCCCGATCAAATAAAGTAAAAAACCAGTATCATGTATTTAGCCACAATCGCAATAAATACTTATATTACCATTTGTCCCAAGCGGGCATCGAATCTGCGGCGCACTTCTTAGATTTATGTTCTCTGCTTCTCATGTATGCCGGCAAATGATCTTGTGTTATCTATACATATAAATAAAATTAAACTGTCTCTCTGTGATTTCAAAATAACTATGTTATCTCAAGTACATAGAGTTAAATATATGATACGAGTACTTAAGCAACCCTTTCTAAGTTTTTTGTCAGTCTGTCTTTATTTCTGTTTGTTATAGGTAATCTTTGGAACAGCTTATCAATTATAATGGGACTTTCACTAAAGACAGAGGAATATAAAGGGCTACATAATGTAAACATTGAGACATAATGACAATAATTATTTTTATCTACTCAAAACGTACCTGGGGAAGCATCTGAGTGAAGCGAGAATAAGTCGCTAGTACATAATAATGTATCAATAATATTCAAATAAGAATATTAGTTAAAAAATATCAACGTCAGATTTTTAATTGAATAATATGTGAGGAACTGCAACTCAATTTTTATTTTTCCCATAATCAAGTATTTATACAAGGAATATAAATTTGTAAAGTAATTTATTATACAATATATACGTGTATTACTTATTTTTATAAATTTATTATTATAACTTATTTCAAGAAAATAAAAGAAATGCTCTAAAAATGCCAAAAACTTTCTGAAGTGTTCTCAACTTGGGCGTTACAAAGGAAATTACCGAGGGTCGGGGTATAATTTAAGAAGTTTTGGACGTTTAGAGAAGAAGGCCGCATCGGGCGACAAGTTTTTAATATAAGCACTGCTAACAGGCAAGCTGGTTTTCTCTATGGACACTCAGTATTCATCACTCAACAACTGACGTAAATAAATTACACAGTCGTTTTGCTATATAATAATCTTAAAATTTTCTTCTTCTTAAAAAAATGTGTAGGACGCCCTGCAGCGGATGGATGCGGGCTGCCCAGAACCGGGATGGTTGGCGCTCATTGGGGAAGGCCTTTGTTCAGTAGTGGACGACGATAGGCTGATTGATTGATTGATATATATTTACATAAATATATATGTAGGTTACATAAACAATTATATCAACATTACATACAAAACTTCAGCTTAATTAAGCTGTTTCATAAGCTTTTGCCAAAAGTATAATCGGAACAAAATCAAATTTATGATGTCCTTTGTACGTATAATTACTTCTTTACTCGTCTCATATGTATACAAATACATATAGCAAAGTTGACGAAAATATAATAAAACTTGAAATTTCTCTCTATCGACCCTAAAAATACGTGTAGACGTTGCAAATGAAGAACTTGTACCGGAGAAAGTACGAGGCTTTGTTGTACTTACCTACATGTTAAGTAAAGGGAATAACTTAGAAATCTAATTAGAATGCAACATAATCCTCTCTGTCTCAGCAATTTGTGGTGAAGCATAAACTTAATTATGTAGCAATTAATCAAAACAACGTCACATATTCTGCTAAAAGGGTGACGACCTAATTGACATCCTAGAAATTAACTAAAGGGTATATAAGGTCGTTGAGCATATATTAATTATAGCTAACGGAAATCAAATCTTTAGTGATGATCAAGTGTAGGGTATTTTTTTTACAGGCACTACGTAATGCATAGATGGTTAGTGGTTACAGGTTTGCATCCTGTACGGAACATTAGCGCTATCTACTCGTACCTAAAAGTGCAAGCTTAAAGCTCAAGCTCAAGCTTTTTATATTTCACTAGAGATTGCGCATAAAGCTCGATAAAGTTTGATTAAAAATATAATTTTTTAATTTAACTCAAACTTATATAACGGCTTAGTTCCTCAGAGATATATCAATTTTCTATATGTGAGAAGACATAATATGAGATTTTTTTATACATATAATGTTATTATCAGAAACTATCATTAAACAGATTACATATTTATATTTCTATGCTCATATATTTTGGTAAATTAACGGCTGTTTACATTTTATTGATAGTAAATGAAATAAGATAAATAAATATTCAGTACGGCAAGTGTCATGCTATGATAAAATAAGAAACTACCCAGCGATTGAAGGATCCTACTATACTTGCCTCTTGTAATAAGTACAAAATTTAACAAAAAAACTTAACTTACAAAGTAAAGCTGTTTTATTTTTTTATTTTATTTATTTAGATCCACCAGTGATAATTACATTAATACAATATTGAGTAAAAGGAAACACAGTGTAGCTTAATTCTAAATGCATTATCTTTTAATGCAGATACTTTAGATATGTTTTAACTATATTATTAATAATTTATTAGAAAACGATCTTATAATAAATTTTCAAATGAACAAAATCATTTACAAGTTAATTCAATACTTTGAATAACATTTTTCATATAGACAATAAGAAGAAACCAATTTCATTTGCTTTAGAAATATATTTTCTCCTCATTTCAGAATACCTCTCACTAAGATTGATATTATGAGTATGCGATGCATAATTCATAGGAATAATTATATTAATAAAACATGAACAGAATTAATGAATACTTTCGTAATTGCAAAACTTTTCTTGAATAATATCTAGATTAGTTTATTAGGTTTTCGTAAATAATCAATTATTCTACTGGCAGTTTACTGCCACTGTTTAACGCTCTATTTCACTTCTCAGGTATAGTTAATTATAGGAAATACTGTTTCAGAATCTAGAATATTTTATAATTTATAACTTTTTTAAAGACTTCGAATCTCATTTTGACGAAAGGAAACAAGTTTTTTACAAAAAACTTTGAGCAATTATGAGATGCCAAGACAAAGGTTTTTACAATAAACACATATTTAACATCTTTATTTACCTTATTTAATGGAGTTTGACTAAATATCCCATTATATTTATCTATATAGAAGTAGTATTTCAACGACTTTCACCATGCATACGTTTGGTTATTATAAAAATTCTGTAATAGGCTATTTTTATCGTTATAACATATAAGCTAATCCATGGATGAATCTTAGTACTAAAGCTACATATATAAAATATTGCCTGTCAGATATATCACCAGCATTGGCATAAACAGGATACACTGTGACTGTACACTTAAGCACAATATTTATCTCTATAATCTGCAATAGACGCAATACATTAGAACACTATCGATAAATCGTAACAAACGATTGTGTCCCGGATGTATCGGACAAGATGTAAGAATAAATAAAAGCACTGCAGTCTCTGCAACAACTAAATCTTTAACATTAACATTGTAATATGCTCTTTATACGTATCAGTTTAAGATCTATGACGAAGGAATAAAATTTTCCAACGCTTCACAGAGTTCCTTGGTACCGCTTCCTATAGACTTCGCTGTTTAGAAAATACATTTTCTCGCCTCGAAAACAAAGGGATATAATGAACTATTATATCTTTGTGTGTAGTATTTAGAGTTACGATAGATTAAATAAAATTAATATTTTTGAACTCTATTTACGAGTATGTGAGGTATTTATACTTAGCATCCACTAAGTTCATGATCATTTTACATTTGAACGCGATAAATAAATAAATACAAATAAATATGTTGGGACACTAACAAACAGCACCGTCTAGTTCCATGGTAAGCTACGAGGCCTGTGTTATGGATACCAGATAGTTGATACACTACACATATATAACTTTATATACATACATATAAACATTATAAATATAAACACCCATGACTGGAGTACAAACATTTGTGCTTATCACACAAATGAATGCCCCCAGCGGGACTCGAACCCGTGACCGCTAGCGCAGCAAGTAGGGTCACTACAAATTGAGCCAAACGTGTCGAGGAATATGAAAAACTTAAGGTAATATTAAAAATTTAAATAGTCGTTCATTTGATTTCTATTGTATTGCAAAATATATTTTTTATAATAAAAAATTATGTAGAAATCCACTACGTTACAATTTTACAATACGAGCATACTCGTATAGACTTTATTTATATACTAGTATATTATATTGTAACTTATACTTACTTACATACTTCTTTTTTATTATGTTAGCTAGCACTTATTTTCCCGTTTCATAAGACACTGATAAAATATTTACACAACAAGAACATGTACGTAAATATTTAGTTTATCTATGAAGAGTACGTATTTTAGTAAGCGAGCGTAAGTACCAAAAGGCTATGTTCCTTAGGCATAGTTTACATCATGCTGCCACATTTTGTGGTCTACCGGAGTTACACAAAGGCACATAGACATACTCGTAGTTGTTATACTTCTCAAAGTTTATGTCTGACAATATAAAGCAACGTGAACTAAATGTTTAATAAAAAAATATATGAAAAGTACAGTCACAAGCATAAAAATATAATCAAGTGGCGATAGATATTTATGAAGCCATGTGGCGTACTGAATTTTTGTATTGCGTGTATAAACAGATAGTTTTTTTTTATTCCTTCGATGTCACGTATTTTTAATGTATGAATCATCCAATTAGATTATTATTGCCGAACTGTCGATGGTCATATATTTATGCTCGTGACTGTACAAATATAATAATCCTTACTAATATTATCCATACAGAAATGTTTATTGGTTCGCCTTTATTTCACGTAGCAATGGAGCAACGGATCTTATATAAATTATATATGATAATTTTTGACCGACTTCATAAAGGAAGAGTATATAATTCGCATGATTTTTGAAATGAGAAATAAGACACATGTGTGTGTATCTCTTATTTCTTAAGGTTGATCCTATAAAAGTTTAAAAAATCTCACACACAAACTCTCTTTGCTTAAATGTTTAATTGTATACGGATGGGATATGTAACGACAAAGGATTCATTTCATATAGGTACTTATTATTATTTTTTCTTGAATCTTGTAAAAAAATAAAATAGCTCGTACGGAGAAGATGTAGAACCTGAGCAAAGTAAGTTCGTATTTTTTTATAAATGTGCGTACCAGCATGAAGCCAGCCTGAAATAACCGTAGTTTATGTACGCTTACAATACCAGAGGAGTCACATGTGGGGTATGCTGTGAAAATGTGCAAAATATCGTGAAAAATAACTATCATTACATACCATTTTTAACGTTTCCGTTTTACATGATAAGTATATTGTGATCATGAGAGCTCAAAGACCTTAGCGATTGAAAGAAAGAGGGAGAAAAAATTAAAAACATAAAGGGGTATCTTTAGAGAGTCAAAAGAATGGTTGTTAGATCTTCAAAACTCTCTCTCTCACACACACACAAAATGAAACGCTCCTTGATTTTGGTATTCCGTGAGAAGCTAGACGGCTTGCATACGGTTTCCACATGATTTTGTTGTGTTTTTTTTTTTAATTATAAATTAATATAAAGCAATACAATAACGCTACACACTCAACAAATATAGATGTTCATTCCAGTCTGACTAACATGACAACAATTACAATGTTCGGTTTTGGAACCCGCATTTCCCAAATATCGAGAAAAATCGGAAAACCGAATGAACCGTTAGTATGTTTTTTAATAACCAAAAATAAATAGATATTTATTTAATAACTTCTAAATGTACACCCCTAACATAGCATTTACGTGATCACCCGTAAATCACAAACGTTACACGACCTCCATTAGGGCATCAAAGCTGGATTGTTTCGAATATATTGAACACAAATCAAGCACGATATTTATTACCCAAATTTGACCTGAGAATCATAAAATGTATAATAAAAAATAAGTTATACCTAATAGAGATATATCAGTTTATAATTAATATTAATATAAATGTGAAAGTGACTTTGTCTGTCTGTTACCTTTTTACGTTTTTACGCTGAAACCACTGATTAATTTATAATGTAGATTGCATATATATATACTGCCTCGGTGGTGTAGTGGCTAGCATGTACGGCTGCACATCCTGAGGTCCTGGGTTCGAGTCCCGGGTCGGGCCAAGTTTAGTTATTGAGTCTTTCTGTATAGTAAGCCTCAGTAACAGCCCGGACTTGGGAAGTTGGCGGTGTTTCACCCCCGTGCCTCGGAGAGCACGTAAAGCCGTCGGTCCTGCGCCGACACTCTCACTGGTCGTGTCGAGTAGTCGTCCCACCGGAGTATGAGAGTGACAGGAATAGAGAGTGCACTTGTGTCTGCGCGTACATTTGTGCACTATAATATCTCCTGCGCAGTTGGCTAGTCTCAATGAGATTGGCCGCCGTGGCCGGAATCGGTCAGGAGAACATTATATATTATATATTGAATGAATCATAATATTTTCATTTTTATCGCTCTAAATGTGTATTTAAAAGGCATGGAAGGTGCAAGTTATAATTAAGTAAAATCAATGGTTTTACAATTATAATTCACTAAAAGATAAAAAAATAATAAAAATATTACTAATTTAAATTAACAATATATTAGATAACTTACTTTTGAACTGTTTAATATTCGATTGCTTACTTTTTCAGATTATTGCACTAAATCGCTATTCGAAATCCGTTTAATACTTTTTGAGATAAGTGCAGTTATACAAACAGGTGGGTAAAGGGGAATTTTCTTCCACAATGATTATGAGATCAATAGCCTGTGATTGGAAGACAAATTTGTCGATATTTGTTCCTGTCCAAATAGATAGCGATGGACGACATTGAGATATTATCCTTCCTGGTTAAATTATATTATCAATTACTTTCAGTTCGCTGATCTCTTTGCTCGCTTGTTATCTTTTGTGCTGCTTCTAACAAATTATATAGAAGATATAACGTATACAAAATTTTTATTTATCTGATCCTTATTTGTAGAATTTTTGTTGTGGTCATAGAGGAATAATGTTTTTTATTATACTCGTACGTTATTGCTTAACCTTTTCAATCAAATAAGAATTTTGGCTTCATATAAGTCTGAGTACATTATCATGTTTCTCGGCTTTTCCTGTCTCCTTAAAAAAACGGTATAGTAATCAAACTACATTTTTAAATCTACTAAATTGTAATGAAACAAATTCCAATGCATTCCTTAGGTAGAAATATTCGTATCTATCTATATATTCTTTCATAATCTTTACACTAAGCCACGGCTACTAAGACAAAATATCTACAAATAGATGATCCATGAATTTTATGAATAGTTTTACAAACTGTAATAAACTAGTCAAGATACTTAAGTTCCAACAACTCAGACGAAGTAAATTTGCAATTGGGTTAGAAACAATGTCGCTCCGTACTTGATATAAAATGGTCATTGATTTCAATTCATTTGAACATACGATTCTCCAAACTTCTAATAGCGACACTTCACAAAGCACATTATATTTTTCGATTTACTTTGTAAGCTACTTAAAGCGAATATATGAGCTTTATATTATAGCCAATAGATGAATATCTATTTTAATTTGTAGTATAATGTCCTTCATATTAGAACTTAAAGTTCAAATTGTGTTTATGGATTTTCTTTTATGTTTGATAGCCATCAAAGATTCAATAAAATCTAAAAAATATCCTATGCGAATAGTATGGGCATTGAACCAGTATTGACTAACGGAGTTGAAACGTTGATACTTATCATAGGCAGGAATGGTCCACAAAATAGCTCAGCGGGTAATGGAATGCGCGATGTTTGGGGTTTCTCTGGCAAACCCAATTCGCAATGAAGCCATTCGCCAGAGAACAAAAGTAATCGACATCACACGTAGAATTAGTATCCAGAAGTGAAAGTGCCGATCATGTTTCTAGATGTACTGGTGGTCGATGGAGCCGACACGTGCTAGAGTGGAGACCGCGTATAGACAAATGTAGTGTAGGATATATATATAGGTGCCTGTAGCTCGATGGACAGATGACCTAAGGAAGGTGATGAGCAGCGGATGGTTGTGGCCCAGGACCGGGATGGTAGGTGCTCATTGGGGGAAGGCCTTTTTTAGCAGGCGATAGGCTGATTGTAATGGTATTTATTAAAATTCAAATAAGAGAGACCAATTTAAACTCAAATATTGTTCTTTCCTTTATACGAAATTGCTCTCAATTGTTATAATTAAATAGGATGAATGCACAATTTTAACCTAACTATGATAGTAATGCATAAATATGACAACTAAACTTATGAAAAATTCTAAAATAATTTATTTAAAGTTTTGCTTATGATGTCTGTTCATGTTTTTGTGGATAAATTTTCAATATTATAATAATCTTCATTTCGTATCCCCCTTTATTACTTTTCTTTTATCTTTAATTTGCAGACAAGAGAGAAACCTAAGGGTCTTTGCAAGGATTGGGGTGGTATAAACGAAATGAGTGGTAAATATTTACAAAAGCTGAAGTCAGAAAACGGTAATGATAGTGCAGATTATATTATACATAGAAATATAAATTATGTGCTCGGATATTTTGTAGAATATTTTTAAATCTTAGAATATTACTACTTTACATTTCTATTGGTACCTTAAGATATGTCAAACAGCAAATACAATTTACTTTACTATTATCAATTTATTTTAAACTTGCGACTTACCCTCGCTGCGTTCGGATTCGTCCCTAGGTACGTTTTAACGATTAGTATAGACACAGATCATATATTATTATACTAGGTATAGATTTCTTTCTCAGAGATGAGATATTTTACCGCAATAAAAATTATCCTATATGTTGACCCGAATAACCAGCTATCATCATACCAAATTTCATCGAAATCTGTCCAGTTGTTTTCTCATGATGCGTTCCCAGACAGATAGACAGACGGACGGACGGTCGGACGAACAGACGGACAGACAGACAGACAAACAGACAAACAAACAAAATTCTAAAAACTATAATAATATATTCTTACTATAGATATTATGACTATTTCAATAAGATTTTCCAAAAAAATATTTAATATACAAATTGGACTCACAATTTTATTATATGTATAGATAATATAATAGAAACCATCTAGTTCCATGGTAGCACAAGGCTTGTGTTATGGACACCAGATAATTATAATTAAACTAATTTAACAATAATATTATATATGTGTGCATATTGACTAACATATTTTCTATACATATTATAAAATTCTAGCTAAGCCGAATCTGTACATTAAATATTTTTTGGAAAATCTTATTGAAATAGACATTATTATCGATGCAGAGGCCGAATCTATAGTTTTTAGAATTTTTGTCTGTCTGTCTGTCTGTCTGTCTGTCTGTCTGTCTGTTACCGCATCACAGAAAAACCACTGGAGGGATTTTGATGAAATTTGGTATGATGATAGCTGGTTATCCGGGTCAACATATAGGATACTTTTTACCGCGAGAAAATATCTCATTTCTGAAAAAAATACAAAAACTGGTAGGAACAAAACCACGACGATACTATTTGTAAACAGTTTAGCAAGGTAACTTACAAATTATAGTAAAAACTATAAAAATTGCTCATCTTGAAAATCAAATTATCAAAAGCGCTATTTTATCCATTAAAATAGTTATTTTAATTAATATTTATTTATGTGTTATTTAGATATTCGACAATAGATGTCGCCATGTGTTTTTAAAATACATAGTTTTAATCCCAAAAAAATTAATGTACAGATATGAACTTTTTTCGATTTTATTAGAATTACTACTAAATCACCCGCGGCTCCGCCCGTGTTTAAATTATCAGTAAAGCAAACTTTTTCGCTTCATAAATTAGTAACTATACATACAATAAAATTGTAACTAAGCCGAACCCCTAAATTCAATATTTTTTCGGAAAATCTTATTGAAATATTCATTATTAGCGATATAGAGCCCGAATCTATAGTTTTTAGAATTTTTTTCTGTCTGTCTGTATGTGACCGCATCACAGAAAAATCACTAGAGGGATTTTTATGAAATTTTTGTATGGTAATAACAGGTTATCCGGGTCAACATATAGGATTCTTTTTACCGCAGGAAAATATCTCATTTCTGAGAAAAAATACAAAAACTGGTTAAAGTAAAAGCACGATGATGCTATTAATATTTTAGGAAGGTAACTTACTTATATATTATGTTAAAACTATTAAAAAAAACTTATCTTAAAAGAAATATTAACAGCGTTATTTTATTCATTAAAATAGTTATTTTGATGAAAATTTATTTATGTGTTATTTAGCTATTTGACAATAGATGTCGCCATGTGTTTTTAAAATACGTAGTTTTATCCAAAAAAAAAAAATGTACAGATATAACCTTTCTATGACTTTACTATAATTACTACTAAATTACCCGCGGCCCTGCCCGTGCTTAAATTTTTAATAAAACAAACTTTTTGGCTTTATAAATTAGTAACATATTAGTAATATTTTGTTGGCAGAAACAATTTTCAAATGAGAATATTTGTAAATTTTTATTGTTTAGTAAATAATGTTAATGTTTTTTAATCTTTTAATGTAAAAATTGGGCAAATGTAAATCCAACTCGCGCATTTTAGGTTTCGTATAGCAAAATGCTATGTTGTTTTTCTTACTTACATGTTTTGTATGGTTAACACTAAAATAAATACAAATAATATTTACGTTTCCACAATACCTACTCATTTTTTGCACTGTAAAAATAAGTTCAATTTATATTATTTTATAACATTTTATGGAAAACAAGTTTATGGCTGTTAAACTGCCAAAGCGGTAACTAAAAATATTTCATATCTCAAAAACTATGAAAAAGTATTTTAGGAACTGTATACCTCAACTTTTTCACTTTTTCTTGACACCTTTTCTTGGAAGGTAAAGGCTTAAAGGACACAATAAAATGCTTACGACTTTAATCATATTAGCAGAGCCATATGAAATAAAAAAATGTATTCGCTTAGAATTATTTACTTATTACACTTTCTTTTGAAAATCGTTTTGGAAAATATTACTAACTAGCGCTAATTAAGAAAAGTTATCATTATGTAATTTAACCTTTCGTGAACCACGTGCATAAATGTTACATCGCAAACCATGTGGGGTTTCTCAGACCCCAAGAATTATCAGAGCAAGGAATGTATAATTTGTGATTATTTGTTTATTTTATTATAAAATACTGTTTTTTGTCTATTTGAGCGTAATAATAAAACAAAACCGAGTAAATTAATCAACATTTTAAATCTTTTTTCAAAAAGGAACAAAACATAGTCATTTTTTGCAAACTAAAACTTAGCCTCTTCTTTGGGCTAACATCCACAATAAAAAAGTAATTAAACACTTATCATATATCTCAAATTTTCAAAATTTGTATTATAAGGCATGTAAAATTGACAAAATTAGCTTAATTTTGTCAGTCTTCATGAGGTCCAGGCTGATTATATTTAGTACAATTTTTGCAGTATAAGTGAGCATGCTCTAAGCCACTCTTTCCCAAAGTGGGCGATAACGCCCCCTTGTGGGCGCTGTAGGCCTAAAGGGGGGCGGTAAGAGACCCAGAGAAAAAATGGGGGCATTGTGTAGAGGCTTAGGGGGCGATTTGTAATTTCATGTAGCTAGGAAGACTCTTAGTAGGTGAAAAATTGGGGGCGCTAAAAAATAATTTATTGTCAAAGTGGGCAGTAGACAAAATAAGTTTGGGAACCCCTGCTCTAAGCATATAGGTATATCGCAGAGCTTACAACTGTATTTGGTTTTCCGATCTTTCTTGCTGTCACATTCTGAACACCTTATTTTAGATCTCGGCATTTTTGCTGGTGGTTCAGAAAATGTTTCACTGAGCAATTCATGTATGTAAGCACTTACGAGAATATTTCGGAATCCGTAGATTATCTTTGTGGTTTTTCAAATGTTCTTCAATCAAAGCCGTTCCCGAATTACGAACGAAGTTTCTTCTACGATCGGTTTTCCCTATTTCGATACTATTATTCAACATCTCTCATATCATCATCATAACCAGTCGGAACCCACATCTCCCTCGAAAGACAACCAACTTTTCATCTAATGTTAAGTACTCAAAAGGTGTATAAATGATAAATAATTCGAAATAAATACAAATATTCTAGAAATACTGCATTTCACAATAAAATTACTACTTACGTTTTAGACGACGTCCCGAACCACGTGGGGTCTGTGAGACCCGAACGCACTTTGCGCACGTGTATTTGTTACGTCGGCGACGCGATTATCAAACCACTATCACCAAGCGGTGTGGCAATGTCGCAACTCCAGCTACTTAAAGTGTCAAAAACGCCGAGCGATTTTTTAGAGATTTACAAGGATTTTTGTGTGACTGGGGTCTATTAAACCCCACATGGTTCACGGAAGGTTAAATAATCAGCTATATATTAAATTAATCTATAGCTGTCTATTAAATGATTAAAATTAATTCCGTAGTTTGAGAGTTTATCGTGAAAAACTAAAAAAACAAACAAAACAGAAGCATAGACATACATAAATGTTATTGCTAAAACAAAAAGTGCAATTTAACGGAGGAACCTTTGTGGCATTGTCAATCTCTGCCATTATTTACCAATCATGCGGTGCGCAATGAAAGTAATGTATAATGTAAGAGTATATTAATGTGTAAAACCTACGAATTTGGTTTTTGATCATCTGAACGCGGGCGGAGCCGCGGGAAATGCTAGTATTGTTATATACATAAATATAAATAAACTAACGTTCGGCCGCGACTCCATTAGCGCAGTTTATATTAGATATAAGTTGTTCTGATACTTTCAGAAATACATCTACAGCTTTATATTTTTGAATAGATACAGCAAACAGTGATGAAGGGATTACAATAACAGATGTAATATTATCTTAATTTCTCATTTTGTATGGACAATGATTGCATGATTTAATTGCACAAAATGCCATTTTTTAATTAATCACGTCTCTATTCATCTGCGATCAGCCGATCGAATCGGCCATTAAAATGGGTTTAAACGTTTTAATAACAAACCAGATTAATATATTAACAATTATAGGAAAATTAGATGATTTTAATAATGTTTTACCTTTAATGAAAGTTACTTTAAATTTTACTTGCAAACATCTATTTTGTATTAAAATAAATCGTACTGAATATCGTATGACAACAAAAATCCTACAAGCGAATCAATTAACCAATCGTAAATAGCAAATATTAAATTTTGTACAACAGACGTCATTTAATCCCAATCAGATAGTACCTACTAGTATGAACATCCATAATAATAACTTCATCATTTATTGATCATTGACAAATGGGAATCTTAGGCTATTAATGATTAATAATATGAATTAGAATTGCCTAGATATATTAATATAATAGAATTAGTATAGAACTCCTATAATCTCGTTATTATGTTAATTTAGTTATTTCATTGATTGAGACTTGTTTCAAAAAAAATATATGGTTAATCGAACTTAAAGTTGGTCAAGGTCAGGAACTATTACAATATTATAGCAAGTGCGACCGTTTTGTACCAGAACGACAGCTTTAGCTATTGTTAGTGGATCGTGCTTAAATACATTAAAACAATTTCCAGACGCAAATCATTTAAATATTGACACGGAATATTTGTGACTGGTTTTCCTAAAATTTACATAAAAATCTATGATAGTTTCATCATAATTTTTTATGTACCGTTATTTTTATCTAGGTGGCAAATTAAAATAGCATTTCTAAACGAAGCAAACACAATGAATATAATGTAATATTATAATGTATTTAGTTTATTACAAAGAAGGTCATGTGAAATAAGCAGGCCTTTATGAAGAAATTGACAAAATGAACAAAAGAAAAAGTATGTCGTAACTCCCTGTATAGACAGAGACAGAATGAAAATTAATGATAATTATAAATAAAACATTTACAACGTTTATACGTTATTATTACATCATTTAAATATTATGCCATATTTATGATGTTACTAGCGACTCACCCTCGCTCCGCTCGGGTTCCTCCCTACGTACGTTTTAAAGTTTAATATAGATGTCTCAGAGATGAGATATTTTTCCGCAGTAAAAAGTATCCTATATGTTGACCTGGATAACCAGATATCATCATACCAAACATTAAAATCTGTCCAGTAGTTTTCTCGTGATGCGGTCACAGACAGACAGACAGACAGACAAAAATTCTAAAAACTATAGATTCGGCCTCCATATCGATAATAATGTCTATTTCAATAAGATTTTCCAAAAAATATTTAATGTACAGATTCCGCTTAGTTACAATTTTATTATATGTATAGATTATATGGCTAAAAAATTAAAAGTATTTATATTTAAAAGTTCTTTGCAGGTATAGGGCTATATATAAGTATTTCACTTTTGCTCTGACGACGATTTCAAAACTCCTTTCCCTATACACATAATATAACATCTAATGTTTAGTTTGTACCTACACCGCACCTCAGTATTATTTTTATTGTTTCTCACGCTCGAGTTTTGGTACATAAATAAATAACCCACAAATGAATTTCACGTAAATGAAAGTTAAAGCGTGCCCGAAATCTAAACGGATATTAATCATGTTTGACTGTTCAAATATAATTTGCAAACTATCGCTTAATGTGACGCTGCATTGAATTATTTCGTTCCGGCGCCGACCGCGAAATTATCTCCGTGAATGGTAATCACGTCCGCGGTTGAATCATCACATTTTGTACATAAGCTGAATAAAAGCTGTGCCAAGTACATAAATAATATACTATATACCTGCGGAAATAAATCAAAACAAGACTATATTTAAAATCAAAACATATTGTCTTTATCTATACACACTATGATAAAATTGTAATGATCTCATATTTATAATCTGAATATATAAGGGAAAAATTAATCATGGAGATGAGGGTTGTAATAAAACAACGTTATCCGTCTAAAGGACAGACACAATATTTTATTTTATTAATTTCTAAACTTAAATGTGTCACAATGATGAGCGTACTAAACAAATATGGGGGCAGGCAGGCAGCGATCTATGAAACCCAGCGAACTACGACGCTCAGGTGATTAATGTGCAAAACTTTATATTATCGTAAATTATTATTCCGAACTTTTAAATAAACAAAAGTGTTTTGTGTTATGTATATATATTCGATATATACAATACTAAAACATTTTTCAATAGTTTACAATATAGTAGGTACATTATTAAAATATATTCTGAGAAAGATTTCGAAGACGAGGAAATCTTAATCGCTACACTTTAATACTCAAAGTACTAAACTCAACTTTATTTTAAGAAGGGAATGTTGATGTGTCCTACGAATTTATTACACAAGATGATTTATCCAATGAATAATTATATATCTAGCATCTAAAAATCTACAGTTTTTTTCAGAATTATTGTGAGTTTATTAATGTAACGGCGCATTTCTTGATTAAACCCAAATAACACTGAGATTTTTTTAATGCACAGGAATGAAAAATGAGCTGAGAATTTGACTAAAAAGCAGCTATTTCATCTATAGGTATTTCATACTAGTAACTGCCTCATTGTTTATGTTCAAGGACCAGATCCGGTCAAGAATAATATTGATGTTTTCCTATCAGCCAATTTTCCATAACAGCCCGGGATTAAGAAATTTTCTTGGAAATGCTCTGTTTATACCACCTGTAATTTTCCGTTAATACAGGTGTGAGAGTCTCCAGAAAGAGCTGTAAAATCTACTAAAACCCAGCAGTGCCCCTGTCGACTTAAAATAGCCCCATAGAATAGCTAATAACTATTAAATTTGACGTCGCAGCCATAATTTGGTGGAAGAATTTATGTCTAACTAATATAAGATATCTAAATTTTGAAGTAAACTAGATATGAAAATTTAATTATTTTTAATTAAATTGTTACATCGAGTTTGTAACTTTATCGCATTAAAATTTTGCCATTACTTTCAATTCTTACTTTTCGTAACTTTAACATAATTTGCCGGATAGCACACGTAAAGTATCTTTGAAGCTTGAGAAGGTGACATCTTTTTGGAATTCTATTAAGAGAGTCTCAAGTTGTTTGCTTCCAGCGTTTTGTTTGTGTTACATTTCTTGCGAAATTCAGCGGCAAAGGTATGGAATAATATTTTGTTAGACTGTTATCTATATCGTGGAAGGATAAAACAAATCTTGACTAGTTTTATTACATAACTAACGACTCACCCTCGCTTCGCTCGGGTTCGTCCCTAGGTTGCTTCCCAAAACAAAATTAATTAATTAATTTGTTTTTTTTTGTGAGATCCTATTTTGTTTTTCTAAAGTAAAAGTAGGCTAAGTTAGTCCTTATTACATCAGCTATTTGCCAGTGAAAGTCCCGTCAAAATCGGTCCAGCCATTTCAGAGATTAGCCGGAACAAACAGACAGACAGACAGACAAAAATTATAAAAATTTTGTTTTGGTGTACGTGTATACATCCATATGCATTTAGTAAAAAGCGATTATTTTAATGTTACAAACAGACACTCCAATTTTATTTATCTGTATAGATGAAATGAAATAGTAGTTCAGATTTAATCCTATACAAATAAACATTCATTATTAATTCTATTTACGCAAGAATTAGTATCGAAAATTTATTTTTTAAAAATAAATAAATATTAGTTTTGTGTATTTAAAATAAAACATGTAGAACAATTTAAAATAAAACAATTGTAAAATATAAACAAATATATTTAATAGACATATATAATAGACGAATATAAAAATTGCAACATGAGAAATAACACAAAATATCTTTTTCACAAAAATATCTTTTACTATTTCACAACTATGTAAGTACCTCACTAAAAGTTAAGTTACATTTCCACCAGCAAAAATAGACAGGTGCGCTGTCAAGAAGTCGTAATGCATTGGTTTGCAAGTTTAGAAGTCACTAGAAACAAACTTACACGAAGTTGATTGCTCTGCGACCACATTTGAGACTAGTTGGACATTGATTTCAGAGTTTAAAGTAAGTTTTGCTTAGTAAGTATAGCCAGAGTAACTGCTATACTTGCATTTCTCAAACTTAATTTCCCAGCAACTCCATTTGCTCAAGAAATGAAAATGTTTGTTTTTTTTTAACATTTATACTTTAAACTATTGAATATGTTGGTCATTAATTACTAGTGACTCACCCTCGCTCCGCTTCGGTTCGTCCCTACTTACGTTTTAACGTTTAGTATAAACTCAGAGATGAGATATTTTTCCGTAGTAAAAAGTATCCTATATGTTAACCCGGAGCTATTCAAAATCCCTCCAGTGGTTTTTCCGTGATGCGGTAACAGACAGACAAAAATTCTCAAAACTGTAGTTTCGGCCTTTGTACCGATAATAATGTCTATTTCAATAAGATTTTCAAAAAAATATTTAATGTACAGATTCGGCTTAGTTAGAATTTTATTATATGTATAGATTTACAACAATGACTCTAATTTTACAATTATAAACTCCACAGAGTTAATCTTTGAGTAGTGATGAAAAGAAGTTACTTTCCGCTCCAGCTCATAAACCATTTTGCATGCAAAAAATTACTTTGAAAGTAATAATTCTTCAACTTTCGAATATATTAGGTAGAACTACCCTCAAGATATATAACCTATTTATCAAAGAAAATTATGAAAATAGTTTGACAATTGTCGAAAATAATGTGTAACATTCATCTATACAGATAAATAAAATTGAAGTGTCTGTTTGTAATGTCAAAATACCAGCTTTATACTAAATGCATATGGAATTATATACGGTACCTACTTGTAAGAAAAACACAATTTTTAACATTAAAATTTTTGTCTGTCTGTCTGCCTGTTCGTTCCGGCTAATCTCCAATTTTAACGGGACTTTCACAGGCAGATAGCTGATATTATAAGGAGTAACTTAGGCTACTTTTATTTTAAAAAAAGAATTAGGGTTTCGCTCAAAAAAATTACCTACTATTACGTACCTAGGGATGAACTGATTTCAGCGTCTTTTTATTAAGTCGGCATAAAATTGCTTCGAGATGTTGCTTTGTTGCTGCGTTAAAGATAGACAAACCAATAAATGCTCTATGCTCTTTTATATTAGTGAAGAAGTAAGTGTAAAGTCACAACTTTTGTAACATAGAAGCAGTTTGATTTATAAACAAGGGTTATTATTTCATTTATATTTCGAGAACAGACCATGTCGGTTTTTTGACATAATGTATGAATAAAAACTGAAAAATAACATTACGATGAATTAGAAGAAATTTCCGTTACAAAAATACTAATACCCTTCAAAGATTTTAAAGCTCGTTACAAATTACTGAACATTAACAGTTTCAGTATACTGGCTTAAGCTATAATTAACGCCCATATTTCATACCCAAAGTGCAGTTTGCTACCCTGCAAATATATCAATAAATTATCAGTACAGGCCAATTAACACTGTTGCAACAAATCTCATTTATTTATCCTATTTTAATTACTATATTGAAGTAATTTTGTATTTTAATAGTTCAATTCTCTATTTGTTTATAGTTATTGTTTTTTTTTTCATTATGGTGAAAACAAAATTGTAGATTTGTTTTAGACTGCGTCTACGATTACACTCGCATATTTCGGTCTCTTAAAATCAATTTAGTCGTTATTTTTCTATCTTCTACTTAGAGCCCTTTATATTAAATAAGAAAATAACTTTATGTTAGAAAATGAAACTTAATTAGTATACACTATAAAAGTACTTTTATATGAAACTAGCGACTCATCCTTGCTACGCTTCAGGTTCGTGCCTAGACAAAAACAAATCTATCCCACGGGAACTGTACATTTTTCCGGGATGATATATAACTTAAAGCCTTTATCAGTTAACGAGTTATCTAATGCAAAAAGATTTTTTCAAATCGGATTAGTACTTCCTGAGATTAGCGCGTTAAACGAAACAAACAAACAAACAAACAAACAAACTCTTCAGCTTTATAATATTAGTATAGATATTTAAAATTTTTAATTTTCCACTCTACACCCACTTTCAGATATAGTACGCCTGACGTCAGTGATCTGATCGCTTTATTTGCAAAATAGAACTCTGTTTTTCCACTGCTACTACTAGACAAATGTCTATACGTGTAATAAACATAAAATAGATACACTGAAAGCAAGTTATACTTCTTGGCAGAACCAAAAGCGTGATCTAATTACGGCTATATATTACTAAAATTTTATTCACTACATAGTATAAAACAAAGTCGCTTCCCGCTGTCTGTCCCTGTATATGCTTAAATCTTTAAAACTACTTGTGATTGTGATTTTAGAGATTTCTAATGTGATGTCGTAAATAAACACATTTTTTTGCGCTTACATTGCAAACGCTGGCTGAACCCTAGGAGATAGAACAAAGTAATGTACTGCAGTATTGTACACCTTAAAAAGGTCTACAAAACAGTACACGATGGCATATGTCTATCTCTTCAGGATAACATACTATATCCATTTTACTATATCCAAGCTAGGGACGAACCCGAGCGAAGCGAGGGTGAGTCGCAAGTGAGATTATAAAAAAAAAATGACCATTTAGCGTTTTCTGAAAATATCAAATCTTTGTTTATTTTATTTTGAAAAATTGTATAGTAAAAGTGTCAACTATTTAATTTTCTTTAGTGAAATTTTTCTTTCATATCATCAGGATAACATTTGAAGTATCTGTTATCTAGAAAATCGGTAAAGTGCGAGTCGAATTCGCACACGAAGAGTCCCGTACTATCATACATGTACTTTTTATTAATATGACTTTTACTCTACGTATGTATGTAGTATATTAACTTCGATGATCGATTACAAACGTTAAAAAATGTTTTTTGTATTTTTATTATTTGTTGTTTTAGCGATAATAGAAATACATACTCTGTAAAAATTTCAACCCTCTTTTACTGTAAAAATGTCAATACTCAATTACGGTTTATGAGATACAGCCCTCTGACAAACGGACGGACGGACAGCGGAGGCTTAGTAATAGGGTTCCGTTGGCACCCTTTGGCTACGGAACCCTAAAAATGAAAAGGTTTCTGCTTAAATAAGTAAAAAATATTCCGAAAATTATGTTATAAATTTCCAATTTATAAGGGTAGTAGTATCTAAAGTTTAGTAAGTAGACTCCATGTTTATACAACTTTTATGAAACTTTTACCCACTGTCTTGCTTAAAATTCCTTGCAAATACTTTTCTCCTTTATAGAAAAAACAATTTACGCTCACTTTTTTTACTTTTTAAATAATATTGTTATTTTAAAACCGAATTCACTATGTAATTTGCATAAAATAATGAGATTTTCAATTTTGGTCCCCTTTTTACGATCTTTTCTTTGAGTGGAATAAGAAATATATTTACAAATCAACGTAGTAAAACTATTTTCTTGTTTCTTCAGAGAATCTTTTTACTTTTTATGTTTAAAATCCCTTATGGGTATGTATGTACTCCATTATATACTATAGAAGAAGCGATCGAAACCAATACATTGCATGCATTTGCTTCAGCACAAACGAAAAAAAAATGTAATAAAATGTATGTAATAACAGCTAGAATTAAATAAATAATATTTAATTACAATAGTTATTAAAATTTTTAAATATGTTTAGAAATTAAAATCAACAAATATTGTAAGGTACTCTGGTGCCATTTTTAAAAAATTTTCAAAATCATTTTTGTAAATTGTGGGTAGGCACTGTCTGTAACAAGTATATATGCCTTTGAAATGTCTAACACCTTAGTCTCTCCCGTGACCATGATTGCTGTAAAGCATTCGAAACGTCGGGAACCAAAAATCAAAATAAATCCGCGAAATAATCCGAAAAGATAGTTTTATTTAAAAAGCTAATATCATATTTTTCAGTAATGTAGTAATAGTAAAAACAATACGGATGTGTGTTATCGAATTTTGTTAGCTTAGCCTTTGTATTAGAGTTTATTTCGCATTGTGAAGCTTGCTAAATGTACCTTGCTATAAACTGCTAATATTACTTAAGTAATCTAAGCTGTACATAAATAAAATAAAACAAAATAAAGGAATATATACACATAAGTTTAGCGCGTAATTTATTCTAGTACTTGGACCGTTGTCTAAGAGTCTACATCTGGGTAACAAATTACAAAGTATGCTAAAAACTAATTAAAATTACCCGAAAGTTTCGCAGTAACGGGTGTTAATAAAAATGCAAACTTTTAAACCATCAGAGAATCTCATTACTCACTAAGATATCGAAACTTAGTTTCTATTTGAAACTTAACAAAAAATCTAATTCAATTACGGAAATGAACAACTTGTATACATTTATTTTGTCATTAAACAATTAATGTAGGTATTCAGCCCTTCTTTTTTTAATGTCTCACTTCTTGGCACGGGCCTCCCTTCAATACGAGGGGGAATTAGGATATAGTCCACCACGTTAATGTTTCTGCAATCTGTAACAAAATAACAACTATTGGAAAATTTAAATATTTTTTTTTTTATGTTATCTGTCTACTGGAAATGACGCCTCGCTAGGTGAAAATATTAAACCAACAACTACACCGGGAATAAATGTCGTATGATTAATATGAAGGCATTTTTGAATAAAAACGCAAAAACTACATAGTAATGTAAAATATCTATATATATAGTAAGTACGTATAACCTTCTGCAGGTCAAAGAATACAAAGATAGATTATTATTAATTTTGCCATTCACTCGAAATTTAGAACAATCTCGCTATTTTTATCATAAAAAGCAATGAAACTTACCATTGCGCCATATCGTCAATATTTGAATAATGTGACAATATCTTATTTATATTATTTCACCCTTTTATACTTTGCTCGTAACTTTTATTTGTAATATAATATAGGAATGCAGTGATTACAGAGGAGGAAAAAGATAAAAAATGAATAATGAAGCCTCTAAATCCGAAGTGGTGGATTTTCCAGGAATTCTTTTGAACGTAAGATTCCAAAAGATTGTATAATTTTAGACTTCTGTATATCTGATGAAATGGAATGTGTATAGGATCGCTTATACTCCTGAGCACTAGTCTCGTCTGTAAAAATTTTGTACTAGAATTTTTAGATATGTAATTAACTTTGGAGAAAAATATAAAAAATGTAATGCGCAAATACATATACTCGTATTATTATGTTGTTTTTCTGATCCCCCTCGTATTGAAGGGAGGCCCGTGTCCTGCAGTGGGACGTTAAAAAGGGCTGAATACAATACGAGTATAAGAAAAAACACTTAAGAAAAAATGCTATTGTAAGGCATGAATTAAGCATTCCCCGCTGTGACAAAATATACATACATAAAAATGTGCACAGTGCGTAATCTGTATAATAATATACAGTCTAATCTAGGTAATGTGTATAAAAATGCGTATACAGATGCGAAATATCGATTTTAACTAGGAGTAAGCTTATTTCCTTATATTAATAAGACGCCGAAATTTAGTAGCTTTTTTTTAGATTAATAAAGAAAATATGTTTTTTATCAGGATTTTGTGTAAAAAAATAACATTTCTTACCACAGTATCCCATAAACTCGGTCGAGTTAAGCTTATAATAAGCAATGTAAAATCTTTACTACAGTAAGGTGACATCGCGTCAAAATTCTATTAAGAGGGGCTGAAGTTGTTTGCCCCCGGCGCTTTGTTTATGTTACATTTTTCCCTGTGAACCTTCACAGGCGAATTTCAATATAGGGTATTCACTTTTTTTGCACACTTATTTTTGTTACATATTTTGTTACCTCCGCCATTTATTAAAATCAAAATTTCTGTATAAAATGAAAAATATCCGCGTAAAATAAGAAAATAACTCAAAAAATAGTAGCATACTTGTCATTGTAATACTATATTACACAGTAGATAATCTTAGAAGCGTCAACATAATATAAGTTAGATATTTGATATTTCATACTTTAATTATTAGGCGCAGGTCTAAACCCATAATACGTCTGATATTGATATTAGATCTATAAAATTCTTTAAAACATAAACTTAGCTATCAATAAATCAATTTGTAGAACAGTAGAAGCATTGACTGAAACTAATGCAATTTTAAAACTAGAAATAGTAAACATTTATATGGCATAATTTAGTATTCAGAAACACGTAATGGATTTATATATTCAACGTGTAAGTGAACATATGGTCATCCCTATGCTATATAGACTACTTCGAAGTTAATTACCAACACTTGACACCTGCTATCTTGACCACTATCTGTAAGTTAATTGAGCGAAGCGACATTACAACTTGCAATATATGAGCCGTGTCTTAGTTATATGATTAAAGTTACGGGTATTCGAAGTTAATTTGAGAATAAAGCTACTGTAAGACATTTTTCTTGATAAAGTGTAAAAAATGTGTTATTGTGAAAGAAATTTATTATTCGTATACAGAGTCACTTGGGAAATTTGTTATTTTATATCTATTTTGTATCGACAATATCACACATTACAAACTAGTAGCGCCATCTACCATAGAGTATGTAATACTGTGTATGTAGTAATGTTTTTCAAATAAAGTCAGTTGTTGTCTGTGACTCAAGCGTTTAATTAACTAGAGGTTATGGGCCCAGTTGTTTCTTGTTTTCTCGCAATTTTCTTGGATATTCCTAGTGGAAATAGACTTTGCAGATTGAGATAAACTGTAATTAACGCTTTAACTGTGAAGATGACGACGAACTACCTTGTCAGTGTGCCTAAATTGAAAGGACGAGAGAACTACAGTGAGTGGGCTTTCGCGGCTGAGAATTTCTTAATTCTGGAAGGAATGTCTGATTGCATCAAGTCGGAGACTGTACCAGCAGAAATAGGAGCAGCAGGTGACGCGAAAACTAGAGCTAAGCTGATTCTGACAATAGATTCGTCGCTGTACGTGCACATTAAGAGTGTACGAACGACCCATGAGCTGTGGAAGAAATTGAAGAACTTATTCGATGACTCAGGATTTACGAGAAGAATCAGTTTACTGAGGAGTTTAATTTCCATACGACTCGAAAATAGCATTTCAATGACTTCGTATGTGACACAAATCATCGAAACAAGCCAAAAATTGAGTGGTACAGGTTTTAATATAAATGACGAGTGGGTCGCATCGCTTTTGTTAGCGGGATTAACAGAAAAATATTGTCCTATGATAATGGCGATCGAGCATTGCGGCATACCATTGACAGCAGACGCCATTAAAACCAAGTTGTTGGACATGGAAGAAAGCGGAAACGGCGGCGACAATAGCGCTGTCAATTCCAGTGGCGCGTTTGCGAGTTTCAAGAGGAACCGGAATGTTGGTAGCACTGCGACCAAAGACAACGCCCAGATGTCAAAGTCAAAACCAAAAGTCATAACATGCTACAAATGTAAACAAACAGGGCATTACCGCAATCAGTGTACATTTTCGAACAAAAATTCGTCGAATGCAAATAAAAAAGAACGTACAAGCAGTAATGCGTTTAGCGCCGTGTTTCTGAATGGTGAATTTTGCAAAAGCGATTGGTACATTGACTCCGGGGCGAGTGTTCATCTTACTGCGAACGAAGAATGGTTGTCAAATGTGTCGCGGGATCTTATGATAAAGGAAATTGTCGTGGCAAACAAAGATAAAGTACCTGTATTATGTACTGGAGATGTGCAGATTACGACAAAGACGGGCGCCTGTGAATACGATATTACAGTAGAAGGTGTATTATGCGTTCCGAAGTTGACTACAAATCTATTGTCTGTAAGTCAACTTATATCAAAAGGAAACAAAGTTTCATTTAACAATGATGGTTGTCAGATTTTCAACCAAGCAGGAGTACTGGTGGCTACAGCAAGTTTGTTGAATGGGGTGTATAAACTAAACATGCCTGAATATTGTTCATCAGCTGCAGTGATGGTGTCCAGTGAAGTTTGGCATCGACGTCTAGGTCATGTCAACAGCCAGTATTTGAACAAAATGCAAGATGCTGTACAGGGATTGACACTTGATAATAAGACTGATATATCAAAGTCATCATGTGTCGCTTGCTGTGAGGGCAAGCAGAGCCGCTTACCTTTTCCCAAAGAAGGTAGTAGAAGCACTGAGTTGCTACATATTGTGCATACTGACCTCTGTGGACCAATGGAAAACAGATCTATAGGTGGTTCTAGATACTTTATGCTGTTCATAGATGATTTTAGTCGTATGACATATATTTATTTTTTGAAAACAAAAGATGAAGCATTGAAATACTTTCAACAGTATAGAGCAGAGGTTGAGAATCAACTTAATCGCAGCATAAAGATCTTGAGAAGTGACAATGGGAAAGAATTCTGTAACAGCAAGTTTGATGATTTCTTGATGTCGAATGGGATAGTACATCAAAAAACGAACCCGTACACACCTGAGCAGAATGGTCTCTCAGAACGATACAACCGGACTATCATTGAGAAAGCCAAATGTCTACTGTTCGATGCAGGCCTCGAGAAAAGGTTTTGGGCAGAGGCGGCACACACTGCAGTGTACTTACAGAACAGAACTGTGACCATATCATTAAATTATAAAACTCCTTTTGAGATATGGACGGGCAGAAAGCCTGATGTAAGTCATTTTCGCATTTTTGGTAGCACAGTCATGGTACATGTGCCGAAACAAAAGAGATTAAAGTGGGACAGAAAGTCTGAAAAATGTATCCTTGTCGGCTATTCCAATGATGTCAAAGGATACAGAATTTACAACCCGAAGTCTAATGTCATCACTACTAGTCGAGATGTTATAGTATTGGAAAAGATAGAGACAGAGAATATTATGGAGGTACAAGAAAATTGTTCAGATGAGGTGAATATGGTTCCAGTGGGGGAAGAAGATTTGACACTTCAGGAAGATTCATTTGAACAATCAGAGAGCTTGAACACAGATGACAGCGGTGAACTGTATGTACCTTGTGAAAATGATACTTTAGATAGCTCTGAGTCTGGTACAACAGACAGCGAAGACACCATTATACTCAACAATGTCAACATAACAAGTGGTCCTAGGCGTAGGCAGCAGCCAGACAGATATGGATTTGCAAGTGCTTATATAGAAGATGACAACATGTTCACGGGTGAGATATCATTGCAAGAAGCCTTGGAAGGTCCTGAGAAAGCACAGTGGTTAGTGGCAGTGCAGGATGAGTTACAGTCGTTCGAGAAAAATAATGCGTGGGAACTCGTAGATGTACCAATAGATGGTACTATAGTGCAGTGCAAGTGGGTTTTACGGAAAAAGTACGACAGTGAAAACAATGTGCGTTACCGTGCTCGTCTCGTCGCAAAGGGCTTCACCCAAAAACATGGTGTAGACTATACAGAAACATTTTCACCAGTAGTAAGACATACAACTCTTAGACTATTATTTGCATTGTCTGTAAAGTTAGGTTTAGATGTTAACCATTTAGATGTAAAGACTGCATTCTTGAATGGTGATTTAGAGGAAACTATTTATATGAAAATGCCAGATTGTTATAGTAGTAGTAATTCAGTCTGTAAAGTATTGAAACTTAAAAAGGCCATTTATGGACTTAAACAGGCCTCTAGAGCTTGGAATAAAAAGGTTGATAGTTGTTTGATCAGTAATGGTTACAAAAGGTCAAAAATAGAGCCATGTATGTATATAAGGGATATTAACAAATGTAAGACCATTGTAACAGTCTATGTTGACGATTTCTTTATATTTTCCAATGATAAAATTGAAACTAAGAACCTGAAACAGATTTTATCTAATAAGTTTAGCATTAAGGACTTAGGTGAAGTTAAAATATGTCTTGGAATGAATATAACCTTCAATAAAGATAAGGGATATGTAACTTTGAGTCAGGAAACTTATATTAATCAACTTTTAAGTAAATTTCATTTAAGTGATTGTAAGACTGTTGATACTCCGATGGAGGTCAAACTAAATATAAATAAAGGTCAAGTAGGTGTAAATAGTCATGTGCCCTATCAACAACTAATTGGTAGTTTGATGTACCTGTCAGTCTTAACTAGGCCAGATATTAGTTACTCTATAAGTTTTTTAAGTCAATTTAATGATTGTCACACAAAGGAGCATTGGGAGTATGCAAAGAGAGTATTAAAATATCTAAAACGAACTAAATGTTATGGAATAAAATATTCTAAAGAAGGTAATTCAGAAATAACAGGCTATGTAGATGCTGATTGGGCCTCTAACTTTGTAGATAGGAGATCATACACTGGGATGTGTTTTTTGTTATCTGATGGTGTGATATCATGGCAATGTAGAAAACAGAAATGTGTTGCCCTCTCTAGCACTGAATCAGAGTACATTGGTCTATCTGAGGCATGTAGAGAAGCATTATATCTAAGGGGATTACAGTATGAAATAACCAATAGGATGTACACAATCAGCATATTTAATGATAATCAGGGCGCACAGAAGCTGTGTGCAAACCCAGTCCTTCACAAACGTACAAAGCATATTGATATCAAATATCATTTTTGTCGTGATCTAGTAAAAGATAAAATTGTTAAAGTACTGTATTTGCCAACAGCTGATATGCCGGCTGACATTTTAACTAAAAGTTTATGTTCAGCAAAACATTATAAATTTATGTTGCTTCTTGGCATAGTTTGTATAGAATAATTTTGTATAAAATTCTTTAGTGAATATTGCGATAAGTGGGGGTGTTATTTTATATCTATTTTGTATCGACAATATCACACATTACAAACTAGTAGCGCCATCTACCATAGAGTATGTAATACTGTGTATGTAGTAATGTTTTTCAAATAAAGTCAGTTGTTGTCTGTGACTCAAGCGTTTAATTAACTAGAAAATTGAGTAGAGCGGGTTCAAATCCCGGGTCTCATACCTCTGATATTTTCATGTGCAAGTTTCTTTCTAACGTGATCGTAACTTGTCATACGTTGAAAAAAACATCGTGAGGAAACCATGCATGTCTAAAAGGACCTAGCAAGTTTTTCGAAAGATACTTAAAGTCCGCCAACCCGTACTTGGCCAGCGTGGTGGACTATGGCCTGATCCCCGTCGCATTGAAGAGAGGCCCGTGCTCAGTAGTGGGGCGTTAAAATTGGCTGAATTTACTTACACACGTAAAGACAGAAAAATTATTATAATTTATTCTAATTAATTTTTTTAATTTGTATAAGGCCTATACATTATTTGTTAACTTTGATAGTTATATTAAATAATAAATACTTGGCTGCTGCTCCAACTGCACGTATATGTTAAAGGCTACTGGAACTCTTCACTGGTTAATAGTAGGGCCTTGAGTTTGGTTTCGTATTTGATTCTTTTTCATTAGTCTTATACATTACAGTCATACAAAAGCATTTTTCATCTTACTTTCATTGAATAATTTTAATTATTGAAAGATATAAACAATAATTGATAAGGTAACAAAGAAAATTTATTTCTCCTATGTTGTTATGATTATGGTGTCACGTCACTATTGGTGTGGCACATCACTAACGCCGGTACTCGTGGCTGTTCAATATGGCGTCTTATAACTATTACTTGTACTTCTTTTCTGTGTGGATCTTAGTGATTAGGATTCAGTATTCTCTCTAATAAAAGTCTTAAGTCAAGTCTAATTATTTATTATAATTAATGCACCTACCACTACATATGTGTTTATTGAAACATAAAAAATAAATGATATAATATTTTTGATTAGGAAAAATTTTTTGCTTAATGTATAAAAGAGCTGGTAGAATACGCTACATAATCAAAACTTAGCATCCCCCCGCCCCTGTCTTACAGTTGAATGTGAAAGTATAAGAAAGTTTTTCATGTTATTTTTGTTCTCTCTTATTTTTATACCTGTAATTTTTAAATACCTTATATTAAATTTTTTAGTTAAATAAAACAAAAATGTGCAAAAATGATACCATACCTGCATATCCGTAAAAGCTTGATTTCGAAAGAGCGGAAAAGGTTGCCCATAAATTTCCCGTAGAATGGACGATATTAATATTTCCATAGTACGTGACTGTATAAAAACAAACACTTTAACACGGTGATGAAAGTCTACCATTCTCTTGTTTTCATTTAAATAAACCAGAATTTCGAAGTCACGGAAAAAGAGGTTTAAATTAGACAACTAAGCTCTCTAAAAAAGCTTGACTTAAATGAAATTAAATCTTACGTTGGACTGTGATGTCTGTCTGTGAATGGCTAGTCTTAACTAAGCTCACTGTATAAATAAGATTTCTAGATTAGTTAAGTACACAGAGCAATTATTCAACGTACAAGTTTATGACGTTATTTCATTAATTTTCTCCTTTTTTCCTCAACATTTAATATAGCAAATAGGAAATAGCAATTTCCTTGTGACCTAGGTTACTAAAATCTGTACTAAATTGAGAATGTCGAGAGCGCGGGTTGTGATTAACGGGAGGTACAATTTTATTAGCATTTTTTTCCTCGTTCCGGCGTACTGAGCTCATTTCCTTTCTTGTAATTTACGACTGCAGCAGCCATAGGATCAGTAAAATAAAATAGCGATCTCATCCAATGAGAATGTGATGACTATATATATACAAATATACATAAAATAACTATTTAAAATATAAAAACTCACAGTGTTTGTGAGGTTAATAAGAAGAGAAGAGGTAAATAAAGTTAAATCGTAAGTTTTTTCTAGATTAAATAAATAATAATTATACTAAGGTATACCATAGCAAAATAAAATTTTGTACCCATTTAGACTAATGCATCTTATTAATATATTATGATGTCTAGTCCAAAAAATGTTGTTGTCTTTTAAATAGTTTTGTTTAAATAGAATTATCTAAAACGTTTCGTGGCGATGTTGATATCTTGTTTAAATTTTAGAAGATCATCGCAAACTCTCGACTAACTCAAACTCGAACCCTATGCATAAATTGGAATTTTCTAATGACGATACCAAACCACTTTATATAAAATGCCAAATACATACTGTTATAAATATAAAATACTTCTGATATTTCCGGTCTTTATTATTTAAATAATAAAAAATAAGCTGAGGCGAAGATAATGATGTAGATTAGTCCGAATGAAGAAAAAATATATCAAATTAATTTTTTATACGGAATTTTTGTACTGGATTTCTTTTATTATTACGTATTATTTGTGTTTCGTAGGATTTTACGGGCTTGAAGGAGTCCGATCCTTAGAAGGCTTATGTGGGGACACAGGTCCTACAGTTACAGGCCCTTTAAGAGATTTAATTTGTTTAATACCAATAAAGGAAAATCAGAGGCAGGGGATGATTTTTCCTCCCTGGATACCTGGACACCATGGTTCTCATGGTGTCATTGCCCTGCGGCCTTATTATTATTATTAAGTATTATTCTTTATTAATTAATGACAGACATTTATTTAGCTTTTATACCTTTTACAAATCAAAAAAATACGTTCACAATTAGCGAATTTATCGTGTTATTTCAAAAAAGATGCAACCGAAATAACTACCTCTCATTTTTGAATTAAGTCAAAAAATCAAATGAAATTGTGACAATGTGATTGTGTTTGTTTTAGTTAAGTTAAATTGCTTCTGAATCTTTAAGAAATCTTTTGTTAATCCGAGCGAGACGGAAATACTGGCCTCAATCAAAATTTCTCATTCCCCGGCCAACTCGTGCATTACCGAAATTGCACTGAACCAATTTTCTTTATGTTATATGCGGATGGGGCTATTCATCTTCCTAGATTTCTTTGTGATAATAAAACTTTGACTCTAATGAAATGTGATTGCAACATACTGATAGCTAGATACTTAAAATCGTGTATTTTACATACCTACACTAATATAATGAGGTAAAGTTTGTAAGTTTAGATGGGTTAAAACTGTACTGAACCGATTCAGATTTTTACTAATGGGAAGCTTTGTTGCCGCCAAGTACTATAGGTTTTTTCAAATTCAAATAAATATGTGTTTGATTTCAGAAATCGTTATAACTTTAATTGAAATCCGATAGAAGCTGACTATTTAGTTGCTTTATTGATGTGAATTTCCTAAGCTGTTTGAAATAAAGCAATAATAATATTATAAATGCAAAGGTACCTAGAGACACGCGTGAGCAAATGAAGTCGCTAGTTATATAATAAAATACTTTGTTATTATGTATAATTAAAAAAAAAATATCTTGAACTCAAGATAAAATAGAAGAATAGATGCAAAGATATAGCAGATAACTTTGCAAATACATTTAAAAATAGTGTGAATCAAATAATCCCTAAGTGCTCTAAACTATTGCTTCACAAATCGTCTTATAGCTCTGAAGCAAATGTAACCATGCGCTACAAAAAGGCAAACACTAAATCCGTAGAAAAAATTATTATGTCATTAAGTACTAATAAGTCCCCAGGTGTAGATAAAATAAGAGCTATTGATATTAAAAAAATATGCGACAAAATTAAATCGGTTTTAGCGAATTTAATAAATGCAAGCGTTCTAACAGGCATATATCCAACTGTTTTGAAAACCGGGATTGTTAGGCCAATTCATAAGAAAGGCAGTCGAGAAGATTACTTAAACTACAGACCAATTACTATTTTACCTACTATTGATAAAATTGCCGAAAAACACATATGCCACCAAATTTACAAATTTTATGAGTGTAATAAAATACTATCAAAAAATCAATATGGATTCCAACCTAATAAGAGCACCACACAACTGCTATCAGAATTTACGGATAGTATATACAGACATTTAGACAACAAAGAACACATTCTAATCGTATTTATTGATTACAGTAAGGCGTTTGATACGCTTAGACACGACAAACTGCTACAATCATTGTATGATAGCGGAATCAGAGGTAAATTACACACATGGTGCGAAAACTATCTACATGATAGAAAATACGTTGTCAAAGTTGGTGATGCAGACAGTTATACTGTACAGGTTACAGAAGGCACGGCTCAGGGATCGGTGCTGGGTCCTCTACACTATCTCACGTATGTTAACAGTCTTTCAAGCGTAATTAAAAAAAGTGAGATGTATCAATTTGCAGATGACACCTGTCTAATAGCTGCCGGAATAAATATAAAAGATACCCTTGCTCAACTGCAAGATGACTTTGATACACTTGCTAAGTGGTCGCACGACGTCGGTTTAGTGCTTAACGCAAGTAAAACCAAACTGATGTACATCAGCACTAGTCAAAATAGAAGCTCTTTCCAACCGACACTAATAGTACATACGCATGATTGCTTACATCGAAATAATTACAGTAATGTGCGGATATCTTGTGACTGTGATGCAATAGAGCTAGTAAACAAATATACTTATCTAGGACTTGTTATCGATAGCAGATTAAACTGGAAAATGCACATAAATCACGTATGTGACAAACTAAGAGGGATATTGGCAAAATTTCATTTAATAAAATGTAAGATACCGTATAAAACACTTTTATTACTTTATACTTCTTTGGCCGAATCAGTAATATCTTATGGTTTATCAAGTTACGGAAGAACTTATAAAACACACTTGGATCAAATATATTTCCTGCAATTAAGAATTTTAAAAGAAATAGTTCCAGAAAATTTAAAAAAGACATTTATTAATAACTATCAAAAATTATTTGCATTCTTTAAGATTATACCAATACATGAAAAAACTGAATTAACGCTACTAAAAGAAAACTTTTTTAATGAAAATTTAAAAAAGATTAAGCATAGAGATCCAAAAAACGTAACAACTCGTAGCATGGTCAATTCAAATCTTATACTACCAGAATATTGTAACATGTACGGAAAAAGATCATTACGATATATTATACCTAAACTTATTAACCAATTGCCAATACCATTGAAAAACACAATTACACGAAAAAATATAAAATCTAAATTAAAACAATACTATCTTGAACGGGTAAATATACAATATGGTTGAATATTAATAACTTTTAAATACTTTTCTTTGCCTTTACTAATAAATCTAACTATATTATAGCATACATTAATTAAAAAAATTAATATACAAATACGAATCACCCTATACATATTGCAAAAAATACAAGTGTAATTAACTAATGACCGTAAGAAGCTATTCGAACTCCGTCAACAAATGTATTCCTTTGTCTCAGTAAAAAATACATTTTACCCGCAAATTATTTAATATTACATAATTATAATTATTACTTTAAGATAACATGGTAAAATTGTAGCATACTCGTTATACACGTATATATATTGTTAGGATAGTGTGTGTGGATAATTGGTCATAATTTTTGTATATTTTCGACGACGCTGGTGCACGGTAAAACTCGAATGAGTTTATGATTGTACCTTTAAATTTCAATTATTGTTGTATTGTACTTGTATGAACTATTTAATAAATAAATAAATAAGTAATATTATAAAGGCGCTATTTGAAAGTAAACATTCGAACTTATAAATCAACATAATTCTACTAGAAATATTGTGAAAGTAAATATCTAATCAGTTATATAATCCATGGCTTTTCTTATTCGTGGCCTAATAGCGTGTAAGGCACAGTAGCGTGTCGTTATATTAACAGTCATTACAAAATTTCCCAATAATAAGCCTGAAACATTAGCCGCTGCTACACGAACAGAGAATTAATAATGGGTTAACTTTGCGGCTGCCAGTACGCCATCTGCACAAACTGTTAAAAAATTTTATACACCATCCCTCTGTGAAGCCTTAAATACGAAGTATTAAGGAAGTATGTTTATAACTCTATATAAAACTTTAAATGCATTCAGCTTTTTTAATGCTTCTATTGCTGAGCATGGACCTCCATTACTTCGCAAGCCAAATGACTTCACATGTTTTTTCTGAAAGTGACGTCTTCAAGTGATAAACATGTTGAAAATGATTCACACTGATAATATGAGCGGTGCAATAACCGGGGTTTGAACCATAAGCTTTAAAAACACATGGTTTCCCAAGATAGCACGTTATCACTAAGCTACCAGTGCCTTTCGAAGCTTTAAATACGTAGCATTGACTAAGCAAGGTTAGAAATCTTTATCAAATCAAAAGTTTCTCTCCAGTCGGAGGGGTGAGGCTTATTTATCAATGTGTCTATTAACGTCGGCTCGCTCTTTGTTTGCTGGCCTTAGGGGACCCATTCTTTCATTTGCTTATTGAATTGAAATACGTTAAAAAGCAACTCGCTACGCTAATGTATGCCGTTATTGAATAAGAGACATTTACGAGATTAAAATATAGTGAACTTTGAGTAATTTAAATATTACCTTTGTGACTTAGACTCCTTTTAGAGTAAAATGTGTAATATCCCTGCTAATTACATTGAAGGGATTTACTGTAATTTTATATACATCCTGCTTTTTCCGGGCTAGAAAAATACTAATTGAATATTTTAATTAAGATCCATGCTTTACTAACTTCGACGATTGAGCTGATTTTGATAAACTCACGACATACAATAGCCAAATATTGTTGATCTAATCATTTAATAAGGTTTAAAAATATATTATTTTTATGAATGTTAAACTGAAAACATAAAAAAATCATGTAAATTGAATATTTTATGATGAACAGTCATACACTTTCAAAAGTATTTTATAGCAGAGGATATAAAAACTAACATAAATTTAATATATAAAAGCCAATAAAATTTAAGTTATAATTTCGTTATCCAATTAACTACGGCTGTGACTGATAAATTTTCACCTTTGGTAAGAGCACTCTCGTAAAATTAATTATTTCTACAAGTTATTACGCAGGGAATAAAGTTATTATGAATAAATTTATGTGTGAGTTAATTGGTTTTTTTTTTTTTTCAATGGTAATTATAACTTTTATATGTATTATGAGAATGTTTTATATTATATGTACATGTCTAGAAAATGTTGAATTTTTAACTAATGTAATATTAAAATTGCCTCGTTGTTCTCATATGTGGCTGGTATAGCTCCAGATCATGAGGTATGGTGTTCGACACCCAAGTTGAGTTAAAGGTTGCTTTTTAAGAAAATATCAATGTCAGTTCAAAAGATGGATGATGGAAGAAATGGTATGTCCCTGAACCTCGGAGAGCAGGCAAAGCCGGTTGGTTGCCGGTTGGTTGGTTGGTCGGTTTTCCGGTTGAGTTGAATTAATCGTCATCACAGACGAGGAGATAATTGAAATATTTACCAGTGTTTGCCAAACTTATGCTCTATAATATTTTCCACGCAGATAGCTATTATCATGAGATTGGCGATCGTAAAAATCAGCGAGGAAAATCTTACTAAAGACATAAAATATCCTTCGTTTACAAATTAGTTTTGCCAAAAAACACTTTAAAACAAATAACATTATTTTAAAAATTAAAAAAAACAAAGGCATAAGAATTTCTGTATTATTCGACCGTTATGACATTCTAACGAGTTCTATCTCGTGGAAAAATGCCGCAGTAATTATATTTTATGTATTGTGTTGTATCCTATTGAAAACTGAATATAAATAAATATAATAAATATATTAATTAGCTTTAGAATTAGTAAATATATGAATTTTTAAATATAAAGAAAAAGAACGAAAATTGTGCCCTACTTTGAAAGTAATATATGCTAGAACTTTTACAGTACGTAATTTATTTAAAATTGTTAAAGTTTTATAACATTATTACTTATTTATTATATAATTTTGACACTTAAATGTGCATTTAACACGAAGTCTTATGTATTGTACAAGTCTTTGCGTGGTTATGACCATGATATAAGTATTTATGACATTTTACAACTGCACGCTAACAGGTTAACGAATTTCTGTATTATATTATCTTAAAGTCAGATAATATGTTTAATATAACTGTGTGCATAACACAGTATTTTTTGTATGTATTTTTGACTTTTTATTATTATTTTATATTTAAAGTGACAATTATTAAATTTATTTTTTAGAAAAAATGTTTTATGAATAATATTTAAAAAAATTGTTTCTAAATTCATTCACACGCAATGATCCCAACGGGATCATCCCATCAGAAATATAAACAGAGGCTTAAACATTCATTTCCCTATACCTAACTTCAAAAATTACGAAGCTTCTTTCTCTCGTTAAACTTTCCTCTCCTAAACCCATTATATTTAATTTACAAATCCTTTTTTAATGCTATCCTCCGTTATATTATGGGGAACTTTTGTGCAAAAAATTTCAGGTTTTTAGAATGATGATAGATATTATATGTATTGTCTATCAGTTATTCAGATTTAAAGTAAAGCTTTAAAAAGATGTAGAGTCTACGTACTGGTATTTATGTGTCTATTATATATGATATAATATTTATCATAATTATCATTTACTTTTTCCTTTGTTTTCTTTTTTTAATAATAATACAAAATAATTTTTTCCAGCTTCTTATACATTTAACAAGAAAATAACGTAATTCGTCATAAAAAAGGAAATTAAAAGTAATAAAAAGGCTGTCATTATTCATAATCTAGTCAAACTCACGTACTACTTTCTTATTCTTACACAAAGGCCGAATCTATAGTTTTTAGAATGTTTCTCTGTCTTTCTGTCTGTCTGTGACCGCATTACAAGAAAATCACTAAACAGATTTTGATGAAATTTAAAATATCTCATCTCTGGGAAATTTATACTAAACGTGAAAACGTAACCATGGACGAAGCCGAGCGGAACGAGGGTGAGTCGCTAGTACATATAAAATTTTTTTTACTAAGCCGTATCTGTACATTAAATATTTTTTGGAAAATTTTATTGAAATATTATCGATACAGAGGCCGAATATATAGTTTTTAGAATTTTTGTCTGTCTGTCTGTTTATCTGTGACCGCATCACGGAAAAACCACTGGACTGTGTCAACATATAGGATACTTTTTACTGAAACTTTCTCATCTCTGAGAAATCTATACTAAACCTTAAAACGTAAGTAGGGACGAACCCGAGCGGAGCGAGGGTGAGTCGCTAGTGTTTAATAAATGCCGTACTTACTACATACTGTAGTGTAGATTATACGTATCTTATATTCATTATTTTTCTTAAATAATAAGCTTTTTTATCACTACTTAACTATAGCTACGTTATAACTTACTTTTCGATTAATTAATTATTTCATTCTATATATAAACTGATGAAAAATAATATTTAGGTGTATTTTCTATTTGTTATTTTATGAATTGGATGTCAAGGCTTTTCACGTTGTATTTAAAAACCATGTTCAAGATTCACAATGGATTACACTTACTTTTATAATATAACTAGCGACTCACCGTCGCTTCGCTTCGGATTCGTCCCTAGACAAAAACAAATCTATCCCACGGCAACCGTACATTTTTCCGGGATGATATATAGCCTATAGCCTTCCTCAGTTAACGGGCTATTTAATGCAAAAATAATTTTTCTAATCGGATTAGTAGTTCCTAAGATTAGCGCGTTCAACCAAACAAACAAACAATCAAACAAACTTTTCAGCTTTATAATATAATATAGTATAGATGAACATACAATATAACCTGCTTATTCGATATGAACATGTCAAACTGTATAAACTTAGCACTTAAAATTTTATAATTTAAACTGATCTTCAATTCCAGTTTTAATGAAAACACTGAACCCATTGTAAGTTTTAAAAACATGAGTTTAATTACAAGAACAATAATTTTAATTACACCGTCTAGACAAACCTTGCCTTTTGCAGTTTTAAAAGCCTAATGAGAACGTTTTTTTTTTTCTAAGCACATGCTTTTCATGTTAAAAGAAGTATATGTACTATATTTTTGTGTTTCAATTTTAGTAAAAGAATGTAATTAAAACAACAAAGTATTTATATTTATGTTAGTACAGTGAAATAACAAGTTTTGAGATTTTTTTTCAAAACTCACAACCCAAAAATATTTAATGTAATAAGATAAAAATTGTATTTCCCTTTTACAAGTACCTTCTATAAAAGCTTAGTAATGGATGGGTTTTTTGAAAGTTTAGACAGTAAATCTATCTTTTTTGATTATTCCACGGATTCATTTTGATTTTTGGTTCCCAACATTTCGAATGCTTTACAACAATTATGGTCACGGGAGAGACTAAGGTTTTAGATGTCTCAAAAGCATTATATACTTGTTACAGACAGTGCCTACCCACTATTATACAAAAATTATTTCATATAAGTTAAATCATTTTTATAAAGTAAAAAGGTAGTTTTATTTAAAATGTCAAATATTCCCGAGAATCTAAGAAAGTATTACTTAGACGGTAAAAGTTAAAAAATACACACACACAAAATGCTAAAGTGAACAAAACAAAACAGTAAAAAAATAAATGTGTCCTTTTAATAACAAAAATTTGCTTTAATATTGTCAAAATGCATATGAGTTACAGTGTTTCTTTCACCGATAACCCTTATCATTGATCATTTAAAGTTTTTACCAACACGCCAAAGGATCATTAAAGTTTTAGTGCATTACAAGTCTTGAGCTTGCGTGCGAAGGAAATAGAAGTTATTTTTAATGCCGTGCTTTGTCAGTCGCATGACTTACATTATGACGTTGATATATAAATAAATATATTTATAAATCAATCAAACTACTACTACTACTACTAATGACAGTCATAAGTCAAATGGACGGACAGATTGACATAATACTCAATAAATATTAGTAATATTCTGAATCTTCAAAATAATAATAATATTAGAGTATAAGAATTTAATGATTTTCCGCTTTACATTGCATCCATTAAACCATGACTCTATCAAGGTAAGTAACTGAAAAATATTTTTTAAAGCTAACGTATACGTTATAATGTGTGCGTTGAATGAATAAATGAATTCCTTAGAGGATCAGTCTGTCTGTAGATAAGTCTCGGGACAAAATCTCCTAATGTTTTGAATGGAAAGAGTAGAAACATGGTTCATATTTATTTTCTATATAAATAAAAATGAAATGCTGCTTGTTGCTAAAGGTATAACTTCTGGAGTGATTTGACAATAATTTTTCAAATATACAAATATTTGAAAAAAATAGAGTCCGAATAAGGTTTTTTGGAAAAAATATTAAGAAAGGGTGTGTAAAATATTTCTTGTTTACAATCCAATATGATATCCAAACTAATAAATGTAAACAATAAAGCGTATGTCTTTAATGTGACAAGCACTTTTTAACCCCCGAGACAAAAGGAGGGGTTTTATAAGTTTAACGTGTATATCAATATATCTGTGTGTCTATCTGTGGCATCATAGCGCCCAAACAGATGAACCGATTTTAATTTAGTTTTTTTTTCGTTTGAAAGGAGACTTTATCGAGAATGTCCTTAGATATAAATCAAGATCAGCTTTTTTCTAAACGGTAAAACATATTAAAAACTTCCGCAGATCAAATCGATTCAGATATTGATAACTTTAGCATGATGCTGTACCATCACGTTGGATCTGCAAGATACTCAACTCTTTACTAAAATATTGGACAAATATCGTGCTTAGGCTTATTGAAATGGCCTCAAGGAATAGACCATTGTGTTGGGGTTTTTGTTAATTTTTAATTGAAGGGTTATATTGTACATTGAAAAATAATTTCTTTTATATATATATATATGTAAAATAAATAAAAATAACTTAAGCTTCAACTCAATTAAAATTTAAAATTTAAGATTACAGCCATAATAATAAAGTTTCGCTCTACAACTGTTTGATAAATTTTAATATATATTTTAAAACACCAAACTTTATTATCTACAATCACAATTTCTGTACCAGTCGTAAAAACTCTCTGGAACAGACGTGACTGCGATATACTGGCGTTTATACAAAGAATGGCCAAGCACGTTTGCATTTTTCCAACATAATATTCCGCATTTTGATTTTTAATATTAATATTTGTTTTTTACTTACTTGAGTATAGCAAACCTTTTTTATATAAAATAACCTGTTCAAAAACTATGTCCATGCAACATGTCTAGTCGATGTGGTGTTTATTTTGCTTCATGAAAAAATTGTATGGATTGTTTTACAGTCTAATGACCAAAATAATTTGAATATAATTCAATATGGAGATAATGCATAATAATAACAATATGAACAATTTTTTTTGACGTATTTTATACAAGTCGTAAAAAAACATTTGTTGAAATAAACATTTTCATATCTCTAATTGTAATAGAATGTTATAAGAAACGACGTTTCAAAAAAAGTCTGATATAAACAAAGCGCTTTTATTATTTCTTTGACGGAACCCTTGAAATGGATAAAAGCGAGAGATTTTAATGAGAGATCAGGTTTTTCAATTATCCTCACATTTCATAACTTGAGCTTTGATTTATACAAGTTTATTAACTCGCATATTTTTGTTTCTCTTACTGTGTCCGTTGGAAGCACGCATTTTTTGAAACAGAGGGTAGCAGCTTCAAACCCCAGTTCTCACATCTGTTAGGTTTTTCATGTGCAAATCATTTATTAATATGATTACCATTTCATAACTATTGATTACTATTTCATGCCATTTATTAACATGATTTGGCAAGAAAAAGGACGTTAAAAACTGCATGATGCATATCATACATGACTGAGCCTTGTCCGCTTGCTCAAAGTTGCTAATCGTGTCGAATACCTTAGTATTCCCTAACTCTCCCTCGCATTGAAAAAAAAATAGTGGGATGTTAAAAGAGGGTTGAAATATCATTATTACGAATTATGTTATAGATATATTATTAGTTGTATTGACTTAATTCAATGAAAAAGTACCTATAAATATAGCTTTAAAATAGTCTAAAATATTTTGCATCATTATTTTTTTATTTTACAATATCCTAAGTAAGTACCTATTAAGTTTTTTATCGATCTACTTAAGTCCACTCTCGGTATTTGAAACTTTATTAAATTTTAAGAGTAACATTTTGCAACAGCTTCATATTTTTCATGTCGAAAGTTTTACTGCTATTATACTTCGTCATAAATTGATTGCAGTATTGAGATAGAAGTGAATTATTTTGAATGATTTGCGAAATTTTTCTAAGAGATTTACCTTATTTAGTAGACTTGTTATGACTTTACCTCCCATACATTTAATAATACTATTAAATAATAATAATAAATAAATAATAAATATTAATAATAAATTTATAATAATACGTCATATTAACTAAAATGTTGACTATGTTTGTTTCTTAAGATTTACGCGAATATTTGATAGTTTAAATTAAAATCTGTCTTTGTGGATTTTTTAGTGGATTTATTTTGATTTTTGGTTCCCGACGTTTCGAATGCTTTACAGCAATCATGGTCATGGAAAAGATTAATGTTTCAGACGTCTCAAAGATCATTATATACTTGTAACAGACAGTGCCTACCCACAATTTTACAAAATGATTTCAAAAATTCAAAAATGGCACCAAAGTACCATACAATATTTGTTGATTTTAATTCTAAACATTTTGATTTTTTTAATAAGTATTGTAATTAAGTGTGGCAATATTATTAATTTAATTTTAGCTGTTATTATATAATTATTACAATTTTTTTTTAAACTTTATTAATAATATTATTTTGTGTTGCTATTATTATAATATTATGTATAACGATACAGGAAATTAAAAATATTTATTATTTAAGCAATATTATTGTTTTATATATAACTACGGTATAACTCGGTTGATTCCCCATACAAACTTTCAATCCCATTTTCACCCCCTTAAGGGATGATTTCCGATATAAAAAGTCCTTCCCAAAGTCTTAAACTACCTTCTTACCAAATTTCCAGTAGGTCCAGAGATTACCCCCCTACAACCTGACAAACTGACAAACTTTACCTCTTTATAATAGTAGTATAGATTATAGAACCAAAAATTACAATAAATCCGCAAAAAAATCTGAAATTATCAGCGATTACAATTCACCAAGATTTATTTGCACTTTAAGCTTTTATTCAATTTTGGTTTAATTTCAAGAAGAAGCAAGATAATTGATTTTTCATTAGCATATTCCGTATGCGGTAAATATCATATTGGCCTTGGATTTTATATATTATTTACATACTAGAACAATAGGTACTAGATGACAGTACCTTTTTATAGGTAAAAGTTAGTATTGCCTATAAAAACTATCCGGAAATATAACATGACATTCACGTAACCAAAACCACCACTGCCTACAACCCTGGTTTTGCGCGGGTACATCCCTGGGTACCTATGAGTAACCAGGTCATCGTCCAACTGTGTACAGCGTTACAAGGATCATTTGACACTTAGGTGACATTGACATGATGATGATGATGGGTGTGAAATTAAGAGTTTTCTTTTATTAAAAAAACTTCCTAACCTCTAAAATAACACTTCATATTTTGAGATATTTTTATTGAAATAAAAACACTTAGTTAGTTCTGATTTTGGCCACGTGCCAAATGATCCTTGTAGCACTGTAGTTAAAAGGATTAATAAACATACACACACATACATACAAAAAACGTGTTAATCAGATTTAGTAATACGTTTAATATTTTTAAATAAAAAGTACGAGTATATTGTCATAAATAATGACTACATATATAGCGATTTAAATTAATTCAAAAACGTAATTTCTATCGAAAACAAAAGTTAGTTACAATAGTAATAAATTTAATTGGTGTTACCTATTTCTTGTTATCAAAAACAAAATTTCCCATATTGATAATTATTATTTAATAACAAATAATTTATCTTTATGAAATTGTTGAAAGTGTTGAAAGCTCATTCGTTATGTAAATTGTTATCTATTTCTAAACGAAATAATGTACATAAATTTTTAAAACAAATTATTCGTATACCCCATCAAATTTAGGCTTTATTTCGTTTTATGGATTCAGTTATATGGATAGAGTTCAGATGGATATCTATCAGCTGAAACATCAAAGAGCTTCTATTATCACCAAACAATTATCACCAAAATTTACATCCATATGTCAAATTTTAGAGTATCCAGTAAGTATGCGAGTACTTACTGGATACTCTAAAATTTGACATTGTATTTGACTTGTAAATAAATTATTTTTAATGGAAAGACACATAATAGGTAGTTTAACACATAATAGTAGGTAATAGTTTTTATTTAACTTGTTAATACTAACAAGTTAAATAAAAACTTATACAAATAATTAGTCAAATGATTTGTAATATATATAAAAAATATTCACACTGAAGTTGTAACTTAACTTCGAAATACAAGTGCGCTTCGATAAATAAAATAAAATCCTTCATTTTTTGGCTTCCTTCTAAAACGGGTTATAGTTTGCTTCCTTTCTTTACACTTTTATTACTGCACCACTGCAATGCGAATGTTGAAAATATATGTAAGTTACCGATGTCCAGTTACGGATTTCTAACCAGTTTCGCAAACTATTTTCCCTGTCGTAAAACAGTTATGCTCCTTAGTCGTAAACTGGTGTAATTTATTATTTGTATATGCAAGGTAAGGTAGTTCAGTAGCGCAGGATTTTTTCTGAAAGTTTTTTCAAACATCAATCCTTTTACCCATTGGTATGCAGGGTGCGTGGATCGAAATGCAAAACACTTACCCCCGCTAGGGTTCAAAGCGTAAAACTTTTTCTGTCTCAAACATTATTCCAGTCTCGTAGTTCTGTTTTGCCTGTTTGAGGTTTCAAGCATTTTTCGGTTGAGCCCCCTTTCATTAAAAAGTTTCGAACTAATATTCAAAGTGATTTACCAACTTTCAATAGCGACGACAAAATCATAAAAGAGCAGCCGATTTTGCTTCGTAACCTTCTGCTCCACTAAAAGATGTTAAAGTGTTTTGGTGAATATATATTTTATATATAGTCCAAACGTTCTTTAAATCTAACTTGGTTATATAATAATGGAAGTTTATACATATGTACGTTCATTATCTAAGAAATAGATATTTTTTGGTTCAATGTTTTATACTTATTAACATAATATATACTTATCTTTTTAAAATAAAATATTAATAGTGAAACAGAGCATTATATCTAATATATTTAAACGAGCAATTTTTGTATATTTATTTATATATACCGGCGATCTCGGAAACGGCTCTAACGATTTCGCTGAAATTTGGTATGTGCGAGTTTTCGGGGGCGAAAAATCGATTAGTCTTATGTCTGGGAAAACGCGAGTTTTCGAGTTTTCATGCGGTTTTCTTTCGCATTATTCCATGCAGAATATGGTCGATCATTTCTTATACTCAGGCCTAAGCATCGTGATTAAGCGACCAAAGGTGCAAGATTAACAATCATAGGTGTCCGAGTTCGAATCTCGATCGGAAACAAACTTTTTACTTTTGTTTTTTTTTTTTTTTTGTATTTATTCCAATTTGTAGTTTTTTTTATCTCAAAATTCCAATTTAACAAAAAAGATTTTTAAGGTATAAAATAAATAGCTACATCGATATTATAGCGCTTTACTATCTACTATACAATTTTACACAAAATTATATAAAAGTAAGAGTATAAAGAATGAAATGTAACATTTCTGATAATAACAAATACTTCATATTTATTAAGCAAGAAAACGTAAGTAGGGTAATTTATCGTAGTTTTTGCAATTTTACGGTCAACGAATTCGGCGAAATACCAGGAGAGACATTACAGGAGATATGGCAGATTTACTTCTCCTAACTTGACGCTTTCCCTAGAGGGAAATCACGAAATGGCTTGCCATTGCCGCATCCGTCAAGCTACATGAAAAAGTTCATTTGAATTTACTCTAGGACTAGTTTAATGTAATGTTTAAGTTGTATATATACCTTAGTATATATAGGTAATTTGTGTTTATACTATTAATACGATATTCTAAAATCGGAACATTAAATGAATACTAAGTATTTTTTAAAAATTCATACCAGTGGTCATTATTATATGATAGTTTCTGATATTAACTTCTTCAATTATGAACCCTAATCAAATCCTCTAATATACATATATAAGAATATTTATTTTTAATTAAATATTATATTCTTATCTTTTCTGCGTATCGAAGACACTCATCTAAGTATCATGACACTTTTTATTTATAGTGAAATAACAATATAAATACCTAAATATTTTTACAGCAAATTTATTCATATATTTAAATGTACCTCGTATTCGTACTCGTATATTTTTGTACATTTATAATAGGTATATTAGACCATTATATAACTATACTTAGATACAATATATGATGATATTATCAAAATCACTTAATCTGTAAATTCTAGTGAAAACCAAGTATGATAGTTTATGGCTGAAAAAGAAAACTAAATAATTTTGACAATGTAGTTGATTTAATAATAAATTTTATTCACTGAAAATGCTAAAACATTGTCACAACTACTTTTTGTTTGCTAAACCAGACCTTTTAAAATAAAAATTTAATACACTTAAAGTCAATTACTAACAAAAATCTATTTTGGATGGAATTTAATTTGTATATCACTCATATAACATAAAATTTTTAAGTTACTGCGTAAAAAAATATTATTTTTTTCATAAAAATTTCATTTCTTTACCTTTAAACAGATTATAAAAATGTCGAAGCACTCAATCTTATGTAAATTTAGAGAATAACAAGCATATTCCAAGCGTCTGATTTGATAAAGACATGAAAATGCATATCAAACGGCCATTGCTTTCAATTTAAAAAATAACGATGTTCCTCAAAGCAAATAATGCGTCTTCATGGGGGGTGATCGGAGATAGGGTGTACATCCCTCGTTATTTCGAATACGTGCCACCCGTTACGTCTTTTAAAGCTAAATATATATTAAATCGCTTTTCAACATCTTTTGAAAACACGTGTTACGATAAAATCAAAAATAGGGTCCATGTTTATAAGTTGAAGTTCTTGCATAAAAAAAGAAAACATATTTTCAATACATTTATTAGATTGTTTTTTATTTTAACTCTTTTTTGAAATAACAACAATATACAATTATTTTATAATATATACGCCATTGATTATATAGTAACTACTCATGAAATAATAATAATAGTATTCTTTATTGTAAACCAAAAAAAAACACATAGAAAAGATGCACAGCAGGCGGCCTTAATGCTGAAAGCGATCTCTTCTAGGCAACCTGGAGGTGGAGGAGTAAGTTTTCATGAAAACGTATAATCAAGCCCGTGAACCTTTAAACCTTATAATCATTTTAACAACTTCTCTTTCATGTCTTTCATACCTGTATATTGAGTCAAAGAAGTCGAACTCTATATAAATGTGAATTAATTTACCCGGATATGAATTAATTTACCCAGTATTACACATCCAGAAAAGGACGTACTAGGGAAGTATACAAATTTTAAATTAAAGGCAGTGGTAACGCGCTCGCAAAGGAAACGAAGTGAAGCGGGTTTAAAACTCACTCAAACCCATAATCTCTTACATATAATCCTTCCACTAAACCAGGAAAATGTCACACTATAATTGTATTTTACATATTGGTACCAAATGTTGGGCGCTACTCGTAGTTCTGACATATATGTTTAATTAGGTACAAAAGCAGCGTCGTGATGTATACGAGGCATTATCGGAATTACGCGGTAGAGCAATATGTAGCATGTTGTTGGCCTTTAAAGACAGGCATTTGTTCTATGTAACTTCGTAATCGCAGTTAGATAGCGGCAGTTAATTTTCCGTCTTTGAGATTTTGTTAGCAGAGCTTTGTATCACACTATTATTATAAATTTGAAAGCTTGTGAATCTGTTTGTTGCTTCTTCACTCTGTAACTGTTACGAATTTGAGGGTAATTCAGAATGGGTTTAGTTTATATTTTATAGAAATATAAAGCAAAATATAGGTTGTAGACAAAAAACTACATATTTCATAGACAAATTTCATGCATAAAAAACGTGTTTCATAAGTAAAGTATAAGATTAAGGGAAAAATCTAATGTGAATTGATGGTGGTTCAGCGTAAAAAAGTTGTTGCAGTATAAAAAAGTAACAAACACACTCACTCATAATAACTCATAATATTTTGTAAGTTTTTAGTTAATGTGAGAGAGAGCATCGCCAAAAAAATCTCAGAGATTTTGTTCTCGATGTCATATTTATAATATTAGTTTAACAATAACTATTAATTAAAGCCAAAAAATATGTATTATTATTAGTATATCTTATTAGAGTTTTTCGATCTAATCCACACATCTCCTCTAAATAAATACAAAGCGCTCGTACACCGATGCAATTTTTGTAAATCCTTAAAGCCCGGATCTAACCTGATGCAACGAAGCTCTTTTGAAAACGTACTGAGCATAAGAGTTACTCAAAAAAATATAGCTGAAAATGAAGCCGAATGCTTTTTCAACTGAGCTGTAGTCTTCAACGTTATTCGGATATCGATTCAATTTATTTAATTAGTACGACACAATAGATATTTATATCTACACTGCTATAGAGGAGTATTTGTTTATTATGTAAGAATCGTTATAATTAAAAGATTGTTTTACGAAAATAGAGCTACACTATACTTATGTAATATATATTTTTTTTTTTGAAATATTTAGTATGTTGCAAAAAGGGCAGTGGACCAAACATGATTATTTCGTTAGCTCTGATATAGCAGATTAGATTATCGTAAGATACTACATTTCTGTTTATCATATAATTTAACTTCCAATTAATTAAGACTAGTTAGATGCTGAAACCCAAAATGTCTGTCTGCTGTCGCTGTTTGGATAATTTAGAGTTTGAATAAAACAATAATGATTATAACTTATATTTTTTACAGTAAAGAGAAGTATATAAAAAAATATTGTATACTTAAGTATATAAAATATATAAGCTGAGGTAGAGTAGACTAAAGGCATTATATATAAAATGTATGGGGTAGAAGTACGTAATATATGATCCGACATGTGTAAAAGAAAGTAAAAATGTTCCGTTTTTTTGACAATATCTTTTGTCTTTTAAATCATATCGCGTTCTCCGAGTAAATATACGCGAGTATGAAATAGGAGTATGAAATTTTTAATATCCTGAAGACAAGCGAAACTCGTCCACTGAAGAGGTCGGTGTTTCAATATTTTATGAACACTTAAAAGCAAATTAGATTTTTCTGAACTCCAAAAAAATATTATATATACTTAAAGAACGTGTTGAACTTAGGTTATAAATTAATATAACGCTGGTGGAAATTCCAAATGAAGAGTTATTAAGTCGAATATCTTAGAAACGCCTATATGAGATATCAACATAAATTATGTTTACGAATAAATTCAACGAAGAACAAAATTGAGAGCTTATATTTCATATATTTTAAAATATTTAGTTATACTTAAAAATATTAAGGATTCTGTAATTTTTATATCATTAGATATCTAAAAGTATACAAGAAAGTTGTTAAGCTTTTTTAATAAGAAAAAGCTCCTATTGTTTACTCTCTCAGTTATAATGAAAATTATAGTCTTACTAAGTGGTGGCGATCATTTTATATGACGGTGTAAAATAATATCTCTCTCTCGGACCCTATACTTAATATATGAAAATAGGTCTTATAACGCTAAATACATACTTTTACTCGGCTGTAATATATGAGACTTGTCAAAACAAATCTAATGAGCTCAAACTTGAAAATTTTTCTAGTTAATCATGGAAAAGTTTTCTAGTAGTCATTATATATGTAGGCACACACAAATGTACATACACATATATATATATATATATATATATATACATCCTTTTTTATACTTGTACATTTTTTATAAAGACCTTTTTGTTAACCTTTTTTAAAAAATAGTTTTTTGTGACAGATGAGTAAAACATTGAACATAAAAAGGCGTATAATTATTTTATTTATATTTCCAAATAAAATATAGGAATATAATAATATATTATCGCTACGACCATATATACCTAACTAACATAATCATTATATCAGTTCAGGTGACATTATATTACTTTCAAATCGATATGACGAATAATAAACATTAATATTTCTTTTATATCTCCAAAGTTTTTTATTTGCAAACTATTAAAATTTAATTAATAATTAAATGTAATATCGTTTTAAAATAAACACAAAGGCTTTCATTATACGACGACGACGACGAATCTAATACTCAAATTGCGATTACCTAGAAATACTGAAGATAGTCTACTAAGCTTTTTAACTTCCTTTGTAATCGTTATCAAGCGATTTGATTCAGTATCTATTACCCGTTGAATGAATGTATTTCAATAGTATTGGATGTTGCCTATAGTATAGTATAACAGTAATATTGAACTTAATTTTTGTCTGTAATTTTGCTTCCGTAGTACATCACATTTAATTATCACGTACAAAATATAAGCTTTTTCCATACGAAAGAATCGAATCTGTGCATTCAATATCTTTTGGGAAATCTTATTGACATAGTTATTATTATCGATACAATGACCGAATCTATAGTTTTTAGAATGTTTGTCTGTCTGTTTGTTTGTATGTCTGTCTGTCTGTAAAAGGTATCTAGGAAGGAACCCGAGTAGAGCGAGGGTGAGTCGCTAGTTAAAAACAAATTAAGAAAATGTAACAAAATGTTCACCACCTCATTGTAACTATAGTTCCGATAAAAACACTACAACTGATTGGCACGAATATTGAACTGACGCCAGACGATCCTCGATAAATTTAATTAATCCTTTAAATTCTCATATAAAAGTCTATAAATCAGTACAGCAATTTTTACGACCACTTAAATGCTTTATTGTAGGCGCCATATTAAATTTAATGGGTGAACTCAGGTTCATATTACGATGAGATAAAACATTAAATGAAAAAATGATATTTACTTACTAAGGCAATTTTTTTTAAGTAATTTAATTAACTTCACAATTAAAAGCTTTTGCATATAATAAAATAAAGTTTAATATTATGTATTTTTTATTATTATTTATTAGTCAATTCATTGCGTCTTATCCATTTTACGTTGAAATACATTTTGCCCAGCTGAAATAAATTGCTTTTTTATAAGTTTTTTAAATATCTAATAGTCACAGAACGTTGCTCTGCCATCCAGTGCAAAAAATATCCACTCGTAATTTTTCGATAATATCGCATCCACTTACATAAACGAAAATATTATAAAAAGAGTAGAAACGTAATATGTACCTGTAAATATAAATAAACTTTCATGCTAAACCTCTTATTTATGTATATTATTTGTAAACTTTTTTTACAAAATGGCTGAACGATTTTTTGACAAAAAATGTTTTCATACACTTTCATGACTTTCACAGGCTCAACCTTAAGATATTTAAAATATGCTAGAAAATTATATGTCTTAAAAAAGCGTACATAAAAATCCACAATAGTATGTCTATCTGCTAGGGTACACTCACATAACTATTTTTATTTATTTAAAACGTATGTATGGATGCATCCGAGCGGAGCGAGGGTAACTCGCTAGTATAAAATATAACCTTCATGTTTATATCTATAATATAATTTAATATATAATAAACATATTCAGTAAAACCCTTATGAGATAACTGAAAAGTAATATCATATTCAAATTGACAAGACATAGTAATTAATTGCAAGCGCTAAGCGAGCAATTATCCTGTACCTTTTTGCACGAACACTCAACTCTTTTATGCTCTCTCCAGCTGACAAAGATATAGTTTTAATTGGAGTCGTCGGAGCGAAGAACGTAGTCGTTCTATGAAAAATATTTTTTGTGTACCAAAAAGAGAATAACTATACAGCTAACTAAATCGTACATTCGAGTTAAACGGTCTAGTAATATTTCATAGCTTTTTTAATTTTCCTCCAAGAGGAAGTGAATTTCATGCTTTTGTTTATTAAAAAGTATACCATATCGCATAATCAACTGTAATACAATGATCTTTTAGTGATATATCTATAGTAAACATATGAAAAATTCAAAATTGGTTAAAATAAATTTTCAATATCCAAGTTAATGTCATAGACTAACGTTGAAGCATGTTTCAAAGAAATCAATAACAGTATTTCAAACAAGTTTTCTGCTTGAACAGTATGGACAAACTATCGAAGCACGAAATTCTTGAAAAGTCAGCTTCCTAAAATATCTAGACAGTTTTTAAGATAAATTGTCAAATTGGGGCAGCATCGAAACAAGTTAGTGATTTATCGTTGTTGTTCGACAAATACTCTGATTTCTATCCACTTTACCTAATAATAGTACCGTATATTGAATCACTTTTATGTATAATATATTAAACGTCTGTATGAAATGTCCAAAAGAAAGTTATGAAAATTTATCTATACATATAATAAAATTGTAACTAAGCCGAATCTGTACATTATTATTTTTTTTTAAATCTTACTGAAATAGTCAATATTATCAATACAGAGGCCGAATCTATAGTTTTTAGTAATTATGTCCTTCTGTCTGTCGGTTTGTCTGTCTGTGACTGCATCACGAAAAACCGCTGGAGTGATTTTGATGAAATTTGCTATGATGATAGCTGGTTATCCGGATCAACATAAAGGATACTTTTTACTGCGAGAAAATATCTTATCTCTGAGAAATATATACTAACCGTTAAAACGTAACTAGGGACGAACCCGAGCGGAGCGAGCGTGAATCGCTGCTATATAATATAAAAAATACTTAATCGTTCAAACACAATGTCAGAAGACTATTATGTTGCAGTGGCATTTTTTGTGGTTGGTATTTTATATAGTTACTTTCCTCAAGGTGGATGAATAGACCACCTAAAATAATAGATAACTGTTTAACATCTGTAGGTAAACAGATGTTTCAAGACTGTATACAGCGATACAGGATACTGATTCACTATAAGGAACAAAGGCGAATTTAGTTCCCCCAAGAATCTAGTATGAAATAATATTAATTAAACAATATGAATACGATAGTTTCATTGTTAGTATTTCTTTTCTTTAAGAAGGAAGAAAGTGGTAAACATATTTTAATGTATTACATCAAATGTTTCCTGTAAAATATTATATTGTTGCAAATCTAGAGTGCCCAGGTACCCTAGTTAGATAAAGGCTTAGTTAACTGTTGTAATCTTATAGGTACTTATCAAATATCAAAGTCATTATGGTATAAATATTAAACTTCATCAAAATTGTACGCCATTTCGTTTTAATAAATGCACGACATTACGTCTACGAGACGTGAATTAGGTAAGTCGTAAGTCTAATTTCTCGAGCCTGAATATCAAGAATTGGAGCTTTATTTAATTACTACAGATTTAGGATTTCAGCGCCTACCATTGTGACTACATTAAATATATTACATCTAATGTGAAAACTCATAATAAAGCATTACCATGTATAATGTACCTCCCTACATCTTTTATTATACAGTTATAGATTGTACGTAGGGTCGGTAAAAAGTAAATATTAAAAAAAAACAATCTCAAGCAAATGAAGTGAATCTATATTAAACTATAATATTGAACAAAAATTTGACCATTCAAAATATCCTGCAAGTATGTATATATTTTAAACATTTAATCAAAAATTAATATAGTTACATAATCACTACTGTATACATAATATTGCCTAAAACTGCCTCGATGGTGCAGTGGCTAGCATGTAGCATGTAGCTCCTGAGTTCGAGTCCCGGGTCGGGCCAAGTTTAGTTATTGAGTCTTTCTGTATAATAAGCCTAAGTAACAGCCCGAAGTTGGGAAGTTGGCGGTGTTGCAACCCCGTGCCTCGGAGAGCACGTAAAGCCGTCGGTCCTGCGCCTTAATTCTCACCGGTAGTGTAGAGTAATCGACCGGAGTATAAGAGTGACAGGAATAGAGAGTGCACTTGTGTTTGCGCGCACACTTGTGCACTATAACATCTCCTGAGTAGTTGACTAGTCTCAATGAGATTGGCCGCCGTAGCCGGAATCGGTCAGATGGACAATATTATTATTACATATATATTATAAATTAAAGCCCCCGCCAGACTGAATTTGTGTTCCCTGAAACGCTAAATAAGTTTTTATACCTTTATTATATTACTAGCGATTCACCCTCGCTTCGCTCGGGTTCGTCCCTAGGTTGCTTCCCAATATAAACTTTCATCCCCATTTTCACTCCCTTAAGGGATAATTTCCGGGATAAAAAGTATTTTATGTCCTTCCCAGGGTCTCTAACAATCTTCTTACCAAATTTCATCTAAATCGGTTCAGTAGATCCAGAGATTACCCCCTACAATCTCACAAACTTTACCTCTTTATAATATTAGTATAAATTGTAATTAATACTTTGATAGGTATTTAATACAAATAGCATTAATAATATCGCTCTTTTATTATTATATGCAAAAGCGATGTAAATTGAATAAAGTTTTAATAAAACGAGAAACTTAAACAATCTTTAAAAAGGGATTTTCAAGAAAAAGATTTAAATTAAGAATAACTTATAAAGCCAACGAAGACCAGAGATTATAAGTATTTATATTTCAAGAAATATTTCTTATTAAAAATACACATTTCGTATAAAATGTTATTTTTTAATATTTAACTTATTAATATATTGTAATATAATTAAATTTATATTAAACTATTACTTTATAAACAAACATTGCTACAATGTCTTTAATTGATCATAAGGTATTAATAATACTATTACAATCTCTTATCTATACTAATATGATAAAGCTGAAATTGTTTTTTTGTTTGAACGCGCTAATATATTTAACTACCATTCAGATGTGAAAATTCTTTTATACATTATTTTGATAGCCCTATTCTTGAGGAACGCTTTAGACTATCAACATCACACTACGACTTTTGTGATCAAAATTTTAATACCGCTGAGTTTCTTTAGCCAGTTCTTCACCGTAAAAAAGGTAATAGTTAAATATTCATAAAAATTTTGAAAATTTGCATTTATTTTCCATTCATATCACGGCGATGATTAACAGGATCAAAGACCTTTGTCAGCTTTTGACTAATATGTTTAAATATTTTCCCCCAGTAAAAAGTATCCTATATGTAGACCCGGACAACCAGCTATCATCATACCAAATTTCATCAAAATCCCTCCAGTGGTTTTTTCCGTGATGCGGTAACAGACAGACAGACAAAAATTCTAAAAACTATAGATTCGGCCTCTGTATCGATAATAATGTCTATTTCAATAAGATTTTACAAAAAATATATAATGCACAGATTCGACTTAGTTACAATTTTATTATATGTATAGAAGATAAAAAATTACGAACGTTCGTTGCTACGCACTAACATTATCTACGAGTCCCTTTTTGAAAAGTAGTAAAGAGAGATGTACCATTTTTTTTTAATTCTCATTTAAAAGCTATCCACTTCCAGGGCCCACTATACAAACAATGATTAAATTCAACATGGGAACTATTTTTAAATACTGTATAATAAAATGGTTTTACCAATTCGGCCGAATAAATCGTCTCACACGAATTGGCTAAAGAATCTCAGTGGGACCATTATATGCTTTTTTAGTTTTATATAAATCGTATATTACAATTGTTATTCAATATGAAAAATAACCTGGATGTAATTACAATATTATTCCTAATGTTACTATTTTTTTATAAAATCGATTGTAATTAATTAAATTTATACGGGGATGATGATCTCAAAATGATACGTTTATTGGTATAAATTGATTTAGTGTCGCATTGCGTCATCCACACATGCTTTAAGCAGAGAAATCACTAACTATGCTAGGGAATCAAATATGCTAACTTATGTAATGTACTTTAGATTATCTCGTATTTCAAGGCTCAAACTACACGACTATTCCATTTATGTTGCGGAGGAATTCACTGTGATGTTCTAATTTGGGAACGTCACTTACTTGAGCTTCTGATTTTATAATATGCTCTTAGCCTCGTCTGACGTTTTATTTGCTTCAATATTTAATTTTCTAGACATTGGTTGCATTTTCCTTATGGCTCGCGTTCTACGGAACGTCTAATAATAATCGTTTGTAGGTATACGGTATAGCGGAAAATACTTCCGTGGTTTCTAATAATAATTTGTCCACCCAATATCTACTGGAGTACACTATTATTTATCAGTTTTTATAATTAATTAAAATTTATAAAACTTTCAAGTAAATTTTCGATTAGGTTCATATTTTATTTATTAGATACTTTTTTATCCATATTAAATTTATTTCCAGATCAACACTGAACCAAGTAAAATGTATGCAAAATTATAATTTTAAAATTTTATCCACAAAACATATCATTTATCACAACCGAGGAACATTAATAAAAACATATCATTGTCCAAGATTTCAACAGCAAAATAGCGAGCAGGAACGAAATGTATGCTAATCTGGCATTTGCATATGAGTGGAAAAATCACTAGGCCATTAAAGACTGACGTTCATACATTAGGAGTGCGAAAGGGTGGAGTAGGTACCAACTAAGGGCATTTTAACAAAGAGCCAAGGTGCTATTAGGGTCTAAGACCTCACGGTTCTCCGGCGTCGTTTGTCATGCAAATAGAGAGTGAATAATTTATAGAAATTTCAGTTCAGTATTACGGTCTTCGGATGTCCTTTACTAAGTGATCTACTTTTATGGCGGAAGCGCTGTAAAATGTTTGTCAATTTCCGATGAAGGGTCATACTATAAAGTTAAACTTTATTAAAAAATGGAAGCCCTCAAGAAAAAAAGAATTACGTTTTCAGAAATCTGCTGACTTTTTCTTATATTACTAGTCTTACTTTTGTTCTTAATACTGATAATTAGTTTAAATCTGATCTTCTATTATTTATTTATATTTAATTATTCACAAGACTTTACAATTTACAAGATGTGAAATCGAATTTCTCTTTCAATTTACCACGTATTTTAGTAAAATAGAAGCTTAGCTTAGGCACAGGCAGCTTTTATACGGATCACTAACGTATATCACAAAAACTCTTAACATGTGCAAAGAAAGTAAAACGGCTCTTGTACTCATAACGTTGGTTTTTGCTCCGGGACATAAATAAGAGGACATTGTCCGCAGCCACCACGTAAGTTAAGGCTATTTTGTTGTGTTTCTTGATTATTTTTCTTTGTACATGGATAGAACTAGCTGGTATCTAAATTTTTATAAAATATTTTTTCTTACGTCATGTGACTATTATTTACTATTTAATCTAATCTAATATATTTAAACGAGCAATTCTTGTATATTTATTTATACCGGCGACCTCAGAAACGGCTCTGACGACTTCGCTGAAATTTGGTATGTGGAGGTTTTCGGGGGCGAAAAATCGATCTAGATTAGTCTTATGTCTGGGAAAACGCGTATTTTCGAGTTTTCATGCGGTTTTCTTTCGCAATATTCCACGCAAAATATAATTTCGCACACTCGGGCTTAAGCATCGTTGTCAAGCTACCAAGGCGCAAGATTAACTACCACAGGTGTCCGAGCTAGAATCCCGTTCGGATACAAAAATTTTACTTTTGTTTTTATTTTTTTGTATTTATTCAAGTTTTTAGTTTTTTTTATCTAAAAAATACGATATAAGAAAAAAGAACTCCGAGCGAAGCTCGGTCGTCCAGGTAGGTACTATAACTGAAATAACATTGAATAACTAATATATTAAACGTCAATCGAAATGTATAAGTTTACGACATATTTCAACTGGTTTAAATTTATTTTATAATCAACTTTAATTAGGACGGTATGGTATATATTTTTCTATATCTCTATATAGGCTACTAAAGAACTATTATTGAATCGAAAGCAAGGCTCTCTTTAGTATATTATAATATACATTTCAACGTTTTTACCGAGCATATGTAAAGAAAACATAAAATGGTACGATAACGCTTCTCATCTTACATAGCAAAGTATCCGGACATATTTCCCTTATCTTTTAGGGACATAATAGCAGAATGTATTATAACGTATGAACTAAACTACATTGTGAATCTGAGTGGAAATTATATAACGTATCAATATTTACATTAAGATAAAAATATAACTTTACTATATCATTACGTACATTTCATATCTTGTTGATGTAACTAAAAACAAATACAGCGGGAATATTTCCACGGCGAACGTTTACTATATATTTTTTATACTTTTTAATTTAAAATATCATCCAAATGCTACCGCTATTTGAAACCACTCACGACATAGTAGAAGTTTTTAACTCGCAGCTTTCTGTTTAAAAATGCATAGGCAATATTTTCGTGCTTTACTTTTTGTGTTATAAAAATTTGAACTATAAAAACTAGAAATGATCATAAGCATGAGTTTTACTACTACTTTATATTTAACCAGTCAAAGACTGAAAGAACTCTATGATTAAACAATTGGGTCCTCGCTTCAGTTAGGTTCTATCTACGAGACGAGCGTTTTAGTTATATTTTGCCACTTGATAGTTCATATTATATCAAGATAAATAGTAGTCTATATCACTTTCTGGTACATTAACTATATCGATGCAGAAAATACAACGATCCATAACTTCACTGTAGTTAAAATAAAGACAAACAAAAACACACATTTATACCTAGAAATAGATCACGTATCATTAAAATTGTGATATTTATTTATCGATTACACGAAACCCACGTTAACGTGTTGATAATATTATAATTGATAACATATTAATAAATAGTAATATATTAAAACTGAATAATGTATTTAAAACAATATAACACTATAACTAAATAATAATGAAGCATAAAATAGTAATAAAAATGAATAAGTAATAATAAAATTTCAATAACTGTCATCAATCTCCAGCTTACTTGCAAAGCGTACAAAATTATTAATATCGCAATATTGAATTATATTATCACGGGATAATTAAGTTATTTCAAACAAATATGTAAATAAAAACATTAAATTGCTTATAATGAATATATTGTTTTAAAAATAGCCCTCATTCATTATATTATCTAACATCGATTTTATATTATTATGTAATTTTGGCTTAGTGTATACCTGTCAATAAATATTAAACATAGTATTTAAATAGCTACTTTAATTAATGTACACGTAACTAATTTTCTTTTCAACATTTTTATTATTTAGATTATTTCTTAATTAAGAAAATACAGAACTCCCGTGAAAATAATAGAAAGACGAGATTTAAACGATAATTCATTAAATTAATATCGAAGAATTGTAAATATTTATATTATGTTACGAGTAAATTATATAAATATTTGTTTTTTTTTTTTTGATAATAAATCAATTAAACAACAAAATTTACTTAAGTTACATACAGAAGAAAATTATGTTTTGACTAAAAATCAATCTATATAATTTATCTTTAAGATTAGATAACTTATTAGTTTTTGATAACATTTTTTGTAACTTATTTCATATCATTGCTAATACTTCTGTTATCATATTAAAATTATAACTATTATCATATATAATTTTTACAATAGTAAAAACGTTGACGACTATTTTGTTCAATATGCCTATAGTTTTAGTCTTAGCAAAGTGGAGTGAACTCAGCGAAATAAACATGTGCGTAAGATCTTACGTTAGTAACAAGTGACGTGCGTGAAGTGAGCCGCGGATGATATTATTAAAAACAGTGTGTTGTCATTAGGTCACATGTGAGGTTACTTTTGCTTATCATATATTTTTAAATCATAACTATGATGATTATGATTTATTTCAGTAGTGTTAATCAATAAAGAATAAAGAAAGTGCTTGAAAGTGCCGTTTAAATAGTCATAGTTAATTAAAATATAATCGGCAGTGAATGAACATTAGTGGAAAGTTCTATTAACTGATAATAATATTGTTTTCGTTGAATATAGAACTAGGACAATCATAATAATTAAAATGGCCATTAATTTAACCAAATTCTCTAAATTATGGAGTAGTTTTTGTAATTGTAATAATATTAGAACGTTATCAACAACAAGTAGAAATAATTCAAAAGTGGCTTTTAACTGGGAGGACCCCTTGAATTTAGATCGACAATTACATGACGATGAAAAGGCTGTTCGGGACTCGGTGAAAGCTTATTGTCAAGAGAAACTAATGCCGAGAGTGGTTCAGGCAAATAGAAATGAAGTGTTCGATCGTGCAATTTACAAAGAAATGGGTGAATTAGGAATTCTTGGGTGCACCATTAAAGGGTATGACTGTGCAGGAGTATCATCTGTCACTTATGGCCTTATTACCAGAGAATTGGATGGTGTAGATTCAGGATACAGATCGGCTATGAGTGTACAAAGCAGTTTGGCAATGGGTGCTATATATATGTATGGTTCAGAGGAACAAAAACAAAAATACTTACCGCGAATGGCTAAAGGCGAATTAGTTGGTTGCTTTGGATTAACAGAACCCAACCATGGAAGTGACGCTGGTGCTTTAGTTACGAAAGCTAAATACGATTCGAATTCAAAATCTTACATTTTGAATGGATCTAAGACGTGGATAACGAACGCCCCTATCGCAGATATACTCATAATTTGGGCTAAGAGCGAAGAAGATAAAAACAAAGTAAGAGGTTTTATAGTCGAACGTTCTCAAGTTAAAAAGGGGCTGGACACGCCCAGAATCAAGGGTAAATTTTCCTTACGAGCTTCAGAAACGGGAATGATATTGCTAGACGGAGTAACTGTACCAGAGCAGAATTTATTGCCCAACGTAGTAGGTATGAAGGGACCATTCGGATGTCTCAATAACGCGCGGTACGGGATTGCTTGGGGCGCTCTTGGTGCGGCTGAAACTTGTTTGCGAATCGCTCGAGAGTACACATTAGATCGGAAACAATTTGGAAGGCCGCTCGCTTCGAACCAGATAATACAAAAGAAATTGGCTGACATGATTACTGAAATAAGTCTCGGTCTCCAGTCTTGCTTACACATAGGACGTCTAAAGGATGAAGGCTTATTAGTTCACGAAATGGTATCGCTTCTTAAAAGAAATAACTGTGGTAAAGCTTTGGAAATTGCAAGAGTTGCTAGAGACATGCTTGGTGGAAATGGCGTTTCAGATGAATATCATATTATAAGACATGTAATGAACCTGGAAGCTGTTAATACATATGAAGGTACACATGATATTCATGCTTTAATTTTAGGTAGAGCTATCACTGGAATACAGGCATTTTACTAATAATAATTGTATTTGTATTGTATGAACCAATATTACTCTGCATATTTTTCTATAAACGTTTATTTTAGAGAATATTATCTTTTTAACGAAAGAGAAACAAAGTAAACGTATAAATCTTTGTAAATAAATTTTTTATTCTATTTTATCTTGTTGTTTAACTTACTACCTATCATATTTTAAAGATAAATAAATTTGAGAGATAAGATTATTTCAATATGAATAAGAAATTTTGTTTAAATTGAGCCTAAAAGTAATACGATTTAAGCTGTGGATTTGACTCTCTACAGGCTGTCATCAAAATATATTTTACACAGCTATCACTATGCGAATCGAGAATTCAACCTTTTTCTAACTCGTATTCGAAGGTAATTGTATTTGTAATACGCCCGTGTATTATTCACGAGGGTCTTAAACAAGCAAAATATTCCCTTAATACAAAACGTGTTCCCTTTAAACGCTATCATAAAATACTTATGTAATAACGTTTTCTTGGGGCATTACTCTTGGGAGACAGGAATGACTATTTTGAAGATAATAAGGGGAAATCGTTTTTCTCCAGGAACGTTTTAGATGATAGCTGAATTTTTCCGAGGTCTAAGCCATGCGCCACAATATCACGACTCGCTATGTTTATTTTAATGAAATGATATGAATACGAAATACATTTCGTCGTATAAACAAAAATACAGGGTAAATATACGATTCTTACTTTGTAGTTTTTCATTTTCTGAATAAATATTTAGTATATAACAAAGCAAAGTATATTATGAATTACTGTTTATCCGAATATTTTACTATAATGAAGTTAATAGTTTATACATTAACTAGCGACTCACCCTCGCTTCGCTCGGGTTCGTCCCTAGGTTACGTTTCACTGCTGAACTGAGCTAAACGTTTATAAGTCAGCCTGTGAGTCGCGAGTAGTGAATAAAAATAGTAATTGCGAGTGTACCTTAGGTGATAGACATATAATATTGCGAACTTCCCTGTATAACTTTTTAAGACCTACAATTTTCTAGTACATTGTTTTGATTTATCTCTTAAGGTTCAGCCAGCGTTAGCCATATAAACTTCTAAGGACGACTCGATAGAACCAGTCATTGCGTTTTCCCGCGGGAACGAAAAATGTGCCTGTAGTAAAAGGTATCCTAAATGTTGACTCGAGTGATAAGCTATCACTATACAAAATTTAATTGAAATCGGTTCAGTACTTTTTGCGTGAAACGCGCACATCGATTTAACTATGTTAGTTTTGCTATAGGTATAGATAAGAATAGGTATTGCGAGTGTACCTTGAGAGATAGACATATACTGTTGTAGATATTTCTGTTGGCCTTTTCAAGATCTACAATTTTTTAGTACATTGTTTTGATGTATGTCTTTAGGTTTAGCCAGCGGAGGGTTCCTAAGGAGGACTCGATAAAACCAGTTATTGCGATTTCCCGCGGGAAACAAAGATTTTCCAAAAGTAAAAGTTATCCTAAATGTTGACCCGAGTAATAAGTTATCAGTTCACAAAATTTCGTTGAAATCGGTTCATTACTTTTTGCGTGAAACGCGTACAGACAAACAGACAAACAGACAAACAGACAAAAAGACAAACAGACAAACAGACAAACAGACAAAAAAATTAATAACTATTGTTTTGGGGTCTATATCGTATACATAATACGTTACAGTCATTGTTTTTAAAAAATATTTCATGTACAGATTTCGCTAAGTTACTGCTTTATTATAGTATAGATAACGTACTCGTATAAGAAAACAGTAATATCATTTAATAAAAATAGTTATAGCGAGTGTACTTTAGGAGATAGACATATACCGTTGAGAACTTTTCTGTAGAACTTTTTAAGACCTACAATTTTCTTGTACATTGTTTTGATTTATCTCTTAAGGTTCAGCCAGCGTTAGCCATATAAACTTCTAAGGACGACTCGATAGAACCAGTCATTGCGTTTTCCCGCGGGAACGAAAAATGTGCCTGTAGTAAAAGGTATCCTAAATGTTGACTCGAGTGATAAGCTATCACTATACAAAATTTAATTGAAATCGGTTCAGTACTTTTTGCGTGAAACGCGCACATCGATTTAACTATGTTAGTTTTGCTATAGGTATAGATAAGAATAGGTATTGCGAGTGTACCTTGAGAGATAGACATATACTGTTGTAGATATTTCTGTTGGCCTTTTCAAGATCTACAATTTTTTAGTACATTGTTTTGATGTATGTCTTTAGGTTTAGCCAGCGGAGGGTTCCTAAGGAGGACTCGATAAAACCAGTTATTGCGATTTCCCGCGGGAAACAAAGATTTTCCAAAAGTAAAAGTTATCCTAAATGTTGACCCGAGTAATAAGTTATCAGTTCACAAAATTTCGTTGAAATCGGTTCATTACTTTTTGCGTGAAACGCGTACAGACAAACAGACAAACAGACAAACAGACAAACAGACAAACAGACAAAAAGACAAACAGACAAACAGACAAACAGACAAAAAAATTAATAACTATTGTTTTGGGGTCTATATCGTATACATAATACGTTACAGTCATTGTTTTTAAAAAATATTTCATGTACAGATTTCGCTAAGTTACTGCTTTATTATAGTATAGATAGTTAATTACGATATAACGCTTCAGTAATGTATTATAATATTTTAATAAAACATATTTTATTTTTTATACAATATAAGTAACCCTCGCATTTTATTTAAGTGTAAAATAGCACAGATATATATTTTATCCAATACCACTAATTCCAATGCCACCTATACTATAGATACTACGTCAGAAAACATCCATAACGTGTACAAAAGATTTATTTAATTGCAGTATGTCAGGAGCTTTTACATCACAAACATACATACAAACATTCCTTATATCATATATTTCATGAATATATTTCAAAATCAATAAATAAGATCACTCTAAAACAGTTCACTTCTTAAAAAAGCTAGATAGAGTCGGTTGAAAAGGAGCACATTCGTTACATAACACGTAATAAAATATTATTTTATGAACAAGACTGTCACCCTTACTGTTTATTGTCTCCATAATAAGCTTATGCTGCTCTACATAGGAATTATATTATACTTCACATCATTGCAAGAAATAGAAATGTGAGTACTGAGTATTTTTTGTGATGGAGAAAAATATCTTACTTTTAGAAATATTTTCTGCAAATCTAAAAATAAAAAGACGTTTGCTGTATACAATTGAAATAACTTTTATGTACCTTATTTATCCTATTTTTACATGACCTTCATATTTCCTATTCCTCCTCAAAGAGATAGAATTTATTTTTAGATTGTAGTACACTTTTATTGGTTACGAAAGTATACACACTCAATATTGCAATCAAATCTTGAAAAGCAATTTAAAGTTACTTCTAATTATGATCGTATTGATTTGAAACTATGCAAACATGTAAAATCCGGGTTTTGTGAATTTAAAAATATTTTGATACCGTGGAAATATTCTATTGATGGAAACATGAGGTGGAAAATCCTTCATGTGAACATTTTAAAACTGAGTGTAGTATCATTTATTTCGTTTCGATGAGTCTAATCATTATAGTATAGAATTGGTCAAAAGCTTTTTGTAGCTAAACCACTTTATTGTAAGACTAGCGACGCACCCTCGCTCCGCTCGGGTTCGTCCCTACTTACGTTTTAACATTTAGTATAGATTTCACAGAGATTAGATATTTTCCCGCAGTAAAAAGTATCCTATATATTGATCCGGATAACCCGTTATCCTCATGCCAAATTTCATCAAAATCCCTCCAGTGGTTTTTCTGTGATGCGGTAAGAGACAGACAGACAGACGGACAAAAATTCTAAAACTATATAGATTTGGCCTCTGTGTCGATAAAAATGTCTATTTCAATAAGATTTTACAGATTCGGCTAAGTTACAATTTTATTATATTTATAGATTTAACTGAAAACATGTACATTGTACAAAAAAACAGTTATATTTTAAGAAAATAATAACATCAAGCTATTTAATTGCTGTTATTTTTTATAAGGCGTTCTCATACATGATACTTTGTGTACTTGAACTCAAAGTTACTACGAGTATTTACTCTCACTATTACTTATTTACTTAATGACATTCTCTTATAAATCCTGCTTATTGCTTTTTAATAAGTGTCACATTTTACTTAAAGTTGTGAAAATGGCGTTATTATTCATTTTTAAGAAAAAAAATACAATTTTAAAACTACCTATCATTCGTTTATTTTTAATATATAAAAAAATAATATAGTTTTAATAATTTTTCGTAAAACTAAAAATATTTTAGTACTTATTTCATAAGTAATTTAAGAATTTATCAACTTTATGTTTATTTTAGAGGAATAAAGTAATATTTTTGTTTACTATTACAGAAAATATCAAAGCTGCTTAATGGAATTTTGAAAGTACATGTATATTTTATAACTTAAACAACAAAGGAAATTATAGAGTAATATCGTTATTCTCTCACGATATAATTGAAACGACTGCAATTAATTATTCCTACTATATCTACAGATTGTTATAATAATTTATTGTCAAAGAGATTCATTAACGATGATTACGAACCACTAGCAACTAGCAAGTAGTGATAAAGCTGTTCCAGAGACGTGTACTGCATAACACTTTATCAATTATTATTGGTTATAATCAACGACATTAATCATATTATTTAAAATTGAGTAACCATAATCGATCAACGCATGTTAATTGTTAATGCTAATAACCAAGCTTATAATTTATTAAATAACCACACTCGCTTTGTTGTCTAATATCTAAGTACGAATATTAAGTAACTCTTGTTATAGATTAACATGTTGACGACACGTTTGGCTCAGTTTGTTGTGACCCTACTTGCTGTGCCAGCGGTCGCAGGTTCGAGTTCCGCTGGGGGCATTAATTTGTGTGATTCATGAGCATGAATGTTTGTACTTCAGTCATAGGTGTACATACACATCATACATATCTATAATATGTATGTATTTAAAGTTATAAATGTGTAGTGTATCAACTATACCATGGAATTAGATAGAGATGTGTGTTAATATCCCAACATATAACATATGTTATTTTATATTACATTATTGGTAACGAGATTCAATGGGATAAGATTAGTTCACCACAGATTATATAATACTATACTAGGTGTCACTAAGTGAAATAAATGTTAATCAAAAGTAAAATCATATCAATAATGTACGTTAGATTATATCAAACATTTACATAGGAACAATGTTGCCCTCAAAAGCTAAAAATAGATTTTAATGTTTAATAATATAATGAAAGAAAAGTTTTATAAAATAACTAGCATTTCCCGCGGCTCCGCCCGCGTTCAGATGATCAAAAACCAAATTCGTAGGTTTTACACATTAATATACTCTTACATTATACATTACTTTCATTGCGCACCGCATGATTGGTAAATAATGGCAGAGATTGACAATGCCACAAAGGTTCCTCCGTTAAATTGCACTTTTTGTTTTAGCAATAACATTTATGTATGTCTATGCTTCTGTTTTGTTTGTTTTTTTAGTTTTTCACGATAAACTCTCAAACTACGGAATTAATTTTAATCATTTAATAGACAGCTATAGATTAATTTAATATATAGCTGATTATTTAAATTACATAATGATAACTTTTCTTAATTAGCGCTAGTTAGTAATATTTTCCAAAACGATTTTCAAAAGAAAGTGTAATAAGTAAATAATTCTAAGCGAATACATTTTTTTATTTCATATGGCTCTGCTAATATGATTAAAGTCGTAAGCATTTTATTGTGTCCTTTAAGCCTTTACCTTCCAAGAAAAGGTGTCAAGAAAAAGTGAAAAAGTTGAGGTATACAGTTCCTAAAATACTTTTTCATAGTTTTTGAGATATGAAATATTTTTAGTTACCGCTTTGGCAGTTTAACAGCCATAAACTTGTTTTCCATAAAATGTTATAAAATAATATAAATTGAACTTATTTTTACAGTGCAAAAAATGAGTAGGTATTGTGGAAACGTAAATATTATTTGTATTTATTTTAGTGTTAACCATACAAAACATGTAAGTAAGAAAAACAACATAGCATTTTGCTATACGAAACCTAAAATGCGCGAGTTGGATTTACATTTGCCCAATTTTTACATTAAAAGATTAAAAAACATTAACATTATTTACTAAACAATAAAAATTTACAAATATTCTCATTTGAAAATTGTTTCCGCCAACAAAATATTACTAATATGTTACTAATTTATAAAGCCAAAAAGTTTGTTTTATTAAAAATTTAAGCACGGGCAGGGCCGCGGGTAATTTAGTAGTAATTATAGTAAAGTCATAGAAAGGTTATATCTGTACATTTTTTTTTTTGGATAAAACTACGTATTTTAAAAACACATGGCGACATCTATTGTCAAATAGCTAAATAACACATAAATAAATTTTCATCAAAATAACTATTTTAATGAATAAAATAACGCTGTTAATATTTCTTTTAAGATAAGTTTTTTTTAATAGTTTTAACATAATATATAAGTAAGTTACCTTCCTAAAATATTAATAGCATCATCGTGCTTTTACTTTAACCAGTTTTTGTATTTTTTCTCAGAAATGAGATATTTTCCTGCGGTAAAAAGAATCCTATATGTTGACCCGGATAACCTGCTATTACCATACAAAAATTTCATAAAAATCCCTCTAGTGATTTTTCTGTGATGCGGTCACATACAGACAGACAGAAAAAATTCTAAAAACTATAGATTCGGGCTCTATATCGCTAATAATGAATATTTCAATAAGATTTTCCGAAAAAATATTGAATTTAGGGGTTCGGCTTAGTTACAATTTTATTGTATGTATAGTTACTAATTTATGAAGCGAAAAAGTTTGCTTTACTGATAATTTAAACACGGGCGGAGCCGCGGGTGATTTAGTAGTAATTCTAATAAAATCGAAAAAAGTTCATATCTGTACATTAATTTTTTTGGGATTAAAACTATGTATTTTAAAAACACATGGCGACATCTATTGTCGAATATCTAAATAACACATAAATAAATATTAATTAAAATAACTATTTTAATGGATAAAATAGCGCTTTTGATAATTTGATTTTCAAGATGAGCAATTTTTATAGTTTTTACTATATTTTGTAAGTTACCTTGCTAAACTGTTTACAAATAGTATCGTCGTGGTTTTGTTCCTACCAGTTTTTGTATTTTTTTCAGAAATGAGATATTTTCTCGCGGTAAAAAGTATCCTATATGTTGACCCGGATAACCAGCTATCATCATACCAAATTTCATCAAAATCCCTCCAGTGGTTTTTCTGTGATGCGGTAACAGACAGACAGACAGACAGACAGACAGACAGACAGACAAAAATTCTAAAAACTATAGATTCGGCCTCTGCATCGATAATAATGTCTATTTCAATAAGATTTTCCAAAAAATATTTAATGTACAGATTCGGCTTAGCTAGAATTTTATAATATGTATAGATTATCATTTCAAAGTTTGTTATATTGATCATTACTTGACCGAAAATGAGTAGGTAATCAATTTGGGTGTTTATTATTGAATATATATACTGCGCTATACCTTCACGTATAGCGAAATTTCATGATTCCATTTGAAATGAAGAGGGTTTACCTAAAAAATAATTCTATACAAATTTCAAGAAGAAATTCGCCGTTAGTTATAAAGTAATTATTATTAACAGTTAATTTAGTTAATATTATATTATTTAACCAACGTTGCTTGCTCTATTTTTAACTAGGATATCTTTGTTGCTACAGTAGCAAGGTTAAGGTATTTCTTTTTATATTTTACTAGCGACTCACCCTCGCTTCGCTTCGGGTTCGTCCTTAGACAAAAACAAATCTATCCCACGGTAACCGTATTTTTTTCCGGGATGATATATAGCCTATAGCCTTCCTCAGTTAATGGGCTATCTAATGTAAAAAGAATTTTTCAAATCGCATTATTAGTTCCTCAGCTTTATAATATTAGTATACATTAAATTAAATATTACGCTAGCAATAAAATAAAACTCTTTTCTACAAAATGAATTATTACAATGAAAAACAGTAGTTAATCATTATATCGTTTTACAATACTTTGGGAAATTCATTTACGCATACCACCTGCATACATACACGTGGTTATGTAGCACTCACCGGCTATAAAAGCCAGTACTACCCACTAAAACCCAACGGAACCTCCCCCGTGTTAATGGGGCACCAATGGATTTAATCATTACATCAGCATTAACTTAAATTTTTTAAAGCTATTTGATAAGCAGATTTTCATATTATAATTTATATTACTACCGTCGCACAGAACCAAGTTTCAACGTGGTATAAATGTTAACAAACTCACGTACATTTCCTTAACTAGACGAGGGAGATATTAATATTCTAGTACAAAACATTAATTAATACCAAGTTACAAACTAAAACCAACCGCTCACCTGAGCTGAAATTGATTAGTCGAGCCAAGCAAACTCATTCCCTCAAGGTTTAAACATTCCTTCTAAATCATATTAATCTCTCTAATCAGGACATTTTATACGTCTAAAATATTTTAACAATCAATACTTATAATGATATGTGTATGCATATGTAAAGAATAGAATTATTATATAGCTAGCATTCTTTAATATCTGCTTACTTGAATGGAAATTATTAAGAATACATTTTCTTTAAGTAGGTATACATCACTATTTATCAAATCATACAAAAATTATAGTATATAAGTATGTAGGTATATGTAAGTATATAAGTAGGTATACATGTATATATGTTTGTGGTATAATCAGGTATAATTATAATATTTAGTTGTCATATTTTAATATTAAGTTTATACCATTTAATGATGTACTGTACCTACACCCCTCTAAATTAACTTATTTTCTCACTTTTAAAGGGTTTCTGGAAGAAATCTCTTAAAGAAATCCTTTGTCGACTGTCGATGTCGATTTTGTATAACATATATTTTATGGTACATAAATAAATAAAATAAATATATAGTATATATATTTATATGTCGCTCACTTGAATATCCAAGTGAAGCATGTTCAATTAATACGGATCTTGCATCACTAACATTTTCATGTGCGAATCATTTCCGATATGATTACTACTTGCCAATAAGGTGAAGAACTGCCTGAAAAGTCTGAGAAGACGTAACTAGTTTTCGAAAGATTTGTAAAGTCCGCCAACCCGCACTTGCCCAGTGTGGAGAAACAATGGCTTGATCCTACTCTCTTCTAACCCCTTAAACTTAAAAATAAGTAAGTATGTGCATAGTATAAGCATGCAATAATTCCGTATCATCGAGGTCGGAGTCGAGTAAGGAGTTTGACAGTGGAACATCAACATGTACTAGTAAAACCCTAGAGTTTATAGTTATTTTTTTCACTATGACAGGTCCATTTCAATATGACTTGTAAAAGGGATAAGTTTAAACTTAAATCCATACTAATATTATAAAGCTCAAGAGTTGGTTTTTTTGTTTGTTTGCTTGTTTGTTTGTTTGGTTAGTTGAACGCGCTAATCTCAAGAACTACTAATCCGATTTAAAAAAATCCTTTTGCATTAGATAGTCTGTTAACTGAGGAAGGCTATAGGCTATATATGATCCCGGAAAAATGTACGGTTCCGGTGGGATAGATTTGTTTTTGTCTAAGGACGAACCCGAAGCGAAGCGAGTCGCTAGTCAATAATACTACTGTTGATCGAAGGGTTTAAAGGATGTTTCTATTACTTTAAAACTATATATAATCAGTTTAATTAACTTGAATAGGAATATCAATTGCACATACGCTTAAAATTGCAAAAGAAAAGTAATAAAACTGCATTCTTAAATAATAAAACTCGATCTCCTACATAACTCTGGGTGCATGTCTGAGAGTTTCTTTAATTATTAATTTAGTTATATTATTTAAAGCCCTAGGCAGACTAACTAGCTTTAAATAGACAATACTTCATTTAACACTGCTCTCGTTACAAAACTCGACAAGGTCGGCTCGATTAAAACGACGCGACGTGAACCCTTTAGTTTAATTTCACGTTGTGATCTAAAATACGTTGTTCAGAGCCTCTAATAGAATACTAGGTTCAACCAGTTCTATTATACACCCAAATAGAGCTTAGGTAAGCGGCTTTTACTTCAACTCGTACTACGGGAACATTTCAGATCGCGCTATAGTTATACTAATACAAATTCAGCTTTGCTTTGTTCTAGGGAATGGTAAATAACAGGGCATAATCACCTAGCTATATCCTAGTTCCATCACTATTTGATTAACGAAGTTAGGCTCAAATAGATGGAATAGATCTAACTTTTAATTTGATATGTTCCATGATGGTTGATGACTCTGTACGTTAGTTGTGGATATTATAGGGAGCAAAACTATTGTTCTTATTATTATTAAAGATAAGTAAATTAGTATTTAATTTTATTTTATCAATTATTAGGATATAGAATATTATTATTATTAGATTAGTGGAATATCATTTATCAATTATAATATATAGTATATTAGAATTTAGAAAGTAAAAATAAAAAGTAAAATGTAACATATTATGCATGTAATGTGTTATTTATAAAAATATTTTCAATACAAAATATTAGATATTTTGTCAAATCCTAAAGGTTTTTACCATTGAAATTATTAAATAGGATGCTTCCCCATACAAACCTTCACCCCCATTTTCACCCCATTAAGGGATGGTTTCCGGTATAAAAACTACATATTCTATGTCCTTTCCAGGGTCTCAAATTATCTTCTTACCAAATTTCATCTAAATCAATTCAGAAGTTTCGGAGCCTATTCGATACAAACAAACAAATAAATTTTTCCTCTTTATAATATTAATATTCATATAAAAAAAAATGTTATTTCTTAACATTATAACAGCTCTATTTAAATGAGTTAAAATTAAATTGAGATGAAGAAGAATACGTATACACTACGTTTTATAATATTATTTTTTTTTTTTGATAATATCCTTATACATCCTTACTGTTTGTTCTTACAATATCTTTATTAATAGCAGTAGTAGTAGTTCTTTACGTTCAAATAATATAAATACAAAGGTAGTTTATTTGTTTGATTCCTTAAAATCTACATACTGTTGATTCGAGTTCATCAAACGATTTAATGGATACTATTAGTCAGTAATCGGTTAAGCAAAATTAATGGGGGTTGTTTGTTAAACATAAATATTTATAAATAAAAAAGAACATACGAATAATGTGTTATTTTATACAAAATACAATATCTATATTTGACTCTCTTTTGTATAATAAAAAATATTATTTACTGTATACTTGGTCGAAGAAGTTTATTGTAGTAGAGAGATACTAAATTTCATGAAGTATCCATAAAAGAATCATTCACATGTATATTATTAAAATAATTAATAATTCTTTCCATCTACATACATATGCCATAATTAAAATGTATTCATATCAGTCTAGTGAAGCTCATGGAGCATAAAGAGCGCGTATGCTATTGTAAAATGTGGGTACTTCTCTACACCCGTTGTTTTTCAAACTTTTCACATTCCAGTTAGAAAAGTGGAACAGTTGGATAGTTAAGAGAAATTTGCATCTCGCCAAATCTGAATTACAATGGACTACGAAAAGCAATTAATACTTGAAGTGCCCCGTTTCAGCTTCAAGCCCGTGCTCTTTTGAATTTTGCCGATCCACGTGAATGGAACTTTAAACGCTTTTAGGTGATTGAGTTCAACTAATCAGGGAGAAATGATAGTCTCTATTCAAACGACGCTTAATTTATTCTGAGATTCTGCCCATGATGACGATGTCCTTTATGTATTTGGAGCATTTCTAATTAGTTTATTCAATTTAATTTACTATAATTTCAAATATCAAAATGTAGCATTATTTATATATAGTCTTGCGATATTCCAGAATACCTATGTCGTCACAGGTTCTAATCTCGCTCTAGATCAATAAATCTAAGATCAATAAGCAATTAAGAAACTATAAAATGTATCATTTCAGCTATGTACCTACGACTCAAGTCGACTAGTGTTGTATACAGTTTGAGTCAAAATACGTTTTCCATCTGTGAGTACAGTTACTCTTTTACGCGTGTGCAAACAAATCTGTTTATCCCAATCTTGAAAATGGGTCTGACGTGTATTGTTATTCGCGATTATGGAAGCGTTCGTGTGGATGAGTTTTGATATGCAGTGAAGTGATTTGTATTTGTAGCATATTGTATGAAATGGCATGATTTTTTTATAAATTATCCTCTTTTTAGCAATTGAAATGTTCTCGAAGTCGATACGAAATATGTACGTTATTAGTAATTGAATTAATATCTTTTTTGATATACATAATATATTCAATAGACAACTATAACTTACCATTAACTTTTGATTCAACTTAGATTATACCTACTTATTATTAAAATAAAAATAAGGACTATAGAATTCACTGAGACCCATATACTAAGCAAAAGTTATATTTGTTTATTTATACCGGCGATTTATTTATTTATATATACCTACTCGGAAACGATTCGTTAAAATTTGGTATGTGGTGGTATTTGGGGGCGAAAAATTGATCTAGATTAGTCTTATGTCTGGGAAAACGCGTGTTTTCGAGATTTCATGCGGTTTTCTTTCGCATTATTCTACGCAGAATATGGTCGATAATTTCTTACACTCGGGTATAAGCATCGTGGCCAAGCAACCAAGGTGCAAGATTAACAATCATAGGTATCCGAGTTCGAACCTCAATCGTATACAAAGTTTTTACTTTTGTTTTTTTTTGTGTTTATTCAAGTTTTAAGTCTTTTTTTTTTATCTAAAAAATACGATATAATAAAAAATAACTCCGAGCGAAGCTCGGTCGCCCAGGTACTATATTTTTATTACACCACTAATTTTTAATACAATATATTTTTTTAATTGAATTTACTTATGTTCACCGCATTACAAATTATTTAAATATGTGAATCTTAATGCTGTTTCTAACTTTTATCTTTTAAAAACATAGGTAAGCTTATTTCAAACGGTAGTAAGTAGATTTTAGGTTTTACAACCTGAGTTTCCCGCATTTATATTTTATAAAGTTTCTAACTGAAAGTAATATAAAAATATACAAACATACAATCATGGATTGACAAAACAATTTATTTATATCCCTTTTTCAGGCAATAAAAAGAGCAAAACGCAAAAACGTATATTTGAAGTTGAAAAAATACTAATGATTTCATTGGCAGAAATTGTTATTTGTATATGAATAAATAAATAAATTGTACATTTAATCCGCTAATTTCGGTATAGAAATTGGGATAAAACATATCTACCTACTGCAGTAAATTTAAACTGAAATTGAAAACCTTAATGTATAGGTACTCTTGATGTCTACGAACTAAAGATAGCGATAATTTTTTTATTTGAGATGGTTAAATGTTTGCTTAGGTTTCGGTTAAACAGCCCAAGTTGCCGGTTCTGTGGTTATAGATGTATTAATAAATTGTTAAAGAAATATGAATACATTCTATTTAAAGAGGTTTACTTATCTTTGTCTTTTAATGACAACACTTTCTTAGATTTACGCGAATATCTGACATTTTAACATTTTAAATGAAACTATCTTTTCGGTTTTTTTCCGCGGATTTATTTTAATTTTTGGTTCCCGACGTTTTGAATGCTTTACAGCAATCATGGTCACGGCAGAGATCTTAAGTCATAAATAAAATATACATATACGTGATTATATCCTGAATAACTATTATTTTAGCAGTAATTTAATTTATATCTCTCAACTTTAACTTGTATTAAGATTTTACGGTATTTTATGGGAATAAATTTTGTTCAGTTTCATGAGAAACGGTTAGGGTATTCATAGTGGTACGTATTCAGGTAGGTAAAATATGACGATGATTGTTGAAGATGTCGGACAAAATTATGCCGACTGGTAGCTTTACTGGAGTACGCCGCGTAAACCAATAGCTACCTTTATAAAGATAATGTATTACGGAATCATTCCTCTTGTAAAAAGCAACACTCTACCAACTAGTTTTTAATAATATATTAAACTGAAGACCGACGATTTGTCTTTGTAAAACCCTGACCTGGAACTCTGACATTGATAATTTTCTTCAAAAAAGTCAGGCAGATTGCTTAGTTTGTTAGCAAAAGCTTTCTGAAATTACAAAGTGCTCGTCATTTTGTAATATTTCCTGAAACACAGATTACAGTTTAAACAACGTTTATAAATGCCGCTGTAAATTATATAACAAGGGTCTTCCATGATATTTAAAGTAAAAAGTAAAGGCGTTAAATATATTTTAATAATTTATATTGTTCCGTGATTGAACTATAATTTATTTAACTCGTATTTATGTATCATTATTTTTTTTTTTTAAAGAATATCTTATAATTATATAAGACTTCGTCTTTAAATATTTTGTATTTTTTAATTGACATATATTATACTAAGCTTAAACTATATTTCAAAAAGCTTTGGCAATGAATTCTTGGTTTAAAATTATTAACTAAGAAACAAAATTTTATTTTATTTTTAAAAACTATACTCTATATACAAATAAATGGCGTTATTATCTAAGTAGTAGTCATATCTGTATTTTCGGCCAAAGTTTGAAAACACGACTTAGTAAATCGCATTAGTTGAAAGTTTTTGCGGCCAAGTAGACGGCTGCATAGTTAAAAAAGTTTGGAAAACTTTGCTTTGGACAGTCGCCAGTAACATAAATTGCATCACTGAAAACCACACTTGATAATATCGATCCCAAAAACAATAAAAATAAAATTAATTAATTAATTTTGTTAACTTTACTAGTAATTGTTTATTATTAAAATAAACTAGCATGAAATAAAAAGATTGGAATAAAAAACATCATTTGTCAGTAAGGCAATAAAAAGTATTATCATATTGGACTCAAATCAACGCCAATCCAGCGTCGCCACTAAGTCCTCGAGGGGATTAAAATACGCTTGTCGTATAATCTAACTAAATAATAAATATATTTATAAAATTACAAATCCTTTGAAACGCGAACTCTAAGAATAACTTAATATGTTATGTATTATATATTCCTAGTGCCTTTATGTTGGACGTAAGTCTTTAATATCTTAAACAATCGAAATGAAATGAAAACACATAAAGAAAGCAATAGAACTAAAACACCTGTATTTTATTGTGCAATTTATATCAATAGATCACTTGACAATGGCAGAAATAAATCTTGTTAAGAGATTTGGTTGCCATTGACCAAAAAACAGGCAAATAAATTCGGGAACCAAAAACCAAACTAAGTCCGCGAAAAAATCCGAAAAGATAGTTTTTTTAAAAAGTCAAATATTCACGTAAATCTAAAGTATTATAACATAAAAAGTTTAAAAAATTGTAATATTTCAAAATGGGACGTATATGTGCGTAAATGTCTTAACTTCATTAAAATTTAATGCTGCAAGACGTAAATAAATTTCATACAGCACCAGCTGAAGACATAAAATTTTCATAAAATTCGTTTGTACCCGACCTATACCAATTTAAACGGCGTTTTACGACTCCCCTCGAAACTCGTACGTACCGCGTGTAAACGGGGTTTTTTCTCTTAAAAATTCAATATGGCTAAACGTACTTGCACTGCGGGATATATCACGTGAAAGCAATTTGAGCACCTCTCTTCCGAACACTAAACGTTATTTATGGTAAGCCCCCTGCACTCAGAGGATTGCCTACATTGAGTTTCAAAAGATTTTTGGGAGTACCTACCCATCTTTTTAAGGCAGGCAGTTTTAATGACCCTAAACTCCAAACATAACAATTATATGTTCCCTTGCCAACGGTATAACCCACAAATTTCCATTCAACGTTTCACAAATTTTCGTTTGGATAACAAGAATTACGAGTGGGTCTCTAATGAAATAATGATTTAACGGTTCCGTTATGATCAAATAATTCAGCATCTAACGTACTTTGCCATTCATCAGAATTAATGTTGTTTTATCTATTTGTTGTGAGTTAACATTTATTTACACCGATATAATGTAATATATTCAATTATATATACATATAAGAGTAAGGTTATACTGAAGTAATTTACATCACCATTCATACTACGTCATTTTAAAAACTGCATTAATTACTAGCTATCATTTACTTATACCCAGCATTTTCCATGTACATAATATTTGTATTACTAATCTGTACAAATATTATAAAGAGGCAGAGTTTGTTCGTTTGTTTGAACTCGCTAATCTCAGGAAATACTAATCGGATTTGAATGACAATTGCAATCGCACAATTCGCTGTATTAGTTTAAATTTTATTTTATATTTATTTGGAACATTGTATACTCAACCAGTATTTTTGTTTGTGTTTCAAAAGACTACACTTCTTTAAATAACATTTTTTGTATAAACATTATATATTATTATACCTGAAATGCAAAGATTTTTTTATACCTGTTGAAATATAGCTCGATTTCCCTGCTACATTTTTATATGCTCTCATATAAAATGAAATTTGGGGAGTCCCCAGGTAAAAGATGAAGAGAAATAATTTTGTTTAACTTCTACGTTATCTTTCACTTCCACTTGGGAAATGTGTTTAGGCACAAAGCGTGGGACTCGCCGGCAAAGCCAGTACTATCCACTAAAACCCAACGGAACCTCCCCCGTCTTAATGGGGCGTCGCAGGATCGCTTACGCATTCAACCACAACGCCCCAACGGCAGGTCTGATGAAGCAGATCACAACAACCATCGGGTTGCTCCAAGGTCTACTCCGCTATCAACGAAGTACCAGGAGCAACCCGCATAGCACATCGCCTACCGAGGTAGGCCAACTCCCAGTGCGTTTCTTTGCTTCGCGTCCGGTTGTATTGGTGGACACTACTGAGTCCCCCCCCCCCCTCCCTCTCCCCACGACAAGGTGAACGCACTTTGGGGGAGGGGGTTTCACTTCCAACCCACCTTAAGTATCCTATAGTATATACCAAGGGTGGCCAAGCTCCTTGATAATCCCAAACATTTTTCAAAATTTGTAATTTTTCGCGAGCCGCAATTAAATACGCCTTTAAAAGATATGCAAAAAAGGTTTTAAAAAAAAATTTTACACAAATTATATTTATTGAAAACATATAAATAAAAGTAAAATATGTGTATTGAATTAAAATATAAAAAATTCAACACATTTATTTTACTTCTCTTGATAATTCTTTAAAATTTGATGAATAATTGGTGACAGCACTTCTCAGTAGGTAATTCTTTGAGATGCTGGTTAGTTGATACTAATCGGTGTTTAGATTTCACGAATTTTCAAGTAGAATAAAATGATTCACATAAGTACGTTGTTCCGAATATTGAAATAATTCGACAAACACCCTTTTTTTATTCAGGATACTTCGATTCTGGTACAGATTTCCAAAATTCAGTAATCGACGTCGACACATATTTTTATTCTAGAGCTTGATCTTCTTGCATCTCTATTAATTCTAATTCTCCAGATGATTTTTGAGTCATAATTATATTGGAAATGGAAAACTCACTCACCTTGAATTATGTTAATTTCAAATGGATTCTGAAAAATTTCAAGAGACGTTTTAAAATATTTCAAGTCTTGAAATCTATTTCGGAATTCCGTCAATATTCCTTCTAGCTTTTTTATATACTCGTTGAGTTTTTCTTGTTTAATATTGGAACAATTTTTTTTAATTCGAGGAAAATGACAAAATGTTTTACTTTTAATGTCCTTTTGAAAAAGTTTATTATAACGTTGCACTTTGTCTTTCACATTTATTGTCAGTAATTTAAAAGACATTTTGAAACACATACGGAACGATAATATTTTTTTTAATATAATAGCACAAAAATGCAAAGGAAACTCATTTATCGAGAGCCACAAATAATCCTTCAAAGAGCCGCATGTGGCTCGCGAACCGCAGGTTGCCTCCCCCCATGGCATATACACTATTGATAGTTAAGTCCGTTAATCTCTTAGAATAGCTCGTCTTCCTCAGTAGAATTATACAATAAGTCGAACAACAAAAAGCAACTGTCAACAAGTACAAACAAACAGACAGACAATTTAATGAATGGGTTATGTGTTCATATGTATATACGAAAACAAAATGCGAGTATTATAATGTCCTTCATAATTTTGTGCGTATAAGCCAAACTCTTAACCCGAGATACATTACGTAATACGGTTATGTGTAGATGTGCTCTCAATGACGTGTGCTTCAACGTATTCCCGAAAATGTAACAGGACAAACATGTCACCGATCGTCAGAGTATAGTCGATAAATTGCACGCTCCACGAATAACAAGCAGGGTCCTGTCCTGACGTCAGCCCTTACATAAATTAAATTTATAATCAACCTGCCTTCCCTCAATGAAATTAAATTATACCTGCCACAGGTAACTTTAGCGAAATATTTACATTTCATTCCTTTAAAAATGCCGTATTTCATGAGCTCCATTTCAGTGTATCCAAAGGGAGGAGTTACTTTACAAGAACATTGTACTTAGTGATTCATACTAAAGTTATGAATGTAAAAGTACATCTGTCTGTTTGTTACGTTTTCGATCTTAATCTGTTGAACAGGTTTCCATGAAATTTAGCAAGAGTTATAGGTTACGTTATTTTAACCTGCAGTAGAGCTTAGCATATGTATGGAGCAGGGGGTAAAACCAGTTATAATTATAAAAGGGTGTCTGTTAGTTTGTCTATCTTGCAACGGATCGACATAATTGAATTACATTTCATTCTAGTGGTTATGATAATACTAAGTCCAACGTAAGTTATATAAAGTATACTTTATTTTGGCTTTAACCTCAACGCTGAAACTCGTATTTAAAATTTCGAATAAGTTCATGCAATATTTAATACAAGCCATTATTTCACTCATAGTATTATCGGCACGATGTGATTATACCCTCGCCGACTATCATTACCGTCTGACACTCATAAAAAGTAGATTTCATTATAAAAATTGAAAAATAAACTATCTTTCATGAGGTAAAGCGACCACGATTCCACAAAATTCGAATGAATCTGCATAAATAATTTCGCGTGAATACGTTAATGGTACGAAAATAATTTTAGAGGATCCTTAAAAATTGCGCTTTAACTTGACAATATCTCTTTATGACAGTTTTTACATAGTTTTTTTTTTGTAAGATGTTGGAATGTTTTGTTCATTTCAAACTATTTTGTACTTTGTTGAATTTATGAAAATATCTTGAAATTTAAACGCATAAAATAAAGTGTTAAAATATTTGTCTCTGAATCACTGACAAAAGAATTTTAAGTGTTTAACATTGCTCTCTGGTTTTTGAATTTTTTAAGTGTTTTTTTTTTTTATTATTATAAATAGTAATTTAAAAAAAAAATATCTTATATTAAATGTCTTACACGTCAAGGATTTTGAAACTAGTCTCGAAATGAGTAACTATTTTTATGGTAATGCGTTTATAAAAATATATATTATTTATTATTAATAATTTTATAACAAATATTATAATTATATTTTAATATTTTTTTAATTTATTTGTATCTGCCACAGCGTCCAAGAAGTTTAAACTTCAAACGTGCTTAAAGGTACACACTCATTTTTTATAAGAGTTCACTTTACTTAGGAATATGTTAGAAAATTTGAAATACACCCCTCCAATTCAAGTTTTTTTTTAATCAGATGACTATTGCGAAAGATTCAGATTTTTTTAAATAAGGGAAAATGAACCAATGTTCCCTCAGGGTTGGGTATAGTAGATCGGAGTCCAGTATAGGTTAGATCACAGTATTAAATACGTAAAATAAATCGATCGATCGAAAAGTGAATAAAAAACAATTATTTGAATTTAAAAACCGTGTTCCTTCTCTAACATCACGCGAGAAATGTTATTCAATGTTGAAAACAAATATTTTTCAGTAAAAAATTTTCCTACTGTCTATGTAGTAAATAATAATATCTATCAAAATTCAAAAATAGTATTTTACATTTTAAATAAAACTATCTTTTCAGATTATTTCGCGTATTACTATTTTATATTGAAAAAAAAAACTTCATCTAAATAATAAAATTGAAGTACATAAATTCAGACCTTCAAATCACCTACAGTATACTTTTCGCACTATAAAACACGATAAAAGTTGCAAATCAGAACTCCTAATTAAATTCACTTCATAAAAATTTATAAGTTTAAAATATCAAACTCGTAGAGATCATAAAATATAATCATAGTTAGAGCTCTATAAAACGTTGACATCACACGATACTCTTTTTAAAATATCAAAAGTTGAAATTTTTAATTAAAAGACTCTTTGCGTCCTTCAGAACGACTCCAATTAAAACTATGTCTTCGTCGTTCGTTGGAGAGTATAAAAGAGTTGAGTGGTCGAGCAAAAAGGCAATGAATAATTGCTCGCTTAGCACCGGTAATTATTGCGCCTAGTGAATTCGAATATGTAAAATTATTTCGCTGTTTTCGTTAACAGAATCGATTTTTTAGAGCGATTCGGTTCTGCTTTTGGCACTCATTGTCTCATAAATTGACGTTTAATTAATTTTATCGATCAAATAAGACTAAATATTTTTATAATTTATTTATCAATATATAGAAAAATCAAAGTATATATGTTCCTTATGGACTCCAAAACGACTGAAGCGATTTTGATTAAATTTTCATGTAATCTTCAGATTCATTTCAGATCACCCACTGGACTACCAGCAATTACAAAACTTAAAGAAGCGGATACTAGTAAGAAGTACTAATCGAAAGCCATATTTGAAGGTCTTAAAAAAATGTTTTTAAATTTAATGAACTAACATATTAGCATAACGTCATAAAGATGAATATAGTACAATATTACTTATTATAATAGTACCTGGCGACCAAGCTTCGCTCGGTGTTCTTTTTTGTTATATCATATTTTTTAGATTAAGAAAAAACTAAAAACTTGGATAAATACAAAAAAAAAGTAGAACTTTGTATCCAATATCTAATATGATCCATATAATGTTAATCTTGCACCTTGGTCACTTGACCACGATGCTTATGCCTAAGTGTAAAATATACGAAAATAAATATCGAACATATTCTGCGTAGAATAATGTAAAAAAAAACCGCATGAAAACTTGAAAACACGCGTTTTCCCAGACATGAGACTAATCTAGATCGATTTTTCGCCCCCGAAAGCCCCCAAATACCTAATTTCGCTAAATCGTTAGAGCCGTTTCCGAGATCGCCAGTATAAATAAATATATAAAGATATAAATATACAAGAATTGCTCGTTTAAATATATTAGATAATTAAGATATCTAATCTTGAAAGTCAATTTTAACCTACTAGTAATATCGAACTCCAGATGATATTACATTAATTTGATATTACCGAACTGATCTAATGATGTATAACTACCACATATATATATAAATATATATATATATATATATATATATATATATATATATATATATATATTTATCCAAATACAATTAACATATTTGTTTAACAATATATTTAAACAAACAGTTTTGACTCGTTAAACGTTAAACGTCTCTAATACTTCCCTTATACAATCTTTCATCTTTACCTGCTGAAGTTATAAGAAAAAGCCATTTCCAAAATCAGAATGTATACATTATGCATTAACATTTGCCAATTTTCTGTAAACAAAAGCACGTCTCGTACCAAACTCTCGTCATTATTCTACAAAGTCTGTTCTTGGCAACTATTACTCTCTATGAGTTTCATCCAATCATTGTGGTGCCTTTGTTTTGCTGTTGCCACCTTTATTACGTTCTTGAATATTAAAGCCTTTGGGTCGGGATCGATTTGTATTTTCTTTAATGCTTTATTTGAGTCAAGAATAATGAGTCAAAGTATTAATATTAAAATATAGGACATTACAGCTATTAGTCTAATTATGAAGTTGGAAATTTTTGAATAATTACTGATTGGCCTGCTGTGAGTCCGACACACACTTTCCAAGTTTTAATTATTCGTTATTATAGCTCGTAGTGAGGTCGGATGAAATTGAAGCTTGTAGATACAGTAAAAATTTTTTAGACAAAAAACTTTTTTATGTGAAAATGAGTCTTTATTTTTTCATTTTTCTTTGTAATTATTTAGTTATTAGTTTAGGTCATCCACGCTATACAATATAGCAGGCTGCCAATTATTACAATTAAAAATATGTACAGCTATTTACAGTGAGGACAGAAGGACTAACGGATGGATGGACAGCAGAGGCTTAATAATAGGCACAGATCACATAATAATATACTAGTACAGATGCCTCATCCCAAACAAAGAAATTAGACAGCACTGATTCGGGCTATTCTCCGGGATTTTTTTGTTTACTTGAATTGTTAATAGATGTCGTTAATTCATAAATAGTTAAACTGTTTTATTTTATAAGTATGTGAAATGACTATATGACAATAGTGTCGCGGCCCCAATGTTCTCTTACGGAATCCTAAATATATACATTAGCTAATTAGATTCTGTAGACGCTATTTGATTCAAATGTTTTATTTTATATTGTATAATCCCTGTCGTATTATTGCGTTGATCACGTATGGGAATCACAAATAGGTTCAGAAATTGAAAACTCAAATCAGCAATAACAGTTACCTCTTAATTGAATTGTACTTCACGGGACGTTTGCAAAATACAAATGGAATGTGCATGTAGTTGCTAGAATACGTCGTTCTAGTTACTTAGAAAAGCTCTGTTCGATATCGTTTCAAGTATTTGCACGTTTACTATTTATTTTACTTAGGAATTGTAGAAATTGAATACTAATTGTAAAAGGGATATAATTTAATAATTTAATAACCGACTTCCAAAAAGGAGGAGGTTCTCAATTCGTCGGAATCTTTTTTTTTTTTTTTTTTTTTTTTTTATGTATGTTCACGGATTTCTCGAAGACGGCTGAACCGATTTGGAAAATTTTTTTTTGTTTCAAAGAGTATTCTTCCCCGGTGGTCCCATATAAATTTTATCGAAATCGGTCAAGCGGTTTTTAAATAAATGGCTTAATCGAATATTATGTTTTTATTAAAAATCTTTCTTCTTACAAACTACTTGCTTATTACGTCTACACTAAAAATGGAAAAATAAAAACTTTTTAAAAAAAAATAAAAACCGACTTCCTGGCACTGAAAAGTAAAAAATAACTAAACAGAGGTTTTCATTTAAAATAGATACCTAATCAGATATTTTCGAAGTCGGTGCCAGCCAATACAAATCAAAGCACACCGACTTCGAAAATATCTGATTAGGTATCTATTTTAAATGAAAACCTCTGTTTAGTTATTTTTTACTTTTCAGTGCCAGGAAGTCGGTTTTTATTTTTTTTTAAAAAGTTTTTTTTTTTAATTGTATTGTTTTTTTATTCATTTAAAAAAAAATATTATTTACTTTTTTTTGTTTTCTATTAATATTGTTGATAATAAAAGTTTAATTTGTCCAAAATGGTTTGAAACGATACACAGACCAAAATTGTGCGATATTATCTGTATAGAATTCGAACAATACTGAATTATGTTGACTAGTATTCGCCTAGTGGTCGTAATTCGACCATAGTATATCCATGTAAAAAAAAATGTTTTTTTTTATTGATAACACGAAAGCTCGTCAATAGCTACTATATAAAAAAAAAGAGAACCTATTAACAAAAAATGGAGAAAAAAGTAATGTTTTGCTTTTGCCTATTTATATGTACTCATAGATACCTATAACTTTAACTTTACAATAAACTTTGTCAATTATGAACTTATACTTATTATGAACCAATAATAACACATAGGTACCTGAAAGTTTTTTCAGCAAAATATTCACTTCATTAGAGCGAAATAATTAGTTTTAATGTGCTTTTTTAGGCGGTGTACCTTTTTACGTGACGCACACGAGTGAAGCGAATGTATTTTAAAATATATGTAAGCTAATAAGCTATGTAATAAAACAATCATTTTTAAATATATTTTTTATCTGCTATGTTTCGGACATGATTAGACTAGACTATTAAAAAAAATATAACTAAAACTGAAATCTCTTGAAAAAAGTCTATATACCAAAGTAGAATCTTAACATATGGTAATGACAATATATGTACTTATTTAAAAAAAAAAATATTACAATAAAGAATATTCAGGACAATGATGTTTATAAAACATAGTCATCCATAACAGTGATTAAAGTAATAAATCGATTTCATTATCCTTTACAATGTACATTACTATAAATCGAGATCGTAATTATTGTTTGAGTTTAGTACGCTTAGAGGCAATGGCCCATTTCCACGGGCCGTCATCCCGAGCTCGCTCAGCACACAATAAGGCTACTTAATTTTAACAATTACCATATTTTTTAACTTAACATCTGTTGGTTTGCCCTCCAAAGATTTTAATTATGATTTTCCCTTACATAATTTTCTCGCAAACATATTTTATTTACAGTTGTTTTATAATAAAAGGGTGGCGCTCAAAATAAAATGTTTTATCTCGTTTTACGCAAAACCAAACTGTTTTGTTGAGTCTCAATTTTATGTATATCTATCTATAATTATAAAAAAACTGTAGAGGTCGAATGTCTGTACATAGAAAAAAAATGCTAAAAATCGAGTCAGGAGGATGTAAGAAGAGAAATGTTGTGCCATTTCTCTTCTTATATCCTCCTGACTCCAGATTTATTCAATCTTTTTCTGTTTGTCTGTTTGTCTGTTTGTACGGGCTAATCTCCGAAACTGTTGGACCGATTTAAATGGAATTTTGTATGGTGGTACCTTATATCCCCGTGCTAACATCTTACATACTTTTTATCCCGAAAACTTAAAGGATTCCCGTGGGATAGTTACAAAACTATAGTAAATTATACAGCTTAGTGCACAAAAACTACCGATTGGATTTTAGTGAAACTTTACAATAATATAAGTGCCCGTGTTATAGATTTGTTTTTGTTTGTCCAGAGGCGAACCCAAACGAAGCGAGGGTGAACCGTTAGTAGTAGGTAAATAAAAGAATCTTTGATACTTCATATCTGTGATTAAGGGTTCGGAAAAGAAATACGAGTAATTCTGTAATCATTGAAGATATTTTTTTTTAATTATATTTAAATGACAAATTCTAACGCTATGTCATAGAATCATAATATATCATACCAATTTTTAGGATTCCGTACCCGACCAACGGAACCCTATGACTAAGCCTCTGCTGTCAGTCTATCCGTCTGTCAGAGAGGTGTATCTCATGAGCCGTAATAGGTAGAGCGTTGAAATTTTCACAAAGTGTGTATTTCTATTGCCGCTATAACAACGAATAATAAAAAACCAAGATGGTGAATTTCAAAAACACTGCAATGCAAATAAAAAAGAAGCTATTATGGCACGGAACCCTTCGAGTGCGAATCCGACTCGCACTTGACAGATTTTTTTTAGATTTCTTTACTTTTACAATTATAAATCTTCTCTAAGCCCTATGAACTGTCACGATAAAAACCACGTATTTAAAATTGAATTTTAATATCATAACTACTGTATCAAAAGCAAATGATAACTTTAATAAAAATATAATCATTCAAAAGTAATAATAATAATAATAATAAAAACTCTTTATTGCACACACAAAAGAGGAAGAAATAAGAAAAGAATAATACAGTAGTAGGAAAATGTACAAGAGTCGGCCTTATCGCTAAAACAGCGATTTCTTCCAGACAACCTTTAGGTGTAGGAAATAACAAAGTGTGAAGTGGAAGGGTGTGAACAGATTACAGCGTTAGGAAAAATAAAAATGATACATACATATATACATACATATGATATTTTATATACGTATATAAATATATAAATTAAATATACCTATGTAAATAATATAAATAATATGACAATAAGATTATATAAAATAAAATATAAATATCGGTTTGGTTAAATAAATAAAATAAAAATAAATAAATAAATGAATAAAAATGGTAATAAAATAAATTAAAAAATGCATGAAGGGCAAAAGTCTTTACTATATAGTATTACATCGTTTGTTTATGTTATTTCAAAACATAAGAACTAGTGCTTTTACGTTTCACCAGATATACGGTTAAATTTCTAATATCAAAATGGAGGATGATTGGGTTTTTACAGCTTTTTGTACAAAAAACATCACAATCCACCCAGCTGTTCCAAATAGCTTGTAGACGGTGAAATAAACAGTAACACTACGTTATTATTTTTTGTGTATAAAAACTTAATCCAATACATTACTTTACCTATTATAATAGTGTGTTTTAGAATTCATGTATACATATAATAATCATATTTTGCCTATACTATATTATTGTACAGAAATAGTTTTCGTGTTAAAGCACCATCGTAAAGATATAAGATTAAAGAAAATATAATCATTTAATGATATAGTATTATATTATATGATATAATATTATATTGATTTAAAACTCTAGATATTTGCTCATTATCTTCACCTATAATACATACCGTCATCCGTAATTTTTCATTATTTACAAAAAAATACTAAAGAATATTTACGTTACAACGGCTAAGGAATTTCACAATTTTATCCCAGTAAGGATAATGAAAAATCTCTATTTAAACAGAAACTCGTGGGGATATTAAAATCAACCCACGGCTTGTTTTTCATAAACTCTGGATGCGTCATGGTTTTCATAACGCTACTTGCATTTAATGTTTAAATAAAAAAAGTTTAATATTATTCATAATTCCTAGCCAATCTATAACATCGGGCAGATATAAGTAACAAAAATTACATTTAAATAAATTTGAACAGACTCTTCGAATTTAAATTCGAGCGCTGTTAACTTATTAAGTATTATATTATGAGCAATAGAGTAAAAAAGCTATTTTTTCAACTGTCTCGTATATATAATATGGCTGTAGATTCTGAGGTCCTGGGTTCCAATCCAGGGCCAGGCCAAAATGTTTGGGTTTTCAGTCTGTAAATTCTTAAATAGGCATCTAGCCGATATATAAAAATGGCGTCGCGTTGTATTACAGGTCGTGTCAGATTGCCATCCTATTGAACACATTTCTACATAAATGTGTGCACTATCCACCTATACACCTGGAAGTCTTCAAAAAATTTTCCATGACAAAATTTTCTTCAGAGTTTTATTATATTTACTACTTTTCAACCCATTAGGCAGTATTCAACATATGTATGTATATATATATAATTGGTTTTCGTTAGATATTTAATATTCCAAAAGTTACTAAGGGCGTGCTTGATGACGGACTGTCATTAGGGCCTGGGTGAAGTAAGAGCGGGTCGCTAGTTAGTAATATATAGACATACATCAGACTTCGAAACTCATTATGATCTGAACCCCTAGTTGATTACGAAGTGATTGATTGGAAGCTGCGGCCAGCTGTTGCAACACTACAAATGTTATGTAAATATAATGACAATATCATCATAATGGTTAAAGTATTAATATACGAGGGATGAATTAATTAAAACTCTATAGTGACCAACTATATCCTCGAATGTACTTAATTTGTAGGCTGTGGTAGCCCAGTGGTAACGCGCTTGCTTGGGAAACCGAGTGAAGCGGGTTCAAATCCCGGGTCTCGCACCTCTAATATTTTTATGTGCGAATCATTTCTAACATAATTACCACTTGCCTAACGGTGAAGGAAAACATCGTGGGGAAACCTGCATGTCTGAGAGAACCTAGCAAGCTTTCGAAAGACATGTGAAGTCCGCCAACCTGCACTTGGCCAGCGTGGTGAACTATGGCCTGATCCCCCTCGTATTGAAGGGAGGCCCGTGCCCAGCAGTGGGACGTTAAAAAGGGCTGAATACACACTTAATATGTATATGGCTGTATTACAGTTATTATATATTTTTTCATATTATATATCAAATTATTAAGTTAAATATGCGAGAAAATTCCTCTTATACATTTTTATTCAATTAAATGTTAACTTAATTACACGAGCTTTTAACATAGCTTGCTTATTATTTCAATTATTTTATTGAAAATTGTTTCTCATTATACATTTACATATAAATAGGCAAAGAAAAAACATTTCATTACTTTTTTGATCCTCTGATTGTCAACTAATTTTCTTTTATTTTGCTTAGTAACTATTGACAAGGTTTATCAATAAAAAACTTTTGGAAACATATATATATATATATATATATATATATATATATATATATATATATATATATATATATATATATGTTTCATTCGTGTATTCTGTTCGTATATATGTATGTTTTGCTTAAAATTTCAATAATGCTCGAATTTCGATGACTAGGTGAACCCAACTAGTTACCATTAATTTATGTTTAACAATGGATGTATTAAAAGAAAAAGAGTTTCAGAAATTTTTCAGAAATAACATTTTTCATGCGCTTGGTAAAATAACGATATTGATGAGGATTCGCCGGATGAACTGAATTTGCATTATCGACTTTCACATTTTTATTTTATTTCTCAGTGCCTTCATATACGCTGTATTTTATCTAACAATAGACTAACATATAGCACATATGTAAATATGAATCAGAAACATTTATAAGCGATACTTATATTAAAATAATATATTATATTAGTAGTCGTAGTGCTATTTAGTATATTAATTTAAATTTTACGTCTTCCAATGGCTTAGAAACCCTACTCACATTACACCTGTGTATATATGTGTACAGGTATAATGTGAGTTAGCCCTTTTTTAACGTCCTGCGGGACCAGGTCTTCCTTCATAATGAGGGGGACGAGTCCACAGTCTACCACGCTAGCCAAGTGCGGGTTGGTGGACTTCACATTTATTTCGAAACTTCCTTGGTCTTCTCAAACATAAGGTCTTATTTCTCTTTGATATTTTCTTTCACCTTAAGACAAGTGGTAATCATGTTAAAAGCGATTCGTACACGAAAATATTAGCGGTGACCCTGAATTTGAACCCACTTCACTTGGGTTCCCAAAAAAGCGCGTTACCACTCGGTTACTGTCTCTATTCATATTGCATCTCCATAGTGTCAATATTAGCGTGAAGCGATATGTTTTCTATATCGGTACAAAAAATGCAATAATTACTTTTTAACTAACAAAATAACAAGTTTCACCGATTCAGAATCTGTTTGCCATCTTAGAGGTACTGATTTGCTTTAGATATTGATATTTTTTAAATAAATCATATTATTGAAATCTGTCCGAAAGAATAGAATAGCTACATAAAACATAAAAATTAGCATAATACTAGCGCCTCACCCTCGCTTCGCTCGGGTTCCTCTCTAGACAAACAAATACAAATCTATCCCAAGGTAGCCTATTTGTTTGTTTAGTAGCCTATTTTGTATTCTGATGTATGAACTATATTATTGTAAAGTTTCATTAAAATCCAATCAGTAGTTGTTGTGTACTAAGCTGTATAAGTTACTATAGTTTTTTAATTCTCCCACGGGAACTCTTTAAATTTCCGGAATTAAAAATATCAAAAATGTTGACCGGGGATATAAAGTACCACCATGCAAAATTTCATTTAAATCGGTCCAACAGTTTCGGAGATTAGGCCGTACAAACAGACAAACAGACAGAGAAACAAAAATAATTAAAAATATCTGGATTTGTTCTATTACTCTTCTTACATCCCCTGACTCGATTTTTAGCATTTTTTTCTATGTACAGACAGACATTCGACCTCTACGGTTTTATTATATGTATATATAATAAATATAATTTATACAATCATAAGTTTAATGTAGGTACTTGCACAAGTATTTATCCCGTATTTTAATTCTTATTATAAATTCTTGAGAAATATTTCTAAACAATAATTTCTAAAGAATTATTTACATAATATTTTAGTGTAAACATGTTTACGCGTAATTTTAGAAGTATATTTCAATTTAGATTCATTCATTAACTTCTCAAGTCGTCTCAATCGTATATTGATATTATTATTATTACTGAATAATGTACCTATCCTCAAACCGCTGCAAGGTTATTAATTGAAGTTGTTTTAAGTACTTTAAATGGGTTTTCTTCATTACACGTCTCAACACTAATTTTCCGTAGCGAAGAAGTTCGAAGTCCTAACAAAATTAATGTTAAAACAAATTTCAATTGAATCCATTACTTCCAACTTTATAATTTAATGTCAAATTTTGCTTCAGTGAAGTTCAAACAATGAAGCGTTACAAGGAAATTTTGAAAACAATCGCATCGATTTGTATAACAATAGAGCAAATTATAAAACTCCCGGCATAGCCCTAACATTTTTTTTAAAAATCACATTATTTAATTTTCCCTTGTTGAATCATAAAAAATAATTTCCGCCACACAATTAAACACTCTTTTTTAATTTTTAAAGGTGCTTTCATTATGTTTTTAGTTTAAATGTAGCATTTTTATTTTTAAACTCTCTTCTCTTTGGCTTATTATGAATTTATAAAGAGGTGTTAATGACATTTCTAAATTACTTTATTTGTATATTTAAGTTTTATAATTACCAGTGCCTATACCCATATATAAGAATGTTAAAGCAAAGGAACTGCCAATACAATACATATTTTTATCACACCGGAGAGTAAGATGTTATTGGACGTCTAGGTATATTTGTTTGATTATTATAGGTAGTGATGGGTAACTCATCATTTTTATATGAGGATGAGGGAGCACCTCATTTTACCTCGTGAGGTACTCATGAGGTACGCCTCATTTGAGGCGAGGCATCGTACGTCGGCGTATTCACCTCACGAGCCGAGCCCGAGCCGAACTCAGCCGATTGCCCGAGGCAGCGGCAAGCGAGGCAAATATACGCGTCGACTCACGAGTACTTACTTCATTCGCTGACTAAGCTAACTCAATCACTCAATACTCACTCGCGAGTCGCGAGTACTCGCCTCAATTTAATGTCAATAATAAATGACAAAATGTCAATGTCGATTTTTAAGTGAGGACGCGTGAACGAGTGAGGTGGTTCAAAGTTGAAATTCGAGTAACTCTTTCAATTTGCGATCACGAGTGCCTCAAATGAGGCGCCTCACGAGTGAGTTACACATCTCTGATTATAGGTATATTTGTCATATTGACATCCATCTGCGGAATGTAAGCATCAATAACATGGAGACCCATTACAAACAAAGAAAAATCTACGAATAAAACTTATTATTTATTCGTAGGAAAAAATAGTTCAAATAAATATCACATAAATAAATGTAAAACAAAATCCCAATAAATAAATATATTATAAAAATAAAAAAACCCGACTGCATAAAAGCTAACTAAAAAGATGAAAACAAGTTCACGTTGGAATATACTCGCTGTTATTTAAAATGAAAAATGATGAAAGAAACCCAAAAATGATTTTTAAATTCTACGACATAGTTCGTCGATTTTAATTTTTTTTCTTTTCACATTATGGAATCTAGCAGCCCCCATTTTATTATTTTTTTATGTCACCTATCTAAGAACATTTGGACAAATGAGACGAATCTAATGATACCTTAATTATAGAAATCCATCGCATTTATTCCCTCATTTCTTCCAAACCACTTGGAAGAAATGAGGGAATAAAGAATATTACAAACAAACAAACTAAGATAGGCGCGAAAAACATAACCCTTTCCTTGCAGTCGGGTAAAAAGATTTATGTTTTTAAGGTGACTATAAAGGACTGTGACTATAAAGGTGACTCGACTCTTACTAGAGGGTCCCCCAGGGATAATCTACAGAAAATTCCGCAATATGGAGCATATGTATATCTCCTAAGGTACGCTCGCAATTATTATTTTTATCTATTTAAAAGGTACCTAGGAACACACCTGAACGATGTCAGGGTAAGTCGTCGTTAGTATTAAATTGTATTGTACCTATAGTCCTTTTTAACGACCCACCGCTGGGTACGGGTCTCCCTTCAATACGAGGGAGATCAGGCCATAGTCCACCACGCTGGCCAAGTGCGGGTTGGCGGACTTCACATGTCTTTCGAAAACTTGCTGGACTCTCTCAGACATGGAGATTTCCTCACGATGTTTTCCTTCACCGTAAGGCAAGTGGTAATCGTGTTAGAAATGATTCGCACATGGAAATATCAGAGGTGCGAGACCCGGGATTTGAACCCGCTTCACTCGGTTTCCCAAACGAGCGCGTTACCACTGGGCTACCACTGCCTATACTATTACTAATAATATAGTATTAAATACTAGAACTAAATTAAAATTAAAAAATCTATAACAACAATCTACTTTCTTGATTACTAATTATATTCAGAACAATTCTTTATCTAGTATTGTTGCAAAAACAGAAGGACATTTTGTAAAACAAAGAACTAAGCACGAAGTTATTTCAATGCCGATTCCTTTTCTCATTGACATAAAACCCCGCACAACGTCTGTTCAATTCCAAAGTTTTAATTGCAATCTCTTAATGAGGTAGGCCTACTTAATGGAAACTATCATGTTATCTACATGTAGTTACATTTTTTTTTAATTGGACTATATATTTCTTATGAAATATTATTGCTAAATAAAATATAGGTAAGTATTGCTTTTTTTGTCTTCTGTGATTTGTTACTTTTTACGTTATAATGACTCAAAGGGTTTTTGAGTTTTAAAGAAGAGTAGCTTTTAAATTAACTTAATTAACACCACGCGAAGAGAAGAGCCCCGGGTAATAATTAGTTATCTAAGTAAAATAAAATATGTATATTTTTATCCATTCTTAAATATTTTGACTAAATTAAAGAATATTTTCAAATCGTCATATATATATATATATATATATATATATATATATATATATATATATATATATATATACATTCATATCACGGATTCTGGCCTATTAGTTGTTATCTAAACGATAAACTTGTTGCTGTTACATAAGCAAGTACAAATATATCTACTTTTTTAAGTTCTCTTATCTATTATATAACTTCATAGTAATAAGATATGTGTATTAATAGCAATGTTGCTGCTGAAAGATGCAGCGAAGTTAATTCACGTAGCTTCATGTATCTGTATGTAGTACAGCTATATTAGCTATACTACTACTAGCGACGCACCCTCGCTCCGCTTGGATTCGTCCCTACTTATGTTTTATCGTTTAGTATAGATTTTTAGAGATGAGATATTTTCCCGCAGTAAAAAGTATCCTATATGTTGACCCGCAGGGTAATTACGAATCTCGCGATAGGCTTACGACAGTTGTAAATCGCGCGATCGCTGCTGTCAAACGTCACTTTTGTATTACGTACTCGACTGCAGTCTGCTCTCTAGCCGCTGTTACGTAATACAAAAGTGACGTTTGACAGCAGCGATCGCGCGATTTACAACTGTCGCAAGCCTGTCGCGGGATTCGTAATTACCCTGCCGGATAATAAGCTAACATCATATCAAATTTAATCAAAATCCCTCCAGTGGTTTTCCGTAATGCGGTCACAGGCAGACAGACAGAAAGACAGACAGACAGACAAAGATTCTAAAACTGTACTTTATGTATGGGTTTCTTTACTGAATTAACTTGACATTGCAAAATAACTTGTGACTATAGTCTCGTGGGACGTGCTCGTCTTACTTTCTGCAGTCAAAAAATTTATGTTGCATAAGTTCGAGTTTTGGTCAATTACTAATTGTATTCAAGTATTTTCTATTCAATTTTGGTCTTGCTGTAGAAAAAATCCAATGAAATTAAAGGAGTAGATATATAATATATTATTATAATCTAATTTTTCTCTTGGTATCTTCATAGTTAAGATTTTTCTCAATAATTATCATAAGCTTTCAAATTAACTTTTATTATATATTTAATAAGCATAAAAGAAGTAGGATTTCATCTTAAATAAAAATGAAAAATTCTGTGCGCCATTTCCAGATAGCGGATTTGCTACCGGAAATAATTACTTGCCTTTCGTTGCTAGCACTTCACAATTATCTTACTACATTCTATATAAAAATATTTTGATAAGCATTGAATTTAATCAACATAAAAATATATTTTATTCTACCAGTATCTGTACATTATATAACCTATCGAGATGTTAACGATACTTCTAATATTTCGTCCAGTAACATTAGAGATTGTTGATGATCTATCTGTTAACACATTATATAAAATAGTTCTTTTTAACTGTTTAAATAGAACTGTTTTCTAAATAAAACGAATAAATATTACTTGATAAGGTAGTTAATTTGAATTCGGGTTTGCATTTACTTAAGATTAATCCGAAAGAGAAATGGAAAAGAAATTTACAACTTTTGTTGTATTTCTTTTGAGAAATACATATTAACACAGATATTTGTATCTCTTTATATATTACAAACTCTTTATAAATTAAACCAAACCCATCAATTTATTACATTACGCAATATATATGATATAAAAGCTTGTCGCGAGATTTACCTATTTTATTATTTTTTTAACATTTTGTTTCTGACGTAGCTTCCCGATTGCAGGTTGCTAGTGTAAATTTCTTAAAAGAAAAATCTAATACCTAAACTCGAACTGGCCTTTACCTGCGACCGTACCTGCTGAGCACTACCTACCTAAAAGACACTAGGCCTGACAATGTTGAACAATAGATTGTTCAGCATTGTCAGGTTTTAATGGCGTTGTTTATTTTTTGAATTTTCCTACTTTACAATCGCATAAAAATTCAATGTAAATATCTTAGAATATTTTATTTACTATTTATTAATTATTAAATAAAATTTGTGTTCACACAGTAGTTGAAATTCGACCATATAATATTTTTATTTATTGATAACAATAAAGCTCGTTAAAAGCTACTAAACAAAAAAAGAAACCGATTGTTTTGCCTTTGTCTACTTATATGTAGTTTAACACTGAGTGACGGACTCAATGACTGATAGATGCATGACGTGACATGACATGCAAATGCACAAGGCACAGCTCCAGCTACGAACTACGAAGTCCAGGAGCATGAAATTTTATTTAATTCAATTCAATTTTCTTGTAATGGCTTCAAAGCGTGCCAATTGAGCACAGATTACTTCGCCAATGTCACAATGGATAAAAATTTAAATTTATACAATAGTTCTTTATATAGCGAAAATAAACACTAAAAAAATTGTAAGGTTCATGCCCTAAAGGGATAGAATAGGCCTAATATATCTTACTCATATTTAATTCCAATGTGGGTGACAATAATGAAAGTTCGATCGAAAATTCGTCATTTATAAAGTTAGAAATATGAATGTTTAAACCACATTACTTAGGGCTATAGATCGCTTTTAATTAATCTATATATACATAAAATACTTTGTCCTGACTGACTGACTGATCGATCAACGCACAGCCTAAACAGCTGGTCGTAGAAACGTGAAATTTAGAGGACATATTCCTTATACAATGTAGACATCCGCTAAGAAATTCATCCTCTAAGGGGGTAAAATAGGAGATAAAAGATTGTATGAAACTCTGTTATTCTTAACGTGAAATGCACGAAAAGTGATATTTAGCTTTAAGATGAAAAATAAGAAATATATGTATTAGATTTTTTTCGAAATTCATCCCTTAAAAGGGTAAAAAGGAGTGATAAAGCTTATATGGGCAAACAATTATTTATGATCAGAATTACTTGAAACTTAGTATTAATGCTCTTCAATACAATTAAATAAATACGTATTTTAGCATTTTTTGAAATTCATCTTATATGGCTGTCAAATAGGGGATGAAAGTTTGTGTGAAACTCTGTAATTGATGCACGGAAAATGGTATTTACCTTTAAAATGAAAATTAAAATAATACAAATATCATTTTTTTCCAAATTCATCCCATAAAAGGATGAAAGGGGGTTGTGCGGTTTATATAAGGAAAAGGTTCTTTATGATCAGAATTACTTGAAACTTTGTATTAATGCTCTTCAATTCAATTAAATAAACATGTATTGTAGATATTTTTTTTTAAATTCAGCCCCTGAGTGGGTAAAACTGGCCGGTGAAGTTTGAGTTGTTGAATATATTTAAATAGAATAACATGGCTCAAGTGTAGGATATAAAGTAGAGTAAATTTATTTACAGAATATACGCTTAATATCTTATACATATTTTTGCAAGTAATAAAGTATGTATTGCGAAAAAGATTATTTTTTTCGTAGTATGATCGCGGGCGAAGCCGCGGGTTCTGCTAGTAATTAAATAAATTCAAAATATAATTTTTATGCAACATTGAAATGGACTGGAAATGTAAATAAACCCGACATTAAGACACGATTATTCTACATCGTTCAAGTATCATGAATTCCTGATAATAAAATCTTTTCAATTTATTTTTTAACAACAGCTTTAAATAATTTAGCTACCTGAAAGGCAACCGTATGCCAAAATTCAACCTTTAGCATATCGTGCAGAGCAATGCTTACGGAAGCTATTTCGAGTTATAAATGTCCACGTCTCTCAAAACTGTGGGATTTATTATACTGTTACACGCTTTTTGGTAAAAAATACATGCATATATTCATATGAAATATATGCATGTGTTTTTTTTAATCGATAGTTATTTTAAAAGATTGAGGATTACCTCTTTCTTCTAAAATAAACATGCTAAGATTTAAGAACGCTAAAACAAACTGTAATGATAATTTAGGTTTACACATACTATGTACTTACATACAATATATAATGTTACGATAAAAATAATTTAGGATAATTACTTAAGAATTTATATTAATTGAAAAAATCATATAAAGAAATTCCCTGAGAATAATTATTCTTATGGATTATTATCAAAATTCATTTACGTGTTTGATAAAAAAGTTCACATAAATACTATAATATAGTAAAATTAAATCGAGTTTTGAAAATAAATCGGTTTAAATATAATTAATTACGGTGAAGGAAAACATCGTGAGGAAACCTGCATGTCTGAGAGAACCTAGCAAGTTTTCAAAAGACATGTGAAGTCCGCCAACCCGCACTTGGCCAGCGTGATGGACGTTAAAAAGGGCTGAATATATACATATACAAATAAAATTATATTTTTAAAATTCTAGTTTGGTTACAAATTCGAGTTGTAATGTGTAGGTTAGTGAAGCGAAGCTTAGCTAATATTTCGACCGTCACGACACTTTTTATTGTTTACTAAGAACACCCTATGTGACGTCATCATAAGTACCAGGCAATCATAAGTAAGTATTAAGGAATGCATGTTGTAAGAAATTAGTGTACACTCTGTGCAAGGCCTGTCTTTCGATGAGCAACATGTACGAGTACGATATACGTTGCTGTTGATGTTTCTGATACCCTAGGCCTAGCACTCGTGACAATTTTTATGACCCAATTTATAAGCCAAGGGCATAAGCCATCGAAAGGAACTTTGTTCCTACCGAGTGTCCCACGATATCTGTCTAATTTTAATATGCCAATTTTTAATATGCTTCTAAAGGAATGCTCATAATCCCACAAAGTTATAAAACTTTAAGTAAGAAGAAGAACCTGTTTTTACCCCCTTAAGGGATAATTTCCGGGATATAAAGTATCCTATATCCAGAGATTACCCCCTACAAGTTACAACCTCACAAACTTTACCTCTTTCTAATATTATATCATAGATTTTTTTCCTTTATATCAACGTTTAATTCTTATATTTCATTGATAGATTTAGAACTAGTGATATTAAAATAACATTTACGTGAAATTATTATCTCGCTGGAACACACTATTGATTTAAAAATTCTATTCATAATAATGAAAAAGTATTATAAAAGTGCAAGTGTATACGCCATCCATGTTTTGTTTTAATTCCATACATGGAATTGGACCTGTTGAAGTTCCGCCTGAACCCCTAGCCTCTGATAGCCTACCTACCACTGCTGACGATGATGATGATCAAGGCCTAGGGGTTATCAAGGGAATAACTTTAGAATGTATTTCAATGTTAGGCAGAGGCAAGGTAAGGTAAGGTAAGATTTTAGTTACCTCCGTTGAAATAACAATAAAAAATAATAAACAAACACTGCGAGTATTTTCGTGACAAAATGAAGGATGCATTGTTTCTACATCAAGTCACAGTTAAGCTGTAAGCCTCTGAGGACAACACTGTTCCGTCTATTCAAACAGCAATGCTCTAAGCAAATGTTTGTCTAATTATACGTGGACTGCTTTAAGAGACGCCGCATACTATCTCTTCGTTCATGATTCACGTACTGATAAAACCGAGATATATTTTAATTTTCATTTTGATTTTTCATTTTTTCAAGCCGCGGGTTCTGCTAGTTTTATACATAAATTAATACGTAGTAGTAAGTTTATATAAATATAAACTTTTAGACTAATTTACAGGTTTTAAACATTTTTTTTAAGCAGATTATTATTTTACTATGTATGTATGCCTACTTCTCTATCGTTCAGTAGCTTAAACGTATGTGGTGCCCTTATTGATTGTCATAAGTGAATTAAGTCGATGAATTAAGATAAATTATTATTTAAGTAGGTACTAAAGAGAGGATAAATAAAACAAAAAATATGAGACCACATAAAAAACTCGTTATTTTTTATTATATAGATATCAATTACAAAATTTTCATCGATACAAATTTTATAGTATAAAAGAGTATGTTAAAATTATTTATTATTCGATTTTACCTTAACAGAAATATACTTAAACTGCTATGGAATTATACTAATCTATACATACCTACTATAATAAAGCAGTAACTTAGTGAAATCTGTACATGTAATATTTTTTAAAAACAATGACTGTAACGTATTATGTACACAATATAGACCCTAAAACAATAGTTATTAAAATTTTTGTCTGTTTGTCTGTTTGTATGTGCGCGTTTCACGCAAGAAGTAGTGAACGGATTTCAACGAAATTTAGTGAATTAATAACTCAACATTTAGGATAGCTTTCACTGGAGGAAAATCTTTCATTCCCACGGGAAAACACAATAACTGGCTCTTTCGAGTCGTCCTTAGAAATTTATATGGCTAACGCTGGGTAAACCTTAAGAGATACATCATTCTATATAATATTAAAGGCAATGTCATCCCATCAGCCCAAGCCGATGATGATAGACCAGCACCACAAAAAAGCCAGCTTTATATATCCATACTAATATTAAATGCGAAAGTAACTCCTGTCTGTCTGTCTGTCTGTCCGTCACTTTTTCACGCTTAATCCGCTGGACTGATTTAGATGGGTATAAAAATATTTCGGGACCCTGGAAATGACATTTTCATCCAGGAAAACATATCTAATAATAAAAATATATAAAGGGGTAAAAAGGGGGACGGAAGATTGAATGGAAAATCAATCATTTCTCAAGTGAGGGATATATATATATATATATATATATATATATATATATATATATATATATATATATATTTCATTTTTTATAATACTTACCTACTTCTCTATACCTTTTTCATATGTATGTACATTGTACAATGTACATATAATATGTATATATAGTCTATTCTATACCTACCGTTAAAACGTACCGAGCGAAGCGAGTGTGAGTCGCTAGTTATTACTAAAATTAAAATGAATACAATATGTCACAAACGTTTTTTATCATTTTTCAAGTCGTGTTTATGAGATAGCACTTTCAATACACTTCTAACTAATATTATAAAAACTGCAATAACAGTTATGAATAACGTGATAATGAAAATATACACATCGATCATGCTATATGCTATCCAGCTTATATTTCTGGCAGGATTCTTCATATATTCCGCTCCTTTGTTCCTAATCACATATTCTATCCAGAACATTGCGGTATCCAGAGCGCTCATGGGCCTGTCCTTAAATTTTCGTGACATTTCTTTGGATCTTATTACATAACTTTCGTTATTTAGAACTTCTTGAAGTATATTCTCCAGCGTAACTTCATTAATTTCATGATATTGGAGAATTTTCCCGAAACCTGCTTCTTGAGCTAGTAACAGGTTATTGTATTGATCGGCGTATATTGGAACGCCAATAAGAGGTACTCCATTAAATATAGCTTCTTGAGTTCCAATTAGACCGCCATGTGATATAAATACTTTGATATTTGGATGTGCTGGAAATAGTTAATATATATTATATTATAACTGGGGCCTACCCTACGTCTTCGTCCTTTCTTAATTTATTATTATATTTCGCTCAATATACAAAAATCTAAGCATGTTCACCAATACTCTTATTAATAAAACTAGAGACTCACCCTCGCTCCGCTCGGGTTCGTCCCTGCTTACGTTTTAACGTTTAGTATAGATTTCTCAGAGATGAGATATTTTCCCGCAGTAAAAAGTATCCTATATGTTGACCCGGATATCCAGCTATCACCATACCAAATTTCATCAAAATCCCTCCAGTGGTTTTTCTGTGATGCGGTAACAGACAGACAGACAGACAGACAGACAGACAGACAAAAATTCTAAAAACCATAGATTCGGCCTCTGCATCGATAATAATGTCAATTTCAATAAGATTTTCCAAAAAAATATTTAATGTACAGATTCGGCTTAGTTAGAATTTTATAATATGTATAGATAACTTATCATTTGTCATGTCAAGACCATAATATTCAAATGATATTAAAAAGTACGTATAAAACTATATGTGCTTATTTTGTTATTTTACTTAACTGAGAGAACTGCAGCACTAAACGCAAATATATCAGTATATCTTTAATTTTCATATTTCATATTTTTTATTTTTGTTTGCCTTATTAAATTTAATATTTTTTTAAACTTACCAAGAATTTCCTTTTGGGGAAACCACTTTCTGGTTTCTATATTATTCGGTTTATCCTCAAATTTGTCGTCCTCCCATTTCCAAAGAACAGTCTGCTTAAGTTTTTTGAAAGCATTGATAAATGCTCTCTTCTTTTCTATCGCTAATTCTGAGCTTCTAGCATTTGAACCAAAACTCACGTATACTACTCCATGAACGGATTCGTCCATAAGCTTTTGTAGGTCCTTGAAAAAATAATATAGTAATTAGACGTAGTTATGCAAAATGTATCCAGTCCACGAAAACCGTTCTTTTAATTTACTGTCATAAATGGCACCGATACAGGTGGATTTTAGAGACGGGACAGTACTTTCGGTACGCTAATACAATTTTCTTAACTTACTCCACACATCGAGACTTTACCATAATGTAGACAGAACTACACCAGCAACGACTTTTATAAAAACCTATCTACACCTATCTCTTCTTGCTTAGGCTTCTTAAACGTTCTTAGTAGTTTATAATATTTCTAACGCACTCGTTTATTCACCAGAAAGCTCTTTCAAAGTCGGTCTTGTCGTTTTAATTTTAATTAACACTCAGACTGGATCAACAAACAAAGATTTTACAGCAATAGGTACGAGTATGAGAAGCTTTGAAGAGAACAGAAGAGAAAAGTTTAATTTTCTTGTTTTCTTAAACGTTGCTAATCGCTGGAACTACCAGTTCGATTAGAAATTTCTTTTTGCATTTAATATTCTGTAATATGATTATAAGCCTTTTAATTAAGAAATTTTATAGGCTAGCTAACACAATCTTACATTTTGGAGCGGAAAATGATAATCTACACTAATATTATAACGAAATGAAATAAAATATACTAAGGGTTATCTCAGAAACTACTGATTAAATACTACAGAAAATTATTTTAGTCATAGAAAACGACATTACCGCCGAGTACTATCAAGTTTTTTTTTTATTCCGGTAAATATAGGTTTACTGTCAGAATTCAGAATAACTTTAATTGAAGGCAAATTTTTTATCGGTGTATGCTGCTTTATCGGTTTCAAATAATACCTTAAAGTATCTTTTGTAGTCATAATCTATACTTAACACGTTCATGCGAACAACGTATATGTACGTCACATATTGGTAGATATGATATGGCACAACGTACTATTGCGTTCAGCTAAAACTCGATTTATTGAGCACAACGTAATGGTACGGTGTCCGGCCATACTAATGTTCAAAAGTTGGGTTACTGTGCCACAATATATCGAATTCTCAAAATTGTAGTGCTACACCGCACCGATTTTTTTTGCCTTCTTTTATGACATTCCGTCCTGGTACTAAGTACCTACTTTTTAGCGCACAACGTCACTATACGTCGTTTCGCCTAAGAAGTTTCATTACATCCGTCAACTTGTGCGTGCCACGGGGGTAGTGTATGCGACGATTATGTGTTCGCGTGAAATATTGACGCAAAACGTAAGTATTTTGATTATCTTACTACGTTGTATATATTATATCAATGTATTTTACCTTATTGTAATAAGTCTGAATGTGTTTAAAATACATATTTTGTATTTTTTGTTTATTTTAGATATGTAAAATGAGCCAAAAATCTTCTATGAAAATCTTTGAGCTTTCGTCATCCCGGGAAACCACGCCAGACTCTTTTGTTGACGATGGAGAATTTGGATCGTTTGCTGATTACGACCCAATTGGTGAAAATGACGACGACAGCTTCTGTGACATGGGCCTTTTGTAGTTTGAGCAGGGCAAACAGCGCAAAAAGTCGTTATTGTATGTCAAAAAGAGTAGGTACTTGTTCCAATTTACGACCTGCTTCTGATGTTGGATCTACGTCGGATTCCACATCAGTTAATTCTTACAGAACCACACACGATTCAGAGTATTCTAGTGCTGAAAGCATTTTTGACTCTCATAAACGAAAATGTAGTACAAGAAAGCAGTCTACAAATAAAAATGCAAGCTGCGTCTGAAGCAAACAATCACAAGCATAGACCTAGATAGCACTGCAAAATATGTCAATAGACTATGAAGTATTGTGAAGAAATGTAGGAGATGTCCTTTTGGAAGATGCGTTTCTGCTAAACGGTCTTAGAGGTTTAGAAGACTAGTCACAGTTACTGTTGCAGAACCCTTCTACTGAGGGCCATTCACCTGTTGGCCAGCCGTCATCCACTTTACCAGATCTTGGAGGTGCATACGGCAACCTGACATCTCATGCGCAGTTGCTGTTGCCTTTACCGGTGTGCCCCTGAGTGTGCCTTGAGTGTGCAATAGATAACTCGATAATTAATGTGCAACCGCATTTTATAATACGTTGTTTGCTATTGCACTTTTTTTATATATACATTGTTGCACAGCGTATATGAACGTCGACGTTATGATACGTTGTTCGCTACTGCACAGATTTTTATAAATCATTTGAAGCACAGCGTATATGAACGTCAACGTCTTAGGACGTCAGCGCAATTATTCAAATACTAATATCATCAGGTATTTGCACAACGTCATTAGACGCCGGTTCGGTTTGTATGAAAAAATGATGTGCCATATCGCATAGAGATATTGAAGTACTACGATATTGAAGTGTTCGCATGAACGTGTTAATATTATAAAGCTGAATAGTTTGTTTGTTTGTTTGGTTGAACGCGCTAATCTCAGGAACTACTGATCCGATTTGAAAAATTCTTTTTGCATTAGATAGCCCGTTAAATGAGGAAGGCTATAGGTTATATATCATCACGGAAAAATGTGCGGTTCCCGTGGGATAGATGTGTTTTTGTCTAGGGACGAACCCGAAGCGAAGCGAGGGTGAGTGTGGTCAAGAAAAGAGTGGGCAAGGCTACCTAGGCATATTCTATATATTAACTACTATCCCACAGACAGATAACAGACGCAGGTAGGGCATTCCACATATTGGTTGTGCGCATTACAAAAGATGATGAATAGCGCTTAGTACAAGTGGTCGGAATGTCAACGAAGAAAGGATGGAATAGTGATGGCGGTATGAGACCATGGAGCACATGGGCACACTCCCTGTACTTCGTACAGTGTGTAGAAAACCGACAGGCAAGCAACTTAACGATGGTGTGCTAAGTTGTGAAGCTTAGTTTTCACCAGCTTTTCGTCGCCGATTACCCTTTTGGCTCTGCGTTCCACCGAGTCAAATGCGGCAAGTTGGTATTTTGCAGAGCCATCCCAAAGGTGACTGCAATACTCCATGCAAGATCGGACTTGAGCTTTGTATAATGTGAGAAGCTGTCCAGGCGTGAAGTATCGTTTAACCTTGTTAGGGATACCCAGTTTTTTGGCCACAGTCTGTGCCTCTGACTTGATGTTATCGCCAAAGTTAAGATTTGCTCATTAAATAAACAAAAACCGTTTGAATAAAATATGGAAGTAAATATAGCAGCTAAAATGTAAAAATAAAATATGTTATATTTTTCTAACCTTTTTAACCCTCGACGGAAAAGGAGGGGTGTTATAAATTTAAAGTGTCTGTCTATGTATCTGTGTGTCTGTCCATGGCATCGTCGTTCCTTAACGAATGAACCGATTTTGATGCGGTTTCCTTTATTTGAAATCTGACATGATTGAGATGAATCTTAGCTACAATTTATGATCTATCCAGGCGTTTGATGATCATCAGCTCATTTTCTACTTGACAAAAGGGTCTTACTAACTTTCACAGTTCCCATTGATTTGAAATTTGATGTACTGTTACTTCGGTGGCATTTCCAAGACATGCTAACCTTGAGCTGATGCTGTAGCATCAATTAGTCTGAAGGATGCTCAATTCTTTACTAATAAAGTTAAATTTTTTTTTTGTTTTTTGTGTCTGGGGCTTACTTAATTTTTTTAATTTTATTTTTATTTTAAAGATTTACGTAATATTTGTCAAACATTATTCTCATTTACATATTTACAACCGATTATGCAGCTTACGTCACTAAAGCAACTAACTAAGCAGCGCTTTGTCGACTAAATTCACTAATCCCGTCAATGCTTTACTCTCCACTTTACCACTATAGTAATCATTTGTTACTCAAAAAATAGGTAACCTGAAAAACTTTCCAGGTTAAACTAACAAATGACTGTACCACTAGGGCTATTTTTATATAGTAAAATCTTACCTTAGGAAGACTTGTATTGCTACGCGACAGATGAATTCCGCCAATTTCAACAATATTCGGTAACAAAGCAGCTGGAGTATCAAAGCTAAAGTGGCTATTGATCAACATCAAAGAAACGTTTTCTTGCAAACTGTACAAACTTGGCACTGGCTGTGGTAAATCTGGCAAGTATTGTTTTACCAACTTTTCCTGTTGCTTTAGATACACAAATCTCCACCATAAATATTCATACGTCGTAAAATACACATTTCTCAATCTCCCCCAAAAACTAGAAATATCCATTAGATCCAAATATTCAGGGACTACTGTAGATAATTGTAAAGGGTTCCTGTTAACGATATTGTGCCTCATACAGTTACCAAACGTCGAAATAAGAACTAACGGTGTATTGTATTTATGTGCCAAAACATATAAAGCTTCTTGGAAAAACTGTTCTGATATTACCAAATCGAAATTGTGATCTTCTTTCAAAAAATTTTTAACATCAGTTGAATTTAGTGTGAGCTCTGTGTAAGCAACGCCTCCAGCCCATAGAATTTTATGATGGAAATCTTCTGCTGGCATATTAACCATACTAAATACATTCGGCCTTTCACCACCTGTAATAATCAAAATGTATTTATCTGTACTGAAATCAGTACACTTTACTTAGTTTATAAATACAGTTATTACATAAAACATATGTATATGCAAAAAATGCAACTTCAATATTCATATATCTCACAGAACTTCCCATCTTAACTGTTAGATCAATCCGTAAGTGCAACTTACAATTCAATTTATTACAAAGCTAAAAACGATAATTTTGTAATTGCCCAGTAGTGTAGTGGCTAGTATGTACGGCTGCACATCCGGAGATCCCGGATTCGATCCCCGAGTCACGCCAAGTGTTAATGAGTCTTTCTGTTGAGAAAGTCCCAGTAACAGGAACAACTGGGAAAACATAATAAGTTTGCGTAAGGTATGTGAAACCTGCCAACCTGCACTTGGCCAGTGTGGTCCGCGCCTGGCAGTGGGGCATTTTAAAAGGGTTGATAAAGTGATTAAAGGTATATAAAGATATATTATAACTTACCTATTAAGTCCCAAATCATTCGATCATCTACCATAACTTCACGGTAGTTTGGCGGTGGATCTTTTTCTCTGATTGAAGTTATTACGGTCACATTATGCCCTCTACGCGCCAGTTCCACACCGATGGGTCGCAATAATATGTTGTGGGATGGTGAAGAAAACGGAATCACATAGAGAATATTTGCACATTCCATATAATTTAACAAAACCAAAAACACTGTCATCGATTTGATTTCAATCTAAAATTTATTGAAATAACTTTTAAAATTATAAATCACATTTAAAATGTACAATGATGTATTCCTTCTACTTTAATATTGTACCATATTAATTATTAATTATATAAGCACTAACGACTCACCCTCGGTCCGCTCGAGTTCGTCCTTAATTACGTTTTCTCGTTTAGTATGATTGCTCAGAAATGAGATATTTTGCCGCGGTAAAAAGTATCCTATATGTTGACCCGGATAACCATTTACGATCATACCAAATTTCATCAAAATCCCTCTAGTGGTTTTTCTGTGATGCGATATCAGATAGACAGACAGACAGATAGACAGACAAAAATTCTAATCACTGTAGATTCGGCCTCTGTACCAATAACAATGTCTATTTCAATAAGATTTTCCAAAAAATATTTAATATTCAGATTCGGCTTAGTTACAATTTTATTATACGTAGGTAAAGATAATATAATAAATATTTGACATATCTGAATGACCTTAATTTTGCAAGGTCGCGTGCAAAAAAGTTATATTTTGGTGAATGAAAAAAAAACTTAATATGTTTACACTAGGTTTTGTTAAAGACTTAATTTTTTAAAATAAAATGTTTGGAAATTAAAAAATAAAAGCTTTCAAAAATTAAAATTATAAAATACAAAAAAACATTAAATGTTGTTGCATTATTTGATAAATACAAATATTTACTATTTACAAAGAAAGAACATATTTTTGGCACCCAAATAATAGTATTTTTTTAATATACCCTAAATATTATTATTTTTAAGTACCTACCTACATGATATATTTACATTTATTTTGACGTAACCCAAGAATTAAAACATTAATAAAAATAACTTACCATTTTCACTTAATATCCTTTTTTAATTAGTATAAAAATATTTTACGTTAAAGATATTTTCGTTAAAAACAATAATAACATACAACTAACATTTTCATCACACACGTGTGAGACGTAGCCACTTCCAATTACTGAATGATATTTTTACATCTTTACTTGTGGCCTTCGTTCGCATTCAATGAAAAGTAACAGTTTAGACATTTCGAGATGCTGTTATCTAACTTCACCGATAACCAAGTCATATCATAATTATGTTTTTAATTCAGCATTCTTTTTTATTATATATATATATATATATATATATATATATATATATATATATATATATATATTTTACTTTTAAATAAAACTAATTATTTTAAAAAACCCTATTATTTCCAGAACAAAAAAATACGAAACGTTTGACCCGTATATACCAAAGCTAGGAGACATTCCTAGCTTCCCAGCAAGCGTTCCGTTTCACATAAACTGTACAACTTATTCAATATTCATATTGTGCATATTTCACAAAATTCAATCTTTTTTAATTATCGTATTATGATAAACGAATTTAATTTTTATTCGTTTCAAATGTTGATCAAATCGGTGGAATCTACATCACTATCTTATGTATAAACATATTTTACAAACTTCTAGACGATTCACCTCGAGGACCGCGAGCACACCGGTGTGCTAGATAACAATTGAATTCTCGGAAATTCGCACGGATTTCTTAGAATTTGTCCGGGAGGGATTATCTATACAGATAAATAAATTTGAAGTGTCTGCTTGTAATGTCAAATTAACAGCTTTTTACTAAATATATATGAAAGTATATACAGTACTTACAAGAAATAAAACGATGTTTAAAATTTTTGTTTATCTATTTGCTCCGGCTAATCTTCGAAACGGATGGACTGATTTTGACCGGATATTCACTGGCAGGTAGCTGATGTTATAAGAATTGACATGGGCTACTTTTGTTTTAAAAATGAATAAGGATTCCGCTCAAAAAACATTAAAACGTACCTAGAACCCGAGCAAAGCGAGGGTAAGTCGCTAGTATTTAATATTCTTCATAAAAGTTACTTTCGGACTTGACTAATGTATTTGTATGTTACACATACATTAACCTATAAACTTTTAACAGCTGTAAATTTTGTAGAGCCAAACCAAGAATCTGAAAGTGAAATAATGAGTGATTATTGGATATTCAGTTCCTAGAATTAAAGAAGTGTGAACCCGAAATCTTTGTTTTCGACATTCAATATGACAATATATAAATTCAATGAAAATTAAAACTGAGAAAATTTTTCAGTCCACGCAAGCGTAGCCGCGGGCAAAAAGCTACAGCAAAATAAGAATGGCACTTTATACATAATGTATGTAGATAAAATTAAAGCAGTATATTACTGTATATTTTGAGTTACGACCGCTAAAATTAAATTTGTTTTCTATATATCTTTAAGAAATAATAAAACTTACACGAACTTATTTCTGAAAATAATAAAGTATGTGTAGCGAAAAAGTTTATATTTTCCGTAACTTGATCGCGGGCGACGCCGCGGGTTCTACTAGTTTTATACATAAATTTATACGTAGTAGTAAGTTTATATAAATATAAACTTTTGAACTAATTTACAGGTTTTGAACAAGTTTTTTAAGCAGATTATTATTTTACTATGTATGTACGTATGCCTACTTCTTTGTCGTTCAGTAGCTGAAACGCATGTTGTGCCCTTATTGATTGTCATGAGAGAATTAAGTCGACGAATTAAGATAAATTATTATTTAAGTTGGTACTATAGAGAGGATAAATAAAACAAAAAATATTTGACCACATAAAAAACTCGTTATTTTTTATTATATAGATATCAAATACAAAATTTTCATCAACATAAATTATATAGTATAAAAGAGGATGTTAAAATTATTTATTATTCGATTTTACCTTAACAGAAATATACTTGAATATATACCTACTATAATAAATCAGTAACTTAGCGAAATATTATGTACACAATATAGACCCCAAAACAATAGTTATTAAAATTTTTGTCTGTTTGCATGTATGTCTGTTTGTCTGTTTGTGTGTGCGCGTTTCACGCAAAAGTAGTGAACCGATTTCAACAAAATTTAGTGAAGTGATAACTTATTACTCGGGTCAACATTTAGGATACCTTTCACTGGAGGAAAATCTTTCATTCCCACGGAAAAATACAATAACTGGTTCTATCGAGTCGTCCTTAGAAACCTGCTTTTGGCTAAACCTTAAGATTAGATATATATATATATATTTATAATACTTACGTACTTTTCTATACCTGTACAATATACTTACTGTTACAACGTACCTAAGGACGAAGCGAAGCGAGGGTGAGTTGCTAGTTATTAATAAAATTAAAATTAATGCAATATGTCACAAACGCTTTTTATCATTTTTCAAGTCGTGTTTATGAGATAACACTTTCAATACACTTCTAACTAATATTGTAAAAACTGCAATAACAGTTATGAATAACGTGATAATGAAAATATACACATCGATCATGCTATATGCTATCCAGCTAATATTTCTGGCAGGATTCTTCATATATTCCGCTCCTTTGTTCCTAATCACATATTCTATCCAGAACATTGCGGTATCCAGAGCGCTCATGGGCCTGTCCTTAAATTTTCGTGACATTTCTTTGGCTCTTATTACATAACTTTCGTTATTTAGAACTTCTTGAAGTATATTCTCCAGCGTAACTTCATTAATTTCATGATATTGGAGAATTTTCCCGAAACCAGCTTCTTGAACTAGTAACAGGTTATTGTATTGATCGGCGTATATTGGAACGCCAATAAGAGGTACTCCATTAAATATAGCTTCTTGAGTTCCAATTAGACCGCCATGTGATATAAATACTTTGATATTTGGATGTGCTGAAAATAGTGAATATATATTATACTCATATTACACAGTGTTCACAAATACTCTTATTAATAAAATAACTTATCATTTGTCATGTTAAGACCATGATATGCAAATAATAATAAAGTAAATTTCAAACAACTGAGTACGTATGAAACTATATGTGTTGTTATTTTACTTAACTGAAAGAACTGCAGCACTAAACCAAATATATTAATATATCTTTAATTTTCATATTTCGTATATTTTGTTTGCCTTATTTAATTATTTTACATTATTAAATTTAATATTTATTTAAGCTTACCAAGAATTTCCTTTTGAGGAAACCATTTTCTGGTTTCTATATTATTCGGTTTATCTTCTAATTTGTCGTCCTCCCATTTCCAAAGAACAGTCTGCTTAAGTTTTTTGAAAACATTGATAAATGCCCTCTTCTTTTCTATTGCTAATTCTGAGCTTCTAGCATTTGAACCAAAACTCACGTATACTACTCCATGAACAGATTCGTCCAAAAGCTTTTGTAGGTCCTTGAAAAAAATAATATAGTATTTGGACGTAGTTATGCAAAATGTATCCAGCCCACGAAAACCGTTTTTTGAGTTACTGTCATAAATGGCACCTATATATCAACTTATATACAGAAAGTAGATAAAATGCCCAATATTTAGAAGGAGAGGAATTTCAAAAAAAACTACGGTCTTGTTATTTTGATATACCAATTTTACTAAAACTGTTATTTTTTGAAAAGTAAGTTTTTGTGGTTGGATTTATTTTGCATAACTATTTCCAATTATTTTGCCTTAGTATTTTTCTTAACTAGACCTCTTGAGAAATAAATAACATTATGTTTTACTTATATATATATATATTGTTTATAGCTAGTATAGTATCATATCATCTGTCGTTTAACAAGTACTTATTAAAATAAAAATAATCAAATTAATCTTAGTATAAATTAAACGTTGAATATGGCCTAAACGCTTCAAATTCTAACCAGTTTTCTTTCTTTCCCGGAAAAAAATAGTTTATGTTAATCTTTCCTGAATCCTCTACTACCACCACCACAAGTTCAATTCTTATCTAAACCGATTCAAACGTTCCAGAGTACGCACAATATACAAATAGCCCAGTTAACTAACAATTATTTACGTTATACCGTGCAAAGTGTAAAATTAATAGGTATTTGGTAGCTGTAGCTTAGTAGCAGATTTCATATTTAGTGGATATTATGTCAAACATATTTATACCAATTTCGAAGAGCCCACTGCGAACTAGTAGATATATTAGTGTGAATATATCACACTACTATTACACTTAAATGCGAATATGGCTAACATATAGATACTCTATATATGATCTGTGATATAGACTAGGTACTATTTGTAATAAGATTTGTCAGAAACTGGCGCTGCCTATTTTATATTTACGAAAGGCGCATCCGAGCGAAGCGAGGATAAGTCGCTAGTTATATGATAATTTCATTAGTACCTAAAGGTAAACTTCTGATGGATTTTTATAAAACTGATCATTTATTTTTAATACATGCATCGTTCTACGAGTCTTTTTAATCTCGGGGAAAGAAATATTCCCTGCGGTATATAAAATCAGAGTTATTATGCATATTCTGATATTTTTAAAGTAAAAAAATTAACGTACACAGAAACACGCGAAAGTCTATGAGGATTTTTTCATCGATAGAAAAATTCTTATCGTTCGTCTGCCTATCATTCTGTAATTTGACATCAGCATTTCGAACAATCTTAAAAGCTGATTTTTATTCCATGAATGTAAGGTGCAAAAATTAAATTGTATGTTTGAATATGGTATATAAATAAGTAACAAAGAACAGGATACCGCCTATGATTAACTTTATTTGATGAGCGTAGACTATTTAAAAAAAACGCCCGCACAAGGTCATTCGGTTGTCTTTTTTATATAGTAAACCACAAAAAAATTATACATATTTTACGTTTTGTTCTTGCTGCGCTTAGCTACGACTATATACATAATACTAGCATTTCCCGCGGCTCCGCCCGCGTTCAGATGATCAAAAACCAAATTCATAGGTTTTACACATTAGTATACTCTTACATTATACATTACTTTCATTGCGCACCGCATGATTGGTAAATAATGGCAGAGATTGACAATGCCACAAAGGTTCCTCCGTTAAATTGAACTTTTTGTTTTAGCAATAACATTTATGTATGTCTATACTTCTGTTTTGTTTGTTTTTTTAGTTTTTCACGATAAACTCTCAAACTACGGAATAAATTTTAATCATTCTTTACTAATAGACAGCTATAGATTAATTTAATATATAGCTGATTATTTAAATTACATTATGATAACTTTTCTTAATTAGCGCTAGCTAGTACTATTTTCCAAAACGATTTTCAAAAGAAAGTGTAATAAGTAAATAATTCTAAGCGAATACATTTTTTTATTTCATATGGCTCTGCTAATATGATTAAAGTCGTAAGCATTTTATTGTGTCCTTTAAGCCTTTACCTTCCAAGAAAAGGTGTCAAGAAAAAGTGAAAAAGTTGAGGTATACCTAACAGTTACTAAAATACTTTTTCATAGTTTTTGAGATATGAAATATTTTTAGTTACCCGCTTTGGCAGTTTAACAGCCATAGACTTGTTTTCCATAAAATGTTATAAAATAATATAAATTTAACTTATTTTTACGGTGCAAAAATGAGTAGGTATTGTGGAAACGTAAATATTATTCGTATTTATTTTAGTGTTAACCTAACAAAACACGTAAGTAAGAAAAACAACATAGCATTTTGCTATACGAAACCTAAAATGCGCGAGTTGGATTTACATTTGCCCAATTTTTACATTAAAAGATTAAAAAACATTAACATTATTTACTAAACAATAAAAATTTACAAATATTCTCATTTGAAAATTGTTTCGGCCAACAAAATATTACTAATATGTTACTAATTTATAAAGCCAAAAAGTTTGTTTTATTAAAAATTTAAGCACGGGCGGGGGCCGCGGGTAATTTAGTAGTAATTATAGTAAAGTCGTAGAAAGGTTATATCTGTACATTTTTTTTTTGATAAACTACGTATTTTAAAAACACATGGCGACATCTATTGTCAAATAGCTAAATAACACATAAATAAATTTTCATTAAAATAACTATTTTAATAAATAAAATAGCGCTGTTAATATTTCTTTTAAGATAAGTTTTTTTAATAGTTTTAACATTATATATAAGTAAGTTACCTTGCTAAAATATTAATAGCATCATCGTGCTTTTACTTTAACCAGTTTTTGTATTTTTTCTCACAAATGAGATATTTTCCTGCGGTAAAAAGAATCCTATGTGTTGACCCGGATAACCTGCTATTACCATACCGAATTTCAAAAAAATCCCTCTAGTGGTTTTACTGTGATGCGGTCACATACAGACAGATAGAAAAAAATCTAAAAACTATAGATTCGGGCTCTGTATCGCTAATAAAGAATATTTCAATAAGATTTTCCGAAAAAATATTGAGTTTACGGGTTCGGCTTAGTTACAATTTTATTGTATGTATAACTTTACTAATTTATGAAGCGAAAATGTTTGCTTTACTGATAATTTAAACACGGGCGGAGCCGCGGGTGATTTAGTAGTAATTCTATTAAAATCGAAAAAAGGTCATATCTGTACATTAATTTTTTTGGAATTTAAACTATGTATTTTAAAAACACATGGCGACATCTATTGTCGAATATCTAAATAACACATAAATAAATATTAATTAAAATAACTATTTTAATGGATAAAATAGCGCTTTTGATAATTTGATTTTCAAGATAAGCTATTTTTATAGTTTTTACCATATTTTGTAAGTTACCTTGCTAAACTGTTTACAAATAGTATCGTCGTGGTTTTGTTCCTACCAGTTTTTGTATTTTTTTTCAGAAATGATATATTTCCTCGCGATAAAAAGTATCCTATATGTTGACCCGGATAACCAGCTATCATCATACCAAATTTCATCAAAATCCCTCCAGTGGTTTTTCTGTGATGCGGTAACAGACAGACAGACAGACAGACAGACAGACAGACAGACAGACAGACAAAAATTCTAAAAACTATAGATTCGGCCTCTGCATCGATAATAATGTCTATTTCAATAAGATTTTCCAAAAAATATTTAATGTACAGATTCGGCTTAGTTAGAATTTTATAATATGTATAGATGTATGTATCAAACTGCATAATACCATTTTCCTTTGTTAACTTTGTGTTTACGCAGTCAGGGTTCTTTTTTTTTTTTTATTTTTATTATTAAAAACTTTATTTACATCTTTTTAGTTTTGGTCATTTTTATACTTAAATTTTTGTGATTGCCTCTTAAAAACTTTCATTTCGATAACGCACAGGTTTGGAAGAAAAAAATTTTTCAACACAAACGAATTGGTGACTGATTTTAATTATAACCGAAAAAAGTAAAGCCTGTAAATAGTAAATCGATTAAGCCATTTACTAATTACGAGGGAACAGAGGATATATATATATATATATATATATATATATATATACACGAATGCAAGCACGCACACACACGCGTACACGCGCACAAATACGCACGTACGCACACGTGCTAGTCCACGTACATACGCAGACTTGGTCTAAGTCACTGGACCCCACTGGATGCAGATGGCACAAGACTAGCAGTCGCGGAAATCTTTGGGGGAGGCCTATGTCCAGCAGTGGATGTGTTTCGGCTGGAACTATTAAATCCTTGTTATTATGAAATCATTTATTTTTATAAGGATTAATATTTGGTTTCTTAAATATTCATTTAGACAACACTATGTTTTTTTTTTATTAGAAATGGGCTTGACCTTCATCTTAACTCGAAGGCATAAATGAGGTCTACGTTATAGCGAGTTTGCCCAAGAGAACCTTATTAACACGCACCTTAAAGAGTTTCAAGACATACGCACTCGGAAAAACAGACGAAGGCAGGGCATTCCACATCTTGGCTGTGCGATTTATAAAAGATGAATGGCGCTTAGTGCGAGTGATCGGAATATCAACGAAGAAAGGATGGTATCCTGCAATACGTCTGGTGTTCCGATGGAAAAATGGTGATGGCGGTATGAGACTATGGAGCTCGTGGGCACACTCCCTGTACTTCATACAGTGTGTAGAAAGCCGACAGGCAAGCAACTTAACGACGGTGTGCTAAACTGTGAAGTTTAGTTTTCACCAGCTTTTCGTTGCCGATTAGCCTTTTGGCTCTGCGTTCCACCAAGTCAAATACGGCAAGTTGGTATTTTGCAGAGCCATCCCAAGCAAGATCCATTGTAGCCATGCAAGATTGGACTTGAGCTTTGTATAATGTGAGAAGCTATCCAGGCGTGAAGTTTCGTTTACCTTGTTAAGGATACTCAGTTTTTTTGGCCGCAGTTTGTGCCTTCGACTCGAAGGTAACGCCAAAGTTAAGATTTGCACATTAAATAAACAAAAACCGTTTTAATAAAGCTTAAATATATCTAAATAAAATATGTTATGGTTTTCTAACCTATTTAACCCTCGACAGAAAAAGAAGGGTGTATAAATTTAAAGTGTCTGTCTGTGTATCTGTGTGTCTGTCTGTGGCGTCGTGGTTCCTAAACGAATGCACCGATTTTGATACGGTTTTTTTTGTCATGATCGAGATGGTTTTCAGCTATAATTTATGAGTACCTGGCGACCGAGCTTCGCTCGGAGAACTTTTTTTTTATATCGCATTTTTTAGATAAAGTAAAACTAAAAACTTGAATAAATACAAAAAAAAAACAAAAGTAAAAACTTCATATCCGATCGAGATTCGAAACTCGGACATCTGTGATGTTAATCTTGCACCTTGCTCGCTTGACCGCGATGCTTATGCCGAAGTGTAAGAAATTATCGAGCATATTCTGCGTGGAATAATGCGAGAGAAAATCGTGTGAAAACTCGAAAACACGCGTTTTGCCAGACATAAGACTAATCTAGATTGATTTTTCGCCCCCAAAAAAAACCCCACATGCCAAATTTCAGCGAAATCGTTTGAACCGTTTCCAAGATCACCGGTATAAATAAATAAATAAATATACAAGAATTGCTCGTTTAAATATATTAGACTTGAAATTTGATGTACTGTTAGTCGTTAGCATATATTGGAAATGCTTCGGTGGCATGCTAACCTTGAGCTAATACTGTAGCATCAAATAGTCTGCAGGATGCTCAATTCTTTACTTATAAAGTATTTTTTTTTTTTTGTATCGGCGGTTACTTAAAATTTTTAATTTAATTTTTATTTTAAAGATTTACATAATATTTGTCAAATATTATTCTCATTTACATATTTACAACCGATTATGAAGCTTACGTCACTAAAGCAACTGACTAAGCAGCGCTTTATCGACTAGATTCACTAATACCGTCAATGCTTTACTCTCCATTTTACCACTATAGTAATCATTTGTTATTCAAAAAATAGGTTACCTGAAAAACTTTCCAGGTTATACTAACAAATGACTGTACCACTAGGGCTATTTTTATATAGTAAAATCTTACCTTAGGAAGACTTGTATTGCTACGCGACAGATGAATTCCGCCAATTTCAACAATATTCGGTAACAAAGCAGCTGGAGTATCAAAGCTAAAGTGGCTATTGATCAACATCAAAGAAACGTTTTCTTGCAAACTGTACAAACTTGGCACTGGCTGTGGTAAATCTGGCAAGTATTGTTTTACCAACTTTTCCTGTTGCTTTAGATACACAAATCTCCACCATAAATATTCATACGTCGTAAAATACACATTTCTCATTCTCCCCCAAAAACTAGAAATATCCATTAGATCCAAAAATTCAGGGACTACTGTAGATAATTGTAAAGGGTTTCTGTTAACGATATTGTGCCTCATACAGATACCAAACGTCGAAATAAGAACTAACGGTGTATTGTATTTATGTGCCAAAACATACAAAGCTTCTTGGTAAAACTGTTCTGATATTACCAAATCGAAATTGTGATCTTCTTTCAAAAAATTTTTAACATCAGTCGAATTTAGTGTGAGCTCTGTGTAAGCTACGCCTCCAGCCCATAGAATTTTATGATGGAAATCTTCTGCCGGTATATTAACCATACTAAATACATTCGGCCTTTCACCACCTGTAATAACCAAAATATATTTATCTGTACTGCAATCAGTACACTTTACTTAGTTTATAAATACAATTATTACATAAAATATATGTATATGCAAAAAATACAAGTTCAATGCTCATATATCTCACAGAACTTTCTATCTTAACTGTTAGATCAATCCGTTAGTGCAACTTAGAATTCAATTTATTACAAAGCTAAAAACGATAATTTTATAATTGCCTCAGTAGTGTAGTTGCTAGTATGTACGACTGCGCATCCGGAGATCCTGGATTCGATCCCCGAGTCAGGCCAAGTGTTAATGAGTTTTTCTGTTAAAGAAGTCCCAGTAACAGGGACAACTGGGTAAACGTAATTAGTTTGCGAAAGATATATGAAACCTGCCAACCTGCACTTGGCCAGTGTGGTCCGCGCCTAGCAGTAGGACATTTTAAAGGGCTGATAAAATGATAAAAGGTATATAAAGATATATAACTTACCTATTAAGTCCCAAATCTTTCGATCATCTACCGTAACTTCACGGTAGTTTGGCGGTGGATCTTTTTCTCTGATTGAAGTTATTACGGTCACATTATGCCCTCTACGCGCCAGTTCTATACCGATAGGTCGCAATAATATGTTGTGGGATGGTGAAGAAAATGGAATCACATAGAGAATATTTGCACATTCCATATAATTAAACAAAACCAAAAACACTGTCATCGACTTGATTTCAATCTAAAATTTAATGAAATAACTTTTAAAATTATAAATCATATTTAAAATATACAATGATGTATTCCTTAGACTTTAATATTGCACCATATTAATAATTATGAATTATATAAGCACTAATGACTCACCCTCGCTCCGCTCGAGTTCGTCCCTACTTACGTTTTCACGTTTAGTATAGATTTCTCAGAAATGAGATATTTTGCCGCGGTAAAAAGTATCCTATATGTTGACCCGGATAACCAGTTATGATCATACCAAATTTTATCAAAATCCCTCTAGTGGTTTTTCTGTGATACGGTAACAGGCAGACAGACAGACAAAAATGCTAAAAACTATAGATTCGGCCTCTGTATCGATAATAATGTCTTAATAATTTCAATAAGATTTTCTAAAAAATATTTAATGTACAGATTCGGCTTACTTACAATTTTATTATATGTATAGATAATATATTTGGCATATCTAACTGACCTAAATTTTGCATGGTCGCGCGCAAAAAAAGTTTTAGGCAATTTTTGACTTATCTTTGATTTTGACAAAACACTGTCTTCGTTCCGCAATTTCGACAAGTACAAACTACTTATATTTCGGTGAAAGAGAAAGTGATTTTGGTAGAAAGTGGTTTTGTTAAGGAGTTAACTTTTTTAAATAAAATATATGGAAATGAAAAAATTACAGCTTTCGAAAATTGAAATAATTAAAATAAAAAAAAATATTAAATGTTATTGCAATATTTGATAAATTACTATTTACAAAGAAAGTACATATTTCTTGCACCGAAACAATATATATTAATAAATGGCTACTACTATTTTAATATACCCTAAATATTATTATTTTTAAATACCTACCTACATGATATATTTACATTTACTTTGACGTAACCCAAGAATTAAAACATTAATAAAAATAACTTACCATTTTCACTTAATATCCTTTTTTAATTAGTGTAAAAATATTTTACGTTAAAGATATTTTCGTTAAAAATATTAAAAACATTATTAACATACAATTAACATTTTCATTACACACGTGTGAGACGTAGCCACTTCCTATTACTGAATGATATTTTTATTTACTTATGGCCTTCTTATGGCCTTATGAATAATAGTTGCAGTTTAGACAATTCAAGGTGCTTATATCTAACTTTATACTATAATTGTAAACTAAACCGATAACCAAGTCATAACACAATTATGTTTTTATTTTAGCATTCTTTTTTATTATTCTATTTATTTTTAAATGAAACTAATTATTTTCAAAAACACTATTATTTCCAGAACCAAAAAAAAAACGAAACGTTTGACCCGTATATACTAAAGCTTACCCGTATATACTAAACGGAACGCTTGTTGGGAAGCTAGAAATGTGACCTACATTTCTAGCTTCCCAACAAGCGTTCCGTTTCATATAAAGTATACAACGTGTTCAATATTCATATTGTGCATATTTCACAAAATTCAATCTTTTTTAATTATCGTATTATGATAAACGAATTTAATTTCTATACGTTTCAATGTTGATCAAATCAGTGGAATCTACATCACTAGTCTTATGTATAATCTTATTTTACAAACTTCTAGACAATTTTAATCTATACAGATAAATAAAATTGAAGTGTCTACTTGTAACGTCAAATTAACAGCTTTTTACTAAATATATATGAAAGTATATACAGTACCTACTTATAAGAAAAAAAAAAATCAATTTTCATAATTTTTGTTTATCTGTTTGTTCTGGCTAATCTCCGAAACGGCTGGACTGATTTTGACGGGACTTTCACCGGCAGGTAGCTGATATTATAAGAAGTGACTTAAGCTACTTTTGTTTTAAAAAAGAATTAGGATTCCGCTCAAAAAAAATTGAAACGTACTTTAAACCCATTCGAGCAAAGGGAGGGTAAGTCACTTAGTATTTAATATTCTTTGTAAAAGGACTTGATTAATGTATTTGTATCTTACACATACAAATACATTCATTACCTATAAACTATTAACAGCTGTAAATTTTGTAGGGCCAAACCAAGAATCTGAAAGTGAAATAATGAGTGATTTTTAGAAATTTAGTTTCTAGAATTAAAGAAGTGTGAAACCGAAATCTTTGTTTTTATTATTCTATCAATTCTAAGTTATCCACAAATAAAGTAAAAATGTAACATTTTAAATAAATATCGCGTGAAGCAACGAATTCACTTAAGCTGGTGTGGTGTTGCATATTTCAAATACTTCTCGTACTTATATTTTTAAAGAAATATTCTTTATTCTGTAGTCTGTACCATGTCGTCAGTCCAATGTTCCATATTAAATACGCTATAGAATTAAAAAAGCTCTCAATATTTTAAAGAATGGATATTAACATACAAGAAAATCGTTAAACAAACATATTAAATATCATATTATATTAAATACTAGCGACTTACTCTCGCTTCGCTCGGGTGCGTCCCTAGGTACGTTTTTTTTGAGCGAAATCCTAATTCTTTTTCTAAAATAAAAGTAGTCTAAGTTACTCCTTATAATATCAGCTATCTGCCAGTGAAAGTCCCGTTAAAATTGGTCCCGCCGTTTCGGAGATTAGCCGGAACAAACAGACGGACAGACAGACAAAATTTTTAAAAATTGTGTTTTTCTTATAAGTAACGTATATAATTCCATATTATGCATTGAATATAAAGCTGTTATTTTGACATTACAAACAGACACTTTAATTTTATTTATCTGTATAGATGAGCTGCTTTGCATTTTTTGTTATTTTAATGTACATAGGTAGTACATAAACTTGTATTAATAAACTGTCAATCTTATACAGCAAGTCATCGCACATAATGTCTAAGACCGTAGACTGAACTATTATTCTAATCTGTACTATTATTATAAAGAGGAAAAAATCGCTAGTGATATATTATTACGTGTAAATAACTAGTTGCAATAGTGTCATATTAGGCCTTATGTAACATATTATGCCTTTTTCATTTAGACTAATATGGGAATATTAACAACTACCAACCTCTAGATAGCCTTGTACGTAAATTACATACTATAAATTTTAAAATTCTTGCGTATAATTGTGTAATAGTTTATTTTAAGAATCGGCATTGCCATTTAACGGGGGAATGCGGCTAGCATTCTTGCCACTATTCCACGCGGACATGCCTTGTACAGTAATAACTAAGTGTACATTTGTTTTGTATATATAATTAAGTGTATTTATAATTTCCTTTATTGTAAATAAAAAAAATTGACGATAAACTACGAAAAAAAAAAAAATTAAGACCATTTAAGAAGTTTAAAAAAACTTTCCTTTAGCAGTTAGTTATTGTGGTTTTCAACGAATTTTGTTTAGTCTTCAACCGCAAAATAATGCCCTCGTTGTATATTTCAAAGAATACAGTCCCATGAAAACTTAAATTCTTCGATGTCGAGTCTCGTCATTTAAAGAAAAAGCTTATTCTTTGTTAAATTTTAATTATTGACCTATCTTTTTCAAGGGCTCAAAAGTCTATAATTTAATAATAGTTACTTTTACCCTCAATGTTTTGTCGAGTCCTGCTAGTAACTCTGTAGTTTTATGTTAATAACGGTAATTTCACCGTTTTGGGAAGTGACAGAATTTGTTGATTAATAATAATATATCAGTGTAATGGCTCTTGTGTTTTAAAAATCAAGATGATTAATTTTCATTAAATGTTTTTTAGACAAAAGAAGAAAAATGAGATAAAAAAATTATCATCACTCTCACTCTATTGATTGTGACCATGTTTATTTTTTAGACCATCGATATTTACTTTGTGTATTCCGATCTTTATATTTCTTATTTCACCTCTATATTTTTTATTTAATTTAATAAAAATTGTTTGATAAACGGTTGGGTTCATTCGCAAATTTTTAACAATATAATTGTTGTACAGTATAAAATCTATACTAATATTATAAAGCTGAAGAGTTTGTTGGTTGTTTGTTGGTTGAACGCGCTAATCTCAAGAACTACTAATTCGATTTGAAAAATTCTTTTTGCATTAGATAGCCCGTTAACTGAGAAAGGCTAAGGCTATATCATCCCGGAAAAATGTACGGTTCCCGTGAGATAGATTTGTTTTTGTCTATTGACGAACCCGAAACGAAGCGAGGGTGAGTCGCTAGTTTTATATAAAGAGATCTGAAGATATTGTAGTTCCCTCTTAGAAATTGTATTTTCATAGATAGTTTCACAATGTTTCAGAGCAACTTATTTAAAAAAAATGTATTTTAAGGAAAATTTAATCGAGATACTAAATTTGTTAATTGTAGCGTAATTCTAAAGAAAACTCAGAAAGCTTTTTAATGTAAATTTTATGGCTGAATTTTTATTCACAATATTTTTCTCTAGCCTTTGTTAAATCAATTTAAAAAATCATGAAGGTCAAACTTTACATTAGATTCATCATAAAATAGCCTAAGTTCAGCCTTCTAGCTTTAAGTTATATAGCAAAAGTTCTTTTAATAAAGCAGTAACTTCGATAATAATTTAAGAATAATTATCATAAAAAGGAAATTTATACGTTGTCTCTAAAGTTTTAAAACATTCCAAATTAACATTATAAACTGAGTATTTTCAACCCTGCTTTAAAAGTCTGATAGATCAAATAGTAACTGTAATGGTAGCCAGGTGTGTTTGTTTCACAAAACATCGAAGGATTTAGATAAGCAATTTCAAAGAAAAACCTATAACTAATGTTAATTTTATATATTATGTTTTTAAACGACTTCAATCAGTCTCTTGATTTATCCTTGTTTAAATCTATACATATACTAAAACTGTAGAGGTCGAATGTCTGTATAAAAGAAATGCTAAAAACCGCGTCAGGGGGACGTAAGAAGAGAAATCAAATCCAGATTTTTTTTCAATTTTTTTGTTTTTTGTCTGTTTGTCTATTTGAACGGGATAATCTCCGAAACTGTTGGACCGATTTAAATGAAATTTTGTATGGTGGTACCTTATATCCCCGGTTAACATCTTAGATACTTTTCATCTCGGAAAATTAAAGAGTTCCCGTGGGATAGTTAAAAAAACTATAGTAAATTATATAGCTTAGTACACAAAAACTACTGATTGGATTTAAATGAAACTTTACAATATTATAGTTCATACATCATATTAACAAATAGGCTACTTTTTATCCCGGAAAAATGTACGGTTCCCGTGGAATAGATTTGTTTTTGTTTTTCTAGTAGTATATAAGATACAATAAAGTAGTTTTTTAGATATACCTACGATATTTTCCGTTTCGCTGTCTGTTTGTTTGTTTGTAATCTCCGAAACTCTTGGACCGATTTAAATGAAATTTTGTATGGTGGTACCTTATATCCCCGGTTAACATCTTAGATAATTTTCATCTCGGAAAATTAAAGAGTTCCCGTGGGATAGTTAAAAAAACTATAGTAATTTATATAGCTTAGTACACAAAAACTACTGATTGGATTTAAATGAAACTTTACAATATTATAGTTCATACATCATATTAACAAATAGGCTACTTTTTATCCCGGAAAAATGTACGGTTCCCGTGGAATAGATTTATTTTTGTTTTTCTAGTAGTATATAAGATACAATAAAGTAGTTTTTTAGATATACCTACGATATTTTCCGTTTCGTTAATTAGTATTTTAAAACAATACATTTTAATGTTCCCTAAATTCTATTTATATATTCTGTAGGTTTAATATACGAGTATATTCTGTAATTATTACAATAATTAAAATAATAAGAAAATAAGTGAATAGTAAAAAAATTTTTAAAAACAACACAAACACAAACAACCTATTTTAAATATTATATTCTTCTTTATCTACACAAGTAAATCTCGCGAGAAGTTTTTAAATTAAAAGAGGAAATGATAAATCGCCATTTTGTTACTTCCGCCATATTGGATTAAAAATGACGACATTTAAGTAATCGTGCATTATCAAGAACTAAACTAGAATGCCAAATTTCAGTTCAATCGGACACTGAGAAGTGGGTCAAATTTAACTTGCAAGATTCCATTACACAGACCCGGACGAGTAAAACTAAAGAAAAGCTATTAATAAATTGATTTTATTAACTAAACTCTATTCTTTCTTTATATTACTCCATATTTAGTTATAGGTTTTATTAATTAAAAATTCTATATCAAAATGTTTCACATCCGCCGGGCGTCCCGTGACGGTCACACTTATTTTTATTTTCATTATAGTTAAAGATTTTTTTTGTATCGATGTACATTACATATAAAATTTTAAAGCATCCGGGCGTAGCCGGAATATTTCAAGAGCGACGTTTGATATCACTTATCTTAATTTTTTATCGCTACGTATTAGCATAATAAGTCCATTTTACTGAATATTGCATATTTTGTCTAAAATCTCACTGTATATTTATAATATTATCCTAAGTCAAGAAATGAAATCTTTCTTTGGAACCGGCTTAATGTTTTAGCCGTACTAAAAATAATTATTGCTAATTATATTTAAATATTGTTATAAATGCATGAAGATTTTTTAACTATTTTTCTAACCCCTATCCCATTTTTTGATTACACTCTTATTAAATATTTTCTAATTTTGAAATAAAAACCTCTTAATATTACTATATTATACAGAGCTAACTAATAACAGAATAACTATATTTGAATCGGTTCCACAGTCCAATTATCCTATAACTCCTTAAAACCAAGGTCTTTAACGAATGGGTTCTACCCGTAATCATTATGGAATACAAACCTGGACTCATCACATAATTGGACCACAATTTCATTTCGGTCCGTCATGGCTTTAGATGTGCTTATTAATGGACCCGATACTTTTAGAAGTAGAGTCCGTGGTTGGAAGATCTCCTACATCACGATGAATGGACGTAAATCAAACACATAACCCTTCTTTTAAGCTTCGCTTTTTTTTAAAAGGTAGCGGGCAGCGGATCACGGATGAATGTGCACTGCTCAAGGTCAGAAAAAACTATTAAAGGCTTTTTGTCCTAAAATGTTTTTCAATTGACTCATTAATTTTAATAAATAAGTCAAATCGAGACTTTTATATTAATAGCCATTGAATAGTTCCACAGTTCACTTGTTCGTCCCTCGTAATGTAGAACGCCATCTACACAACACTCGCCAATCTAAAAATCTCGTGTTCTTATATCGTGTTCTTTAAATGGTAGTTTTTAAACTTTTCTATAGATGGCAGTATTTACGACAAATATAAATTATACTCGAGTCTAGTATAGTATTATATGATGTGCTCAAGTACAGCGACTGTTGACGAAAATCTATTTATTTATTGTTTTTCGGCCAAACTGAAGAATCAATTCATCATAATTTGCTGCGGATATATCTTATATTTTGAATACTGATAAAAAGTCTTATAATTGGACCGGAAGGAGCTATGAAACATAAAAATTCCGCGGAAGATACTCTTATTTTATGCTATAAAGTACTAACTGTATCCCTTTAACTCTCAAGTCTCATATTTAGATCGATTTCGACAAAACGGATAAAAACCAAAAAGATAATTTATTCTTTTGTATAGCTCTATCTTTTCATTTATTTACTTTCAAGTTTAAACTAAAACTAGTAAAGGTGTTAATGAAAAAAATATTCAATGTCGATCCGTCTTTACAATATTGTCTACAAAACATTTGAATAAACACGGTGATAATTTTAGTAACACATTGTTATAATTCAAACAATGAACATCATAAATAAAACGTAACTACGTAGATAATAAAAGATTACGAAATCTGAAAACTAATAATATAATAATTTTCTTTTTTTTATTTATTTTTTTTCAAATTTCTCCTCCTCCATGCCATTTAATGAATGTCACATTAATGAATTTCAATGCATATTCACAGATTTTAGAGACTTCACAGCAAGATTATTCTCAAATTATATTGAATTTATTATTATTGTCAAAATAAAAATAAATAATATTTTTATATATAAAATAAAAATAATAATCTCTATATTTAATAATTAATTAAACATTAAATCATGTATCTGCGTAAAATAATAATATATAAGTTAGATAGGTATCAAATTGTTTAGATAATTTTAAAATACAATAAAGCAATATTTGTTGTTTATTGTAAATTTTTATTTTTAAATAATTATTTTGGTTATGGTGTATTGTTTAATATTAAATTTTTATATAAATTAGAAAAATAATTATTCCAAATATTATATATATATATATATATATATATATATATATATATATATATATATATATATATATATAATAGGTATAGAAATATATTATTTAAATAATAAAAAAAAAACTCATAGTGCTTAAACACAATTTATTTTATGGATACATTTATTAAAAGTCTTATATATAAAATACAATCAATTTAAATCATTTTATCAAAAATATTCTATCCAAAAATTATTACGACATTTCATAACGTATAATAAACTCGTTTTATTTTCTTGGACGGAATTAGATTACTTACTATAGTATAATAAAATTAGTAAAGCTCTATGACTTTTTACATGAAGCACTAGCATTAAATTAACAATAAAAGTTAACTAATGCAGTTAATGAAATAAACCTATTCGTAGCTTAACATGTGATGCGTATTAGCTTTCAGTCTGTGTGACTAATATGCTACGAGTATATGAAGAAATATGGCAAATGTAGTTTTAGTCCGGGCCATAGGAAGAGCGTTACAATTAATTGATGAATCAACAAAAGATGTAAATTATTATCATGACTGGTGAAAAACAAATTAAGAATGCAATTAAGGTTAATTTTTTTATCAATTACTAACTTTTTATGAATATTATTCTTATTTTGCTACATATAATTGAGTATATTCGTATTAATTCATTTAGCGTCCTCAAGTCACATCTCTTCCTATAAAAACCTTACTAAAACGTGTTACTTAATAATCCCTTACTTTCTCAGAAACCTTGTAATTACTTCTCTTCCGTTCCGTATAAAGCGGAACACTGCCGTTCCTCGTGTCATACCCGTTCGTGTTACGAATACCGTTCTCGTAGTATTTAACATTACCAATAGGTTCTTTATATCCCCTGCTCTTAGTGACGGTGTTAACTTCCCTGGACTCAATTATTTCCTTCGACCGCCCATCTCTGGATGGGATCACCTTTTTACTAACAGTTTCAACAGTATCTGTTACGCTAGGCCGTTCGGGGTCACCCGAACGCGTCGTGTATCGATAAGTTTCAGAGTAATTATCACTGCTATTACTCTCCCGCCGGTTCACTGGCGATTTTAATCGAGTTTCTAAACGTGACACAAAAGGACTCGTTTCCCTGTTCAGTGATTCAGTTTTGTACAATGGTATTTTACGCTCCTCCGATATCCGCTCTTTGTAATGAGGCGACGGGGTGCCGTATCGTGAAGATAATCTACTACCGTCGGACTCGTCGTCGTGTAAAGTTTGGTACAGTTCGGGAGCTCTCTCACGTAGACCCTTGAGGAATATTTTCTTTTTATCAGTTTCATCGAACGATTTATTGTAACCGTTCGTATGGCCATTAGTTATCGTCTTACCGTATCTAGCGCCAAATAATCCGTCACGTCTGCGCTCAGTTTCCCGAGAAACCGCATCGGCTAGATCTCGTTGGCTTCTATTTATTATCGACACAATGCCAGGACTTTTCAGCTGTTCGGGAGTTTCATCGAGCCGACTTAAGTGAGGATTTGATTTGTACATAGTAGAGTAATTTCTGCTCATTCCTGTGACGTATCTTGGGTGCGTCTGTTCTGGTGCTCCCATAGCAAAACTCTTGCTTCTATTAAGACCTTTGTAGGTCCGCGCGGGCTTCGCTGGGCCCGGCGGATACCCGTTTATTTTTCTATCTGGCGATGAAGATACGTTGTTGGGTATATTAATGGCACTAGTAGAACGTTTGTTAGAAGTAAGCCGTTGCCAGTATTTACTGGAGCTAGGCTTCTCTATTACCTTCTCTTTACGGTCGTGAAGTTTTCGCGGCAACGTCTGAGCACTTCGCGTGTAGTCCTCTTCGGCTTCACTATTTGGATTTAACCGACTCGTAGAGTGGCTGTATCTACCGAGAGTACTCGAATACTGGCCCCTGTAACGTAAAAAAGAATGGTTCGTTAGGATTTTATTGAAATATCGTGATTAAAAGACAAGCCTGCCCACGTATATTCATTGTTGTCTTGTATCATAAAAACATCTAATCTTGTATTTTAAAACGTAATTGGATTCAATGGGGATCTCTACCCACACCATTAACGGCGCGCTTTGTTTACACGTACGAAAACGCTGGCAGTTCACTTTGCTTCTCAAACTATACAAGATATTTATCGTGACATGTAACACAGATACATTACCGATAGCAAAAAGTATAGTAAAGACGTCATTATGCTTGAATATTCAACATTATTTCGGGAATTCATACAGACAAAAATGCCAGCGTAATATAACTAATGACATTTTTTTGCACATGCTAAGATAAAAACAACCAGGAAACAATAATTACAATGCGCAATGATTCTTTAGCTGAACTAATTTACATCATATGACACCTACTACACCTGTTTGAGAAATATTCTTGCAATGAGTCACAATCATTGCCGACAAATAGTTCATATTACTTGACGGTTTAAAACAAACACGACTGACTCAACGTTATAGACTAAATAAGGGCTGTTTTGCCAAGAACAACTTTTGTCCATAATAGGCAAAATCATGGACGACTACAAAGTTAAATATGCCGGAAAGTATACGCTTTACTGTAAGGTAACAGAAAGAAGTAAAGTGAATTTTGATTGATATAAAAGGCTTTTGAATGTTTTTATTACATATTAAATATAAAGGATACTTAAAATGATTTATTGCTTTGGACACTTTAATTATGTTTAAAATGATTCATTAATAATGGATATAAAAAAATTGTGTAAATTTAATACGTCTTACTATATTGTAGGTACATAACTACTTTAACCGTACAGGCTGATTTTTTTTTTAGAAATATACCATTTTTGAGGTGCATTTATTAATTATATAAAGAATTATGAAAATTGGTTCACAATGGGTAAAGCGGTGAATTGCTACGCGTAATACAAACTGAAATTAGGTACCTTCTTCCTTTGTGAAGTAGAAATTTTGTAAATTATACTTAACTACGAGTAAATAAATACACATTGCATAATACATAAGTTAATAAAGCTAAAACTAGTCGATAAAAAAAATAGTATTAACTTTCTCGCCATAACTTTGGTCCGTAGGAATGGTGTTTAAATTTCAATATCCATAAACGATTTCAGAATATGGATAAAACAGATTAATTAGTATGCAACTTGGACACCAGTTTCAAAATAAGTATGTTCTGAGAGTGTGCAAATTATGTTTTGTTTTGCATTTACATAAGGTTTTTCCATAACAAAAGATATTATGAGTTTCTGCTGTTTCTACGAGTACCTACTACGAATAATTAGGAAAGCGTCGTATTTTGTTGTAGCATGTAGGTACTTCATAAGTAATTTAAATTATTTGGTCTTTTCACAAATTATTTTAAACTAACGGCTCACACTCGCTTCGCTCGGGTTCGCCTCTAAACAAAGAAAAACAAATCTATCCCACGGGAAACGGTCATTTTCCTGAGCTAAAAAGTAACCTATTTATTATTCTAATGTAAAAACTATATTATTGTAATGTTGTTTTATGCGCGCATATAATGTAGTTTTTGCGCGCTAAGCTGTATAAGTTACTATAGTTTTTTAATTATCCCACGGGAACTCTTTAATTTTCAGGAATAAAACGTATCTGAATTCTGAAATGTTGACCGGGGATATAGGGTACCACCATGCAAAATCTCATTTAAATCAGTCCAACAGTTTCGGAGATTAACCCGTACGAACAGACAATCAGACAGAGAAACAAAAAGTTGAAAAAAATCTGTTTTATTACGGATTTGTTCTATTTCTTTTCTTACATCCCCCTGACTTGGTTTTTAGCATTTTTTTTCTATGTATGGACATTCGTCCTCTACAGTTTTATTATATGTATAGATAATTTCTTACTTAAAACCACGATGTGAATTTAAATTAGAGGGAGTTTTTGATAAGTCTAAATACCAGGGACAAAGTAGCAAAAATATAGATTATTTTTATGCTAGCCAAATATCAATTGTCAATTTTTGTATTACTCTGTAAATATTATAATAACTTGCTTGATCCTACGATAAATCCATTGAAAATAACCTTTAAAATTATCAAAAAGACTTATTTCAGACTTTAAATAAAAGTCAGTTCTTAGCTTATTTTCTTCTAAACTACGAGATAGATAAAAATACAGATGTTGTCAATATTGAATATGTACCTAAATAAAAAATTGCAAGTCCCTGGAGGATTTGTAAAATATTTAAATTTCTCAAAATTCACTGTAGTAAAATTTAGAATTTGTCATATTGGCATATTTTTATAGCACATGGATTCTTGGATATCAACAAGATACCTACATACATTACTAGTATACAAATCAACAAGATAGTTTCATTGATTAAAATTTATTTAAACTAAATCTCACATACATGTGCTATTTATTTCAAATACATTGTAAGTAACAGGTAGTGAATATCGTTACTTAGATTTACAATTCCTAACAACTGCGTCGTTGCTATAAATTATAATTATAAATTGTAATAGATACGACAAAAGCAACAACCAGACCGCAAGAAAAAATCTAATAAATAGCCGTTACAATTATCTATGTGTTTTCCGCATTTAAAGAAACTTCTTTGTATTGTGATTTAGAATAATAATTTAACTTCTAAACTTATTTTTACATCAAAATAAGATTTCATTTTCTCTCATGTTAACATTAAAATAATTATTAGATATAGTAATTATGAGCTATTCCTAAAGGCAATTAGAAGGCTTAGTACCTACGTACTATGAGTTATGACTTTTGACTATCATTTGTAGCAATTAATTTAATTAAAAAACTTTTTTGTACGAGGTTTAAATCATTATAAATGTAATAGAAAATGAAAAAAAAAAATCTTTCAAACACAAAAAACTATTAACAATTAGGAAATTCCTAATTTTCGGTCTATAATTATATGATAATAATAACATAACAATAATTAAATTTTATGCTTGGTATCTTTAGATGTAGGTGGTGGCATGGATCGTTTGTAGGACAAGATTCTATTTAAGGTTTCGATAATAAACAGGTGGGCATTATTAATAATTTAATGCTTATTAACGCTTTTTGTAAAAACATAATTTATAGCTTCATTTAATTTGCGTTGTGAGCTTCGATTGTTAAATTCAAATAAAATTTATATCTTTCGCTTCATAAATTACTACGTGTTGTTTTTTTTTTTTATTTATATTACACTTAATGAATACTTTATTATAGAATCCAATGTATTATTTAACTATTCATAAGTTATATGTAATGTATTAAATGTTTGTATCTCACCTTTCTCGGTGGTCGCGGCTATCAGCAGCTACGGCTCGTCTCGCACTGCCCTCGTACTTGTGTTCTCGGCCATAGATGCTGGGCGCAAAGGGGTCCTCACCGAGGTAGTAACGGTGCGGGGGCGCGACGGGGGGCGCTAGATCCCCTCCGTACTGTTTGTACGTGCGCGTATGCTCCGGCGACGGTGTACGAGAATTACGCCACCGCGAACGTCGCTCGGCTGATGCCGAACGAATCTTCCCTACTAACTTCCTTATTGAATTCCCTATAGCTGACCCTACAGATTTTCTAGGCGGACCCTCAGCGAATCTTGTCTTTTGATTTTGTTTTCGCTCGTCCTTATCTCGTCGTCGTGGAGGGGTCCTATCTCTGTCTGAACTACCTCTACGATCTCGCGGTGGGGAATAATCAGGTGGTGGCTCTGTTGCACCCTCTTCACGACTGTCTCTCGACCTCCCTGAATTGTCATTTCGAGAAGAAGTTCTGTAGCCACTATCGTAACGATGATCTTCAGAAAGGCGTTGTTTTGAATGCCGCTTTCGTTCAGGAGCTATAGGTGGGCGATAGTCATCTTCAATGGAGGGTTCACGGAACGAACGATCTGTTTCCAAAGGGCGAAAAGGTGACCCACGTGGTGGGCTGTGCATAGTTGAAGATGATACGTAGGCGGAATCGTCGCGTGAAGGTGGATGGCGCCGCCCGATCGGGGACGATCTTCCTTGAGGTGATTCGCGTTTGTTGTAAACATGCCTGGGTGAGTCATTCAAGCGGTCGTTGCTAGCATATGGCGATCGTACAGCCGGCGGGGACGGAGACGAGCTTCGCGGCTCCGGCATTCTAGGCTTACTAGCGCGGCGTTGAGACCAATCTGCCACTCCCTTGAAGTATCCTCCAGTCCTATTTCCCGATACAACTGGCCGTTCGTCTGACGGTGTCGATGATTTTGTTTTGCGAAGCACTCTATCTCCATAGACAGGCGGTGGCGGTACAGATGAAGTTGTCTTCCCGTAGTAACCTTCGTCTTCCGGTTTATTTTTCACATAATATCCTGCTTCTGGTCGCCGCACAATTTCCTCAGCGATTGAGTCATGCGATGAACGGGACTCGTTACCGAAGTGACTTTCTAACCATTTCGACGTTTCTTTCTTACGTGTTTCCTCTTCAATGTCAAAGTTGATAGGTCGCTTCGCGTAATCTTTTTCGTGATCTGAAAAAAGATAGCGCGTTAGTACTCGTAAGTAACAAAAGCGACGTGCGCGCACGCCGTGCTTTACGGCGGAATGATGGCTGAGCCGCACCTCACATCCTCGCACATGCTATGGCGTAATTTTAAGTCAATAAGTTTGCCAAACTACTGAAGGTCAATGAGAGATGCAAACAACCGAGACATTTTACTCAACTGCTATGAAACACTAGTGCGGTATATCGTACCTACGTTGCATTTTAATTTCTAGGTCATTGTGCCTATAGCATATGGAGTATGAAGTTTTATACATTATTTATGGCATTATAAGTCTATTTATCAATAAATTTTACTCATTTTCAGTATTTTTAATCCAATATTAAATTATTTGAAAACGAATATTTAATTAGTTTTCAAATAACTTCTTTGAATTTATTATTATTCTTATTTAATTATCTTTTCATTACTGTATCAAAACTATTGACATTTAAACAACATTTAAACATAAAAATGGTAGCCAATTTTAATTAATACAATTATCTATAGCATTTGACTCTATACGGAAAACAGCCTTCCATAGATATTATTATTTACGAGGAGTTTCGAAAGTGGTTAAGCTTATAAATCTAAAGAACCCATAAAAATAACAAATCCTGTTTGATGTTTAAAGCTATATTAAATGCGTATTGTTCCTCCTATTTTGAAGTCGGTTAAATTTAAATCTTCCCACGTAAAAAATAGATTACTTAACAAACATATAAATGATAACAAGTTTGAAACATTACGAAATGCATCATTTGACAAGAATCAGCATCTTTAGAGAGATTATCAATGAATTACGCAAACTTTGTTTCTGATTTATTTTATTATGCACACGCTGTATTTAATCACTCTGATTTCCGTTATTAGTAAACGAAACCATTTAATAAAATTATAGATCAAGGGTGCATCTTAAAAAATACGTAAACCTGTTATGAATAATAACATGTATGTATAATCCACAATAACAATATATAATCGACTGTAGTTATTATGATAAAGATTTATCATTGTATAATAAATACGGGAAATCCTTGTTTTTCCCGACTAAAAACAAACCTGGATAATTTCTAAGAAATTAATTGTTAACTGACACCGGCGTGCCCGCGATTCCCAAGGGATTAAGATATTTCAAAAATTATACAAATGGAATGGAAATTAAAATTCTACATAGTAAAAAGACGTGTGTCGCTAATCGATTTCCTTCTTCAGAAATCGATTTCTGCCATAAACGAAAATTTGTGGTAAGCATGCTACTGTGTGTGTCTTGATCATGTAATTTGTGATCGTTACCGGCACTACAGTGGCGGATAAAGAACGAAAGACAATGTTTACCCCGCAATACACAAAAGAAAAGTGAAAGCAAAAACTTTTATGCTTTAATGGAATACATAGGAATACATATAACAATATAATATTAAATATATATGTATGTAGAAGTAATCCTGTCTATTTTTGAGTTACCTTTTCTCGCTTGAGCTTTTGCCAAGACATAACTTACCTATATCATGGTTCCGGTAATAGGTTATTTTGTATCGTCACCCCGTTTACATGAATAGTAAGTACGAACGACTCACCCTCGCTTCGTTCGGGTTCGTCCCTAGGTACGTTTGGTATGGATTTCTTAGAGATGAGATATTTTCCCGTATTAAAAAGTGTCCTAAATGTTGACCCGGGTCACCAGCAATCACCATACCAAATTTCATCAAAATCCGTCTAGTGGTTTTCTCGTTTTGCATGCCTAGATAGACAGACAGACAAAAATTCTAAAAACTATAAATTCGCTCTCTGTATCTATAACATTATTTTAATAAAATTTTCCAAAAAATATTTAATGTACAAATTCGACTCACTTAGATTTTTATTATATGTATAGATGTAATGTAATTTGGTACAAGGTACTCGTATATATTGATAATATATCTTTTTATAATCTAAACTTATTTTTCATAAAAAACTAAAAATTTACAGGCGTGAATCACACAGAGTCCGGGTCACATTAGCAAAATAAGCGGCAAATTGATTCCAACGAAAATTGTATCAATTTAATTTTAATTCGCCACAGTCTTTTGTATTTACTAAATTACTCATATTATATTTAATAGAAATGAATCTTATTACAAAGCTTCAAAATATAAACATGGCTATTGAAATTAAGTTACGAAGTCCACAATAACAAAATTGACACACTTGATTAAAACAGAAATAGGATGTGTTCATTATTTTAACCTATTTCATATAGATTAAAATATTTCATCATATTTATTAAAGAAAATAATACTTGAATCACCAATACAAAAATAAAAATAGACCAAAAAGCTCAAACAAACGAGCATGTTATAACAATGTATAATAATACAATAGGAATCTACAAACAAACTGATGCAAAATATCTATATTTACTTACATATATTTAATTTTAAAGTTTTATTTTAGAAAGTGACAAATGGACAATAGTTAATAAAGCTCACCTTTCGTTAACGTACACTTAACAATACAGACAGGTACATTCTGCCGCAAACTTCTCTAATTGAGTTTCAGAGTGACCTCAACCGGCGTAGGCTCAACGATTGCCCATATACGGTGCTTGATGGACACGGCCCAATTTGACCACTCAGTGGGTAATGATCCAATGGTACGACTAGACAATACTATGTCGTGCTATAAATTGTTTCTTATTACTTTATTTAAAGTAATATATTCGTTTTTAATATTTGACCAAAAAATATTAAATGGTTTACTTTAAGCTTGTGGTTAAATAAAGTGTTGTATCTCATATATTGTTACTGATTTAAGAGAGAAATAAAAAAAATATACAAAATACCAGAACTTTTGGTGTATTAAAACAAAAAAAAAACTAAAAATTAAAATATTATTTAATTTTCACTATATCTTCAAAAAAAACTAATTTCGCTGTTTACCCTACACGTAAAGCACCGCATTTATGATATTAGTGCGATGGTACATTTGATTTTAGACAGCAAAAAATATATTAACAAAAAGTTATAAAAAAATTACGAACTGTCTCATAATATGATTTATTTAATGGCCATCCCTACAATTAATATTTTAAATTTTACTTAGAGCTCTCCACTCTTCGCTGAGCAACATCGAGAGCTTTCAGATACAAAAGCTCACCTAAAAAAGCTCGAAATTAGTGGACGCTTGGCATCTTGTCAAAACTATTTATTGTAAGGAAACTGTCTGGTTAAGAATATATCTTTTGTAACTTTTGTTAATATGTCGTGGTGTTTAATTTATGATTATGTGTAAGTGAAAGTTTGTTTATAAATCGTTTGTAGTTTTTTCGTTTTATTAATTTTAAATCAATCATCTTTTAGTTTGTATATTACAGGAAATAATATGACACGTTTGGATCAGTTTGTAATGAACCTACTTACTGTGCCAGCGGTCGCGGGTTCGAGTCCCGCTGGGGGCATTCATTTGTGTGATGAGCACGAATGTTTTTACTCCAGTCATGGGTGTTTATATTTATAATATTTATGTATTTAAGGTTATATATGTGTAGTGTATCAACTATCTGGTCTCCATAACACAGGCCTCGTAGCTTACCATGGAACTAGATGGTATTGTGTGTTAATGTCCCAACACATTTAAACATTAGTATTTAATAGTTATTTTTGTAATTATGTACTTTTAAAAAGCAATAAGCCCTGCTTATGGATGAGATGCTAAAATGACACAAAGGATAGGCATCCTTGTAAACTCCAAGCCTCTAAAATGGTTGATATTTATTATGTGTTAATAATTTTTTAATTCTAACTTTACCGTATTAATTTAGATAAAAGTACGTTACGTACGTACGCCAGAGAGTAGCTAAAGTAATTTTAATTCTAGGACATTAAATTATTAAGGCATCGGTAGCCCAGTAGTAATGCGCTCGCTTGGGAAACCGAGTGAAGCGGGTTCAAATCCCGGGTCTCGCACTTCTGATATTTTCATGTACGAATCATTTTTAACATGATTACCACTTGCCTTACGATGAAGGGAAACATCCGCCAACCCGCACTTGGCCAGCGTGGTGAACTATGGCCTGTCCCCCTTCGTATTAAAGGGAGGCCTGTGTCCAGCAGTGGGACGTTAAAAAGGGCTGAATACACATTAAATTGTTATGTAAATTGAAATCAATGAAGAGATAAGTATACTCATTAATCTGACCTTTCAGTAAACATTTCATCAAAATCAATTCAATTTTTGACGTGAAAAAAAATGTTATTCCTAAGTTAACATATTTACGAAGTATGAAGCATGTTATTTGTAATCAAACTACTTAGCGAGTGCTTAGTTGCCTTGTATAGTAAAATATGCACATGACAGTTTATTTAGTAATTACGTATTGTAATCACAAAGAGTGCTTGACGGTGAGATGGCGTTACATATTCCGACCTCGCTTCACAATGAAGATTTGTTCTGTACATGAGTAAATATGATTAATTGCGTGCTTCATTCCTTGCTAATGATTGTGTTAATTTAAAAATAAAATTACACGGAAGGACATCTTAGTATGAATTATTTAGCGAAAAAAAATATCCTTGTTACCTAAAATACGCCATTGTTAAGAAATGTTGATTGCATTTTTGATAAAGAGCTGTAGTAGGCCAAAATGCCCATAACATAATGTGACATACTTCTCCTTAAAAGTTTAATTCATGCCTTTGACTTTATATTATAGATAGCGAGTTAGGAAAATCTAATATATAAAATTCTCGTGTCACAGTTTTCGTTGCCATACTCCTCCGAAACGGCTTGACCGATTTTGATGAAATTTTTTGTGCTTATCCGGTATCTATGAGAATCGGCCAACATCTATTTTTCATCCCCCTAAATGTTAGGGGTAGTCCACCCCTAATTTTTTTTTTTTTTTTTAGATAAAATTTTTAATTTCTATTTTTTTATGATACAACATACAAAAATACATACAATCCTCAATTTTCACCCTTCTACGATCAACCCTTATTTTTTAATAGCCATTTTAGTAATTTAATCATTTTTCCTCTCCGGTCGAAAACTGATCAATCGTGATTTAATGCAAGCTAGGGACGAACCCGAGCGAAGCGAGGGTGAGTCGCTAGTTTTATATATAGAAATCTCGTGTCACAGTGTTTGTGGTCGCACTCCTCCGAAACGGCTCGATTGATTTTAATGTTTTTTTTAATATTTAGTAGGTATGAGAATAGGTCGTAAAGTAATTTTCACCCTCCTACCTCCACCCCTCATTTTTCAATCACGATTTTAGTATTTTTATATGAACAATATCACATAAATGTATAACATAAAGCAAATGAATTAATTTTTTGTAGATTAAACGGGGGCGTAGCCACGGGTTTTGCTAGTAATGTATAATATTGTTACTAATAAGTTGATTTGTTACATTTTGACCCCGATTATCTGTAAAGATCAAGGGCAAGCGTAGACTACAATATCAATGAAGGGTATCTAATATAGCCCATGGAATTATTAAATGTAGTACGAGTAGTAGCTATAGTCCAAAGCTTGACTTAATAATACATAAGAATAAAATAAAAAGAGGTTTAAATTGTCGCTACTTTATATATTTTTTCTATATTAGGTTTAATTATTATTTAGCAAAGAATACTTTTAACCAAATCCAATCAATCATATTAGTTCTCCAATTTATATAGAATAACTCGCAATAACAAAGCTATGTATGCGTATTAAAATTTATGCGAAGCAATTTGCGACAGCCAGTTACCTTATATGGTGCGAGTATGGTTTAGTGGGCAGATATCGAAGTGTCTCACTGTGATATGCGATTATCTAATACCTGTCTGCTATTAATGTTACAATATATACCTGTCTATTGTTTAGTTTAAGATGGTATGATACATTTAAAATATCAGAATATAGGAAGTTAATGGATGTAAAGAATGGAGGATATTGGTAAGAGTGGATCTTTGAAACAATCTTCACTAATATTATGTATATTATAAAGAGGTGAAGATTGTTTGTATATAGGGAGTAATCTCTAAAGCTACTGATCTTATTCTGGAAATTATTTCAGTAAAATGAAGCTCTATTCCCTCTGAGTGCAATAGGTTATTTTTTATTCTGATAAAAATGTGTTTACTGTCAGAAATTATAATAAATTTGATTGAATTCGTAAATAACTGGCCGTTGAGTGACTACTATTATACACTTACTGTCGCAACCGAGCAAAGTGAGGTTAAGTCGCTAATCTATACTATAATATTATAAAGAGGTAAAGTTTGTGAGTTTGTGAGTTTGTGATGTGAGTATGTTAGGTTGTAGGGGGTAATCTCTCTACCTACTCAACCGATTTAGATGAAATTTTTGTTAAAAGATAGTTTGAGACCCTGGAAAGGACATAGGATAACTTTTATTCCGGAAATCATCCTTTAAAGGAGTGATAATGGAGACGAAATTTTGTATTGGGAAGCAAGCTAGAGACGAACCCGAGCGAGGCGATGGTGAGTTGTTAGCTCTTTAATAAAGAATATACTTATTTTCTGTCCAAACTGAATTTTTTATTAGTGATAATAATAAAAATTTCTCTAAAGATCTTTTAATAATACTTATAAGTATAGTAATTTTTTTGGCCAATTTCAAATGAGTACTATGCAATTACAGCTAGATAGCTAGGGACTATGTCATAATATAATTTTCTCAGTGCCGGATTTACCTATGACGGGGCCCCAAGCAATTTCAGGTTTTTGGGGCCCTCATTCTGGGGACCCCCCCCCCCCCCCCCCCCCGAATATTTCAAAATAATAAATAACCACTTAATTTTGCAAAATCAATATATTATTCAGTTTACTTATAATTTAATAACTAATTTACTAACTTGGGGACAATGAAAAATCGATATTATTTACCATATCGATGGATTGGATTGTTTTATTTTGGATTTTTTATTTTGTATTTTGTATTTTTTTTTCAAATTTGCGAATATGTTTTCAAAATTTTGCAAATTTTGGGGCCCCTGTCCAAGCGGGGCCCCAAGCAATTGCTTCCTTTGCTTCCCGGTAAATCCGCCACTGAATTTTCTTTCACATAAAGTGAACAATTTTCGAGAACATGAGGCAAAACCATGAAATTTAAAAGTTAAAAAAAAAATCTAGTAAGTCAATTTTAACTTCTTCTAAGTTTCATATTGACTTAACTTAAACATTAAGTTATGTAATAATTTGAATAAATTGGTACAATCGAGCTCATGTCACGATCTAACCATTGTGTGGATAGCACTTACTGATACTAGACAAAGTAAGAAACTTATAATTTGATGCCTACAGAAAATAAGAACCTCTGTTAAGTTTTATACTCTTTAATGCATGGAAATGCACGACTTATAATACATAATTACATAAACGTGTTAATTCATAGGAAACTAATTGAGCAAATTTTCGTGATTCTACAAACCTCCTGTCCTACTCAAATGGAACATTGTAAGGTCGACTAGATTCTTAAAAGGTTACAATGTCAACAGAGGGCACCTATTAACATACACCTCATACAATAAATGCCTCTATAAGCCAAACGGCTTAATTATATTATTCTCTTTATTTATTTATGTCAATGACATAAAAAATATTTGTAGATGAGTCATTATGATATAGTTTAAATATTGCTACCATATTAGAATCATTATAATAAATAATATTATTACTATTATTGTATAATTACAAACTAACAAGTAAAACAAATAATACATAACCATTTATAATAATAAATTATAGAAGTCTTGTGTAAAATGCAACAAATATAATTTACTGCCATCTATTGATAAAAATTAGAACTATTCAATACGCATTACAACAGCTATCTGCGCGCCATCTATTGTTCAATAGCAATCACTATAGTTAGTTTAACTACTCACCACTTTGACGTAAACGGCGTTGGCGTCGCATTCTCACTGATAAACTTTCCCAATCGTCCTCCATATTTGGTTGCCCTTCCCTCTCAACTAAAACAATATATTTTTAATATTAATTGCTAGGTTTATGATAAATTACTCTTAAACACAAAATAATTTTTTATTCAAATCAATACGTACATACAAACTATATATAAATAAAATATCAAACAATATTGTATTTTTTAACATACATATATGTAATATGCATGTAAAAATGCAAATATGGCTACCTATCTAAAGTGAAAAAATAAGTTATTAGCAATATCATTGAACTTTAAAAGGGAACTCAAACAACTTATTCGATCAATTTAACCCACTACATCTAAAAACAATAATTGTTTTAAGTTTTGAACTATTAGTTACCTTCTTCTGTGCGTGTCCGCGAGTGCACTTGTGTCGCCACACGCAGTCCACCCGCCATATGGTCTGTTGAGTGCTCGAGATCCACTCGCTTGCGCCGCTCTGTGCCTCCTGTTTCTTCTACCAAACTTTCGTTACTTGCCAGAGATTGTGCCTATTTAAGAATATTTTAAAATTTAACTTAAAATATAATCCATTCAAATTTTAACATATCAAAGTATTGTAAGTCCGTAAATAAACGGTAAAGAATAGAGAAGAAATAGAAAGCTTGGCAAGTTGCAAGCTATTGAAAAGCTTGCAACTTTGAATAAGATTCGCGTTATATTCACCTCCTCTTTAGAGAGCTCCTCGTCGCAAAGTCGTTCTTGTTCTTTCGTATGACGCGTCTCCGTCACAATTGTCCCATCAGGACGCAGTGCTCGCAGCTCCTCCTTTAAAATAACATTTTTTTATATAAACCCATTTAGTTGTTTTAGAAATTATTCACCCTTAAACCTATTTTAATACAAAGATAAATATTTAGTTTTAGATTAATTTAAACGTACTATTACGAAAAAAATGCTTAAAATCAATTTAAGACAACATAAAAAGTATCACGCAGTACAAAAACATGACTACTCGTATAAAAACAGTTCTATTACTAAAAAAAGCCCAAATTATCACGTTACCAAATATTTACAGTGTCCCGTTATGTCAATAAGTCGAAGTCCGAACACGTGAGACGGACACTAGATCCAGATCTATTGCTCTAGTTACAATGACAAACTGTACATTTTTTACTAAACAAATTTTTTTAATCCTTTCTAAACATAAACATTTAATTATAATTAATGTAAAGTACTGTCTCAAAACATATTTCTATATAATTACTTCCTAAAACAATATTTCTAATTTTATGATACCGTCTATAATTCAGGTAAATAAGAACTAGATGTACATATTTGTATTGCATATAAATTATAATAAATATTGATTTATTTTAAAATTATCCTGTAACTTAACAGCTTACCGGATGCTTATAAATTGTAATTTCATTAAAAATTATTTAGGGGGAGTCCGGGAGAGTTTACCAGGTAGGAGACAATAGCCACTGCTCATAGAATCTTTGTGGAACACAATATTGCATCTTTGTCGCACTTTTTAGATTTTATATAACTCCCCTTTCTTACTCACGCGACGATACTTCGTTCGGCAATGTGGTTTGGAATTGAGTAGTAATAATCCATTTTCGCGTCCGGTAAGTAATTTTTTTCAATTTTACATATTTCTGTATTGTTGCTTTTTGTGAATAGAATTAAGCAAAGAACCTATATAAATCGTGAATGTATTTATCCTAGTAAAACCTACGGTGGTTAACTTTTACCTACGTTTCATAGATTTTTTTTTTAAATTAAATAACAAACAGATTGACAGGGGGTGGGAGACATTAGCCACGCATTTGGAGGAGACTTTACCCAGGGTAATCTCTCCCGCAATTTCCTTTTTTACTATTATTATTACTTTTTATTTCAGAGAAACAAATTGGCCAAAATAAGTGAACTACGTAAGCAATTAAAAAGCACCTGCGATATTCACAATAGAGGAAGAAAAAGCGCTAGTTAACTATTTTCTAACATGTAGCAGACTGAATTGTGGCCTGACCAAAGGAGGCTATGAAACTGACAAATGACTACAAAAATCAACTCCAAAAATGTTTCAGCCTTGGACTTCAAATAACTGCGCAGGGAAAGATTGGTTCAGAGGATTCATGCAAAGAAACTCTGAACTAAGTTTGAGGACCCTGGAAGCAATCAGTTTGTCAAGATCACAAGCTTTAACAAAAAAAAAACGTAACTGATTTCTTCAAAAATCTCATGAAAGATCACAACATCTATGATTGTGATAAAAGCTTTTAAATACTTCTTATTTTTATAGTACTAAATTATATCTTAAAATACATATGTTTAATACTAGTTAATTCCATATATACATACCTCAAAAACACTCAAAGTAACAATCATGTTAACAATTTATTATGTATACTAACTGCCTTGTCTTTTATAATATTTTTTTATTAAAATAATATGTAGTTATGTAATGATTATTTTACTTATTTTTAAACCCGGGTAATGGCTCCCTACTTAGGGGGTCAAGTCTCCCACCCAGGCGGGAGAAATTAGCCAAATCTCATTTTTGGTGATTTCGCTAATAACTGCGAAATTATTAAAGTAATATGATACGTTCTTAAGAGAAAATATAGCTGAATAATGCAGCTCAAGATACAATTCATAAAAAAATAGTATTTTGTAGTTGTAGAAAAAATTATGAGCATTATGTGGAGCGCGTTCATTCATTGTAGATAAATAGACAAACTTTAAATCAAGATAATATCTCGCACACCTAGATCTAAACAGAGCTAACTCAAAAATCTCATTTTTTTAGTTACGCAAACCATCGAATTCCTTAACTTACTAGCTAGCGACCAATAAAACAGATACAAAAATAGGTACATTTCTCAACGTTATGTGACACTAAAACCCCTTTTTGTTAAACGAAAGAGCCCATTCCTCCTCCACCAAAACAGAAACATAGCTAATTACAGTCAGTATTACAAGCGAAACGCATGTGCCCGTCGTAAGCCAAACTAGAAGTATTTTGAGTTGATTCTGTATTGTTGAGGTAAACCAGAAAATTGTAAAAACTATATTTGACTTGTCCCCATTTTGATGATTAGTGCTAAGTAAACTAAAGCAACATTTTGACTTAAACCAGTATTCATAGGCAGGTGAGTAAAGTTTTCGTTTTTATTTAGAATTGTTGCCGTGTTGTTGAAACATTTTTTAATTTTTAGTTAACTCTTTTTTGTTGAGTCATTTTTTAAACTCTTATATTTCTTTAAAACCCTATTTAAAACAAACTTTTTTGCTAGTGGTGATTAGAGCCTTTTCATCTTAATATTATTTTATTTTTATCCTAGTAATTACAAAGCTTATTGTGTTTTTATTAAACATTTTTCAAGTTAGATCTTTTTTGATGGGCTATGCTGTATCAAATTTCACTATATCGAAGTTTATCAGATCGCAGACGTAATTAGGTTTTTCAAATCGATGTGGTGTAACGGATCAGATTGATTTGCTTAATTTAATTTTTTTTTCAAGAAAAGAATTAATCGTGGACTATTTTTAGTAAATATAGTTGAGCCTTGCTCAACACACAGGGACAAAGAAATATCGGCCCTTGCTTACTGACTCAATATGAAAATATGCAACGATATACTAGACCTTTACAACAAGAGTTTGAACTAATAATACAGGAGAAGACGGTACTAGAAAACAAGCATCAGCAAGAAGACGACATAAAGATATCATCGAGCATATCCGTGGCTGATAAATCTAATCCGAGCACATCTAAACAACTGCAGACTGGTACACCAAGTTGTTATATTTCACCAATCTGAAGTGATGAGAGCGTCATTGACGTCTCAGATGAAAATCCCAATTTCGGATTTGTTCATAAAAATAAGACATCTTCTTAAGTCGTTCGTACTAGATTACCGTTTTCTTCGTCCAGCACCAATAGTAACAGCTCTAGTAATTCATCAAGCTCTAGTAGTTCTCGGATACCAAAGATAATAGTGCGCATGTACTGCTTGACTCTCAGAATGCAATTGTTGCTGAAAAAAAAGATTCTTAAGAGTCCGTGATAGAACAAAAAAAGGGCAAAAAAGATCACATAAGCAAGAAATGTGGAAATCAAAAATCGCAAGTGCTCCGAAATTTTTGTACAGCCAAAGTCTTAAGCATACAAGTCTCAGAGAAAAATGTCGGCTACAATATAAATTATAAAGATTAGATGGACGAACTATCAAGGCAATGGCTTTTTGATGCATTTTAGGGTATTCGGAAATCTTAAAAAGCAGAGAGAATTCGTAGTACCTACGACACTTACAAAATATAATTAATTTTTTTTATGTTATATTTGTAATTATTAATGAAAAATAATATCTGATTGGGGGCTTCATTCAGTGTTTTCTTGCTAATTCCTAATAATCAGCCAATGTACCCCTACTTTTGGCCACTCTATTAGTCAGATTATTATAAATACATTCAAAATCCTGTCCCTATTAAATTTATAATGACTCTTCAAAAGAGAGTCAACTAAACACTAGATTCACCAACACAGATTCAACTACAAATAACAAAAAATAAACTTACAATTTGTTAAGCAATACAGAAGCAACTACAAAAATCCAATTTTTAGGCCTAACAATGAATTAAAACACAAGATTCCTATAACATTTGTCATCTATTTTTATTTAAAAAATATTGATCAACACAGAACGCTTCTGTAGTACACAAGGATTCGGTAATCAGTTTTTCACGTTTTCTGAAAAAGGTGCTTTTTTGAGTTAATCGCTGTTTAGATCTAGGTGTGCGAATTATGTAATATCACTACATAGTATAAAACAAAGTCGCTTCCCGCTGTCTGTCCTTATATATGCTTAGATCTTTAAAACTACGCAACGGATTTTGATGCGGTTTTTCTTAATAGATAGAGTGATTCAAGAAAAGGTTTATACATGTACAATACATGCATAATATAGCAGAGAAACACTGATAATTTTAGAGGTTTCTAATGTGATGTCGTAAATAAACACATTTTTTGCGCTTACATTGCGAATGCTGGCTGAACCCTACGAGATATGGAGATCAAAATAATGTACTTCAGTATTGTACACCTTAAAAAGGTCTACAAAAAAGTCCGCGATGACATATGTCTATCTCTTAAGGGTATCGTACTATATTCATTTTACTATATTCATCTACATTATAACAATGAATTGCTGTTTGTTAGTAAGTACATCACTAGATGGCGGCGATTTGGTTATTTTTTTTAAATGTTCGTAATAGTTTGAACAAGGTTTATTAGAGCAAGAAATTGGAAAAGTTCGGAAAATTGCCCCCAACCCCCCCTCTTAAAATTGACAAATTCCCGCGGACTATATATTACAGTTTTGGGATTGGCATAGGATGCAGTAAAGTAAAAATTCAAGCGAGAGCTCGTCTCTCAACTATAACACTGACCTATACATATAATTGTAAAAACCTATGTCTATGTTAAAAGCCTATATATAAGTCTAAAATTAAAAATATATTATTCAATAAAGCTTATTACACAAAAAAATAACATAAGGAACATTTAAAGAATACTTTAAGGATGTCAATATGTGGGGCCAATATCTGGTTAGGTCTCACGTAGGATATGTGGATAATTATTGTATTACAATATTGTAAACAAATATTATTTTAAAAGAGCAACAGTCGAGTTCCTCGCCGGCTCTTCTCAGCGGAACTGCCTTCCGAGCCGGTGATAAATTCCTCACGGACGTACATTTAATTTTAAAAATATAAAATTGACTATTCAAAATTGCTTTTAAAAGTCTATTTGAATAAAGTGTATTTTAATTTGATTTGATATGTATATAATTTACATAAAATAACCAAGAAATTGTAATAAACAATATTTACCGTATCATCAGTGGTGATTGTAGTGTTATAAGCAACGGTATCTTTCACGAGGGTAGGTCCTCGAGGTACCAACGCGAGCTGCTGCTCCGTCTGCGCCTTCAAAGCATCACGGATATCATCTTCACTCGTCTCATTTACTGCTGCTATTAGTGCCTGCAAAAATAAAAAAAATAAATATATTAATATTATTATACGTTTACTTATTTTATATATTAAGTAATTTTATAGATAAAATACAGGTAAAATTAATGCAAACTTTCATGTTCTAATGCATAACATATAAGACCGTATTAAAATTCACGATAAAAAATACTGTCAGACAATAATCAATAATGATGAGAATATTGAGCAAAAGTCAAGGTATTTATATAATGAGTGACAGTGAATTTTATAAGAAAGCAGCAAATTACTGGGCAAATATTCCAGCTACAATACAAGGAGTGCTCGGTGGATATGGCTTTATTTCTGATATTGATATTGAAGGATCAAAACTATTTTTAAATCATATACTGTCGTCCAATAACCCACCGGATACAAAATTGGCCTTGGATTGCGGCGCAGGTATTGGAAGAGTGAGCAAAAACCTTTTAGTGCCTTATTTCCTGAAGGTTGATTTAGTGGAACAAGATAAAAAGTTCATTAACACTGCCAAACAATCGATCGGTGAAAATAATGTTAAATTAGGAACACTATATCAAATAGGTCTTCAACACTTTAAACCACAAAAAGAATACGACGTGATTTGGTGCCAGTGGGTGCTGGGGCACTTAAGTGACTGCGATTTAATTAACTTTTTGGAGAGATGTAGCAAAGCTCTGGCGAATAATGGTGTAATTGTAATAAAAGAAAATATCGCTTCGTCTGATGAAGCAGAATACGATGAAGATGACTCATCAGTAACTCGTCCTCTCAAGGTAATGAAGAGTATTTTTAATGAAGCCAATCTTTACTTAGTATGGAATGATTTACAGGCAGGTATGCCGGAAGACATATATCCTGTACATATGTTTGCGCTTAGACCAGCAAAGTAATTTGTAATGTAACCATTCATTATATTTTAAATATTAAAATCTGATTCAGATTTATTAGAGCTGGAGTACTTAATTTGTATTTTATGGGCAAGTGGGAGTTTACTAATAACTTTTTACCTAAAATAGGCTTATCTTTAATGAAGTAAGTTATGGTTCGTGGGCTGAATTCGTGATTGTGTTGCTAATAACATCGGATCTTGGACGTGCCAGTACGATATTCGCAAGTGCATTCACCGCTTCAATAGTTACGAAATCCTTGCGTCAGGGAACTTGGAGCTTTGTTGAATCGATTTATCTGTTTTTACCGTCTGTCTTAATGCTTAACGAATAAATGTGAGAGACTTGCCTACTTTATATTTTAAATAAAACTATCTTTTCGGATTATTTCGCGGATACTTTATATTTTTTTATAATCTTAAAACATATCTTAATAGTTATGTTCATAATTATTTATCAGTTCTAGTCTTTCTAAATAGTATCCGAGATATACATATAAGCAAATAGCAAAAATCATGACGATCATCGTTTAGCTGTATGACATGTTTTCTATTAGCATTACACAGAAAAGATGTCTTGTATCGCTAAACAAGTTTTTACATAGTTTAAGTAAATATGAATCTCACACAAACTATCAAGCATATGTACATTGCACTAATATCAACTTTAACACAAACAAAGGAAGATGTCACCATGACCTATCTAGCGTGAAGCTATGTTCTTCCTTCGTATTCGTAGTCGTTTCTAGGTTAAGAAGCCCATAGTTCACGATACAGTTATCGATTGATATCATACCTCGCCATTGTTAGGACGTCAATCTATTCTTCATCCAATGAAGTGGAAAAACAGTTATTTCAAATGTATATAAATAAAAATGAATCACCGAAATGTATGTACGCGCATAACTTCCGATCGACTGTACTAAATTGGATAGTTCTTTTTTTTTGTGTTTGTTATTGTTAGGACAGGTTTTGTATAGAAGACAATTTAATGAAAAAAATTTTTTTTACAAAAATAAGATTTTTTCAAATCTCATGATATAAAAAGTAGTGAGTGAAATAATTTTTTTCCCGGAAATCATCCCTTAAGGGGTGAGAGTGGGGATGAAAGTTTGTATGGCGAAACTAGGGACGAACCCGAGCGAAGCGAGGTTGAGTCGCTAGTAGATAATAAAAATATATATACTACATGACATATTCTTTATACCTACTATTTCTTTAACAAAATAAATCAAAAAGGCCCATTTTTTCGTGTGCCTTTAACATGTTAAGTATTAAGATATATTTCGTTAGGCTACTAAGCAAATTAAATAGCTTATTAGTCTTTATGCGACTTAGATTAGATCATATTAATGTAATTTTTTGCTAAATCTGATTGAAACAAATTACAAAAAGATGTTGTCTTTGAATTTTTGAATGTATGTATTTTATTCATCACTACAAGTCGTTTTTTATACACATTCACGAATGTCACCTAACAGTAGATATCAGATATTGCGGGTTCTCTTCCCGCATAAACGCTATCCGAATTTTATGTTGATACTCGAAATGATTACCTGACTAGCGTTGGTCTTAATACATTATCTTAATTTAAAACAAAAAATAAGGAAGAGATATGTATATATATGTACATCGTTAAATCAATTTTGTGTATCCCACAAGGTGAAATCCTGAAGGATGAAGAAAAAGAGAACTTATTATGAAAAGTATTTCTTAACAGTAAAAATGATCTCTATCTAATATATAAAATTCTCGTATCACAGTGTTTGTAACAAAACACCTCCGAAATGGCTTGACCGATTCTTATGAAATATTGTGTGTATATTCAGTAGGTCTGAGAATAGGACGTAAACTATTTTTCATATCTCTAATGAATAAGGGTTGTCCACTACAATTTTTTTTTGACAAAATTTTTTTATTTTTATTTTTTTATGATTCGGCATTAAAACATATATACTGACCTAAACATGGCGACGAACCCGAGCGGAGCGAGAGTGAGTCGCTAGTCTAATAAAATTATATTATTCTAACTTGGTTGTTATTAAGATATCCACTTGTATTTAAAAAAAGTAACGACGAATCTTTTTATATTAAAATCAAGATTCAAATTTTATTTAATTCAACATTCTATTTATATTTCTTTATGAATAAGCATATTTATGTCATCATTAAAACTGTAAATAATGATTGAATAATTATTATTATCTATTCCATTAACTACGGTGTAAATTAACATCGTACGTTAAGTAATAGAGGCTATTGGCCTTAGAAGTCAATTACAAAGTATTCGCGGTCAAATAAAATTACTTAAATATTGCTACGTGAGTTTTATAAAAAAATATAACGTGATTTTCTGATATAACAAGAACATTTTCTCATCAACAAAACTATAACTGTTCAAGTTTTTCTAAATGGATGCTTTAAATATTACTATCATCTTTAACCATCTCAATAATGTTAATTATAAATATTGTTTTAAAAAACTAATAAAACACGATATTGACAAACTTTGCCAAACAAAATAAATGTTTGGGCTCATTGAAGATTTTATAAATAGACATTAAAGAAATGCACTATCCACCTCCTGGCTCCCTTATAAAATCAGTTCGATAAAATCAAAATATTGTATTGTCATCCGGAGCTCACATAATTATAAAGCTACGAGTCGATAGAATTAGAAGGAGGTTAAAACCGACTTCCAAGACTCGATTATATACGTAGTTACAATTAATGAGACTAATAAAAGCGCCTTTGAATGCCATACAATTGTTTCCTAGGCTTAATATTTATTATTTATTTAGCTATTTTATCGATCTAATTAAAATAAGTAATTAGTAACTGCCACAATATGCCGCTATAATAAAAAAAAAATTAAAACCCGAAATAGGTGAGCTTTTTTTAATTTTATATTTTATATTCCCTTGAGGAATTGCTAAAAAAAATGAAATTCATCTAAAATTTGCAAAGATGTACGAATTAAAAAACTTATTCCTTTTTGAAATAGGTCAAAAATAATAAAGTGAGCGTGACATTTATGTCATCCAGGACTTAAATGGTTTGTATAAACAAACATAATATGAAACCTTTTTTCTTAACTGTTAAATCCTTCCGCACAACATTGGAGCAAAAGATCAACGCAATCTATTTTCTATCTATGCTGTAGAGTAGCATACGTTTAGAAATCGAGAACTCATAGAGTGTAAGTGGTGGATGTAGTGGTAGCATTATCAGAGCTAAATCGGGTCGTGCAATTATATAATTTAAATATTTAAACACGCACAATATAATAAGATAATTTTAAGAAGAATTCACATATAACGTATTCTAAATCAGCTTCGTGACTTAAATGCATACAATGGCATTTAAAGTTACATCATTTAATGAGTGCGGTCATGTAACATTGGAGTCGTGTACGTATAGGGGTCATCATTTATTTAAGTGATTGTAGTGGCCTATCTAAGATCTTATTGCTGAATTCTTAACACGTCATTTAAAGAAATAAAAAATGTATAGAATAAATGTTGATTCTTATTAGTACTATAATGTGAAAATATGTTTGTTAGTTTGTATTAGCTTTATTAGCTTTACTTGTTACTATGTAAATAAATCTTAGAAATGCTTTTTAACCTACTTTTGACTGCCGTTTCCATTTAAAACTTTGTAGGTATCGGAATAAGAATATAATAATTCGATACTATATAACTGTGATGGGACCTCTTTAATGGCTTCTAGTAAAACCCTCGAGATTGGGCGTTATTGACTCATTTGAATGAATCCCATTTTAAAGTTAGTGAAAGTAGATTGTTTTAATTTATTAAAGCTATTACAATTATCTCTGTACATCATACAGTACCTACACAAGAAAAAAAATATTAAAAAGTGCTTGTATGAATGTGTACACGCGCAAGAAGTAACACTTCTGTAGGTTATCGGTACTCTTTATGAAATTCAATTTATGTTTTAAATAATTAGGACAGGTGAGATACTAAACGCATATTAGGCATATTAGAATCATATATTTATAGAATATCATTTAAGGAAAGAATATAATATTATATATCATTTGTCAGACAATAACAACGGTTACCATAGCAACAAACGTACGTATATTTTTTCGTAATGCATTCACCAGCTTACTTCCCAAGTCAAGTGTGCGTAAAGTTTTACTTCAAAAACTTACTATGTAAGTAAGTGACGAGGGTGAATGTGGAACTTGCTGAGAACGTGGATGAGGCGCTAGTACATATTAAGACATTCATATAACTTGGTTACTATTATTTGATTTTAGCCTAGTCTTCCAGCCCGTACATTCGTCTGCCGAAGACGTCTAGATAGGACAGTTATGAGACTTGAGTGAGGCGCACTCCATAGTCATATTTACTTTTGTATAACAGTTGGGAAACGGCTTCAAAGTTGACGTGATTGTACTATAGTGCTTTGTACTAGAAACTTCGAAACAGTTCGCCATAAACATTGATATTTATTCAACCCTTGCATTCCCGTTAAAATACACTTTTATAATAAACTTTTATGCTGTGGTTTTAGTTTGACTTCCAAACCCAAGTTATGAAAAACCAACTGAAATAAACCATATAATTTGACACTAATGCTTTTTGATGTTATATTTCTTTTGGAACGTTTGGAAAAAGATATGTGAGTAAAATTTTTACGATGCGCGCGCACACCGACAGCCAAAAAGCAACAAGATGAGCTGATAACTGTTTGTTGCCATGGTAACCGTTGTTATTGTCTGACAAAGCGTGTATAATATTATATTCTTTCCTTAAATGATATTGTATAAACATATGATTGTAATATGCCTAATATGCCTTATTTAATTATTTTATTAATTTATCATTCCTTTTACAAACGGAGAGTCGTGACATATTGGATGAAATCTTTAGCCATTTTTGTTCTGTTTCACCAAAGAAATATAACTTCTTACGTGCGTACGTGAAGTACTCCTCATAAGATTATGATTACGATTCATTCTAAGTAGGTTTTTACGCTAGAAAAATGTCAAAAACCACACTTTAACCGAGATAATAATGTCAGGTTTATTATTAAATAATATTTTCGTGCGAAATAAACAAAGAATCCTCGTTACTTATAATGAGATTTAGAAAGCTGAAGTGGGTCAAGTGAAATTTTATGACAGATTGTTCTAACACAATGCCTAAAAACGCGTGCATTCGTATTGTTGGCCATAAATTATAGTTTAAAATTAGGTTTCTCGTCAACTATCACAATATTAAGGTTTTGTGTAATTAAAGCACCTTGTAATTAAAAGTGAAATTTCTATTTTGCTCAAAATCAGTTTTTTGCTGTGCCAAAGTAGGCCATAATATGGATAATTGGTTGCCAACGGCCGCGCATATTTTGCCAATATTTGAAATGAGACCGTCTCTACATAGCTGTGATGGATATCTCAATATTAATCTCTTTGACATTTAGGTCTTTAAGAATGCGTGAAAGGTTCTGCGTACTTTTAAAACTTTAACAAAAATAAAATGAGATTATTTAATAATAATTAAAAGATTGATTATACAGGATAAAATAAAAACATGAAAGAATTGTGCCTTAAATATTGATGTTATCAAATTTTACTCAAAGGTTTCCTCAAGTACCTGTATTATCTACATTTTAGTAGGTTCAATTACCAGTTCAGGCAACCTCTTTTAAGAAAAGTTAACCGTGGGATAGATTTGTTTTTGTCTAGAGACGAACCCAAAGGGAAGCGAGGGTGAGTCGCTAGTATATGAATAAAATGAAAATATAACTCCTGTATCTATGAATTACGACACTACATTAATATTTATTTATGCATTCCAAAACCTCAAAATATAAATAATGTTAAGAAATTGATTAAAGATATTAACTGCATACTTGTCCACGTAATTTACTTACAAGTCAAATAATATGCATTATTGTTTGAATAATATAAACGAGTGCCTCTAAGATTTGAATGCGATCGTACTTAAGATAAAACAACGTGAAAATACTATGCAATTGAATTAAATTTAGTCATAATTTTGCGCTTGTTAGACAATAACACTCGTATAAAAGATGGATATAATAACAATAATTTTACAATAAAAATTTTATTATAAAACTTGTAGTCTTACTTAGACTTTTTTTATTTATTGTTATTTGCTTATATATTAATATTTTACTAGCGACTCACGCTCGCTTTGCTTCGGATTCATCCCTAGATAAAAACAAATCTATCCCACGGGAATCGTACTTTTTTCCGAAATGATATATAGCCTATAGCCTTTCTCAGTTAACGGGCTATCTAATGCAAAAAGATTTTTTCAAATCAGATTAGTAGTTCCTTAGATTAGAACCAAACAAACAAAAGCTTTATAATTTTAGTATAATAGATTAATCAGTATATTACTTAATTACTTAAAAAGTTAGTTGGGTATAAATTCTAAGTAACATTATTACGAGTATAGATATTTCTATTAAAAATTACATACATAATTAATTATACTTGAATTACATATAGTAAGAATCAAATAAATCTTCGCCAATCTGAGCTAAATCATAACACAATGGCGTTATTGTTCATAGACGCCGCTTGCTAACTTGACAAGCAATGCGCTCTCTCCTGTCACACTGGGCACTTGTTCAATTATATACATTTCGATAGTTTATCTAATATGTAACCGAGGCGTGACTGATTTAATTGAATATTTTACAGCATCTCATTACAAAATAAGAACAACATCAAGCAGCGGCTGTGGCAATAAAGATCTCGGTGGGAGAGAACACGAAAACCCACTTAAGAGTTGCTTTGACAAAGCTACTTGAATAAGACTCGTGCGAAACGTACTCCTATTACTTCTGTCAACTTTATTCCTGGACATTATAATAGAGCTATTTTTATTAGCACGCGTACGTGAACGAATTCCTTTTAAACTTATCTTACAGTATTATAACGAGATACTTGTTTGTTTGTACATACATTGAAGGTGATTTTTAGAATTTTTACACTAATATTAAACTACACTGTCATAACTACAAATGCAGGACCACAAACAAGATATTACTTAAACATACCTTTAAAACTCAAGTTAATGGCTTTGTAATTTCTTATATTGATTTTTTTGAATGATGTATTAATATGGCACTTATGTATTAACGTGACAACAGATTTGGCTCAGTTTATAGTGACCCTGCTTGCTGTGCCGTGCTGTGTCGCGGGTTCAAGTCCCGCTAGGGGCATTCATTTGCGTGATGAGCATGAATGCTTGTACTCCAGTCATGGGTGTTTATATTTATAATATGTATGTATTTAAAGTCATATATGTGCAGTATATCAACTATCTGGTATCCATAACACAAGCCTCGTAACTTATCATGGAACTAGATGGTGCTGTGTGTTAATGTTCCAACATATTTATTTATTTACAAATTGTATTACGTCCACAAAATTCAATGAATCACAAAATCAGTACCTTATTATAACAGTAGCGTGACCAACTTAAATGTAAGTTAATAGACGTTGACATCGACAGAAAACCAATCAAGAGATATGCATACTAATAACTTAGAATATTTTTCGAAAGCATTACCAAATATGTCATGAATACAATCATAGTAGTAATTTGGATTAAACGTGATTGTACATGAACAAATTAATAGGTAGATTTATAGATATATGTATATATAGTATAGAATATTGCGAAGTTAGACTTAACTAATGGTGATAGAATATAACAGATTTCAAAAAAAATTGGCAAGGCATCCTGTAGATGGACTAAGGCTATCTTTGATTCGCGCCCCCGTTACCACCCGAGCAAAGTCGCGGGAAAATAATATATATATATTAAAATTCTACAAACTGTCTTAGATTTATCTTTTCAACAATTTATATATAAAATAAAAAATATATTACTGAATAATGCATATTACTCTGTTCAAGAGTTTTTTGTTGATGGAAATTTATGGAATTCAGATATAATGACACATATGCGCCCTAACTATAATATTATACTAACTAAAAAAAACTACCCAAGTATTTATTTAAAAGAGCGACTGTTGAGTTTCTCGCCGGCTCTACTCAGCAGGACTGCCTTCCAAACCGATGGTAGCTTTCAGACGAACTGACTACACTGACTCTAAATTAAATTTTCGATTTGAAAACGCTTGTATAAGTCTAATTGAACAAAGTTAACGTGATTTCATATCATTGCGAAATTAGACTTAACAAATGGTTTCCAGTTTGGCACAACATCATTAAAGAAAAGAGATATTAATGAGATGAGCGTTTATCTTGCAACTAGTCCCATGAAGAGATAACATTCAAAATTCATTAATAGCTTCAAGCTTGCAAATGCCGATGCAAAACTCGTCCCTATTACGATCTGTATACATATAACGATGCCAGCTTTTTGTTTTATTTATGAATATTACATTAATTTTAAGTACCTTTGCTCGATATTAGTAAAGAAACACTGAATGTGAGCTTTACAGTTTTCTTTTGAAAAAAATATATGATGATTCAATAGGAGTCAGATTACTTTGTTTATGGAATGTCTTATTCAGATGATTATTTTCTTTTTACTATACACAATAGGCACATAGTCTATACATATATTAAAATTCTAACTGAGACGAATCTGCACATTAAATAATTTTTGGAAAATCTTATTGCAATAGTCATTATTATCGATAGAGAGGCCGAATCTATAGTTTTTAGATTTTTTGTCAGTCTATCTAGGAACGCATCACAAGAAAACTACTGGACAGATTTGGATGGAATTTGGTATGATGATAGCTTGTTATCCGGGTCAACATATAGGACTTTTTACTACGAAAAAATATGTTATCTCTGAGAAATCTATACTAACCGTTAAAACTTAAGGGACGAACCCGAGCGGAGCGAGAGTGAGTCGCTAGTATCATAATAAATTTCTACCTTTGACACAAAAAATATGAAAGTAATCCATATATAATAAGTTTCAATTTAATTACACAACAACATATACATACGTGGGTTTCCAGACAAATTACAATTAATGTGATTCTCCTTTAGTATCTAATGGATCACACTGTCACAGGCTTTCTAGCGACATCTGCAATACGATGAAACACGCGATAAGTTCTCTGGGAATTTAATGCTTGTTCTACACATCGCAGCGACGCACCGTCGCTTAGAATATGCCAAGGAGTTCCTTAGAATTGATTATTGAGTATTAATTTAATATTTATTTTACTACACTTTACTCTTGAGTGACCAAAACCTTGCCTAAATTATATGAGAATCACATTATTACACTATCATAAAAAAAGCTAAAGTTTTTATGTGTGTAGGTATGTTTGTTACGTCTACACGCTGGCCTCCTAACCTAACACATGGGTTACTGTTATAAATAATAAAATTTACTAAAAGCTGTCGCTGCCTGTATATAGTATTATAAATACAAAAGACTAGAAGTCTTACTTTAATAATTTCAAAGCTAAAAAAACATTGACCATACAAAAATTTACTTTCATTTTATTATGTAGATGGACGTATTCTAAAATAGTTATTTAAGTATTTATGAAATATAAAGAGTATAAGCACAGACGGAGAGCAGAGAATGGAATATATGGAATATATAATGGAATATAATAATGTTACATAATTAAGCTGAAAAGTTTGTTCGTTTGTTTGAATGTGTTAATTTTTTAGCATTATCAATCAGATTTGAATGTGTTTTTATTTTTGATATGAAATCCTATACCTTTTAACAGGCTATCTAACATCTCGCTACCATTAACATATAATTTCAAGGCCCAACTTGTCTAAAAAATGCATTATTTTAACCGTTAAACCCCTATTAATTTCAATTAACTATATCATTAAGTTTTTTGTTGCTTTGAAATCAATAAAGTAGTTAATGAGTTGGCAAATAGGTAACCATAGGAAATATATGGGGATAGTTCCCCCATATGACAGCCCTTAAAAATATGCCGATCAATTAGTGGTGTCAACTACCCAATCATATTATCTAGCGTTCGCTCAGTGGTTAAAATTCTTTCATAAAGAAAACTACTTCGACATTTAACAAAATAATTGAAATATGTAATTATAAATTTTCCATAAAGAGTTTATTAGAATATAAAGAATATATAAGAGATTTGAAATAGAGGTTTTAAATGTAGTTTCTATTATTGTTACGGAAAGGCAATTAAGTCCTTATTTTTAAATAAGAGGATAACATTATTATATACCTATTATTTTTTTATTGATAACACTAAAATTCATCAATAGCTACTATACAAAAAAAAAGAAAATTGCATGACAAACAGATAAAAAGTACTAAACCGTTCAGTCTTTACCTATTTATATATACATAGATATACCTAAACGTTACAAAGCCACATGTAAACGCTAGTGTGAATTTATACACTCGCTCTATCTGTCTAGGAAACTATCTAAAGATATATCTTGACATTCAATGAGTTTTGTAACAGTAACTAGAATTACATATTTACTTAGTCCCGTTGGCTAACATGCATATTGCATAGGTAATAGTTATCAATTTGTATTTTGTGTAACTTTCCGATTAGAATGATGGAGAGTGATTTAACTTATTCTATTGTTTATTTACAGCTATATATCATTTTGTTGTATCTGTGTATTAAATAATTTAATATAATAATAAATATTAAATTATTTAATGATAGTTTAATCTGTACATCCATTCTTCTATATCTATACTTATTAATCTATATATTAATATGTGAAGCAAAAACTTTGTACCCCTTTTTACGTAAATTACGCGGACGGAGGAGTATGAAATTTCCAATACTTATAGTTTATATAGAGAAGGAGTGTAGAATGCTAATATTTTTTTAAATTATGTATAAAAAATACATTGAATCAATTAAAAAAACACTACGCACACTACCATGTATTTGACACACACACGCATATATACTCTTTTGTTTATTGTTAGTCTGTGGTCAAATTGAGAATAAATTAATATTGTAATATACGCAAGACAATAAATATATAACTTAATGAATGATAGTTGATTTTCAACCACGCGGCGATCACTAGTTATAATAAAAGTGTAACTGATCGCTGCCTGTACATGGAAGGTATTTGAGAAAAACTATGATTAGTGACCTTTATTAACGCAATAGAACCCAAAATAATGATTTTTATATTTTGTGTCTGCTTTACTGCGCGTTTGTGCGCGCTAATCTCAGAAACGGCTTAACCGATTTGGGTGCAATTTAAAATAAACGGATTTCAAAGAATCACCTAGGGACGAAGGGACGAACCCGAGCGAAATGAGGGTGAGTCGCTAGTATAGAATAAATATAATTTTGGTTCTCATTTTCCTGTAATTCTTTGCTTGCAAATTCATATTACTTAAGCTACCTAAAAACCTAAATGACTTCAATAAAGCAGAAGTTTCTAAATTTGAAACCAAATAAAAACTAATTTTAATATTCTAATTCTAATTTTTCAATGAATAACGCATGTCAAGCGTGATTTCTTTGAATTTCAAAAATATAAATCTCTATGGATGGAATAATTATTACTTTTAACTTAATTATTATATCATACTGTATTAAGATAAAACAATATATTATTCTAAGCTGGTTCCCAATTTTTCACATAGTCATATGATAGTGAAGTATTTATTGATATAGTGTTATTAAATAAGCTGCTTATTGGGACAGAACAACACAATCTCCTTCAATGCAACGCCCGGCCTTCAGACTTGCAAGTACACTTACTATGTAACAGGTTTCCGTTACCATTAAATCAGTCATATTTGTCTTTATTTTAAATAAGAAAAACCATCCTCAAACTTAGTTTTTGCTCGATAGTACAATATTTCCAGCGACACTGTATTTATGTTGTTAGAACCTTTAAATTGTTTCATGACTGACATGTCTATCGTTTTAAAACCCTTTTTTTTTTTATTTATTATGTTATGTTTTTTTTTTATTTATTCCATTTGTTTTTTTTTTTTTATTTATTAATGTAGATTAATAGAGACTTCTCCTCGCTCTGCCCTAGTTCGAGACGATTTTTTCGGACTTAATTGACAAATATTGTCAGACCGGTTAAATTATTTTACCTGCCTACATAATCGCCCTTTCTATTGGTAAAAACCATATGAAAATCCGCACAGTAGTTTCTGAGATAACTGGGTGGACTTCCGGAAGGCAAATCCGAAATTAAATCATCTTTTTAAATGGCAACGAACACAAAGGAAGGTTTTTACGGAAATAAATTAAATTAAAAATAGCTTATTCAATTTATGTGTTGCTCAACAACAACTTACGCTTCAGCTTTTTTAAAGCATTAAATATCTAATTTATAAAAAAAACATCCGACGCTCTTTAAAAGTTTGTGTGAATCGTTACATTAATAATACATAATATATTGTTAAATACACACGACACGTAGTAAAATTTACTCATTGATATTGTAACTATTAATTTTTGGAAAAAGTATTTCATCATTTCATGAGTATTATATAGAAAATATGTAATATTGAATAATAATGTATACCGTATACGTATAATGCAAATGCAAAGATTACGTTTTTGCCTGTGTTTGGGATTCACGGCTAAAGACTTCCGGAACCGATTTTAATGGAATTTAAAAAAGTAATAATTTGAAATAGAGTAGAGTGATAAGGTTCATATAAAAATGACAATTGGCATTTCTGTAACAAAATACATCCATAGAACCGAGGCGGATAACTAATGTGAAGTATTTATGAAATCTATACATATAATAAAACTGTAGAGGTCGAATGTCTGTACGTAGAAAAAAATGCTAAAAAACCGAGTCAGGGGGATGTAAGAAGAGAAATAGAACAAATCCAGATTTTTTTCATTTTCTTTGTTTCTCTGTCTGTTTGTACGGGCTAATCTCCGAAACTGTTAGACCGATTTAAATGAAATTTTGTTTGGTGGTACCTTATATCCCCGATCAACATCTTAGATACTTTTCATCCCGGAAAATTAAAGAGTTTCCGTGGGATATTTAAAAATCTATATTCAAATTCATATTCAAAATGTAGGGTTCCCGTGGAATAATTTGTTTTTGTTTGTCTAGAGGCGAACCCGAGCGAAGCGAGGGTGAGTCGCTAGTATGAAATAAATTACATTGTAGGAGAAACTTCATAAATAGCTAATCCGTAGGTTAAATATATTATGCAAGCTTAGAGAAGCCTCTTACAGAAAATAGAAATATAATTACAATTTGAATCGTATCCACCATTACAAGGAAATGAATCTAGGATATTTTAAATGTCAAACAAACATATTACAGACGAATGGTCGATGATAAGCTTTATTTATTATAGCTTCGAAAACGTCTTCAAATGTTAGAAATAGGCGATATAGAAAGATTGTCCCGCTGCGCTGTGTTCTTGTTGCTTTGAAAATTGCCTATCGAATATTGAACTATATGTACTGCTGTCACAAGCGTCTTTTGTCATCAATGTTTCATTATTTATTAGAAATTTCTCTTTACGAAAACTATTTGTTAAGTGAAAATGGCCGATGGTTAGAATTTAATCATCTCATATTTGTCGTTGGTAATATAAAAAATAATATTTATTTCTAGCTAAAAAAAATCTTCAATATTTCCTTTAAGGGAAAATATCGGACTTATACGAGTAGGTATGTACAATGTACATATAGGTACATGTCACAATTATAGTAATAAAACAAGTTTAAAACCGACCTAGCAAGAGAATCATCCTTCTCCTTTCCAATGCCTTAACAAATAGAAGAGAAATCAAACTTGGTAACCCACTTAAGTTTCACAGGAAAGAAAATGCTGGGATTATGCCCAATAAGTCAACTAGAAATTACTTGATCTTAGCAGCAAGGTGAGCCAGATGTCAGTAATGCCCGAGAAAGTTATGGCACGCACGTATTAATCGAGTTACATGGACAAGTTAAACACTTGTCTTGGTTTATCCTTAAATAAGATTAGCCGATAAATCATGCTTTTGTAGAGATAAATTGTCATGTCTAATGTATAATTGATGGGATGTGTATATATATATATATATATATATATATATATATATATATATATATATAATATTTTACTAGATGACCCAACAATATTTGTACTGTCCATATTACAATTTTGTTTGGAATCTTTCAGTTCACACAAACGTACCGAAAAAAGCACTCAGGTTTCCCGAGATATACCAATTTCTAAACGATTTGTTCATTATTATTTCCTTATTATGAACCTTATCGACTATTAAGAATGTTTAAAAAAAATAAGCGAAAATGATTTGATAATTGATTACTTGTAGTAAAGACGTTTTCAATTTTTTTTGCTGACAAGATAGAGGTTAGGTGAGAAGGTGATATGCTTCACAATATATTTACAACACACGCATTAGATATTATAAGAAACATTGACTGTACGTACGTATATATGTATATAAGTATGTATGCAAGTTGATGTAAACTTCATCAGGTAAAAAGTTTTACTATACATTTTATAAAAAAAAAAAATTAAATTCATTTTCATTCTTTAAAAAAGTTTTAAATTAAGCAATAATAAAAACATTGATTTAAATTATATATAAAATGTACACACACACACAAAATATGAAGGTTGAATATAATTAGTAAGAATTGTTAATTTCATTCAAATTAGAACTAAAAAACATGTTTAAACAACTAATTTTAGACTGTTCATTATTAATATAACTATTGTGTCCAATAAATTATTGTATTTCAAAAGTGTGCTATAATACGAATTTTATTCTATTACATATCTACGTAATTTACTATGCCTATTCGTACTGAAATTGCATTTTGACCTTTCTCTACCGCCACAGTTGTGACCGTTTGACCGAATCTTGAATGTAATTTAAGCTAAATCGAAATGTTAGTGTGAATAAAAATATTAACCTAAATTCCGATATAAATATATGTAGCGAAAAACGTGTTACCACATTTACCGTTGGATACGAAATTAATGTGTGATATTGAGTTACTGCATAATTATGGTGATAATATGTTTATAGTCTTTAGATTGACCAGTTCTTGAAAAGTAGTAGGTCGTAGATTCAATTTTGATGTCAAAGGTCAACAGTTTCTTATCCTCAGTCTACACTGCGAGAAAATTTCGTGATGATTATTTCGAGTTTTAATAATCAGCACCTGGGCGACCGAGCTTCGCTCGGAATTCTTTTTTATTATATGGTATTTTTTAGATAAAAAAGAAACTAAAAACTTGAATAAATACAAAAAAAACTTGTGATTGTCAATCTTACACCTTGGCCGCTTGACCATGATACTTATGATACTTATCGACCATATTTTGCGTGGAATAATGCGAAAGAAAACCGCATGAAAATTCGAAAACACGCGTTTTCCCAAACATAAGACTAATCTAGAACGATTTTTCGCCAGCGAAAACCCCCACATACCAAATTTCAGCGAAATCGTTAGAGACGTTTCCGAGATCGCCAATATAAATAAATAAATATAAAAGAATTGCTCGTTGAAAATATATTAGATTTTTGGTAATAGGTACTAATCAATGTTACGAAATAATGATTAATGTAGTAAATATTAGTTATATACATATGAATTTCTAATTTATTTATAAAAACAATAATAAAATTAACATAAACACACAATTATTTAAAGATTTATTAATCTTTTGATAAAAATGAATTTCTTTTAAAAGCTAAATAAAGACTTTATTATAAGCATTTCCTTATAACAGGAAATACTTTTTTTAATAGAAACTAATATACATATGTATCTTATTTAATATTACATAGTCTTACAAATGCTTTATTCGACATTCGTTCGTCAACTGGTTTAGAAGCTTCGGCTAATCATTTAGTATTCAAGTCGCGAGTCAAAGCTGCTAAAGGTAGACAGTCAACTATTCCACGAAGTCAACCTGCCCAAATACATTTTATTACCAATCTATGTATGATAAATTATACGTATACAAATTCTTGTTAGTGATTTAAATAGTAATTTTATTTATTTATTAATGGCCCTGTGTTGTTTTAGGCTGAAACTTAGTATTACTGAAATAAAAAGCTACTTTTCTTTTGACCAATGAAGCTTTTCGACGAAAATTGGTTTAATAGTATATAGGTAACAAATAAAAACATAGTTTATAGATAACAAACACACAATAGTACTATCATATATGTATATTGTCTCAGTATATAGTATACGTTTTATGTTCATCGGCATACATTAAATTTTTACAATATTTTAGACTAACGATTTGTCCTTACATGTGCTCCACGTTTTCAACAACTTTCTGAAGCATAATAATATTATCATACGAGGATATCGACGAGTAGATGTGGTGGGATAAAAAGTAACATATACTGGCCCATAAACAACTTAAATGTAAAAAATCACATAGATCATTGCTCATTTCATGAAACCAAAATAAAAAGAGAGCAGTAAAACAAGAGGTATCTATACAGATAAATAAAATTAAAGTGTGTGTTTGTAATGTCGAAATAAAAGATTTTTACCAAATGCATATTAAATTATATACGGTACTTATAAGAAAAACACATTTTTTAATTTTTGACTGTCTGTTTGTTCCGGTTAAGCTCCGAAACGGCTAGACTGATGTAGACAGGATTTTCACTGGCAGATAGGTGATATTATAAAGAGTAACTTAGGCTACTTTTATTTTAGAAAATATGGTTCCACTCAAAAAAATTAAAACATACCTATAATATTTTAAACATTAATGTTTAGTAAAGACGTCTAATAACCGTAAATCTATACACTTTTACTTTCCAAGGTTACGAAGATAGTAAACGTCAAAAGCTAGACTTATAGTATCCGTCAAGTTACCTATAGTAACTTACCTTTTTATACCCGCTTGCCAAGTAACGTGGTCAAGAAATGAGTAGGCAAAGCTTCCTAGGCATATTCTTTATATTATTTACTATCGGTTAGAACGGTGAAAAAAAAAAATTAATTAATTTAAAAATAGCCTGCTCAGGACTTCGATAGGCAAGCTATTTTAAGCGTATTTATCTATTGTTGAAACTTTATAAAAATATGTTTCATCTGCTTATGAGATTGGTGAAGGTCGTGATGTATCCGGCTCCTAGACCATAAAATCCTTGTCACAACACTGACACATGAAATTATAATTTAATAATAATCTATACATATTATAAAATTGTAACTAAGCCGAATCTGTACATTAAATATTTTTTGGAAAATCTTATTGAAATAGACATTATTATCGATGCAGATGCCGAATCTATAGTTTTTAGAATTTTTGTCTGTCTGTCTGTCTGTCTGTCTGTCTGTCTGTCTGTCTGTCTGTTACCGCATCACAGAAAAACCACTAGAGGGATTTTGATGAAATTTGGTATAGTGATAGCTGGATATCCGGGTCAACATATAGGATACTTTATACTGCGGGAAAATATCTCATCTCTGAGAAATCTATACTAAACGTTAAAACGTAAGTAGGGACGAACCCGAGCGGAGCGAGGGTGAGTCTCTAGTCTGATAATAATTATCAGTCAAATTTTTTACATTAGGTACTATCACAGACAATTCAGTTTAATTGTCTGTGGGTACTATATAATACACATAATATGTATGTAGTTGATTTTCCCAGATTTTTCATACGTAAGTTTAACTTTAATTGGTTTTATTATAATAATTGCGATAGTTTGTGAGTATGTTTGCATTTGGACGGATTTGATTAAATTACACAGAGAAACTATGACCTGGAGTAACATATAGATGAACTACCTATAAACGCACCTGAACGGAGCAAGGTTAAGTCACTAGCTTTAAACAAACATGTTCCCTGACGATACTGCATACAGAGAGTATAAAATAAAATTCTACATATTATAATAATTTTATAACACAGCCGTAAATCACTAAACATTCCTGAGCGTCTATGTAATTTGTAGGATCGCGTCTGACAGGATGTGAATGGGCGATAGGCAGCCGCAGTGTGTCTCACTTGTGCATGTCGACTACTAATGTTATTGTATACTAAACTTAGTACAACCTGTATCAAATAGTACATACCTATATGTATGTATAATGTATTAACTTTTATAGTAAAAAATGTGAATGATGATATTAAAATAATCTAAACTGCTATAGAGAGGAAAATTAAAAGAAATAATTTGATCGTCTCTTTGTAACGATATTTCAGTAGTACTTAATATTTAATAAGCTAATTAACATTAACTACGCGTTTATATTAGAGAGAACTGGATTTTAATACATACTTTTAATGAATTTCAAGACAAGATCTCAACTTCATATTTCAACATTTTGGACAATTTTGAAAAAACGATAAATCATCGCCTATTGTATATTATGTGTATGTAACTTCATTACATACATGAACAATTAAGTTAACAATAATTGGAAAAATCCATCCTTACAAGTGGAATATTTACATTTAATGTGATTGGTGACTGTTTTAAATTATGTTTTTAAAGAAAAGTAATATTTCAAAACGATTTTTGTCTTAATTAAAATATGTACATGTATATTTTCATAATAACTTGTTATTCCTTACAAGGCATGGTGTCGGGGCAACTCTGGGACTTTATAGCGACAGTATAACGACAGTTATAGTTATAAAAAGTACCTACTCAAAGTTCAGTGACTTCAGGGTGGCAAGAAACAAGTAATTAAATTGAAGCCTGGTTAAATAGCAGACTATTAAGTTTCATGAAGATATCTTTTTATTTGATCTTAATCTCATCTAGTTGTTGTAACTCAACATTTTTGTCCGTTCATAATTGTAAAATTATTCATTTGTATAATATATTTAACTAAATTTTGCCCGCAGCTCCGTTTATATAGTTTATTTATGTAAAATTGCACCGCTAGTCGCTACTAAGAGCCGTAGCATAATTTTAGCTTAGCCTAATACATTCCATTTATACAAACTTCATTAATAAATATGCCTTTTGGCAAAAAAAACTTTTTTAGTTTTTACTAAAAAACTTTTTATTTAATCAATTGAAAACCCAAAAAATCTTTAAGTTTATTAAATTAGTATAGATGAACTAAAATATTACTATACTAAAATAATAAATTTGTCTCTCACTTCCGCGTCACACTTCCGTAATATCTATTTTTCCAATGTATGGACTTACCTCAGTCACGCCTAAAGAAGTTTTACTTCCAGTTTTGCAAATACGTAGTAACGATTTAAGCAAATAATAATAAATAATAAATATGTTGGGACATTAACACACAGCACCATCTAGTTCCATGGTAAGCTACGAGCCTTGTGTTATGATTTATTTTTATACCAGATTGAATACAGTACAAATATATAACTTTAAATACATACGTATTATAAATATTAACACCCATGACTGGAGTACAGACATTCGTGTTCATCACAGAAATGAGTGCCCCCAGCAGGACTCGAACCCACGACCGCTGGCGCAGCAAGTAGGGTCATTACAAACTGAGCCAAACATGTCGTCAATGACCAAATAACATTCTTGTCTCATAAAACTCTTACATATAATTTTCCTATATATCAGTGCCACTCTTAACTGGCGCAGCAGCATTTCTGTATAGAAATAAACAGCTCAGACTGGGCTAGTATTAAAATAGAAATCAATGAACAATGGTAACAGGGAGTTGAATAGATATTGCGTATTCAGTTAACTGTACTGAAGGAAGCACAATTACGTTGTGGGTCCCGTTAAATGAATCGTGCGATACTAAACCCGTTATTAAACGCGGTTTCGCATTATAACATTTATAATTTAAATTTATATAGGACCGATTTTATATACTGAACACTATAATGTAATTTTATGCCATGTTTAAAATTTACAAAGTACTGTGCAGTCATGTTTTCGAATAAGGTTTTAAAGTTAGGAGTTACTAAAGCTGTAGTGTTTAATATATAATGATATTACATAATAATTGGTTTACATAATATTTATATCTAATTTACTGATATAAATATGTCAAACTAGATTATAGAAAACAGTCTAAGAGTTAGTCTAATCTAATTCACGTGAAATAAATTATAAGATAGCAGTATTCTTTAATTATTCCTTACAGTCTGACACAAATATAAGATTTGAACAAAATTTTACTATAATGCTTAGTGCTGTTTACTAAAGTTAGTGTGATAGCTAAGTTTTTTAGAAGCTATAGTTAAAGTTAATTTTTTTAGAAGCTATCTAACAGAATTATAAAAAATAACAAATAGAATGAAAATTCTGTGCTTTTTTCTCGAGTTGATTATTCATGCCAGTGATAAAATTTAGAAGTAATCACGTTTTATTTTTTCTATAATTCAGACAAGGTTATGGCGCACCTGTCGTGGTCACGAGCAATTTGAAATCATGAAAGTTAATTTATTACACTATAACTATTTCGTTTCACCAGTAATGGAATAAACGAAAATGAAACTTAAAAGTCTATATTTTTACTTTCTTAGATTTACGCGAATATTTGACATTGGAAATTGGGAGAGACCAGTCTTTCCCGTGACCATGATTGCTGTAAAGCATTCGAAACGTCGGGAACCAAAAACCTAAATAAATCCGCGGAAAAAATCCGAAAAGATAGTTTTATTTAAAACTCGTGACTCACCCTCGCTTCGCTCGGGTTCGTCCCTTGCATACTTCCCCATACAAACTTTCATCCCCATTCTCACCCCCCCCCCCAGGGGATTTCCGGGATAAAAACTATTTCACTCGCTCATTTTTCATATCAAGAGATTTAAAAAAAATCTTATTTTAGTAAAAAAAAATATTTTTTTAATTTTCTTCTATGCAAAACTTGTCCTAACAATAAGAAATACAAAAAAAAAAGAATTATTCAATTTGGTGCAGTCCATCGGAAGTTATGCGCGTACATACATTTCGGTTAATTATTTTTATTTATATAGGTGTTTTTATTTTTGTTACTCTTTCACGCTGAAACGGAAGGACGGATTTTGAGTATACAGACAGATTATGATCTGGAGTAACTAATAGGTGCAGCTTATATCTTAATATGTATAATTCCCGTGTCACGATGTTGGTCCGCGATGAACTCCGAAACTACGTATGTGATCTTAACATATTTTTTTTTAAATATGTGATATGTTCAAACTTAAAAGATAGGATAGATTTTATCCGGATTATTTCCTTTTTTTATTGGAAAATTAATGATTTTCACATCCGGAGAGAGAACTTGAGAAACCTGCTACCTTAACCCCTCGAGGACCGCTTACATGCCCGCGTGTACGATAGCAATTTAATTCTCGGAAATTCGGACGGACTTCTTAGAAATTATCCTGGAGAGATTAAGCTACAAATTCTACCCCAAGCTTAAGAAAAAAAATTTTATACGTGTGCCAAAGCAATGCGTGGCCGAGTCTGCTAGTAATATTATAAAATAAAAGACAATTAGGGACGCGCCCGACTGAAGTTAGCATGAGTTACTAGTATTTACATGATAATTATGTGTTGTGCTTAAAATGATCTGTATAAATAAGAGGGCACTCTGTAATACGAAAGAATCTTTAGAATCAATTCAGTATTTCCATAGATTCTACATGCAAAGAAAGAAATAACTCTTTTCTTAATATAGTAAATAAATTAAATGATATATTTATACTTTGTTGACAAAACACCTCATGCATATGCATATGCGTTTTTAACCGTCATGCTATTTAACTAGACATGGTTATTGGTTGTGTCTAAAGCTAATTACAGTGTAAAAGTTATTATCTTTTAAAACCTACTTAGCCATTACTAATTAATTATCATCTGTAAAAGGTTATTTTTTCTACCTTACTTGCGTTTACTATTCTAAAGCTGGCCATAGCAGTTGATAAATAAAACAGGTGCTTAAAAACTAAAATATTTTAGGTGTTTACATATTAGATGATTTTCAAAAAAATAATAATTTGGCTGTATTCCATATTCAGATTTCTTGAACACTTAAGTATTTGAAATTAAATTTAATTGTAGTCTATACATATAATAAAATTGTAACTGATCGCTGTCTGTACATGGAAGATATTTGAGAAAAATTATTATTGGGGATCTTTATTAACGCAAAAGAACCCAAAACAATGTTTTTTTTGTTTTTTTGACTGTTTGTCCGTTTGTCGGTTTGTCTGTGCGTATTGTGCGCGCTAATCTTAGAGACGGCTTAACCGATTTGGGTGCGGTTTTCACTAATGTATTGTGGTAAGTTTCACTTAATATTTGATATTTGTTTTATTTCTATCGGTTCCTAAATAAAAAAGTTATGTCAATTTAAAGAATCATCTAGGGTGGAACCCGAGCGAAGCAAGGGTGAGCCGCTAGTGTTTACTATAAAAATTATTCTAATTCAACTGAAGCATCAACTATGTAGAGCAAATCTTGAAATATTATGTTAATTATAACCACCTTATTGTCTTTACGATTTCTATTTGATTGTATCTCTTCAAGAGAGATTGTGACCATAATAATTACGCACTACGTTAAAATGTTAGGCTCAAGATATTACTATGAATCCAATAATTATTTATCAAGAAGTTTGTTCCGACATAGAAAGTGTATGCAAATCGCATGCTTCAATTAGCAGCAATGGTTCACAAGGAAATCGTTGAACCCACTTAATTTTCCACTTTCCTTCCGATGTAAATATTAATTCTTTGTGTGTTTATGGTTTTATATGGTTATTTTATAATTAAACATATAGTCACTAACAGTGACTCACTATTATTAGCCCCATAATGTATAGAGAAATAGAACCTAGTATAAATATACCTATCATGTCTTGCTGTCTCAAAATTCTTATGTATATACTAGCTGACCCGGCAAACGTTGTTTTGCCATATAAATAATTTTCTATTACTAAAATGGCTATTAAAAAATAAGGGTTGATCGTAGAAGGGTGAAAATTGAGGATTGTATGTATTTTTGTATGTTGTATCATAAAAAAATAGAAATTAAAAATTTTGTCTAAAAAATAAAAAATAAAAATTAGGGGTGGACTACCCCTAACATTTAGGGGGATGAAAAATAGATGTTGGCCGATTCTCATAGATACCGGATAAGCACAAAAAATTTCATCAAAATCGGTCAAGCCGTTTCGGAGGAGTATGGCAACGAAAACTGTGACACGAGAATTTTATATATTAGATAAATCTTTGAATATTAAAAAAAAATCAAAATCAGTGCATATTTAAAACTAAAAAAGTTGTTTAATCATTCTTTCAATTTACTTTACCTATAAAAATAAATTCAAACAAGATTTTTTTAATTAATCTGAAACATAAGTGAGATTCCCATTTTTTTTTTTTATATTTTGATATTGCATAGTGAAGTACTGTATCGCGCATTACTCGATAATGGATTGTTATTACTACAAGATTTTTTGGCAAATTATTAAACGTAGTATAAACTAAAGAGAACCAACGATCAAAAACTGTGATGTATGATTTTTTAAATTTATATAGAGCTACCCTTGACAAAGTATTATAATCTACTCATTACAAAAGTTATCATAAAATCGGTTTTATTACTGATAATGATATCTAGTGTAACTAAACAATACACCATGACAATTTTTCCATATTCTTCGAACAAAATATGTATGGAAACTAAGAGAGATATCAATATGCTTCCCGTGTAGCCTACACATTACATTCTCACATGTCAATGTAGCGATGATGCACTTGAGGTTGATCACCTTTATTGTGCACCCACCACGCATATGACGTCGCATAAGTAAAACGTCTACAATAACTGGCACAAAACAAATGTGTAAATTTCATACATCCGTGACTGTCTGATTTATAGCATTGAGACGAATAATTTCTTTTTTGAACTTATTCAATTCCACTGATATATTGTCTGCAAAATAGAAGGAACGATGATCGCAAAAGAATTTCATTTCTTGTTAAGCAAAATCATATGAATAGTAAATGCATTAAAGCAATTTTGTGATCCGCCTTCACTTGGCTGAAGCTCTTCACGGTTCACTCACACCTCGTGGGATGTAAATCAATAATTTTAAGTAATGTACCCGTACAAACCCGTGTGTCTCACCGGCCTATAAACTATCTGTACGCAAATCACGTCGGTCTTTTACATTATTAGTGCTTTAAATAGATAAATAAATATGTTGGGATAATAACACATAGCACCATCTAATTCCATGGTAAGCTAAGAGGCTTGAGTTATGGATACCAGATTGTTAATACACTACACATATTTAACTTTAAATACATACATATTATAAAGATAAACGCCGATGACTGGAATACAAACATTCGTGCTTATCACACAAATGAATGCCCCATCGGGACTCGAACCCGTGACTGCTGGCACAGCAAGTGCCACGCGCACTACAAACTGAGCCAAATGTGCCGTCGTATGTAAATGATTACCTTTTAACTTAAAAGGTACACTAATATCAATCACTTTAAAAGTAGTTCTTCTACGGTAAACGTTTTTTTTTAATCCATATACACGGTGGTCCCATTACCACGGTAATAATATAGCCTATTTATTAAAAAATAATTCTATCAATTATATGAAGCTGTTAACAAGATAGATGAATAAGATCAAGATATCGTTTAGTATACACTTAATATATACACCCAAATCGTGTATTCCTTCTTTATTGAAATTAAATAACAAAAACTACTATTCGCCCATGTGTTATTCTAGTAATATACATCAACTACACGAGCGAAGCCGCGGGCAACGCTAGATATGATAAATATCAGTAAAGAGATACATTTTAGTAAATTCCGTTAATTTTGTAGATTAAATTCGCTAATTATATAAATTTTACCATATCGTATTACATGGTAACCGTAGCGTGTAAACAACACGTCAACATGCAAGATATCGATGCATCGCATCACGAGCAATTTTCTGAAGAATGCCCGCACGCGCTGCTTCCTGACCACTAAGCTATTATTAACAAAGTGTTCATTAGAAATACTTTGCATATGCGTGCAATTTTATTTGGACCATAGTGTATGAGGAACAGGACACTTTATCGAGATGATTATCATTTTATAGAATGGAAAACAAAATCTATATATTTTTATTTTCATAATAATTTCATGAGACTTTATATAATGACACCATAAGACTATAATAAACCTATGGTATAATTAGCTACTGGTCTATCTGTATACTAAATTTCATCCAAATTCGTTTAGCCGTTTCGGCAAAAAGGAACGACTAACAAACACATACATACATACAAACTTTCGTATTTACGTTATAATAGAAGCGTGATCATAAACAATTACAGCGTAGAAGATAGATAAATTATCAGTCAAATTAAGAGAGGTTGCTATGATCCTTTTTATTGATAAACTAAGAATGAACTTTACATTCTATTATGTACAAAGCACGTCGATCGCCCTTCACCTTTTAACAGAAACAAAAATCTCAATATCGAAATACACAATTAATTTACTTTTAAATAAAACATGATACAATCTAAGTACATGTAATAAAAAGTTGTGACTGTGATTAGATGTAGTAAATAGGTATATTATAAAGGTTGAAATGAAAAAATGCACTTAAAGGGTTACTCTGTCTTGAAAATTTTCTTTATAACTTACTAATACTGCCCTTAATATTCTAAACTTTTACTTGTGACTTACATAATAACGGACATTATAGTATTTATATTTATATAAAAATATTAGCGATTATTTAATCTTTGCCGTAGAATAACAGAGAAAATTAAAACGTAAAAAATCTTAGAAATCAAGATAATAGTCTTAAATGAAAATCTACAATATTGCTTTCAATCACGATATTGTCAGAGATAAAGCTGTGAACAGAAATTAAGTTGACGATGTTACTATTTAATATTTTACAATAAATAAGCATTATAATACATGTAATTAACTATTATAATTAATGTATTGGAAAATTCCAACAACTTCGCATGTATTTTAATAGAAGAGTTGTTGTTTAGAAACTTTCATTTTTAACATCACTGTGCACTTTGTTTTATTAACGTTTTACTTGTTCATCTTTACATTTAACCACTACTGCATACGTCTTTTATTTGTTTTACAGAAACGAAATAAATACTTTTTTAAGGTAAAAACTCAGTCGTACAAAACTAATCCAGCATTTTAAACTTATAAGTTATATGTATGTACATAAATATACATATATGTGTACATATATAGACATAATACTACTTATGAGCAATTTTTCAAACCAATTTATTTTAATGTAATTCCATTATTGTCGTAATAATGATTATTTATCTATATTTATAAAACAAAGTCGTGTTAGTTACTCCATTTTTAACTCAAGAACGGCTGGACCAATTTTTGTGATATTAGATTTTTTGGATTTCTCTTAGTCCGGAATAGGATACTAAGTATTAAAACATCAGCAAAATAAAAAAATATATATGGCTAGCGCTGGCAAATATGTATTTTAAATATCTATGTAAAACGTACCTAGCGACGATCACGAGCGAAGCGAGGGTGAGCCGCTAGTTCATCTATAAATCTCAATTGTCAGGTTTTTTGTAATGTAATAATACGAAAATTACAATCCCTTTCAGTGATTTTTGTGTCGATTCTTTGTATAAATAGTGCATACCCTTCCTCCATACCATAAAAGCTTTTGTTCGTTTACTTATGAAAATCAAGCAGACAAACTAAGTTATTACCATACTTATAATATTAGTATGTAGTATAAATTTACTAGCTTTCTACGGTTTCCCTTGCTGAGAAATTTCTTAATAAATCTAAGTTCTAACTTATATTCTAGTAATAAACGCGCCTCAATCCATACGAAATGTAAATGATGTAAGTAAGTACTAGCCATGATTAAATCTTTCACTCAATGTATGATATGATAGCTGTATTTCCTGTAAATGTAGAAAATAACAAATTGAGTTGTTTTATATTATATCCGCTTCATTCCAATAATTTTACGGTATATGTTAATTTTATACGTATTTGGTATCATTTCCTTATTGAATTTTTTAACAAGGCCATTGTCGAATATTTTCACAGCATAATAGAAAGGTCAGCATCAATATAAAAAATATCATTGTAGGTCACAGTTCAGTGAGTGGTCATTTAAGTGGAGATTTCATGTAGTTTCGACCCAACTTCAAAAGAAAGAGGTAACGATATCTTCGTTATTTGAAAATCGATTTTTATAATTCTTTTGTCTCATATAAAAAATCCACCGCTACGGTAGTTACTTTGAAAGGATTTTGAAGTCGGTGTATTTTATTACTTAAATTATATTGTCAATAAACATGTTATCGTTCTTTTTGGCTTCACCTTTCACCAACTTATACAGGATTTTTAATGAGAGTCGTTAAGTAAGATTTAGATATTACGTTATTTTTGAATTTTGTTTCAATAATATTATTTTGTGATAGAAGGTTATTTCCCAAAAATAATCATTAAATCAAAGACAAGAGCAATTTAGTGGATGTTGCAATAAAGTATGGTCGCCCATTACCAGGATATTGTTGCATTTTCATCAAAATAACTTGAAATTATGAGTCCAGAGCCTCAATAAACCTAAAACGTTTACGTGTAAATAACGCAGATTGCAGATAATCACAAGGCCACGCTGAGAGGCCGTTTACAGCCTGAATACACTTGGAATAGTGATTGAGTTAAACAGCTAGGGTTGCTAGTCCATCAATGATATAGTATTAGCAAGAAAGTTTTTCTACTCCCTTTATGCTATCTGGCGAATCTAATCTATCTGAATGATTTTGAATTGAAAATTATATACTGTGTATTATAAGTGAGCACTTTTTTTTATAACAATAAAAACATACGTTTGCTAAAGCCTACTTTATAGAATTTTACCATTGTTTTTTTTTCTTGATTGTATATGAGTTCTGTCTTCACTATGATAAATTGACAGTGTATACCCAAAATTTCTTTTTTAAGAAAAATCACATAATGAATTTAAACTATTTCTAATTTTATATATTCCCTAAGAATGTAAGTTTATAAGTGGCAACTCCAACACGAGATATTATGTTCCCGGCGGGCGCGACAAGTCGTTGCTTCCTCATTGCTTCGCCAGTGGTTTCCATACAACTCGTTTGCAAAATTATATTATACAAAACATATATAGCATACCTACCTTATTTATTTTTACATATTTATATTTTATTTTTATTTTTTTAAATCTAAAAGCGTAGATTTAGTAAAATTGTCAATTGTTTTTTTTTTGTTTGAGAAGTAATAAAATTAAACACCTACCATTTGTTAAAATGTGGTATGTATTTTTGAAGTTATACTTTTTTTGGCACGTGTGGAATAAATTATGAGAGTAAAATTTTTACGATGCGCGCGCACACAGTCAAAAAGCGACATAATGAAGTTAGCTAAAAGCGACATAATGAAGATAGCTGCATTCCTTTTATAAACAGAGAGTTGTGACATACGGGATGAAATCTTTAGCTATTTTAATTCTGTTACGCCAAAGAAGTATAACTTCTTACGTGCATACGTAAGTACACACATACGGTTTTTTTTTTTCATATGAGTATATATTATGCGTGGTATGTTCTACATCAACCACTCGGTGGTGCCGTATGAATTTCAAGAATTTGTTCCTCTTCTTATGTTAAAATAATTATTTACAAAGTAATTTTGAAAAGTTTTCAGTTTGAGTTCACCAGAGAAATTCACTATTAAATACACAAATAGATAATTGTTTAAAAATCATGACGCCTTGAATCTTTACTTGAAAATCACTTAAAAAATTATTTTATCCGTAGCCTTATTTTTTTTTTTAATTTAAACTTGACTATTGACTTAGTATAGCCTTAAGAATAAAATAATTAAAATCAATTCACAATTTTCGAAGTTTACACGTAACATATGTACATACAAAAAATATCAAGTGTCAAAAATTTCACTGCCTCTTTCTGGATATTTGAATATCTAATTAAAATATTAGCATTTATTAACGCGTTACTTGTTACTTTATAATATTACTTTAGTACTACAAGTTCATATTATTTATATATGACAAAGGTAAATTCGTAGATATATGTCACTGCAATAACTTTATAGTTATAAATAATTAATAAATAATAAATAAATATGTTGGGACATTAGCACACAGCACCATCTAGTTCCATGGTAAGCTACGAGGTCTGTATTATGGATAACAGATAGTTGATACACTATATATATATAACTTTAAATACATACATATTATAAATATAAACACCCAACAATCAACAGCAGTTGGATTATTATCAATAACTTAGGTACATGTAGATTTGCTAGATCTTCATAGGTACTAGCGTAATAGCTTAAAAGGTACTTCACGACCAGAAAATCAAAAATAGAGTTATCTTCTTAATTAAACTACTTTAAGTGAATAAATCAAATTGCTATTATAAAATAGCTTAAGCCAATGGCTTTACCGGTGAATGTTTTTCTTGACTGCCAAAACAGAAAGCTCAAGTTGTTTTGAATTTACTCGACCAATTGTAATGAAACCTCGCTAAGCTTATAATTCAATTTCTCTGTGCAACAAAAAGCTCCGAATAACCGACCAGCTTTTCTCGACTGATCGGCCAATAGATAGAAAAACAAGACGTGTAAGCTATTTTTTTACTGCATTCCATATACTTCTCAATATTCTGAATACGACTTTGATCCTGATCTTTGTTATAACTAAAAATATAGAAAAATAAATTATGAAGTGAGAGTTAATAAATAATTATATTTTATAAATATTAATTAAATTGAATGAACAGTAGTTGCAACGTTTATTAATTAACAAGGAAAAAGCACTCAAAGACATATTTAAAAAAAAAAAGTTACGTCCCTCAATATAATATTCATTCACATATAATATTTAATTGACCATTTATCGAGATACGATCTGATATTTGCGCGACGTATTTAATTAATTACACCCAAACTCTGTACAAAAGCAATGAACTTTAGTAATTATAAACATTCCTACTTCCTACACTTAATTTAAACTAACATAAATATTCATGAATCAATGTAATCGTTTCTTAATTTTTATAGATTATTTGAATAATTAAATTTCTTCACAGTATCTCTTTGAAAAGTCTTTAGTATGCCTCAGTTCTACTCGTGTGGTATGTCGACAAATATAACCTACTAGCGACTCACCCTCGCTTCGCTTCGGGTTCGTCCCTAGAAAAAATAAATCTATTCCACGAGAACTATACATTTTTCCTATATATAGCCTATAGACTTCCTCAGTTAACGGGCTACCTAATGCAAAAAGAATTTTTCAAATCAGATTAGTAGTTCCTGAGATTAGCGCGTTCAACAAAACAAACAAACAAATTCTTCAGCTTTGTAATATTAGTATAGATGTTACTCAAGAACAGTATAGTTTTTATATAGAGTATAGTTTAAGTATAGAAAGTATAATAAGAAACTATTAGATAAGTACTTCTTTATGTAAATTTATTAGTATTCCATAATGTAAAGCCATCCACATTTACAATTTATGATCTGTGTATTGCCAATAAAGAAAACTCTGAATTCATATAAAAATCCGGAAAGGGCAGAACTTTTACCCGGAAGCTAATATATTCATAAACCTATACTCGTAAATTACAAAAAAAAAGTATCAATTGAAAGATAAAATAATTGAATACATATCGTACATACAAAGGTAAAACATTTATTATCTATACATATTATAAAATTCTAACTAAGCCGAATCTGTACATTAAATATTTTTTGGAAAATCTTATTGAAATAGACATTATTATCGATGCAGAGGCCGAATCTATAGTTTTTAGAATTTTTGTCTGTCTGTCTGTCTGTCTGTCTGTCTGTCTGTCTGTCTGTCTGTCTGTTACCGCATCACAGAAAAACCACTGGAGGGATTTTGATGAAATTTGGTATGATGATAGCTGGTTATCCGGGTCAACATATAGGATACTTTTTACCGCGAGAAAATATCTCATTTCTGAAAAAAATACAAAAACTGGTAGGAACAAAACCACGACGATACTATTTGTAAACAGTTTAGCAAGGTAACTTACAAAATATAGTAAGAACTATAAAAATTGCTCTTCTTGAAAATCAAATTATCAAAAGCGCTATTTTATCCATTAAAATAGTTATTTTAATTAATATTTATTTATGTGTTATTTAGATATTCGACAATAGATGTCGCCATGTGTTTTTAAAATACATAGTTTTAATCCCAAAAAAATTAATGTACAGATATGAACTTTTTTCGATTTTATTAGAATTACTACTAAATCACCCGCGGCTCCGCCCGTGTTTAAATTATCAGTAAAGCAAACTTTTTCGCTTCATAAATTAGTAACTATACATACAATAAAATTGTAACTAAGCCGAACCCCTAAATTCAATATTTTTTCGGAAAATCTTAGTGAAATATTCATTATTAGCGATATAGAGCCCGAATCTATAGTTTTTAGAATTTTTTCTGTCTGTCTGTATGTGACCGCATCACAGAAAAATCACTAGAGGGATTTTTATGAAATTTGGTATGGTAATAGCAGGTTATCCGGGTCAACATATAGGATTCTTTTTACCGCAGGAAAATATCTCATTTCTGAGAAAAAATACAAAAACTGGTTAAAGTAAAAGCACGATGGTGCTATTAATATTTTAGGAAGGTAACTTACTTATATATTATGTTAAAACTATTAAAAAAAAACTTATCTTAAAAGAAATATTAACAGCGCTATTTTATTCATTAAAATAGTTATTTTGATGAAAATTTATTTATGTGTTATTTAGCTATTTGACAATAGATGTCGCCATGTGTTTTTAAAATACGTAGTTTTATCCAAAAAAAAAATGTACAGATATAACCTTTCTATGACTTTACTATAATTACTACTAAATTACCCGCGGCCCTGCCCGTGCTTAAATTTTTAATAAAACAAACTTTTTGGCTTTATAAATTAGTAACATATTAGTAATATTTTGTTGGCAGAAACAATTTTCAAATGAGAATATTTGTACATTTTTATTGTTTAGTAAATAATGTTAATGTTTTTTAATCTTTTAATGTAAAAATTGGGCAAATGTAAATCCAACTCGCGCATTTTAGGTTTCGTATAGCAAAATGCTATGTTGTTTTTCTTACTTACATGTTTTGTATGGTTAACACTAAAATAAATACAAATAATATTTACGTTTCCACAATACCTACTCATTTTTTGCACTGTAAAAATAAGTTCAATTTATATTATTTTATAACATTTTATGGAAAACAAGTTTATGGCTGTTAAACTGCCAAAGCGGTAACTAAAAATATTTCATATCTCAAAAACTATGAAAAAGTATTTTAGGAACTGTATACCTCAACTTTTTCACTTTTTCTTGACACCTTTTCTTGGAAGGTAAAGGCTTAAAGGACACAATAAAATGCTTACGACTTTAATCATATTAGCAGAGCCATATGAAATAAAAAAATGTATTCGCTTAGAATTATTTACTTATTACACTTTCTTTTGAAAATCGTTTTGGAAAATATTACTAACTAGCGCTAATTAAGAAAAGTTATCATTATGTAATTTAAATAATCAGCTATATATTAAATTAATCTATAGCTGTCTATTAAATGATTAAAATTAATTCCGTAGTTTGAGAGTTTATCGTGAAAAACTAAAAAAACAAACAAAACAGAAGTATAGACATACATAAATGTTATTGCTAAAACAAAAAGTGCAATTTAACGGAGGAACCTTTGTGGCATTGTCAATCTCTGCCATTATTTACCAATCATGCGGTGCGCAATGAAAGTAATGTATAATGTAAGAGTATATTAATGTGTAAAACCTACGAATTTGGTTTTTGATCATCTGAACGCGGGCGGAGCCGCGGGAAATGCTAGTCACTCATAAATATTTCTATTAAAATATGCAAAATCTTAATAATAACTATAATTTAAATTGCCAATGTATACGATAACTGAGTTACATTCGCTTATGCAATAAACTTTCACTAGCAATCATCAGTTTGTTCACATTTCAATTAACAAACCGAAATATTAGAAACAAGAAACAACGGGTCTTTCTATTAGAAAATTTAGGCTGCTATGTAATCTCCGTCCTAGTTTAAAAGCCTATATTTAGTTACTATTGGATAATGAACGATTTAAACTGACAATAATAAGTTTCAATAATATATTTATTTTTTAACTTAAAAGGTACACCAACTTCAAGACATTGTATTAAGTAATTATTTAGTCCTTAGGGATGCCATTTTTTGTGTTTATGTTGAGAGCATTGAGGTGCTATAACTATCAAAAATAATAATAAAGATCTGTTCATAACATACATAGTACATACATAATATATTAAATGCCTAAAACACTTTCATAATATTTTTTAAGATGAATTCGTTAACTCAGGAAAAGGATATATGCTATTTTTTTAATAGTCTAAAAAATGAACGTACGTGTAGAGAAAAGATAGAAGAATTAGATTCATAAATAGATGATGATAATGAAATTAAATAAGAAAAATCATTCAGAAAGTGTAATTAAAAAAAACACCCGAACGAAGTCGAGGAATTCTCGACAGTAAATATTTATACATTTATCTAACATTGTAACAAAAAAAACTTTTTCAATACTTACTAAACACTTTTGAACAAAATATCCGCCTTACTTTGAACTTTATTAATAGTTACATCAAACTATTCAGTGTAGTTGTTGCATAATAAGATAAATGATAACGAATCTCACATAGCATTGCGCACGCCCTCGACACCTACGCCAATAACAAATACTTTCACACCTAATATTAAATCATAGCATATACAAAGTACGAGTACCTCCTAAATAACTTTTTAAGTAGGCGTGAGGCAGGTGAAATGACATGCACAAGTTACTCTAACAAATGACAAAGTATTGTTTTATTATTTTGAAAGTAACTTTTCAATGTATAACTAAAATTTTAATGGATACTGATTAAAAAGATCAACTTAATATTAAATATTCCTGACACATTTATTTCTTATTTTTAAAGTCCAGAATTTCCATATAATCTGCATAACCTGAATACTATTGACTAAAAAAACGCGAAAATTTATGTGTATGCATGTTTGTGTGCTTGTGTACGGCTGGACGGATTTGGATAAAATTTAATGTACGGATAAACTATAACGTGGAGTAAGCCATAGGTACCTAGTGACTCACCCGAGTACCTTCATATAATTTTCATTGATATTATTTTAGTTGTAGTAATCATAACAAATTATTTATTTAATCTATATATAAATTTGAAGATCACACAAGAAGGTTTTTCTCTATAGAAAACATTTTTCCAACTATTTAAAATATTACCTACAGTTTTTCCTATCGATGTACATACTTAATCTACTATTGCAACATGGATTAACCTCTTGAATTTTATGAACAAATGATAAGAAACATATTTTTTTGTATACATTAACATGCATGCAATTTGTTTTACTACAAAATAAATAAATCATTTCATTTATATTATATAATAAAAGTTTTGTAAAACAAAACTATACATACTTTTATAGTCATATAGTTTTGTTGTTTTCGACACTTGTCATTCTTTTTTGGGATAAATAAATAAAATAAAATTAAAAAAAAAGATGTAATCTTCAATTCATGATACGCGTGAGAGGCAATCACGCGCAAGTTGTATCGCCATCAATAAGCTGGAGGGAGTGGAGGGCGATACATCAGCTGATATGATCTAGCCCACTGTCACTCGTAACTAAACTGTGCAATTACGCGATAAATTACACATACTTGTAGAGCACCGCCCTTGCTGATAGAGATCTTATACATTTTAATGTCGAAAACTTTCATGTAGAGACAATTTATAATATACATATGTAAATGCTAATTCACACTAATACTAGCCCTTTACTAAGGAAAATGATTTTCTTTTTATTTACCGTTATGTATATGTATATACATTTAATTTTATCAACACATTTTAGTTGAAAAAAAGCTAAAATAAACCCGAGTACATACAATTTTGTCTTGTCAACACAACTTTGTCTTGTAAAAGGTTTGATTGTTGTGGATTGAAACTAAATAAATAAACATTATTAAATCTATTCATTTTAACACTATATAACTATAACTGCAAATACTCGTAGTATAAGATTTCAATATTGTAGTAGGCTCATTGAACTTTTAAGTTATTAATAGATTTTAAAAGTTTAAAACGTTAAGAACGTTGCATTAGTCTATAAATTTTTACAATGACATTGTATAAAAGATATTTATTATAAAGTTGTCTTATGCTTTACATAACAGCGATTAGACAGACCGCCTTTCTCTGGTCATTGACCACGGTCATTCAAGGCCAAGCAAATTAATGCATCAACGTTTATTTCATGGCGGTTTTGCCCATGTTCTTTATTTAAATAAAATAACATATTTTTATAATTAAAACTATGAATATTAGACTTAAAATAAAACTTTCATTTGTATTACATATATATTTTTTTAATTATCAAAGCTTAATTGAATATTTTATATAAAAAGGCATACCGTTTATGAATAATAACTAAATAAAATATACCTATATGCGTATTTCTGTATTCTTCTCTAAAGAAATCGATAGTTTATAGATATCTTTGTCTTCAGGTGACTTCGAATGCAGTGAGGTGTTAAAAACTGACAATGAGAATTTTGCTGGTGCGTTGCGTAACGCAATAGTCACGCTACATCATCGGTCAGTAGTAATACGTGGTATTTTCTATTTGACAAGAGTTTAGATAAAGCTGGGTGAAAGGTGAGCTTGCGTGCTGACTGCTCTGTCACGAATTGTAGAAATGGCATAAACAATAGATACTGTTAAATATAATATATAATATAATTATTTATAATATGTATGTATTTAAAGTTATATATGTGTAGTGTATCAACTATCTGGTACCTATAACATAGGCCTCGTAGCTTACCATGGAACTAAATGGTGCTGTGTGTTAATGTCCCAACATATTTATTTATTTATATATTATAGTGTATGTTTGTTGGGTATTCTCCTTTTACACAGCACAAAGCAGGTATTTTAATTTTCTCTTGTTGCCTTGATGTTTTAGAATTTAGAACAAACAGTGACATACATTTTATTCTAGTCCATTCGCATCATTTACTTAATTCAATTACATAATTCTTCAAACGAAAGCATCTAGGTCATTTAATTTTTAAATATTATGATGATTAAATAATACAATTTAATAATTTACAGAGCGTAAAATGTTCAAATGTACAAAGTCTCCATGTTGCAAATTTTGCCGTATCTGTATACGACTAACAGCATTTCTATAGTAGTTTCACATTCTATGTTCCGATTACAAGTTTTGCTTCAACAGTTGTCATGCCTTTCGTTGGACACGCAACTGATAAATGTTTGGCGTCGCGTCGGTTGGGTGCCCGTTTCGGCACTACTTATTCTATTACGGATTTCATAATTTATGCAATCCTATGTCATAAATTATTTGAACTAGAACGATAGACCTCACGCACAAACACGCAAATGATGATCGATTGAAAGAATGTACGTATTTAAGAAATAATTAACTATTAATGTTTTTCATTAAAACTAATAACTTATGTACACATTTTGTTTTAATATATTCAAGATTGACATACATACATACATTTTTATAAAGTAATATCCTAGTATAAAAATGTAGGTATTATATATTTTTATGCAAAGGTTTCTTGCTTAATATTTTAAGTATTACTCTATTATTGCCAAATTAATTATTATATCAGATTCGAAGCAGTGCGTAATATGAAAATGAGTTAAAAGTGTTAAAAACGAACTCTTTAACGAAAAACCTATTGTGCAAATACGTGTCAATTTCAACTATAAAGTACCTGGGCGACTGAGCTTCGCTCGGAGTTCTTTTTTGTTATATCGTATCTTTTAGATTAAAAAAAATAAAACTTGAATAAATACAAAAAAAAAACTTTGTATCCGATCGATAGATCGACCTGTGATTGTTAATCTTACACCTTAGTAGCTTGACCACGATGCCTATGCCTGAGTGTACGAAATTATCGACCATATTCTGTGTGGAATAATGTGAAAGAAAACCGCATGAAAACTCGAAAACACGCATTTTCCCAGACATTAGACTAACCTAGATCAATTTTTCGCCCCCGAAAACCCCTACATACCAAATTTCAGCGAAATTATTAGAGCCGTTTCCGAGATCGCCGGTATAAATAAATAAATATATAATTATACAAGAATTGCTCGTTTAAATATATTAGATAAGTAAAGATGGGGATTTTTTTTCAAGAAACACATTTGTGAAATTCAAAATGGTTGATTACTTACATTTTACAAGTAAATAACTTCGAAGTATTGGTATTAATATTTAAAATACCTATTATTTACACGTAACAATGATTATTTATTAAATTAATGACTAATTATCAGCTATAAATAAACTAAACCAGATTTCTCTTTATATAAAATGTATATAACAGTATATTTTTTTTACTATTAATGAAAGGAAGTTCTGCTTACGAAATTAAAATGGAGAAATCTGGTCCTCCACACGAGCAACAATTGTAATAACTGTTTTTAATAAGCTCTTAATACCCAAATCATATAATTAAGTTTGAATTTCATGTAAATATCCTTTCGTAATTAAATCCATAATAATATATACATACAAAAATGCGAAAATGTGTTTGTTTGTTTGTTATTTTTTTTTTAGTTGTTCAGGCGTTTGCCATACAACAACGTTTTGATGTATTTTTTGTATAGAGATAATTTAAGGCTGTGGTACCAGCCAACGGCCTTGAGGATCTGGGCGGAGCTTGTCATTTTCCCCGCGTGACTCGCGTTCTCCCCGCTACATTTTTACGCACGCATTTTATTTATTATCAGGCCGCTAGACCACAGAATAAATAATAGTCTACGCTAGATGCACTCTGTAGATACTTCTTAGGTAGGTACGTCGGCGGCCGGCAAGTGGCTTACCTACTTACTATTGTTTTTATTTAGTCTATACTATAATAAAGCAGTAACTTAGCGAAATCTGTACATTAAATATTTTTTTAAAACAATGAATGTAACGTATTATGTATACGATATAGACCCCAAAACAATAGTTATTAAAATTTTTGTCTGTTTGTCTGTTTGTCTGTACGCGTTTCACGCAAAAAGTAATGAACCGATTTCAACGAAATTTTGTGAACTGATAACTTATTACTCGGATCAACATTTAGGATAACTTTTACTTTTGGAAAATCTTTGTTTCCCGCGGGAAATCGCAATAACTGGTTTTATCGAGTCCTCCTTAGGAACCCTCCGCTGGCTAAACCTAAAGACATACATCAAAACAATGTACTAAAAAATTGTAGATCTTGAAAAGGCCAACAGAAATATCTACAACAGTATATGTCTATCTCTCAAGGTACACTCGCAATACCTATTCTTATCTATACTTATAGCAAAACTAACTTAGTTAAATCGATGTGCGCGTTTCACGCAAAAAGTACTGAACCGATTTCAATTAAATTTTGTATAGTGATAGCTTATCACTCGAGTCAACATTTAGGATACCTTTTACTACAGGCACATTTTTCGTTCCCGCGGGAAAACCCAATGACTGGTTCTATCGAGTCGTCCTTAGAAGTTTATATGGCCAACGCTGGCTGAACCTTAAGAGATACATCAAAACAATGTACTAGAAAATTGTAGGTCTTAAAAAACTATACAGGGAAGTTCGCAATATTATATGTCTATCACCTAAGGTACACTCGCAATTACTATTTTTATTCACTACTCGCGACTCACAGGCTGACCTATCAACGTTTAGCTCAGTTCAGCAGTGAAACGTAACTAGGGACGAACCCGAGCGAAGCGAGGGTGAGTCGCTAGTTTAAAATAATTACGCCATTGTATAAAAACTTAAAAAAAACTTTAAAAAAAAAAATAAAAACCGACTTCCAGGCACAGAAAAGTAAAAAATAACTAAACGGGGGTTTTCATTTAGAATAGATACCTAATCAGATATTTTCGAAGTCGGTGTGCTTTGATTTGTATTGGCTGGCACCGACTTCGAAAATATCTGATTAGGTATCTATTCTAAATGAAAACCCCCGTTTAGTTATTTTTTACTTTTCTGTGCCTGGAAGTCGGTTTTTATTTTTTTTTAAGTTTTTATTTTTCCATTTTTGGTGTAGACGTAATAAGCAGGTAATATGTAAGAAGAAAGATTTTTAAAAATATATTCGATTAAGCCATTTATTCAGACCCCTAATGACACTCACAACCCACCTAGGTGTAAAGTTCTCATCCATACAAATTAATCAAGCCCAAACACCAGGTAATTGCTGTAAATCGTTGAGGAGTTTCCTCGACTGTCTTTCGGTTCCATCATCAGATCGACTACAGACCTTCATTAAATAGTAGTGCTTTAAAATACTTAATGAAAAAAAAATAACAAGCGCACTAGTCGCCACTATGATTTTCGAAGGTTTCCCTCGATTTCTCTAAGATGCCATCATCAGATCCTGAATTTTTTATTATGGTACCACCCTTGAGATATCTCCTTTCAAACAAAAAAAGAATCATTAAAATCGGTTCATGAACGACGAAGCAATCCGCGAACATACATAAAATTACACCCACGTAAACAAAAATTTTTATATATTTTTTTTCATAAAATGAAAACTACTGGGCCAAACTATGTTAAATTTTTATGGGACCACATGGCAACTATTCCGCATCAAACAAAAGAAGAATCACGTAAATCGGATCATAAATCTTAGAGTAATCGATGTACATACATAAAAAAAAAACCAATCGAATTGATAACCTCCTCCTTTTGGAAGTCGGTTAAAAAAAGAAATAGGAACATAGGTCTGTCGTCCAGTATTGCATGAGCGGCACTGAGTTGGATGGGCGGGGACGGCGCCGACGCGTCCGTCGCACCGCGCAGGGACCCCTCAGTTGCTTGGAAGTAAAAGCCGTAAGCGCCAAAACTATTTCTTTAAACTTAGAAAGTAATATTAAAGTAATATTTATTTATATCTTGGTGCAATGAAAGCACTGACTTTGAAATATTTTTCAATGTAAGTTTCTAGTTAATAAGTTATATATGGCCAAAGAAGAAGGCAAAAATAAGACAAAATAAAGGTGTTTTATATATTTCTTTTCGTATAAGAAAACTTAAATAATTAAATTTCTACTTTGGAACGTTTGTTCAAACTGAAATGAAAAATCACGTAAAAAAGTATGAGAGTTCTAGCATTTATATTTGAAAGGCAGTATGATCTCAAAGATCCCGAAAAAGTTGTTTTTTTCGAGAGTGCAGCCTTAAAGACGACAATGTCACATAGGCTACTATTTGGCCTTTGAGTTATTTCGGTACTCGAAGTGGTCCCCTGCGATATTAGAATATTGCAAAAAGTCTAGGCACAAAGCGTGTAGTGACATGATAGATGAATATTTTTAATTTTTCCTATTATAAATAATATCTATACTTATATATAAAGCTGAAAAAATTGTATTTTTCTTTGTTTAAATCACAAATCTCTAGAATTACCGGTCCGAATTGAAAAAATCTTTTTACGTTTTATATCCTTTTTATTGAGTCAGGTTACGTAATATTATGGAACGACCTTTAGGGGCAAATTGTATATAAAAAAGACAAGCAACAGTGATAAAATGCAACAATAAATTTAAATATTTTTAAATAACCTCCTCTATATTTATGACCATATATGGAACATTGTCTCAAACCAACATCAGGAACAATGACTCATGTGACATTTTATCCAAAAATAGTATTGAAATGTTACCAACCGTTTATAATTTTTTGCGAATGCTACATCCGAGCCAGTTTTGTTTAAATAATTTGCAACCAGACTCTCTTGATCCTTCAACTTCTATATGCATTCATAAAAGCCTTACAAACTAACAACTTTTGACTACATAAGATTAGAATAATAATTTCTTTTCAACAATAATCTGCTTTTTTTAATATTAGAAAAACGATTATAACATATTTATTTTTAATTTTACTTTAAATATTTTCACTTTTTATTAAACAACTAATAACCTAAAACTATTTTTAAAATGTCAAGTATTATTTTAGACCTAATGATAAATGCAATAGCTAAAATTAAGATTGAAACACAATAAATTCTAAGCTTTCCATGTTATGCTATTCTGGATAGTACATTTTTCGCATGCGCTTTTTGGCTAGAGTGTATGATAAACTGGTTGTGAAGTTCATCTTACGATGGTGGCTTCCCTGTTCCAGCCGGTCAGACCTGCTTTTGGATTCCAGAATACGACGGAGCTTGAAACTGAAGAACTTATCGAGCTAATTAAAAAGCTATCATTACAAGCTTAATAACATTATCTATACCGAGAGTGCATTACTCTCTAAATATACATTTACGAATAATTAATTCAAATTAAAAAAAAGTTAGTAAATCTATTAAGTGTCTATTATGAAAAATCCCAAATGGGATACCATATTATCATGAATATTATAAGTTGCCATTTTTCATAAAAAAAGTTAAACTTCCTACCACTATAGATGCCATTTAAAATTTATTTACCCATGACTAACAGTTAATATAACCCTATATTCCGTATAAAATATTCTTGTCATATTCTTTATACATATCACTATTGAATTTAATACTAATACCCTGTATCACATTATATTTTAAATTTCTATACCTAATTCACTTACCTACGAAATTCCTTCTTTTAAAATGGAGATATTTAAAAATCACACAAAACAAAAATCCACTAAATAATCACCAAACACAAATTGCATACTGCATGCATTTACTTATTTGACCAAACTTTTTACTTTCCAGTTAAGCTCAATCACTAGAGGTCGACGATGGACGCGCGCTCTGTGCAACGTCTCGACGATAACTGGAAATAAGGCTCTACTATCTTCTGTAAACTAGTGTGATAACGGAATTAAATATATCTTTATTTTGTAAATATTTCAATTTATATATCAGTTAGACATTTGAATAAAAATAAGCTTTAGTTCTAAAAGCTTCAAACCTAAGCTTCCCATAACTGACATTTCTTATAAAACGCTATGAATTAAAATACTCTACAAGAACGAAAAGCAAGTTTCAACAACTTGAAACATGTGTAAAAATAGACACAATCGACAAAAAATAAAAATAACTATATTTTATACGAATTTGCTTTTATTGATCACTTTATAAGGCCCGAAGTACGATTGATATAATCATAGAGAAAAGTGAATGGTTTATAATAAAAGATGCGCAAGCGCACTTGAACATTTTATCGGAACTCAAGCCCGGCGGTGAATTAAATAAAGTGCTTTTCTAAATATAACCATTATCTCGACAGACCATTGGCAGGTTTCTACGCTGCCTTTTTCCAGTATTTAACTTTTTCTTTTATTTTCCAACAACGGTTTTATAATTAAGGCAGAGGATTATTTTTATAAGAGCTTTTACTAAGAAACGCATGCATTGTGCCTTTATCATGATATTGTAAACAAGCAGATTACAAGATTCCCTTAGATTAGGTTAATTATCAAACTTGCTTGCTAGCACCAGTTGATGTATAACCGAAAATAAAACATTCTATTCCTACCAATTTTATTAGAATGAAAAATCAAAAAACTAACAGTAATTAAAAATTAGTATAATATTACTCCTACAAACAATATTATAGGTAATAACAATATTATTACATGTTCTTAGAAAGTTTCTATCATTTAAATGAGTGTGTGATGTAAAAAAAAGCTTTATAATTAATCGATACATATTGTATTCCGAAAACATCTTTATTAAAAAAAATGAAATTAGATTTAAGACGTTATAAAAATCATTTGGTTTGTTTTTACCTACGTATAACTGTTTTTTTTGGCAATAGTTTATAGAACCAGCGCTTATTTAATTATTTTTACTTGATCAATCCGAAAAACATAGTTAAAATATATACATATCAGTCTAATATATCAAATTAACCAAATTAGGCTACCCTAAATTATGCAACCAAACAAAGAGGCATCATGTGTAATGTTTGTGGGCTAAATCAAAGTGTCTGAGTGAACAAAATAACAGTAAGTAACTAACAATTAGTAAAAACAGAAGCTAAAATAAAATTGTAACTATGTCGAATCTGTACGTTAAATATTTTTTGCAAAATCTTGGCTTCGATACAGAGGCCAAATCTATAGTTTTTAGCATTTTTGTCTGTATGTCTGTCTTTCTGTTTGTCTGTTACCGAAAAACCACTGGAGGGATTTTGATGAAATTTGGTATGGTGATAGCTGGTTATCCGGGTTAACATATAGGATAGTTTCACTGCGGGAAAATATCTCATCTCTGAGAAATCTATACTAAATGTTTTAACGTAAGTAGGGACGAACCCGGGCGGAGTGAGGGTAAGTCGCTAGTAATTAATATAATTGGATATTAATATACGAGTACGTCATCAACTTTTTACTGGTTGGAAACGAAAAGCATTTAGATTACTTATTGTAAACATTGATCCCACGGTATGAGAGGAAAACTAAGGCGGAAGATAATTGAATGTGTGAAGTGTGATATTCTTTTATTAATAGCTCATGTGGAAATGTGTGATAATACTTAAGTGTAAAGAAATTATATACGGAACAAAGAGAAATTATATACGAATAGGAGTATATAACCAAGAGTAGTTCATCGATGTCAAAAAATAATTGAAAATAAATAAATTTAAGCATCTTTTTTAAACTTAATTGAAAAGTTATGCAAGGTTTAACCGACTTCTAAAAAGGAGGAGGTTTTCTGTCCGTCTGTAAATTCTACGTATTTTTTTTTTAATTTAATTAGATAATCTTAAAACTGTTTTTCCTTGTTAATTAAAGTAAGAACAAACAATAGTATCAATAATAAAAAAAAATTAATTAAAAATATATCTTTGATAAAATTCGAAATAGTTAAGAGCTTAAAAATAGTTTTTTTTTAAATAAAATTGTTAAACGTATAGTTTAACACAAATAAATTATTATTAGAGGGCTATTTAGAGACCTATTAACTTATACCACAGATCATCTTATACTAATAATTTGAAAATTACCAGAATAAGTATGTTTATTCAGACACAAAATTAAAAAAAGAACAATAAAATACAACTACAATAAAATAAAAAGTTTTACTTAATCTAAATTCTTTTATGCATGTTATTTTAAAATACAGTTATAAATAAACTTCAAAGCAACCTCATTAACAATTGTGAAGTAAACACCGATATCAATACTAATATGTATTATAAAGTTGACGACACGTTTGGCTCAGTTTGTAGTGACCATACTTGCTGTGCCAGCGGTCGCGGGTTCGAGTCCCGCTGGGCACATTCATTTGTGTGATGAGCACGAATGTTTGTACTCCAGCCATAGGTGTATATATTTATAATATGCAAATATTTAAAGTTATATATGTGTAGTGTATCAACTATCTGATATCTATTATACAAGCCTCGTAGCTTACCATGGAACTAGATGGTGCTGTGTTAATGTTCTAACAACATATTATATATTAGTTATATCTAAAGTTTGTTTGTTTGTTATTTTATTTATTTGAATGAACTAATCTCAGGAACTACTAATCCGATTTGAAAAATTTTTTTGCATCAGATAGCCCGTTTATTAAGCAAGCAAGGGTAAGTCGCAAGTATTCTATAAATACACGAAAATCTTTAACAAATATCAATACTAGTAAAGTGTAATATTTATTATTTTACTAAAATCACTTAGAAAAAAAATATAATAAAACTTTTAATTTATTACAAAATACAAAGCAAAACACCGTTAAGTTGACCCATCTATTAAAAGTAATATAATGTAATATTTGTAACCTCCTTCAATCACAATGTGAGTACTAAAATCTTATCTAATCGCATATGTCATCAACCTTTTAAATATTTTTAGGAAACTGTGGTACGGAGCATCTTTATTGAATGCATAGAGTAACGGGAAGATCCATTATAGTGAACATTTTCTCTGTAATTATTTTATAAATAGTGAGAAATTGGAATATGAACTCTGAAGGTCAAATACCTTTCTTTGACTTTCGTATACAGTTATAGAATTTCAACAAAGATGTCGTGTTAAGTAGTTACATGTGAATTAAAACGATAAAAATATTATACATTTTGTTGTGACCTCATCTCTTTACATATTATATAAGTAGATATCTTAGATACCTTCTATATAAATAAAAAATAATGTTCGTATGTTTGTCCTCTATGCGTTCCTAAGTCACTTATTCGATTGTGATGAAACTCTGGTGGTTATTCTGTATACGCCAAACGCCAAAAAATTGGTAGTATATTTCCAACACACTTGTTCCCTTATAATTTTTATTCATATGTCAGTGTGTCGGACGCACTGAAATAATAAGAAAGGCATGCTATACATCAAAGGAAAGCGCCGTGACAGTTTCCACGCATCGAGGTCGCCTTTGTCATATTGTCTAGTTTACTTAGTCATAACTACTTTGTTATTGAATTAGAGGGAATATGCTCTACTTATTCAATACACCATTTTTCATACGAAGGGATGAAGTTTCCACACCCACTGAGCGACCTTCGATTTACCTATCCTACCTATATAGTATATAGTATTCATTGATAATACAATTCATCATACTGTTTGTTAGTATCTAGAATTTATACTTTACGTTTTTACAACCTTAACTTATAAAATTAAGCTTTAAACTAAACTCTTATAAGATTAGCTGCCTGATAAATTATTTCGTTCTTAATGTATACAATTATATGAGCTGGTTAACTACTAAGAACTAGTGTTTAATTTAACATGTAATAACTGGATATTAACGTTCATCTAGCGTAGTCTTTTTAATGGAATTATACATAGTCTTGCCATAAATATTGTTACAAAAAAAACATTTTTTCTATTGCACGTAACATTTATTACTATTTCAGTGTGTTAGTTTAATACATTAATATAAAACCATTAAAAATATATAAAGCTTATTCGAAGTGGTCTCTATTGGCTGCAATACAGTCCTTTAAACCTTGAGGCCAATTATTAATAGAAGCACGCACTCTTTCCATGGGAAAATTCTTCACTGCCAATCGTATGGATTGTTTTAGGGACTCCAAATTATCATGACATTTAGAACAAGACATACTCTCTTAAACTGAGCATAAATCAGGCCAGTCTTCAGCTCTGATGAAGCCCGAAACATGGGTTTCTAACCAAGACTATTCTTGGTTATTGAACATGGTGTTGTTAAAGGGCTTAACTAACTTCTCAAGAGTAGTATCTTGATAAACTTGTGCCGATGTTTTGATAGCTTTTTCACAAAAATATGGCTCAGTCACTCCCTCCTAGCTAACACCCCACCAAACCATCACTAAAGTCGATTAATGCATACGTTGTACTCTGTTGACTAATTGGGCAGCCTCTTTAGAGCTTTGTGCATAAATACGACATGGTTCTATCTTCATCTCCCAAAATAAAATCTTTTGCTTTCGGACAGGATTTCTTAGAATTCTTTTCCTTGCTGCTTTAATTGTCTTTTTCGTACGAACACTACGTGGACGGCCAGATCTTTTTCTGTCACAAACAGAGGAGGTTTCATTGTACCTATCAATAACCCGGTATACAAACATTTGACTAATACCAAGCGTATGGAGTGTCTTAAAAAATTTATTTGGCTCCATACCTACTTTGCGTAAAGCAATCACAGCGATTCGGTCCTCTTTATCACCCCACTCCATTTTAATATCACAAAATATTTTACAATGTATTGGCGCGAAAATGAGAGAACACAACGAACAATCATATAAAAATGACAGATTCCAAATTGAAATGTAATATTTTGTTTATTTTTTATTATAACAGTATTTATGGCCAGACTATGTATATTAAAACAATAACAGTCATTCATTAATTCGTGTACTTCATTACTGAAGGTCGTGCTTGTCCTGAAATTCTTTCACCGATATTTCGACTAGCTTCCTCCACGCCACTCTGTCCTCGGCTTGTCTCAGGGCAGTTGGAATATTGAGTCCCGTTATATTTTGAATCTGGTCGGACCAGCGGGTAGGTGCTCGACCGCGTGATCTTTTGCCTTCAATCTTCCCTACTACAACCAGTTTGTCCAGATTGTCTGGTTGTCTCCGGGCAATGTGACCAAAATAAGTTAGGACTCGTTGGTAGCATATAGTGGATAGTCTGGTAGTAATATTCAGTTGGTCGAGAATAGACTTATTGGTTCTTTTTGCTGTCCACGGTATACGCAACATTCTTCTATAACACCACATTTCGAAAGCCTCGATCTTCCTTCGGTCAGCTGCACGGATTGACCATGATTCGGAACCGTACAAAAATATTGAGAATACCAAGGCTCGCACAAGTCTGGTCTTGGTGGTATTCGACACTTTCCTGTTTTGCCAGATTCTGGTTAACTTACTCATAGCTGCCTTGGCCATTTGTGTACGTCTCCGAATTTCTTTATCACAGCCTCCCTGATTGCTTATAAGTGATCCCAGGTACACAAAGTCATTTACAAACTCCAGGTCCGCGAGTTCTCCGGTTCGTGTAAAAGTTCCAGCTCGATCTACTATCATGATTTTAGTTTTCATCTTATTAATGGAAAGACCGACCATTTCACTTGCGCGCTCGACTCTTCTAAGCAGTTCAGCCATTTCTTGTTCTGAGGAAGCCAGTAGCGTAGTGTCATCGGCGTATCGGAGGTTGCTGATTTTGTTGCCTCCAACAGAAATGCCTCCATCCCACTCTTCTAGCGCTGTCCTCATGATATACTCGCCGTAGATGTTAAAACAATAACAGAGGGATATAGAAAAACCAAAAAAAACTAAAAAACGTTTCAAGTTATAACTTGTGCTTAAACAGAAGCTATTATAATACTACTTGAAACCTTTTTCTTGTCTTTTCTAATACCATAAGTAATTATGATATAAGATTAATATAATAAGGTATAATATTTTAAAATCATTTTCTTGATGATAAATAAACTAATCAGCGCGCCTGTAATCAAATTATAGTACATTTTTATAACTGAGATACCTTTTCTTATGTGTTGTAAAGCTTTTTTTTATTTTGTAAGCTTCGTTCTGTATAAATATGTAGGTAATCAGCGAAATGTGTACAAAAAAGTTTTGCACAAAAAAATAAATTGCCTGATTACAGCGAAATTCTGTGTATTATTAAATAATATTAGGGGAACACGCAAGATCTGCATGGCTGAATAAAATTTGAACAATGTTTATTTGTTCATTGTAATATATTTAATTAAATATTGAACATTATAAGCTATGATTATGAGATAAGCGGGAAAATTGGGCCAATTTATCAAATATCTTAAATGTGTTTTAATACAAATATTTAATAAACGTATATTTTTAATTAATTTAACACCTTTGATATCAAAATACTATAAATAAACTATAACTAATAGGGTAAATTTTATTTACCCTTTTTTATATCTGTATTGATACAAAATAAAAATTTAAATTTAAATTAAGCAAAACCGCGGGAACTTATCTCGTACAACAAGTATAAAACCAAAACGGATGTAAGTCGGCATAGTTATGTAATAACTACCTCTGGCTATAGGGCAAAGCAATCTGAGCTTTTTTACTGAATTCCATTGAGTTTTTGCGAACATTCACACAATCTAATATATTGTTAGTTTATTAAGTTTTTTACTTAAGGCTTTTGTTTTCCAGTAATGTTTAATAAATGATTTTTATTCAAAATTTCACCATTTAAGGTAATTAAATAATATGCATTAATAAAGAATATGTAAAAAAGGCACGAGGTAAATGTTCCTTTTTCATTGTTTATTAAACAAGGGAATTCATTAGAAAATATCATACCATTTTTTCAAAAATATTTTAAGAAAAAGGTACCTAAAACACAAGTGTAACTTAGATAAAATCTTTCTCCAATTAATATGCTTATATCAACATCCGAACAATCAGTATCGCTTGATTATTTGTAATTATTTTCATTAGGTAACTTCGTCGGACACAGAATGATTATTTCTGTAGAAGAATTAAATATAATTACCTTCTTCATATAATAATACATAATGACTGGAAATTTATTTGATATTCGAATGATGATTCGAATTTAAAGCATATGAAAGCAAAAAGTTTTTCTGATTGACCGATTTCAATTACTGCTATATTAGCTCAATAGGAAATATCATAGTGTAGAAATATATGCGCAAACACAGGTTTACTCTGTTTTTCTCTCTAATAGTCATAAGGGACTGCAATGCGACATGATTGGAAAGATTTTTCATGCTCCCTGAGCATAAACTTACTCTTTTAGCCTGCTTCGAGATTTTCTTTAGCCTTATAAGTTTAACAGTAGATGTAACTAAAAAAGTAATCATAACTACAAAGATTTTGTATTACATAAGAACAGTAGAAAAAGAAGTATATTGTTAAAAACACAAAAAGATATTTTAAATAAAACTATCTTTTACATCATCTAACACCTTAGTCTCTCCCGTGACCATGATTGCTGTAAAGCATTCGAAACGTCGGGAACCAAAAATCAAAATAAATCCGCGAAAAAATCCGAAAAGATAGTTTTATTTAAAATCTCAAATATTCGCGTAAATCTAAGAAAGTATTATACAAAAAGATAATTAACATCTTGATGAAAAAAAATTAATTGTTCACAATATCATTTCTACTATTCCTTAATCTGTGAATCATACCTCCGATAGATTCATCAACTATTTAAATTCAAACTAAATTGCTTTACTCACGCAAATCGACGATTCACGCTTTTTATTTTGTTTTGAATCCCGTGAATAACGATGAGAACTGATGAACACATGAAAGTTTCTTCCATCAAAAGTAGTAATTGCAAAATGACTAAGGAAAAGAAAAACCAATATAATTACCAATATTAAAAAGTTATCTCATTTTTTTTTATATTGAAAGAGGCCTTTTAGAATTATAATAAACATTCGATGTTTTAGAAAACCTATTACTTACAACAATATATTCAATTCTTGTTTGTAGCTACTATCATCGTTAGTACTAATTAAACTTACTCCCAACGTTTTCTTCTAAGCATTTGTATAAAGCGAACTAAGCATTGTCTCTTTACATCATGTAAAAATAAATAAATATCCGTCGGTAATACATTTGCAATAGAAGAAAGATTTCACCAAGTAAATTCACATTCGAGCCAAGATTGTAAACCGGTTACAATTACTTCATAAACCTGACGACACAGTAAATGTAAGGTTGATAAATCTTAAAAATTCTTCCTGTCCTTTTAGTTTTACTTTCAAATCAACGAATATTTCCAGGAATTCATAATGAATTGAATGCTTTGTAGTATGCGAAGTTTACAGATGAAAACGAAACTTTTACTCAAAGCGAAAGTTCCCTTTTTAATTACTTAAGTTAATTTAATATCTACATATAATATGATTAGGTAAGAATTAGGATAAGTCAAAAAAAGATCTTTTTTCTAAATATTATTAAATAATGCGAGACAAATTGAAGTAATTTATATATATATATGGGCGCCTCTATCGCCACATTTTCATCTATTAGGTTACTAGAGCTATGTACATATTATAGACGGCATAGTAGGTATTATTATGAGTATTTAAAAAAATATATAAGTTAATACCACAAAACAATTTTTAATAAGTAAGCCCATTAAATGTAATATTAAAACTAAAGAATATTTTCATAACACTTCACATTACAGGCTATTCTGAGAACGTGAAAAATAAATCAATACATAGAAGAATAACATAATATACACTTATATTTCAATAAATTTTAACTAAACCAATATAAGTATTTGTCCTTTTCAGGAATCGAACCCACCTTTAAGCGTAGATACAAATACGAAAGGCAATCTCGAAAGAATAGGATTTCCTATAGAACAGAAGATATTTACTAACCCATTTTAGCACCTTTAATAGGATGGCATTTGGCACTACTGCACCGCTTTTGGAATCGTAGCTTACTCATCTCGCGTTAGATGATAACCGGCTGTATATTATATCAATGATACAATCGACATCTTAAAGGTTAAGAGTCATGAAATTGAATATCCTATTAACATACAGTGGTTTCTGTGGACAGATTGTCTAGCATGTACGACATAAAGTTATTATAATTGTTTTGTCACTTGCAATGTGATTTTAAGTTTAATACAATTTTGGATAATTTATATTTTGAAAATTTACAATATTTCCATAACTAGCTTTAGTCTATTACGTAACTAATACTAGAAGTCGATCTTATCAAAAAAAATATTAAATAAGGCATATTACTATATTAGAAATATTATAATCATATATCTAAAGAATATCATTTAAGGAAGGAATATGATATTATATATAATTTGACAGACAATAACAATGGTTACAATGGCAACAAACAGTAGCTAACTTCCTCATGTCGCATTTTGGCTGTCGGTGTGCGCGCGCATCGTAAAAATTTTACTCTCATAATATTTTCTAAACGTCCTAAAAGAAGTATAACTTTAAAATGGCTGTGCGTTATCTATTACCAAATCAGTTACAATTTAGAACTCAAACTATTTTTGGGTGATCTTTCATTGGTGAAATATATTCAAATATTTAAAAGCGTTTATTTTTAAAGCTTTTCTTTCATAGGTTTAAAGAAAGTGGTGTCTAATTTCGTACTTTATCCTAACCGGACCCTTAAGGTCTTGCGGGTATCAACAAAATATAGAACAATTTCTGTTCTAAATGATATAGCATATTTTACTAGACAGTAAAGCAAAACAAATTTAAATGAACAATCGCATGCAAAAATGTTACAACATTAATAATTAATCATCACAATAATCTCACAATTATGCAGATAAGACAAAGTAAAACCAATTCAGAATCCCATAAAACTATATCACTCCAAACAATAAATGTTTCTTTAACTTATGAATATTAATACACAAATAGCAACACGAATATATTTAAGCTCATGAGTGTGGAACTGTATCTCTTTGCCTATAGTACAAGCAATGCACCTCTATTAAATTAGAACTTGCTTTATTTTCAATATATTATTGTACATATTCTTATATTTACATCTATACTTATATAATACTAGCGACTCACCCTCGCTTCGCTTCGTGTTCGTCTCTAGATAAAAACAACTCTGTCCCACGGGAACCGTACATTTTTCCGGGATGATATATAGCCTAAAGCCTTCCTCTATAAATGGACTATCCAACACAAAAAGAAATTTTTTAATTCCATCCAGTAGTTCCTGAGTTTAGCGCGTTCAACCAAACAAACAAACAAACAATCAAACAAACTCTTCAGCTTTATAATATTAGTATAGATTATAAAGCTGAAGAGCTTGTTTGTTTTTTTGGTTGAACGCGCTAATCTCAGGAACTACTCATCCGATTTGAAAAATTCTTTTTGCATTAGATAGCCCGTTAACTGAGGAAGGCTATAGGCTGTAGGTATATCATCCCGGAAAAATGTACGGTTCACGTAGGGTAGATTTGTTTTTGTCTAGAGACGAAGACGGTGAGTCGCTAGTAAAAAGTATTTATATAAAAATAATTTAAGATAAAAGAAGGTCTGTAAAAAAAATATTATTAACCATAAAAAATGACTATACAACAGTTAGCTTCACTCATAGTACCGCGACCGAAATTCGCCTGGCGTTTTTCGGAAAAGATATAAAAATTGCCTATTTAGATAAACTTAAAGAGCAAAACCTTATCTAAATACATAATTTGATCCAAATCGTTAGAGCCGTTTCCGAAATTCAATATATTTATAAGCTCAAAACCAACGTTTTATAGTTTGCCAAAACTCTTGGCCCAACATGTTCAGATAGCAAGATTGGATCTGGCCCGATCACATGAATTCTTGAACTGGCCGTACCTTGTAGATGATATCAGCAGTTCTTAAATTATCGTCCAATAGCTCGCCTTTCATCTAGCGTTATAATCGAGTTTTCGAATGACAAACGCTCCTTGTAAAGCGTGTCTTCACTCATTAGTACAATACACTTTTCATTTTTAATAGGCTTTTTACTAAATAAATAATTAATTTGTAACGTCCGGTGAGAATATTTACATTAGTGATTGCTGATCGCGGCGAATTAATTATTGTTGAGGTAATTTTATAAATTAAATCTTTTCACAAAGTATGTAAACCTCAAGTGTTGTAAAAATCAAAGTGTCTCTGTCTGTTTTGTCTGTATGCTTTGTTTTCATAGGTAAATATCTACACCGTCTTTCATTAAATTAGAAAGATCATCACATCATAATATTTACTTTATAGTATAGTAACATACATAAATGCATTTTTTTTTTGGCATATCTACATGTATAAAATAAAAGCTTATAGAGACTGAACTAAATAAACTATACACACATTTGTCAGACACATATTTTTTTTTACACAGTTTTATACCCATCCTACATTCATACCTTTTTTAGACAGATCTCTTGCTTATATGACTTTCTTCCCTCCTCATGATATGCCTATACCACGTTAATCTGTACTATCTATACTTATCAGCTTCTTCAAACTTCCTCTAAGATTGCATTGCACAGTGTTGAATACAGTTATTTTTTTTTAATATTTTGTACTACTACCGCTGGCCCCTCCGGTTAGCGTAAATGGACAGAGATGAAAAAAAAAATAATTATATTATCTCAACTCATCTCACAAACGGATTAGTGTGAAAGTTGAAAAATATATAAGTACTAGCATTTCCCGCGGCTCCGCCCGCGTTCAGATGATCAAAAACCAAATTCTTAGGTTTTACACATTAGTATACTCTTACAATATACATTACTTTCATTGCGCACCGCATGATTGGTAAATAATGGCAGAGATTGACAATGCCACAAAGGTTCCTCCGTTAAATTGAACTTTTTGTTTTAGCAATAACATTTATGTATGTCTATACTTCTGTTTTGTTTGTTTTTTTAGTTTTTTACGATAAACTCTCAAACTACGGAATTAATTTTAATCATTTTTTACTAATAGACAGCTATAGATTAATTTAATATATAGCTGATTATTTAAATTACATAATGATAACTTTTCTTAATTAGCGCTAGTTAGTAATGTTTTCCAAAACGATTTCAAAAGAAAGTGTAATAAGTAAATAATTCTAAGCGAATACATTTTTTTATTTCATATGGCTCTGCTAATATGATTAAAGTCGTAAGCATTTTATTGTGTCCTTTAAGCCTTTACCTTCTAAGAAAAGGTGTCAAGAAAAAGTGAAAAAGTTGAGGTATAACAATTCCTAAAATACTTTTTCATAGTTTTTGAGATATGAAATATTTTTAGTTACCCGCTTTGGCAGTTTAACAGCCATAAACTTGTTTTCCATAAAATTTTATAAAATAATATAAATTGAACTTATTTTTACGGTGCAAAAAATGAGTAGGTATTGTGGAAACGTAAATATTATTCGTATTTATTTTAGTGTTAACCTAACAAAACACGTAAGTAAGAAAAACAACATAGCATTTTGCTATACGAAACCTAAAATGCGCGAGTTGGATTTACATTTGCCCAATTTTTACATTAAAAGAATAAAAAACATTAACATTATTTACTAAACAATAAAAATTTACAAATAATCTCATTTGAAAATTGTTTCGGCCAACAAAATATTACTAACCGTTACTAATTTATAAAGCCAAAAAGTTTGTTTTATTAAAAATTTACGGGCAGGGCCGCGGGTAATTTAGTAGTAATTATAGTAAAGTCGTAGAAAGGTTATATCTGGACATTTTTTTTTTTGGATAAAACTACGTATTTTTAAAAACACATGGCGACATCTATTGTCAAATAGCTAAATAACACATAAATAAATTTTCATTAAAATAACTATTTTAATGAATAAAATAGCGCTGTTAATATTTCTTTTAAGATAAGGTTTTTTAATAGTTTTAACATAATATATAAGTAAGTTACCTTGCTAAAATATTAATAACATCATTGTGCTTTTACTTTAACCAGTTTTTGTATTTTTTCTCAGAAATGAGATATTTTCCTGCGGTAAAAAGAATCCTATGTGTTGACCCGGATAACCTGCTATTACCATACCAAATTTCATAAAAATCCCTCTAGTGGTTTTTCTGTGATGCGGTTACATACAGACAGACAGAAAAAATTCTAAAAACTATAGATTCGGGCTCTATATCGCTAGTAATGAATATTTCAATAAGATTTTCCGAAAAAATATTGAATTTACGGGTTCGGCTTAGTTACAATTTTATTGTATGTATAGTTACTAATTTATGAAGCGAAAAAGTTTGCTTTACTGATAATTTAAACACGGGCGGAGCCGCGGGTGATTTAGTAGTAATTCTAATAAAATCGAAAAAAGGTCATATCTGTACATTAATTTTTTTGGGATTAAAACTATGTATTTTAAAAACACATGGCGACATCTATTGTCGAATATCTAAATAACACATAAATAAATATTAATTAAAATAACTATTTTAATGGATAAAATAGCGCTTTTGATAATTTGATTTTCAAGATAAGCTATTTTTATAGTTTTTACCATATTTTGTAAGTTATCTTGCTAGTTAAACTGTTTACAAATAGTATCGTCGTGGTTTTGTTCCTACCAGTTTTTGTATTTTTTTTCAGAAATGAGATATTTTCTCGCGGTAAAAAGTATCCTATATGTTGACCCGGATAACCAGCTATCATCATACCAAATTTCATCAAAATCCCTCCAGTGGTTTTTCTGTGATGCGGTAACAGACAGACAGACAGACAGACAGACAGACAGACAGACAGACAAAAATTCTAAAAACTATAGATTCGGCCTCTGCATCGATAATAATGTCTATTTCAATAAAATTTTCCAAAAAATATTTAATGTACAGATTCGGCTTAGTTAGAATTTTATAATATGTATAGATTGAAATAGTTATGTATTTATATACAATTAATTTTATAAAACAGGTAAGCGTCATCAACTGATAGCCCCTCAGAAAGCTTTTGCTTTCCTAACATAGAATTAAATTATTTTCTGACAGGTTTTAATTATTCAGTATATTTTTTTTATTTTTTAGTACCTGATTATATTATATATAGCAATTCGTTTTTTTTTCTTATATTATAAACATTTTAATATGATTTTGTACAAATTAGCCAAATAATATCACAAAATGATATCTACATATTAGCAAAGCTTGTTGCTTCACTGCTACATGTCAAGGCTATTATTAGCGTTAACATGTTAACCTGTAACTATTTATAGCCTTGACCATATTTACATATTTTCTGTACTTAATACATTTACAAAAATGTATATTCTAAAATAAACATCAACTATAAGGTTTAAGGAGATATATCTTTTTAAATACTTTATTGCTTAGAAAATTGTGTTCACATCAAATAATTATTTTGTTTCCATTGGTTTCTACACATACAATTATATTTATGACTCAAATTAGACAACATATAAACATGTATTTAAAATCTGACTGACTTCTTAGATCTATACTTTGTATATTTATAATATACAAAACTTCACTGAGCTACGTGAATTTATATAGAAACTAAGCAAAGCAAGGGCGAGTCGCTAAGTTAATATTCTTCAAATACATAAACTTCGTATGGAAATCATTTATAGCTAAATGCCTTTATAAGAATTTTATATGAAAAAAATACGACATAAGATAGCAGGCTTCAAATATGACCATGTTTGTGCGCCATTTGCAGCTGTAAACAACTAGCGTAGTCGACTCGTTGATCGACAACACAAAGCAGAAAACCCATAAGCGTCTTCACACAATACAATCGCTTTTGAAAGCACAACGCATTATCTATAAGGTCAAATTACTAGATAATTTTAGTCTGTTAGGAACTTAAACCTTTCAAAATATTGTATCAAAATTATTAATATATCAATATTAATAATTTAGCTTTTAAGTAGCCAGTCTATTTTTTGACTTGTATCTGTATTTTATCATTAAAGCACATACATATTTAAAAGTTTTAATAGTCTTAAATGTATATGGAAGTAGTTTAGGATTTCTTATTATGGTATTATATATATATATTTTTTTTTTTTTGGTATTTTTCCAATCATTCAGGTATTTCACATTAAAATATTTATTTTGTCAACATAATCGATATTCATCTTTAACGCAGACCATATAAACATTTTCATTTCATATTTTACCACACCGCTTGCCTAAGCTAGGAAGTTTAACTCGCGAGAAGCCGCAGGCAAGGATCAGTAAACAATAATATCGCTTTACACAAATGTAGCTTGCGCTTGCGCAAATGATTGCATACAGGGGTCGCGCTAACACTAAATAGACCTAAGTCTCATATTCATAACTTATAACCTAATTGGTCACAGATGTACGAAGTTCAAAATATTATTTTATACGTGTAAGTCAATTAAAGATTAATTTTATAATAAGTTCGTTGCAAATCTTAAAACTTAAATAAGTATATCGTTATATTATACGTATTGATGTATTCTCTTACTGAGGTTACGTTGAGTCATGGATCAAAACATTAAACATTGAAATAATACTTTTTAAACCAGTAAAATATGTGACTTGTGTGACATTTAATTTTAATCGATTACTTTACCAATTCTATATAATATTACTAATACCACACTAGTGTTGTTTGTTTATTTCTTTAATCGCTAATTTACGGACTTACTAGTAGCAAATTGTTTCCTAAAATTCTTTCTATCTAAAATAGAAATCAACACTATATCTGAATGTAATATGTTCTTTTATCGAAGTGTTTTATCACTCGAGCCATTTATTCACCTGTAAAACATCATAATATGCACCAAATATTTAAAAAAAATATATCTAATTAGTTTTAACACTACGCGCGACGGTTTGAATATCCCAAGTAGTCATTATTTATATTATTTGTTTCTATTTAGAATTTTAATGTAAACTCAATATATGTACATATTCAGTACAGATTACAAATTATTAAAAATAACAAAGAGTTTTACTACTTTAAAACGTAAACAAATGCTAACAAAAAAATTTAAATACATGTTATATAAATATTAAAAGCATATATTTTATTAAAGTTTTGTACTAGAAAGGTTGGTTAAATGAAATTAACAATCATTTATTTATTAGTTTAGCATTCACTTGTATGTTTAAGTTCACATAAAATATCTTAAGTAGAAAAACTATATATAAATAGTAAATTATACCTATGTCTAGATTTTTTATATTTTGTAAAGTAGTAAACGCTTCAACGTTGTAACAGTTACGGCGTGGGCGCGGCGCCTGCGGCGACCTATCTCCCTGCGAATTATAATTTCAAAATACCATCGATTTATGCGAATTCTCATCTGAATAAACGCTGGTCCATTTTACGTGGTGCCCTACTTATGGAACTCGATGGGAAATATCAAAATTTACTCATCTTAACAATAATATGACACTAGGTAAGCATTCAAAAGACTGCTAAATATATTGTTTTTGTTGGGTTTTTTTGGATTTCTTGAATGAATATCAACAATTTACTTCAAATCAGTTACTAACAAAAAGCAGTACTAATACCTATAGTATATATAACATTAGTTTCTAAAGACAACTAGAGCTAAACTATATATGTACATAAATACATATTATGTACATTAATTATATAGTTTATATAGAAAGAAAAAGAAAAAAAATACAATCGCCAATAAATATCGACAAGTAAAAATTATATTCATCTCAAACACTAGTACTAGTACCTACATAATATAAAAATATATAATATGTATAAAAAAGCAAAGTAATTTAATAAAAAATATCGGACAGTGCGGCGCCAGTTGCATTTAATTTAAAATGCCATTTAGATTTTGAATCGGAGATATGTTGCTATAATTTTAAAATACATTTTACATTCAATCATAACTCTTATATCTTTTTTAAAAATTCATAGATAAATAAAGTACGTAAATTAAACCAAGTTACCCGATTCGCCGAATTCATGACATGTTTTCTGATAAAATCGTTATTGTTATAACAGGTACACTACAGGTCTGGTATGCGGCCGCCCTTATCAAAGCAACAAGTTTGCCTTCAAAAAGCTTCAGATGACCTCCGATACGAGCAAGGAACTCACGAAACAACTTGTAACGAGGCTTTGAAACACTCGTGAACTATTTATATGCTCTTCGTATGCTTAAGTAAGATTTGCACTTAGCAGATTTGTATTTGAGAAATACACATCCCGTATAATTGAAGCGATGTTACTTATTTACATGATTGAGTATATAATTTAAATCCTGTATTTTTATTATTTTCGTATAAAATTTTTAATTTACAAGTGTTTGTGCATTTCTAATATACCAGAAATTTACGTATAATCGGTTAAATTGTAATAAATATGAATAATATTCCTAATGATTTTAATGTGCAACGGTTTCAGTAAGCGAATAAAGAACATAATATTTAATTACACGAAGCCGGCATTAATATGGAAAAACTTAAAATAGCCCAGGACTGAGGTTCCCAGAGCTCCATTAGCGGGTACAAGATAGCGTGCTCTGAATAGAATCGATCCTTGACGCCTTATCAATATGTCGTTAAAGAGATAAGACGTATTACTTGTTAAACTGTTTGCATACGGACTTCAACGAAAACCTGAATACATGCAGTTTTATATAATACAAAACTATGCTTTTTATTTGTACCCAGTATCCACTTTGGTTTACTTAAGTTTTTTAAAGAGCCTTATGTTACAGAATGTCGAAATTTTTTAAATAAAAAATCTACTTTAAAACAGATATAATTTAAGTAGTATAATAAAGAAACAATATTAACTTTAAAAGAAATCATTGTATTACAATAATTTACATCATTTTGAATTTCCGTAAAAGTTTAATACAGTCAACGATAATAAAACGAAGTTTGGTATCCATTGCTACTTTGAATTTATTAAAAATATAAGGTACTCACATCATGCGTAGTGTCTCCTCGATGTATTCTTTCCTCGGTTTCTCGTACGCGGTCGGTAATATTTCTAGTGAGGACGCGTCGGTCGAAGCTCTCGCGCACTTTACCATCTGGGTTTGCGACCACGCAAGACGATACAAGTACTTTGGCACCGGCCGGTGTAATTGTACCGTCAGGTGCATCCTCCAATGCTGTAAAGAAAGTAACGTATCCTTAATATTATCACTACAAATTATAAATAAAGGTGAGTTTGGGATTGGTCGGGCTAATTTCAGACACTACTGTATGGATTTTCATACAGTTCTCACCAATAGAATGAGGAAGATTTTTTTTCCTAGGAAATTTGAAGACTATAATTTTATGTAAACACTAGCAAAAACAAAAACGAATCTATCCCATGGGAACCGTACATTTTTCCGGAATAAAAAGTAGCTTATTTGTTATTCTGATGTATGAACCAAGTAGTTTTTGTGTACTAAGCTGTATAAGTTACTAAAGTTTTTTAACTATCCAACGGGAACCCTCAAATTTTCCGGGATGAAAAGTATCTAAGGTGTTGACTGGGGATATAAGGTACCACCATACAAAATTTCATTTAAATCGGTCCAAGAGTTTCGGAGATTACAAACAAACAAACAGACAGAGAAACGGAAAATTTGATAAAAATCTGGATTTGTTCTATTTCTCTTCTTACATCCCCCCGACTCAGATTTTAACATTTTTGTTTCTATGTAGAGACATTCGACCTCTACGGTTTTATTATACGTATAGATATTGAAAAATAAACTGATGTATCATAATACCTGTGAATGGAGTCGGAAAAATCATCTCGAATAAATATGAAAATGTCTTCAGTGTTTAAATTATTTTTTGTTTTTTTTTTTTTTTTTTTTTTTTTTTTATACCACGACGGTGGCAATCAAGCATACGGCCCGCCTGATGGTAAGCGGTTACCGTAGCCTATGGACGCCTGTAACACCAAGGGCATCACATGCGCGTTGCCGACCCTGTAAAAACCTCTTTACTCCCCTTTTGAAGGACCCCATACTGTAGCCCTCTGGGAAAACCTCGGCAGGGAGTTCATTCCACAGCGGGATGGTCCGTGGGAGGAAGTTCTTCTGAAACCGAACTGTACGGGACCATTGGGGATTCAGTGTGTGGGCATGAACTCCCTGTCGATGGCGAGCGGTGCGATGATAGAAAGTGGCCGTGGGCATCATTTCAAATAATTCTTCGGAACACAACCCATTATACAAACGATAGAGCACACATAGGGACGCAAAATCTCTCCTTAGACTTAGGGGCTCTATATCGTTTGTGAGTATTGGATCGTCGATAATTCTCACAGCTCTCCTTTGCACCGAGTCAAAAGGCCCAAGCTGGTATGCCGGTGCTCCCGCCCAGAGATGAGAGCAGTACTCCATATGGGGACGGACTTGCGATTTATATAAAAGCAGTCTTTGCCCCGGCGTGAAGTACCGCTTAGCTCTATTAAGCACCCCGAGTTTTTTGGATGCCAGCTTGACCTTTTCTTCCAGGTGGCTTCGGAACTGGACATCGCTGGAAATATCGACACCAAGGATACCAATACTATTGGAGATGGTCAGGGGTGTGTCCTGGAATTGAGGGGCCACAGTAAATGGGGTTTTCTTAGCGGTGAACGCACAGACTTGTGTCTTGGAGGGGTTAAATCGGACTAAATTGTCCCGGCCCCAATCGGAGACTCTGGAAAGAATACTCTCGATTTGAGACACAAGTTGTTCGCGACTTTCTACCACAGCGGAACGAGGGATGTTTGCACGGCCTGTGTAGAAAGCGTCTCCAGTGCTGTCGTCCGCATAGCAATGAATGCCATCAATAGACAGCAAGTCATTGATATGCAGAAGAAAAAGCGTTGGAGACAGCACAGAACCTTGCGGGACGCCAGCGTTTATGTCTAGTTTTTCGGAGCAGGAGCCATCTACGACGACTCTAATGCTTCGACCAGACAAAAAACTGGCAACCCATTTGCACAAGCCCTCGGGTAGTCCGTACGATGGCAACTTCGAGAGAAGACCCCGATGCCAGACCCGATCGAATGCCTTCGCTATATCAAGGCTGACTGCCAATGCCTCACCTTGACTCTCGATGGCTGAAGCCCATCGGTGTGTCAGATACACTAGAAGGTCACCAGTCGAGCGACCGTGGCGAAAGCCGTATTGCCGGTCGCTGATCAAATCGTGTTCCTCTAGGTATCTGAGGAGCTTGGTATTAATAACACGCTCCATAATCTTGGAGAGAAGAGAGGTAATAGCGATAGGCCTGTAATTCGATGGGTCTGATCTATCGCCCTTTTTGGGCACCGGGTGCACATGGGCGGTCTTCCACGAAGACGGTACTTGCCTAGAGTGGTAGGAGAGCGCAAAAAGTCGCGTTAATACAGGGCACAACTCAGGAGCACACTGTTTGAGCACCACTGCTGGTATGCCGTCGGGCCCACTCGACTTATGAACATCAAGACTAAGCAGCTCCCGCCGGACATCTCTTTGTGAGAAATTTATTTCTGGCATGGAGTGTCCACACCGCGGGATGGTTGGCGGTGCAATGCCTTCATCGACATTCAAAGTCGAGTTTGTGGCAAAGAGTGTGCCTAGTAGATCGGCTTTCTCTTTGGCGCTATGGACCAGGTTGCCGTCGGCAGTTTTCAGTGGTGGTAAGGACGACAGACAAAAGTTCCCCTCGGCAGCTTTGGCGAGCGACCAGAAGGCTCGACTCCCGGAAGGGTAATTAGCCAGCTTTTCGCCAATTCTTCCGATGAACTCGAATATAGCTCTGGCAATTGTTCTTTTACTGGACCTCGAAGCAGCATTTAGTGTGCGCTTCACATCGGATAGATTCGGATCATTATCTCTCCGAGCCGTGGTCCAAGCCCTGAACGCGGCTTGCTTATGGTATCTTGCTTCCTTACAAGGCCGATTAAACCACGGTCGTTTCTTTGACCCGGCAGCAACTAGCGAGTTTGGAATGAAGCATTCCATACCCGCCAGTATCGTCTCAGATACAGCAGCTGCGCAGGTGTCGGGATCTTTTGATGTGAAGCACAGCTGATTCCACGGGTACGATGCATAGTATTCTCGCAATCCATCCCAATCTGCTGACTTATACTGCCACATTCGCCGCAAGCTGATTGAGCTTTTAGATTAATACAAATAAAAATATATTTTTTGTAAGAAAGGAATTACCTCCAATGGGTTTCCCATCACTTTCTTGAGTCAACTCAGCATTATCTTCTCCACGTTGATCTTCGGGCACTCTATGCTATTAAAAAAAATCAAGTATTAAAATTGAAACATGAAAATTTTAAATGTTAAACTTATTTTATATTAAAACGTTTCTAATTTAAATTATGATAACAAATTATAGTCTTGTCGGAATCTATCTAAACATTCTCAAAGGAAACAAAATTCTGTTTTTTAAACAAAAAAATCCTAAATCTGTCACTGTATACGACCTAACATCCTAAAATTAAATTCATATTCTTTTGTTCCAGTAGGATTTGAAAAATTATTTATCTATTAGCAAAACACATGTCAAGCTGTGCCCGATTTACTTTTAATATTTCCATAGTTTTTAATTTTTATATTTAATATAAGCATTTTCCTTAAATGTAAAATTTTAACGATGCTGTAAAGAGTAGGTCAACAACACCTGCTAAGAAAAGCTCAGTAGGTACATAAAGGAGTCTGCCCACTACCCCGTCTCATACCATGACCGTGCTAGGAGCGTGTCAGGCAAAAAAATATTCTTTGTATTGAAATGTATGAGACTCTGCCCACTAGACCGTTCCGTCACCGACCGACACCGTCGCGTGCCGTGCACGGAACGTTAACAATTGTCATCGAGAATATTTTACCGGTGTCGGTACGCTGCGTGCCTGACACGCGACGTTACGGGACCGGTGCGCGTAGGCGGCGCAATGGTGAGCATACACAGCACTAAAACCGTTATGTACGGGTATGATACGTTGTTGATACGTTCTAGTGGGCATAGTAGTCCGTGCCATGCTCGTTTCCGTGCCTGATACGTTCATAGCACGGTCATGGTATGAGACGGTGTAGTGGGCAGACTCCTTAAACGTAGAACGTGATTACGTCGCGTTTGCGTTATAGCTGTTACTGTAATGAAAGTCAATGAGAAAATTATATAGCTTTTGTAAGCAAATAAAATTATAAATCTATAGTTTAGTTATAGTTTCTAAATATTTATTGCAGTTAAATGATTTATAGTTATAATAGTTTTTCAAAAATCGTTCATTAACAGCTCAAAGTTAACATATTTATATAAATATTTTAAGTTAAATTTAAACGTATTTACTGAAATTATCGTAAGTAAATTTTATTGAATAAAATAGGTTTAGTTTATATATATATATATATATATATATATATATATATATATATATATATATATATATGTTAGTTTTTAAGGTATATATGCTATGGGCCTCTGTTTACATATTTAAGATCTTTGTGTAAATATTGCCTGAAATAAATGATAAATAAATAAATAAAAAATATATAGGAGTAGGGCAGAAGTACATTACAATGTTTTATACAAGCCTTATTTCAATTTGATCTTGAAAAGAATGTCCAAGAGTCACATAAGTTTAAAATAAATATATAAAAAATAGCTTACGATATTGTAGTTAAATTGTTTAGTAGCGTCCCTAAATAAATTTATTTGATGCAAAATTGCAAAAAAAAAAAGAAACGCCCTTACCTAACGAAATAACAATCTAGAGCCTGTCCACTGACAAATACACTCTGAACGTTTATTCTAAAATATTATATTGATTAAAGAATATATTTTGAATTCCGATGAGTAGTTTCGGAGATAAAATCCTACGTCCAAACTTACAAACTACCTCTTTGTAATATTAGTCTAGTTAAAAGCAAATTATATGGTACTATACCTCAGTTTGTTGAAAATTAGTTGTATGTGTGTCTTCATTGACAGAGGTAGATATCTTTGGCCCGGAGTCGCTGAGGATGCGCCCATCCTCTAGCACCAGCTCGCGCTTGACGCGGGTAGCAATCTGCCGCGTGGTTGTCACCTCGCTCGTTTTACGAGTTACCCATTCCTCTAGAAAAGTAATAATATATTAGTATTGCTTGTTACCTATGGCTTCATACGCATGAACTTATTAATTTTAATAAATCACCTCTGACTTCCATAAAAACGTTGTCTCGTTATTTTTTTTAAATAATTGAGCTTAATTTCACATCCGTATGGCGTACACTGAATATGGAATGATCTTTGTAATATTAATAATAATTTATTAAAAATATTTCATACAAACCTATTCCTTAAATATAAATTTCCAAAAATCCTTTCTTAGGTGGGATATTATATTATATCACAGATCATATAATACTATACTAGATTATATCCTTCATACGTTTTTAATGTCAGGGTTCTTTTTATTTTGAAATTATATAAAATGTATAAAATATACTAAATATTGCGAAATACACAAGACGTATCTCGCTATTATAATATATAAAAATTATAAATAATGTGTGGCAATATAAATATATTATCTTATCTTATCCATTTTAGTATTTTTAATTTAATATTATTTTAACACACATTGTGGTAAAAACTCAAAAATTCTATATGCTACAACTTACCTTCTTTGGTTGTGGCTATAGTCTCCCCCGGCTCGGCCTTTAAAAGGAGAAAAATATTGTTATTAGTAATGTTAATAGTATTGAACATTCAATTGAAAAACCTAACAAAATCTTAAGAGAATTGTGAAATGTCGATACGCGGCGCGAGTAAGTTTTTAAAACAGTGCTATCTGTTTCATACCGCTCGCTTTGCCAACCCGTATGGTGCGATAGAGAGAGTTGCAAATTTTAGAGGCAATTATTACCTTCATTCCCTGTTTGAAATATTGTTTCGGGCGATAACGTTTTCACCCCCCTAAAAATTTACGTAATGAGACAATTTTGGTCTCATTAAATTCCGTACACCTTAATCTAGGTCTGTACGTTTTCCTTTTCTAGTAATTCAGTTTAGTTTATTTAAAAAAAAACGCTCGAGGAAGTTTTTAAGTCAAAAATAGAGATATTTAGATGCTAATAACTTCTAAAAATTATAAAAATTAGACTATGTTAATGGGGGAAAAACGTTATCGCTTCTCGTATGAAAATTTACAGCTTCACAATCCTCTTAACAATACACAGATTCGAATGAAATAAAACTAAAATAATAATAATAATAAAAAAAAAAAAACAAATATTAGGTACTATTTTTAATACTCTATGTATACTAAATTCCAAAACAGAGTAAGAAATACTAAAACATTACATTGTGTTTTATAATTATTATAAAATATGTATTAATAAGAATATAAATCATTAAAAACATTAACAACTCTCTTCAGCATTATAATTTTTGAATTATTTAATTACTTGGCAATAAAAATAATTATTTTTAAATTGATTTAACTTATCTCTTGATATGAAAAAAATCTACTTTAGGATTTAAGGTATCACCATACTGGATTTTGTTTAAATCAAAAGAGGTTTTTATGTATTAAATGTTGCTAATAGTGCCATCTCTTACCGAGTAGTTAAAACTATCAAAAGCTAAGTCTTCGTGCTCCGAAGATCGAGATGTATAATGTAAAAGTATCCGCGGCCGCCGCTTGATGGCGCCATATTCACTTAACGTAAAAACTGTCACCATTAAAATACATAAAATTGAGAATCAAGTTTGTTGGCAAATTCACTCACTAAATATCTCAAAGTATCACTGTATGTCTATTTATTGAATATTTCACATATAAACTCATAAGATTTATAGTAAACACTCGATCCTGAAACAGGTTTCTCAACGTAGAATTAATATGGCTATAAAATATAAAATTATTATCATAATAAAATTATTTTAAAAAACGTAAAATTGTTGGATAAATTTTATCACCGCGATTTATGATTCGTACATTTAAACACCTAACCGATATTTTACTGACGGCAAACTAAAGGTTAGCTGCAATACAATTAGCCAACCAAACGGATTAACATTTTCTTTTGGCAGTCCATTCGAGTTAGGGTTGTTACTTAGAAATTCTTAATTATCAATAAAAAATCTGTCGCATTTTTTATTATAGTCTGAGAATAAGTAAAATATAATTTATTCCATTTTTTAAATCCCTGCATTGATTATTTCTAAATATTTTTGCATAATTATTATTTATTATATTTTACAAATAATAAATTACTCAGTAAAAAGATAGCGGTACGAAAACCTTTGTCATCAGAGTATGTTATTAGGATTATAGTATAAAATTTTGAAACCGTACACAGTAAATTGAAAGGTTCCAAATACATACATTTCTAATTGTTAAAAATAAAAAAAGAACATATATGTTCTTATAAACATTTGTAGATCACAATTCGTGGCAAGATTAAAATCTTAATTACGTTCCCACATAAGAATATAAATAAAAACATCTGTTAAGATTTCAAAAAAAAATCAATTAAATAATTGATAACATTCTCTCTCTCTTTCTTTTCCCCCTTCCTCGTCTACTTTAAACTGAAGTAGATACTAAAGTAGACGAGGTTTTACTTAATTTAAATAAATTCCACAGTAAACTGTATGTATCCTTATATAAGTGAAACCATGCATTATTGTTTTTTTTTTAATCACGTAAACAGCCAACAAAGGACAACATAATAAAATAACATTGAGTCTTGCATTAAAAACCACCACGCAGTAACGGTAAGCAACCCTGCACCGATACCGCAATACGTATTCCACGAGCAACAGCCGCTTCCGGTAGGATCGCACGACAGTTGGAGGTGTCACATCATATTGAATATCTTTACTTATACATAATTACACGCCGTTTATTTCAATGTATATACAATAATTTTAATCATTTTTTGAAGGTTATGGTTTGTATAAGTATATTGAAAGCTTTTTAAAATCCATTTTATTTTTTTTCTTATTATTCTATTGTAGATTAATTTAAATAGTATCACAATGTATTATTAGCACTATTCGATCTATAGTATTTTATACTTGCAATTCAAGATAAATCAGTTAAAATTAGCGGTATATATGTAAATATGGGACTATGAGAGTAATGTAATTCAAATATTTAATTTTCGTATGAGTATATAAGTATGTATAAGTATATTGAATTCTATGATAACACGTATAGCAATTTTGAGGCAACGCACGTCTATCTGTCAGGCAGTGAGAAGTGTCGCCTACGATACGGAAAGTTATTCCATTTAGGTACAACGTGAGTACAAGTGGCGTGAAACTACAGCACGTGTCTGGATAAAATAATTCTATTAGTAGGATGGAATTGCGCTAGTACTTTTTAGTGAAGGGGCTTAGAAATTCATTAAAACCTGTTTTAAAAATGTAAACTGACATCCAGACATTATAAAGTTTTTCATTTACAAGAAGTAGTACCTTTTCTGCAGTAAGGAGAATGGAAAAAGAATAGTTTAACAAATTTTTACGAGCCTTCTACCAATTATGAGATGATTCGAACGTTAGTTAAATAAGTTTTTATTATCGTAACACGCAAGTGCAGCCATTAGAGAAAATTTTTAATCTTATATTTTAATCTATGGGCAATATGTAAAAATATGAGATACATGTGTCACTGGCCGCGCCCTTGCAGTGGCTAACGCAACGCATCGCGTCGAGGCCGATGCATTGTGATGCAACGTGTCAGCTCATTGTTCATTGAATTAGGTCACGGTTTAAATGATAAGTAAACAACGATTCAGGAAGCATGTTTAGATAAATCTTATTCTAACTTTTTTTTATACCTACCAAACCGTCACTTCGCGGGGGTAAAAAGCAATTACTTTCACACGCGATATAAAATTTTACTGTTAATATTAATATTTCAATGAAATATATTCTTAATACAAAATAAAATATTAAGAATCGTTTGATATGAAAGCATATGGAATTTTATGAGTATTATATATTGTGTATGTAATAAATGCAAGCAGAGAACATTATCCGCACTTGTAGATTACGTCCGGTCATTCGATACAATACTCGTTCAATAGTGATGTAGAACGATTGTGCATTAATTAACCTGTACTTATTGTTACTAGCAACCTTCAACCCCGGTGACCGCCTGCGGCTGCGGGAATCAATATCAGGCTATAGTAGGTTAACCAACTATTTTGATTTAAGAAGATTTAATTATAATTATATTATTATGATACTATAATTATATTTTTTTCTTGTATAGGTACATATATTACATACAAAGTAAAAAAAGAAGACGACATTTTTCAAAAAGGTAAAACAGGATTTTTTATCTGATGTCTCCAACATTTTGTGGGCAAGTTGTTTATTGACTGATAGAAAAGAAAGAAGTACTCAATCAATTAGGGTAAACCTTTTTTTATAACTTTGTTATAACAGATAATCAAAATGTGTTACATATATTTTTTTTCCATATCTTCGTTAATTATGAAGGTATTTACATAATTCTTTTTTAATGAATATGTTATTACCTCTTATAGCTTATATAACGATTTTAACCCTATTAAAAGCTAAAAACTTGATTTTAAATTTTCATTTTCAATTATTCGAGTTTGTAGATAATATGCGATTCAGCATATTCAAAGATCTCTAACTCCCTGTTCTCCTGCAGCCAATACTTAATGAAATGACTCATTAGAATATTAAATGATATTTTATGAGTACTTCAAAAGGTCATTCCAAGTAAGGACATAATTCTAACAAAGTATTTCATACTTCTCCCAAAATAGCCTCTACGTATATGTACATCTGAAGCAAATTAAAATATAAACGTTTCCCTTTTTTGGTATAAAGGTTAATATTATCATTATAAAAAGTACAATAAATTTCGTAATGTTTTGAAATGCGTAGTTTATTCTTAGATTAACTAAAAACAGCATGAGACATTGTAATTATCTATTATTATTTCAATTTGTTTAATGTGATATCTTTATAACCTACACAAGTGTTAATACGTACAGCTTACTTATAAAAGTTAAAAGCGAGAGTTAAAAAGTGGCCCACTGACCATTGTCCTGAGTTTTGACCCCTATCGCAAGGTCGTCTTCTTATCCAAAAGACGACGTGCATGAGATATAATTATCTCATCAAGTCATTATCTCATAATACACGCTCTACCTATCGTATTTTTACTAAAAATTATGATAGAAAGCTTAGGAGATATACAAAGAAAAACTTACTAATGTTTTATCACAACAAAATGAAAGCTTTACGAAAGGATTCTATTAAATTTTTCTACTTCAACTCTTACGCCACCTATTGCAAATAGTTGAAACTATGTATATTAGTATCTATCATTCGCAAGCGTGCACATAACAGCTCATTGAAGTTTCGTCGTGATTATATGAATTATTTAGATAATTATTATAAAAACAAGTAATAATTTCATATAACATGTTGTTTTAATGGTTTTAAATTAAAAAATAAGAGACTTTCAATGATAAATTTAAAATTTATATCTCAGAAACAGTTATTTATAAAATGTTTTTTTTTTTATTATTATTAATCTTACGATCAGAACAAAACACAAGTCTTATTATAATTATCATCATATAATTATGATAATTAATTTACTATGCCAACTACATTGAACTGACATAATTATAATTATCGAGCTTTAAGCGCAGTGACATGCATAGACTATTTTCAACGTTCGATATATTTATAACATACCCCCCCCCTCCCCTCCCCCCCCCCGCCCTCGCTCTCACCCTTAGTTTTCGATTAAAACAATTCTTCTAATAATATAGAAAGACGTTATGTAGCAAGTTTTTGAATATATTTGGTAATGGTGTAATATTAACGTAGAAACAAAAATCATGGCGTGAGCATAAATGACAATATTCTGTTAGCTAGTATGTGTCACGTGTGATACTAGTAATACTAGTAGCTAATAAACTAAGAATTTTCCTTATATCAACAATTTATCTTATAAAATTATTTATTGTACGTATGATAAATGAAGCAATAATCGTTTAAAACCACAGAATTGATGAAAGATTACCTATTCCATGTTTATAACGAAGCTCAGACAGTTAAGGTATAGGTTCGGCTAATTTGATATTAATGGTTATTGCATTTTTCCTCATATCCTTAAATAGGAAGTAATAATAAGCAACATCCTGTAGGCTATTCAAAAAACAAAATGTAATTTAATAGCTCTTGTAATTATATTTCTAGTAATATTGTTTTATATTTTCTGCTGCAATATTAGAAACAAACGTTTTTGTGTATTTCGTTTGTATTTTTTTGTAGGTAGGTACCTATTTTCCAGGATATTTTTACCATTTATGGATCAGTTTTCTTTCTCCCTGTTTAATGAATAGCGTATCATACCTCATTGGTCGTCTCATTTGGATTTCAAAAGTGCATTCCAAGGTCAAATCCCCAATAATTTTATGTGATTTTTAAAATCGATGTACCTTTTAATGGAGATATTTTTAATACTATACACCCATAATAAATAAAATATCTTTGTTTTTGATACTAATTAATAAATATTTTATTTTAATAATTTATATACTGTATCAATATTTTGATCTTGCTTGTTAATCTTTGGCTGTGCAACGACAACAATGCGGCCCCTATATTGTATGCCTAAATGAATCGTTACGCGACCGCCGAGCTTCGCTTTGTTCTACGTTACTATTCATCGACTGAATTAATAATATATTGACGTATACTCACATAATGATTAACCGTGATTGCTATATAAGTGCACTAAGTACACCTTCTTCTGAATATAATTATTAGTACCGATACCGCAAGATGACTCATAAAAGAATATCTATAGTCCAAATTGTGCTTACATTTTTTGTCCTGTCTGACACATTGTGCAGAAAATGTAAAACGATAGGATTTTTATTATATATCAAATTATTATAGAGACTAATTGAAGGAGCAACACTATTCGAAAATAATTGCTAATAAATATTTTTGGTAAATGTTGGAAGCTATAAATATTTTAGTAACCTATAAATATTTAACATAATAATAAAATAATAATAATATATAAATATACTATTCATAATATTATAATATCTTGACATATTTATTAAAAAAACATCAAACAAAAAACGTTTTACAATATTACAGAATAATCGTCTTCCTATACCAAGAAAGGCGATTTCAAGAATTACAGTGCAAAAGCATACATATATAATTATCTATACTAATATTATTTATTAAGGTTATAAAAAGGCAGTTTGTTTGTTTGTTTGAACGCGCGAATCTCAGGAACTACTAATCAATCCGATTTGAAAAATTATTTTTGCATTAGATAGCCCGTTTATTGAGAAAGACCATAGGCTATATATCATCATGCAACTACCCAAGGGAGCGGAGCAGTAATCTTGAATGTCAACAAATCGGGCAGACTACCACAAATTATTCTAAGACTATATATTATGTATACATAGGGACGAACCCGAGCGAAACGAGGGTGAGTCGCTAGTTCGAAATAAAATAAATATGAAATAACGCTTAAACCCTACAAACCTTCATAAACAACACAGTGCTGATCTCACACGTTATGCTTCTATGTTTATGTGTATGAAAATAATTTCATTATAATGTAAATATATGGATATTATGTACGTACTTGAATGTTATGTCGTCGTCAAATAAGTAACTTGTTTGGCCAGTTTACCATGTTTTGTTCATTTCTGAATCAATTATGGATATTGACATGAAAGATAAACATGCAAATTACGTTATTATGGCAATGATTAATAATAGAAATAATTAAATTAATACTAGAAATAATGAACCAAAACCTTCTTTCTTAAATAATTATCATTTAGTGGATAAACTTTAAATAATAAAATATAATTTTAATTTTAATTGACGGTTCAAAAAAGAGCAAGTTATTTGGTTTTAGGGAAAATGTATATATGTTTGTCTTTGTATGTAATGTGTGGGCTACTATTCGACGATAATTTTAAAAGCCTGTACAGATTTAAAAGTTAATATATCATTAGAATCTTTAACAATAACTAGGCTTTGTAGTAGTTATGTTATTTATTATTTAATTTTAATACACTTTAAGAAAAAAAAGTACTGCCAATTAAAAAAAAGCGTTAACTCTTTATAAATTAAATCCTTGAAAATAAGAGAAAAATATGTATTAAAAAAATATCAATTTAAAAATTCTCATCATCTAATTAACTAAAGTATTTAATATTTATTATTACTGCATACTGTTTAAGTTGTTTTAATAACTCTCACGCATGAACGGACACATCTCTCATGTCAGTGAATCAGTCGCAATGTGATCCCCGCCCCCAAAGCGCTGCCAAATAGGCATATTTGAGAAATACACCTAAATATTAAAATATTATGTTTTTATACCGCATAAAAAAATTATAAGGTTTTTTAAAAACTTTCTTTTATATAACTGGCGACTCAGCCTCGCTCCGCTCGGGTTCGTCCTTACTTACGTTTTAACGTTTAGTATAGATTTCTCAAAGATACAGACAGACAGACACACAAAAAATCTAAAAACTATAGATTCGGCCTCTGTATCGATAATAATGACTATTTCAATGAGATTTTCCAAAAATTATGTAATGTACAAATTCGACTCAGTTAGTTTATTATACAGAGTGGATTTTTGAGACGGGATAGTAAGGGCAGGTACCTTAAATATTTTAGTTACAGGAAAACGTTCCTAGGAGACCATTCATAACTTTTTGAGATATTCTGAACTGCATTCACAGATTTTGGAAAAAATGTACAGTCAGCGAGAAAAATGCTAAAATAGGAAAAAAATTTTTTTCATGTCAATCGATCCTATTTCATGTAAGGATCAAAATACTCTATGGGACCATTTAAGGTTTGAGTACTAGAAATGACAGAAATCGCCAAAATCTTTTTCCATACATTGTGTATGGAAAAACGTTTAATCAACTCGAAATATTCTTTGTTGCCAAACGATCCTATTTTTTAATGTGATCAAAAGACTCTTTGAGGCCAACTGAAGTTTGAGTACAGAAACACTAAAAAAATTTATTTTATTCCCGCTGCATAAAATGCCTGCGTGTGAACCCGGTCTTGTGACTTACCGTAATTTCTGTACGCAAACTTCAGTTGGCCTCAAAGGGTCTTTTGATCACATTAAAAAATAGGACCGTTTGGCAACAAAAAATATTTCGAGTTGATTAAACGTTTTTCCATAAAAAATGTATGGAAAAAAAATGTTGGCCATTTCTGTCATTTCTAGTACTCAAACCTTAAATGGTCCCATAGAGTCTTTTGATCCCTACTTGAAACAGTATCGATTGACGTGAAAAAATTTTTTTACGTATTTTAGCATTTTTCTCGCTCACTGTACATTTTTTCCAAAATGTGTAAATGCAGTTCAGAATATCACAAAAAGTTATGGATGGTCTCCTAGGAACGTTTTCCTGTAACTATAGTATTTAAGGTACCTGCCCTTACTGTCCCGTCTCAAAAATCCACCCTGTATGTATAGACTACATCACAGCAAATACTAATAAATTAAAATTATTAATATTATATTATTATTTATATGAAGCTTTAAATTATTTTTGTATATTTTTTTATATTTTAATTTAGTTATATAATAAACTAGCATTTCCCGCGGCTCCGCCCGCGTTCAGATGATCAAAAATCAAATTCTTAGGTTTTACACATTAGTATACTCTTACATTGTACATTACTTTCATTGCGCACCGCGTGATTGGTAAATAATGGCAGAGATTGACAATGCCACAAAGGTTCCTCCGTTAAATTGAACTTTTTGTTTTAGCAATAACATTTATGTATGTCTATACTTCTGTTTTGTTTGTTTTTTTAGTTTTTCACGATAAAGTTTCAAACTACGGAATTAATTTTAATCATTTTTTACTAATAGACAGCTATAGATTAATTTAATATATAGCTGATTATTTAAATTACATAATGATAACTTTTCTTAATTAGCGCTAGTTAGTAATATTTTCCAAAACGATTTTCAAAAGAAAGTGTAATAAGTAAATAATTCTAAGCGAATACATTTTTTTATTTCATATGGCTCTGCTAATATGATTAAAGTCGTAAGCATTTTATTGCGTCCTTTAAGCCTTTACCTTCCAAGAAAAGGTGTCAAGAAAAAGTGAAAAAGTTGAGGTATAACAGTTCCTAAAATACTTTTTCATAGTTTTTGAGATATGAAATATTTTTAGTTACCCGCTTTGGCAGTTTAACAGCCATAAACTTGTTTTCCATAAATGTTATAAAATAATATAAATTGAACTTATTTTTACGGTGCAAAAAATGAGCAGGTATTGTGGAAACGTAAATATTATTCGTATTTATTTTAGTGTTAACCATACAAAACACGTAAGTAAGAAAAACAACATATCATTTTGCTATACAAAACCTAAAATGCGCGAGTTGGATTTACATTTGCCCAATTTTTACATTAAAAGATTAAAAAACATTAACATTATTTACTAAACAATAAAAATTTACAAATATTCTCATTTGAAAATTGTTTCGGCCAACAAAATATTACTAATATGTTACTAATTTATAAAGCCAAAAAGTTTGTTTTATTAAAAATTTAAGCACGGGCAGGACCGCGGGTAATTTAGTAGTAACTATAGTTAAGTCATAGAAAGGTTATATCTGTACATTTTTTTTTTGGGTAAAACTACGTATTTTAAAAACACATGGCGACATCTATTGTCAAATAGCTAAATAACACATAAATAAATTTTCATTAAAATAACTATTTTAATGAATAAAATAGCGCTGTTAATATTTCTTTTAAGATAAGTTTTTTTAATAGTTTTAACATAATATATAAGTAAGTTACCTTGCTAAAATATTAATAGCATCATCGTGCTTTTACTTTAACCAGTTTTTGTAATTTTTCTCAGAAATGAGATATTTTCCTGCGGTAAAAAGAATCCTATGTATTGACCCGGATAACCTGCTATTACCATACCAAATTTCATAAAAATCCCTCTAGTGGTTTTTCTGTGATGCGGTCACATACAGACAGACAGAAAAAAATCTAAAAACTATAGATTCGGGCTCTATATCGCTAATAATGAATATTTCAATAAGATTTTCCGAAAAAATATTGAATTTAGGGGTTCGGCTTAGTTACAATTTTATTGTAAGTATAGTTACTAATTTATGAAGCGAAACAGTTTGCTTTACTGATAATTTAAACACGGGCGGAGCCGCGGGTGATTTAGTAGTAATTTTAATAAAATCGAAAAAAGTTCATATCTGTACATTAATTTTTTTGGGATTAAAACTATGTATTTTAAAAACACATGGCGACATCTATTGTCGAATATCTAAATAACACATAAATAAATTTTCATTAAAATAACTATTTTAATGGATAAAATAGCGCTTTTGATAATTTAATTTTCATGATAAGCTATTTTTATAGTTTTTACCATATTTTGTAAGTTACCTTGCTAAACTGTTTACAAATAGTATCGTCGTGGTTTTGTTCCTACCAGTTTTTGTATTTTTTTTCAGAAATGAGATATTTTCTCGCGGTAAAAAATATCCTATATGTTGACTCGGATAACCAGCTATCATCATACCAAATTTCATCAAAATCCCTCCAGTGGTTTTTCTGTGATGCGGTAACAGACAGACAGACAGACAGACAGACAGACAGACAGACAGACAGACAAAAATTCTAAAAACTATAGATTCGGCCTCTGCATCGAAAATAATGTCTATTTCAATAAGATTTTCCAAAAAATATTTAATGTACAGATTCGGCTTAGTTAGAATTTTATAATATGTATAGATTATATAATATAAAAAAAATAATCTAATTAAAAAATAATTTTAAGTGTTATCTATTACTGCTATTACAGTGATTTATTTCATTACTAGCAACTTATTTCGCTTTGCTCAGTTCTGTCCCTAAGAGTCTAACAATGCCTGTGTTACTCCTGGTCATAGTCTTTCTAAAAGCTAAATTTCATTCAAAACTGTCCAGCTGTTCACCGTGAAGGAGTAACAAACATACATACATACAAACTTTCGCATTTATAATGAGAGTCTGATACGTGTAGGGTGAGTGTACTCGAAAATATTGTAGATATAACGTGCGTGCGAAAATTACTGTTAGTGAAATATGACACACAAAATACGCTTATTAATTAACCATATCACGTAACATTTGATTGACTAGCGATTTTGATAATAACAAAGCGGATAGATTTCACTGGAGTCCAATTACAAACTGTCAAAATGAATAAAAAAAACTGAAAGTTAAGCTTTGGATATCAAATGGCATCCTTGTTATATGAGGGTCAAGTTCTGTTATCGCCTTCTTTTAAAATAATTATTACATTTAATCATTTTTTAATTTATATAAATAGAAAGTATGACTCTAAATTACTTAGGTAAATATATTAGACTAGCGACTCACCCTCGCTTCGCTTCGGGTTCGTCCCTAGACAAAAACAAATCATCCCACGGAAACTGTACATTTTTCCGAGATTATATATAGCCTTCTTCGATAAATGGACTCTCCAACCCCTAGGTACGTTTTGAATAGATGAAGATAGACACCATATGCTATTGCCGGCTTTTCTGTAGGCCTTTTTAAGACTTACTATTTTCTCGTACGTTATTATGATGTAATTTACAGAAATTTTCCAATGAAAACCGTACCAAAATCTGTTACATAATTTAGTAAAAGTAAGCGCAAAAACATACAGAGAGAGACAACGACTTTTTGTACTACCCCATAAAATAAAAGAATGTACCGCAGTAAATTGTTAAATATATTAATTGTTACACCTCCTACTAATTGTTTTTTTTTTTTTGTATACTAAAAAACCATTGAATTGTATGAATAACAACTCAGCCAAATCAATTTCTGTGTATTACCATGAGAATAAGAGATTTTCCTGTGAAACAGATAAACAAACAGACATACATATGTACAAACAACTAAAATTTCAAAAACTATGATTTTGGAGTCTATGTTCTGTACACAATACGTAACAGACGTTGTTTTTAAAGAAATATTATTTACAGAATTACTTTTACTATTTATATATTTATAAACAATTAAATTCTGTACAACTTGCATTGTCTACTGGGGCTTGAGTCGCATAAAATTTTGAATGTTCTAAAGTTTTAAGCGCAGTATGAAAAGTACAGAAGATTTCTATAAATCGAAAACAAAATTAGAAAATGCGTAGTTAATATTGGATTTGCATACAGTGGCACTCCCACGAAGTAACAAGGTGAGCGGGCTATTCTTAAATTGTCAAAGTTCGTTTACATTGTTAGGCTGCGATTTTTTAAACCTTGCGTAAAATATATTTTGGCAGACAAGCACGCACTCGTTACTATGTAAATATGTATTATACACTAGATACTTCAACGTAATAACTAGTAATTAACTTTTCGTATTTTACTTTATAAAATTTCGTAATTTTCTGTACTCAATAATATAACATTTATAAATTTTTAAATGAGAAAATTTATAATAATCTTAATGGTATTAAAACTTATATATTAATCTAATTACATATAATATAATTCTGAATCGAATCTGCTCATTAACTATTTTTTGGAAAATATTATTGAAATAGTCATTATTATTAATACAGAGGCTGAAACTATAGTTTTTAGAATTTTTGTCTGTCTGGGAACGCATCACGAGAAAACCACTGGGCAGATTTTGATAAAATTTGATATTTCGTCAACATTTAGGATACTTTTTACTGCGGCAAAATATCTCATATGTGAGAAATCTATACTAACCATGAAATTTAGGCAAGCAAGGCTGAGTCGCTAGTATTTAATATTTATAAATAGCGTTAATAATTGTACATAATCAGACTTTATACAGTAAGCCTTTCTACAATCACCAATTTTGTGCAAGAATTATATAACATAACCTTATTTAATTAAAAATATATAAAATCTGTGATTGATAATTAATATTCAGGTTAAATAAGATTAATTAATTCCTTTCATAATAAAAAGTAAGCATGATTTCGAAGCATCCTAAATTTTTTTTTTTTTTCAACTTATTCATTTTATCATTATAATTAATATCTTAAAAAGCTGAGGTTTAATCTGTAAAAAACAGTAATTACTCTTATTACTTGATTTTTTATGTGAGTATGTGAATAGCAATTATATGGACAGGTGTTTGACGTCAGTTCTGTCAAGCCGTAGGCCGTCCTTCGATGGTAGTACAATGGAAACAAATCAACCATGGACTGTGAACACGGTGCTATTCTTAAATTGTCACTGTTCTGAATGGATTGCGTAATCGATTCAGCACCAACGTGAGATCAATGCGCAATATATCGACAATGGTCTATAAAAAACAATAAACTTATTACTTCTAATCGTTAAATATCGTTGACTCAGCAATGCACTTGATATAATTACGTGATATTGTGTAAATATTGTTTTATTACTATATAACCAATGACGGCATTAATAAGGTATTCTATTATAATTTACTACACTCAACACCATCAATCACTATTTATTTATTGGATAAATTAGAGAAGTTATACATATACTCCCTATACACAAATCATTCTCTGAAAATACCGGGTAGTTTGTTATGACTTAAATATATTTTAATAAATCAATATATATTATATAACATTAATTATATTAAATATGCCTTTTTAAGTATATTCGTTTGCTTATATCGTGACCGATAACGATTAGTACACTATCGTGAGAATAACGCAATATAGATTAACTTCGCTATTCAACAAAAACGTCCTTAGTAAACTATTCAAGGTTCATTTAAACATTACACGCAAATATTCACTTGTTTCTCAATTACCAATATACAAGAATTTGAAAACAAATATTTGTTATGATGTTAATGGCCGGTTCGTTAAAAGCCGTAACATTAAATCACCACTTGATAAAATATACGTATAAAAAAAACATTTAGCACTGTCTAGATGAATCGAGTCATTCAATATGTCACTGTATTTACTTTACACAATATTAGGATTTACAAAAATAAATTATTATTTGTATAAAGAATCCGCGAGGCCGCGCGTCAGAAGCTGAGAACTGCAATAAACTACTAAACTATTGTATGCAGTCGGATTGTACTACACGAGTACACGTCCGTTCGCCTTGTTATAGACATTTTCCATTCACACAATGGAGCAATCCGCTTACTTTAATATGTAGGAAACCCTACGATTAGCACTTTGAAAACTTTGTAGAGAATTTCCCAAATTATAATCGAAAGTTATTTATCTATACTGATATAAAATATTATAAAGCGGAAAAATTTGATTGTTTGTTTGCACCGAATAGGCTTTGAAACTACTGAATCGATTAAGATGAAATTTGGTAAGAAGATAGCTTGAGACCCTGGGAAGGATATAGGATGGTTTTTAACCCGGAAATCATCCCTTTGGGGGGTGTAATTTAATGGGGATGAAAGTTTGTATGGGGAATCAACCTAGGGACGAAACCGAGCGAAGCGAGGGTGAGTCGCTAGTAAATAATATTTGAGTTTATCAGAAACTTGGTCATCGACATTATTACACAAGGTAATTTCAATAAAAATCCCACAGTTATAGCTAATAGCGGATATCTTACGTAAATGCTTTATTTATGCATTTTAATATCGAATTATAGATGAAATATTTACTTTTTAAGTTTTAGGAATATGTTTTATTGACTTAAAATAACATTTCGTAATTAATTTGTAACAGGTACTAAGGCTATTAAACGCTTTTACTAATAAATCTTTGTATTAATAATGTCATGTAGTTTGTCGGTCTACTATTTATTATTGCGAAAGTTTGTGATTGCGTGTATTTTTTTTCTTTCATACTGATACCTATTGCTGGACGTATTTGGATAAAATTTAGTACGCAGTTAGACCATGATCTCAAGTAACATAGGCTGTTAAGCACCTAGAGACACACCCAAGCGAAGTGAGGATAAGTCTCTAGTCTATAATAATATTTTTTATTTACAAAACAAAACAGCCACCGCAACAACTTTCGTTTGGGAAAAAAATCTCTGCGGTAGGTCCGAAACGCTCAATCAATTCGCGTTGATGGCGCTCACCATAAATGGACTGCAATGAACCACTATTTTTTGCGAGCTATTTGATATTTAAGAACATGTCAAACACAGTTTGAAGAAAAACTTTTAATATTATCTTATTTAATTTCTAAAATCACGATGATTTCACTTTAAAAAGTGTCTAATCAAAAGCTTGCTGAAGCTGGGTAGGTACCATCTAAATTTTAAGTTCTATAATCCTAGCATCTCGGTTGTGTTTGGCCAAAAAAGGGTTATGTATTTGACCTATTGTACTATGTATATACATAGTATATCCGATTCTATGTTTCCTCGTGATTACCAAACCTTTTATCCGAGTAATAGGTTATATGTTATTAAAAATCAAAATGGCGGATTTCAGGCGCCAATTTGTGTATCTTGAAAAAATTTTGTCGTCCAAACTTATCGTATCAAAATGAATATTTTAAGAGGCGAATACAAAAATATTGTCTTTTTATGCATTGGGGTTTTATTATTTTTATAACTTGATACAGAAATCATACACACCATATGAAATCTAATCTAATTAGTATATTGAATTTTAAGTATAATAATGTACATTATTATTAGATTTTTACTTGACTCTTTCAAGTTAAATGATAATATGTATGTATGCTTAAAATAATATACTTAATGTACTAAAAACTCAAACGACAAATCATCGTGGATAAATTCACCTACATTAACTTAATCGAACTAATTATAAAAACAATAGTTAGTTATGCTATCTATATTGTGTTTTTTAATTCCCAAGCCGAGTCAAATTTTATGACTCATTGAATCCCTACGCCGCATCCAGTAGTTTTTAATCAACACTGACCATAGAGGCCGTTTACTGGTAAAGTGACCTTAAGGCGACCATTACATAATAAAGCCATATGCATATTCAATATTTATACTTGACTAACAAGAATTTATATTCTATACCTATACGTATGAATAATATTATTATACTATATAAATGAACTGCTTGTATTCAGCCCTTTTTAACGTCCCACTGCTGGACATGGGCCTCCATTTCAATACAGGGGGGATCAGGTCATAGTCCACCACGCTGGCCAAGTGCGAGTTGGCGGACTTCACAATATGTTTTGTAAAGTACTGCTTACACACAAATTACCTAATTACTTGAAATTGAACTGCTATTAAGATAAATGTTTTTTTTTTATTACATTAAGGTATTCCTTTAACGCCAACTATAGGCCTATAGTTTACGAAACCTCTTCCATCTTTTTAGGTGGTCGTTAGGCATGTAGGGACGCGCTTGAGTAAAGCGAGGATACGTTTCTTGTTAATATAATAAATGGGAAAGTTTAAGAATGACTATGTTTGTTACCACTCCACGCTATTAGTTATTAGCAGATCGGGTTTTAGCGAATTTCGGAATGTACATAGGCTATAAAAACATTTATAACATTTTTAAACAACTTCTTTTATATTACTACAATAATTTTAAAGCCATAAAAAGTACAATTGAGTTTGATTGTAATGGCTAAGGACTCATTAAAGTAGACTGAATGAGCCCCACTACGATATTTTTTATTTAGAATCATCGATCTTATAAATATGTGCCATAGTTCTTCAAAGGCTTCTCTATAAATATTTTTTAGATTTCTACTCTTTAATAATTGTAGAATGACATAGTATAAACCGCATTGAAAAAGAGCTTATAACTTTTACTTTTAAATTGGTAGATTTTTATCAAGTTTAGCCTTAAAACCATCATGATGTAACAATGTTAATCGCTAACCACATTGGAAGCAGTCTATTCGTTTACGAGGTATATACGATACCACATACAGACACAATAAAATGTATAACACTCTTCGTTTTTCGTCAGAGCTTAAAATTTATTGTATATTTGTCTGTTTGTAATGTATATGTTCTTACGTTATTCATACGGTTATGCTGAAAATGTGCAAAGTGTGCGTTCAAAATTCAAATGTGCATTGGTGAATTTTTATATATTACATAATACATACATACGTATAATCTTATTACAGATCATATAGACAGAAACATTCTAGTTTCACTCTTCTCTATTATTCGTTTTATATCTCAATAGACTCGCATTCACTTAACTAGATCGTTTATAGAAAAAAAATTAATAATAATACAAGCATTTCAATATGATTTGAACAAGCTAACTTACTGTAGCTAAAGCCTCTTCATACGAAGTCGTGTTTTCAGGCGACACGGCCTTGATGTCCTGATAGATCGCGTTGCTCGGCATGTCAGAGCATCACTTGCACCTGGAAATTAAAATATTTACATCAGCGATAATAACTTAGTACAAAATTAAATGAAAAAATATAATTAATTGGAAATGTTAACGATGATAACCTTTTATGAACAAATTAATATACAAAAATTAACATACAAATTACAATATACAAAGTTGCTTGTCCTGACAGATTCATCAACCCGAAAATCAAATCGCTCGATCTGACCGCTTAAATTTTGGAACCAAGAAGAAAAGATTTTTTAAATTTAATTTTATAAGAAAGTAAAAAGGGCCAAAGCTTTTCATTAAAAAAAAAACTAGATATTTATGCCTTTTGGCAAAATTAATAAAAAAAAGTATTTCTGTATTTTCACAATTCACTCCTTTAAAGGAAGCCTGAGTAGTCTGTTTGTAATGTAATATTAAAAATACATTGGATTGAAAAAATATTGAGCTAAACCGAAGGTTTTGAAACAGAATACCCGATTTGTGTAACTAAAGGAAATGGAGCATCACTTTTTATTGGAATGTGTACGTATTCGTATGTACAATCATAACATTATTTTAAACTACTTAGCATAGTCATAAAATATAAATTATTATTTCTACATGTTTTTGTCTATTTTTTGTAATATAAAACAAATTTTATTTTTGTCAATTAAACCTTAAATGCATAATCAATTATAATATTTTATTATGTCCCGTGCATTTAAATTTACGCTCATATCGATTAACGTTATGTGCTTAAATTTTGTAATATAACATGTTTATAAATACATATTGTTTATATATAAATACATATCTGCTTTATCCTGTGAAAACAGAACTTTGAGATTCTTATACATACTATAATGTACTGCTATTTTAAATGTAAAATGTAAACGAGTTTCAGTGTCACGAAGCTACCAGCGATAGTGACCTTGTCGCGTCGCGCCATTATGTAAACATTACCCGATATTGAAAACATTGTCACCTAAATGCTGTACCGTGCTTCGATGTCTATAGCACATTTTGACCCACGGCTACGCTTATGTAAAAATATAAGAAATATTTATTTCGTTTGAACAGCGTACGTGCAAATATATAATAAATATATTTTTTAGAGATTTTTGTGGAGATGTTAAATAAATGTAGAGTCTTTTCTTTCTAATAAAGATCATAATTTGTCAACATCTCCACAGTATAGTCAAAGAATTTTTGTGCAAGCCGCCACAGACTGTGTCAACTTTATTTTATGAACTAAATTAATACCAGTCTATATTTACTAATGAAACAAAAGTATTCCTAAAACAATATTATAGTCCAACAAAATAGCGTCATCTGTAAATAGTAATAAAGCGAAATGTATACATAAAATATATTTTTTTAAACAAAATGTACTAAGATATTACAGGCTCTAAAAAGGTCTACAGAAAAATCCGTGATGGCATGAGTCTATCTCTTAATATTCACAATAACTATTTTTATCTATTTGAAACGTACCTAGGATGTATATACTATACATAAGTCTCTAGTAGGATATAAAATAGTGTATAAAGTCAAATCCTAGTTTCACTCTAAAACAAATGTAATCTATACAGATAAATAAAATTGAAGTGTCTGTTTGTAATGTCAAAATAACAGCTTTATACTAAATGCATATGGAATTATATATGCTACTTATAAGAAAAACACATTTTTTTTGTGTGTCTGTCTGTCTGCCTGTTTCTTTCGGCTAATCACCGAAACGGCTGGATCAATTTTAACGGGACTTTCACTGGCAGATAGCTGATATTATAAGGAGTAACTAAGGTTACTTTTATTTTAGAAAAAGAATTAGGGTTTTCCTCAAAAAAATTAAAACGTACCTAAGGACGAACTCGAGCGAAACGAGGGTGAATCGCTAGTGTAATATATAAGTGAAAAAGTAACAAATACACACAGTAATAAACTTTCGCAAGCAAATATGAAAATCTTTACATTACAAAGAATGTAGTCATAAATGTACCTCATAGGTACATTTATATATTGTATTAATGGGTGGCCATAACTACACGACCCTAGCTCACCTTTGACACCGGCTTTATAATAGAGCTTCCTGATTACTCTGTTGCACATGCCCATTTATAGACAAAGGCTTAATTTTATAGAGTTAAATTATTGTCTGGTCACATGTGCATGCAATAATGTGACCCGAGCACGTATTTTTTTCAAACGTTTTTAATTTTTAGCGTGTATTTACACACAGAAAACAACTTACTAGCAAAAATTATAATAATTTATGCATATCTACTCTACATCTTATTTTTAATATCATGCAACGTATACTGAAAAAATGTACACCGAACCATTTTTCAGAATGATGTGTAGTTAGAAGAGAATATTTAGGATTAAATGACAGTAATCAAACTTTCACATTATTATACACACAAAAGAGTCGCGGGCGAAAATGGTGCTTAACTAATTAAAAAAAAAATATCTGTTGAGTGGCTTTTTGTTCATTAGAAAAGGACATTCAGTTATTTCATATAGACAACTTTCTTATTTGACAAGTTCTTTTCTGAATCACATAACATTGTATTATTTTAATTTGATCGATTAAAACAGCTTCCCCTACTAGTTACTTGGCCCGAAATATCGGAGCGGTCAGGTTTAGCGGCTGGGAAATAAAAACACGCAAATTAAAACAACAGACAAAATTAGCGAAAAAATGAAATTCAGTTACTATATATGTATAGCTATAGATATGTGAGGTTCTGCGATTAAACACATTATTTTGCATTAAATTAAACTTCGTTAATCGTTAAATGATTTTTTGGTGAACAAAAAATAATTAATTATTACTTTTTAACTAAGAAGTTACATCGACCCTACATCACTTTAAAAGTAATTATTCCACACTGAAGGGAGGATTTTTCTTAAAGCTTATACTCTACCACCCTTAATGATACCGTCCTTGATATATCTAATCTAATCATTAAAAAAATTAACAATTGGTTCAAAATTGGCGAAACTAACATAACATAAACATGAAACCTAACCAAGTACATACTAAAAATACCCTCCTATTGAAAAATGATCATAAAATATAAAATAAAAGATAACGGCTACCATATATGCGTTTGCAAATTAAATAATCAATTAAAATTCAGATGACGATATCAAACTATAATTGAATAATCACCTGTTAATAGCCATGAATATTAAAAAGTTTCAAAGTTTGTAGTATTTTCAAACACCTGGTTCCATGTGAAATAAAAATGATGAGTCGATTTGTCTTTCGGCCACGAATGGAAATTTGCCCACATTCAATATACAAATTAGTAGAGAAAATGCTAAAAATCCTTATGTACATGTAACATATAAATGATACCAGCTTTCACTTTTTTCACAATATTTTGATTTTTGTACAAGGAACTTTTTTCGTAGAAATCACTGAATTTGCTTTAAAATATATTATGTATGTCACTCGCCAGCTTATAAACTCTCTATGTAATTGCGTGAGGAAGGACTAACAAACAAACACAGTCATGTTTGTAAAAGTGACGATTATTAAGGTCATGGTGAGAGTCACTATAAAAAATCTAACTTTTAACCATATATACTCGTTATTTTATAACAATACACGTAACGCGTACATAATATGTATAATTTAGTTGTTTTGCTCTTTTACAAATTTTTATATAAATTATAAATTAACTTCAATTATTCATTAGAAATATTATTTAGATGATTAATTAACAGAATAAAAAGCGAAATCTTTTAGTATTCATCATAAGATACTTAATTTTAATTGTTTAAAGAAGCTATTTACTATTGCGATAACGTTTCGCAACCAGCAAGAATGTGCAGTATTGAAATCGGACCAAGCATGTCCCTCTTGGGCCGTTTCTCATCGAAATATGCGTAGGTGTACCAAACTCACGTAACGCAATAGCAAACAACTTATTAAGCCTGATTGTATACTAAATACGTTGCGATGCGTAACATTGGCTAGTATGCTTATTAAGACGTTTTTTTTTTGTTCGATGAGCAAATAAATTTATTCAATCGCATACGTAATGGGCTACAATTTGTCCTCATTAAAAATTTATTCGTAACATGTTATGTTTACAGCGCATTTCATGTTCCTTTTCTATTATTGACTATCGTTTGCCCACGGCTTCGTCTGTATAATTTAATGCTCGCTTGCAAGGGTGATATTAGGTAGCTCAAAAACTTCCTCAGCAGGTAAATATTACGCTAATGCAAAAATTCAAATGAAATTGTCCAAGAAGTTAGTGCATTCAAAAGAAAACTCTTCTTCTTTAAGTATTGAATATGCACTTTTACAAATATTAAATATGTACTTTTCAATACCACAATAAAATTTATTTTCACGAATTTTGTATTACATTTTAATCAAGATATAAAATTGTAGGAAACTTAAAAAGTTATTTTTAGAATATAATAAACAAACTAAAAAACTTATTAATACTTTGGCAGAAAATAATAAGCAAGCTATACCCGCGCTATGGCATGCCATATACAGTAGAGAATCAGCCGTTATGTCCTCTTGAGATATGTATGTACGCAATGTTAATTCTACGATTCACAGAACAAATTGACCATGGAGGCTATTGCCGCGTTAATTTAGTAGCGATTTCGTATCGAGCTAAAGATGTTTTCACGTACACCTATTAAGCTGTTTCTCTATTGATTAAGTTAATAGGCTTAATGTGATCGTTACAAGCTTAAAACCTTGGAAAACATTTATGCAATATTTAGAGCTTACTTAAATGCCAACGAAATTACCAAACATTACGTAAGAGAGTCCTATTGTCATAAAGTATTAGATTGATATAATATTAATTATCAAAAATATTAGAGAAACACACTAAATTCGTTTAATTAAGTTTCTTGAATAGTAAAGCTTTCTATATAATAAAGCCAAAATATCCAAAGAAGTATTAAATTCATTTCAACATCAAAACTAGTAATAATTTCAAAAAGGTTTAATTTTATCTACTTTTTAGAAATCACAATCTTGCATAAAGAAGATAGTCCATAAATTTTGACAATAAATGGTAAAACACGTCAATAATAATTGCATATGCAGACCAAATTGTAAAATCTGTTTACGAAATCTTGCCGTGCGTTCATATCAGATTTTGGCTCCATACATAATTCATGAAGCTTCAATAAGACAATAGGGTCTGTGGAATCAATATTTATAGACTTTATAGATAAAATTACACTAAACTTCAGTATTATTCACAGTAGCACAGTCTTACGTATCTATTTGTGGCTACGTGCTGTATAAATATTACTTGACGTATTGTACAAGTTGTTATTAATTGTTTTGTTGGTATTTATGGTTGTATTACTTTCATAATAATATTAGGATGAATTCCTAAAAAAAATTTAACCTTTTAATACTTCATTGATTTTCCCTCAAAATTAATTACTAAATGTAAACTATCTCTAACATTTATGAACCGAACTCGCGATTTCTATGAATTTTTATCGTCGTAATGGTCATTTAGCTAGATAATCTAATCTCAATTAAACAATTAGAAAAAAATCACTAATAGCTATACTTTAACTAAATAGGTATTACAGTAATTTTAAAATAGCAGCCAACAGTAACGTAAACTGGTGACTATTTAGCAAAGAAATAACTGGTAATGCTTAGCTTCATGCTACGAGTGGGTGCGGCTCGGGCGTGACTCGACCATTACTGTATCCTGTGATCTACCGTGTTATCTCTGTAAGCCAAATCTAACGTGCCTATTCAAAAAATCGATGAGATAGAGATTGCTCAATTTGTGCACTTGTGTTTCTAGTTGTATAAAATTGCTTCTGAATAATGATAGACCGTAGCTTTTTAGCATTCTATACATCCGAAGTAAAAATACAAATACTTTTAGGATTCGTATGACTTAACTTATTATATAAAGGTAAGTGGTTCAATGATGGGTGTATAGCAAAAACAATAAATAGTGAAATCTGGTTTCGTTGACTTAATTTTTCAAATTTTGTTTAATTCAATTATCTTGTTTATGACTTCAAAAAGGTACAAAATACAGATTACTTCGCCAATATCACGTAGGATAAAGATTACTCGATAAAAAGAAATTGTTAAACAAAAAAATATTGTTCCGTAGTGGAGAAAATGTGTAACGTCTTTACACAAAATATAATAATTCAAAATTCGTCTCAAGCCTGCTTAATAAAACATCTAAAGACACGAATGACAATAAACGACAAGAACAGTATATCGTAAATTGCCATGAGTGAGAGAGGAACAAAATATTTTCCAGAAAGAAATTGAAATTACTATGAAATATTAAAATTTTCGAATACTATAATGTTCTTTATTTATGCATACAAAAAAGGCAGCAGTGTGTCGAGAGTTCAGTTGAATTTCGAAGCTAAAATCAGATTAGGAAGAAATACGAAAAAGTGAAGAAAGTGAAGTGAAATGTATAGAAATAGAACAAGTACAAGTAATGGTGAAAAATTGTGTGTGTACTATAACAAGTGTTCGCGGATCGCTGTAAGTAATTTCACGTGAACCAAGACGTACTTTGATTTTCCGATTCTAAAACATGACATATTAAAAAAATGAAAAACTGGTCTAAGAAATATAAATTTATTTTGATTGTTGGTTCCCAACGTTTCGCATGCTTTACAGCAATCATGGTCACGGGAGAGACTAAGGTTTTAGACGTCTTAAAGGCGTTATATACTTGTTACACAGCATTTGAAACGTCGGGAACCAAAAATCAAAATAAATCCGCGAAATAATCCGAAAAGATAGTTTTATTTAAAATGTCAAATTTTCGCGAAATCTAAGAAAGTATAAACGTTGGTTATTATTTTAAAATTCATATTTTAAGATTCAAACAAGCGTACTAAAATCTTGCAATAATTTTGCAGAGTAAATACCGTCGTTTTCGATAACATAACATTCCAAACAAGTTTCTAAATACTAAGTTTTGAAAGAGTATTGTGTAAAGTTGATTACATGATAAGTTTTGTTAGACCTATTTTTCTCTACATTGCAAATATTTTTGTGTATCACAATTAACATTTTCTAAACTTCAAAAATAGGTGAAAACGCAAATGAATTCTAAAATATGTTAAAAAAAATCAAAAATAGATAATAATATAAAGTTATGTAGTCTTAGTAATATTTGTGAAAATCGATCAAAACCTTATTAGTTTATATAATGTAATAAATTAAAAAATACATATTAAAATTAATTTCAATGGATTCTATATGTTAATAAAAAAATTAAATTGCTAAATATATGTAAATAATTAATTAGTGTATCAACTCAGTCAGTGACCCGCATTATTTAACGTCATTCAACAGACGATATCTTTCACGAAAAAAGTAATAATTACTTTTTTCATATGACAGCAAACTAATTCATGCACGTTATTATGCACTTTATACACATTGTTTAATGTTTCATATATAATATTAAAAAAAAATGAAAAATAACTTAACCAGTACTTTCAACGAAGTTTTGCTAAATTTCCAATATCTAAGCAAAATCGTACCAATTCGTTTAAAGAGGAGACGGTGAGATAGTATTTTAGAAAAAAAAATCAAACTCAATGGGCCAATATATAGTAATCGATATGAATATTATAAATGCGAAAGTTACTCTGTTTGATACCTTTTCACGATTAAACGGCTGACCCGATTTAGATAAAAATTGTTATGGAGATAATTTGAAGCCCATAGGATAGTTTTTCCTTGGAAATCATCCCATGACATAGGATAGTTTTTCCTTGGAAATCATCCCTTAAAGGGGTGAAAAGAGGGGTGGAAATTTGTATGGTGAATTAAACATTTCTCAAGTAAGTAATATTAAACTCATCATACCTATGTATATATAGTCTATCTATTTTATATTAACCGTCGAAACGTACCGAGGGACGAACCCGAGCGAAGCGAGCGTGAGTTCGCTAGTCTATACATAATAAATACACAATGATAAAACAGTTTCAAACCTTTTTCCCCTCTGCTTGTCGACCAGTTTTCTTTTTTTTTTTTTTGTTTAGTAACTATTAACAAGCTTTAGTGTTATCAATAAAAAAAATTGGAAACAGTTTTTTTTTATTTGGATAAGTAAAGACAAAACAGTTAAGTATTATTATTTATAAATTTTAAATAATGATTATTGTCGAATTTCGTCCACTGGGCAAACACTAGTATGTATCAATTATATGTACTACCATTTACACGACATCTGCTCATAGTCAAGAAGACTGATTGCAAGATGAAGAAAAAAAATGTACTGCCATATACCTATGCAGTGAGCGAGGCTTACTTATTATAGGATTTTTGTACACGAAACATAATGGAGCAGAAAGTGATTAATTTAATGCACACAAATACATATTATACTCTATAAGGAAATATCCACAGCAAGCGTATTGCATTATCTAATTTACATGACTTCCAATGACACTGACACTAACTTCGCACAATGCCACTAACGGGTGTCCTTACGAGTTACCTACGACTTTGTCAAGATTCCATTTTAGCATACGCACAAGTTTTCCTTAATTACGACACTAAATACCATATAAATATTTTTTTTTACTTTATTAAACTGTTCTCTATTTTTCTGATTTTCAAATATTTTTTATTATCTAAGTTTTTTGACCAATTCTATACTTCTATACTAATATTATAAAGCTGGAGAGTTTGTTTGTTTGTTTGGTTGAACGCGTTAATCTCAGGAAGTACTAATCTGATTTGAAATTTTTTTTTTACACTAGATAGCCCGTTAAGTGAGGAAAAATATACGGTTCCCGTGGGATAGATTTGTTTTTGTCTAGGGACGAACCCAAAGCGAAGGGAGGGTGAGTCGCTAATATATGTATACAACAACATAAGCTTTTGAAAATTATTTAAATTAACCTTATAAGAATACCTACCTACCTATTGTCTAAGACATTAGTTTGATGAACGATAAGAGTATGACTGATATATTCTTGTCAGTATTCATTCCTAACACATTGACTCACTATTGTTTCCGCCTACTGGACAGATGACTGATCCTCATTACATATGGAATAGAAGCAGCTGTCACAATATACATTCATTTGTCATACACATAAATGTATAAAAAAATCTATTATCCTTGGCTAAACACATATATACAAAGACTCGCATTAATTCATTTTTGTAGACAATGTTATTTTGAACGTGGGCGTAGATCTCAGGTATTATGAATATAGAATTATATTATTTAAATTATACTTTAATTTAAATTTCAAAATCATATGAATCGCATAGAAGTTTAGATTATTTAAATTATCACATCTCAAAAAATATATCAAAACTGTCAAAAGCAACTCTGAGAAACAATTGGCATTATCGTCCTGCTCTTCCAATCTATACTAATATTATAAAGAGGCAGAGTTTGTTTGTTTATTTGTTTGAACACGCTAATCTCGGGAACTACTAATCCGATTTAAAATTTCTTTTTGCATTAGACAGCCCGTTTATCTAATAAGACTATATATCATCAAGCTACTACTCAAGAGAGTAGAGCAGTAATCATAAATGTCAACCAATTGGGCAGACTTCCATACATTATTGTAAAACTATATATATCATATTTACAGGGACGAAGAGAGGGTAAGCCGCTAATAAAAACAATATATTTATACTCATCAATGGCACTAGGCCTTGTATAATATTGATTATGATTTCTTGACCCAAGAAACTCTAAGAAAACCTGTCTCTAATAAATTCGTTTCATGACATAATGTACAATTTTCTACTGCCAATCACGCTAAGCTGATAATAATAGCTGTATGAAAGAGTTGCGCTTTAATCTATCGTAATTGTAGACAATTATAATACCAGTCATTTAGGTAATTTTTAATAAGCAGATACTACTTACAACTCGTTATGCGTTTCAAACAAAGGAAAGCAGGAAAGAAGTAATCTTAACGAATCTTTATTTAGAAAGAAATAATTAACAAGAATAATAAAATTTGAATGGAATGTCGCTTGAACACATAAATATCCATTTCCATGTAAGTGGTCGCTCAATGGCAGAACATGCTTCCGAATTCATAACTTTGAGGTCGAAATACCAGTTAGCAAGCAAATCTCTTTAGGGTAACTCGTTAGCCTCGTCTTTACTAAAAAAGATAACGAGACGGCAACTTCGCATTTATATTTTTTATACGCCATCTTTACGCCATGCCGTCGATTAAAAATCGACTCTTAGGACAAACATTTGTATACTCTTCATAATACATAAACTGCTATGTATGTTGAATAATTTTATTTTAGTATAATGTAATTATATTAAATAAGTAATATATATACAGTGTCCGCCAACCCGCACTTGGCCAGCGTGGTGGACTATGGCCTGATCCCCCTCGTATAGAAGGGAGGCCCGTGCCCAGCAGTGGAACGCTAAAAAGGACTGAATACATACATACATATATATAGCATATAATATAACTATTTATTTTATCGTCCATTATTCTTACATTTATACGTAGTTTCATAAGGTTTCTATAGAAAAATTGAAAGCTATTCTCCGAACTATGGCAATTCCTTGAAATTATTTAGGCGTTATAAACCTCTTTTAAAAAGTAACATTTCTATTGTTTTTAACAGATCGTGATGTTATTATAAATCCTGTTATTAATGCGATTCTAAGTGTGAGACTTCAAAATTTGCCATTCATAGGGTCACTCAGCGACCTCGTGTTTGTACGTGCCATTGGATCCGTGCCAAACACACATGACATGAATCATAAATAAAAGGACAAAAGATATGGGCTTCCCTAATGTGAAATATGTTTATATCTTTCAAATCAAATCAACATAATATACCTATTTTATTAAGAAATAAACTTTTTCAAGTACTTTTGAATCGTCAAGTTTTACATGGCTGTTGCTATTCGTCCGATAATAATCGGATGATTAAGAAATAATTATTATTCGTCCGACTATTGTCATTTATCACTTTTTATTTTAAATGTTAAGTAATATTTAGGTGCTAAAGTTTCTATATGCAGAAAAAAAAATACCTTAACCTTACTACCAAGCTTAAAGCTGATACTTTTAGATCCCAACGATTTTTAGGTTTAAGACTTTTTATATACAAAAAAAGCACCCTAACCTACGCAGCTACAAATGAATTTTATTAAGAGAATTATTATTACTGCGTCGTAATAAAGCAATTTTTATTCATCTGATTAATGAACACCGACGAAATGGCAGTATTGTAAGCCCGTAAAGAAGGTGCACTGGCTCAGCTCTTTCAAAGGCTTAATTAGTATCTCCTAACTCCATTATAAGATAAGCTTCATGGTATGAAATTCTTATATTATCATCTGAATTTAACTTATAAACTTTGAAATCAACACGACAATTAAATGTACGTCAAAATCGACTTCCAAAGTTGGATTATAAGCGAATTAGTTATTCTAGAAGCTAATAGAAATGTTAATATGTGTAGGATCAATTGTTTACAATAATTACGTACAGTAATTTATTTTACTATTCTATATACAATGTACATATAAATAATAAATAAATAAATATGTTGGGACATTAACCACACAGCACCATCTAGTTCCATGTTAAGCTACGAGGCCTGTGTTATGGATACCAGATAGTTGATACACTACACATATCGATACCTTAATTCGCAAACCAGCTAACTCCATATGAGCAAATTTTTCAGGTGACACTTAAAACTTTATAATATTTTTTTGTACACTACTTATTAAAAGTCTAAAATATCGTTGGTAGATAATATCGTAAGCTGTTTTTTTGATACTGTAAAATCCTACTAAAATAATCCTACTGAATTACTGTTGCGTACAATCTAAACCAAAAAATATTTTTTTACGAAATGTGGAGTTGGCTGGTTTGCGAATTAAGGTATCGATATATAACTTTAAATACATACATATTAAAAATATAAACACCCATGACTGGAGTACAAACATTCGTGCTCATCACACATACGAATGCCCCCAGCGGGACTCGAACCCGCGACCGCTGGCACAGCAAGTAGGGTCACTACAAACTGAGCCAAACGTGTCGTGTATATTTATATGTAACGAATAATAAAAAAGTATGTTACTAGAATTGTTTTTAATTTTTTTAATTACGTATTATTAATCAATATTGTAGTAGATAAGTCTATTTAAAGATACTCAAAGCGATTCGCGCCCGAGCAGTGATATCACAAAAAAGAGACAAGGTTAGTATGCGGTCAACTATCGTGACCGTAAAGAAGGTCCTGTTAAATAATCAGTATTATTGGTGTCATCGTTGTTTTCCGCTAGAAAAATATTATAGAAATACATCTATAAAAAGGTATAATTTGTAGCTAAAAATCAATTTCGTCTTAGACCTTATAAAGATATCATGTATTTATCTGACGGTATAAATACAGTATTAACTACACATATTACGCATGAATTGAATCCTCAACCTTCAATTATTAAGTGGAATGTAGGTGACACTCCATTAGTAACCATAACATTACATAAATATCAACCGGTCAAATTAAAACCAAAAATCCCTCACCTCTTGAAAAAGATTGTCGGCTTTTAATAAATCACTAGCAACTCACGCTCGTTTCGCTCGGGTTCGTCCCTAGGTTGATTCCCCATACAAACTTTCATCCCTATTTTCACCCCCTTAAGGGATGATTTCCGGGAATAAAGGTATTCTATCTCCTTCCCAGGGTCTCAAACTATCTTCTTACCAAATTTTATCTAAATCGGCTTAGTAGATCCAGAGATTACCCCCTACAACCTCACAAACTTACAAACTCACAAACTTTACCTCTTTATAAGTAATATTAGTATAGATAAAATAATAGTACCTGAGACAACGTTTAATTAACGAAACATTATTTGGATACAGGTATTGTTAGGTACCTGTGCTATATTCTTAGAGACCTTTTAAGGTGAGTAACCTCGACTAAAAAGGTATGCCAATAACAAAACCTTCAATTCCTAACTAATTTATATCATAAATGTCTGCATCGATTATAAGATATTTAAAAATACCCAAGTGGTACTATTAACTGTATGAAATATTGTATAAATAATAATTAAATATTTTAATTCATATCATTATACAATCATTAAATATTCAGGACTCAGGCAATATATGAAGATCAATGATCTATTAATAATAATCGTTATTACAAAAACATTAAGACTTGAAACTAATCTAAAGGAGCTGCGTAGGTGTAGCACTGACAAACTATAGTTGCCATTATTTCACAATCTAACATAATAGCACCTCCGCAATGTTATGTTTTTTCATCTTTTTTTTGTATCAAGTGTTCTGATCACAAAAGAAATATATATTAGTATGTATACCATATATGCAATTTAAATGTCTTTATAATTCCTTTTAGAAAAAGCTGCTCTTAAAAATATTTTTCTATCAAGATACTTTTGATATTTTAAGTTTATCGTGCAATAAATATTCTTACTCTATACTACTTTATTTAAACATATATTTATTTTGATGTAACCACTAGGTATTATGAAAATGGTTAAATATCATATTGTGGTCAATTCGATCGAATCATGACATGTACATTGTACAGTCTCTACAATCTACAGTTTTACTACAATTTGAAATATACACGACTGGTTTATTTTGACCCTAGCGGTATAATAATACCACGACAAAACAATTGTTCTATAAAATTACTCTTAAAAATTATTTTATAGCTTGAACTATCATTACAGAGAACCGCAGAATCGGCAGTAATTACTCTACAAATTATGGGTGATACTTGTAGCATAGAGACAAAAAAAAATTATTCTTAATGGCTAACCTTAAACTTTATTCACAGGGGAATTTCGTTATGATATTATTATTACATTTAGATGGTCTCATTGAACTTTTATATTTACATTTTATTATTTGTGTGTTAACGGGGCCAATCTACAAGATACTCATTATAATAGGTCTAAAAACTACATTTGCATAATTTTATCAAGATTGCTTTAATATGGATGAATCTAAATATATGATAATAATTTATATGTAATGTATGTGCTTTATAAATCTAATTAAGTTTCTTTTTAGTGCGATAAATGAAAGTGAAAGATAAATTAAAGATTAACCTATACTAAATCTAATTTTCTACGCCTCGTGCTCACGAATGTCATAGATTCCTAAGAATTATATACCTAATATAAGTAAAAAAAACGTCTGTTTCGTTGAACTAAAAAATTTTAAGATTTATAAGTAAATTATAATAAGGAGATTTTATAAAAATGAAAGTATTCAGTTCAGTTGTATGTCTTTCATGTGTATGTTACGCTGTAACTTCGCCAATTCCCCATATTTTTATCCCATACTTTAAAGCAAAAGTATCACCAGTTAGGGTGAAATAATTACTTTTAAGTGGTTTAAAGTATCTAGTGTAATAGCCCGACCCATTGAAATCAGTTTAGTTTATATGATTGAAATCAATAAACTTCCTCATAGATTTATTTAAATTTACATTAAAATATCCTTTTCCCTTGCTAATATTGGGATGGAACATACTGCGTTTTAGTTCTTAATACGATAATGGTGTTTTCTTACCTAGACTGATATTCTATATGGCAAATAAAAACATTTGAACCGGCAGTCGAACCCGCGACCTCCAATATTGTAAGTAGTACTAGTCAGACCACAGATTACTGGAATATGTGTCGGACATGATGCCACAACGATGATCGTGTTATCGTTTATGTCACAATGTCCTTTATGTACAATATAATAAAATATAAAAGACATTGGTAGCCCAATGGTAACGCGCTCGCTTGGGAAACCGAGTGAAGCAAGTTCAAATCCCGGGTCTCGCACCTCTGATATTTTCATGTGCGAATCATTTCCAACATGATTACCACTTGTCTTAACGGTGAAGGAAAACATCATGAGAAAACCTGCATGTCTGAGAGAACCTAACAAGTTTTCGAAAGACATGTGAAGTCCGCCAAACCGCACTTGGCCAGCGTGGTGGACTATGGCCAGATCCCCCTCGTACTGAAGGGAGGCCCGTGCCCAGCAGTGAGACGTTAAAAAAAGGGCAGAATGCAATAAAATATAATGTAAAGTTACATGCTTAGGTATAACATAAATTTATAAATGTACTGTAAAATTTCATTCAAGCAGTCATGCGTCATTGTATAAATATATCCATCGTATTTGCATACTTCGTAGCATCGCGTTATGTCACTTCTAATCATAACGCAGCTTATTGAACCGGAAAAACTAAGACGGATAAAATATTCAAATGTTTAACCTTAGATAAGAACATTTTAGCGAATTCCAAAGCAGGTTTTCGTCGAACACAAATAATAGTTTTTTTGTATGTATCCTTATATGTAAGTTACTTTGAACACGGTACGGTAGGTATTACGTTTGAATAGTTGATTAGTCACGTGATCTTATGGTAAATTTTAAAATTAAATGTTTATACATTATTATAAATTATAAGCAATTTATTTTTATACCTTAATTATCTCTAGATTTGATATATTACTTCGCATATTTCTCTTATTTAAATTAAAAATGTTTGATCAATTACTTACTTTTAATAGATATTTACAATTTATTGTTGCTAGCTTTTGTTAATAGGTTATTATTTTATAAAATATTTTATTCGTTAAAACTAAAAAGTGAATATATCTTTTTGTTAATCACATTCGTCATCCATAACAGCATTGCCCATTTCTATACTTTATGAGCAAATAATGTAAATAATAATATGTATATTTTTAACCGACTTCCAAAAAGGAGGAGGTTCTCAATTCGTCGGAATCTTTTTTTTTTTTTTATGTATGTTCACGGATTTCTCGAAGACGGCTGAACCGATTTGGAAAATTTTTTTTTTGTTTCAAAGAGTATTCTTCCCCGGTGGTCCCATATAAATTTTATCGAAATCGGTCAAGCGGTTTTTAAATAAATGGCTTAATCGAATATTCTGTTTTTATTAAAAATCTTTCTTCTTACAAATTACTTGCTTATTACGTCTACACTAAAAATGGAAAAATAAAAACTTTTTAAAAAAAAATAAAAACCGACTTCCTGGCACTGAAAAGTAAAAAATAACTAAACAGAGGTTTTCATTTAAAATAGTTACCTAATCAGATATTTTCGAAGTCGTGTGTCGGTGTGCTTTGATTTGTATTGGCTGGCACCGACTTCGAAAATATCTGATTAGGTAACTATTTTAAATGAAAACCTCTGTTTAGTTATTTTTTACTTTTCAGTGCCAGGAAGTCGGTTTTTATTTTTTTTTTAAAAGTTTTTATAAATTTATTCACTAATAAAATATAAATTATGTTCATATTTTTATTAATACACGAATTATACAAAATTATTCAGAGTTATTACATTTATAAGGAATTACTAATTTACCTTTTATGAGTAAAACAGATTGTTCACGATGAGTGAGACATTTTACGCTTGTTTACAAAACATTCAGCCGCTGAAACGTCGCACTTTTGTAAGTAGCTATGAAATAGCAATATATATCTATCTCCTTATATTACAATAGCACTACACTTTTCACAAACATACAATATGTCGCACTTTACACTGACTTTTCATTCAGAAAAGTTGAAAGATCGAATCGGAAAATGACGCTGTATTATCAATCGAAGACGCGCGATCGCGACGGAGCAGTACCTATAACATGACAGGCGCAGAAACCTGCGCGCACTAGAGTGGGGGCCTCGAGGATCAACGCGCTAACTGCGTGGACGCAACCTTACCGATAAGTATTTATTTTATTCGTAACTAAGTTTAACGAAATTGTGATGCTGGTGTCAGAAAATTTATGATATCATCGTTTGAATTTTGAAGTTCCAAATCTCGTTTTGCTGGTTTCTAATACAGGTTTTGTGTTTGTTTTAAACATTTTATAAAAACTGCTTTTTTCTGCTTATTTTTCGTCCTGTTTTTTATAGTAGAAGATCCAAAGTATGCAACCTTACTTAACCGTACTTTAAGGGACTGTAAGGGACCTTTATATGTTTAATATTATTACTAAAATATATTAACAATTATTTTCTATTTAAAAATGTTCAAGATTTAAAAAACAATCAAGGCAATCCTTATACAATTTTCTTCCATTGCTTTCAAAGCGTAAAAATTCATAGGATACACAATACGCAAGTTAACTACGCAAAATAAAATTATAGTTTAAAAAGACCAAATTGTTTAGGACTCCTCATTAACATTCTGATTCAATGAGCTCTACGATATCGTATGAAATAATTATTTTTTTTCATAATAAATGAACTCAATTGCAGTGTAACTATTATTATATTTCTTCGCTTCATTCTTCAGATATAATATAACCAGGTAGTCCTTTTAACCTACAAGGTAGCTTTCGCACACATTTAAGAGATTTTTTAAAAAAGTCGATACACATATCGATTTTTAAATCAATTCATTACTCGTCAATGTCTACATCCCTACTACTCAGTGCCGTCATTCTTTTTTCGTGCGAGGTAGCAAGCACACGTACACTCTTCGGGTAAAAATTACAAAGAAAAGTGAAAATATTCAAGAAGATATTAACTAATACAAACGGGAACAACAACTGTTTAAACGTCGTCGGATTCAAATTAAATCATTATTCGAATCCATTTGGTATGTACATATTATCTATTTACGATTACCCACATTTTGTCGTCATATTTTATTAAATATTAGATATAAATTTATAATCCTATTTTAAAGCCCGGCGGCTAACTGAAAGTTATCACGAGGGTCACATAGAATTACATAAAACCTTAAAACGTGTATATATGTAAATTTAGTTTTAACCTGGCGGTTAATTGTACGTTAAACACAAAGGTACCTCGTAATTTTCATTACTGAGCGACGTATTCTAGATCAAAACATTAATGAGGCTAAAATTAATGACAATTCGAAATTCCGGTCAGGACACTTTTATGCCTAGCGCAGAAATTCGTTTTTCAAAAATGGTGGTCCCAATGTTGGTACAGTATTCGATACAGAAGTTCTCATAGCACTATGAAAGGAGACTGAAAATGATTCATTTGTTGAGGAAATTCACAGTACTTTGGCGCAAATTTTAGCCTATTCTTAAATATAATAAAAGAGGTTAAACATAATCTATTAAAAGATTAGGTACCTTTATTTTTACCTACTTATATATTTAAATTTACCTTCTGTTAGCACAAAAATTAAATAACGAGGCAATTTCTAATACAGCTCTGATCTCATTGACGATTGTCAAGAAGCTGATCAACAGTAGTAGGTACTTGCAAATGATAAAATTAAACGATAATTAATTTAAAAAGTTACGATCAATATGGAATGCTGACGTTTTTCACTAATAAACTTAGCAAAACTTCTATTAAGATAATAATAAATAATGGGTGTCTCAATAAGAAGGCACTATTTAAACTTTGCGTCATTTCGTTTTTCGTGCATATGACAACTTTGAAATTTGACAGCTGTTACCTATGATGTCCTGATTATTAAAAATAATCCAGAAATAATTCCTGAGCTCAAGGTCGATAGCCCACGCGTCATCGGTGAGATACAGCTACATCTTTGTCAAAAAGTCATCGAAAACTTCGTGTTTTTATTTTTAAATAAAATAGTGCACTCTTATTGAGCACCTTATATATATTTATATATAAGGTAAGTATATTTCAATTACCTGGACGACGGCCGTATAGAATTGAAAATTATCAAATATATAATTTATACCTTATATGGTAATATGTTCATTTTGAACATTTTCGCCTGGCGGTTAACCGTGCGTTAACACGATGGCCGTATAAAATTGAAAATTATCAAATATATAATATATACCTTATATGGTAATATGTTCATTTTGAACATTTTCGCCTGGCGGTTAACCGTGCGTTAACACGATGGCCGTATAAAATTGAAAATTATCAAATATATAATATATACCTTATATGGTAATATGTTCATTTTGAACATTTTCGCCTGGCGGTTAACCGTGCGTTAACACGATGGCCGTATAAAATTGAAAATTATCAAATATATAATTTATACATTATATGGTAATATGTTCATTTTGAACATTTCGCCTGGCGGTTAACCGTGCGTTAACACGATGGCCGTATGAAATTGAAAATTATCAAATATATAATTTATACCTTATATGGTAATATGTTCATTTTGAACATTTTCGCCTGGCGGTTAACCGTGCGTTAACACGATGGCCGTATAAAATTGAAAATTATCAAATATATAATTTATACCTTATATTGTAATGTTTATTTCGAACGTTTTTGCCTGGCGGTTAACCGTGAGTTAACACGACGGCTTTATTAATTTTATAACATGTTCAAAAAGTAATAACGACACATTATTATTTTGCAATAACCCATATACGTGGCCTGTCATGAAAACTGGAACAGACCCCCGTGTTATCAGCAAAACAGCAGAAGAGGTGCAAAGGCCCGAGCAGAGGCCCTCTGAACCGCCAGATGCCAGCTCGGCAAATGTTCAGCGCTGCACGCTCAAACAAACCGCGGCCGTCTGCATCTCGCCAGTAAGTCTGTACTTCACGCTAACAGCCTCTCTCACTATTGCTTACTTAATATTACAAACGTAATATAACTTTGTAATTTAGGTAGAATTTTCCCATATTGCTAGAATTTTAATTCAAAAAAATTTATTAATTTAATTTTAATTCTTTCGTTGTTTACAACAACGCTAGTAACACAAGTTGATATACCTACCTTCAAATTTTTTATCTATTTTTGAGAAAGCAAACATGAGTACAGTAAATAACACTATGTGCAGTATTCAAATTGAAGACGAATTCAATTTGATAACATAATTTAGTAATATACCCTACGGCCTTTCAGTAGCCCATAGAACATTTACTAAAGTGTTGAACTCATTCATCAGGCTCTGTGTTCTTTGTATTAGAAATAACTATAATGAAAGCCAAAACGTTTCTTTAAAACTGTTACATTTTTAAGATTTTGCACTTTGAAAATTTTGTCACTTTGAAAATTTTGATTCATGTTTGGCTCATTAATCAACAATTTCTTTGCGAACCGAAAAATGTCATAAAACCATGAATATTTTTTAACAAAAAATATTTTACATTTGCAAAAATATTTAATCAGGGAATTTCATCAATTGAAGTAATATGCAATTGAAATTTGATGCACGTTATGCCGTTAAAGGTGTCTGGATCTATATTAAAATATAAGTATTATATATTATATAAGGATAATCGTTTTACAAAAGGTATAAAATTCTGTTTATTGTGAAACCAAGTTAAAACTTTGTCCCTCGTTAGAAGATCTAAGCTCGTAAAGTCACAATATATTAAAAATCAAAAAAGAAATATTTGGCTTAAAAACATGAAAGAAAATTTTAAAGCTGGAAATAATCTAAAAAAAAAAAAAAAAAAAGAAAAAAAAGTGAATTGTCTAATTTAGCTCTTAATTGAATATTAATACAATTAAGAAAATCTAAAATTAATTTGTTTACTTCTATGGCCAGGGCCAAATAACAGAGCCATATTTTAATAGAAAAAAGATCCGTACTCTCTAGTTATTGATGCTTTCACAATAAACTAGAATACTAAATACTTTTATGCTTTTCTTTTTTTTTCCCAATTATTCTAAAGTATCTTCGAAATATTATAGATGAAAATTCTTTTTTGTCATTTCAGGCCTGGCATCCGTTCATAACGATGGTGAATAAGTCTGAATTAATATGGAAACCTTTTATGGTGAAAAATCTTGTTACAGAAAGGTCTTTATTCTGGTTGCCGCGGTACCCACAACATGCGTTTACATGTTTACATTGTGCGGCATATATGTATAACTAGCGACTCATCCTCGCTTCGCTTCGGGTTCGTCCCTAGACAAAAATAAATTTATCCCAAGGGAACTGTACATTTTTCCGGGATGATATAACCTATAGCCTTCCTCAATTACAGGCTACCTAATGCAAAAAGAATTTTTCAAATCGGATTAGTAGTTCCTGAGATTAGCGCGTTCAACCAAACAAACAAACAAACTCTTCAGCTTTATAATATTATTAGTATAGATATATCTTTTAAACAGTGGTTGCAGAATTGCAATGGTAATCATTACCATATTATTCATAGCTTTGTAACGAATATTTTATGCTTTAAAGTAATCAGTATAATAAAGGAACTATAGGTATGGAATTCTTCACAGCCAGAGATCCACATTATCTCTTCTGTTAAGTAGCAATATTAGATCTGATAAACGTGTTAAAAGTATTTTAAAAATATTTAAATTAAAACCCAGCTTTCCACTGTTTCATAGTAGATGGGATCCACAATTTATCTGATTGGTATCTATAAGGAATATAAGGAGAGAAAAATTACGAATAAATTTGTAATTTTATTAGTTTTATATACAGCCCAACGCGTACAAAGCCTTTTATTGACAAAATACGAAAATATGATATATTATATGTATTGGAATTAATATACTAATCAAAAATATTATAAAGACGTATGTAGTCGTTCGAGACTAACCAACACTAATTTTGCAGTATTTTCGAGATAATTTATCTCGATTCTGCATATATTCTGCAATATGACTTGAAGATATGATATGTTTGTTCCACAACATGACCGTCCTCCTAATATACTTAACCTCTTTATAACTGTAAGGCGTCCATAATTAGGCGGATAAAGCAGGTATTAATAGAGTGGTGTGGACGTGACGTCATCTAGCACACAGCACGCGACGTTCCGCGACGTCCACACTTGCTGGACGAGGCGTCTCTGTTGATACTATAAGGAAGACGACCAGTCGTTTATGTATTAAAACGTACTTTGAAATTATTCGCGAAATTCTATAATCACTCGATTACTATAGATGAAAATAGTTTTGCTGGTGTAATTTTGTTTAATGAACAATTAAACTATATGGGAAATGTTTATTTTAAGATATAAATTCTGATTTTATATTCTTAAATATTCTTTACTAATAATGAATTATTTTAGAATAATTTAGTACCCGACAAAATTATTTCCGTAGTTATATTTTTCATTTATTTTTCTTTTCACATTATATTATATAGTTAATATAATATAGTAGGTAATACATTTTAAATTTACTCCCTTGATACTGGTTGATTTAATGGATGTAAATACAAAACTTCTCTAAACATCTACCTGGTTATATTATATCTGAAGAATGAAGCGAAGAAATATAATATATGATCAAACGAACTTCTCAAGTGAAGTTCGATCATTATTATATGAGTCGCTTCATTCGAAGATATAAGGACCCCCCCAACCCGATCCCGAACTTAGTTTTGTATTTATTTGTGGTATGAATCTCTAAAAGAATGACGGCACTGAGTAGTAGGGATGTAGACATTGACGAGTAATGAATTGATTTAAAAATCGATATGTGTATCGACTTTTTTAAAAAATCTCTTAAATGTGTGCGAAAGCTACCTTGTAGGTTAAAAGGACTACCTGGTTATATTATATCTTCGAATGAAGCGACTCATATAATAATGATCGAACTTCACTTGAGAAGTTCGTTTGATCATATATTATACTAAGCTTAAAACAAAATACACTACATCCGGTAAGCAAATAGTAAAAGGACGATCTTACTCCGGATTTTAGACTATTAGTTATTTATTGACTATCTAATATATTTAGCAATTTCTACGTTGCAATAAAAAAAACCACCTAATCTACAGCTTCTCAACAATTGTGTGTCTGTTTCTAGGTTTCTGTATGCTTTTTATTTTTTTATTAATAGGTTTTAGTAGATATTTTTTTCCTGGTACAATATTTTTTAATTTTATTTAAATATATATCTTTGCCTTGGTGACCGGGTCTGATTCTAAGAAATAAATACTAAGGCTATATTTATAATAAAAGACTTTGATAAGATATATTTAAGATCAAATTCAAAATTGCTACAGGATTATCTGAAAATACTGTTCTCTACGATTATCGATTTAGTGGTAGAGACTAAAGACATATACTAGAGACAGACAAAAGAGATGAGAAAGACGAGACATAATACCCACGCTGGCGGAGCCGCAGATGGTGGCTAGGCTGCTAAATAATACGTAGGAGTGTTTATATTATTTTTGATAAAGACACTATAAATTAAATAATAAAATATTTTCGTATTCTTACATGTGCAGGTGTATATTTTTAAACGCTGTTACATAACGAATACAAATTCTTAATGTATAATTAATTTCATAATACATATTACAATTATACGATTACAATGTAATGAAACTAAAGTTACATGGATTGTTAATATTGTATGATTTGTAAGTGTTGGTGGGAGAACCGGCTTCCAGGCGCTCGGGGGCCCAGATGCATGCCAATGAGGCGTAGGCGCCGCTCCACATGAATATTATCGGCGGTTTCATAATCCACTTCAATTACTCCTAAGCAGAAGTTTGCAGAAACTGGGAGTGTCTAAGTGGCTATAAATAACAGTTTGTTAATAGATAAATGTCGTAAAGTAACAAAATAGAAGTTTTTTATTTATTGTACACATAAAAAAATTATTATGCAACGAAAATAAAAACGTTTTTTGTTGCTACTATTTTATCACTAGTTCATGTTAGCTATAAGTATACAATCTATACTTAGTATAATAAAGCTGAAGAGTTTGTTTGTTTGTTTGGTTGAACGCGCTAATCTCAGGAATTACTAATCCGATTTGAAAAATTCTTTTTGCATTAGATAGCCCATTAACTGAGGAAGGCTATAGGCTATATATCATCCCGGAAAAAAGTACGGTTCCCGTGGGATAGATTTGTTTTTGTCTAGGGACGAACCCGAAGCGAAGCGAGGGTGAATCGCTAGTAGTATATAAATTGAATTTTCAGTCAGGAATACAACTATCTCTAAGCCTTTAACCTGCTCTAGAAAAGAAGGCCGTTAAAACGTCACGATTTGACTAGCTAATAATAACCAGCCACATATTAATTTCTTAGAAAATGATTCAACTATTGGCGCCTGTCATATATTACTAACCACTTCAAGCCTTTAGAGTTAAACTTGTTCATAAATGTTGTATAATATTAAATAAAAAAGGGAAACCTACTTCAAATCACACAATTACCTAAATGGTAAGGTAAGTTAAGGATAATTACATACATACTCTTGTTTTTAAAATTATAAACCACTTTTATCACAAGATCATCAATATGTTTTAGAGTAGAGAACAAATCTCCTAACCTTGAGAAACTTCATATTGACCTTCTCTTTCCGTCTATATCGAAACACTTCCTGCAGGTTAGGAGAGCTTAAAGTCGCATTTTGTTATATTTGTAAAAGTCTCATAATTAATTTCCTTAGATCTTCCTTAACTTTTCTTGTTAACGTAACACAAAATAAGATTTCCATTCATGAATATCAAATCAGCAGATTTGAAAAACCTAATTATAATTTTAAGAAACTAAAAAAGACTGAAGTGGAAGTAGGCTGGTCATGTCTCCAGGCGTATTGATGGTCGAAAGAGCCGACACGTGTTAGAGTGAAGACCACGCTTAGGCAAACATAGTGTAGGACGCCCTGTGGCAAAGTGGACCGACGATTTGAAAAAAGTGGCAGGTGTGGGATGGATGCGGGCTGCCCAAGATCGGGATGGTTGACGTTCTATGAGGGACGTTCTATGAGGGCTTTTGTTCAGCAGTGGACGGCAATAAGCTAAAAAAAACACTCTATATGACTCTCGAAAAAACTCTTAAATAAGCTTAAACGCGAAGGTTTTACTCCTAGCCGTCCCAGAGAGAAAGCAGTGTTCCACTATCCACTTGCTCTGGTCCTATCATTATATCAGCTCGATAATATTAATTTGTAAATACGTAACTACAAAATTTCAAATAAATACGATAATAATAAGTAGGCTTAAATCGACTTCTAAGACATGATTACATAGTAAGTTACAAATGAAAATAATAAAAGCCTATTTATTAAATTTTTGTCTCAATTTTTTATATAGAAACCTTAATAATATCTTTATTTTTGACAGCTTAAACGACATTTTATTATAAGGAAATCCGTATTCAAAATTTTACTTGTCACCTTACATGGCAATGCAATAATCAAGATCCTTATATAACTAGCGGATCACAAAAAATGACAAGCACTGTACTTAGTATAGGTAATTTTAGCATAAAAATAACGGCCCTGTGATTCTCGATTACGTTTATTAAGTTGTTAAGACGTTGGTGGCAGTAAGGCAATAGGTGTAGATGGCCATAAAAGGCTTCTAGTGTAGGCAACGCACGCCGCTCATTATAAACTTATAAACAAGTTAACACAGTGTGTGGGTCTGATTTGCAAATTAGGAAGCTACTAACAATAAAAACTAGCAAATTTCAAAATGATTAGTCATTACTAGTCAATTATTTTTATATGGAGTTAACATTATTAACTTTCTATCTATTGTCCTATTTGGAATGATTACATAAAAACAATGGTAAAATATACACCCAATGTAATAATTAAAATAAATAATATATTACGAGTATTATAATCTAGAATAATATAGTAATATTTTTTCCTATACATACATTCGCTGCCTTGCGAGGTATGCAAAGAAGACGAAGTGGCATGCCAATGCTAGCGATACTAAAAGCTTTATTTTGAACGACTAGATACATATTTAGCCCGTGGGGAATGAAATCTGCCTGTACGCACTAATTTCAGCATAATTGTCCGTTACAGGTTCACTGTATCTTACTTAATATGGTAAACACTTCAATTCAATTTTCTTGTTAATGGCTTCAAAGCATGCCAGTTGGACACAGATTACTTCGCTAATGTTACCTAGATAGTTAAATATTTGTTTTTGATTAATTAAAAAGAGGAAACCCCTTTTTAAAATTACCTACGGGTTATTTAATATTCTAGAGTAGAGAAGAATATAGAGTGTATTAATTTAGTAATAATATTCATTTTTTTTCTAAACTATATTATTTATAGGTGCTGATTTAAAATTTACCATTATCATTGCACAAAATTATCAATCATTACTAAAATTCCGGAAATGACATATTATGATAGTTCATATACCACGCCTTAAATACCTAATAACGACTTGAGTCTGGGTTTTTTTAAATTACGTAAGTACATATGTATACTGTATGTATAACATACTCCATATGTAAAAATATATATTAAGAGATATAATATAACAATGAGCATGAAATAAACATTTTCTGTATGTACTATGGAAGGAACACACGGGAAGATTTATGAGATAGTATACGTATTGTGTATTCAGCCCTTTACGAGGGGAATCAGGTCATAGTCCACCTCGCTGGCCAAGTGCAGATTGGCGAACTTCACATGTCTTTCGAAAACTTGCTAGGTTTTCTCAGACATGCAGGTTTCCTCACGATGTTTTCCTTCACCGTAAGGCAAATGGTAATCATGTTAGAAATGATTCGCACATGAAAATATCAGAGGTGCGAGACCCAGGATTTGAACCCGCTTCACTCGGTTTCCCAAGTGAGCGCGTTACCACTGAGCTACTTCCGCCGAGATGTATATGAGATAGTACCCTCTTGTAAATAGTCTCTAATACATTTCTTATTAAAATAATTTAACTACAAAAACATATTGTCTATGATTTATTTAACTTCAGTAAAATCATCTGGTATGCGACATACCTTTATACAGACGTAATACTTGTTAGAACACAGCTCTACATATTAATTAATATGTTAATGCTTAGCACATATGCTAGAAAATACTAAGAACTTCTCAAGTACTGGTTAATTAATTAGTATAAATACGTTTATCATGGAAAAGCATATAATAAGTAGAAGATAGAATCGCTCGAGCCTAAGTATTTTTAGGGATCTATTTTTTTTTTTTTTTTTTTACTTATATACTTAATAGTTAAAATTAATGTACGTGTGTTATATTATAATGTCAAGGTAAGCCTATTTTTATTTGCCTTATATTAGCATGCCATACCGCTATGGATAACTAACAAAAGGTGTCTTTGCTATATTCAGAATTTCCATTCCGATTTTATCTGTTTTGAAACCTTAACTCTTAATACTTTTAACCGCAAATACAATGTTTGGTTCTCCCACACGTCAAGTTTAAGTTTATGGCCGAAAGTGATGTGCACGTAGTGAAAAATATTCCCACCGCCATTTTACGTCACATAGTTGAGGCATACTCACATCTAATTGCGATTTGTATAATTATGTTTTTGAATTAGCAGCTTAATTGTGGAAATGAACAGCTTTTATGTTAAATTAAAATAAATTAATTACCTACATCACGTGGGAAATTCAAGGCATATTTTATATAAAGTTTAGGCGCAAAATTTATTTTTTATAGCGTAAAATACTTAGTAAAAGCGTAAATTACTTTTTTACTATATGTAATTCTATATTTAGTTTCATATAAACCTATTTTTGCTTAATTGCTTTGTTGCGGATATAGAGCATCATTGCGAACATTCCTGGTCTATTGTGATCGCCGCATGTTTAGCTAGAGTAAACCACTGAACCCTGCAGCTGTAATATACTGCAGAATTTGCTTAGGGGTACAATCCAATATTATAAGTATATATTCTAAATACAGCTATGTATATAAAGAAACCTAGTGCCACACTTCGCTCAAATTTTAAACCAATTCGCAACCTGTAGAGTTTTGAATAACTACAATAAAAGTAGTAGGTACCTCCTTCTTGCTATGCGTGATCTGAATTACGAATAGGTTAATTATAATATTAATTGTAATAATATGAGCATCAAAATGTAACAGCATTAAAGTAGGTTGTAGTATAGTATTGTATGTTATGGAAGTATTGTGGCATGTATGGTTAAAGTGAAATTATAATATTAATAAGTACGTACTAACTGCTGTCTATGAATTCATTCGAATATGGCTTTATGTATACATTTATTTAGTCTTTAAATATTATGCCCTCCGCTTTATATGGGAGGGCATAGAATGTAGAGCTTAAGCAGAACCTTTCCACCTTGGCTTCTTATAATGTAACTTAGTTTTGTTTACAATTGAGATAATTTATAAAGGTTTCGTTAAAGCTGTTATGTGGTTAAACATAAGTCCGTTGTAAGCAGATCTACGATAAGCAGTCAAATCAAAATTTTGAAGTGTTCATTTGGTGACAAATATACATATGTGCACACATACACATAACAAAATTTCTCATATACATACTTACATACATAATATAATAGTCGTCCGATTGCTATAATTTACGATAAAGTTTTTATGTATATCTATACATATAATAAAATTCTAACTGAATCGAATCTGTACATTAAATATTTTTTGGAAAATCTTATTGAAATAGTCATTATTATCGATACAGAGGCTGAATCTATAGTTTTTAGAATTTTTGTCTGTCTGTCTGTTACCACATCACGAGAAAATCACTGGATAGATTTTGATAAAATTTGATATGATGATTGCTGGTTATCCGGATCCACATATAGGATACTTTTTACTGTGGGAGAATATCTCATCTCTGAGAAATTTATACTAAACGTTAAAAAGTAAGTAGGGACGAACCCGAACAGAGCGAGGGTGAATAGCTAGTTATTTATAAATTGATAGCATAATTTGAACAATAAACATCGATATTTACTCTTACTGTATACGCTTGAGAAAATAACCTGTATGGAAAAGTGGGTAATCTAACATCATACAACAGTAAAGTTCTATTAATGTATGTATTTCTAGCGACAGTTTTGGAATAGAACCATGTCAATTGCCTTTTCCGCAAAGTATTAAAGGTACTAGTCAATATTATAAGGCTGACATTATTAAAGACAAAGTAATATACTCCTTAGTGGTTAAATAATAAGAATCGTCCGTTTTGAGATAAGGCCGAGTGCACAATCGCGCTAATCAAAGAAGGATCGGCAGGACTGCGTCGGCGTCAACGCACCGATAAGGCGATCACGTTCGTGTTTGCGACGCAATAAAACTTAACAAGGAAATCTGTGTGTCACTTTTAAAGGGATAATAGTCGACGTTTTTGCGCATGCGCAGTACAAACAATGATTTTGACAAATTGATAAAGCAAAGGAATAGCAAAGCACTTAAATAATAAACGTGACATGATGATTTATGATGTCATGTTTAAAATTTGGGAACGTTGTACTTTATTTATTTTTTAATTTAAAATTGTTAGCAAAATAAAATAAAAGTCAAATTTGTCAACAAATATTCTTTAATTACCTTCTACAGTTAAAATAATTCAGCTTAAAAGGGATATAAAACATCTTCGTGGTAAACATGTAATTACAAAACCATTATGCTTTAAAAACGATAAGTATAAAAAAATCAAGCTACACCCGCCATCTATTGAGGAATATAAAAACTAAATAATTCTAAATTTTAAATGCAGAGGTCTCAACACTAAATAGTGTAAAGATTTAATAATAGATGGAGCCACTAAATAGCCCGTTTTATATTATTACTTACAGTAAATATTACTTGCTTTTAGCTGTTAATAAAGTATGTTTTTTATTCAATAGGTATGCAATAATTATATTGAATACATATGTACTAACACACACCAAACAAAAATCTTGTAGCACGAACATTAATAGATATGCCAAATAAACACAAATCGCTAGTGATGCCACCGAAAGACCAATTTGTAATTTCACCGTAGTAATTTTATCGAAGGTAGCTGAAACAAAAATAGGTTATTTAGTCATATTAATTTCAATAAAAAAATCGATTTGAAACGATTTCTTCATTATTTTATATGGAATACCGTACAGTTTAGGTATTTGGTTTGAGATTACATCGTATCCAACTATGTAATAAAGTTATACTTAAAATATTTTTGATATTATGATTATGGTCAAGGTTAACCAATTAGCATACAATTAAATAAATTAATAGTATTTTAGTTTGTGGACATTTTGTCAGTTCTTAAATTATTAAGTAAACCTAATTCTTCCCAATAATTGAACTCCAATTAGAATCAGCTACACCATTTTCCTTAGGTATATCTTCCTCCTTAAAACTTTATTTTCAGACAGGAAATTTTATTCATCATTAAAATTCCCACTAAAATTCGCTCACATCCAGACAAATATGTATTTAATGATTGTTTTAAATTATTAGCGATTGATAGCTCTTTGTGTTACACCTATTAATATATCATTTACATTCATACTTAAGTTATTTTAGTTCAACATTCAATCTAAGTACTATTTTCATACTTCTATTATTGTCACAGTTTCATTATTTATAATAAGCTTATCAAATTATTTTACGATGTAGAGACCTACTAGGTAGATACTACTTAAGAAGTACTTACTGTATGATTTTTGATATGTATTTTAATTTAATTTATCTTTAAGCCAATGCAGAAGACATTAATATTTACATTAGTTATTCCCATTTTTTGAGATAAAAAGACTTCAAAGTTCAAACAATACTTCATGCATATGTAAGGTTGCATTTATATATATATGAGCGTTTTAATGGAAAATAATATTATATTTGATTAATTTGTAATGATTTATGTTTAAGGCATTTAGTTATGTGACCTTGGCCGATAGGAATGTATTTTAAAAAATAAAAAAGGGCGCGAATATTAATTTGTTTTCCCGCGCTTTTGCAGGGAGATGTCGGTACCACCCTGTAGTGACTAGTCATAAAAAATTTGTAATACTGAAAATTATTGTTATAAATTATGTAATTCATTATTCTAAAAGATTGACTAAGTTGAGTTTCTTGCCGGCTCTTCTCAGCAGAACTGTTTTCCGAGCCGATGGTAGCTTCCACACGGACAGACGTACTGACGATTATAAAAGTACTGAACATAAAAACATATGCAAGGAATATCTCGAAGTTTTATTAGGGTCCTCCTACACGTATTACTTTAAAATTCAGGCACATATCATACATAATAATAAATATGCAAATAAAATGTTCTACACAACTTGATCAATCAATTATTTTGAGCAATCACTTTAAAAGGTCTATGCCAATAAGCACTCATTGGGGTTATCATAATATCAGGTAATTGGGAAGCATAGCAAACAATGCTATCGAATAAAGCGGCGGCCGTACGATTACCGACAAACTGAAATACAATGGGTGGCTATACAAAATAATCCAACCATTTACGACCATGTTTCGTGGTATTAACAATTTAGCGAAGCAATAAATGCTCACGCAAACTCTCCATAATATATTCAAATAGTGTACGTTTTATTGGTTTAAAATCGTGCCGTGGTTTCGACTTTCGGGCCCGGAATAAATGCAAACTGCATTAATTGACAATTTATATTAACATAACCCGATAACGCGCTCAGTGCTCGTGATTACGCAATATTAAATTGTAAATTAAACATTTTATAATCAAATAATTCATTCCGCTACAGAACATGCAGCTGGTAATTAAGACATCTATATATACAAATTATGTTGTAATAATGTTTATGTTCATTTGAATTTAAATAATATATAAGAACTCTTTTGGGCTACGTCTACATCAAATGATAATTGAGGATTTACGAGAATAAGTTGCCAACACGTCGTGTTGGTGACAAAAGTTTAGATTAAAATTATCACCAAAATACGTAAATGCTTGCTGAGAACCGCGGTTCTTTTTTGAATGGTAGACATCAAAGGATATCGTGTTAATTATATTTTATTGCTCTCTATAGACACTCGAAAATTTTGCAACATTATTTAGAATATGATGATGATTAGATGTCTAACATATGGACGTTCAAATTCAAAATCAGTAGAAGTCTTGGTAATGGCAAGTAAATATGTAGTAGCAAAGACAAATCTTCAATTTTTAATTAGGCATGGAAAAAATAGAAACAAAAGCCAAAACAAAACTGGAAAACTTTTTGGGTGGAATCGCGCCTTTACGCACACAAAATCAGGCGTCGATGAGATTATTAATTAATTATATTGCAAATGGAGTTCAAATGGTTTATTCATGATGTTTTAGATATTATTTATTATGTAATTTTACCAATTACGATAATATCAATGATAGATAACTGATAAATTGCCTAAGCACCCATTTACATATAATAAAATAGTAGCATTTGCCCGCAGCTTCACTCGCGTAGTTTTATTTATGTAGCAGAAGTGACCTTTAAAAAGAAACACTTTAGCTTGGTATATGTAAGTATAAATAGAGATAATAAAAAATAATTTTATCATTGAAGAGAAGAATTATAGGCTTTAGGAAAAATATTCGAATATTTACAGAGGATTTTACGAACTTTTAACTTTAAATATACATACTAACTACATAAGTAAATTAAGATTCTTGTTGAAAAGATGCGAAATCTCGCTTGTACAAGTACCTTTTCGAATATATATACCTACTAGACTTATTTATACAGAAGCAATAACTTAAGCACGAGCAACGAAATAAGCGACGTGAAATAGCTTATTATGTTTGTAAAAAGTATTCCCAAGAGTCAGAGTCGCTTTGATGAACGTGGCAACAAAGCTGCTGTCTAACTATCTACTACATAACTTTACTTAATTTTTATACATATTAAGTCACATTCGAATTTCTTGTTTGATATACAGGGTGGATTTTTGAGACGGGACAGTAAGGGCAGGTACCTTAAATACTATAGTTACAGGAAAACGTTCCTAGGAGACCATCCATAACTTTTTGAGATATTCTGAACTGCATTCACAGATTTTGGAAAAAATGTACAGTCAGCGAGAAAAATGCTAAAATACCAAAAAAAATTTTTTTATGCCAATCGATCCTATTTCATGTAGGGATCAAAAGACTCTATGGGACCATTTAAGGTATGAGTACTAGAAATGACAGAAATCGCCAAAATCTTTTCCCATACATTTTGTACGGAAAAACGCTTAATCAACTCGAAATATTTTTTGTTGCCAAACGGTCCTATTTTTTAATGTGATCAAAAGACTCTTTGAGGTCAACTGAAGTTTGAGTACAGAAACACTAAAAAAATTTATCTTATGCTCGTTGCATAAAATGCCTGCGTGTAAACCCGGTCTTATGACTTACCGTAGTTTCTGTACGCAATCTTCAGTTTGCCTCAAAGGGTCTATTGATCACATTAAAAAATAGGACTGTTTGGCAACAAAAATTTTTCGAGTTGATTAAACGCTTTTCCGTACAAAATGTATGGGAAAAGATTTTGGCGATTTCTGTGATTTCTAGTACTCAAACCTTAAATGGTTCCATAGAGTCTTTTGATCCCTACATGAAATAGGATCGATTGAAATAAAAAAATTTTTTTCGTATTTTAGCGTTTTTCTCGCTGACTGTAATTTTTTTCCAAAATCTGTGAATGCAGTTCAGAATATCTCAAAAAGTTATGGATGGTCTCCTAGGAACGTTTTCCTGTAACTATAGTATTTAAGGTACCTGCCCTTACTGTCCCGTCTCAAAAATCCACCCTGTATATATATATATATATATATATATATATATATATATATATATATATATATATAGTATTAAAAAATCTTTGAAATATAAACCAAATCTCTCCCAAAGGTATCGGCAAACGTTATACTATTACGGTAATAGTAATTCAGCTCGTGAGCTACCAAATAAGCGTGGAGCGAGCAGCTTACGCCACTTTCGCAATATTTCCCGGAGCCACGAACACGATCCGTGATGATGTGCGAATTGCAGGTTCGCTATCTATTTAACAGGTTTAAATTTCCAACATTCCCTAGTAGATTATAATATTATATGCATATACAATATACATATTAGAATCCTTAATACAAATGTAATGATTATATATAATAAATATATAATAACTTACTCTTGTACATTTACTATTACGCTTCTAACGTGAATAAACTATAGAACAATAGAAATTAAACAGATAATTTAAATATTTTTTGACATTGTAAAACTTTGAAGGTCGTATGCTTTGTATGATCCTATTCTAATTAATTTTTTGCCCGACTTTTTAATAGGGCATCACTTAAAAATGACTTACGAATTTCTGTGGGACTTTTTTATTGTATTACCTACTTTTAATGTATTTATTCGCTAACAAGCTCTACTTGAGATATACCTTGTGAAAGCTTTATTGGGGATAAAACGGAGATCATGTTTCATAGTTATGGACTAAACTAAAAGCAGATTCAATGATAAACCTAGTTTTTTAATAAAATATCTGTACTTTTAACGTTATAAAATTATAAAATAGATATAACCTAAGAGAAATTTACAAAGCATTAACTAGGTAATCGCAACACAATTTTATTCATGAGAGTTTCAATGCCGTATTAAATACAACAGCGATTATTGGCATCGCAAATGTTATTATAAGTACTGAACGTATCATTAATAACACATGAGGCCTCGGTGGAAATGTTTTTATATGGTTTTAACCGCTCCTTTCCTTTACGTATTATGTCATTCATATGCAATTAAGTAAAGATACTAATAGGATAGCGATCTCACACTGTTATTGATAGCAAAAACTATATAAATTAATGATTCACCAGTAATTTAAATATTAAATTAATATTTTAATAACTATAGGTTAACCCTTATTACGATAATAAGGATACCTAGTATTATTTACTTTTTTAAAACTATGCAATATTAAGATAGTGTCAAGGCAAATGTAGTAAAAGTATTAAAACTTATAAACATAATATTAAGATGCTTAAAAAACGTTTTTTGAATGTTTTATAAAGTGCTCAAAACAACTAATATAGTAGGTACTTACTTAAAAATATCATGATACAATAGAAAATAATCCCGTTTGCAGAATTGGGTATTTTGAACATGGAATCCGAGGCTGCGAGACCTAATCCCTTTGCGTACCTGCAACATAAAAAGAATGATAAAAACATATTCAAAACAGTTTTAACATCTATTCGTATTTGTGAAATGCTTTGAAAATATTTTAGAATATTTATTAATCCTATACCAGTGTAAGTGGTTACATATTTATATAAAGCCTTCTCTATCGAAAATGTTGTTCTTAGGTTTAATTAAAATCGATAGTAAACTTGTAGATTATATTTTAAAATTTATTTTAGATTCCCAACTTACTTAGATGTCAGAACTTTTGAACAACTGGCATATTCAGATAAGTCACATAATGGTTTGTATCCTGGCTTCGCCTCCACTGCTAGCCCCACATACAGTGCATATGTCGACACCAGCACACCAAGTAGGCTCGTCGCTATAATTGCACGATTTAACCCCCTGACTTGCATTTTTCTTTCAAAAAATAAAAAAATATATATTATTAACAATCAACATACATAATAAATATAACAAAAATATTTCACTTTCAGTAATAAAATGTACCTAACGTCATAATGATGAATCGAAACTAGTAAAATAAAACAATAGTGTTACAGTACCTATACAGTAGTAATTTAAGTATACAGCCGACTCTATAGTGATTTTATACCAAGTCAGGTTCACTAGCTACTACATACTAAATATAAACAATCAAAACGACGAGTTATTAAAACTATAAAAGACGACTATTAAAGCAGAGTTGTCTTAAAAGCGTACGACAATGAAATTAAAACTCCACTTCTCATGGCGCTGCTGTATAATATAAAGCTTTTGAATTAACGAGACAAAAAACCACAATACTGGGAAGTCGATTAACAAAATCTTAAAATTTTTAATGTAAATTAAACAATTTCTTAACTTTGTGAATAAAAGATATTTTACAATTCTATTTAGACAAGATAATAATGTTTCGATGAAATGTCAGTTTCATAGCAATGAATATGTTAAATTACACCTACTTCAAAACCAATTCACGCGAACCCCTGTAAACCAATTTCTCCTTACACTAGGGGAGCACTATGTTAAAGACTTGCATAAAAACAAAATATAAGTAAGCGCTCAAATCAATTTACTCATTTCAGCGCCCCTAAATATAGATACGAGGGACACAATAAAAAATTTATCAAGAACAAACATACTTATCTTTAAATTACATATCAGCTATCTATTATTACTTTAAATGTTTAAAACAATTATTTTAAACATCTTATAGTATATTAAAATATATTTTTAAAAATAAAATGTAATTATGATAACGTAATTTATTATTTTTTACTAAAAATGATATTATAATTATCACCTTTATCACAAGTTCACTTTGTCATATCACACGCGCGACTGATATATGGATTGGAGGAACTCACATAACACATTCCTCTTATTTACATAACTCACACGCTTCGCTAATCATCAAATCGACACCATAACTTAAGACTAATAGCGTCGATAGAATTTAATACCTATACAAAGCCATTGTGATTTATGTGGTAATATCTTTAATATATTCTGATACATTATACATGACGTATGTACATAAATAATTTTTATTTATGTACATACGTCATGTATAATGTATCAGAATTTCATTTTTAGGGGTTAGAAACACTTATAATTTTTCCATGTCCGCCTGTCCATCTGTACGTCTAGTCGGTCTGTCCGTCAGTTCGTATGTCACAGCCGTTTTACTCGAAAATTGTTGGCGCAGCATTGCTGTTTTAGTGGTGGGTGTATCATGTATATCGCAAAATAATTCTATTTAGTCCGTTCAATTTAGACATTCGAAGCTACATAAATTCACAACAAGCTAAAAATTGGTGAAATCGTTCAGAATATAATTATAAATAAAATTTTAAAGTTCCCCATCTTTCCCCTGTATGGAAAAAAATTATTCAAGGTCAAAGGTCAAAAAATGAGTTTTTCGCGATTTCCAGCAAAACGGTAAGTTTTATCATAAAAATAGCTCAGACAAAAATTGTAGATCATAAATTTATCTATAAAAAATGTATGAATACTTTTTTCCTACGAGCCACTGTTTCAGAGATATAACGATTCAAAAATGTGTAACATTTATTACAACTCTAGAGATGTATGTCCGAGGCGTAATCATGCATATTATGACGACTAACAGAACCCGCGGCTTCGCTCGCGATCAAATTACGAAAAATACAAAATTTCATGCAAGTATGTCCAAGGATTAAAAAGTTTCATTTAAACTTTTATCCCCCATTTCACCCTCTTAGAGGTTGAATTTTAGAAAACGCTGAAATACGTAACTCATAACTTTTGCCGTACTGAATTCATACGAAACATGCAAATATGTGCCAGGAATAAAAAATGTCATACAAACTTTTATCCCCTATTTTACCCTCTTAGGGGTTGAATTTTGGTACACGCTGAAATATATAACTCATTATTTTTACTGTACTCAATTCATACGAAATTTCATGCAAATATGTCAAAGAAATAAAAAGTTTCATACAAACTTTTATCCCCCATTTCACCCTCTTAGGGGTTGAATTTTAGAAAACGCTGAAATACGTAACTCATTATTTTTGCTGCAATCAATTCATACGAAATGTCATGCAAATATATGCAAGGAATAAAAAGTTTCATACAAACTTTTACCCCCTATTTCATCCCCTTGGAGGTTGAATTTTGAAAAACCCTTCCTTAGTGAATGCCTTCGTCATATGAGGAATACGTGTGCGAAATTTAAATTTTCTAGCCTTAAGGGTTTGGTTGATACATTCAGTCAATCACTTTTGCCTTTTATATAAAAGTTTTTTTATAAAAAAGTATTTATACATTTTTATAGATAACTTTATGACCTACATTTTTTGTCCAAAGTATTTTTATGATAAAACTTACCGTTTTGTTGCAAATTGCGAAAACTCATTTTTTTTACCTTTGACCTTGAATAATTTTTTTCCCATACAGGGGAAATATGGAGAACTTTCAAATTTTATTTATAATTATATTTTGAACGATTTCACCAATTTTCAGCTTGTTGTGAATTTATGTAGCTTCACTCTTATTTTTTTTGGTTTAATTTGACCGGACTAATGGTAAAATTACTAAAATAAAAGAAATAGCGGTGGCACACTATAGTTTATGAGGTGGCATACCATACTGAGGTGTTCGAGGTCAAGTGACTTTTTTGTCTACCCAATAATTGCAGTTTTTATATACTGTTTACAACTTTGAACATTGTGTCCAAAATTTATTATTCGCATAGCACATACGTTTTATTGCCATCGTGCAAAAACTATCAATATATTATAATATACTAGCGACTCACCCTCGCTTCGCTTGGGTCCGTCCCTATAGGTAAATTTTAACGGTTAGTGTGCAATATAGATGTTCGATCCGATGCTCTGTGAAAAAAACCAAATCTATTCCACGGGAACCGTGCATTTTTCTGGGATAAAAAGTAATCTATGTGCTATTCCAGACTATAATCTATCTCTGTGTAAAATTTCATCCAGATCCGTTCAGCCTTAAACTGAAACTTAATTTTTACATAGCTCTAATATTTATTTTAAAGTTAATAACTAAGTATCCTAAATGCTAAAAGCTAGCTAATTTACTAAAAAATATATCAAGTAGATAAAAGGATTTTAGTTTATTTTTGTTTTAGTGTCATGAAAGACAGCCAATGAGCCAAACTAGCGAATTTCGCTTCGCTAATATTATTAACAAAGGTTATGAATCCATACATATTCATATTATTATAATTATAACATATTATTATAAAACTTAAAGTCCCCCACCGCTTCTGTCTGTCTGAAAGCGATAAACTCAAAAACTGCTGAACAGATTTTCCTACGGTTGTCACCAATGGACAAGGTATTGTGTAAATTGGTTGAAATATGAAGATAATTATTGAAGATTTCAAAAAAAATCATGCCGATTGGGAGCTTTACCAGCGTGCGCCGCGTAACTATTGCAGACAGCACCAATTGAAAAACATAAAAATTATTACAAAAAAGTCCGCGATAGCATATTATGTTATCTTTTAAGGTGGACTCACAATAACCATTTTTATGGTTCTCAAATTGGGTCTAAAGTAATGCTTTATTTGCGAAGGTGTTTTTACTGGCATGCTGTAAATCCTTGTCTATATAAATATGTTAGACAACTTAAGCACTTAATTTAGGTCAAAATTGACCTTACCACTATTTAAATTAAATGATTATCTTAGAAGATATCACAGAATTAAAATAACTCGCGAAACGTAATAATATCGTAACGACGACGACAGCGGGGGCAGTGGCAGACGGGAGCGAGCAGGGTCTTAGCATGTTGCCCACTGATGCCACCGTAGATACTTATAGTAGGGTTAGATGTAGGGTATGTTTTATTTCTAAAATATTTAGGGTTCCAGCGTGAAAATCAAAAATCCTTAAAAATTACTCAAAAGTCGAATTTACATTTCATAAAAAAACGTGTGTGTGTGTACTTATGTACGCACGTAAGAAGTTATACTTCTTTGGCGAACAAAAATAGCTTGATTCATATGTTACAATTCTCTGTTTGTAAAAGGAATGGAGCTAACTTCATCATGCCGCTTTTTGGCTGTCGGTGCGCACGCATCGTAAAAATTTTATTCTCATATTTTTTTCCAAATATGCCAAAAGAAGTATAACTTCAAATTTTTTTAATAAAGTTACTATTCCATCAAAACATAAATATGAAAATGGGAGCCAAGTCCAATCTATACTTATATACATATAATATTATAAAGCTGAAGAGTTTGTTTGTTTGTTTGTTTGGTTGAACGCGCTAAACTCAGAAACTACAAATCCGATTTGAAAAATTCTTTTTGCATCAGATAGCCTGTTAACTGAGTTAGGCTAGAGGCTATATATCATCCCGGAAAAAAGTACGGTTCCCGTGGGATAGATTTGTTTTTGTCTAGGGACGAACCCGAAGCGAAGCGAAGGTGAGTGGCTAGTATTAATAATATGCGTGGTTGTCGACTTCGCTGACAAAAGAATTGAGATCTAAAAGGGTGCCAAGTTCTGTAGATAATCCTGATTTTTTCCATAAGAACATACAACATTCTAAAATAAATTGAGAAAACAATTTCTTGTTTTTTTTTTTCTGCTACAACAGTGTTTGCCATTTAAAAATAGAACTCCTTAAATTTAAACAGTCGAATTATTTGCACAGAGTAGATAACATAGGATAAATTGGAAGTTCAAGATTTGACTGGGCTAGTTTTTACCAGTAAACCATTAGAAGAGGGAGATATGTTGACCTTACAATATAAAAACAGTAACTTGCGTATAGCATAAATGATATAAGTGATTAGCCAAATATACGATAACTTGTATGTAAAAACAAGTCAAGTCAAATCTTGAACTTCAATTTATCCTAAGTCATCTACTCTGTGCAAATAATGTGAAATTAATCTTTTTTTCATAATTTTGCGACTATTTCTTTGTGGAACAGGCGGCACAGGAAAAAGTTATTTAATCATTTAAAAGTTAAAGTTAAAATCTATTAAAAGTTAGGTTAATCGAAATAATAAATAAATTGCATTAGCTGCTGCATACCTATTGGTACTGCCGCTTTATTTTTACGGTCTAACAATACACAGGCTTCTATAGCTGCCAGTAGAACACGGAAATTGTCCCAAGTACTCTTCCATATCAGACCAAGTACTAAAAATTTTAAGACGTGATCTAAATTATGTTGTTCTTTTAATTATTGATGAAGTTTCTATGATTTCAAATGTAACACTAATATATATTCATCTTCGTTTGACAGAACAGTTGATGACAGATGGTTTGGTAGTATTTTACAATCTAACCCATGCAGTGGCGGATTTAGGCTTGATGCCGCCCTAGGCCCCGATTGATAGGCCGCCTTTTTTGCTTTGTGAGGGAGTGATTATTATAACAATAGAAATTAAAAATTTAAAAACTACGCACGTGAAGCACGTAATCAAGTAATCATAAGCCAAAATGCCTTATCTCATTTTGGAAAAGAGCTGATACTCTTACACTACTGGACCGATATTAACCAAACATAACTAAGAACCACCGCAAGGAAACTGGCTTTCAAATGAAAAAAACCGCATCGAAATCGGTCCATCCGTTTGAGAGCTACGATGCCACAGCCAGACAGACAGACAGACGACGTCAAACTTATAACACCCCTCTTTTTGCGTCAGGGGTTAAAAATTAAAGATTTAATTTTCAAATGTTAAAATTTTGATCGATAAAATTTTATTAAATTAAATACACTTCTTATTGATTAATCTATATTAATTTATTAAATAGAATTCCGAATATAAATTATAAATATGGACATAACTTTTTAAAGATGAATAATTAACATCAAGACACGCGGTAGCGTGTCCAGCCAAGTTCAAGCCAAAAGAAACTGGCGACGCAGCACCGAGTGTATATTTTACACGAACCATTTGGAGCCACTTTTCACCTCGTAATAACTCAAAATCTATTTAACATATGATACATGAACATGAAATTTGGTTCATTATTTAATCCACTTAGATTAACAATCCCCAATTTCATAAATACAGCACAAACGGTAATTGAGATATTAACGTCTAAAAATCGGCATTTTTATCACTGACTGACTGATATATAGAAGTAAAACCTAACTCACTTCCAGATGACTTAGAAAGCTGAAGCTTGGTGTCCAGATGGGTAACTGTATGCATATAAGGGGAAAAATCCGAAAACAGTGAATTCTTAAAATTTGATTTTTTTTTCAATTAATTTTTATGAACACCTTACCTGCACCTTTTACCTTCCAAAACATAAAAGCAATAGCTTAACACCTAGTGCCTTTTGAAATATCGGATATAGGATTCATAGTTATAGCAAAAACTTTTTCTATCTCAAGAGAAAAGGTACCATGATGAATACCTCCGTGCGAATTTCCAGGAAACTAATCGTTAACATATACGACCATCAAAGGATTAAATAACATTTTTTTATTCCGCCTTATCGACCTACGAATAGTTGCAAAATTTTGAAAAAAAAGTTGAATTTACAGGTCACTTTGGAATTATGAATAATAATAGTTTCTTTACATAAAGTCATGATATCCCATCAAATTTATTTAAATTATCATTTATGGAATCAGTTTTTTCTTCCTGGCTTTTGTTCTCGCAAAATCGTCGATTATATCTTCAGAATTCAGCTAATTCAGCTTCAATAGACAATAATGCAAGAGCATTAAGTCTATCTTGACCCATGCTTGCTCGTAAGTAGCTTTTTACCCTTTTCAGAGTAGAAAAAGATCTTTCTTCTGAGCAATTTGTTGCTGGGATGCTCTAAAAAATACGTCGAGCAATATCTACATTAGGATAAACATCCCGAAGATTTTGTGAATGCAATATATTGCAAAGGTTTTGTGCAGAGCGCACATCTTCATAATTTGCTAACTCTTTGAGTTGATAATGTAAGTGAATACATTCATCCCCCAATGTCTCTTCTAAGTCGTCAGGATACTTGTTGACGAGTTTATTTGCTTGATTTTTCAACTCGTTCGTATCAATGTCAGATAAATTATCAAAAAAAACTAAAGTTAACATAAAGCTTATCATATGCATTTCTACGCCCAGCTAATTGTACAGATAAGGTATCCAAAATTGGGTGATAAATATTTGTACGGAAATTTCGAAAAGCGCTATGTGTTAAGCAATCGTTTTGGAAGGCGCAAGATGTAAATAAAAATTAATTGAATAATATTTCAAATTGTAAAAAATCATTGTTTTCGGATTTTTTTCCTCTGTATACACACAGTTATCCACCTGGACACCAAATTTAAACTTTCTAGGTTATCTTGAAGTGAGTTAGGTGTTACTATTATATGGCAGTCAGTGATAAAAATGCCGATTTTTAGACGTTAATATCTCAATAACCGTTTGAGCTGTATTTATAAAATTAAGGGTTCTAGTTTATCTAAGGGGATTTAATTTATGAACCAAATTTCATGTGTTTATGTTAAATAGATTTTGAGTTATTAAGAGGTCAAAAGTGGCTCCAAATGGTTCTTGTAAAATAACACACGGCGCTGCGTCGCCAGTTCCTTTGGCTTGAACTTGGCTGGACACGCTGTCGCGTGTCTTGATAAAAACAATGTATTACGGAGTTATTCGCACCTAGGGACGCACCCGAGAGATGCGAGGGTATGTCGCTAGTTTATTAAATAAGTGACGCGGTCCGCTATTGTTAGCTTGATTTCATTTATACAATATAGTTGAGCTGGATGCGAGAAGCCCAAGATAGATCGAAGTGGCGTGCATTTGGAGAGGCCTATGTCCAGCAGTGGACGGATAGAGGCTGATGTATGTATGTATGTATGTAATATAGTTGTACTATAGAACGTAATAAAGGTATAAAAAATATTATGAGATTACTGACTCCTAAGCATATTAAATTAAAAAAAATATTTGTTTGTAAATTAAACTTGTTTATATAAATTATTTTGAACATTCTTATAGACTTGACATTCAATAATTCTTAATCCGAACGCGATTATAATACGAAACGTCAAGACATAAAAACACGTACCAACTTCACACGCGTAGCAATTTCAAACAATGAACGTCACTTTTTGCTCAGCTTATTACAACTAGCGCGCTCTGTGAGCAGTTTTAGAAAACTAATGACACGAACAATTTCGTCTTATCAAGCAATTTAAAAGTTGGAATTTTCTTAAAAGTATAGAAATATTTTTGTAATAATATTTAAAATTATAATTTTCTATGAAAGAAAAGTATTACAATGTTACCAACCGAGGACTATGTTGTATACTTCTGAGTAAAATAGGTCAGCAAGGCAATCTTATGTTTTACTGCGAAGAAAGAGATCGAACTACTAGCATGAAGAGTAAAACCGAGAGCCACATTGCCAATGACGCCCGATATCGCGGAATGTACATGTTTTTAAGTTGGCAGCACTGATTTAGTTTACCATCGCGACCGCAACGCAGCGTTAGCGTCGTGCAACACCTTTCATTGTATTGACTATTGACTGATTCTGAACACAGAGAATAATGTATAAAACTAATTTAACGTTTAATTGTCTTATTTCTTATTGAAATATATTGTAATATATCTTAGTGTAAGTGTAATAATGCCTCCGTTTACGTAAAAGTGAAAGAAGACAGCCTGTCGAGTGTTACGCGGCCATTTTACTTGCAATGCGGCAACGGTGTATGATCCGCCATTGGAAACGGCTAGTGTCTTTTTCTGAGTGCAAGATTTGTAATTTGTCGATTTGTTCGACATAGGAACAAAGGTTAACCATGTGTGTTAAAAGTGTAGTGCGGACTTTAGTGTAGTGAAGCACGGTGGTCGAGTGTTTCGAATAATGTGCGAACGATGGAAAACGAAGTGAAGCAGCGCAATCAGAGAAACAGGCGAAGGGAGCGGGCACAGCGCATGCAAGCACAGCGAGACAGCAAAGTTAAGGATGGGGACAGCGGCGAGGACGAGTCTCCGGCGAGAGAAAAGCCACCTCGTCCTCCGGCCAGGAGAAAGAAGTCGAGGGAGCCCCTCGGAGAGGAGGACATCATTGATGGTTTCGCCATAATGGCATTTCGCACCTACGAAGATCTAGAGGTACGTTTCATTATCATAAATACTTATTATGTTTAACAAATTTGACACAATAGAAACAATGGATCAGTACTAAAACAATAATTCCAAATTCATTATACTATATTTGCCAAACGCATGTAGTATAAATAAAAGTACTGCATTAATTTATTATTATGATGTTAACAACTACTGCGCTTTTTCACACATTATGAAGAAGACGGAACTAAAATGTAAATAAATAATAATTATATATAAATATTATGATATGGGTTTTATACAATCATTCTAAGCATAAATAACCTTGACAAGATTTTGCTTTTAAAATGCTGTACTTAAAAAATGTATACTATTTTTTACCCATACAAAAATATTATTTAATTCCCATTAAGAACTTGCTATATAATCATTTCAGATGTCTCGGAAGTGCGTTGACCTATTGAATGAATCCTTGGTTTTAGTACTTTACATAAGGATGAGTGCAACCTTAAAGAGAACCTATCTTTATTCATTTTAAATGATATTTGGTGATAGCAAAGATAGAGATATTTCGAAAGTTTTTATTATTTTCGTACACTATGCATTGCTTAGTAGTGGTGTATGTATTATGTACCGAGCAGCTGACGGCTCGGCGATTGTCGGAACGAACGACTGCTCGACGTGCGTGCACCCGCGGTCTCCCACTAAGTGTAAATTTGGTCTAAGTGGCTTTCGCTCGTTTGTGCTCATTTATCGTGCCGTCCTCGAAACGACAATATGTTGTGTATTTTGAAGTCTCATATGTGTATAACAAAACTACATTTAGCGGTATCGTTCTAAATTATGTCGACAGACGTGCCGTTTGTGCCTCGTTGGAGTTGAGCTCGCTTATGTTATAAGCAGAAACAGGTTCCCTTGCTCCTATTTTATTCACCACATGCGGTGTGCAACGTTTATGCAATTTCTGCTTACAATGGCTATACGCTAATTTTCTACGTAAAACAGGTTTATGTTAAAATTACACCAACGAATCGACATATGGCTAATAAATGTGAGGTTTCTCTTCATAATTGAACTAAACTTATCAAGCAAAAAAACGTAACGAATCGATTCTACTTACTTCGCGCAAAATGGTGCAGCTTTTTTTTCCCATTTTGCGTTATTTCAGTTCATTTGTTTTAGCTATATATTGCGAATTTACAGTAGCATTTATTATCAACATAATATTAATAGAAATCGTTTTACAAGATTTGCCACTAATATATTATAGTCTTGTATAATGCTTTTAAAATCATTTTGATCATATCAACTTAAAATTTATTTTATCAATGACTACGCGTACTTCATGCTATATTATCAGTATGATTATAATTTATAAGTGAAATTGCTTAGCGATGAGGTTTTTCGTGATTTACTAACGCTATGCGGCACAACAAAAAAAACCCAATGAATAACAAAAAAAAAAATGTTTCATATATAATATAAATTCCTGTTTTAAAAGTTTTTAATGAAATCATATTATTACATGCATTTAAATATATATTCATTCATCTATCTATCAATTGACTATATTTCAAAATACATACTACGTAAACTCATGAAAGCTCTGTTGAAAACAAGATCTAAGTTATATGAGCGTGACCGTGTCATTTGACGCCCGTAAGCGGTTAACTTCAAAGACAATAAGTACGTGGCTAATAATTATTTTCCCACGATACGCTCTCAGTGTCCAGTTTCGTAACAGCAACTTCTTAAAGTAAACAAAAAAACAAAGTATCATCCATTACTCATTTTTGAATTGAGCATTCAATTTATTGCTTACTTATTTAGTATTTTTTCATGATTTATCAATGTAGCTTATATTCGAGTAACATATAAATTTTAGTAAAAAATTAAAACATGTATAAAGAAAATTCTTAAAATAATTGAATATAAAAATGCATATTAAATGAATTATTCTATTAATAAGAAAAACGTCATTAAAGAATGTTCGCAATTGTTAATTTATCTTACTACTAGGTATTATAAATGTGAAAGTGAGTATAGATGTTTGTTACTCTTTCACGCCAGAACGGCTCAACGGATCTGGATGAAATTTGGCGCAGAGATAGATTATAGTCGGGAAAAACATATAGGCTACATTTTATCCCGGAAAAATATACGGTTCCCTAGGGATAGATTTGTTTTTGTTTTTCAAGAGGCGAACCCGAGCGAAGCGAGGTTGAGCCGCTAGTTACTTAATAAAGTTACTAAAATGAATTTAACATAGTGTATGTGCTTGGATTACGTTATAATATATGAGATGTAGTTTCAAATTGCTAATAATTTTGGACATTTATTCTTTAACTTTAATACACCTATAGTAATAATTACAGATCAAAAGGAGCAATTCAATTTTGTAAGTTCCTAATCGAGAGTTAAAAATCTGGTAAAGTATTTCAAATCGCTCCTTGTTTAAGAACATTTGCGGAGCTTTTAGCGAGCAGAATATCTAACGTTATCATAGAGCATTGCACTCGAGACATTAAAGCAATTCCCGGCTAGAGATGCCTGCAGCAAAAGCCAGTACTGGGTAATACCTGTGAAAGCTGTGGTAGTGAGACTCATAACAACCGTATACTAAGCTTCAGCTGTCAGTATATGCTTGAGCAAAATCAATATTTGTCGCTTTAGAAGACGAGCCACGATGGCTCGGAGTAGCGACCGAATGTCTAGGCGCCCCTAAACACCCCTGTGACCCATCCCCTTCTAGTATTCCCTTAAGAGCTTAATGTTAGCACACCGTGACATAAATACTTACTGCTACCTGGGAAAACTTTAAACCAATCTCTTCCTTTTTTATTACCTGTCTTGTTAGTATTATTTGAATTTAACTTTTTAGTGTGTTAAAAGTTCTTGTTTGTTCGAAACGAAACGTTTAATTAATCATAATTAACATCTCGTAGCAAAAACTTGCATGCTATTTTTAATTAAATACCTGTTCCAATAAAATATGTTGAGAATAATATTTTTATTAATTGAAAGTTTTAATTATATTAAATTCATATGTAAATATCGGAATGTTATTATAGAATTGCAATAAACAATACAACCATATGCCTCGGGGCGGTAACCACGCGAGGGAATGGTCGGTACCATTCTTTTACTTTAAGATTATTGCAAAAAAATTGCTTTGTCCTTTGCACATAGGGGAAAATTTGCACGCCCGTACCTACTTTAACTTTAAATTCACGAGTCGTTTTACTTGTGCAATAACTATGCAAATTTTTGTCTTTAGCAGAATATTATTTTTACACGTCATTTAATTCATGTTAGATGTAAAAACATGAACAACTGATGTTGTTTTAGAATTACAGTTCAACAATCTGATATTTTATATAGGTATATTTAAATATTATATAATAAAACTGACGAGGTGAAAGTTGATAGTGGTTAGATAAGTTTTTTTTTTAAATAGTTTTAATGTTCGTTTAGTTATAATGTAAATAGTATAAATCAATTAAGCAATTTGAATTTAAATTCAACTTAGCTAATATCCTCAATAACTCGGGTCATAAAATAATTTACGCAAATAGTTGCTAAGATTAAATCTGCTCTGAAAATACTATAAAGTATAAAGCTTTATAAATATTGATATCCCACATATGTTTTTAAATTATAATATAATAAATAATGATCTTTAATATTGTATGATCGTGTTGAGAGGCGCATACACACCTGTGTGTATGATAACAATTAATTTCCCGGAAATTCGCACGGAGGCGTTAAAGTGAACACAAATAAATAAAAATAAATAAATAAACACACACGTGTCACCCACACGTGTGTTTTTGTCACACATTTAAAGTAGGTACATAGGTTAAAGGAAAGTATTTTTATCATTTCCAAAAGACATTTAATCGACTTGCTATTTAAAGACGACTCTAATCGACTCATAATATTCTTAAACGTTGGTACATACCACATACAGTTTAAATAATAGTATAATAATTATTATTCATTGGCGAACAATAAATATATTATCGCTAACCAAACTTATAAAAGCGTATCCAATTGAAACAAATATAATTATAGGTGAAATACAATCTGCGCAAAATCAGTTTAAGTGCAAATATAAAGTTAAACGCTTCACTTACAAATTTTATACATACATATGTATATGTTTTTCTACAGAAATATGCTTATTACTCTAGTGTGAAAGCGTTATTTTAACGTAACCATTATCGCGGCAGCGCGTACTACTTAATATAATTAGCTTCTTAAGTGTATGTTGCCATTCTAACATGAAACTTAATAATAATCATTGTTTTGTTTAAAGCAGGTGCGTACCTACCGTAGCATAACGTACTTGTGTAACATAGATTGAAACAAATACTACTCTTAATGTGCCGTAAACTAGAATATATACTACATAGTTGAAAATATTCAAAAGTCAACTTAACATTATTTGTTCATTGATTATCCACCGTGAAGTGAGTATTAGCACACATTAGCGTTCATTATATAAACACTTGTAATATATCGTCTACAATACGTCAGGCAGAGTAAATGTTTACGATAGTTGTGTGTTCGACGCGCTCGGCCGATCGCGTACCCTTTTGACTTGGTGACAATACAAATCGCTGTTGATTGATGACCCGGAAATACACTTAGCTAAGTATGCAGGAGAGATTATTTTGGTCTATCAATATTTTCCTCAGCAATAATGACTTACTTAAATAAAATTACTATATGTTGTTAAGAGAAACGGCTCTCGTTTTGCTATGCTGCTGGTAATACATAATATGCAGCCTTAGTGTAGGATTTACATTTTGATCAGCAATTATTTGACGTTTCGCTTTCTATACATTTATACTAATATTATAAAGAGGTAAAGGTTGTGAGTTTGTGAGGTTGTAGGGGATAATCTCTAGATCTACTGAACCGATTTAGATGAAATTTGGTAAGAAGATAGTTTGAGACCCTGGGAAGGATAAAGGATACTTTTTACCCAGGAAATCATCCCTTAAAGGGATAAACTTTTTTATGGCTAACTAGCGAGTCGCTAGTTAAATAATAAAATGTCATGTTATTGATACCTCTATGACATATCAATATCGGAGTATTATTATAAATGCGAAAGTTTTTATGTGTGTGTATGTTTGCTACTCCTTCACGCTAAAACACCTTGATGGATTTAGATGAAATTTATTATACTATGATATGAAATAACATATAGGCTACTGCCCCCTCGTACTAAAGGGAGGCCCGTGCCCAGCAGTGGGACGTTAAAAAGGGCTGAATACATATAGGCTATGGTTAGGCACCCACGGAATGCAACCAAGCGAAGCGAGTTAATAAATGGAACAAAAATAATATTAAGCATATTATTATTAACATGTGGTTAACCATTACACATATTTTGATTTAACGGATTTTAACGGTATACTGATATGAATAAATAATTTTAATCTATACATACTTATAAATAAATTGAAGTATCTGCTTGTAAATATTGGTAAGTATTGGGTTATTTCCATAATTCAGAAACTCGCTAATCTTTGAAAAGGACTAATATAAAAATTTGAAAAATCTTTAAATAGGATACCTATCTTATAACCTTTAAAATTTATTGCTATTAGTCTTAAGTACGTTTTTAAATAAAATCGAATTAGGGCCGCAAGATATGACAATTACTGATACTTTCACCTTTACATTTTAAAATTATATTTAGACGCTAAAAATACTATTAAGTGGAAGTCTGATGTAATTCAATTTAATCAATATTCCCGTCGCGAACTTTGCCTTACGGCCTCACAGGAATTAACTCGGTTAGTTTCGAAGAATGTTAATCACGACCTCGTTTACAATCGCTATGGCGAACTACCACCAAATTAAATTTACTCGCATAAAGGCTTAATGATTTCTCCGTTGTTCTGTAACTTGCACATGTGGATGACTTTGCGAATGCATTTTTACAAGCTTTTTTTTATTCTATTCTCTATTCTACAAAGATAATTAACTTCAAATATTACTATCACTTTAAAGATGCATTTGCTTATTTTTCCTTGAATATTAATGATATTATATTGTATGTTGGTTATATATTTACAACTAGTATTAGGTTCGTTTTAGGTTCGACGATAATAAGCCTTTATGGTGATCCTGGATGTAAGATATTTCTATTTCGAATTTGACTTAAATCTGTTGACTCATTACAGCGTGAAGAAGTAATAGCAAACTTAACATTCAGAAACTTTTACATTAATAATATTAGCACATCTATACTAATATTATAAAGAGGTATAGTTTGTGAGGTTGTAGGGGGTAATCTCTGGATCTACTGAACCAATTTAGATAAAATTTGGCAAGAAGATAGTTTGAGACACTGGAAAGGACATAGGGTACTTTTTATCCTGGAAATCATCCCTTAAAGGGGTGAAAATGGGGATGAAAGTTTGTATGGGGAATCAACCTAGGGACGAACCCAAGCGGAGTGAGGATGAGTCGCTAGTTCACTATATTCACTATAAAGATATGTACAATAAATGGATTAATACCATTGATTTTGACAAAATGCCGCGACAATATCGAGACAGCTGTTTTTAGACAAGAGCTATAAACAGTAAACAATGTTTATCTTATTTTAGATCAATGTTTTGTTTTTGAGAGTTTTGGGATCATTAAATTTTAAGTACGTGCGAAATGTTAGTAATTATAATGGATGTTATTTTATTGAAAGGTATTGTTGTTGTAATATATTTACTAATCGTTTAAATACAACCTACTTACTATCAATAATAAATTAATAATATTTTTATTATTTAACAAAATTGTAGTTATTTCAGCTTACATAAATATTATGTTAATATTGTTAAGCATTATAAAATAATAAATAATAATATAATGTAAATATCATTTGCCTTCGTACCGTGAACGCGGAAATTGATAAAAGCGCAAGTCGTTATTTAAGTCTCAATTTATGATAGAGAAGGATTAGGATTTGCATCATTTTTTTAATATTAAGCAAATTAAGAAAAATTTCAACTAAAATTTATTTTATTCAATTAGAGTTTAAAAGTGCTTACACTTTTAAAGTAAATAAATAAAATAAAAAATAAGCGTCAACCCTAAATATTTTACTGAAACAATAAATAAAATTTTATGATGTAGTGGTAGCTGTCTAAAAATATTAGCCGTACCGGAAAAAGTAAGTACTACTTATTTTTAAAGACCATCCAGTGACCTTCTTGTGAAAACACAGTCTAAATTCGTTTGAATTTTTTCGCTTATTATTCATCGCTTTGAAAAAAAAGCAATTAAAATGAATTATTTTTATAATTTTATGTTGCATACTAGCGAACTCATAGGTATGATGAGTTTTATATCTCCTACTTCAGAAATGTTTGATTCTCCATACAAACTTCCACCCCTCTTTTCACCTCCTTAAGGGATGAATTCCCGGGTTAAAACTCTCCTATGTCCTTTCCAGGGATTCAAACTATCTCAGTCCATACTAATTTTCATCTAAATCGGTTCAGCCGTTCAGTCGTGAAAAGATACCAAACAAACAAAATTACTTTTGCATTTATGCATAATACTAGCAGCTCACCTTCGTTTGGAAACAAGATAAAGATAAAATGCTTATGTGCTATTCCAGGCTATAATCTATCTCTGTCTCAAATTTCATCCAAATCCGTTCAGCCGTTCTGGCGTGATTGAGTATCGAACATCCACGCATCCATCTAAACATTCACATTTATATATTAGTAGGATTAGTATGAATTAATCGCGCTTCAAATTATTATTATTACACGACAAGAACACATTATAAACAGATATTTAACGTATACAAGATATAAACTACTATCACAGCATGTGCGAGCCTGTATTCGGTAAAATGGAGTAAGGTTTATTCTTTTAAATGTAATTAGTTATATAGTACATTGTATAATTATATGATTTATAAATGACGCGTAAAAGATTATAAAACAGCACGTTCATGTCGTTAAAAATTTATTGTAAAATATAAAGTATCATAAACAGGTCTTTGAGACAGAAATAATAAGTGTCTAGTAGATTGTATCGTATCACTACAATGTTTACAAGGGTAATGGCTGAAATAGGGTCCTTCCGCCCACACGGGGAGGTGCGAGGTGGCGACATAATCGTTCTGGAACACGCGACTATTGCAACCAAAACCATTTACAAAATATTTCGATTACTCCCTCCCACTTAATTGTTTCCGCGTGCTGTAATAGTTACAACATTATAAAGGTATTTAATCAGTTCATTCAAGATAACATAGTAAAAGTATTATTTAAATAATTAATTGGCTTTACAAGCGTTATACTTATCAGCTTTTTCACGAATAGAAAGTAATTTAAAATAAAGTGAAAATATACACTAGCACTTCCTCAACACAGCCGTCCCTATATAACTTTTATAGAAACGGCTAGAAATTATATAAAATAGATGCCATAATCATATTATCCCTTTTATAATTATAGCATTTGCCCATGACTTCGTGTCCGTAATGACAGAATCTGTAATTTTATCAGTAATAGATGCCACACACAGACACGTTATCTCTGTTAAGTCTTTTATTAGTTCTTTTAAAAGCATCGTAGGATACCGATTTTGAATATTAGTTTATGATGTGTGTGGTTAAAACGTGCACAAAACAAAACATGTTCCAGGCTCCAGCTGTATTTCGTATATTAGTAATTTTATGTTATCTTCTGATCAATGTAACGAAAGAACATATTGTAAGTAGCTATTTTTATCTCTATTTAGTACTTATGATGATAATGTTATTTATAATTAAGGATTTATATTATATTAAAAATTAAAAAAGTTTTATTATACGTAAAAGCAACTGAGTATAGGTACATCTTTTAAAATGTAATATTTAAATATATACTTTTAAACAACGGTTCAAGTTTCTCAAAAAATTATTGAATACAGCACTCACGATAAAGTAGCTATCAACCAGAGAAAGGATTTTTAAAATCGGTTTACAGGTTATCCATTACAAACAAAAAAAACTAAGTTTTCACTTTAATAATAATTATTATGATAGATGAAAAATATAAATAATAAAAGGTAAATGTTAAATAACTGCTGTTCTAAATTGTAAATCCTAGTATAAAGTCGCATATTACAGCAGCTTAGTAAAATGTGAGAGCCGTTTCTCTTGACAAGTTAATTATGTGCCGCAGTAAGCAAAGCACCATAATCGTTCATTACCATGCAGTTCAGTATCTAATCCGGCGTGCTAACCCACGCCCGCTTGTCTGATGACTTAATTAATGACCCACCGTGTCACTGGTAATTAAACAGCTCTGGCTAATTGAAGTTCGCGCTTAGTCCTGTGGCTGCTCGTGGATTAAAATCTAAATGCAATTTATTTATTACATTTTTATTTAACTAATCCATAAACATGTTATCATACTATTATTATAGTAACGATTTTTTGCATGATTGTTTGTTCACACTTTAACGGCACTGTTTTTAAATTGAGATTTATAATCATGGCATATAAGCTTTATAATCACCACGCGAGTGAAGCCGCAGGCAAGACTAATATATTCATAAATTGTTGTTATTACAATAAAAAAAAAAACTTTCCATTGAACAAAAGAATTGAATTGAAAAAAACTTAATCTCTAGGTATACATGTTCGTTATGTTGGTTCATAGAATATATAGTACTGTGTATTACGTAGGTATTTGTTTTCTTGATTAATGATCAATAAATCAGTTAATTGATATATGTACATATTTAATTATTTTATTTCTTAAAAATGTTATTTAAACCTAAATTATTCAGTAGATATTACCATAAAAATGTACGATTATACTACGATACGACTAAAATTTTACGTTTTTATCGCTCATTTTAAATTAATTTTAAGTCACTTAAAATCTAAAACCGGTTATGATAAAATAATGTTACAACTTTTTGTTATGGTTTTTTTAATGAAAACCGATTTATGTTAATTGAACAAATTATGGACCTTGTTGTTCGGGCCCCTTCAGATTATTAAAATTATGTCAAGTAGTGAGTAACAAATTGGCCGTAACAAACCATTAAGAAGCCATTATTTCTTCATAATATTAGTATCAGAGCTGTCACATTGGTGATTAATTTGTTGTCTGTAAAGCAATTAGAGTAAATGATCGTTGTCGACGAGGTGTGACTGCGTGTGTGCGTACTCAAGCTGAGGAGGCAGGTGATTACCTCGCGGGCTGCGGGTTGCAGCTTATTGGACTATTGACCGATGCTAATTATTAAACATCGTCTTGTGAACATGCATGTATAATAGGCAGTTAAAAGTAAAAACGCGTTGAATTTTTATTAGTACACTATTTTACTAGCAAGACATAAAAGTCGTTTCTTATTAATTTTGTTTTTTACCTTGCATACATATTGTCAATATGTTTCTTCTATTAAAACTCGGTAAAGAGAGAAAGTAAAGAGTAAGATATAGTGTAGACAATATAAATTTATTGTTATGGTTCATTGAAAAAACAAAACTCGCATTAAAGAGATTAATAAAGCTGAAGCGTTTTTGTCTGTTTGAACACGCTATAATGTCTGAGACTACCTGTAATATTGGAAAATGGTTTTTGCATTTTATAGCCAATTTATTGGAGAAATAAAATATACAGGTACCTACTATAAACTATCTTCCATCGCGCTTCGACTTTTAGATGCGGAGCAATTATATACATTGATAAATAACGCAAGCGGAGCCCCGGGCAAAAGCAAGTAATTTATAAAAGAATTTCTATATTTGTATAACTTAATAGTTAATAACCAACAGACCTCAAAAACCTCTTTACCCTAAATCTGAAATATGGATAAATTTGTCCCGTGAGCTTTAAAAAAGATCATAATATTATGGTGTACCTACATAAAAGTCCTTTTTAGTCTCTACAGTTGAAAAGTCTATTTCATCATCATTCATCACTATTAGATTAAAGAATTGAATTCTACGTGAAGAATGTACATTAAAACAAACACTAAAAAGTAAAAAATAACTGATTGGTAGTTTTCATTTACTAAAGATACCTAATCAGATAGATATTTTCGAAGTCGGCGCCGGCCGATACAAATCAAAGCACACCGACTTCGAAAATATCTGATTAGGTATCTTTATTAAAAAATCCTCTCTTTATCCCGGAAAAACGTATTTTTGTCTAGAGATAAACCCGAAACTAGGCGAAGGTAAGTCGCTAGTATTAAAAACGCGAAAGTTTGGATGGATGTTTGCTACTCAATCACGACAGAACGGCTGAATGGATATAGATGAAATGTGGCACAGAGATAGATTATAGCACGGTTTCTTAAAGTGGGGTCCACGGATCCCCGGGGGGTAATATGTGTACCAGGTGTCCGCAGCAGCTCAATTAGTTTTTGACATTAATTAAAAAATTGTTGAGTAAACTAACTCATCGTTTGTTTCATCCATCACTCTCGCTGGTTATTGTTGAGCAGCACGAGGCGCAGAGGTACTGCACCTACACTGTAGGTGCAGTACCTCCTACACTGTAGGTACCCCCGTGTATTTTAAATACTAATTAACATTCTAAAGTATATTTGATAATATTTAATTAAGTGTGAGTAAATTACCAATAAAAGTGATTTTTACGGTACCATACCCAAAGGGTAAAACGGGACCCTATTACTAAGACTCCGCTGTGCGTCCGTCTGTCACCAGGCTGTATCTCATGAACCGTGATAGTTAGACAGTTGAAATTTTCACAGATGATGTATTTCTGTTGCCGCTATAACAACAAATACTAGAAAACAAAAAAATAAATATTTAAGGGGGCTGCCATACAACAAACGTGATTTTTTTACCGTTTTTATAGCTAATGGTACGGAACCCTTCGTGCGCGAGTCCAACTCGCATTTAGCCGGTTATTTTTAATTATTTTTTTGTTTTTTTCCCTAGAATATTCTTTGACACGTGGAATTTTAGAAATTCTAAAAGTGATCCATGACTGCAATAAATTTAAGAAACACTGGATTATAGTCTGGAATAGCACATAGGTTACCTTTATCCCGGAAAAACCTACGGTTCCCGTGGGATAGATTTGTTTTTGTTTTAACTAGGGACGAACCCGAGTGAAGCGAGGGTGAGTCGCTAGTAGAAAATATATTACAGAACAGAACTAATTACTACGTAGGTATATATCTACTGTAATTAGATGACTAGTAAACACTACTTAATTTGTATAAAAAAATAATAATGCTTACTAGTTACTACTCATGTCAGTGATTGTGATGATTAAATGGTTTTTATTTTTATAGTTAATAACACCTAATAGCTTGTTATTGCCATGTTTCAACAACATAGTGCTTAATTAGCTGTTTTATATAAACCAACACTACAGCAACAATTATCATTATACAGACAATTATTTAAACTGAAATATAAACATTTTAAAGCTTAGTTCTAAATATTATTAAAGCTCAGACTAAGAAATAATATATACAGAGTGTCACAGAACTAAGCGTGAAGCTAAACATAATGTTAATGAAAATAAAACAGTGTTAAACCAGAATACAAATAATAATAGAAAACTTATTACCGACTATGAGTAGTATATAAATGTAAGTAAATAAAAATAGCTAAGCTTTAAAGATTTTATTATAATAAAGAAAAAGTAAAGGTAGAAATAGTAATGAATAACATTAAACAGAATAATCGCACTACAATTTTTACTTTGACGAGCTCCATCTATGTAATCTTTTAGTCTCAGGAAATTCAAAACTCCAGACTGTAATTTATAATAATTCTAAACTTAAATTAAAAATATTACAAAATATGCATAGGTGATTATTATTATTCTTTGAGACGAACAAACGCTTTTTATTCTTAAAATCGGTACCTTCCGTTTTGAAAGTGTTAAATGTAATAAAAATAAACACTTGAGTTATAATGACTTCAATCAACTTATAGATTTAAAATATATTTCGACATAACAATATATTCATTAATCAAGCGTCTAATTTGTACAAAAAAATAATTAAAAGCTTAAATTATTGCATAGTTCTTGATGCCAGTTATTTGATAAAACGTATTATAATTTATATTTTTTATTGATAAAAAACTAATAACTTATTATCAGGGGACACGACAGTGCCCCCAACAAGTCGAGCAAAAACGGGCACGGCAGTACCATCCCTTTATCGAAGCCATTCAGGACATTTTTCACCCCCCATAACTTCGTTGTGGATAAAGCTAAGAAGAAGCCCGAATTTTCAGTGACTAAAAGGGCATCATATAACTAGATATATTTCCAAATTACATTCTATTTGTAACTAATTGGGTTACAATTTATGACAAAGTTGTTGGATAGATGCTTCCATAGATAGGTACTGAATAAATTAACCGACTTGGTGTTACATTATATCTCACAACTTTTTGCGGTAGAAGAACTGCGTTGCATGACTTGCATTTTTTTACATGTTATGTTTTTGATATGTTATTAATACTTAACATTGACATTACAATTTATGATAGTAATTATTATTCTTGATTTTCAAAATGTTTCCACAAAATAATTACTGCATGCAGTTCGGTGATTTTTTTCTCCTTTTAATTTTTCCAATATTAACATCGCGTTGCATAATACAATATCATCAACAGGTAACCACTCGTAAGATGATTATTTTTATATCAATTTTAATTAAATATAAAATGAACCTATGGGCTCTATCATGATTTAAAATTTAAATTAAAAATTAAGAATAATCTTAAATGTTTTAAGTAAATTCATTAACATGTTAAAAATTGAAGGTCAAGTTAAAAAATAATTTTAATAAATGTTGATTAAACGTAATGTAATATATTTAAACGAGCAATTCTTGTATATTTATTTATACCAGCGATCTCGGAAATGGCTCTAACGATTTCGCTGAAATTTGGTATGTGGGTGTTTTCGGGAGCGAAAAATCGATCTAGGTTAGTCTCATGTCTGGGAAAACGCGTGTTTTCGAGTTTTTATGCGGTTTTCTTTCGCATTATTCCACGCAAAATATGGTCGATAATTTCTTACGCTAGGTGCAAGATTGACAATCACAGGTCCTGGTTCGGATCTCGGTCGGAGACATAGCTTTTACTTTTATTTATTTTTTTTTATTTATTCAAGTTTTTACTTTTTTTTATCTTAAAATGCGATATAATAACAAAAAAAAAACTGAGCGAAGCTCGGTGACCCAGGTACTAATTATTATATTATGTGAAAAACTTTTAGCACTTCGGCAAATAATTATCATTATGTTTATAACTATGAATTCTTTTCTTCTTCAGGCTGCTGTAAAATGCGCTTCATCTCCTCGAACCAACGCGCTATCAACAAAACCACGCTTGCCGCTGGCTGCATTAGCAGGCGATGCAACCCGCAATCACGCCACCAGCAATGTCAATTCACATGTAAGTTGCCAACTTACATATTACTTTTAACTATTATCGACGCAACTACTCAAATAGTACTTATCAACCAAATGCTTACTAATAGTTGTAATCGAATGTTGGGTTTGTTGTTGTAATTATGTCGTAAATCAAACTCGCTTTCAATTCCGTTCGATGTGGCTAACGTTTGTACTGTTATATCCTCGAGTCTTGCTCATGATAAATTACTAGTCAAGTATTCGTAATATTGATGTGAAGCATGTGTTTTTGTTTCTTTTTTACTGTTTGATTATATGTTTTTATACACTCCTCTTATAAACTCTTCTTACTCTTAGAGTCTTATATGCATAGATCTTATGAAGTTAAAGTGTTAAGTCATTTCTTTCTTAACAAATATAAAAAATATAAATACTATTATACATATTTCTTATTATCAACGCTACTTTTAATGACAAAATGATATTTTTTCGACTAAATCGTAAGACGAATTTCGTTTTTATTTTCCTCTCACTTTAACCATCTCAGATTATTGTGTTGGATGATTTCACGTCTAAATGAAGTAATTCTAATTCGGTATACCATCGGCATTCTCCTTCCGGACTACTTTCTCAATGAATGCATTAAGCTAACGACCATAAATAGCATCAATAACACGGCAATAATTGATACAATGTAAACACATTATTATTACAAAAACGTTTACCATAACAAGTAGCACGAACGTCGCTAAAAATATCGCTCTTTATCCTTTACTTTACTCATTATCACGAGAATTATTTGATAATAAATTTGAATAGTATACATTCAGAGCTTTACTACAACACGGAAACGACTGGCACCTTAGGCCACAGATTAAAATGAAGACGTTGTTTTTGCATGAATTCTTGATTGCAGTAAGAGAGGAAAGACGGAAGCTTGTGAATCACAATGCGCTTGAATATTGCAGTGGATAAAGCTGCCTAAGATGGGCGAAATGTGGATAGTCGGTAGCGTGCAGTCGACACGATATTAAAATAAAATGCCGGAGCGCTGCCACGGCGGCGGCTGATATTACTTTCCTATCGTCTACTTTACTATTATTCTCCATGCCTATACAAATTGACCTATTATTATCGCACACAAAGCTTGATTGTGGATAGTTCTGTTGTTCGGACATGTTATTAAAACTTTTTCACTGTAAAAGCTTCTTTCTTAAGTAATATAATGAAAATATTATTTACTAGCGACTCACGCTCGCTTCGCTCGCGTTCGTCCCTAGGTACGTTTTTACGGTTACTTATGTTTATACATAAATAGTAGCTTGCTACTTCTAAGATATTCATTTAAATTATATAGCGATTTACTCTTGCTTTGCTCGGGTGCGTACGCCGTACGCGGATTTTGTTCACAATTTTATGGGTTTTAATTTTTTTTCGCGGAACCCTGATTCTTTTTCTAAAATAAAAGTAGCCTAAGTTACTCCTTATAACATCAGCTATTTGCCAGTGAAAGTCCCGTCAAAATCGGTCCAGCCGTTTCGGAGATTAGCCGGAACAAACAGACAGACAAAAATTGTAAAAAATGTTGTTTTGGTATATGTACCGTGTATACATCCATATACATTTAGTAAAAAGCGGTTATTTTAATATTACAAACAGACACTCCAATTTTATTTATCTGTATAGATTAATAATTTTTTTTTCACTGTTAAAATGAAAATAGTACAAATTAACGAGTATAGTTTGTCGATCTTACTTAATAATAAGTAGATAATGTACTATTTACTTTCAAATTCTCCTGTAAAAAGGAATATTTAACGATTTCGACTTCTGAATGTCGTATCCACAAGCTCTAAATAAGTTCACATTTCTTGTGTTGCTCAAGGAGTACTTGGCGGAATGTGAGCAGTTTACCCCCACATTTCGCCGCCAACCAAGATATGTCGCAGTCCCATCCAATTTGCCTCCTACCGCTTGCTGTTGTACGAATAAAACGGAAAATCTTGTTTTCACGGTGAAAGAATAAATTATATCGAAATCTAGTCTGAACAAGTAACAACGCCTCGGTGTATTTTTTAAGATATAATATTTGTTTAATAATAACATTTGTTTAGTAAATTTTTCATACTAAGAAAATATTTTTCAATTAGTTTATTATAAAGGTATACTGGTATAACTTGACTGATACTTGATTGACTTTTTAAATTTAAATCTGAAAATATGATTTAGCCCAGAACCGGTCAATTAATTTTATTCCATTATTTTTGCAGTCTTCAGATTTAAATACCTACTAATAAGCCTAAACTTTTTCTTTTGATTTGCCTTATAAGGCACTTTTAAAGTATTATTCAGTATTATTTAAACTTCCAAAACCAAAAAACAATCATCGAAACAATTGAGCCTTTGTATATTATGTATTAATTTATATAACAAGATCAGGGACAAGTTAGCCAATAAAAACATTTAACAACAAATCTCATACAGACATCAATAGGTAAAGGCTGCTTCCGTATAAAATTGGTTGCGGTGAAGTGAACACGAGTTGATTGCTTTCGACAGAAGCGCATCCTTATTGTGTAGTCATAGAATAGAAACAATGTATAAAAGAAGTGGTATATGATTTAATAGCATTCAGTTTCAAGTTATCACTTATTAATAAAAAATAAATGTTTGTGTGTTTTAAATATAACTTAATGAGCTCAATGTTTATTTGTACTACGCTAAACAACAATTAAGAAGCTTTTATTGCCTGTCCGTCTGATAGTAAAAGAAAAGCTTAACCGGTATTACTTGGACTTGTAGAAGATTCCGAGCTGTAGCTAATTTTTATGACACGCGAGTAGAGCCACGCTATTCACCAAAAACTATTCATAAATATAATTTGGTTTCATATATTATGATCTTGATCTTTTAAAAATAAACTCGTCAGAATGATAAATACAGATTAATATTATTATAGTATTATTACAGTGTTATTAAATATTTTCATTTTTTTTTTTTTAATATTTTCTGTTTTTATCCTTTTCTGAGGTATTTTTATTCTAAGTTGTCTCTATCAACTAAAAGCTGGCGAATCGCCATAGAAGCCAGCGACCAAAATGTTTTTATTCGTTGATATTGCAGTTTGCTTATGTCCCCCTTTGGGTTTACTTTATTGGGAACATAAGAGTAAAAAGATAAGGAATGTATTGATGTTTTTAGTTTTGTTATATTGTTTACAAATTAAATATAAAATACTGTATTTGACCATAATAAGTAGTAATAGGCATTAAGTTAACAAAACAATTTAAGAATATAGTTTTCGTACACTACTCAAGTATATTTATATGTTGTTTTACTTAGCCAAAAGAATTTTTCTTCTTATTATAGAAGAAAAGCTGATGATAATTTATATTCGAAACTAAAGGTCGTTGTAAGTAGATATAAATATTCATAAATGTAACAAAAATAAACAACGAGCTTCTGAAAACGGAGTAAAAAGATAACAAATTCACATTATGCGCTAAATTATAATATGGACAAACAGAATAATAACGTAAATGTATTTCAAACTAATTACAAAGGCTGTATATGTAAAGTAAAGCCATGCAAGATAAATACACGTACATTTTTTTGCGTTCATTTTCTATGCATAACATGATTCATTACAATGATATATACATAAGGCGTAAATTAACATATAAAATAAGTAATAAAACATTTACAAACATATATACACATACATATAACCAAATTAAATATCATGAAGTTATGTACGTGTGTGTGTATGCGTTTATGTGCGTGTATGTCTTTGAAGAACAAAGTAATAGCGCTTTTGTATCGTCATACATATGTCATACATATGTATAGTAACATATCATAGCAAATCTAAACTTTACTCTTTAACCTGATATTAGTATGCATAGCATCCACAATGCAGTGGAAATGTTTATTCAATCACATTCCCATTAGTTCGGCTTTCCGCAGTGTAATATTAATCTCGGAGCGGTCTGTCGCGAAATTCCATTTAGCAGCGCCGCGGGCTAGCTTCGAGCGCTGTTCACACCGACGTCGACGCCGACGCCAATGATTGATCCAATGCTCCCGGATTAAACAGTGATAACTTTAGAGCTGCAATCGGAAATTCCGTTCGTTTTGCACAAATTGGATGCTACAAACACTTCACTTTAAAAACTTCCACTACATTAAACCATTTTATAAACAAATATATATCTACAATTTGAATCTTAAATATTTTTATTCATATTATAATTACTTTAATAAAATATTATTCATTCTTCTTTGTGATTAAGACGTAGACACATTCTATTTTTTTATATTATAATAACATTTTTAATTGTATGTTTTTTGTACCATTTACCTATTGTGCAATAACTTGTTTAAATTTAAATAAAAAATAAAATTTATAAAACCATACTTTTTTATGAGGTTTTTATATCATTTTTAAAAGCAATACCGAAACTTTAGAAAAAATATATCTACACACATACATGACTTCAACATGAATCATAATTTTAATTAAGCTCAATAATTTGTTCTGTAACGAAGCCTACCATAATAACAACTCCAGTATCGTTGACAAGTTTTACCGGGGGAGTTACGTGCCGCGACATAAATAAATTATTCAACACGCCACTTAGCGACACAACACCTTGCCATCTCACTGCCGCCATGCACGTTGACGTACCCTCCCGGCTCCCGCTCTTTACTCCATGATGACATATTTATCGCATCAATTATGCTAGTTGTAGGCATTGCTTCCGTCCAAATTGATTACTTTATTGAGTAAAAATGCAGTAGAGTAAGAATGCCGGAACTCGGATCCACTTAATATTTAAAGCACGACGCCAACATTTAATCTATGTAACATGTATGTAATAAACTATAGACATTACATTTAAATGACTTTTAAGCAAGTTATTGCTAAAGCGTGATGTAAATGAAAATTACAATGAAACATGTTTTGCAAGCTAGAAAGTTAGTTATTATCGCCGACAGTGTAACCAGTTTATATTAATTTAAATAAAAAGCGAATGAAGAGCGTATGTGCTCAGGTCATCCGATGTACCTACAATGGGAGAGTATTCATGAAAAATGTAATTGAATGATTTATCACGTTGGTCACGTTTCACCGCCATATGGAGTTCTCATGAATAAGTAATGTTTGGCAGCGGTCGTTGTTTCAATTAGCGGTCGTGTCGTCGGTCGGGCACGACCTCCTGCCAGTCGACGTTGCTGATCCAATCAAAATACGTTTAAAAACTTGCTGTCTGCAACCCTTCGTAAGGGAATTCCTCCTCATTCGACGCTCAACAACAATTTAATAATATCAGGAATTTTTAAATTACATAGATTTGTTATTAAAATAAATAATAAGTAATATTATGATTTATTACCAACTTTTTCGTTTTAATGTAATTATTTACATGTCTGTTTTTTTACATAATTGGTGTGAGTCGTTATCGCATGTTATGCATAATATCAACATCTGTACATAGTATAAAAAAAAAACGCTTTCTGCGTCTGTCTGTTTCTCTGCTTATTTCTTCCAAACCACGCAACGTATTTAGCTACGGTTTTCACTAATAAAAAGAGCGGTAGACGAGGAAGGTTTGTATATATAATAATTATTTGTAAATATTGTGTACAAAATGACAGCCTAGACGGTATTTCATAAAAAAAAACTTTTCGTACGATTACATGGCTCACGCTAGCTGAGCCTTTAGAGATGCATCAAAACAATGTACTAGAAAATTATTGGCCTTAAAAAGGCCTAGAAAAGTCCGCGATAACATGTTCATCTCCTAAGGTACGATCACAATAAATATTTATATACGCGTATAACGTAGCTAGGGACGCATCCGAGCGAAGCGAGGGTAAATCGCTAGTGTAAAATAAGACTAAAATACTTTACTTTACAATTAATTTCTTAGAAATTATCAATAATTAAAAATTATCCAGGAGATGTTAAATATTGCGTTGCAACTAAACACAATACTGATAAAGCAACAAAATTCCAGCTTAAATCTTTTATATCTGTTAACGTGTTTTGTTCTTTATAGCGCTAGAAGAGAGGGTCGCGTGAGAGGCCATTATAATTAGAGCGCACTGTAATAAGCGAAAGTAATTATGCGGTTAACATCCAACGCTATAATCCGCACAACACGATCTATCCCGGATTAGTAGAGTCTTACCCTACGTTACACGCGTTAATACATTGATATGAGTGACTTTGGTTCACTCGTTTATTCGTGTAAAGGGTCGTTAAGCAATCCCTTTGTTAGAAGGGAGACATAATCACTTACGTGTGTCTCATTGTTGTTGTTTTTTAGGTCGACAGATGCGACATTTTCTATACTACCTATACACAAATAATTGTAAACTATATATATATTTTTTAATTTTAATAAAAGTTATGAGTAGGTTTTGTGTATTTACGAATAAAGACGATACCATTTCAAATCATCTTTATTCATCAATACACAAAAATTACAAAAAAATAAGGATCAACAAACAGGAGGAACAAACATGAAACAGGCATTTTTTTAACTTATAATCATAAATAAAAATAACTGATTATAATAGTACTTTTTTTCGGCATAGTTCATTGAAATAATAATAATAATATCATCGAAATAGAAATAAACTGGCTGAAAAAGGAGAGCAAAATCAAATTGCGGACTAACTTATCTTAAGTAATAAAAACATGGAAGTTCACTGAGCGAGGGCGGTCGGAGAGTTATCCATTTATAGAGAGTTAGTCGTTTTATTTTCTTTTATCCGTCCCGTCAAGCGCTCATCGTTGGGCAGATTTGCTTCCCCCGACTTCTTCGTACCCTCCCGTGAAATAAATGCGAAATGTGATAAATGAGATGCTCTTTTTATTATTAAGACCCGGTTGTGTTGCGTTATGAGACTTATACCGCTTCTTATCAATATTTATGTTTCAAGATACGCTCATTTTAATAAACAACGTCAAAAGCTTTTATATTACATCTTCTCAATCTTACAATGGTGATTTGTGTATTAGATATTTTCCTTTTATTAGTTCGTCGTAGTAACCATTTTGCCAGAGTTTTAGATAAGCAGCGTTGTCAATACAGATGAAAAATAGACATAATTTTATACTCTCTCTGCAGGGTATAACGCTGCTTCAAGACGCTGGCACGTCGGATGATAGTGGAAGGGCATCAGAACGACTAACGGGCAGTTCGGTGGCACCCCGCGATCCCGATTCCTCTCGCGACCGCCTTAGTGACGTACGTATACTGCTTAAAAAACTTCATATACCTTTGCAATTCTCAAACGATTCGATTGTACATATCGGAAGCTTTATTCGTGTCATATTTTGCATATTTCAAAAATGTTTATCGTTTATATTTTAGGCTTACTTTATTTTCATGCACGTTAAAATGTCAATGTTGTGACGGTATATTTTGATTTGTGCATTTAAATGTTGTTTTGTTCTGTTGCCAAATCTATATTTTCACTTAAACCTGAATGTGACTTTTGTTAAAAATGATAAAATGAAACCGAGACATTTTGTTTCAAACAAAATGATAACCAAAATGTATACTATATTGGTCTGAACATCTCATCATAGTCTAATCGACTAAAAAGGGAGATATCGAGACATAGGTAAATTCCTTAGACGTTTCTGTCTATTGACATCTTCGCTTTCTTTCCCCTGCAGGCCAGTAGCCGCTGTAGTTCCGGAAAAGGCTATATCGTGAGTATATACAATGTCCATATCTAATGCCTGAATTCTTTTCTTATTTTTCTACGCTTATTGGCTTATTATCCTCACGTAGCGCTATGAGCATGTCTATCTGTATTTAAATCTACAAATGTTACTTTAAAAGAGTAATTTAATATAGTTGTTGACAATATTAGTTTATCGCGCCTGATATATGTTTGTATGAATGTTAAAATAAGTAATCCTTTTATAATTAATCTATTACGAAACTTCTACATTATAGATATTCAATAGTAAAACAATAGGGAATATTTTGAACAGCACAAGAGGATTCGTTCTAAGGTGAAAGCTATAACTTTCGGTGAATGTGCAAATTTACGCCGATCACGCATCACATAGACCGTGTTCAGTAGGTACTCGATATTCGGAGCGTATCGCAAATAAATCACGAGATTTGTCGAGACTCTGCTGTCTACTCGTAACTTTACCTGCATCCTGAATACTTCATTCTCTGTATTTATTTATTTGAAAATGTAATATCTACGGCTGATCCCATGCCGTTCCGATAGCGTGAACTTAAATATTGTAAGATTTATCAGACAATCAATTCTTTTCTATTTGGAAAATTTATTGAATGCTACTTGTTTTGTATTGTTTATTATAGCCTTCATTTATATAAAAAAAATATGCTATTAGTATATTAATATTCATATCTATCAGTTAAATGCTAATAATAGTCATAGTTATGAATGTAAATTGATTTATAACAATATTATATCGCAACATTAATATTCTCACGCCAATGGTAATTAGGATAGCTTATTCTATAATAACGTAGTACTAGGTGTAGCGGAATATGCAAATGAGTAGACATCGATTATAATACAGAGGTAGGCGTATTTAATCTCGCCTTGGGTGACGAATAATTAACGTTAATAATTTAGTCAAGAGTGTATTATTAATCGCTGCTTAAATTATTACAAGCATGATTTGCTTAAAAATATCTATTAGGTACATAATGCATGCTTTTTCATAACTTAATGTCGATAGCGGACAATAACGTTATGTTTTTCTTTTGCAGTGTGATAGTGAAGGCGACGATGACAAGGCAAGTGACAATTTAAATATTACTTTTATAATTTTAATTATTAATCAGGTACTAAATGTATCGTATATAACATGTCAGTACGAATAAATTAATTAAACCTATCTCAGTTCCCAAAGCGGGGAAAGTTAAAACAACGTCGGGAATAAATGTCTGTGTAATGTAAGTGGCGAAGTTGTTCGTTTATTACGCGGGCGAACTCAACTCGTACGGTGATTAATCTCACGGGTAGAAACGCCTCGGGCCGCTTACAAATTGTTTAGCTGCTATCTATTCCTCTAATTAGATTTTTGTCACATTTTATTTCTGTATTTCAAAATATTTTATTATGTAAAATTGTATTTAAATATTAACGTTTTATTTTTTATAGCTATCTCACAACGCATTAATTAAACTTACCTACTTAAGTAGTTTTGCTCAATACATAATATACGTATATAAAACGACTCATTATAATAACATTACATACATATATATACATACATGGTTAGTCCGACTGTGTTGGACGATAAACGTGTAGTTGAAGGGTAATAGATTCGCTTTGTGCGGATTCAACACACTGTAGGAGCTTAACTAACTCGTCAACAGGTTGTGAAATGCGAGTCAAAAGCTAGAGTTGAACATAGAACGCTTTACGGCGTTTAGCAAAGGGCGCTGATTACGCGCCGTCGCTCTGTTTCGTAATTACAAGATTGGCGCAGTCGCGAAGTGCCCGTAATTAAGTACGTTATATTACGCCTTTTGCCTCGTCTCTAATATACGGCTCAAAATTCTTATATAAATGTTATTTACCGACGTTAAACGATACACCACCCTGTTAAAGCTAAGTATTTATAATCTAATACATTGAGTTACATTTTTTAAAATCTATTTTAATAATCATAAAGACATTTGGTCGCCGCATCAATTTGAATCCTAAGAGCTTAAGATTGATATCATTGTTTAAATGCGCGCGCGACTGTTTAATACCGAACGCTTCACTGGTAAGCTCATGATTCGAAATAAAACATTAGTTAATCTTTTAAATATACACTTTTAAACAATGCTTGAAACATTTCAAATAATCTTGTAATATTTCATGTATGTTTATTTGTATTACCATAGTTACATCGTACTTGAATACGTAAGCTTGCCATATTTTGTACAAAATTATTATTTTACGTTAACACAGAAACTTTAATTTATACAAAAGCAAGTAACAACTATTAGTTACAGCTTCCATCCGAATTTCGAAAGCTTTATTCTGATAGTATTGTTCCCAAGCGCCAGCAATTTGAACTCAAACGTTTTCCTCTTAATCTAATTGCAGCTGACCGCCTCGCTGCCCAAAATTCAACCTTACAACCTTACAATATATACCTGGCAGTCGACTTGAAGGAAATACTTTTTATTACCCTTACCAGCTGGATCAGCACAGTATGCAACATAACATAGCATAGTGCTTGTAAAACAAAACTGTCTAACTTTGGACATTTAATAAACTCATCTCCCTAAATCTGTAATTTTTGTTTGTCTGTTTGTACCCGGGATCTTCGGAACTAGTGGGTAGATGATTCAGGTGACAATTTGCTTGAACTATTTTTGTATCACGCTAGAAGAACAGCTAAAACAGCTAATTATAAATATTATGATAATTTATCGGTAATTTAACAGGTATAAGATAATTAGAAGACGATTAGATGTAATTCCTACGATAAGATTAATATTATTGACTAATACAATTATTTTGTTTAATAAATCTGTACAAGATGTTATACAAACTATCCAGTCCATTATTGAATAAAAACATTCAAACAGAATGTCTAATAAGGATACTAAGGTAGTATATGACTTAATAGAATTGAAAGTTGAGTGGCACAATAATGCCGGTAAATGGATATCTGAGGAGGGAATCAGTCTCGGCTTCACTGTTGTCGTGTCGATTAATTAAATTATCTCGAGAGCTGACTGGGCTCTTGCCGGAGAATCACTTCGAGCTTTGGGCAACATAAATTACGTTGATTCTCATAAACATAATAAATATTAAATTTTACGCACTTATAAGTAACAATAAACATTGATAGGAGAATTATAAACATAGCAAAACAAACATTTCTTATCCTTACTATCTCCCTTTCTCTCTCTCTAGTGCTTTATTAACTCACTAAAAATATAAAATTTTTGTTATAAAAACGCACATTTTTCGAAAACTTTTATTTTAGAAAGTAACTGAATACTATCCAAACCCTCATAACTAAACCGTTCCTTTTATCGACTAATCTTATTTTCAAGTGCTCCACTATCGTGCTCGGTTTATGCGATGAGTCCCAAGCGAGAGGTAGCATTTATAGTGCTGGCTACACTTAGCTGGAGTGCGCCACTAACTCGATCCGATTCAACTTGGGCTATTTACACTCGGGGTTCAATTATGCTTCCACTTTGATATGCAAATCCGTCCGCGTTTGGGTAATTACGTAGACGCTTCCCAGGTTCCGTTGCAAACGTCAGTTTGAGCTTTACATTAATTTATTTGACTTGCCAGAACCACGCTTCTGCTGGGTCATACGATTTGCGCTTTGTGTAGTTTCTCTGTTAGAATTTGCGTTTATTATGATGTTAACAAGATGTGTGAGTTGTGAATGGGCAAACGTTCATTTTGTTTTTGACAAGATGTTTTCATGTACCTATTTTCAGTAATATTACCAGCTATATATCAGATTGTCAACTTATTTAGATGAGATGAAAAACGTATAATATTTAAACTGTTATTCTTGAATCTTTATACAATAGTGATAATATAATAATTAACGTCGTTTTTACTCATTATTATGTATAATAAATTAGGAGAAATAATTATAGTACTAGTTACAATATGAAACTTATAATTATTATTCGATGTTATATTATTCAAATTTCTGAATCTTTTAGTATCTGTCTGCGCTGTAAATTGCTAAAACAAAATTCCAGAGTGGCTTAAGTTATTAGCTTGGCTAAAATTGATGTCGGCGAGTAATAATGCAACGCTTGTCTAACCTCGACTTACTGAAATTATTATATACTAGCGACTCACGCTCGCTTCGCTCGCGTTCCTTCCTAGGTACGTTTTCACGGGTAGCTATGTTTATACATAAATAGTAGCTTGCTACTCCTAAGATATTTATTTCAATTATATAGCGATTTACCCTCGCTTCGCTCAGGTGCGTACGCCGTACGCGGATTTTTCAAAATTTTATGGGTTTTAATTTTTTTTCGCGGAACCCTGATTCTTTTTCTAAAATAAAAGTAGCCTAAGTTACTCCTTATAACATCAACTATCTGTTCGTGAAAGTCCCGTCAAAATCGGTTCAGCCGTTTCGGAGATTAGCCGGAATAAACAGACAAACAGACAAAAATTGTAAAAAATGTTGTTTTGGTATGTGTACCGTGTATACATCCATATGCATTTAGTAAAAAGCTGTTATTTTATATATTACAAACAGACACTCCAATTTTATTTATCTGTATAGATTATGTGTGGCTTATAGACAATCCATCGATGTTAAATACATAGTTTTCATCCTTTACCTAATATTCATAATACTTTAAAAATATTTCTGTTAATAAAGTCTCCCTCAAAGTTGAACTATTAATTACATTTATAGTATTACTATATAGGTCACTTCCCAATATAGCCTAAGTAATGTTAACAACATATCACAGAAACCAGGAAGCTCTCTACATTGTTAACTTAGTATTAAATTAGCAGAAACCGACGAAGTAACAAGGAAGCGCCTACGCTCATTTATACCATATATTTTAAGACAATACCAGTAGCTGTTAGTAGTCAATTGAATATTCAAACTCTAAATTACTTTAACGAAGGAAGCAGATTACAGATTAATTTTAAATATAAGGTAAAATTAATATTTACTAGTTTTTCCACGCAGTTCACACCTGTCAGATACGTCGTTGTAAAGTGGTAAAAAAATTTGAAGGTGCGGTAGCAAAAGCTTATTTATCCTACATTTCATATACATATTTACATACTTTTTTTTACATATCGATTATTAGTGATATTAGTGTTTTGCATTTTTATTAAAATTTACGTTTTATTATGCCTATAATAAAAGGTAAATTTTATGTTAACCGACATAGGTAGGTACCTCTATCATTTATCACACACGTCACTTCTAGTCGATTAGCTGGGGTGGTTCGAGGTGAGCACAATCTGCGCATAAGGCCGAGCAGGGGAGCATTAATAAGAACATGAATACCGATAGACTGGTGGCGTCTATCAATTTTCCTTTCATATGCTACGTGTTATCGCTTTAATATATTCAGATCACTTGCGAAATGCCGTTGTTATGACGAGCCGCACTTTATATGTATTGCAAAATGATGCCTCCGCTTTCATAAATAAAAGCTTGTTAAAATGAAATTTCTGATAATACGCGTAATCTCTTCGAAAAATTCTATGATATAACAGTACGTATACAGAGAACCCAAAAGACTCACTTAAAATATATTCGCAAATATCAAGTGAAATCGAAAGAAGTATTTCCCAACTATGCAGCAGCAGGCGCCTCTTGGCAGGATTTACCTTACGCAAACCTGCCTCGGTTAATTGAAAGAGCTTCTTTCATTTAGTGTAATATTTTATGGCTCGGAGTCTGGCGCGGTGCGGTGGGAACTTGCGGTTTCACTTCCACTCACACCAATCTTTCTATAGCGCCCTCTCGCCCAACTGCCGCTTAACATTCTTTGTAATACGCCGAGTAATAAGAAAATAATTGAATCATTTCTGTAATATCAGAATTTAAATTTATTTGGAACATTATCTTAATTGCTTCTTTTATTTCATTTTTCTTAAAACTTTATATTTTATTTCTTTTATACGTCCTACATTTTTGTACACAAGTATACCAATAAATAGAAGGATTTTTGTAGGTTAAAAAGGTTTCATTTACATAACTAAATCAAATAAATTAATATTACATGAATCCTCATGGAAATTTATAATAGCCTAGTAAATATTAATATGTAATAAGCAATTAAGCACGGAGGGGTATTATAATTAGCGTTGAAATCAGAGGGTTGATTCTGCGGTTCACCAACGCAAGCCACAATAAATCGTCCACACCCGTGACCATGCTGTCGCTGCGACACATGAGATAAGGGTCATCGCGTTAATGTGTAATATGACTAGATTGTAGTAGCATTTATAATGACGGAAATTTCACCTTCACAGTGCCCGTACACTGCTCGACTTCACATAAAATAATATATAAAACATATCCCCTCAAATGTTGTACTCTAAGCATTATATTAAGTATATATGAAATAAAATACTACTAAAATACGTTAATAAATTATAGCAAACTATGTATATAACTACAAGATTAACATAATGTTTCTGAAATGTTCCACTTTTGTCTTGTAAACGAGCATAAAGTGAAAGAACAAATTGCGAGTTTCCCCAGTATTTTCCTCGCTCGGAAAAATATATGTTTTATTAAAGCTCGGCATTTCCGAGAGCGAGGCAACCCTCCGGGCGGTTACTGAAGGGTGGCGGGTGTGGGCTCGGCGGTGAGTGGGGGCGGCGGCGCGCCAGTGTATAACAGACACTGGAAGGATATAAAACATATTTACGCGCCTATAAAGTACTCTCGTACATTCGCTCTCCACCATTTTCTTTGTTCCTCGCTCGTAGCCAATGATAATGCTTTCTTCTGTGCCGTTCTATTAAACTTATTTTGCTTCCGTGTTATCTTGCTTTTCTTTGGCGCTTTTATTTATAGCCAAAATGACGTGATAAATAATTCTATTAGTGCACAATACTTACACATTATTTAAGTAACACATTATACTCATATAATGTATAGCTGATTTCTAATTTACATATACTTAATTTACTCGTATTTATTTAAATACCTGTGTATATTTTTACTATCTTTATATTACGAACACTATAATTTGATCATGCGTACAATAAAATTAGCGAAAGCAATATAAGTCCTTAAAGCTGTTCAGAGTGTAGAAGCTAAAGTGTTAACAGAAAAGCGAGGAGCGTCTTAATCTTGTACGACAGTACGGCTCTGAGAGAAACCCCTTGCGTAGGTGAGAGGGTGTAATAACAAGTCTTTCCACCCTCTCTCACTCCTTTATCGTCCACAAGCTTAACCGCTTGCGAACTCCGAAGATCCGTATTATATCGTCGTGTTAAACAGATCGATTCAGATAACTTGGTTTTAGACTTGTTATTTTTACACTTTATTTTCTGGGATTGAGTACATATTACTAGGTGAAATCTTCACACGTAACATATTATTGTTAGACAAAAATTAAAAAAGATAATTATTTATTTTAATATGGTTGTTATATTCATTTTGCAATACGGATAATTATTTTATATCTCATATGTTTTAGTTTATATACATAAGTTTTAAATAGTTATTTAAAACAGAATAGTAATATACTACAAGTAGCGTAATAGTAGTAAATATGCAGTGCGTAGGTACCTATATAAAACGGACTTTTGTAAAGGGCAGTGATTATCTGCAGGCGAGCGAGCGAGTGTTAGCATTCGGCGTTGAGGTTGAGATATCTCTCAACGGATCAGCAGCTCACTCGGGATGCACTCTGCGATTCCGTTTGTCACGGCACCCGGCTGCGGTGTGAGCTCTCGCTCTGATAAACGCGTGTCAACGTGCTTTGACTACCTACGTCACTATCTAACCGCCACACTGGCTATCTGCAAGCCTGGATTACGCATATTATAATGTCAACATGATTTTGTGCTTATAAATATTGAAGTATTTGTCTGTGATTTCAAAATAACTGTTCTGCTATACATATAGAGCACATATTATTTTTATTTTGACTATTCCAACGTTATTTTGTAAAATGTTAGCCCATACGCAAATGTTTTTAACAGCTAATGACAAACCGATAAATTTTACTTAGTTTAACTTTATTGAGTTAATATGATCAAAAGATGCTCTGTAAAATAGTTTTTTTTATATCTCATTAAAACCGATAGTTCATTTTAAAAGTATCATTTAACTTCCAAAATTTATATTAAGTTCCAAAAGAATTCCTTTTTGGTACTAAATTTTTACTACTTCAAATTGTAATAAGGGAAATTTTATATATTTAGTCTGAAGCGAAATTATTATAAAGTAATCTAAGTTAGACGATCCGGAGAAGAGATAAGGGGGTTGACAGGTGTTTAAATATATGTTGAGTCGTTTCCCCCACTCCATAGAGATTCCCGCTCTATTACAGCCGAGACAAATTCGTTTGAGCCGGCGGTTTCAGGATTAATTGCTTGATTTTACTAAGAATAATTCAAAACTCCTCTCGATGCTAAGCTTAATGAAGTAGTAACAAATAATAACTTATTTCTTTGGTATATTTTCTAAGAATTTAATAATAGATTTTGTTTTCATTACAAGAAAAAAGAATTATTAGATATTAATAGGATGTATATTTTGATTAGTGCTTTCTCACACAGTAACGAAGCAACCGATAGAATTAAGGATTCTTGTATTCTAAGATTGTATATGGGCCTAAGAGCATATACATATGTATGTGTAATATGATATATTACTTACTATATTACATGTAATATATTCTTTGATGTAGTAGCACAAAGAAAACGCTCTTATATTACCCAAACATACTTATATTATATACATTTGCAGTGGAATATTTCTTTGTAAAATAAATTGGAACAAATTACAAATAATAGCTAAAATACTCTTCTATCTAAAACTCATCTGTTGACGCCTGCGTCAGAGCGAATAAATTGGCCAAGTTCTCTTGTTGTTGCTCAAGCTCGTCGCTCGTCACTTCTCTGCTATCATAAACACGCAATTTGTCCGTCTATGTCTCACCGTCCCAAACTTTGTTTGAAACTTTGAAGTAGGACAATATTATTTTATCGTGTAGAACACATACTACATACATAGTTTAAACACATATGATTTACTGGTACTATCTTTGACGGATTTTATTATAATCGTGCATCTAATATTTTTTTTTATTTGTTTACATGTCATTGTTTAATAATATTCTATTAATATACAAATATTATGATAATTAATATTGTTCGCCTACATTGATTGGTCTGATTGTATTAAAATGCGGAACACGTAAAAGAGATTAAAATAAAACTTTATTAGATATGAAGCGAGCGGAACCGGTCTTACGGTGGCGCGGGCTCGTGTAATATCACCAATGTACATTCTCTCAGAGCTCATTAAAGCGGTTTTTGTCCTCGTCTCATATTTATCTTATTAACCGGATGGAACCCGTCACTACAAAATATCAAGCAATTTATTGAAATACTTCTAGGGATCGACTGCAGTAGCGCATTATTTTCACTTAGTCTCTATTATGCGTTCACATAGCGATTAAGAAAATACTTTAATAATTGGGTTATTCGATATTTATCTAATCTATCTTATAAATGAATAAATATTGTGAAATAATTGACTCCATATGCATTTATAAATTCCCCGATATTGCTATTGTTCACACCTGTATATATATACACAAGTAAGTTTATATGTCATTCAATACACATGTAACATTTACTTATCGACGAAGAACAATTTTCATATTAATCAAGTAGAACTGCTTTGTTATGTCATAAATTACGAGCGTATATTGCACGAGGAGTGAGATCATTATTTTATATGTATCTTAAAGCAGTATTCTCGGTACTTTAGCGTACGTTGTCGGATTATTCCCCTCTTTACGCTGTCGAGCTAGATGCGTCGACCACTTTGTTGTTTTATACTTTGTCTCGAAGCGACTTTATGCATCGCCTCATTGCTCTTCGCCGTTTCGCTTAGTTCTCCCTCTTTATTTTCAGCTCACGTTACTATGTAAATTTATTTTAAAACTAGAGACTCAACAGCGGGTGTTCTCCCTTAGGCGATTTGTTCACTAAATATTGTGCATTTAAACTAAGTATTTTTACGTGATTGATTTTATAATTTACATATCTATTTTTGTAATTAAACAAGTTATAAGTAAAAAGTTACTTAAGTAATAACGTTACTTGCTAGTTTTATATTAGGTATCTTACACCTAACGTCATACGATTTTACATAATTCTAGGTATATATGTAATACCATATCGTATTGTATTTAACTTATATAAAACAGATTTAGGTATATTCAATTTACTATTTGACCTTGGCAAGAGGAAAAAACCAATAGTTTCCAAAATGTTATTTTTTTATGCAACGGAAACAAACAAAATAAGTGAGTAGAGCTATTGCACCGCTTTTGTCTATATTCCACAGATACAAGCTCGAAAATTCGCTTTAATACCTTTGTTCTACAGCGCTCTACAGCTCTCACGTTGCACAAAATGTTCAACTTAAGTACTTCACATGCGGATATTTTCTAGATTTTCTACTCGATTTCAACCTTTTCGAAGATAAAAGTATTTCTAATGCAAATACTTTTACTGAATTGAATAAAAGATTGCATCAACTGATTATGGAGATCATAAATCAAGTACAAAAACCTTAACGTAATTACAAAATAATAAGTATCTTTTTAGAATTTATTTTAATGGGTAATTCATGTAACCAGTAACTGATCTACAATGCTACGTCATATTTTCAATCCAGTAGAGATGTACGTACATTTTGCTTATCAATATATTACCTTACAATACTTAATGCTTATAAAGTTGGTATTTCTACGATACGATAAAATATTTAGTGAAACTGATTTCAGAAATCACATCCAGTGTTAAAGAGTGGCCTGATTACTCTCATCGTGAAATTGTGTTTAGCGAGTTTATTCATTACTCGGCACCGCGAACGCTTTGGGGGTGGCGTGGGGACGGGTGACCCCCTTCCACCGCTCTGCTCAGTTTATGGATATAACCTCGACAAAATACCCCTAAAATTGAACTGTTTTTATTACGTACTCTCTTTATCTCTTTTGGTTTGTTGTGCCCTTTATACGGCGTTATAATTTTATTAGCGAGTCTAAAGCACATTAAATAATGATTTATGTTATATTTGTACGGTTCTTAGAATAGATTTTAGGTAGAACTTTTACGTTAAAGAAATATAATTAGATTTCTTTATTATGCAAATTTCGCTATATAATAAGTGCAGCATTTGTAATACCGTTCTACTAAAACGTCTACATTGTTAAACAGAATAAATTGCTGTAATGTTAACTGTTACATTGTTGATAATGCAATAAAAATGTAGCAAAAATCAAATATGTAGCAAGGAAATATATAATAACAGTTTTTTTACTTCTACTAAACGATTCTAATGCACGTAATGTATCCTATACTTTTGATTTTTCTTCTTCATTAAATGTAAACAATGCTTCTATGTCAAATAGTTTACTTGAGCTGTAAAACAAAGCGGCTGGCAAGCGACCAAGTCGCGCAGTGCGACAGTCGACACGAGTGGATGAGCGCACGATTTGCAATGGCAACGAACGCCGAACACTGGTTACAAAGACAAACGTCACATAGATGTGCCGCCTCGCCTCTTTACCTCTCATCGCCGTGCTTAGAGTAGATTTGTACGAATTCATTTTAAATGGAGCTGCCAGATCGCAATTACTCTCCCTTTGAGCATACGGAATGCGTTCTATATGACATTCAATTCAATTTCGCGCACAAAGCGCCCGTCCAAATTCTCTTTCTCTTTGACCAGACCCTCTTATGCAATGGCGCTTTGTTAACGAAACAGCTTGAACTTAACACACTGAATATTTGCTAAATCTACAGAAATACACAACTTTCGGTGTATAATTTAAGTTATGCGATTTAGAGGGAGCTATTTATAGTTTGTTAGTGCAAATTATAATGCGATGTTTTACTCAATTACGCTTTGACTTATGTCTGAATTCGTAATCATTAGAAATGCAAACTGATTTATCTACTAAGTTTATCCAAATCGTTTGTTCTTTATGAGAATCAAACGCATCATGACAACTGAGTTGGCAACAAACTGAGATTTTAATAATAAATTCGTACATCTGGCTGTTGTTACAAATTTTCCTACTAATCCTTTTTTAAATATTCTATACTCGTATCAGGGAACTATGACACAATGTTTCATATAATATAAAACTGTGTTTTTAATTACTGATAAAACGTAATTATTACCTAAAAATATTTATATATTCTTCTACCTACAAGTAACCTTGTTTTGATTAAAATTTATTTATTTTTATGTAAAGTTGTATATTTAGTTTGCTATGTATGTTTTTTAATTGTTTTGATGTTTTATGTATAAAACGTTGTTAACAAGTCCTATTATTTGATGATATATTGCAATTGCGTATTCTTAGTGTTGCGAATTTAGCATGCACGAGCTCACTCTAGTTAATTAATTTACGGCAAGCGAGGTAATGCTCGATTAGCGGAATAAATTGGGCTTGCGGCGGCAGTAATCCCGATCCAGTACAACGTTGGCAACAAAAGCAATGGGATTGCCCTTTTCACAAGCTTAATGCTATACCTTATTATTTATTCATATTAGTAAAGAGATTGTCTGTGATCCCCCTTTTTACGGTGTTTATATCACTTGTTATTGAAAGTCATCACATTTACACTTGCTTTCTCTTATTAGGAATACCCTCCTTCTTTGCATTTTTATGACCCGTAAAAAAGCAATAAAATGTCTTCAAATTATGAGACAATACATAAATTATTTTCTTTTCTAAGTATTTTAAATAAAATCTTATGGGGATTATTCTTCTAAGTATCAAGATAAAAAACAACTGAATTTCACAAGTAAAATAAATCTTAACATTTTCAATTGACACAAATACAATGACATAATAGAACTCTTGAGAATTTTAAATTAAAAGGTATGAGCGGTGAGCTCTTGCAAACGGTTAGATAATGTTGGATACTTGACGCAGTCGTTGAAAATTTTATGTCACCTCGCGCTGCATCGTAGACTGCATCTCCCCGCTTCCACCGTTCTACTATAAATTTAACTTAATGTTATAAGATGGTTATTTGCTTAACCAAATCTTTAAAGTATAATATTGATGTCTTACATATATAAGACTACTAAGTCTTATATATGTAAGTAATATTACTAAGAACTCTATATTTAAATTTGTACAATTCAATACTAGAGGGTGAAAACTCTGAGCTTCGTAGAAATCCAAAGGGATGAATCGCTTTGTGTTGTGACGCTCCCCGTATTTCCGTCCCTCCGTGGTTTCTTTGTCACAAATCCTGATTGCAACTTCTCAGTACAGTACGCTTAGCGCAAGCACTGCGCGCTTCACAAAGGTTTTGAAATTTAAAATTTAAAACCACCTCCGTTTCGCCTTATATACATTCAGTGAAATATGCTTATTATTATTTGTCTGTAGTTTTTTGTTTTATCATATCTTTTGATATTTTATTACTTGCATTATTTCGTATATGATAATTTTACCTGCCTTATAAGTATAGCCAAGACATATAATTTTATATGACATAGCAAATTGTACCTAAATGCTCACTCAGTATGCACAATCACGAGTTAAACGTTCATTAATATGTCTTGTATACCTTCTCACTGTCGCCTGGGGAATGCCCTCATACATTTTTAAGCCACATTTTCCTCTTGCACGCTTTCTCTTTGAAGGTGCTATTAAATAATATACTTTAACAAATAAAATACTTTAACAAATAAATTGAATATTTATATAACGTGGAATTTCAATCCAGGATTAATTAAATGTTAAAAATGGAATCACGCACTCGTGAAATATGTCTGATACAAAAATAATTTAACAATACGCTCACCGCAAATTGAATGAGGTTCGAAATAAATTCTGCGGTCGTTATTTGACTCTCAATTTCCTCCCATTCGCATTGCACCCCTGTTTGCGATATTCACAGTTTTCATAACAAAATTATTTGACATAGCTATACAATACCTACACTAAATAACGAATAAACCCAAATAAAAACAAAATATTGAATGAAAGTGAACTTGTGAGGTTAAAAATTGCATTTTATAGCTTTTTCAAAACAAATTTAATCATATGGTTTTATAGTTTTTGTGTTAACTACTTTTATAGTACTACTACTAAAATATACTTTTATAGTACTACTACTAAAATAATAAATATAGACAAGCTCGAAAATTTTATGGTCGTTGTAACGCTGATCGTTATCACCACGCGCTCCCACCCTTATTAGGAACCCCGGTCTCAAGGGTCGGCGCTGTAAACCAGTGCTCTAGTGTATTGTAAGTGTTAATTACTTTTGTCGCTCCGCAAGCTTGCGGTTAACAAATCATGTTGTTACGAGATTTCTCAATTTAGTACTAACTACAGTGCAATCAAATTCTTTATAAAACAAATTGTTGTGCCACCGAGCGTCCTCAACGGCTAAGTCGATAAGCACCGTTTTTATTGCATCATTAACAGGCTACGAGGGAAGCGAAGCGATCCCAATCTGCGTAATCAATGCCGGAAGCAATCCAACTCGCGTTAAGTATGACTTAATTGGGGTTTATGTGTGAAAAAATGTCATTCATTAATCGACATGTTCGTTATAAATAGTATAGTAGTACATACATACATTATACATATGCATGATTTCCTATAATTTCAGCTTTTCGATTACGATAAGTATATCATTGTTATCATATTAATGATTGCCAAGTATGGCTATACATAACTAAGAACAGACTACGACATTCCATTTACTATTAAGGCGTTCTGTAATTAATACTAGTATAATTCGAACAGCCGACAAAATATATTCAAACCGTTTCCCGTTTATGACAATTGAGTCACTGTATTTATACTAATTATAATAAATCAATGTCTTTTAAATAATTTTCGATGATCAAAATACTCGTCTTGTAGTGCGATTATAAATTATTATTTATTAGTAAGTTCTTGTTCTTATTGTGTATATGTACTTGCAACAAAAATAATTTTTAAAATAATGTTACCGCTCTTTATAGAATTCGATTTTTTTAATGAAGACGAGCGTCTAGCAAATTCTGAAAATCATAAATATTTAATTTTATTTATATGTACACAGAGGTATTATTATTTTGACAATTCATTTATACAATATTATTTTCATTGTAGTCATAAGAAATCCCTATAAAATATATATTCTTTTAAGACTTAAATAAGCTTATAGACATTTGGAAACAATTCAATAACTTTACGCAGGAAGCGAAGATTCCCTTCAAATCAAACGTTTTCCCCCTAAGATAAGGGACGAGGAACGTCTTTTATTCTTTTTTTTTCCTTTTCAATTTATTCTAAATTAATATTTTCTAGAGGGCGCATTTTATTGCGCTTGAATTTCATATCGGAAATCATTTATACTATTTGGTAAGTTTCTTTACAGCCTTCATAATCTGAATTGATTTGAATCTCAAAGCTGATGGCTCAGCTAGCTTTTTACAGAAAATTTTAACTGATTAGTTCAAATTAATCCACGTAAAAGTATAATAATGAATTGTACATTGCATAACACATTTATCCACTTACTGGCATATACCTACTTTATTATGTAACAAAGATGAGTACTGATGAATGATTTTGATAAATCTTCTCTTAAAGGAGTTCAATAGGAGGTATGAAAATTTATATGGAAGTTAGAAACAAGGAAATCCATATTTAAGCTTTTTGATAAATTGTTAAAAAAATAGTTAGCATGAGGGAAATCCCACCAGGCTCATTGTTTTATATTATACTAGCTGACCCGGCAAACGTTGTTTTGCCATATAAATAAGTTCCTATTACTAAAATGGCTATTAAAAAATAAGGGTTGATCGTAGAAGGGTGAAAATTGAGGATTGTATGTATTTTTGTATGTTGTATCATAAAAAAATAGAAATTAAAAATTTTGTCTAAAAAATAAAAAATAAAATTTAGGGGTGGACTACCCCTAACATTTAGGGGGATGAAAAATAGATGTTGGCCGATTCTCATAGATACCGGATAAGCACAAAAAATTTCATCAAAATCGGTCAAGCCGTTTCGGAGGAGTATGGCAACGAAAACTGTGACACGAGAATTTTATATATTAGATTTCACCCGTAGTTTAAATAATTATATACTTCCTTTTGTAATACTAAATGGTTCTTAATGAGTTGATCAAAAAGAACTTAAACTCTTGTTAACTTTAGCTCTAAATAATTTTAGTCTCGACAAAAAATAATATATGATTTTTTTTTATATAACCCAGAAATTATTTCTCCAATGGTAATTTACATGAAGGCATGCGGTGGTTGGCTTTGGAATACCGTTTACATGTGTATTGTATCGCGAGAAATGCTCAACGGAGCATTTGTTGGGCGGGCGGCGCGTGCGCGAGGCGCGGGGTGCGGGCCGTAGGACGACGACCGTGCCGCGCCGCGCCGCCTGCCGCGCGTTTCGCCTGCCACCGCACTCACGCTTCGGCCGTCTGGCCGATGTGTCACGTTTGTGTCGACTCTACAGACTCAACATTTGACGTCTTTGTCTCCGCTCGAATCACGATCTATTGTTATTTTTGTTCTCTGACAGATTTGTACCCAGCCCCGAAACAAGCGATCGCCATTCAATGGATTTCAGTGTTTTATGGATTGCAGTGAATTTCAACTGGATTGTGTTGTTGAATTTGTGATAAATAGTTCTCTACATTTTTTTTTCTCGTCTGAAATTTGTTGAAATTCTTAAAATTAAAGTTTATGTGTTTCAAAATTAATTTGAATTTGTTTATACAAAAGTGATATTAAATGTGTTTTATGTGAAATATATCGTCATTCATAAAAGTATATGCAGAAAAAGAGTGTGTTCTAAGAGTTTATAAAAGTTATCATAGTGAGGATTAAAGATTCACCTAAAAACAATGTTGAAGGAGGCAGCAAGAAAGAAGTCAAGAAAAAAAATAGTAAACAAAGAACAGAAAACAATGGGACGGCGATAGGTCACAAAAACGAAAAATCTTCTGAATCTGTAAAGACGGAAAAAGAAAACTCGAAACGTTCGCCGGCTAAAGAAGCTGAGAATGAGGTATACACCGAGCAGATGAATAATTACATACATTAGATATAAGAAAAAGATTTAAAACATAAAAGTTAACAACTCACGCTTTATTCACATTTGTATGAACTAAAGTGTTAAATAACGTGTACCATACAATTTTGTTGACATGGAACTTTTTGAAATGTGTGATTTTAAAATGAAGTTATTCTACATAGATGCAAATTGGACAGTTTCCAATTCAAAGTATCTATAATAAATCAGTTGCCACTCCTTATTTATATCTACGTTGCCTGCATACATATTTATTTTTATTTAAATAACAAATTCGTGATAAATAATAAAATATTTAGATCAAATCTTTTCATGTCAGAAAAATATTACTTAACTTGCAACTCGTCCCGGTGTCGGCTATGTAGTGACACAGGTACGTGCAGCACGTAAATTGGAGTTGTATTTTTTTTCCGTTGTAAATGTGAAAAAATGAGCGAGTCTACTCGTACACCACGCCACCTATCGTTGTATATTGATGTTACTATGCCAGAAGACCCACCAGGCATGCAGATAACAATTCACCATGTTTATCACAATTAAATAAATGTTATAGGCACGCAGACCAATAAATCTCAAAGTACCCCATACAAATCGTGGATTACCTATTGTTAATGGTACCTATTAGCAGGAAACCCCAACGGACCTATACACCACAACCTACCATAGTTTTATCGCAATCGGATGAGACTTAGGATGGGCTTACATTACCAGAAACGGACAAACAAGAATATGTATACAGATATAACTACTACATATATATAACTACTAGCAGCTCACCCTCCCTTCGCTCGGATTCGTCTCTAAAAAACCAAAAATCTATCCCTCGGGAACCGTATATTTTCCGGGATAAAAAGAAGCGTATATGTTATTCCAGATTATAATCTATCTCTGTGCCAAATTTCACCCAGATCCGTTCAGCCGTTCTGGCGTGAAAGAGTAACAAACATTTATACTCACAAACTTTCACATTTATAATAATTATGCAGATAACTTTCAATATTATTACAGAAATCCGGTATTATTAGGGTAGAATTTATGATATTAAATTATGATATAATTATTTTTAATTGTAACATTTTTTGTAAGCAGTGTTTAGACTTGAGCAAGTTACTTGTGTAAATGTCATGTAGAATTATATAGAAGGTAAATTTTTCATTTTCAGTGACTGATACAATTTTTAAATAATGATACAGTAAATTAACATTATTAAAAATCGATTAATCATGAATTTAATATTGTTATCTTTTGTACACCTCATTATATATAAATCTCTCTTGACACGACGCGACGATAATAAATAATAAGTACATATCAAACGTATGCAACTTATTATATGCATAAGCTTAAAAGATATCTCCTGACAAAATCAAATAAAAAACCCAGTAGGTAATATAAACATTAATTAGCAACTTATTCACATTGATATCTAATAGAATTGTTATTGGGCTTAGTCACGATAACCGAAACAAACGTGGTTTACTTTTAGCTGCCATGACGCTCGAATGCGGTCAAATGTTATAGCACTAGGAATACCTACATAATTATACGTTCTATTACCTAACGAATAACGATTAAATTAAATTTATAGCTAGCTCGCAATAATAAATTATTTATTTATAATAAACCAAAGATTATATTAAATTCATGCCCAAGCTTTGTACAATAAAATAATTATTTATTGCGTATAACTCTCTTTATTTAATACGTATATACATCTATAAATCCTTTTTATGAAAGCCTTATTGTCGTCATAACTTTTGGAACGAAGTTCCTTATCGCGCGTTACACGCTCTAAGCGGATGGGAGCGAGACCGAAAAAAGTGTAATAAGACTTTTTTCCGACACTTCTTGCTATAGTAACAACGACGACGGCTTTCTTCTCTTCGGCTTTTTTTAACTTTTATTTATAGATATGTTTATTACTATAAATAATGTTTATTTCTAATATTAAAAAATTATTATCAATAAAATAAAACTTATACAGTTTTTAAATTTTTATTTGTTATTAACTTAATTATTCCAGATCATTCAGTGTTTAATTTATTATTATTTATTTTATACATGATAAATATATTTTATCTTGAATTTTTCATTTGAACTCTATCAACTTGATATTTTATAATATAAATTATAATTAATGTATAGCAAACGTCTACCAAAACGCGAAAGGAACTTCGTTCCGACCTGGGGTCCATAGAACCCTCATTTTTTTTCAAATAAACTGGATTATCAAAAATGCTTAAGGTAGCTTACCTTTCTATATAAATTATAAAATGAAACTAAGTGAATATTACTTATAATAAAATTTAGACAATTTACAATCAGGGTAATTGATATTTATAATTATTTTGAAATCATTGTAGGTATAATTTTAATCCCTATAAATTCTTAAAATTATAAATACACAACGCGTGACTACCTTTGTATGTGTTAGATTTATTTGCAAACTATGGAATCTGACTCGGATATAGATAGTGCAAAAAGGATTCCATTATACGATCTTTGCCTTCACGGGAGAAAAAATTAAAATCAAACAGGGAGTCTGTCCTGAATCCCTCATTCCCTTTATTTTAAATATACTAAGTATTGAATACCATTATAATTTTTATGCTGCATTTTGTTTTAACGATTGTTAACCCTGAATATATTATTTACACAATATATATGTATGTTCTTTGATTTTCTATTAGGGATATATTTTAGTATAGGGTGTCGTCTCGTAGGGGGCAGCATATAAAATCGGAATTAATTTCCTAATGTATAATCTTAATCAATCACAAGAATGTAGTTGAAATTTCTATAAATTTCATCTATGACAAAACTGGTATAGAATCTGACTTCTTCATTTAACCAAAGTGTATTTATATTTAAGAAGTAGAGGTACTTATGTAGTTGAGGAAACGTTATTTCCTATTTATTGATTACTTTGTCTTATATTAACAGTACATACATACGTATTAGAAAACGGAAGGCCATTAGAAAGTCACCAATGGCTGTGATCGCTCGCTGCTGTTCGAACTTTCCTACAACTCTAAATTGTCGTTGAATTTAAAGTCCTATCCTATTAAAAGTTTGTGAAAGTATTAGAATTTCCAATGAGAGGCGCAAAGCTATCACGTCGTTTTTTGTTTTCTAATAATGGCTCCCGTAGCATAGACATAGTCAGGATTTTCCAAATTATTTTACCTTATGTGATACTTTTGAATTTGTCATTAAAATATTTATAATTTTATTGTTAATTTTTTTCAGGTCTCTAGACCTGAATTATAGACAAGATTAAGTCATCTATACTTCTATCTATACTAATTACTATTTATAATAAATATGAAAGTTTGTAAGTATGGATTTATGGATGTTTTTTACTCCTTCACACCAAAACGGCTAAACGGATCTAGATGAAATTTGGCACAGAGATAAATTATAGTCTGGAATAACATATAGACTACTTTTTATCCCGGAAAAATGTACTGTTCTTGGGGATGGGTTTGTTTTTGTTTTCCTAGAGGCGAACCCGACCGAAGCGAGGGTGAGCCGCTAGTATTATATACATACATAATTAATGTACGCAAAAACATTTTTATTTCGAACCAAACGTGTAGTTTTTATATATTATAAGTCATGCCGAAGTTAATTTTCCAACTTTTTTATTTTGACAGTGTTGACTAATGGGGTCGTTTATTTTTATTGCTAGTTTATTTAAACTCGCGCATATTTTCTTCGGAGTCGCGTTCGGTGGAACTATTATTACTTGTCGACACGACATCACTCATCGCGCTAATATCTCTGTGATTATCTATTTTAATGTTAAGTCGTTTTGACAAGTGGCCAATGTTTATAGTCACTAGAAAAAAACACTCGTAACATTATAAATGCTCATATAATACGTTGCGATTTTATCATTTGACATTTTTAAAATGCGAAACGACATCAAATAAAAAATGTAATGTTATTAATATCTATGAAATTAAAACGTGAAACACATTGACACAAGATGTTTAAATTGGCCTTTAGCTTTACGACAGTAATAATTGGATAAACGATTTGCTACTCTTTTACAATCCGGTGTAAGTTTAAATTGCACGAGGAAAAAGATAACGTCTTGGCATGAAGCCGTGGCCTATATTTCTTTTAAACATTACCGCCCATTCTTTTTCTGTTTTTGACAAAATAACACTGAATTAAAACTTCTACCATCCATTTATAACTTGTTATATCTGCCCTTGAACAGATTTTAAGTTATTCGAGAACGATGGCAATAACTCTGCTTCTTCTAATAAAATGTTATTGATAGTTTTTGATAGTTATTTAACTTCTAATTTATTAATCTACAGAAAGCCATAAATTATAAAAAAAAAATATTAAATATGCGTTTATTTAAATTAGAATACAACTACATATATGTAGTATATAGAAAAAAAACTTTGTGAAAAGTTAGCCAGTAAGTAACATTTACACAAGGCCTACACTATTAATATGCAGTGTAAAAAAATTATAAACAATGCTTACGGAGTTTTTTTGTTTTACATATAAAAAACCATTATTAGCATATCACGTAATCGTTTTGAATAATACTCGGGTGTCTATTACTAAAGGCGGGCAGCGTTGCAGACACGCGGCTTCTTTGAAAATCACCGTCTTGCGAACCGGCCACCGGACACCATGCCGCCGCTTGCCGGCACGCGCGCCCCATACTTGATTTATCACTCCATTGTTAAACACCGGCGCTCCACCCTCGCCGGATAAGGCTAAACATTCAATTGCCGGAACGTCCCAAAACGATTTGTTCCTTTCGCGTGATCGATTGACCGACTATATTTCCACCACTTACTACCACTTGTATACATCCATACAATATCTATAAACCTTCTGTCTTCTTAAAAAAGAAACTAAATGAAATAAAAAAAATATGTTGTGTCTGCTCCCTTTAAGAAAAGGTTTTTACAATAGTAAAACCTTTTCTTAAAGGGAGAACCTTTTCTTAAATTTTCTTTGAATGAAATAAAATGTAATCCCAAAAAATAAATATAATAAATTCGGTAGTAACATTTCAATTGTGAAAAATATTTTTTTTTTTTTTAAAGATCTTGCAATGTCAGTGGCAGGGGAAGGTATTCCTCAGTAGGAATTTTTGCCTTCTTTAATTACAGTGGCTTATTTGGTGTTGCCGAGTTCAAGGATTCTGCGTCGTTTCATTGTGAAAAATATACACTAATTTTCTATCGCAGAATATTTTGTTCATAACTACTTTTAATATCTCTAGTAAAACCCAGCCAAACAAGCTGATATTATGTATTAACTAAGAACAATAGGTGTACGCATATAACTTTGAATACTAATGTCTGCATTATGCCAGCTGGTCCACACTTGTTTACTAAATCAAAGATGATCTCAGTACCTATTGCATTGTCATTATGTTAAAAGCACTGGATATGTACCTCACGTTTTTTATACATGACTTATTTTATTTTGTATTATTTTAGGTATTAAATATTAATTGCTTTTCTGAAACTCGGAAGTTCTTTAAATTAAATAAATATTAATTGTATCTCTTTTTTTTTTGTTACAGGCGAGTCCAGAGAATAGCAGAAATGCATCTCCCAGATACCACGATGCGTCAATGGATGATGTAAGTATTTTTTATATTTCGTTATCCATTTAGCAACATCCAGTCATCATTAATTAATTTATTCATTTATTTACTGTACTTTAAATTATGTTTTTATATAATTCCACATGATTCTTGCTAAGTTTTTTTAATAATATTTTTTGAAAAAAAAAAGTAAATTAAATAATAAGTTGCTTTTAGCCTATAAGCAATTTATCAATTACAGAGGTTTTTTGGTATAATCAAAAACTATACTTAAATTTAGTTTAAATAATGTTTTTATTTTAAAATATTTTTTAGCAAGTGACTATTAATTCAGTTACAGTCGACTAATATATAATTAGTTGTCCAGCTACTTTATATATATATATATATATATATATATATATATATATATATATATATATATATATATTAGTTTTAAATGTAGAGCATCTGGATAAAAGATTATTTATTTGTAAGTTTTAATTTTCGACTATGAGACAAACTCGACATGGATAACATAGGTTAAGAAGCCAGCTTAGTTAGCTTTCTTGTTAGGTCTTTTTTTTTTATTTCAAAATTGGGGACAGTTTTGACTCGAAAACTATAGATCGGACAGTATCAGAAGAATTGGATGTATTAATGTTTTTTTTTTGACGAGAGGCTCCAATTTTTGAACGAATTAGAATAAGACAAAATGTATATAATACGTATGTACATATATCTATACTAATATCATAAAGAGGTAAAGTTTGTGAGTTTGTGAGATTGTAGGGGGTAATCTCTGGATCTACTGAACCGATTTAGATGAAATTTGGTAAGAAGATAGTTTGAGACCTTCGGAAGGACATCCCTTAAGGAGGTGAAAATGGGGCTGGAAGTTTGTATGGAAAATCATTCGCTAATAATAGTACTAATATATAGATATTCTGTGTATCTTTCGGAAGTTCTAAATTAAAGATGACGGTCCTAGATTTGTAAATACTGTTTCTCTTTTCCTCAGTGTTAACTGTTAAGTAATATATATATATATATATATATATATATATATATATATATATATATATATATATATATATATATATCTAATATATAAAATTCTCGTGTCACAGTTTTCGTTGCCATACTCCTCCGAAACGGCTTGACCGATTTTGATGAAATTTTTTGTGCTTATCCGGTATCTATGAGAATCGGCCAACATCTATTTTTCATCCCCCTAAATGTTAGGGGTAGTCCACCCCTAAATTTTTTTTTTTATTTTTTAGACAAAATTTTTAATTTCTTTTTTTTTATGATACAACATACAAAAATACATACAATCCTCAATTTTCACCCTTCTACGATCAACCCTTATTTTTTAATAGCCATTTTAGTAACTTAATCATTTTTCCTCTCCGGTCGAAAACTGATCAATCGTGATTTAATGCAAGCTAGGGACGAACCCGAGCGAAGCGAGGGTGAGTCGCTAGTATATATATATATATATATATATATATATATATATATTCCGATTCCCGATGTCCGATCCATAGCCGGACTAATTAAAATAATATTAGTCGTACAGTAATTGTATTAATAATAATAAATTATTCGTACAAATAGGTACCGTATCAATAGGTTCAGCCCATTTTTAAGTATGTATACTATAAACTGTATGTTTACTATAAAGTTATAAAATATTACACCAGATATTTTTTATGTACCTCGTGTCGCAGTTCCAATTGCACTGCTTGCTAAAGCGTATGAATCTAGGCCACGGGGATGAAAGTGTGCTAGAACCACCCGCGCGGATTTTTGTGACCTAAATTTCCCATATTTTCATAACAATTGTATGCTTAATTAGAAGAATATTACAAAGGAAAAAATATGACAAACATTAATACACGTTTTAAATATAAATTAAGATTTTTTAAAATAGTATTTTTGCCTATCTTAAAATTAACTCATAACTTATGAGTTAATTTGCTTGAATATAAAATTTGTTACAGGCATCGGACGCAGGCTCTCTGTTCCGGGTGACGAGCGCGGCTGGTGGTGGCAAGAACGAGCTAGTGGCGCGAGGGGGAAGCGGGGGTGCTCTAGCTCTGTCGCGAGCGCCAGTTGGCGGCAGTGCCAGCCCCGCGCCCGCGCCTCTTCCGCAGCCCGCGCCGTCGCCCGCGCCAGCCGCATTGCCGCCGCCGGCTCTGCCACCGCCGCCCTTCCGCGCCGACACCCCGCACCGCCCCAACAGCGCGCATATACCCGCCATCGACGGACACGCCGCCACACAAATCCCCGCGCGGCCGGTCGGTGCCGCCGGACCTGACACACCCGAGCGGCCCGCCAGCAATAACAACAAGCTGCAGCCTGGCGCGCGGGCCGCCGCTGACAGCCCCACGCCGGCTCCCCCCGCGCCGCACGCGCCCTCGCCGCTGTTCCCTTCGCACACCGCCTACCAGGCGCACGCCGCCGCCGCGCTGCCCGACTACCGCCACACCAACCACGAGACGCGGACCGAGCAGCCCCCGCCCGAGCAGCCGCACGCGCCGCTCGACTTGCACGCGCACCATGCCGCCCCGCGCCCGCCGCACGGGGCGGCCGCGGCCACTCCCCCTGCGCACCCTAGTCTCCCCGGCCGCGTGCCCCACTCGCAATCCCATCCCGTCATGCCCGGTCACGACGTTCGAAACGCGTCCCCGGCGACGCAGAGTCTCCCTTCCGTTCCTACCTCGTTTCCAAATCGTATTGTGTCAAATGGCGTGCCACAGAGTATATCGTCGCAAATTCCGTCGGCGTCTACTCCTAGTAGTCTTCCGAGTCAACAAGCACCAGGGCGGCCCATGTCTCCCACTACGCCTATATCGCGTCCCTACCAAGCCCCGGCGATCGTGTCTAGTCATGTAAACTCGAGTATAAGTTCCAGTATTCACAGCCATTCGATAGCCTATCAGAGTCAATCGAGTCTACAGAAACATTCCGTTCAACCGGTATATGCGAGTCGACCCTCTCATCACACTGCTTTTAGCGTCGCAAATCATATTAACTCGAATTATTTGCCTTCATCATCAAATCCACAGACACCTTTACATTTCAGTCATCCCATAAATAGCCACAGCATTATGAGCCATCAGAATAGTATTCCGTTAAGTAGTTCGAACCCCTTGTCCACGTCCACTCCAAACCACATCAGCTCGAATCTCACGAGTGCCACGACCACTAGTACCATGTCTAACTTTACGCCGAGCCTTAAACATCCGGGCTTGAGTCTTCCTCCTCATCCGGCACCTCTCACATCAGTGTCTTTGCATCAGCCTATGAATCATATGGATCCCATTATAACCTCGAACGCGCCCGTAGTTCCAACCCCGGCGTCTAGTACTAGCAGCGTAACCAGTCATCCCTTAGCGCCTCCAATAGTAGATTCAAGGCAGATGACCAATGAAGTTCCGGTCCGTTCTGAAAGTTTGGCAGTCGTGAGCTCTATGGCCAGCAACGGCTACCCTCCACCTGCCGTCTACACGGGCAGCTCTTATCCGACACTATATGCTCCCTACGCTCCTACGCTTCAACATAGTCCTTACCTTCCGCCGTCTGCTGCGTCACCTAGAAATACAGGAGATACGGTTAGTACTTGTACTAATAATAATTGTGTAAGAAATCATTTGTTTTGCATGCAAGTAATGTCACAATTAATTATTTCTGTTATAAAAACTCACTCCTATACACAAAATTCTGTTTTACCAATTCTGTAAAACTTCATTTGAATAAAGTATACATTAAGTTTGATTTCAAGACTGTACATAGCTTAATTATTATGACCTGTAAATCATATTAATTAGTTATTTTGAAAAATTTCAGAGAACTAACCTGTCAGCGTCGCCGTTAGTCGCACCCAAGACGCCCAAAGGTCTGAGGCCGCACACGCCGGGCTCGCTCGGAGCGGCGGGAGCGCACGCACCACTCTCTTACTCGCCCAGAGGACATAGTCCGAGTAGAGAAAGAGATAGCTTCAGGTTGGAATTGTACATTATAGTGATTCTTAAAGTTTCGATCGATTTCTCAAAAGGTAGGTCTTTGAAAGTGATTTCGTAATTGGTTTACATTTTTAGTTGAAAATTGAATTTATATTATCTAAATTTCAAGTAACGTAGTGTAAAATTTACATATAAAAAATTGCCACTATTCTTCAAGGTTAATAAAAAACTACTGTTGTAGACTAAAAAATAAGTAACCAGTTTTAAATAGCTGGTGAATTCTACAATTTTAAGTTTTAACTAATATTAAAAATACGAATATGTATATAGTTTTTTCTTCTTTATATTTTCATGCAATAATAGAGCAACGGATCGCTTTCAATAGAGATTGAGTTTATGGGCTGGAAAGTGATATACGCCGCTGCTTATTCTATTCCATCTAATTTCCATGAAATAGTAGTGTCACAAAAAAACGTTTAATGTTAATAGTGTCCAAAGTCTACACTGGAATAAAAAGTAAATATATTTGACATCAAAATTATACTCCTCAAATGACAATAATGCCATGAAAAGTTTACTTATAATGTTGTTTACTTTATACGTTGATAAGACCCTTAGAACAGGCGTAAATAGTAATAAGACACGTCCCTAGGTGCTTAAACAGAAGCCTATGTATTACTCCAGGAAATAGTTTACCTGTGTAAATTCATCCGAACCTATCCAGTTGTTTCATGAAACATGAATAAGTAACAAACACATAAAAACTTTGACATTTATAATAGTAATAACACCCTGTACAATTTGTTCCAGCAGCAACATCAGCAGCCTCTCGCGCAGCACGCCCGCGTCGGGAGGCGCCGGGGCGGCCCCCGCCGTGTCGTCCGCCCTCACCGCGCCCCTCGCCGCACCCCTCCCCGCCCCGCTCGGAGCGCCCCTCGCTGCCCCGATACCGGCGCCCATACCGGTATGTTGACTGTATAAAAATCAGAAAGGCTTTGTTTTTAACTGAAATGCCGCCAAATGAAAGGGTCTTCAAAAATAACAATTTTTGTCGAGAAAGATGTCGAAGGTAAGGCACTGTAATGCAATCTCGTGGTTATAGTTATACGTATCAACCTAAAAGTAGTTTCCCGATCGTTATATAAAAGAAATAAAACAGTCGGATGCGCCTCATACAATTGCCCTGTCTGTGTAGATGCCTTCGTTAGATGATTCACTGATTTAACTGATGGACATTAAGAAAGAACACTGACTGATCTCAATGAGAACCACAACACTATAACGATAGAATTTCACTAGGAGTAGATGCCTGCAGACCAAATTTCTCCAATTCCCTATTATAGGTCACCATAAAAGTATTGATAATAATTCATAAATACATGTCGAGGTATTTTTAAATAATATACGTGCAAATAAATAATATCAATATGTAATAATCACTCCATCAGGGATCAGTACCGCCTCTGGGCAGCTCTCTAGGGCCGCTGACCACGGGTCTAAGTAGCCTGGGTGGACTGAGCGCGCTTGCAGCACCCACCCCCACCGCGCCCACGCCCGCCGCGCCGCACCTGGCGCACTCGCTGGCGCCCGTGCCCACTGTGCCCAGCATTAGTTCGAGCGCGAAGCCGCCCGCGCACTGGGGTGTAACGTGAGTATACGTCGGGATATATTACGTATTCTATATTTGTAAAGTGTGTATGGATTTATTTGCTTGGGGATTATGGGGTCTCGTGTTAAGCTATTTAGCTAACTTTAAACGATCTGTTATAGTTATATATGTGAATATGGTAAAGAGATAAAAATATACAGTGGACCCCCGGTTATCCGGCCCCTGTCTAATCCGGGGCCCCTTGTAATCCGACATGCCTATCACAGTTGAATGTAGAACACACAATCATTATTTTGACAAATCTTCAGGAATGTATGATAGTGCATGATTAAACAGGTTACAACTCGTACGCGCCGTCACTACACAGTATTGTCACAGTCTATAAAACAATACAGTCATCCAACGAAGCCGTCTAGACAGGGCAATCGTGCGGGGTGTGAGAGGTGAGACGCGGGTAGGCGAGCCCGAGCTGCATACATTTCTGCCGCCCGAATTAGTAAGCAGCTCGGGACACGACTTTAAGGGCTATCGCGCGTTTATTTTAATTTGTAAGTAATTAAAATGGTTCATACTACCTGTGCTACGTTGTATATTTTTTGCTAAAATTATTTATTAGGATGAGGATTTTTTACATAATTAAGTTTTTTACATAATTAACAGAAATTTCAAATCCAGTAAATCTAGAAACCGAAAATATTTGTCCGTTGCCAATTTGTGATAGGTGATTTGGAAATCTATTAATTACATTATATCATATAAAACTAACTTTACTAAAAAATTGAAAATAATGATAAATTTATATATAACTAAATTCAATTTGACTTATATAATATAATTTGCTATATTTAATTTATTTTTATTATAACTTAATTTATTTCATTCTAATTATCTAGTTATTCATTAAATTAATTATAATGTCACATAGAAATATTCATTTAATCAAATCAAATAATTGTTAAACCAATTGTATATTTTATTTTTTATTAAAGAAATAAAAGGCTTATTATTATTATTATATGAAATTTTGTAAAACTCTATTTGAATTTGCCTCCGCGAAATGCCTTTTTGTATTCTTTGCTATGAAGAACTTCGATAAATAACTAAATAATAATATTATATTTTAATGAAATTACAAAAAAAAACTGTAACAACCCTGCGTAATGCGAAGTACGCTACGCGGTGTCGGCTTTTCTTCAAACATCAAAGGCGATAGCCCACTGTTATTTTTTAGTACACTGTGGTATTGTGCTGTGTTGTTTAATTTACTAAATCCGACATATATATGTATTATGATTTATAATTCAAGTAGAATTGTTTTATTTTGATCTGTAATTGTCGGATTACAAGGTACTTTTTTTCAAAAAAATCCGGACTATAGGGGGTCTTAAGCAGTACTCTATAATCCGACAAATTCGATAGTCCGACACTGCCCTGCAAAACGTTCGTCGGATTACCGGGGGTCGACTGTACACCATTTTTTCAACCTAATCGTAAACTTTTTTAAGCATGAAATGTTTTATCGAAATATGGTCAGTATTTTTTAGATTATATAAATACACTAAACGTAGCAACAAAAATTCCGTGTTGGAGCCAGGGACTGACAAATAAACATTTATCACTCGTAAACATATCAGTCATATTATGTTTATAGGCGAATATGATTGATCATATGATTCCATAACGAAATTATCTCAATCTTATTAGAAATCGATTCGTATTCAAGGGCCAATTTATCAGTATATAAGATGTTGGTTACCTGAGATCAAGAAATTTCGTCAGATAATAGTTAGTACATATAATGAAGAGTGCCCCTAAGAATGTAGGAAATTACTTTTTAAAGATGAAGAGATTGGGTTAAATTTGTGTGAAATAATTTAATGGAATGAAATACACAAATAAACTAAGCGAGCTAAAGCTAATGTTATGTTGTATAGCCTTATTAAAACATCAATTTAAAAAGAATACTGTATGTATAAAAATTTGAAAATTAATTTGTATCTAACATATTCCAGCAGGCCGTCAGCTGCGGATCGGAGTGGCGGCTTCGCGCCCGCACCACCACTGTTCGGCGCACCGCTCGCACCACCTAACCCTAACCCTTTCTCTGCCGAGTCACTTTTTCAATCAAGTAAGTTTTAAAAGACTTATTAATTATTATCAAAAGAAATTATTTTAATAATTGAATAATAGCATTACTATTGATATTTTTTCACTTTTTCAAGAACACTACCTCCTTAAATGGAAGAACTTGATTATTGCATAGAATTAGCTAAGTATAGGCAAAGTCTATTGGAAATCATCATTCAGAACAAAGTTTTGTTTTGTTATGTTAAAAGAACAAAATATTATTCGACAACTATTATGAATGCGAAAGTTTGTATGTGTGCATACGTTTATTACTTCTTCACTTCAAATTTAATACACAAATATACTATTAGATAGGTATGGCAGGTAATAATTTATTTAGCATACTTATGATACTACTTATGACAATTCTAGGTCCTGGTGCAGATCTATTACGTCGCGAGTTGGACAGCCGGTTCCTAGCGGCGGCGGGGGCGGTGGGCGTGCGCACCGAGCTGCACCACCACCAGCACCAGCACACGCACGTGCACCAGCACCCGCCGGCCACGCACGCGCCGCACGCGCCCCACGCCCCCCACGCGCCGCACGCGCCCCACGCGCCGCACGCGCCCCACGCTCCCCACGCGCCCCCGCAGCCACACCACCCGCATCAGTTGCTAGTGCCGCATTCGCCATTGGTAACTGCTTTTTATATTAGCTATACTAATTAATTAATAACTTAAGTTTTATTGAGCGTTTAAGTAAGAATTTACTTGCTCATACCAAAAAACCGTAAGTAATAACTAAAGTAAAAAATTAGAACATAACTATTAATATATATACATGATATATAAATATTGTAAATAAATCTATCTATATAATATCCCATAATATATAAGCAAAAATGAATGACTAAATGTGTTGAAAACGGCTGGACCGATTCGTCAATTTTTTTTTTTCAAATATTTGTTGGAGGTCTGAGGAAGGTTCTTATGACGAGAAAAATTGGAAAAGTTTCATGGAAAAACGTTTATAATTTTATAATTATGATGAACACAACCTTAAGATTAATATAAACTACTTGAATGCATTTGTAGATTTGACACTTTCTCTACAATACAGTTTGAATTTAACTTTGTTTGTTTGTCCTTTCACGTCGAAACAGAGCGAGAGATTCGCGTGATTTTTTGTGTTGAGATAGTTGCAGGGCTGGAGAGTGAGTGACGTACGCTAATTTTTACCGTGGGAGATTATTTCAATTTCACAGGAAAACACGTTAGAATACAACCCAAAACAAGTCATCTTGCCTATGTATATATACAAAATCTATCTATTTCATACTAACCGTTAAAACGTACCTAGGGATGAAACTGAGCAGAGCGAGGTTGAGTCGCTAGTATAATAATAAAATTCCAAATAATAAATATTATCTATACATATATTAAAACTGTAGAGGTCGAATGTCTGATAGAAACATAGAAAAAAATGCGAAAAACTGAGTCAGGGGGGATGTATGAAGAGAAATAGAACGAATTCAGTTTTTTTTTGTTTCTTTGTTTGTCTGTTTGTACGGGCTAATCTCCGAAACTAAATGAAATTTTGCATGATTTTACCTTATATCCCTGGTCAACATTTTGATACTTTTCGTGCCGAAAAATGAAAGAGTTCCCGTGGGATAGATTTGTTTTTGTTTTCCTAGAGGCGAACCCGAGCGAAGCGAGGGTGAGCAGCGGCTCACTCTTTAGTTTATATAATAATATTATAAATGCGCAAGTCTAGATGGATGTTGTTACTCAATCACGCCACAATGGCTAAACGAACGAATTGTGGATGAAATTTGGCACAGATATAAGTTATCACAGGTTACATTTTATCCCGGAAAAATGTATATCCATACTAACCGTTAAAACGTAACTAGAGACGAACCCGAGCAAAGCTAGGGTGAGTCGCTGGTAGAAAATAAGCGTAATATCAGAGATCCAAGAATTTGACAATAATAATTATAGTGGAGTTCTGACAGCTTCATCTAAAAAGTTAAAATATTTCATTTTTAAATAATGATATATTATCGTTCCTTTACAGTTCAAAGATGTTGGGAAGATGACATCACTGTACCGAAGTGGTCTTGGGCTTGGTTACCCATATTCTTCAAGTCTTTTACATCCAACGGCGCCTTATGTACCGCCTGCACCACTAACTACTTACGCACCTAAGGTATAATTAAGTTATTATATTTAATATAACTTTCTTTTTTTTCTATTGTAATAATATATAATTATAGTAGTAACATTACTAGCTAACTATCATACATACTATGTAGAGTAATAATATCCTATTCATAGAAGTTTTATGAATTTATTGCCTCCTTAATCTATTATTAATTTTGCTTTCTCATTTGTAGAAAACTAATTGAATAAGTTAAATTGGGAGTTTATGGTTCTTTATCAATGATCTAATTCCTCTCTCTATTGCTATCATCAATGGGAGCACATCGCTTAATGCTTATCTCTTTTATTTGCTATCATCATTAACATTGCATCGCCTCATGTTAACAGCCCGTAGTGTCAGCAGCAAGCGAGTCCGCCACTAAACCACCACCGCGTCCTTCTATTATGGTAGGTTTCCTTTCGCACTTCGTTATGCATGCTAACTGGCAATTTGTTCTTCTGCATTCCTTCATATTTTAATAGTATTATGATCATAATAAATAATTCTATTCGTATATTCATCCAGAAAACTGGCAAATGGAACGCAATGCACGTACGAATCGCTTGGGAGATCTACAACCATCAACAAAAAGAGAAGACCGGTGGCGCCAGCGTGGCCGTCAGCAGCGCGGAGAAGGACAAGCTGCGCGCCTTCCCCGCGCCCGCGCCGCCGCCGCCCGCCTACCGCTCGCCCTACGAGCTGCCGCCCGCGCCCTACCTGTCGCACCACGCGCCCCTAGGTATGGTGCGCTACCCCGCGCGCCCCTCCCTCACACCCGCCCCGCTCGCCGCGCCCGCTGACCGACATTTGGGCGTTTCAGGGGTGTCGCCGTTCGCGCGCTACGGCGCCGGCGCCTTTCCCGGCGCGCCCAGCCCCTTCGCCCTCTCGGCCTACGGCCGCGAGCTCGCGCTCTCCTCCTCGCTGCACGGCGTGCACCACGCGCCGCCCCTGGGCGCGCTGCACGACGTGTGGCGCGGCGCGCGCCCGCCCGTCTCCGCCGCCGAGGTGCGACGCGATCACGAGGAACGCGAGCGTGCGCGCCGCGAGCGCGACGAGCGCGAACGCCGCGAGCGGGACGAGCGCGAGCGCCGGAAGGCTCGCGAGCAGCGTGAACGCGACCTCGAGCGCGTGCGGACGCGTTCGCCGCTGCGCAACGGTGCGCCGGAACCCCCCAAGGAGGAACGCAAGGAGCCGCCGCGGCCGCCGCCCGCGCTCCCCGCGTATCCGCCGCCGCCGAATTGGGACGCGTACCGTGCCTTCGATCCGCTGCAGCACATGCGTTTCGCGCCGCTGGTGGAGGCCGCCATCCGCGCGGAGGAAGACCGCGCCAAGATGCTGAGCGCGTACGCGCACCATCACCACCAGCTGAAGGCGCCGCTGCTGCACCGCTCGATGCCGGGCGGGCCGCTGCCGCCGCTGGGCGCGCACGCGCACGCGCACCCTGCGCTCGCCCCGCTGGCGCCGCTCGCGCCCTCGCTGGCGCCACTCGCGCCCCTCGACTTGCTCAAGAAAGAGGAGCCGCGATGATAGCGACCCTAGTGCGAACTGTATCGTCTCACATTATCGGTTTAGAGAATTATTTATTGTAACGTCGCTTGCGAGGGGACGGCCGCCGCCCGCCGCGGGAGGGGAGGGGGCGAGCGCCGCCGAGTGTCATGTGCAATATAGGACGAGATCACGGGCGCGCCGCGCGCCCCACTGTACACTACTGCTTGTTTATTTACATGAAAATATCTATCGAGTTGTTATTGTGACCATTATTAGTTAATTATACATTAAATCGCTGAGTATGTGAAGGATAGGATTATCGGAATCGCTATCATATAATTATACATATTTATATATAGCTATAAATAAAATGTAAATATTAGTTTGTAAATTAGTGTTAAAATATAGAATTGGTTTATTTAACGTCATACAAAGGAAAAAATTCCATAAATTATTATTCTATCGGGAGTTTAATTTACACTTCCGTTAAAAATCTCATAATGGTTTTTCAATTGTACCAGTGGTGGTTTATTTATTTATTTATATAGAACTTCATATTTTGGTTTTGAGTAGAATCGACTTCGATTTTCGTTACATATTAGCAGTTGACATTTCTTCTAATGCATTTAAGATATGTGATATTATTATATTGTGAAAAACATTTTGTCTGACTTCAAGGTAGTGTCTATTTGCAGGTAGATATATTACAGTAATAAAATAAATTCATATTATCGTGTTGTCTACTTCATAAACTTATTTTTTAAATTTGTTTTTTTTTTTTTTTTTTAATGAAATCAAGCTAACAATGCTTCCATCAAATAATATTTTTATGGTTTACCTTAAAAAAACTCGACATGTGCCATTAAAATTTAATATTAATGGACGTTAAGTCAGACAAAATTTTATTATAACCTGTTTTAAGGCACATTTAATGATTGTGTTCTCATGATTTCATGAAGGGTAATTCAGATGTGTATTATAGTTTATACAAAATCATTCTGTATACTAAAAGTAAATGAAAGCTTGGTGCGATTCAGAAAATACCATTAAAACTTTTGATTTTTATACCAACATGACTTTTTTTTATCTATCAATATCCCTAGTAAACATTTTTATGGAGGAATTAATTTAGAACATGTTCGAAACTGCGATTAGACAATCCACAGTATAATCTCCTTAATCTCCTATAATTTAAAATAATGATAATATCCTGAACAATTACGACTACGGCGGCCAATCTCACAGACTAGCCAACTGTGCAGGAAACATGTGGGCAAGTGTATGCATAGATAAGTGCTTTCTCTACTGCTGTTGATTTCATACTTTGGTGGGATGTCGATTAGACACGACCGGGAGATCAGGCGCAGGACAGACGCGAGACTCGTTTCCAGGGCCTCCGGATCTGCAGCCGTCCTTACTAGCCACTTAATCATCAAGTTATCGTAAATAGTTATAATAAAGTTATTATAAATGATAATATTTATATTATATGCCTTTTTCTACCGACTTCCAAAAAGGAGGAGGTACTCAATTCGACCGTATATATATTTTGTTTTTATGTGTGTTCGCGGATTACTTCGTCGTTTATGAGCCGATTTTGATGATTCTTTTTCGTTGGAAAGGAGATATCCCAAGGGTGGTACCATGATAAGGAAACCAGGATCTGATGATGGCATCCCAGAGAAGGAGAGGCGAACCTTCGAAAATCGTAGTTGTGACTAGTGCGTTTGTTAATTTTTTCATTAAGTATTTTAAAGCACTATTATTTAATGAAGGTCTGGAGTCGATCTGATGATGGAACCGAAAGACAGTCGAGGTAACCCCTCAACAATTTACAGCAATTACCTGGTGTTTGGGCTTGATTAATTTTTATCGATGAGAACTTTACACCTAGATGGGTTGTGACTGTCATTAGGGATCTGAATAAATGGCTTAATCGAATATTTTTTTAAAATCTTTCTTCTTACAAATTACCTGCTAATTACGTCTACACTAAAAAATGTAAAAATAAAAATTAAAAGAAAACGATGCCAGCCAATACAAATCAAAGCATACCGACTTCGAAAATATCTGATTAGGTATCTATTCTAAATAAAAAACCCCGTTTAGTTATTTTTTACTTTTCAGTGCCTGGAAGTCGGTTTTTATTTATTTATTTTTTTAAGCTTTTATTTTATGACGCTAATTTTCTATTAGCAACTTAAACGTTTCTACTTCAAGAAATAATTTCACATGTAAGAGAGGTCAGAGGAATAATAATTGCTTATTATACTCAATTTATCATTTCAATGACAATACCTTCAAAGTACCTACCAGTATGCTGTTTTTTATTGGAATTTATAAAATAAATTTATTAACAACAAACCTGTGTATGCATCACAAGCGCTTGTCGCAAACATACTTTAATTTGTGCACAAAAGCCCACAATGCTTGATAACCTTCGCCTACATAGCCAAGCAAAACACCTACTCCATATGCTTGAATTTGTGATGACTTCTAGAGGTTTAGCAAGCATGTGGATCCGACATTAACATATCTATACCTACATATAATAAAAAGAGTAACTTAGCGAAAGCAATGTGCGCGTTTTTCGCAAAAAGTACTGAACCAATTTTAACTAACGTTTGTGTAGTGATAACTTTTTACTCGGGTCAACATTTACGATATCTTTTACTACAGGAAAATCTTTCATTCCCTCGTCCTCAACATGTCTAACGCTGGCTAAACCTTAAGAGATACATCAAAACAATGTAACTAACTAGTGACGAACCCAAGCGGAGCGAGGGTGAATCGCTAGTATTCAATATAAAAATTTGATTCGCGGCTCCAATTTTACACAAGCCTAGGTATTATGTTCTTATTCAGTGAAACAGTTCATTTGTGAATACTGGGGTAGAACGTCCCCTACGGCACTAGTCAAGTCCATAAAATTCTTTAATCAAAACTCTTTAAAACTGCATCATTTATCAATTCACTATGCAGTTTAGTAGATTAAGCAGATAAACATACAAACATAACAAGCAAAAAAACATAAATATATTTGGGAGTATTTAAGAAGTTTATTGAGATATTCAGTTTGAAATGAATCAGATATAACAATGCAAGCTCAAAGAATTGCTTCATCCATAATAATATGGTATAAAATCGTTTCTTCGAAGAGAATATACAGACGGCTAATTTTATTTGCCAACTGTTCAAACATCGGAATTATGAGTAAGTAGTTGTTAAATTTTAATATGGACCACATAGATCGAACCCACTCTATTAAATTTAAACGATATAGGAAGCGCCAGGACATACAACACAACAACTTCGTGCAATGAATATCACCCACAGCTTTTAAAGTTTATTTAGTGCTCCTCTCACTCCAGTACTCACTTCAACAATAAAAAATTTTTAGATGTCTCCAAAATACCTTAACAAACCGTTGTTTGTGCAGGAAATTTTATTCTTTAACATGCCTTGTTATAAATTTATGGTAATGTTTCTTTTTCTATCTGCCCATTTTTACTCTTCCCTTTAATCGCAAATCTCTAGTGACCACGGAAATACTGGTGAGACAAATCGATCATAAAAATTGGATGGAGACATCAAGTGCACATGGGTAATATTATTGAGCATGGCAATAAATTAATGTTGTTTTATCATTTTACTATAACTTGCCACTAGATAGCTGTACCTCACACATGCAGAACTCTGTTTACTTGGATAAAATAAGAAAACATTCAACATATCTTTACAATTCTATTTTTCTATTATGTGTTCTAGGTTTTAATAAGTATGATATTTTGCAAACATTATAAGTGAGGATATACTAAAAAAACAATTAAAAAGTAAATTCACTACCACATGATTGTTTTATGTAATCTTGAGAATAAGTTACAATAACATTTTGACAATTTTACATTGTTAATATTTCTATTTTTTACTTTCTGTACCACACTTGGATAGTTTTCATTCTTTTGACCTTCTTTTGTAATTGCAGAACTCCATATAGTAAAGCTTCTGCAGTTGGTGGACAACCAGGCACATATATGTCAACTGGCACAATGCGGTCACAACCTCTGTAATAAAATGATTTATGCACATAAACCTTATGAAAAAAAAATTAGTTTAATTATAAAAATAAATAGTTTAAAAATAGTTTAAAGTAATTATACCGCATGCAGGGAGTTGCCGAACGCGAGATAACAACAAATGAAAGTTTTTTTTTGTCTGCCCATGACCATGGCTGGTGCAACTTAGTCAAAACATTGGGATAAGGTGTATAATATATAGCCACTTACGAATTTAAGCGTTTAAGTCCCGTAGTGTAGTTATTATATAACTAATGAAAGTGCTTCATAGATATTATCTTGGTCAATACAACATGGGCATTCCCCGCAAGCAACAGCCCTATGTAGCATGCATTAATCCCATACCCTACATGCGGCTTAGGCTTTTAGAATAGCTATAGGCTTTTAGAATTATTAATAAATAATATAGTAGAGTTTAAATCTACAATGCCATCAAAATATTTTTTAGTACATTAAAGACACTTGGGCTCATTGTCAAAATATAAAAATATTTTTTTATTTTCAATATTTAAATTATTATGATAGAAAGTTTAGGAGCTATAGATCGAATAATATTGATCTAAAGTTAGTTATTGTCTGTTAGACTAACTGACTAGGTTTGTACTCTATTAAAAAATTATCAGCTCATTAAACAACTTCCATTTGAATTCTATTAATGTGGTAATAATAATAATAATAACCTCCCGATCAACCGAACCCAGGACCTCTCAATGTGCAGCTGTACTTTCTAGCCACTATACCACCGAAGCAGTTATTAATGTGGTAATACAATATACAAGCATCAAACTTAGTTTAATTATATTTTTTACAGTACAAGCCAAAAATTAAATAGCAATTAAAATATTATTTGTCTGAGTGTAAAACCAGAACTTACATTGAATATTTAATGTATTCACTGTTCAATGTATTTTTTTTTATTTCTAAGTTGCAGCTATGAAGTAGCTATGGTCGTAGAGACCATGTCTGCTCTATTGTGATCACTGCATATTAAGCTACAGTATCCACTAAACCCTGTTGCTATGATGAATTGCAGAATTTGTTTAAGGGTACACTTCTTAATTTCATCTGGGCCTAGAAACAGTTTCTCAAGATGAAAACTGGGCTTGTGCATAAGGGGTCTACACTCTCCCAGAAGATGTAGTGGCATTTTCTCTGTCTCCATACATCTTGTGCAGGTTTGTGTGTCACTCAACCTTAGGTTGAATATGTGCTTGTTTAAGCAGCAATGTCTACTATTCAATGTAAATTCTGTTTTTATTGATTTATAAAACAAATCTTGGAATCTTTGGTGCATGAGTTTCATTTACACTTGAATTTTGATTTATTTGTTTAATTTGCATTATATTAATATTTACCTACCTCACAACAGAGTAAGAGTAGTGATAGTAACCACCTCCATTTGCACAACTACCCATCGAAATAACCCATCTAGGATCAGGCATTTGATCATAAACTTTCCTTAAAGCTGGAGCCATTTTATTTGTCAAAGTTCCAGCAACAATCATAACATCAGATTGACGGGGTGATGCTCTGAATACTACACCATATCTAAATGATAATACAAACATTTATTTAACATGAAACTTTTTACATTAGTCCTGATTTCATGTAATCTAACCTGACATGTAAACAGTTGTTATGATTTTTTTCAAAACTTTACTAAATCAACTTGGCTGACATAATGCAATACAGGAATAATAAAAATAAATGTTATAATTTGTTGAAAGTAAAAAATTTAGGAAAAGGAATAAATGTAAACTTACCTGTCCATATCATATCGTGGAGCAGCAATATGCATCATCTCTACAGCACAACAAGCTAAACCAAATGTCATGGGCCATATAGAACCCTTTCTTCCCCAGTTTAACAGGTCATCCAATCTCGCAACGGCATATTCAGCGACATTATTAGTATTTTGGAAAGGAGAATAAGGCCTTTTTTCTTTAGGGTTTGGCGCTGGTAAATGAGTCTGGCGGATTTGATTTACAACAGGTGCAAAGGCTCCATTTTTCACAACAGATAAAACTGTAGAAGGAGCAGCCGCTCCTAGAGCTTTTAAAGCTTGCATTTTGTCTGTGAAGTCAAAACGCAAAAAATGAACAACCTATAAATTTGATAGCACAATAACTGTTCAGTTAACAGAATGTCATATTGCTCATTTCACAGTTGATTTCATTATTTTACTTACATTATTAGCACATGAGCTGTTATATCGACTGTAAAACTTAAAATTAATAGATATTAATAAGGAAAATAAAATATTTTACGTAACAAGTGCATCTATGAGGCTTACTAGACTGTATCTGTCAAATATCTAAGTATATTATAGTACCATCCTCATCAATAAATATTCTTATTTTTTCTAGATTTATTTGATATTTGAAAAAATGTAACATGTGATCTTTGCATTAGTATAATGTTCATAATATATTATATAATTAATTAAGTGAAAAAAAAACTAAGACCTGTAACTATCCTCGTAAATATATTTTTTGATCTAAAACCTTTTATTAAAAGGAAATTTATTTTTATTATTTTAATATACGATTAATTTTTAAAAACCTCCTTATAGTAAATGAAATGTACGTTTGCACTTTACATATATTTTACCTTATATTTAATTAAGTTATGCCATATAGAAGATAAAAAAATAAGATCGGCAACCACAGATATATATATATACATCTATATCTGTGTCGGCAACCGTATTGGTGAAGTATGTATCATGGATGACAAAGTATGAGCAGAAAGAAGTTAGCGTGTGAATATTTTTTTTTGTATTCTGTTATATGCTAATAAATTGCTCTTGAAATGCTCCTCCGAAATCTGCAATTGCTCCACGTCTAAAGTGATTAGTTAATTAATAATTATTTTTTAAAAAAATTGCTTACTCGAAAATTAAATTCGCTATAACACGAGAAATAATCATTTTTTTACCAAAGTTTTTTGCTCAAAAAATTGCTCCTTAAATGCTCTTTCGAAATATGCAATTGCTCCACGTCTAAAGTGATTAGTTAATTAAAAATTATTTTTTAAAAAATTTGCTTACTCAAAAATTAAATTCGCTATAACACGAGAAATAATCGTTTTTTTACCAAAGTTTTTTGCTCAAATATTGCTCTTTAAATGCTCTTTCGAAATATGCAATTGCTCCACGTCTAAAGTAATTATTTAATAAATAATTTTTTTTTTAAAAAATGCTTACTTAAAAATTAAATTCGATATAACACGAGAAATAATCATTTTATTACCAAAGTTTTTTGCTCAAATATTGCTCTTTAAATGTTCTTTCGAAATATGCAATTGCTCCACGTCTAAAGTGATTATTTAATTAATAATATTTTTTTAAAAAAATGCTTACTCAAAAATTAAATTCGCTATAACACGAGAAATAATCATTTTTTTACCAAAGTTTTTTGCTCAAAAAATTGCTCTCTAAATGCTCTTTCGAAATATGCAATTGCTCCACGTCTAAAGTGATTATTTAATTAATAATCATTTAAAAAAAATAATTGCTTACTCAAAAATTAAATTCGCTATAACATGAGAAATAATAATTTTTTTACCAAAGTTTTTTGCTCAAAAATTGCTCGTTAAATTTTCTTTTGAAATATGCAATTGCTCTACGTCTAAAGTGATAAGTTAATAAATAATTATTTTTTAAAAAATTGCTTACTCAAAAATTAAATTCGCTATAACACGAGAAATAATCATTTTTTACCAAAGTTATTGTAATCAAAAAATTGCTCTTTAAATGCTCTTTTAAAATATGCAATTGCTTTACATCTAAAGTGATTAGTTAATTAATAATAATTTTTTTTAAAAATTGCTTACTCAAAAATTAAATTCGCTATAACACGAGAAATAATCATTTTTTTTCCAAAGTTTTTTGCTCAAAAAATTGCTCTCTAAATGTTCTTTCGAAATATGTAATTGCTCCACGTCTAAAGTGATTAATTAAATAATAATCATGTTTTAAAAAAATTGCTTACTCAAAAATTAAATTCGCTATAATACGAGAAATAATCATTTTTTTACCAAAGTTTTTTGCTCAAAAAATTGCTCTTTATATGCTCTTTCGAAATATGCAATTGCTCTATGTCTAAAGTAATTATTTAATTAATAATCATTTAAAAAAAAATTGCTTAGTCAAAAATTAAATTCGCTATAACACGAGAAATAATCATTTTTTTACCAAAGTTTTTTGCTCAAAAAATTGCTCTTTAAATGTTCTTTCGAAATATGCAATTGCTCCATGTCTAAAGTAATTATTTAATTAATAATATTTTTTTTTTAAATATGCTTACTCAAAAATTAAATTCGCTATAACACGAGAAATAATCATTTTTTTACCAAAGTTTTTTGCTCAAAAAATTGCTCTTTAAATGCTCTTTCGAAATATGTAATTGCTCCACGTCTAAAGTGATTAGTTAATTCATAATTATTTTAAAAAAAAATTGCTTACTCAAAAATTAAATTCGCTATAACACGAGAAATAATAATTTTTTTACCAAAGTTTATTAAAATATGCAATTGCTCCCCGTCTAAAGTGATTATTTATTTTTTATTTTTTTTCAAATTTCTTGCTCAAAAATTAAATTTTCTATAAAACGAGAAATAATCACTTTTTATTAAAGTTTTTTTGCTTAAAAGATTGCTCTCTAAATGCTCTTCCGAAATTTGTAATTGCTCCACGTCTAAAATGATTATTTAATTCATAATATGTTTCTTTTAATTTCTTACTCAAAAATTAAATTTACTATAAAACGAGAAATAATCGCTTTTCATTAAAGTTTTTTTGCTTAAGAAATTGCTCTTTAAATGCTCCTCCGAAATCTGCAATTGCTCCAAGCATAGTGACCCCACAGTCTATAAAACAATACAGTCATCCAACGAAGCCGTCTAGACAGGGCAATCGTGCGGGGTGTGAGGGGTGAGACGCGGGTAGGCGAGCCCAAGCTGCATACATTTCTGCCGCCCGAATTAGTTAGCAGCTCGGGACACGACTTTAAGGGCTGTCGCGCGTTTATTTTAATTTGTAAGCAATTAAAATGGTTCATACCACCTGTGCTATATTATATATTTTTTGCTAAAATTATTTATTAGGATGAGGATTTTTTACATAATTAAGTTTAATAACAGAAATTTCAAATCCAGTAAATCTAGAGACCGAAAATATTTGTCCGTTGCCCATTTATGATAGGTGATTTGGAAATCTATTAATTACATTATATCATATAAAACTAACTTTGCTAAAAAAATGAAAATAATGATAAATTTATATTATATATAACTAAATTCAATTTGACTTATGTAATATAATTTGCTAGATTTAATTTATTTTTATTATAACTTAATTTATTTCATTCTAATTATCTAGTTATTCATTAAATTAATTATAATGTTACATAGAAATATTCATTTAATCAAATCAAATAATTGTTAAACCAATTGTATATTTTATTTTTTATTAAAGAAATAAAAGGCTTATTATTATTATTATTATATGAAATTTTGTAAAACTCTATTTGAATTTGCCTCGGCCAAATGCCTTTTTGTATTCTTTGCTATGAAGAACTTCGATAAATAACTAACTAATAATATTATATTTTAATTAAATTACAAAAAAAAACTGTAACAACCCTGCGTATTGCGAAGTACGCTACGCGGTGTCGGCTTTTCTTCAAACATCAAAGGCGATAGCCCACTGTTATTTTTTAGTACACTGTGGTGACCCGTTGTCTGTGGCGATCGCTTATTTTGATGCCTGTCAAATGTTTTAAAAAATGATAATTAATTAAATAATCACTTTAGACGTAGAGCAATTGCAGATTTCGGAGGAGCATTTTAAGAGCAATTTTTTCAGCAAAAAAACTTTGATAAAAAATGATTATTTCTTGTGTTATAGCGAATTTAATTTTTGACTAAGCAATTTTTTTTTTAAATGATTATTAATTAAATAATTACTTTAGACATAGAGCAATTGCATATTTCGAAAGAGCATCTAAGGACCAATTTTTTGAGCAAAAAACTTTGGTAAAAAATGATTATTTCTCGTGTTATAGCGAATTTAATTTTTGAGTAAGCATTTTTTTTTAAAAATATTATTAATTAAATAATCACTTTAGAGGTAGAGCAATTGCATATTTCGAAAGAGCATTTAAAGAGCAATATTTGAGCAAAAAAACTTTGGTAAAAAAATGATTATTTCTCGTGTTATAGCGAATTTAATTTTTGAGTAAGCAATTTTTAAAAAAAATAATTATTATTTAATTAATCACTTTAGACGTAGAGCAATTGCATATTTCAAAAGAGCATCTAAGGAGCAATTTTTTGAGCAAAAAACTTTGGTAAAAAAATGATTATTTCTCGTGTTATAGCGAATTTAATTTTTGAGTAAGCATTTTTTTTTTAAATATTATTAATTAAATAATTACTTAAGACGTGGAGCAATTACATATTTCGAAAGAGCATTTAAAGAGCAATTTTTGAGCAAAAAACTTTGGTAAAAAAATGATTATTTCTCGTGTTATAGCGAATTTAATTTTTGAGTAAGCAATTTTTTTAAAAAATAATTATTAATTAACTAATCACTTTAGAAGTGGAGCAATTGCATATTTCAAAAGAGCATTTAAAGAGCAATTTTTGAGCAAAAAACTTTGGTAATAAAATGATTATTTCTCGTGTTATAGCGAATTTAATTTTTGAGTAAGCATTTTTTTAAAAAAATATTAATAATTAAATAATCACTTTAGACGTGGAGCAATTGCATATTTCGAAAGAACATTTAAAGAGCAATATTTGAGCAAAAAACTTTGGTAATAAAATGATTATTTCTCGTGTTATATCGAATTTAATTTTTGAGTAAGCAAATTTTTTAAAAAATAATTTTTAATTAACTAATCACTTTAGACGTGGAGCAATTGCATATTTCGAAAGAGCATTTAAGGAGCAATTTTTTGAGCAAAAAACTTTGGTAAAAAAATGATTATTTCTCGTGTTATAGCGAATTTAATTTTCGAGTAAGCAATTTTTTTAAAAAATAATTATTAATTAACTAATCACTTTAGACGTGGAGCAATTGCAGATTTCGGAGGAGCATTTCAAGAGCAATTTATTAGCATATAACAGAATACAAAAAAAAATATTCACACGCTAACTTCTTTCTGGTCAAAGTATGTATTTGAATGAATGCACCGTAAAAGTTTTGACATAATTATTATGTTTGTTAAACATTTAAATATCTCTTTGACATAAGTTTGAATTTTGACATTTAAAATTTTAATAAATAAATAAAAGAAATTTGTGGTAACGCATTGCTTATTATGTATTATTTTATATTCATTGAAAATGAATTTATCCTATTAAAAATATAAAGTTATTTAAATATTATAATAATAAAACAATCAATTGCTGATTTTATAATAAATATAATCTAAGAAAAAAAGACTATTTGTCGTCCTCTTATATTGATATTCAAACTTCTTTAAAATTACAGTATGTTTTAAATTTATATTCGCAATTTGTTTGTTACAAATTACAATTATGGCCAACGTAAGAAAGGTAAAGGATGCTTCATCTTCATACTTGTATAATATTTTTTTCAATTACCCTTTTAATAAGATAAATTCTTTTTTAAATAGGAAAAGAAATGGTTTAAATCTATGTTTAATTTCGATGACTGCCCGCCTGAAAAAAAAACTAAATCAGATATTCTGGACATAAGCACTACAAAGGTTGAGGTAAAGTAATTATTTGATTGTAGGGCAGAAGCCTCAAGCAATTTTCAAAGCAATTAAGCAAAATTCTGTCCCATTCTTTTTAAAAAATGTTCACCTTACAATATTTTCACTTTAGCAATCTGCGAAATATGTTCCAAGTGGAAACTTTATATCCAACATCAATGATAAAAATTGGATGAAAAATTTTGATCCTCTAAATGTTGAAGATTTAGCTGTTCATGTTAAAAAAATACAAGAAGTGGAAGAATGGTTTAAAATGGCATGTTTTAACAGTAACAACAACATGTTACTTCTCTCTGGACCTGTAGGTTGCGGGAAGACAGCCACAGTGCACACACTAGCAAATAAATATAATATCAAAGTCACCGAATGGATTACACCTGTAGACATTGAATATCCCTCAGAATTTGGTATGGATTGTTTTATAAAAATATATATATATATATATATATATATATATATATATATATATTATGTAAAAGGGTACATAGTATTTAAATTATTTTGTATATTTCAGGTGAATATGAGTTTAAAGAATCACAATCAAAAAAGTTTTTGGAATTTATAATAAATTCAGCTAATTTCACATCGTTATTGGACAATAATAACTGTAAGCTGGTTTTGGTTGAAGATTTTCCTAATACTTTTCTAAGAAGTCCATCAGAATTTACAGAAGTTTTAGAGTAAGCTGTTTTTTTATTTCTTTAAGTAGATTTTTATATGAAATAATTATACAGCATGGTTAATTTTCAGGAAATACAAATTAAAAGCAAAGTCTCCAATAGTATTTATTTGTTCAGATTCATATACTGAAAGTAAGAATACAGCTTTTCATCTTTTTACTCCAAGTGTAAAAGAACAATTTAAAATACAACATATTTTGTAAGTACATATAATTTATAATTTACAACACAATATGATAAAAACAAATAAAATCTTATTTGTCTAAAATACTTATACATATATTAAAAAACAAATTATTATTTGACTAATTTATATAATTAATTTTTTTTACCAATTTTATCAGATTCAACAGTGTATCTGCCACAGGTCTAAAAACAGCTCTCAAAAGGGCTACTGATATTATAAGTAAGAAGTATACCTCCACGTATAACATACCAAGTACAGATTTAATTGATTCAGTTGTCAATTCTTCTGGAGGAGATGTTAGATCTGCAATATTAAACTTGCACTTTGCATCTTTGAAAGGTATGCTCCGTAAGAATAAAATTAATGTTCTGTTAAGAGTTAAAGTTGTAATGAAATATATATAAAATGATATGTAGGTTGAAATAATATTCTATTACATGCATATACTTATCAGGAACAAATAAAAATTAGTTCAAATAAATGTCAACAGATGGCATTATATGTATTGATTCATTATTGAAGTAAAATTAAAAAGATAAAAGGTAAAAAATTGATCCCAAAATGGTATAAACATACCTTTTTAATTTTACAGTTTTGATTTAAAAAAAAACTCGTAAGTAGACCAAAATGAAATATTGCGCTAGTTTATCAATTTTGAATAAAATTGATTATTGAAAATTTCCTAAATATGAAATAGCACCTTTACTGTTTATGAATTATTTCCTACGGTTAAAAACTTAAATTCACCGAAAGTTAAATAAATTCAAGATTAATATTTATACTATTTTAGTTAACACATATGAATAAAATAGTATGAAATTTTGCAGATTTAGATGTATAGTATCCATTCAAGCAAAAAAAATAAAAATTTCCAAATTAGCACTATCCAATTCCATATAGGATCTGTAATAGTATTGTATTAGTTAGAACATCTGTGATTAATGATTATACTATGAATAAATATTTTTTCCCCAGATTTAAATATCAATGCACTTTCTACAAAAGCCTCTTAGAATCAGTATGAAAAATGTTTCCTATCAATGATATCAATATTTATTCTATTTCAGGGTCAAACTTTAATTTAGAGACAAATTTAATAAAAGATAAAGAGATAAAATGTAAAACAACTAGAAAGAAAAATAATATTTCCAGTAAATTTATGTCATTAGGAAAAGACCAAACAGTTAGCATTTTACATGGTGTCGGCAGGGTACTGAATCCAAAAGGTAGAAGCTTTTATGATTACAATTAGTTTTTAAGTTGATATTCATACATTATAGTATTAGTACCTGGGCGACCGGACGGAGCTCGGAGTTTTTGGCCAAAAGTACAATTTTCTTTATAATTTGGCTTAAAAAAAACTAGAAACTTGAATAAATACAAAAAAAAAACTTTGTATCCGACCGGGTTTTGAACCCGGTTACCTGAGATTGTCAATCTTGCTTTGGCCGCTTGACCACGATGCGTATGCTCGAGGATGCGAAATTAGCGACCATATTTTGCGTGGAATAATGCGAAAGAAAACCACATGAAAATTTGAAAAGACGCGTTTTCCCAGACATAAGACTAATCTAGATCGATTTATCTCCCCCGAAAACCTCCACATACCAAATTTCAGCGAAATCGTTAAAGCTGTTTCCGAAATTGAATTGATATAAATATACAAGAATTGCTCGTTTAAGGGAGATTAGATAGATAAACGTATATTTTCTTTACAGAAGTAACAGATCAAGATGGAAAAAAGGTTCTTAGTCATTTACCAAAAGATGTTATTGAACAATTTTTAACTAACCCTTCTTCGTTTATAAATTTCTTGCAAGAAAACTACTTGCCTCATTTCTCTTCCATTAATGACGTAGACAAAGCAGCGACAGCACTCAGCACAGCCGACTGCATGTTGGCGGAATGGAGGGTGAGTATTTATTTATATACGCTACGTTTGGCTCAGCTTGTAGTGACCCTACATGCTGTGCCAGCGGTCGCGGGTTCGAGTCCCGCTGGCGACATTTATTTATGTGATGAGCATGAATGCTTGTACTCCAGTTATGGGTGTTTATATTTATAATATGTATTTATTTAAACTTATATAATATGTGTAGTGTATCAACTATCTGATATCCATAACACAAGCCTCGTAGCTTACCATGGAACTAGATAGTGCTGTGTGTTAATGCCCCAACACATTTATTTATTTATTATTTATGACATTATTTGGTCTCGAACTCGGGATCATTGTAGCTGCAGTCATACAAACATATTTTTATTTTTATTAGGGAAACAAATAATGTTTACAAATCTTTATACAATAGTGTAAATAAACGGTACACAGACCAATAAAGTTTCCATTGATACGTAAATCATATCAAGCGGTGAAGTTAACAAATACAAATAAAATAAAATATATATTAAACTTAAAAAAACCTAAAATTTACTAAAAGTATAATATGATGCAAACAAAACATTATAAGATTAATCTACAAAAAATAACTGCTAAATAGATAAAAAATATTACATAAGTTCTCTAGTAATTTTTTTACATTTCATAATTGAATATGTGTTAATGACATTTTTTTTAAATATTATAATTTTTGCATGCACGTAACGTAAAGGTATTGTTAATATATTTCGTTTTTTTATATGAAATAAAAAACAAAGATTTTTGTAAAAAAACAGGCTGCGTTTATCTAGGTATTATTTGCACGGCTCTGGTTGCGGTTTCTATTCATGATACTTTTTCTTTTCAATCGACTGACCGACTTCCAAAAAGGAAGAGGTTCTCGACATCATTCGACAGTATATATTTTTTAACCTTATAAATTTGACTGAGTGTATTATATTTCGAAGAAGCTTGGCGAACGATTAGCAGTTACCAGTAGAGGAAAAAAGAGAGTATTCATTGCCATTCCAATATGTTGTGGAATTTTACTATTATTTCCCAACATATTTATTTATTTATTTACTATTATTTCTGTATAAAGAGTGGAAAGTTATAAACGTTACTCTTAAAAGCCACTAAACAAAGAGTTGAATATTAATTACTTACAAAACTGCAAAAACAGTTTTTCACACGCAGTAAATGATAGTGGTATTTGCTTTGCATTAGATCGAAAGTTCCAGTCTCGTTCCAGTTAATTGTTAAAAATGACATTGTTATTATCTGACAAAACTTTAGTCATGTAAAATATTTTTATTAATCTAATTTTACCTAAAAAATTACATAATTCTTCAGGAAAAAGTGTGCCAGGAGTATGGTCTTTACGTAGGAGTGGCAGGCTTGATGTTAGCCAACAAATCTCCTGTGTCTGCATGGAATCCAGTCAGAGGCCCAAAGAATATGAAAATTCAATATCCGTGAGTATTTTTTAAATAGACTTTATACGCAAGTTGTATATGATGATTACGTTAATATGTAGTGATAAAACAATTTCTCAGTCATGCAAATAAAAGAGAAATTAGAAATTGTATGCTGTCTGTATTGTTTTAGCATACTTAATCAGTAATAACTTTATAATAATGAGGTTCTGTAGCCAAAAGGAAAAAACAGAACCCTATAATTTCTTCATGTACAGTGTAAATAAGCCTATTTTTGTTGACTTGAATAGGTAATAGATTTCGTTAATCTGCAAACTTCCGGTTTTTATTTTATTTTATAAATATGAGTTAAGAGCAACACAGTCAGAAGTCCCAAAAAAAAACTATTTACTTAAACTTATTTATTTAAAACTATACTTAAAATTACAATTATAATTAATATCTAATGCTACGCAATGTAACAATTAGAGTCGAATATAAAAATAATTTTAATATTAATGTCTATCGAACAAACAAAGTTTAGAGTTACGTTATGACGCAAATGCCTGCGAACGTGGAAATGCCGACTTCCCTCCTCGTGTCGCCAGCGTACTGCGCGAGGTCAGCGCTACACTAATAGCTATAACACTATACCATATGTGTTAACTACAATAAGTTAACTATTGCAAATTTTATCCTCCATTTAATTAAACAAATTTCAATAACAGATTTTAACCAGGTTAACAACTCATATAAAGTAAAAGCGTCATCTGTGAATATGCACTACATACCATTACCTGATTGCCGATTTTTCAATAAGTGAATTATGCCAATTTGGTTTATGAAGGCATTGTTTAATCTTCCTACCCTTACAATATTTTTTAAAACAGTGTATTCTTTTTTAAACAGTATACTCATATAGTATAGAAGCATGGCTGATGTAAGTTTTAGCCAAATAACCTGTTCAAACTTTATTTTTATTTTTCAGATCTCTTACTGAATTACCACAACTTGAGCCAAATTTTTTGTACAAAGGAAAAGTTTTAGTAATAGATTACTTAACATATTGTAAGAAAATCGGGAATAAACCAGATAATAATTTAAGTAATGATGATTATGATTAAGATGTTTCGTAAATATTTCATGTATATATATAAAAAATTGAAATAAAACAATTATTACATTTTTGTATTTTTATTTATAATATATAGACATTTTGGAACTATTAAAAACAATAAAGGTAAATTTTCATTTGTTATGGGTAGCGGGAACATTGGATCTGGGAAGAAAATTAAATATCAAATCATTTTCTGTCTTTATTAACAAAAGCCCATTAAATGTTACAAAATAAAATACTACATACATAACACTGCACTGTTGTCAAATAATTCCTAGTTCATTAGCACTGATCACTCACTCTAGTCAGTTTCCATTTTGCAAGCTTTTATAACAAGAAATTGTTTATTATTTATAAAGTCAAGTTCCTATGTTTACAATTTACAACAATGAAGTCATACTTACCGTAACCGTCCTGGCCCTCTACTAAATAATGTATTTAAAATGGGTATTGATAATAATACTCACCTATTCGAAGTCTCTGGAATATGTCATGTGTTGTGTACTTGTTTATATGAGTATTTTTAAATAAGGAATCGGCATGTGAAGATTTGAGTTATTGTATTGAATATTGATTGGTAAGATATTTGATTCTGGTTAGGTTTTTTATTCAGTAAATATAATCAACAAATCCACAAAAATTTTGTAATGCCAGCAATAATTATAAATTATAAAATAATTCATTACCGATTGATCAATTATAGTTGAACCGTTAATAGTTCAACATGCACACTGGTGTACATACATTGATTTTCTGTATCATTAATGTCAATGTAAATTATTGTGTAATACTAGTGAGTGTTTTAAAAATTTACTATTAACAAGTTCTGTACAAAATAACAGTTCTGTATGTAAATCTGTATAACACCATACATATTTTTGTTTTGGCAACACTAACAAGTGATGAGACAATATTGTGTGTAAATGTGTGAGTGTAAGGTGAGGCGAGGTGTGGTGTGCGAGTGTGTGGAGGTGTCAAGGTCTACCGGGAGGAAGAGGAGGAGGACCTGGAGCGGCGGCGGCGCGGCGCGGCGCGCGGGGAGCGCGAGCGCGAGCGGCGGCGCCGTGGCGGCGAGCGGCGTCGGGGCGGGCTGCGGCGCCGGTACCTGTTATGCATGCTGTTGTTAATCACCATTATATAACTAGCCTGGGCGGTCTAGTGGGTAGCATGTACGGCTACAGATCTGGAGGTCCTGGGTTCGAGTCCCGGGTCGGGCCAAATCTAGTTACTAATTCTATAAAGAAAGTGTCAATAACAGCTTAAAGTTGGGGAAGTTGGAGGCCCTGCGTCTGATGTTCGTACGTCGTCTCACCGGAAGGTAGCAGTGAAAAAAATAGTTTCATCACTAAAACTTGTGCACTATAATATCTTATGCGTAATTGACTAGTCTCATTGAGATTAGCCGCCATGGCCGAAATCGGTTAGTAATATATCTCGAACGTTTTTCCACAGCTCATTGTAGTTCATTTATTTGTTACTATATCTTTATAAAATTATTATTACTATAATATCTATATAAAATTCAGTCTGTGTGTTACTCTGATGTATATATGTTACTGTAAAGTTACATCAAAATCATAATAATAAGGCTAGTAGCAACACTGACCGTGGCGGCGAGTGTCGGCGCGGGGGCGCGTGGCGCAGCGGCGGGCGCGGCGAGGGCCGGCGCGGCCGCGACGGCACCAGCACGGGCGCCGCAGTGATCTCCTGACCGTCGATTTGTCCTGCAACCACATTTATTATAATTATTTTTGTCATCACTTTTATTATTCAATAGACTGCCCTTGCTTCACTCACGTGTCCCTGGTGCCTAACAGCAGCCGAAATGGCAATAGCCAAAAATAGTTAACACATTTTTATTGAGATGAAATAAAGCCTATAAGCACTCAACAGTAACATATGTAGTTTCCAATTAATTAAAGAATTTTTAGTAACAGATCAGTAGTTTCAGAGTTTTACAATCAGACAAATAACAATGCATTCCAATCATAGTTTGTAAGATTTTATAAAAGACTACTATAACTTTCATTTTGGTTTCGGTGCTAAATTAAAGTTATGTTTAATATATTGAAGAGCTTATTTTTATGAGTAAACTTACCTATTTACATATCAGACATTTACTTTTTAAAAACTGCCTTTGGTTGGACACTATAAGTTTCACTGTTGTTGTTAATGTTATTTTAGAGACAAGACATTAAAAATTATTTTTTTTATTTTTTATAAAAATCAAAAAACATACACAAAAATTAAAATTAAAGAATTACATATTAAAGCAAGCTAAAATAATGTTCTTTTAATTCCTAGAATTTTAATTAAGTATATATTGTTTTTTGTTTGGTGCTAAAATTAAAATTGGCTATTTTAAATGTACTTCTGTTTTTGTATTTTAATCTTACACATATAAAAGAAAGAAGAGAAGAAAATTTTAATTAAAATACCTCCATCCATATGCTTCATAGCATTTTCTGCTTCATCTGCATTGCTAAACTCCACATATGCATATCCTCGACCATTATGTGGGTGCAGTCTATCCATTGGAAACTCTACTGCCTTTACTGCACCATAGGTGGAAAATATTTCGTGAATGTGATCTCTTGAGACATTGAGTGTCAGTCGGCCAATATGAATGCGAGTGGGGCGAGGGGGAGGTGACCGTTCACGTTTTTTTCTACCTGGTGATCTGTAACACATAAGTACCAACTGCAATTAATAATTTAATAAATGGAAATTAGCATTACAGATAGTTGTTACTGGGAAAGTATAAGAAAAAAAAAATTAATATTTTGTACATTATATCATGGGAACATACAATATTCAAAGAAGTGCTAATTGATTATATTATTCATAGTGACTCACCTTCGCTCTGCTTGGGTTCATCCCTAATTACGTTTTAAAGTTTATTATAGATTTCTTAGAGATGAAATATTTTCCATATTGTATTGTATTAATAATAATGACAATTTCAATAAGATTTTCCAAAAAATATTTAATGTACAGATTCGACTCAGGATTTTATTATATGTATAGATATAAAAGTATGAAAAAGTAATGTACCTTTCATGTTTATCCTTGTTTTTTAATTTATCATTAGCTGATGATGGGGCTGCCAACTTTTTCTTATCGCCTAATGGTGACCTATCTCTCACTTTTTCTCTATCAGGTTCTCTACGATCTTTAACTGGGCTCTTATGTGGTGAAGTCCTAAAAATTTGTTGTATTGTGTTACAAGTTAGGTCTTAGAATAAAGCATGGTAAGTAAATCACGGTCATTGTGTTTTGAATGATTTTCAATAAATGTAAATGATGAAGTACATACTTCTTTTTTGGCCTTGAGCGATCATTGTTACTACTGCTACTACTGGATGAGCTAGAGCTGGATGATGATCGCGATGAACTTCCTGAACTACTTGATGATGAACGGGATGAAGATCTCGAAGAACTGCTTTCCGAAGAACTGTAATAAATAAGTATATTTCTAATAATTTAAAATAAAAGATAAGATAGATAATAGTTGATTTGCATAACCTATAATCTAATAAATTATGTAAAACAAATAAAACAACACGAACCTGCCACTGCTTTCACTACTACTGGAACCAGAATCACCTTTTTTCTTTTTATCTTTTGGTTTCTTTTTATCTTTTTCGGACACAACCGATGGAGATTTGTTTCGAGCCCTGTAAAATTGTAACAAATATTGTAATTTATAGTCAACAGTCAAAACAGTAGTTGAAACCAAATTAATTAGTTGATTACATTACTGATAATGTATAACTTACATTATTTATCTCAAAAACAAACCAACTATAAAATTAACAAATACGTTTATCCACACTTCAATTACACACACAGATAATAAATTATAAAACTATCGCGCCATTTTGCGGCGTCAGGTGGTTAGTGTTGCCTGTAAAATTGTTCTTCTTAACACTTTATTTGAATTAAAATTAAAACATAATTAAAACTGAATAATACAAATGTCCATTATAAAAATAATAAATTATATACTTTAATGATAATAATAAGCATCATTTATTTTAGAAATAGATTTTTTCAAATGTTATTGCCAATTTGAAATATAATATGTAATTAATTAAAAGTAACACAAACACGTCATAATATACTATAATGAAAATATCTTAGTTACATAATATAATGATTGAGAATTGATTGATTATATCAATATCAGAAACACAACTTATCCTTCTACAACAAAAACTTATAGCTTGGGCAATTATTCTTTTATATCAGCATTGGAGTGGTGAGAGGCTATAAGCCCCTTGCTGTGCGACACGAGGGTTGCATTAGCGCCGCTGTACCGTTTGATACATCTATATGATCCTCTGACCCCTTTTATATAATAAATATATGAATATCGTTTTAAAATTTACAATTCGTAAATAGGCAGTAAGTTTCGTTTAACTAGCAGCTAAATTATGCTACCATGACATGTAAATGACATATAATACTGACTACTACAATTATATCATTATTATTTATTACATTAATGGAGATAACCTAATGCCCCAACCACTACATAGAATAGATTACTATTCATTGGTTCGGAGGTCATTAGACCTCCAAACCAACTTTGGCTACGGCGGTCAATTTCATTGAGACTAGCCATCGGCGCAGGAGATAATAAAGTGCACAAATAAACACACTACACTGTCTATTCCTGTCACTTTCATAATTCAGTAGGACGACAATTTGAAATGTTTGGTGATCAGGCGCAGGACTGACGGCTTTACGTGCTCTTCGAGGCATAGGGGTAAAACACCACAAACGTCTCAATTTATTGAACTTGGTCTGACCCGGGACTCGAACCCAGAACCTTCGTTCATGCTAGCTACTAGACCACCGAGGATTTTTTTAATTATTTAGTCATGTAGAATAGTATAAGATATATGTAGAACTTATACCTCACGCTTGAATTTTTTTATAATTTACTAGTCACACTATCGATGGACAATAAAATGTTTATAGATATATTATTTAGAATATAAGCTATCTCCATTCCGAACTTCATTTAAATCTTCGAGATGTTGGAGCTTGAAAAAGTAACAAACACAACACATTACATTTACTCACTCAGTTTTCTCTTAATCTAAATATAATAGTAAGTACTTTGATTACTGTAATAATTTATAATGTAACCTGTAAAATGGGTAAAGAATAATGCACGATGACACGAACTAGTAATTCCCACAAAAAATATAAAACTCTCGATATTCTGATATCGAGAGTGGGAATAGTATATAAAAATCTACTATTAGTGTGGGAGGGTGAGATACAGGCCCTTAAAATATAGGTTATCTACAGTAATAGTATAAAAAGGCAAAGTTTGTAAGTTTGTATAGAGGGGGTAATTCCTGAAACTACTGATCCGATTCTGTATATCGCCGAGTGATATTTTTCATTCTGACAAAAATGGATTTACTGTTAGAAATCATAATAATTGAAATGGGAAAAAATGGGTATTGAGTTTTTATTAGCTAAATTTAGGTACCTAGGGTTGCGCCCAAGCGAAGCGATGCGAGGGTCTGTTGTAGGTATATAGAGCTATATACCTCTGTTAATTAAAGACCTGTTAATAGCCCTGTTAAAGCCTTGATTCTCGTTCTCACTATTCATAATTTTATATTACTTTAATAAGGTTTTACTGGTGACTTATAGAATATTCGATAGCATTTTTTTTTTGTTCGATACTTATAACATTTTTACTGTAAAATTAATATATATGAAGTGAAAACGAAATGTCTTTAAACAATATACCTAAAACAAAGTTGCTATCCGCATCTGTGTATTTGTGCAGATAGCTCGTTCAAACTTTCCAACGGGTTTTGATACGGTTTTCGCCATGTTTCATTAACCCCCGGCGCTAAAATAGGGGTGTTATAAGTTTGACGTCGATGTCTGTCTGTCTGTCTGTGAGTGTGTGTGTCTGTCTGTGGCATCGTAGCTCTCAAACAGATGGACCTATTTTGATGCGGTTTTTTTCATTATCTTTAGAATTTAATCCGAAAGATTTCAAAAAGCTATATTTTAAAGAGATTTGTACATATAAAATATGTATATCATAATTAGAGAAAGTCAAGAAAATCATTATTTAGCCATCAAATTGTCAAGCCTGAGTGAAGCGAGGGAGATTCAGTAGTTTTGAATATATTTGATATAAATACATATATAGGGTAAGTCCGGGAGAGATGCCCATAAGGGAGAGACGCCTAATAAATTTAAAAATTAAATTAATTAATGTTGCGTGATTCGGAACGCGTCCATAATACGTCAGTCGACAGTCAATGTCAGTGTGGAAGTTTTTACAAAAACACATATTACTTATAATTAATATTTTGGTATTAATTTGTAAAATAAGATAAGTGTAGTTATTTTTTATGTTAGAATACAATCTTTGAGATAGTTTGAAGTAATTTTTTCCCCTAAATTCTTTAGTTAAATAGTATTGAATTGTTTCATAATGTAACATTGTGATCTTGTTTTGTTAACAATCCACCATTTTCTATAGTAAATGCTTTACGGTGTGTTTAGAGTCGATAGGCATCTCTCCCTAATGATCGGGAGAGATGCCCAATGATATTTTGGGGTTAGATGCCTAGTATATTAATTGGTCCCCCCCCCCTCCCCTCAACGTGCGTTCACCTTGTCGTGGTGTGGGAGCTCATTAGCGTTCGGCAGTTCATCCGGACGCTAATTAAGGCAGTGGTAGTCTAGTGGGTAACGCGCTCGCTTGGGAAAGCGAGTGAAGTGAGATCCCGGGTCTCGCACTTGTCATATTTTCATGTGCGAATCATTTCAAACATGATTACCACTTGCCTTACGGTGAAGGAAAACATCGCGAGGAAACCTGCATATCTGAGAGAACCTAGCAAGTTTTCGAAAGACATTATGAAGTCTGCCAACCCGCACTTGGCAAGCGTGGTGGATTATGGCCTAATCCATATGGTTGCTATTGGTACTTCTCTGACGGCAGAGTAGACCGTGGGAGCAACCTCACGGTTGTTGTAGTCTGCTTCGGCAGACCTGCCGTCGGGGTGCCCCATTAAGACGGGGGAGGTTTTGTTGGGTTTTAGTGGGTAGTACTGGCTTTTCTAGCTGGTGAGTCCCACATAACCACCTGTACATCTACAGGTAGTACCTATGTTTAATTCCAAAAAAAAAAGTATTTTTGCGTCACTAAGCAAAGTACGTCTGATTATGCACTAATTACTCGTCCTATACCTATCCCTGATATCTATAGGCAACTAACCCACATTTCTGGATGAGATGCCTATTTTCTATTATTTTAAAAAAACGTTTTTTAATCTAAAATTTATTGCACAATAGTTCCAAATTTAATCTGAATGGCATAAATAAATATTGAATTAAAATAAACTATGCTTATTTTATGTAATATCTTACACATATAATGAATATTGATCGTTTTTTAAAACTATAGGCAACTCTCCCGGACTTACCATAATGTAATATTATTAATACATATTTACAATAAATAAATATGGGTACTGAAGCAACGTGAGAGGGTTGCTAAAGGTCCCTGAATTTAGTTGCTCGAAGGCTGAAATCTTTCAGCGGAAATAAATAGCTTACACTACCCATAAAGTACCTTATGGTGCGTTACATTTATATGTGAACTACTGCTATCTTAAGTATGTCAATAAAATATAAATAGTACCCCTATATTTATATTGTAAGTAATACCTACTCATAAATTCTATTCGTTCAGAGCCTTATGTTTGTCTGAAAGAACTTTTCCAAACCAAAGCTTATTTATTTTAATAATTAAATACCTTGTACAGAATTCTAACATGTAAAATTCTTAATAGATTGATTCTAAATAACCTCATAAAAACAATCACATAAATGAGCTAAAGTTTGAATAAATTTTCATTTCAATTAACACATTGTAATACGGGCAATGCGATTAAGGGATTGAAGGAAAGGATACGGCACCGTACAATCGGCCTTTCGAATCAAAGGTGGAATGTAGGTAGCTTTTATACATTCAAGCCACTATTTTATTAAGTGTGCATCTGTACTTGAATAGAATCTTTCGAAAATAATAAGTTTCCATATCATGATTTTTTTATTTATTTAAGATGATTGCAATAATTTCAATATTATTGACATTCATAAAAATCATTGGAAATTTATATAAATAAAAATGAATCACCGAAATGTTTGTACGCGCATAACTTCCGATCGACTGCACCAAATTGGATAATTCTTTTTATTTGTGTCGTAACTTTTTTAGTAAAAAAAAATATTTTTTTTTTTTTACTAAAAAAGTTTTTTTGTAAATCTCATGATATAAAAATTGAGTGAGAGAAATAGTTTTTATCGCGGAAATCATCCCTTAAGGGGGTAAGAATGGAGATGATAGTTGGTATGGGGAATCAAGCTAGGGACAAACCCGAGCGAAGCGAGGATGAGTCGCTAGTATGATATAAAAACTTTGGATCCTCTTAGACAACTTATTTGTTAGGGCTTATGCTATTTAGTAAATTACGTGAATCTTAGCAACAGTGGGTTTTATTAATGCACTAAGACACATTATAAATTACGTAATCTCCTAAACATAATATTATGCATGTTACACTTATTACAGTCAATATTCGCTTAGGCATATCAAGTAGCTAAAATACTCATTTTCTATAAGCAACTTGTCTTTTAATATGACCTTATGCGTATAGATGACTCTATTACAGGTACAATGAGTTCTTGAGAATAGCCTTGCTTTGTACTTGTGAGAAATACCAACCTTACCAATAAATGTAATACCCTCGATAGTAATTGAATGTTAGTACATAAAATAACATGGTAATAAGGGTAATTGTCATCATTGGTCATGGTATCATTAAAACAAAAAAAATATTAAGTACTTTGTCTATTATATATTCTTTATTGCACATTAAAAATAAAAATAAAAGTATTTAGAGAACATTAGTGGCAAAGGTGGACTTATCTCTAAAAGAGATCTCTTCCAGTCAACCTAGGAAGTGAGAAAGATTGTCATTTAGCGGAGCAGAAAAGTGCAAGGTGATATGGAGATAAAGTTAAAAAAAAAAGAAATCACAGTATAAATAAAAATAGCATACTATACGTAATCTTAATATAATTAATAATACAAACATACAAGTATATAAAATACATAGATAACAATAATACTTATAATACATATATTTTATACCATACAATATACATACATACAATACATATAAATACTTATTAATATATAATGTTGATGACTACTAAGTAACTTCAGATAGAAAATGTAGTACTTGAAATTCTTTTTTATTTAAAAACGATTATCACGTGTATCTAGCTAGTATTTGGTCAATATTTTTAATATTTATCTACTTTTTAAAGTATCTAGATGTACTTAACATCTAGAGGCTGCGAAGTACAGAATGCGAATGAACGAGAAGATTAGTTAAAAACACTACATTATTAGGTATTATATTTTTCTCGTATAGTGCAAGAAAAATTAATAACTCTCTAGTCTATAAAAAAGTATGATAATATGCTAATAACAGCACACTTTGTAAATATAGATATAAGCCTTATAAAAACCATATGCAAACCATAAACACTTGTTCTCATTGATGTCATTATGTTATGATAAAAGTTGACATTTAATCCAGCTGATAGCGGGCCTTTGAGGTTGGGGCCTATTGTTATTTAGCTCCTCTAGTTAAAATAAATAAATAAATAGTTGGGACATTAACACACAGCACCATCTAGTTTCATGGTAAGCTACGAGGCCTGTGTTATGGATACCAGATAGTTGATACACTACACATATATAACTTTAAATACATAAATATACATAATTTAAAAATTTAAGCACCCATGACTGGAGTACAAACATTCGTGCTCATCACACAATGAATGCCCCCAGCGGAACTCGAACCCGCGACCGCTGGCACAGCAAGTTGGGTCACTACAAACTGAGCCAAACGTGTCGTCAAAATAGCTAAAACTACTAGCTAAAGACCGTGTCGTTACTTGCATAACCATAGAAATAGATATTTAAAATATACTATAGGTAGATCGAAATCTGTATTATACGTATAGATCTACATATTTTTCCTCTCACTTAAAGTAACGCTTAACTATTAATGAAAAGGAAGAGAATGAAAGTAGCATTGCAGGGATTGCCATTCTTGTAGTGTAAGAAACGTATTAATTGGACTTGGATCTATGTAAAAAAAATGTAAATAAAATTATATTTAGGAAAATATTTTTATGCTGAAGGCTGAAGTTTTACTGTTGATGTTTTAGACGTACCTAATGGAACCTAAATCTAAACTTTTAATAATAATTTTGTCTGTTGGTCTTTTTAAGAAAGTCTTTTTCTCGTCTTTTGAGAAAGGTTACACGGATATGAATGAGACTGTCGTTTTCCAGTTATCTTACACAATAATAAAATTCAATTAAATCGAAAGCATATATTTTAGCTGCTAAGATTTATTTTAATAGGTCATATTTAAAGCGCGCCTCGATCACGAAGTTGGTGACTATATAGAAACATATGTACACGTATTTACATGCAAACATCTATTGGCTTTAGATAATTTTATTTACATTTACACAACAAAAATGATACTGCTTCAGATACATTTACATAATACGTTTCGGCACTCTATGTAGAAATACAGACCCTGATCTACTGTATAAAGAAATAACATCTAATACAATGGCGACTGTAAAACAATAAAACTTTAATGACATAACAACAAGCTTATTTACGTAATTAAATGGATTATTAAATAAATATGTACTTTTACATTAGATATGTTAGTGTACCACAGATTTTTTAGCTGAATATGAAACCATTATACGTTTTTATTCGAGTTATAAGAAATACATGATAAATGGAATGTAAAAATTGGTTATTCTATAAGTTAAACTGATAAAAAGTAAATGAGCCCACTCACCATTTATTTATTTATTATAAAGGCTTACTAACTAAATTTATATAAGACATGAATTTAACATAATAATAATTCGCTATTTTTATATAAATTTAATTTAAAAGTATGCACAGCTTTATATATATGTCCATATATCCCGCCATTAATTTACTTTGTCTACAGACAGCTGTAAATTACTCAAATATTTTTATAAAGTTAAATTTGGTAAAAACATGTGCAAACATTTTTAATTTAAGAAAATAAAAATATTAATGTCAGTTTGAAATATAAACTTTCTATAACTTAGTTATAGTTGTAACGTACCTATAACAAAAGTTCAATAAGACAAGTCGGCGGGAATACTTGCCCCATATAAAGGAAAGTGCGGGGCGCGAAATCATAATAGCTGTTCGGACTTCACGCCGTTACGATCGCCCAACAAGTTATTCTATTAATATAAGAATTGAATTTTGTTTATTTTGCTTATTTGAGTGTAAAACTTCGGACCTTTAAGTGTTTTGTGATTATTGTGTAAGTATACCCGAATTCATAGAAGATTCTGTATGCAATATATACTCGTATATTGTTCGCTATATATAATGTAGAGATTAATATGTATTTTTAATTAATTAAAATATTTAGTTATATACCAATAAAAGTATATTGGCAAAACTGAAATAGAGTTTTTTAAATGTAAGTACATAATATTTACATTGTATATTAATACGTACACGTCTTGAACAATAAGCTATTAAAATTTAATAAATATATTTTCTAAATAAGTTAAAAATATTTAAGATATGCTTGACAATGTACATCAAGTTGTAGTTTAAATAACCTTAGCAACAAACTTATTACATTTATGCACATTAAAAATAATACGAAAATATTGTAAGAAAATTATCGATATTTATTGTAAAACACGGTTGCAAGATACAAGAGATAATGAAAAACGAGCTACGTACGGCTACGATACTCTACGATGCTACGGTCGTAGTAGCGGAAGATATTTTGTAATGTAATATTTTTTTTTTTAATATTTAATAATATATGTAAAATATTTAAAATCAGCCTTTGAAAAGAATTAATGTAGGAAGGAACATAGCCAGACGTTCTGGTAGTTTGAGTTTTTTTTATTTATACTGTTTAAATGATGTAGGTACATTTTTTTCATATTAAAGACAATTCTTACCTTATCTTATTTTCTTAAAAGCCATTTAAATTACATAAAATGGCGTGCATACACAAACCCAACATACAATAATATTACCCTCTTTTTGGTAAGTTCAGGTAAGAAAAGCTATTGCGCGAAAAACGTTTATATGAGAGTTCTTGTGTAAGTCGTTACAAAATTATAAACGTGTCGTTAATATTACAAAAATTACTTTGATGTAAACGATACAAAACGTTAATCACTTATCTATCGGTGCAACACATAAACGATTTGAAATAAAGCAATAAAGATATATTAATATTTATTAATATATTAAAAATAATAAAGATTTAAACTACACCCGACGGAAGAGTACGGTGCTACGATTTTTTATTTATGTTTAATTTTTTATATATATTTTTTTTTTACTAATTTTCGCATACCATTTAAAAATTTCTTATGCCTTTTAAAAATAAACCCGGGGAACAAAACGTTCTATTTTTTCTACTGGGCTGTATTTCTGCATAAGGAAACTAGAGAGGTATGCGTAGGTTTAACAAGTGACAGCAAAGTCATAATTGTTTCTCAAGTTTCATTTTGAGTGTATTCAACCCTTTTTTTTAACGTCCCACTGATGGGCTCGGACCTCCCTTCAATACGAGGGGGGATCAGGCCATAGTCCACCACGCTAGCCAAGTGACGGTTGACTTCACATGTCTTTAGAAAACTTGCTAGGTTCTCTCAGACATGTAGGTTTCCTCACGATGTTTTTCTTCACCGTAAGGCAAGTGGTAATCATGTTAGAAATGATTCGCACGTGAAAATATCAGAGGCGCGAGACCCGAGATTTGAACCCGCTTCACTCGGTTTCCCAAACGAGCGCGTTACTACTGAGCTACCACTGCCTTTCATTTCGGGATCCGCCGCCTTAAGGAAAGCCAAACTGGTCCAAGTTGCGCACCCATTGAAATGAAACATTATGATGTAAATCTAAGTTTATACACACGAGTAATGAGTAATAATACATGAAAGATTCATTTTAAGTATTTATTAATAAATAAAACAACATTTTTTTTAAATATACAAAATATTTAATAAATGTAATTATTTTATAATATTGAAATACAGTAATTTAGGGTAATAAAGCCGTATTTTTTATTAGGTAGAATTTTACATCATGATTACCAAAAAAAAAAAAGAAAATGTGCACTTTATAATTAATCTTTTATTAATCAACTTTAGTTAAAACCAACATCGAAACAAAAGTCTATAAAGAGACTTTGGTTACGATTGATTAATTAGAATTTCAGTGATTAAATTTATAAGTAAAAAAAAAAACATAAGTAAGTAGCTATCTTTTCCGACCTATTCGTCTCAGATAGCCATAGTGAGACGTAGAAGATGGACATATTATTTCTTCCTTCTTTTTCCTTTGCCTTTCACTTAACCTTTACTTCCTTGTCGTCACAGTTTTTCTTTGCCTTTTTTCCACATGTGTCGCAAATATTTCCAAACAGCGCGGCGTACAATTTTCATTGAAAATGCATTGAATCCAATGTTCGGTTTTTTTTTGCTTTATAAAACCACTACTACTACTATAGTAGTTTTCACCACAACTTATACAATCATATTCACAGTCTTCTCCAGCTGAATCCTCAATATTTGCATTAATCGATGATTAACGATATTAAAGATTACCTCTTCTCCTTCAGAACTCGATTCCCATTGGTTTTATACAAACGTGGCTTACGATTCCATATTTTTTGTATCTTCTCTAGTTTTTCTTTGCTTTGATACTTTTTTTTGAAGTCAGTACTGCTGCTGCTTGTTTTGCACGTTTTCTTGCAGAGTTGTCAATTTCTGGGACTGGATTTAATCAAAATTAATTAGTTAGCAAATGAAAATAATATGGCCATATAAGCAAAAATACTGACACAGTAAAATAATTCTGACGATTTTGAGGTTATATCTATACTATAATAAAGCAGTAACTTAGCGAAATCTGTACATGAAATATTTTTTAAAAACAATGACTGTAACGTATTATGTATACGATATAGACCCCAAAACAATAGTTATTAATTTTTTTGTCTGTTTGTCTGTTTGTCTTTTTGTCTGTTTGTCTGTTTGTCTGTACGCGTTTCACGCAAAAAGTAATGAACCGATTTCAACGAAATTTTGTGAACTGATAACTTATTACTCGGGTCAACATTTAGGATAACTTTTACTTTTGGAAAATCTTTGTTTCCCGCGGGAAATCGCAATAACTGGTTTTATCGAGTCCTCCTTAGGAACCCTCCGCTGGCTAAACCTAAAGACATACATCAAAACAATGTACTAAAAAATTGTAGATCTTGAAAAGGCCAACAGAAATATCTACAACAATATATGTCTATCTCTCAAGGTACACTCGCAATACCTATTCTTATCTATACCTATAGCAAAACTAACTTAGTTAAATCGATGTGCGCGTTTCACGCAAAAAGTATTGAACCGATTTCAATTAAATTTTGTATAGTGATAGCTTATCACTCGAGTCAACATTTGGGATACCTTTTACTACAGGCACATTTTTCGTTCCCGCGGGAAAACGCAATGACTGATTCTATCGAGTCGTCCTTAGAAGTTTATATGGCTAACGCTGGCTGAACCTTAAGAGATACACCAAAACAATGTACTAGAAAATTGTAGGTCTTAAAAAGTTCGCAATATTATACGTCTATCACCTAAGGTACATTCGCAATTACTATTTTTATTCACTACTCGCGACTCACAGACTGACTTATCAACGTTTAGCTCAGTTCAGCAGTGAAACGTAACTAGGGACGAACCCGAGCGAAGCGAGGGTGAGTCGCTAGTTATCAATAAAACATCAAGCCACAAGGTGAAACGAAAATTAACATGAAAGCGATTATAAAATCACATTTACAATGTAAGGTATATCATGCATCGAAATTGTTTGAGGTAATAATTAAGTTTGAGGTAGATAACTTGCCTTTTTAATTGTTTTCGGCAGAACAAACTGCACTACGTGCGATATCACCCACGAACGTCAACAGCCTGATAAACAGGGCCATCTATTAGCCAAAGATGGAATTTTGTCGACTGGACTGGCCATATCACCTGAATTATCCTGCCATATATATACATATATATATATATATATATATATATATATATATATATATATATATATATATATATATATATATATTATGGTGCCTTTTATATTTAAAATATTCACATCACATTATCAGCGATTTTTCATTCTCAGAGATACATCTCTGAGAATCAAGGTTCCCAATTCAAAGTTTAAGGCAGTACAGTGCCTTAAACTTTGAATTAGAAAAATCATATTTTTAATGAGAAAGATTTTTTCCAATTTTGGTCACTTTTATTTTAAAATTGATGGATTTTTGTACAAATTTCCAAGCCCTTTAATAGAACTTAAGTGGTTGAATTTCCAAAAATCCATTCTTATCGGATACCTACCCCCTACAATTTAGTTGCCAAATTTCAAGTTGCATTTAATAATTTCTAAGATTTTGTGATTAATCAGTGAGCGAGTGTATTTCGCTTTTATAAATATAGAAGGTAGAAGAAGAGGACAGTTCTTAGAGCTATTCCCTTTTATGGAATTCGCCTAAATCCGTAAAAGTCCTTTAAGCGAGCTATTTTGTATGCAATATGTTTACGATTAGCTATTGAAGTACAAAAAATATATATACATATATAAATATAATATAGAAAGTTGTTACATACAAATGCAAACAGCGCTACTAAAAAGCGATATTTTTGAAGTTATACTTCTTTTGGGACGTTTGGAAAAAATTATGAGGGTAAAATTTTTACGATGCGCGCGCTCACCGACAGCCAAAAAGCGACATGATGAAGTTACCTGAAAGCGATATGAAGAAGTTAGCTGATAACTGTTTGTTGCCATGGTAACCGTTGCTATTGTCTGACAAATGATATATAATATTTATACTCTTTCATCAAATAAATATATGATTGTAATATGCCTAATATGCCTTATTTAATTATTGATTTGTTTTAATTTAATTGCGATGTCTTTTTTTATTAATTTATCATTCCTTTTACAGAGAGTAGTGACATAAGGGATGAAATCTTTAGCTATTTTTGTTTTATTACGTCAAAGAAGTATAGCTTCTTACGTGCGTATACACACACGCGTTTTTTTTTTTTATTAGAAATACTGTATTATTTTCAAAATAATTTAGAAACCGTTCGAGAAAAAAATATACAAATAATATGTTGATGACAATGCGAATGAAGAAGGGTTCTTTATAGTATCTGAGTTTGAAGAGTCACATATAATTAAAAATTTAGAACTTGTATTTTTTTTTGCAAAAATTTCACTATTTTTTATTTTTTCCAGTAAATTAAAAAATATTTTAACGAGATCAAAAGTAACAATCTTTTACTATCAATATTTAAACCTACTTTATTTTGAGAACTAGAATAGAAAACTGTTTTAAACTCGAAGTAAAATACATCTATAGAAGTAACCATAGACGAAGCTATTATAAAACATGTACATTATCAGATATCTATGTATCCGACTGCATAATACTAAGTTCCTTCGTCAACTTGTTCCCATCTTTTCAGTTCGCTTTTTACGCAGTCGGTAGAAAATTTATAGATAATGCAATTAGGTATAAGTAATATTTACTTTGAATCAAATTTGTGGGAAGTTAGTTTTAAATGTATTTACATTTCATATTGTGCAGTAAAATAAACTTAGAAGCGAATATAAGATAAATGAAACAATAAACCACATGATCCTTTAAGGAGTAAGTGTGTCACTCGTTATCCTGCTGTCGGTTACATGACACGAGCTTTAGACGTGCCTCAGATGGCTCGATTTTTATTATATGTTATAGATACTTTAAATTATATTTAGGAAAATAAAAGATCACGTTTCATATAAGGTTAACTGAATTCAATTTAAATAAGGAAGTACATTACGTTTCACAAATATGTAAATTATAATTGAAAGAAAATATTAACTTCTTAAAAAAATAATAACTTATAAAATATAATGATTCCAATAATTACATTTATTTGTGCTAAAAACACTATATTCGTATATAATACTATAATTTATACATTGTAAATCAATATCAAATTCAGTATAGCTAAAACAGATAGACTTAATGTTGTTATTTATATTTTTATTTTGCTACTGCGGTTCTATTTATCACGTATTTAAGGGTCTAAGAACTATTTCAAAGAGTTGTTACTTAAAAACCATAAAAGTTGCTTCAAGTCAGTTGCTTAGGTCTTTTCCTTAACTAGAATAGACAGGGGACACATTTTATGTAATGACTTCTTTCATTATTAGAAAAGATGGTGAGCCTTTATTCCTTCCTTCCTTTAATGTAAAACATCAGCTGTTAAAATAATTAAATTAACTCCATTTCATTTATTTTATTGTTAAAAATATTAGATGATAAACTTGTATTGTAATTTTAAACGGGTAATAATTAAACTTTAGTTCTTTTTTTGTATACAATAACATCCATCCAAACCAATCAACACCAATAGGAATAATTAAGTGAAGTTCACATTTTCATTTCAGGTGTGTCAATGTCCTCACGATGATGTACTCGATACCAGTATTTATTGTAGCACTGTCAGCCGCCCTCGCCGCGCCCGCCTTTGACGTTGCATCAACAGGTGTCACCAATGACCAATATCCTTTCGAAACTGACAGAAACAATTTCTCAGAGGTAAATATATTAAGGCATAGTTTTTTGGTTACATTTTATAAGTGTTTGTATTTACAATAAAGGAAATACAAATATAAATAGATATGTTGGGACATTAGCACACAGCACCATCTATTTCCATGGTTAAGATACGAGGCTTGTGTTATGGATGCCAGATAGTTGATACACTACACTTTATATAACTTTAAATACATACATATCATAAATTTAAACACCCGTGGTGGGAGTACAAACACTCGTGATCATCACACAAATGAATGACCCCAGCGAGACTCGAACCCGCGACCGCTGGCACAGCAAGTAGGACACTACAAACTGAGCCAAAGGTTTTGTCAAAATATACTTATTTTTATATGCAAAACAAATGTACCTACACTTAATTATTACTGTATCAGTCATGTGCGAGTGGCAAGATGCTAGCCGCATTCCTTCGCTGAATGGTAATGCCAATTCTTTGGGCGAAAAACGAGCCAGCTCTCCCGTAGAGGCGATAAGATGATGTATTATGTCTTAGAAGAAGTATTAAGAGTGGCTGCTTACTTATAAAACATGTTAGTATAAATTTAGCTTTGATGAATTAAAGTTTACATGGAATGAGCGGTTGTTATACATTTATATAGAGACTTGTATTTATAATAAAGTAATGTGCATAAAATTATAGCAGTTTAAATAAATATTCAAGTAATAACACAGACTTAGACTTGAGTGGAACAAGTAAGGGTTGTTATTTTAATAAAAATCTATTTTATTAAATGCCACAGAGACCAAAAAACAATTCAAATAAACTATCATTATCAAACTACTATTTGTGAAAGTTTTTATGTATTTGAACATACATAATATGTGTATTTATTTTAACATATACATACGTATGTGTGTACGTCACAAACATATACTCATATAATATAATCTTTCTCATTTATAATAATAGTACTTCGATTAACAAATTTTGTATGGTTGTACCTTACATTAATTTGATATTCAAAATGAAGAGATGATGAAAACTAATCCTAATACTTATAATTTTCTAAAGAGATAATACATTACTCATTTTATCGCATCCACCGACGTGAGAGGTGACTCGTTTAACGTTCAAAGAAGACGTATTACTAGAACAATTCAGCCGCAAAATGAAACAAGCATCTTTGTCACTATTTTATACGAATATGGTGTGTTTGTTTGTGTGTATATATATATATATTAAATATAGTTTTATTTCAGTACATAATAAAACGTACATTACATTGTAGTCATCAGAAATTATATTATCTTTTATAAAATCTTACTAAGAGTAAAATGTTAAATGTAAATTAGTCTACGAAGATTTAAAGTGTATAAACAGCCTAAGGTTAACATTACGTTTATTATGTTAAACTATCGTTAACAGATTTATGTGCCGGAGGCTTGCTTAGAAGTCGAACTTACTGTTGTTTTTCTAACATTATATGTTACTTTATTGTCTTAACCAAAAAGTTTTTATTTATACTTAACTTACTTCCAGTAACAGATTACTAGTAACTATTATTTGCTTATCTTATGTGAAAGAAATTTATATTACTTATCTATATAGATAAATGAAATTGGAGTGTCTGTTTGTAATATTAAAATAACCGTTTTTTACTAAATACATATGGATGTATACAAGGCACATATACCAAAACAACATTTTTTACAATTTTTGTCTGTCTGTCTGTCTATCTGTCTGTGTGTCTGTCTGTCTGTTTGTTCCGGCTAATTTCTGAAACGGCTGGACTGATTTTGACGGGACTTTCACTGACAGATAGCTGATCTAATAAGGAGTAACTTAGGCTACTTTTATTCTAGAAAAAAAATAGCGTCCCACGAAAAAATAAATAAAACCAAATTAATTATTAATTAATTTTGTTTTGGGAAGCAACCACAGGTAGCAAGTATAATACTAAAGTTACTTATAATAGCACGTGCTTGACTTGCGCTGTCTAGAACGTCTAATTTTTGGTTATTTCTATGCTAGTATAGAATGAAAATATTAGATTATGTTCTCATATAATTAAGACAAAGTTTGTCAAGAGAAAGTGCATGAAAGATGGTATGGAAAAAATTGATATTACCATTGTTAGTACAAATAACGGATATTTTTATCTTTTTTTAAAGTTCTTTTATAGTCTAGTCAACAAGTGCCTTTTAGGTCAACTTTTTTCAGCAGTCTCGGAAAAATATGAACGAGGTGTCATTCCATTCGGAATGGCATGTAGATGATTTTTGAAAAAAATCAAGTGCCGCTTGCAAAAATTGTAAAAGTTATAAACAATTAACTAAAAATAAATAAGGGGCTTTAGTTTTTTGCAAATATCTAAAAACTAATTGAGATTTTTCAAATCCAAAGAGGAGGAAATTTCTTAAAAAAAGGTCTCAACTCCCGGAACTGTAAGACCAATATTTATAATTTTCTCAGAGGGATGAAAATACAGCCAAAAACGAGTGCTCTGGCTTGCGCAAGCCACGCCTACTTCGGACACTTTATTAATAAAAATTATTTTAACATATTAAATATAAAACTTAAGAAATGAAAAAATTCAGGGGCTTACTGGATAGAGAAATGAACAATAATCCGTAGTCAAATAATCTTTATCGCGATTTTTCTATTAATTATGCATTAGTTAATTAACTATTTCTTCCTACTTAAACATGAATATTGCAAGTGCGGTAATTGTTTAACTATAAATTTGAAATTCTTTTCCTTTCTGACTAGACTATTAACCAAATAATGAAAGTGAAAAAGCCATTGTCGGATTTTATCCTTTACCTGCACTAGAATGTCTACTATAGTTGCTAACTATGCAGTTCTTATACAGTAAAAATAAATAATATAATAAGGCAATGGTAGCCCAATGGTAACGCGCTCGTTTGGGAAACCGAGTGATCGGTTTCAAGTCCTGCACCTCTGATATTTTCATGTGCGAATTATTTTTAAGATGATTACTACTTGCCTCACGGTGAAGGATAACATTCTGAACAAAACCTGCATATATGAAAAAACCTAGCAAGTTTTCGAAAGATGTGTGAAGTTCATCAAAACGCACTTGGCCAATATGGTAGACTATAGTACTGATTATAGACTATGTACTAAGGGAGGTCCATGCCCAGCAGTGGGACGAAAAAAAGGGCTGAATACAATACTAAATATGTAAGTAGTAAGCACAAACTATTCTCATTTAGTTCCGTCCCCCAAAACAAAATTCATTACTCAGCTGTTTATTAGCTGTTATCTTTACATCAGTTGAAGGCGTGTGTCAGGTTTGTGTATTACTTTACTACGAATTACGATTCTTTCGAAACTCCTATCAATTTACCAGTTAACACAATATTTATAATTTTACAATAAACTAGCAATAAAACGGTGCTTTAGGAGCGCTCGAAATTTTCTGCCTAGTAATTTTGAAGGCAGTGTTTTAAAGAGAATTTACTTTTAATGTATGGATTATTAACACGGGCTTCTGTAAATATATAATTCATACGACAAATCGTTTTTATTCATTTCTATTTCATCCAAATAAAAATAACAATAACAATCTATAAAACGAAGAAGTGTGTTCGTGATTCTTAATGCTGCTAGTTTTATCCAAACATAAAATTTCTCATACGAATTTCCTATCCTAAGGGAATCGTTATATAACGCTAATCCTTCGAATGTTTTTACTTTTGAAAACGCTACATATTATGTAAAATCAACAGATGTTTCTTTATCTCCAAAATCTACAACAGCTTTATCCAATACTAGCAGAACCCGCGACTTCGCCCGCGATCAAACTGCGAAAAACATAAACTTTTTCGCAACACATACTTTATTACTTGCAAAAATATGTATAAGATGTTAAGCGTATATTCTGTAAATAAATTTACTCTACTTATATCCCACACTTGAGCCATGTTACTCTATTTAATATTACCCATAAAGTTCTTCTTCTTCAAATTGAGCGTATATAAATTTAGGTCTTTGAATGTTTTATTTACTCCTAATAAAAGTTTAAAATGAGTTGTTGAACCGTTAATATTTACAGCAGCAGCACCAGTTGGTGCAAGCAATTGATAAGATGGGATTCCCAACGCTTAATTCAATTGAAAAGTCAAGTAATTGATTATTGTGCTCTTTCCAGAACCAGCTTTGCCTTGTATAATAATTCTTTTAATAGGTTGTTCTTTTTCGTAGCCTAGTAGGTAGCTGAGTTATTTTTCAAATGTATCGATCACTTCTTTCTGTTCATTAGAAAAAAAAACAAAATTTGGCAAGTAATTCTGATTACCGATGCTAATTTCTTAGATTTTTTGCAATCTTTTTATTTTCGATAATTTTTTCTAATAAATTCAGTTGTTGTTCATTTGAAATATAATGCCATTTGTGTCAGATATCAATTTTTCTTCTACCTAAATCTATTTCTTGTTGAATCTAAATTTCCGACATTTTTTATCTAGTTCTGTTCCATTCATACTAGAAAAATATTTTTTTTTTTAGTTTTCTAACAGAGGGCGTTAAAATTACTGTAAAAGTATTTTTTTAGTTCTCTTACTCTTACAGAGGTTAGTTAGTTGTTAGTAATACAATAAAAATCTAATTAATGAAAATTGTAATATCTTCTATTTTTTTTCAAATGTGGATAAAATAATATTTTTATGATTGATAACATCTAGACATGAATAGAAAATACCATGTTAAAGCCCAAACCTGAAGTCTAATATTTTCTCAGTCAAGTCACCAAGTGTACCACAAAAAGGCATAAATTGTTTGTCAAATGTTTAAAACGATATTCGTTTTTTTTTTTTAAGTTTTATATCATAGTTCTTTGAATGTTTTTGAATTCTTAATTTATCTTTATAAAATATAGTAATTATTTGATTGAAATAAAAATACAATGAAAATAATATAATATTTTATTATAATATTACTTACTGTATTTCTAGCAAAACCACTATGAAATATATCAATACTATATTTTAATGTATGAATTGGTTTACCCTTTTTATAAGTACTACTTCTTATAGATATCTCAGCAATGTAAAATTCAAATCTATATTTCCAATTTTGCTTTGTTGTTTTACAGGAAATATCTGTTATTATAACTTTTAAAATTTTACACCTTTTTTAATTTCAGGAAATATTCGTGCCACAAAAGAGAGCAGCCCTGGTGTTGGATCGATTGCTGATTGCATTACAGAAAGCGCTTCACGAAGAAAGCGTGAATCAGCGCATTGAAGCAGATCGCGACGGTCCCAGAACGGCGCCCTTGCGTCTGGGTAGTTTTGAAGGAAATGACATGGTAAGTGCAATTTTAAATTACTGTGCTACGTTATAATTTGTTAAATATTACACCACTTGCGTGTTTTGTTGACAAATAATAGCTTATGTAAAAAATGATTAACTAGTTAGTGGTATATGCTATTTTTAATCGATTGATCGAATAAACCAGGTAATCAATTAGTCCTGATTTTTTTAACGACTACCAAAAAGGAGGAGGTTCTATAATAGTCTGTATGTATTTTTTATGTATGTTCATTAGTTACTCGGAAATGGCTTTTTTTCGCCATTTTTAATTATATTTAAAAATAGATGACAATATTGTGACTAATGATTTAAATACCCCCTCTTCGGGTACAGGCATACTGCACTCTCACCCATAGCTTTCTTCTTATGCTAGTTCTATTTAAGAGGATTGTGAAGTGGTTTTTTAAAAAATGCTATCTGTTTCCTACCGCTTGCTTTGCCAACCCGTATGGTGTGATAGAGAGGGTTGCAAGTCTTACCTACATTTCCTGTTTGAAATATTGTTTCGGGCGATTACGTTTTCACCCCTCTAAATATTTACGAAATGAGACAATTTTGGTCTCATTTGTTTCAGTACACCTTAATCTAGGTCTGTACGTTTTTATTTTTTAGTAATTCAGTTTAGTTTAATTTAAAAAAAAACGCTCGAGGAATTTTTATGTCAAAAATATAGATATTTAGATGCTAATAACTTCTATTATACTCAATATTTCTTTAAAATAAAAACGTACGGACCTAGTTTTTTATTATATCTACAACATTTCCAAAAATTTTGAAAATTAGACTATGTTAATGGGGGGAAAAGCATTATCGCTTTTTGTATGAAAATTTACAGCTTCACAATCCTCTTAATGCCTCGACTATTTTTAAAGTCAACGCTCCATCTTTCTAGTTTTGGCATCTTCTTAGCCCTTGTAGCCACAGTGTGAATCTACTTCTGATCCTGTATGTAATCTATTCTGTATCTCCACTGTATTTTTTTTTATTTTTCATCGATATTTATTGTTTTTCAGACTGGACTACAACGACGTGGCCAAGGATCCTCCAGAGGCCGCGTACTCAGATGCTACTTTAACGCCATAACGTGCTTCTAACATAATATTCACTTTTATGGATTTATTTAAAATTTTCAATTATTACTTTCAATGATTATTTAAATTAAAATTCTACTCGGCTGCAAAACAATTGCATTGACTGTAAATCAATTAATGTAACAAAATAATAATTGACTTTGACTATTGTAACTATTTCGTATACAATAAATTTTTCTGATTTTTATTCTCAATTTTGTTTGAACTAAGCGGGGAAATCTTTTATATATTCAACACATTATTAGTTTTACTCAGAAAAGTAGAACGCTTTTAAAAACCTCTTTGTCGTTGCGCTTTTCATTTTATCCAATATATTCACTTTTAAAAGAAGTTATTTTTTATAATTTAAAGAACGGGCAAGTGCTAGTTAAATTCTTGCACAGAAGATTTCACACTTTGTTGTTATTGCAATACATACGTTTAGCTATTATGTCTAACTAAATAGGAGTGGTTTATGCAGTATAAGCAAAAATTGTATATTTACTATGTACCTATAAGGAATAAATTCTATTAATTATTACATAACTCTTTGCTTACTAACATATTATTTATGATTAAAATAATAATATGCCTATTTTAATGCTATTGTTAATTGTTATTACAATTGCCGATTACGAAATCGACGTAGTAATATTCCTGCCTTTACTTTTGGGATTCCGTAACCACAAGGCAAAACAGAAATTTCGTCATACCTTTCTACATGTCTTAGCCACTTTATTCAGAGGTTATTGGCACTAAATAAGTTTAAAGAGATGTCTTTTATATACCACAAGCGTCTTATGCTCATTTCGCTCAGATACGGTGGGGTGCTCGAGACGTCCCTAGCCTTTTATATTTAAAACAACAACTTACCCTCGCTTCGCTTGGGTGCGTCCCCTAGGTACGTTTTAAACAGGTAAAAATAGTTATTGTAAGCGTACTTAATGGGTGATGCAGCTAACATTTCTCGCCACTATTCTACGCGGATATGATTTGTGCATAAATAATTAAGTGTACATTTGTTTTGTATATGTATTATTAAGTATATTTGTAGTTTTTTTTATTATAAACTAGCGACTCACCCTCGCTCCGCTCTGGTTCGCTCCTAGTTATGTTTTAGCGTTTAGTATAGATTTCTCAGAGATGAGATATTTTCTAACAATAAAAAGTATCCTATATGTTGATCCAGATAACCAGCTATTATCATACCAAATTTCATTAAAATCTGTCCAGTGGTTTTCGTAATGCGATCACGAACAGACAGACAGACAAAAATTCTAAAAACTATAGATTCGGTCTCTGTATCGATAATAATGCTTATTGCAATAAGATTTTCCAAAAAATATTTAATATTCGGCTAAGTTACACACTTTTATTATATGTATAGATAAAGTATAGCGTACCTTAGAAAATAGACACATGCTATCACGGACTTTTCTGTAATTTTTAAGGCCTACAATTTTCCTAGTACATTGTTTTGATATACATATCTCTAAAAGTTTAACCATTGTTATGTAATTGTACGAAAACAGTTTTTTATGACAAAACACCACCTAGGTAGATTCGTTTTGTACAACATATTTACAAATTATATATATCGTCGTCCGACTAACATAAAACTCATGTAGCTGACGTTCATAGCTTTCTTTAAATGCACTTTTCTTTACGTAATACCTTCATATTAATAACTTCATAGTTATCACAGTTGAATTCCTCATATTCATTTTTATGGGACGCCAACATCTTACACACAGCAGTACAGTAAACACAGCTGACAGCGCGGACACGGCGTCACCAGTGGCAAAAATTAAATAACGATGTGTCCAGTATTTAACTGGGAATATCGACGAATAGGTTACTTTTGTCGATCTACCCTATTTTCCATTAGGCATATCGTAATATGACTGGACAAATCATTAAATGGTTACGTTTCATGATATGCCGGTCATGATCTGATCAATTAAACGATCGAACGCCGACATATACACAAATCTTTCTCGTTTATCGCTGTTCCTATGAGTGAAACCCATATCAAAATCCGTTGTGTGGTTTAGAAGACGTAAGCAGAGAACGCAGAGAACGCCTTGGGGCAGAACTAAATTTTGTATTTTCCCATGAAAATGAAAGATATTACCGCACTAAATTGTTAAATATGTTATTTTTTTATAACTGATACTGATAGTTTTTATGTTCATGCGAATTTTTGTATGAAGGACAACTCGACCGAATGGTAACCAATAAATGATATAATTATGTTTTCCCGTGGCAATGAAAGTTTTTTCTGTAGGAATAGGTATCTTAAGGATTGAAACCGAGCTATCACTACACTAAAATCCGTTCAGTATTTTTTGCACGAAATTGTAGACTTAAAAATATTATGTAAAGCACACACTCATTGACGTGAGTGGATCTAAACGAATTCTATTATTTAGATTCATTAGATAGATATAAAGTATTCAATATTTATAGATAACTAGCAGCTTACCCTCGCTTCGTTCGAACCTGTGTGTGTGTGTGTGTGTGTGTGTGAGTGCGCCCCTGGAAATAAATGGTTAAAAAAACATATAGAACAAATATACAAAGAAAAATTGATTAGTGGACTTACGCAGCACAACCCACCAGTTTTATCATAATTAGATAAATGGCTTGGAAAGGCATAGTACACAAATAAAAAAACATTTGTTTTCATTTATATAGATAACGATTGCTGTAAAATTGAAAAAGATGACGTCGTCAGATTCATATTCTACTGATTACGTAGTATTTACTATACATTACTAGTATATATTAGATAGCTTTACTTAAAATTTTATCAATAACCCCCTTAAACCACTGTGGCATATAGGGTTAATTAGAATTAAAAACTTACATTGTAAACAAAAGTTGAAACTAAATAAATAAACAATAAAACTTTTAATTTAATAATTTTGGTTAAGCAAATTCATTATTTTTGTTTCGCTTACACTGTATTCGAAACATTGTACAAAATAATACACGAGTATATTACCACTGAAAACATCAATCAAACTTCCATTAATATAATTATTCCGTGGCTTTCGTACTTATGTTATGTTAGGGTTTGTTTATTTTAAAATAATTTGCTCGCTTTTGTATAATCTGATAAGCTTCTATACGATGATGCTTTATCTATTTATCTTATGCCATTAGATGTGATAATAATATGGTTTAAAATTTTATTTAAAGAAACAAAAATAAAAATAAAAAATGGTTTTAACTTTTGCTTATGATGTGGTAGTCTTAGTTGTTGAAGTAGTAATAGTAATAATAATTGACCTTTATTTGAATATGAAATTTATTCCTCAATGATTACCAATACTCATATAAGACAAACCTAAAAAACTTTGTTAGCCTAAGCCGTAGCTTGAATCCGGAAGCTCATAACCAGCAGATGTATAAATTACCCATAAACTCGACCAACAAAGCACTATCTATGATGTCTTCCTGACGACCACTTTTACCGAGACTAGCCGGTAACCTAGGAGAAATTATAGTGCTTAAGTGTACGCGAAGATACAAGTGCACTCTCTATTCCTGTCACTCTCATACTCTGGTGGGACGACAATTTGATACGATAGTGAGAGATCCGAAGCGAGACCGATGTCTTTACGTGTTCTCCGAGGCACAGGAGTGTAACACCCCTAACTCCGAACTCTCGGCTGCTCTTGAGAACATTTTAACAGAAAAACTCAATAATTAAATTTGGCCCGACCCCAGACACAGACCCAGGACCTCCGAATCTGCGGTCGTACATGCTAACCACTAGATCAACTAGTCTCTAGGATCAAATAGATAATTATAATAAACGACACGTTTGGCTCAGTTTGTAGTAACCGTACTTGTTATGCTAGCGGTCGCGGGTTCGAGTCCCGCTAGGGGCACTTATTTGTGTGATGAGCATGAATGTTTGTACTCCAGTCCTGGGTGTTTATATTTATAATATGTGTATATTTAAAGTTATATATGTGTAGTGTATTAACTACCTGGTATCCATGACACAGGCCTCGTAACTTACCATGGATTTAGATGGCGGTGAGTTTTATATCCCAACATATTATATTATATTATAATCGCATTGTGTAGTATGTCTGATTGAAAATGCCTATTAGTATAGTATACGTCTACTTCTTGTGAGTGTTTGCAATTTTTATTTAGATGTTTGTTACTGTCTAGTTAAAACTAGGTATTTTTTTATAATACATACAATCTGCCAAAAAGGGAATAAATCTAAGAAGGTATTAAAGTGAGAGTCATCGTGTTTTTGTTGTCTGTTGATATGGAAAATTGATGAAATCAGAAGAATATTAAAATTGAATGAATTTTTAGTACTAGCTTTAATTCATTTAATGTATGTTAAATATTATTTACACTTAAATAACTTTGAAACAGTACAACATTAGCTAAAATTATATTAAAGTAATTATAAATGCAATAGTATCGACATCTACGGACAATGAAACTTTTATACGTAATGTATGCTACGACCGCTACGGCCGCTACGCGCTCTATCAAATAAATTCCTCGACAGATAACAGATGGCATTCTTGGATAGGAACAGAGAATTAAGTTTATAATTTGATTGGCAAAGGAGATTGAATAAGTAATAAAATATTAATATTAGCGATAAGTTATTGATTTTCGGCTCTTAATGTTTTTTTTTTTCGACGATACGTTTGGCTCAGTATGTAGTGACCCTACTTGCTGTGCCAGCGGTCGCGGGTTCGAGTCCCGCTGGGGGCATTCATTTGTGTGATGAGCACGAATGCTTGTACTCCAGTCATGGGTGTTTATATTTTTGAATTACCTGCATATATATATGTTAAAATCCATAACACTTCTGATTTGACCTTTTGAAATAATAAAAATAATATATAAGGAAAACTAATCACACAGTTGCGACACATAATGCGACCGCCAATAAAATTAATTACTTAGAAAAGCTAATTGTGTCCACCTCCAAATGCCATTGGTTCAATTTAATCATACATACGTTCTACTAATAGATTAAAAATATATGTTGTATTTTATTAAAAATGTTGCAATGGAAGCCAGAATGTATAACTTAGCCAAAATATATATTACTTAGAATTGTTTATTTGTTCCTGAAAAATATAAACGACATTGAAGTTATCAATCATAAATAACGATCAAAAGATATATGGGTCGTTCTTCTTTTCTTACGATAATGAATTGGTGTTTCTCAGTTTTTCGAGTTTTTCAAGTAACAATGTTTTGATTTCAGTGTAAGATATTTTTTTGCAAATGTATTTAATTTTTATTTGGATCTTTTAATCTTTATTTTCATGCCCGTAATGTTGTTTGTTTTGTGGCGATTTTCGAGAAAACACTGTGACAGAGTGGTTCTTTTTGGTAGGACATCATTATGAATTACTACCCTGTCGCGGAATTTACTGAAAAATAAACACATGCAAAAAACTATTGGCTACAGAAAGTTAGAGATTATTTAGTATTAAAAGGTATAAAGCGATGAGGATGTAAATTCGAACAAGGAATACATAATAATCTATACTCTAATATGACACAAAATGAAGTGAGGGACAGATCATTGTCGCTAGAAAAGAAGAACGACCCATATAAAGTTCTTTCGTATTTTGAAATTGTAATAGTGTTACCGATCTTATTATTGAGCTCGTCACGATGGCTAACCGTCATCGTTTCTTTGTGAGGGGAACAAAAGTGAGTGCGGAACAGCGAATGACGACTATGGTCGTCACCATACAATGCAATGAGCTACTTATCTCAAGCGAATGCTCTCGAACCATAATCTTTAGAGAAAAATGCAGAAAAACTAGATTTAATTTACTAAGGTCTTCTTACTTAATCGTCACTTTAAAATATCAGATTTGTCGATTTACACTTTTATAATAATATGGATTTCTTATTAATTTTTAATTTTGGCCTATTCTCCATACATATAGATAAAGTGGTGAACTTTTTCATTAATTCTTCTTCTATCTCATAATGAATGATTTTAATTCTATTCGTTATGGTTTCTAAGAATAATAAATCTTTTAATGACTTTAAGATATTTAATGGAATTCTATGCTATTCTGTATAATACATATATTCTGTCTCGCATATTTACGTACATATATTTTATCTCGCATCTCATGATTATGCCCACGCAATTGTATTTTATGGACGACCAGAACAGCATATTTTATTCAGTAACTCTACCGTAATTCTTCAGGTGAAACTCTTCAGTAAATTATTATCTGTAATAATTTTACATAAAATACACAATGTAGGTGCAGTAACTTTTCGTGTCACGATTTCTGTAATGTTTGTTCACGGCCACAACTTAAGTTGTCCGATAATGTCTTTTACTTGTAGTTACTTTGTCAAATTAAACATAATGGCGGTTAATCGGTGGGTATGGATAAAGGCCTCGTCGGCAACATTCCTGGCGTTTACTGAGCACTTTGCGGCCGTAGTAGGTGATTAATCAAATTAATTTGTCCTTTCGACGCTGTAAGTGCGTATTATATTGATTTATGTAACTAATAGTATATCAGTAAATTAAGTATCAGGATCGATGTTATCGAATATATGATGCAACAAATGTCCGCTCCTCATTAGTGTGAAGAAACTAATGACTGGAGGTTCCTATCGCCGCATTTTAACACAGAAATAAGTTTCAATAGTTGCTTATTTCATTTTGGAGCTTACGACTTGATATGGCTTTGCCCGAGTGAATTAGGTTCTATTTCCTTTTTTTAACGTTCTCTGGTTGCATTATTTATTGATAATGTTGCTAAGTCAAAAAGAGATGGATAGAATATCTGCTGCAAAGAAATAAATATTTTCAGATTTTGTTTTATTAAAATATTCTTTCTTTATTTTATCTTATTGTAGGCGGCAGTTGGTAACGTGATCAATACGAGTTTAAAGTTAAATGTAGATTCAAAAATAAAAAAGAAGTGAATTGATAGCGGTAATGACACCTAACTAGGCAAAAGACGCACTTGAGACGCCGCACTATGGAGTATTTCATTCAAAAAGCTGGCCAAAATTATTTATTAGTATTTTCCTACTAAGTTGGTTATAGAATGCTATTATATAGACAAATATATTTTTTGGCCCGTAAATATTGATATAGTATTAATTTTAACACAAAATAATGTATTTATTGTCGTTTTGTATTCATTGATGTTTTCGTAAGGGTTAAGTTTTCCATGAATCTATTTACTTATTACATATGAACTTTCCTCAAGAAACTCTACAAAATATTAGCGAAAAATGCAGCGAAATCCATCCAGTAGTTTAGGAGATATATTTCAGTAACACAAAAACGCAAATTGATTTTATTATAGAGCCTCTTTTACCTGCTGTAAAAGATGTAACATAATATGTCAAACAATCCTTTTTACATAGTGTTATAACAAAAATCGATGTTGAGTTTCATCAAGAAGTTTTATAGTAATATGGGCACTTGATTTTAAAACTACGAGATATATTTTATACAATATTGAATTAAAAGAAATATATGAACTCAAAATTTTATTGATTTTTTTAAACAAAATTTAATCTTCAGTGTTCATTCTGAATCCTCTTCATCCAGGTTTACCAAATCAATCTTTCCGGGTAGAAACATCTGCATTGCAATAGTGGAGAACGGGTTTCACATACGTTGAGGCTTGGGTCTCACACTGCTCAACAGAGTATCAGACGTTAAAAAAAGCCTGTTAAGGAATTTTGATAAAATGCATTTCACATAAGCGTTGAATTGAGTGATTTACAAGTGCCTGAGTCTTATTTCAGCACAATTTTCTGTAACCCTGTAGGCATCTTGAGTAGGGTAACAGTCTTTTTTAGTTTTTGTGAGCCCCGCTTTGGTTGCCTTCTCCGCGTAGCTTCATCTAACCAGCAAACAAAAGTTCGTTCGCATCCGTTTCTTCTCTTAACGGTTGTGTCTTACGTCTTTTACAACATTCTGATAAATGATCAAAAGTCATGTGAGGTCGTCCAACATTAAATGCAGTATGATGAGGTATATTAAATGTACCTTTTAGCCATTCTCGGTTTTGTTAAGAAAATTGCTTTCAGTGCGAATTGCGGCTGTCCAACGAGTTTTCATTTCTTTCTTAAAATAGGAAAATTTTCGTATAAAATCAGCTTTAAATTCGTTTGGGAATGACGGATTTGCATGGATGATGACATTTACTGAATCCAATTTATCAGCAAAATTTCGTTCCTAATGTTTTTTAAGCATATTAAATACATGTCCAAACGTGTCACTATCTTAATACCAGATGGCCCTAAAATAAGTAAAAAAAGACTTTAAAAAACATTGTCAAAATTAAAGTGGTTTTAGTAATACGCGATTTCAAAAAGATTAAGTTCTATTTTAGAAGGGGCACATTGGGGCAGAGTTTTTTTTATTAGTTATTAATTTTTTTATTAGTTATTATTCCCAGTCGGTATTACTAGAGTGCCCGCAATGCGCAAATGGAAGGCTGTTTAAGGGTCAAAAAGGGTTAAAAATTCACATTTCACGGAGTCACGGCCTTCCTTCATCTGTGCAGACAGCCCCCGTGAATTCTCCGGTAAGTGATTCGACTAATCAAAATTATAAAGACCCTTTCGAGATCCTAATTCCAAAATGTCATCAAGGTATCCCCCTTATAAAAAGAATACCCAGAGGAGCAAGAATCTCGCTAGCTAGATCTCTGTCCAGTGCAATACAAAAATGCATTTCGTTTAATTCGTCCTTTTCGTCCCAAAATTAACGTATATTCTTCGTTCAAGCCCAATTTGGAAATTTCCTGGCCTAACCGATAAAATGGATGCCACCTTAAAAAATTCCTTAGAAAAAATTCTAAATTTATCTTTCGATGAATGTTCATGGACCCAAGCATCCCTACCTATTAGAAACGGTGGCATCGGCGTGAGACAAATTTCAAGTATAGCCCTTCCAGCTTTTCTCGCTTCTGAGCACAGTGTTCGAGAACTCTGTTCTCAAATTTTGAAATCAAACCAAAACATAACTGATGCTGCAGAAGCTTTAGAAAAGTGGAAGTCAAAATGTCCTAATGTTGACATTCCAAAGGAAGTTTCCATACAAAAACTTTGGGATGCGCCATTAGTTCATTCTATATTCCAAAATTTGGCTCAAAATCTTTCGAGTGACGTAAACCGTGCCAGACTTTTAGCGTCATCCGCCAAAGAATCGGGGCACTGGCTGCACGCCCTACCTTCAACTAATCTCGGTACACTTTTGGATAATGACAGTTTTCGTATCGCTTTAGGTCTCCGGCTGGGTACACCGCTGTGCACTGAGCACAGGTGCCCGTGTGGAAAAGAGGTTGACTGTTATGGACTCCATGGACTCTCTTGCAGAAGAAGTTCAGGTAGACTTTCCCGTCATAGTTCCCTAAACGATACCATCAAAAGGGCTCTTGCCACCATTGACATTCCTGCTCTAATCGAGCCATCTGGAATAAGTCGAGATGATGGTAAGAGACCTGATGGCCTGTCGCTGGTTCCTTGGGAAAGGGGACGGGCCCTTTTGTGGGACGCTACATGCGTTGACACATTGGCCCCGTCCCATGTCAGGGAGACGGCGTCTAAAGTGGGAGCCGCGGCGGAGATGGCTGAACTTCTTAAGTTACGTAAATACGCCTCCCTTAGTCAAAATTATGTTTTTATCCCATTTGCTGTAGAAACCCTTGGCCCATGGAGTCAAAGTGCTAAGCACTTCTTAAAAGACATAACACCTCGTCTTATCGCCTCTACTGGTGACAGGAGAGCTGGCGCATTTTTCGCCCAAAGAATCAGCATTGCCATTCAGCGGGGGAATGCGGCTAGCATTCTTGCCACTATTCCACGCGGACATGACTTGTACAGTAATAACTAAGTGTTCATTTGTTTTGTAAATATAATTAAGTGTATTTGTAATTTCCTTTATTGTAAATAAATTCAAAAAAAAAAAAAAAAAAGTACACTTCAAATAATATTATTTTTACATGTTATGTGCGTATTTATTTCTAATATAATGAAATATAATAGTACAACATACCTGGCTCAACATCATCCATTATACAAAGCACCACAATTATCTCTACAAAATTAATAAAATATTTATTAAAAACTATAAGAATATCGTACTATGAAATCGTAATATGTAGTCAGCACACGAAAGCAGTCTAATGACGACTGGCGGCCGAAAGTTTGTAAAGATAAGGACAAACAAAGGCGATGTACAGGTAACCTGGACTCTTTTGCTTACCGAGGTACTTTTTTTATTAATGAATTCAAATTTTTGTATAATTGAATATTGGCCAGCTTTTTGGATGAAATACTCCATAGTGCGCCGCCCAACTTGGTGGGCGTCGAGAAATATACCATGCTGATAACTCCTGGTACTTCTTTTATTGTAAAGTGAAGCACGAGAGCAAACTCCTTGATTATCGTGGTCTGAAAATAATCCTGTTTAAAAAAATCCATTCATAGGTCAAGCGAACGAAGTGCGAGGGTGCTGGCTTAATCGTTCGTCTGCCTATTATATTTCATCGAAATCCATTCAACATTTTACGTGTGATATTGATAAAACATCTTCACAAACTTACAGAGCACAATCACGTTACTTTTATAAACCACCCGGGTAAAATGAAAGTTTGTAGCTAATAATATTATAATGCAACATGGGCTATTCTTTATCACCAAAATTCTTGCACTACCGATGCTGTGACCTATATACTTATAGTTTATTATTAGGATAATTTATTAGTAAAAAAAAGTATATTTTTAACAAAATGGAAAATGTTCATTTATTTTTATTATATAAAGAAGGTCTTTGAAAGGATATGTTTGACTCTACAAGAAGAGAATATTTAATTTGTAATAATTTTAGGGTCAAGATACTACACTGACTACAACTGAATTATTACAAATACCTTTTAAGTTTTATCTACATACAATTTACAAAAAAATAATAACTTTACACAATTTACCTTCCCGTATAAGGTATTTTTATTATTTTTAATATCAGGGCATATGAAATGATCTGACTTTTGCTTTTGAAGAAAGTCCAAGAGTATTAAATATCGTTATATAATCATTTTACACAGTGTTTATTCCAAGGATAACTACGATACTATTAAAATATTGAATAGCTGCCGGGTGACAATCTCAAAGAAAATTGACACCAGAGCAGATCGGGTAAAGCGATATCCTTCCGCGATTGTAACACCTGAGACTACATGAAAGTAAATTATTAAAAATGATCGTAACTTTTATAATTAATAACCTATGTGCTATTCTAGACTATAATCTATCCAAATTATGCCAAATTACATCCAGATCCGTTTAGCCGTTCTGTCGTGATTAAGTAACAAACATCCATCCATCCAAACTTTCGCATTTACAATATTTATAGGACTAGCAGCCTTCTTCGGCTTAAGCCGAGGTTTTTCTTATTAATAAGTTTAAAAGTCTATCTATAGTAAGAGAGTTTGGAAGAAATTTATAGCAAAGAGACTTAGGTAGCTCAAACTAATTTAGGTTTATAAGTACTTTGCCATTTGTATGAGAAATATTTATAGAATATCGAGCAAAGCTCTGCAAGTGAAAAGAAAACCTTGTATAGTAGAGTCCGTTACACACACGTCCGCTTCCATGCTGGAGTTACCATTAAATTCAATATGGCGGTGGACTTCACCAGCGAATGATAACTTTAAACATTGAATCTTTCCTCCTGCTTATGCATGCACTGACATTGAAAATGCAAACAGGTCTCAGGGACAATTTGTAACTACGTAAATTCCCTTGCCGTAAGTTTTAAGTAAATTTTAAAACAAGAAGATTATGTATAATTTTTTCTACTTTTTCCTAAATCTTTTCTTTTTTATTTGTTAGTTATCCATAAAAACACATAATATATATGAACAATTCATAAACCAATGTAGGTAAAGGAGGACTTATTTCGAGAAGAGTTCTAATCCAGCCTACCAATGGAATCAAACCTGAGTAATAGTGTTAAAAAGTGCGCTAAAATAACGCAATGTTAGTTATGATAAACCATAATATTTATAATCAAAACTAATTTGTACTGTTTTAAATAAAATAAATAAAAACCTGCAATATACAATACAGTTAAATGGAACACATAACAGTGCGCTCGTTAGTTTACGTAAGTTTCACGTCTACCTATTGCCAGTATAAATGTTGGAATTGGAATTTATTAAACTCTATAATATACGGTGCACTACTTACGCAAACTTTTATATAAAACTTTTTATTTATATATCATTTATAGATCTATATATTAGCATATATTTAAGTTTATTTTTCGTCCGTAAACCGTAGCTGTGTTCGCATATTATGACAAGAAGTACCTTAAAAACGGTTAAAGTTTGAGGATCGGTATCGTGATAATAACTATATAAACTTGCTATATATACTTGCTATTTAAAAAACACTACAGTATTGTAAGGTTGCACTTTTATATTTGAGCGTTTTAATGGAAAATAATAGGTATATTTGATTAATTTGTAATGATTTATGTTTGTCTATGGCATGTGGTTATGTGATATTGGCCGATAAGAATGTATTTAAAAAAATAAAAAGAACGCGGAGATTCTTTGGTTTTCCCCGCGATTGACAGAGGGGCAGCTCTCGTACCATCCTGTAGTGACTAGTCATAGATTGTTTGGTAAACTGAAAATGTTTATTGTAAAAATTATGTAACTCATTATTTAAAAGATTAACTGTTGAGTTTCTTGCCGGCTCTTCTCAGCAGCACTGTTTTCCGAGCCGGTGGTAGCTTTTATACGGACAAACGTACTGACGATTATAAAAGTACTGAATATAAGAATGCATGGAACATGTTCGTGTTTTATTGATGACCTCCAACAGTATTTATAAAAATTACAATGAAAATAGGTATGTGATGAAATATCATTTATCTATCATATATCATAAATAAAATAAAGCGATTTCAATGCACATAAAAGTGAAAAAAATTATTTTTTTCATTTTTAGTGTAAGCGTAAAAGTAGCGAATATGGACTAAAATAGGTATATTAATATAAGGATAAATGAATTAAATGAATTCTATACCAATATTGAAATCGGAACAAGCTGTCTAAAAAATAAAATACTTGATACGTTAAATAATTTAAAAATCAGAAACAAAGTAAAAATCGCCTTTGAAGTGTAAAAAACATCCGCAACAGACATTTTGCTTTTCATATCCATATCATAAGTATGTTGTTATAACAAATTAAGTTTTACATTTTTTATCAGTAAAATGAGATTGTGTAGATTTATTAGTGAACTTGATCCCAAGAGTATTTCTGGATCCTCATATTTTTGTGGCTTTAGCCAATTTGTTAAGATTGTTTTACAGTCGTAACTACTCAAAGGATACAGCAATGATTTAGTTTATTTTGTTATATAACTTAAAAGTGTGCTGACTGATTTTTGTAGTGACGTGCAAAAAAGACTGTTTTGACCCTAATCAAAATAAAATAACACGTTTTCTTCTTTTATCGAAAATGTTAGAAGCAAGAATCAAACTAATTTTTTTGAAACAACCCACAAAATCTTCTAACATATAGAATATTGCTTTTTGAGTATAATACATAGGTATGGTAATAACTAGGTGACAAATATAATAAATTAATATTATATTAATAATATTACAAAAATAACTTTCTCATTTTACACATTAAAAAAATATAGAATTCAATATAAATTAAAAAATGCTATATTTATAGGAATAAAATCAGAGATTGATCTCAATAAGAATGTAGTCTTAAAATGGGTGACTCTATAATTTGTTATAGCAAATGTGCTTATTATTTTCTCTACTATAATGAAAAAAACATTGACAACAAAATAGTTATATTAATTTTAATGTCCTGAAATAAAGCTTACGATATTTATGAGCTTGCATGAAGCATAACTGAGCTTACTGTTTATAAATACCAATCAGTCATAAGTGTTGATTTGCTAGAAACCCGAGGGATTCTAATTTAGTTAAACTTATATTGGTTTACGCTAGTATAATTTCTAATTGGTACATGTTGTTCAAGAGATGACCTTCATTCCTTAATTGCCTATAACTCTCTTGTGTGTTATTTTAAAGACATTAACTCAATAACTAGATTACCATTAAATTAGAAAATATTTAAGTTATGTTCACATAAAAAGTTACATTTATGAAAGGTTTCAATTTGAGAGTGCAAAGCCATAGAGATATAATTATGTACGCTCGCTGATTGTAGCGTAAATAAAAGCGCGATACGTGACGACTGAAAGTCTACGCTATAGAAAATTGTACAGAGAGAAATGAGAAATGAGTCATACGTTAAATAAAAACTTTTCATGGTTTTAATATTTTTGATAAACTTTTGCTATTATTTATTAATTAATAATGTAATATTTGTGGGACTCAATATACATATACCGCTTTTTTTAAAGTCGATTGAAATGATTACCATAAGTATTTTTATAATTTTTTTTTTTTTTAATTAATCAAGTGAAAAAATTTTACTCATGTGATTTTATTTTCTATCTAACCAATAGCTTAGTACATTTAGATAAAATAGTCACATATTTTCCCCATAACTTTACGACCGCATGCGTTTACTTTTTATCGCTCGTAACTCACGACGATTATTTCGCTCATTTAAAACAAGTACGTTTTACTTTAACTAGTTGTATTCTCTTGGTATCTTCAAGGTATATAATAACGTTGCTACTGTCACAGTCTTCCAAGCTGTTTAGGTAAACTTCGTAAATTGCACTTAATATTAGTAAACAGATAAAATATTTATTAGGTAGTGGATACATATCAATCCTACAAGAATTTTATTCGTTACTAGCGACTTACCCTCGCTTAGCTCGGGCTCATCCCTTTTTTTTTTAACGAGGGAGAAATCTTTTAAAGATAGCCAACCAACGTACGAGATGGTTAGGTTATGTAGAATGTTTACCTTAGTAGGTAAACATCCACAGATATAGATGTATATAGATAACGCAAATGCATGTACTTCGCGTGTCCGAACCCCGACCAAGCGTCCAGGTTGGTCGCCGCTAACTTCAATCCGTGCGCGTCCATTGTCGCAGCCAGACGGCCGCAAAAACTAAAAGAATGCCTCGTTGCGTAATAATTAAATGCAATAGCCCAAAAATTTCGAGCACCCCAAGGGCAGGAACATATTTCCTATCACAGGTAAGTTATTTAAAATTATATTATACGTAAATTCATATTAAAACTGTTTTTTAAGTATTCCAAGCTGTGTGTGAGTCCCAGAATATACATAACTATAAATTAACGTTAAGTAAACGGCATTCGCATTACATTGCCGCGTTTGCTTTGGACGTTTGATCTGACGTTGTGTGTTAGGAGACGATGAATATCGGAACAAGCGATACAGTCGCACATCGCTTCAACTTCGTGATACAGGCAATTTGTCATTCTTCTGTCAAATCTAGCGACTAGTGTTGTTCGTTCTACAAATTATGTATATCAATAATCGATATCAGACGGACATATTATAAAAAAAAAAACAATTTAGTAGATAAAACAAGCTCATGCATGACCTAATTTTAAACGACAGCTTTAAAAAAAGGAAGGTAATATTTTTAGGGTTCATGTATTCAATGTGTTTTTGTTTATTCTTTCGACATATACGAATATGTTTATATATTTAATGTGTTTATAAATTTCTATTGTGTTTAAAAATTATTTTTTTAGTTTCCCACATGATCCAATCATAAAAGAAAAATGGATTGCGGCCACGGGACGGAAAGACTGGTTCCCGACTAAACAGTATTATTTGTTCTATACATTTTGAAAATATTAGTTTCATTGAAAGAAAAAAGTTAAATATAATATGTGTATGAGCGAAACGATCACGGCGGCGGCTCCAGTTGAATCGTAGCGGGGCGGAGGGGCATCGGCGGCATCGATGTCTTTGAATCGGTTTGGATTGTCCGTCACTAAATTTCGGCTGTGACGTCACAGTAGGTGTTAAAAAGTCGGCACGCTTGGTTTCAATACAAATCGTGACACTTGCGTTATCTATTACATCTATATCTGTGTAAACATCCTACATTAATATTACCTAATAGTAATTGGTAACCGAGGAGGTTTTAGTAAAGCTCCTCGGTTACCAATTACTGCATATAACAGAAAGCACCGGGATCTCTTTAAGAACACACCGGTGCTCTCCTTGCGCGATGCTACATTAAGCACACCTCTAACATAAGTCAACAGTCCCCTAGGAGTTTAGAGATGCCTCCACGGTCCTACCTCCATCAAGAACTATGTCGTCAATGACGGGAGCGGGTATTACCAGCGTCCCTACGCCTTCGTCTTCGTCGAGCGGGATCGGCCCTCTCTCGTTCTCGTTCTGAGACTTCACTTTCGAGATTTAGCGATACTAACGAACGGAAATTGATTTTTATATATATAGGTAGATTACGAAGAAATTTATTAAATAATAATTTTAAGGCTAATGATAATAATTTTCATTCAAACCATAATAATTTGTGATTGATGTAATTATTATTACCTAAATTTAAAAACAAATGAGAAAAAATAATTTAAAAACAGAAAACCAACGTACATATGTATTTTGAATATAAAACAATAATTATTATTAGATAAAATTAATTATTTGAAAGTGTTAAGTGGAAAATACTTTCGATATCCCGCAGAAAAGCAGCGACGGCATGTGGAACTCGTTTTTACGACTCGTAAATAGTAAGTGGATTGTAATGGACTCTCAAGCCTCCGGGAATCTTAACACGAAACGATTAATATAGGATGTGTTTAATCACTTCTTATAATAATTGAATAACTTTGTTTAATGTTTTATACTTTAAATTATACATTAACCATAAAAGAAAATATTTAAAACTATCTTACCTGTGACGCCGCTTGTGCGTTACGACACAATAAATAACAAAATATGTCACCGACCGATTAACCGATTCGATCTACCAGTAAAGTTCCATTTCACTGGTTGATCGGACCAGATTTTTTCGTGATTTTTAAAAAGGTCAGTGGCCGTATAAAATTAATAGCCTTTAAAACTAAATACACTATATTTTGTATTTATGTTTAGCAGCGGTAATTTATCCAACAACAAGTAACCAGAGATTTTAGTTATTTCGCAAATACGTAAATCGTACACATGCACATTATTCAATTATTGAGCTAAGGTTTCTTTTTATAACGTTGGGAAATGTTTTTTTTTTTTTATAGGACTAAGGGGGCAAACGAGCAGGAGGCTCACCTGATGGAAAGTGATTACCGCCGCCCATGGACATCTGCAACACCGCAAGGCTTGCAAATGCGTTGCCGGCCTTTGAGGAAAGAGTACGCTCTCTTCTTGAAGGTCGCCAGGCCGTAACGGTTCGGAAAGACCGCCGGCGATAGCTGGTTCCACAGAGTGGTTGTGCGGGGCAGAAAATGTCTTAAGAATCGCACTGTTGTGGAACGCTGGACATCGAGGTGGTGTGGATGGAATTTACTGTTTTGGCGCGATGTCCGATGGTGAAATATAGATACATTTTGTCCATAAATTCGCAGAAAAACTTAGTAAGGCGTCCAGGATCGCTTAAGTACTCCACCACGACGCTCCGGTGGCTGGCCTGGCGAAGCAGACCACAACAACAATGGGCTTGACCCCCTCTGCTATCAGAAAAGTACCAGGAGCTTCATGCCCGGCTGACCGACCCCGTCACGAGTCGAGAGAGAGAGACAAGACAAGAGCTCTAACCCAATCCAGTCGAGGTCAGAACCTCAGGGTCTACAGGCAAACATATATTAAAAACATTTAAATATTTATTATATTATTATACAACAAATACAGTGAAAACTCCGATTATTGATTGCTGAGATAATCTGAGATAATAAATAGTAGGTAATTAGGTCATACTTAATGAAGGATATTTTTAGTATAAAGTGCATGTATTAATATTAATAGTTATCAATTCACTTTGGCAAAGCTTACTTATTATACTTATTATTTATGATTTAGACGAGAGGACAGACAAATGGTAAACACTAAACACTACTGCGACAACTTTTGAATAACTTCCAAACTATAGCGCTCACAATACTTTGAGAAAAAAGATGTTTCAATATTTTCGTCAGTTTTCCAGGATAAAACAGGAATATCTAGTACAAAATAACTTTCGTATTCATTTTTATTTTAATTCATTTTTATACTATGTATACAATAGGCAAAATAAGAAAATGTAACAATTTCCAATCGAACTAAAACTATCAAGAAAACTTACAAAGCAATTTCTAACGCTTAATGAAGCACTTTATTAAACTCTTTAAGCTTGCTTGTCGAAAGCTTAATCTTTAAGTAGAAAAAGTAATAGTTAAACTATTACTTCTAAAGAAGTTATTAGATTTTATTGAAAAAAAAAATTCTATATACAAACAATAGCACTTAGATTTTTTAATATACTACTACTAAATACAAAAAAAGCAAATTTCAAACAGATCCTGAATAAATTTTACTTATGAACACGCAAGTTTAGTTATTACTAGCGACTCACCCTCGCTCCGCTTGGGTTCGTCCCTACTTACGTTTTAACGTTTAGTATAGATTTCTCAGAGATGAGATATTTTCCCGCAGCAAAAAATATCCTATATGTTGACCCGGATAACCAGCTATCGTCATACCCATCAAAATCCTTCCTGTGATATTTCCGTGATGCAGTAACAGACAGAGAGACAGACAAAAATTCTAAAAACTATAGATTCAGCCTCTGCATCGATATTAAAGTCTATTTCAATAAGATTTTCCAAAAATATTTAATGTACAGATTCGGTTTAGTTACGATTTTATTACAGTATAGATATAAAATGTTTCGATTAATAGAAATATGTTTTTAACGTGTCTTGGGTGAAATTACTTACCTAAAGATTCGTTTTACCATATGTCTAATTATCATCCGTCGGAACAATATACGAATAACCTAATAACAGCAAATATATTTGTCTCATTCGGGAATAATAACACCCCCACAACAGCATGTCTAAGAATCTTAGGCCCGAGATTCGATTTTGAAAAATTTTGTTACAAATAAAGAAATAGAAATGTTTAACTATTAATAATAAAAAATAAGCCCTTAGCCACTTAGCGATAATGCTGTTACTTTTTTCGAATATTGTTTCTTTTGGGATATCTACATTCAAAAAAAACATGTTTTGATTGACTGCTCATTTCCTAACGTAACTATTCAAGCTAGAAACGCGAAAGTTGGTTAGTAGGGCCTTTTCTCGATAAAAGCTACAAAATAAATCAAAATTCCATCTCTGAAACTGAAAATTTCTATAAAATGAGGATCAAAGTTCATACAAAAGTCCGCATTTCGAAGTTATAACATTTTATATTAGAGCTTTTCGTTATAAATTACCATGTAAAAAAATTATGTAGAAAAAATGTGTATAGAAGAGCCCTCATATTCAAAGTCAGAAACATGAAACTTTATTTCTGCTTCATCATCAATAATAATAAAGGAAACTAGAACAAACAGGTAAAAAATATCTGGAACTCATCAAAAGGAGGAGCGAATTCTGTTCGAGAGTGAATGTCGCGAGCTTTCTTTTCCGTATCATAACATGGGCAAAGCAGAGGACAACAACTGATCTTTTATTATTTTTAATAAATCAAGCTACTCCATCCCCTCCTCCTACACATCTATCTGATAAAGCGGTGTGTATCTGCAGCTTCAATGAACCGAGCGCCTGTTGATGATATTTAATAGGTTTTTAACATAGTTTTGAAATATTTAAAAATAATTTAGCTAGAAAAGAAAACAACAAAATTCGGATATTCTCGCTCGTTCTATTCAACGTGACCTTCTGGGAATGTTTTACATACATTTATGTTAATTAATTTGAAGATTATCTAATGACTTGAAAAACAATCCATATACAAAACCTCTCGTAAAACCGTATTATTTTTATACTCTCTAAATAAATATGAGTACTTTTCCGTTTACAATTTTTATTTAACTTTATGTGCTTTAGCCCAGTTGTGATATTATAAAACTAAATTAAAACAATTATATTAACAAGTATAATATTTTTCTTTCTAATTGAGTTTCTCCCTCAAAATTTCTATCAAAGTTGTTGTGTTATATGTAATCTTTCTTATCCTTTCTATTAATTTTACAATTGTTTTTCTTTGCTTCTTGGCTTTTTAATTGTATAGTAAATATTATTTTAATGAACACTTCACAACTTTATATTAATTTTACGTTTTATAAGATGGATTAAACTCTATAGAAATCCACTTTCCAGGTAATATTAAACTCTTCCGAGCCGGGGATTACTGGATAACAATAACGCTTATGTGCTTTGCTTTTATCGTAACTGTTTACCCGCAGCATAATCATTGCTGACCAATCACTACCTAAATTGTTATTTAAGCTTATTTTGTCATATTATCATGAATGATGATTTCTACATTGATTCAATATCGACAAAACAACATTTTCAATCGCATCTATTTGTTCTTAGGCATAATTTTAATAAATATTTTCTTAAAAAAACTACATTGTACAAAAATAAACATTGTTTGATATGAAGAATTATAAATTGATCCAAATTTTATATAGTTCGAATTATAGTTCGAATTTAAATCTTATTGTTTCACAAAAGTAAAATAGAAAAGTGAATCATAGACTATAATAGAGATATTAGATAGAAATGAAATGATAAAAAAATCTTTATTAGGACGTTTTAATATTTACAATATAAAATTATGTACTATAAGGACTACATTAGTTAAAAACTCTGTCGTAGCCATTAACGCCCACCTCCAGATTAATACATTAAATACAATTGTTTCAAAAATATGATTTTAGGAAAAATTAATTAAGACATACATAGAGTTGCAACATAGTTTAAATGTGTGTTTTTACGCGCGCGTGTGTGTCTATGAGTGCAACACTTTTATAAATATACTAGCATCTCACCCTCGCTTCGCTCAGGTATTTAGGTCTAGGTATGTTTTAAAGACCTTATATATAAAATAATTGATGTACAAAATTATTTTTTTATTTTTTCATCACTTTATATAAGACTAGCGACTCACCCTCGCTTCGCTCGGGTTCGTCCCTAGTTACGTTTTACTGCTGAACTGAGCTAAACGTTGATAAGTCAGTCTGTGAGTCGCGAGTAGTGAATAGAAATAGTAATTGCGAAAGTACCTTAGGTGATAGACATATAATATTGCGAACTTTTTAAGACCTACAATTTTCTAGTACATTGTTTTGATGTATCTCTTAAGGTTCAGCCAGCGTTAGCCACAGAAATTTCTAAGGACGACTCGATAGAACCAGTCATTGCGTTTTCCCGCGGGAACGAAAAATGTGCCTGTAGTAAAAGGTATCCTAAATGTTGACCCGAGTGATAAGCTATCACTATACAAAATTTTGTTAAAACCGGTTCAGTACTTTTTGCGTGAAACGCGTACAGACAAACAGACAAACAGACAAAAAAATTAATAACTATTGTTTTGGGGTCTATATTGTATACATAATACGTTACAGTCATTGTTTTTAAAAAATATTTCATGTACAGATTTCGCTAAGTTACTGCTTTATTATAGTATAGATGTCTTTTCATTCTTAGAGGAATTGTTTTACGAAATAAAAAATATCTATAGGTTCATAAAATGATGTATACCTAGATGTTTATTTTGTTATTATGAAAACATGCAGCAGAACTGTCAAACTGAACGTTACGTTCTATAACATTGAGATTTTCATACATAAATGCTATTCTTTCTGACATTTCCTGTGGATTTTCCAATAAAAAAACAACTTTCTTAATAAACCCTGTGTCCTGACAATTACAAATACAACAAAAATGTATTAGCCAAATAGGTGCAGCCGTTCTAGAGTTTTAAAGTCAGCAACACATTTTGCGATTCATTTCTATTTATAAGAGATACATCATTTTTATTTAGACACAATTTATAACATTTTACCTATACTTACTATAATTTGTTATACCATAAAAATGCATTAAGGTAGAATGGTCATTAAGATCTTTGTAAGTGCGAATCTACGTAAGAAATATTTTAGTTCAAACGTGAGTTGTAAACATCAGTGCAGTGTCTATTCAGTTCATTATCAAAGATACAACCGGTAAGAGATAAGACACTGATTCGGCTTTACGTGCTCTTCAAGGCTCGGAGGAGACACCACCAACTTTTCAACTGCTACGGAAATATTTTAGACACTAACAAAACTATTTTCACTTACCACCCGAACCAAGAACCTCAGGATCTGCAACTTGTGAAAATTTTTATGCTAACCACTAAACCAACAAGGTAGTAAAAGTACCTCTAATAACGTATCGAGTTACCGAAGAGAAAAATGTTTAAGGCTCACTTGTTTTAACAAGATCTTTCTACGTTAAAATTTATGACTGACTATTTTTTCTTATTTTTTTTTTTTCCTTCCTATGTATTTTTTTTAAATTTTTTGATAGAAAAACACCTTAGTTTGTGCCTAATTAGCCCACTTATTGCCGGTAACACCGAATTCCTGTGGTAATTAATATGCATTCCTTATCGATCAATGTTAAAAGCTAATAGTCAACTCCACGGGCAATACATTTCCGGTATAAAATGAGTTTCATAAAATGAACCGAAACTGTTTTAAAGACCAATAGTTAACTCATGCAGTAACAAGCTTTTCATATTTTAAATCAAAATAGCTTTCATTATTTTGTAAATTATTTTCCGTCACCCAGAGCTCATAAGTTTCTGGATATTTCTGATCATTATATTAACTTACTTATTATTAATATTTCTAATCTACTTTGAAAACAACAACTTTTTATGAAGTTTTTAGATTTTCAGATCGACTTCATTGTCATTCTGCTCTTCAACACCAACCACGAGTTTTGTAGAGAATCTATGCATAGTTATCTTTGACATGATCTATATTCTATTTACATTCTGTGAGTATATGATGCATTTCAATAATAAATTATAAAAAAAAAACTCTTACTTAAGCCCGATTTTTTAGAAGACAAATATTTTTCAGGAAAATTCACAAAATATACCGGGATAAAATAGTTACACAAACTGGAAGAGATCATATTGTCCTGTTTCACCATCGCAGCGTTAAAAAAAATATTATACTTTCACATTTATAATATTATTAGTAGAATTATTATATTAACAGTTGGAATGTAATTCTCACACGACAAAACTTCATACGGAAATTCATATTTATTAGTTTGACTGTGACTATTGTCACTATGGCAGACAGACGGTCTTCATATTTTTAAATCATTAAATATTTTTTATGTAATAAAAATCACTACATACATATTTTTAATCTATACACTACAGTTCAGTACAACACTTAACGTCCCACTGCTGGACACGGGCCTCCCTTTAATACAAGGTGGATCAGGTCATAGTCCACCACGCTGGCCAAGTGCAGGTTGGCGGACTACATATTTCTTTCGAAAACTTACTAAGTTCTCTCAGACATGCAGGTTTCCTCACGATGTTTTCCTTCACCGTAAGGCAAGTGGTAATCATGTTGGAAATAATATGCACATGAAAATATCAGAGGTTAGAGACCCGGGATTTGAACGCGATTCTGTCGGTTTCCCAAGTAAGCGCGTTATCACTGGGCTACCACTGCCCCCAAAGACCAAACTACCCAATAAAATTGTAACTAAGCTGAATCTGTACATTAAATATTTTTTGGAAAATCGTATTGAAATAAACATTCTTATCGATATCAGAGTGCGAATCTATAGTTTTTAGATTTTTTGTCTGTCTGTCTGTCTGTCCTTCTGTCTATGACCGCATCACAATCACTGGAGGGATTTTTATGAAATTTGGTATGATGATAGCTGGTTATCCGGGTTAAAATATAGGGTACTTTTTACTGCGGGAAAATCTCTGAGAAATCTATACTAAACTTTAAAACGTAAGTAGGGACGAACCCGAGCAGAGCGAGGGTGAGACGCTAGTTTATTAATATTTTATGTTGATGCTTTATACATATTTTTGTCAAAGCGAATCAAATTAAGCCTTCTACTAATAGCCAACGTTGATTGACTTTTTAATCTAGGATGCTAAAGACTTAACTTGTTTTTTCATACTATTTATTTGCTGGTGTAAAATACTAGCGGTCCCCCCTGGCTTCTTATGCATACTACAGACTTCAAATGTTACTTTATTATTATATCTCTAACTTCCATCATCCTAGTACTATAAAATACCCGTATATGTACCCGTACCCGTATACCAACTTTTTTATATAATCTTTTATATACTTTTTAATTTAAAAGATACATCGACAGTAAATAATGTAGAAATAGGTGCTTAATTTCATTTTTAAATTTATCTCTAGATCTCATAATGTGAGATCGAGATTTATAAAAAAAAAAGCAATAAAATAGTAATTTTATAAATATTATATTTTTTTTATTTTTCCTTTGATGTATATGATCTTCTTAATCCCAAAATATCGTTTTTGATATCGTTCTTTACTAAAAACATATTAATTTACATTTAGAGGTCGCTCGAAAACATTTAAGGTGCACTAGCTTTAAAGTTAAAAAAATATGAGTGACGTTTAGAAATTAAAATATCGATTTAAAAATTTAAAATCGAAATCTGACATCTGATAATAAATTAACATATTTTCAAACTAGACACGAAAAAAAATTGTCGGTTTTTTGCGCCAACCTAATATATACGTATTGTATTGTATTCAGCAATTTTTGACGTCCCACTGCTGGGCACGGGCCTCCCTTTGATACGAAGAGATAATATATATGTATATATACAAAAATATACATCCGAACTAAGAACTCTCTAATTTTTATAAGTTGGTTAAAGAGCCGGTTTTTAATGATATTCTACTAAATAGTTACACAAATTCCAAAATTAAATGATTTGAAATCATAGTCGTCTAAACTGTATACTATCGTACATTCATTTATAAATATCTTCAATATAATCACACCTTTGTTTTACATGTTAATAATTCAGTATACGTTATTTTAAATTTGAAAATTATATTATTTTTGTTTCTCTGTGTAGGCATATATGTATGCAAATGTTAGTACATTTCCAGACAAAAGCAATTTTTCACATAAATTAATTTAATCTCTATCCTACCGGCTTTAAGCTTAGATCATAACAAACGTGACTCTACGTCAAAGCTTCTTTATACACGTGCCTTTTGATCTGATGCAAATACAATTTTGTCTAAACTAATAGTAAAAAAATTGAAAGTTATGAAGGTTCATGATAACATATTGTTTCATATCCGCCTACTATCTATATACTCGTAGCACGATAAAAGTTATTATAAAATCATAGAACACTGTGTCGTAAAGCTGTACAACAATTAAGTTTAAAGTTATTACTTTGGTTGTTTTTATTACCGATATGATTATATATAGTCTATAAGCCTTTATAATTGAGTGATGTTTACATTATCACTAAATTACAAATGCTCAAAATGATCTTTTACCCTTTATAAAATATCACGAAAAAAAACAGTCAATGCGTAGGTATTATAATAATATTATATATGGCTTTATATAATATAAAACCCAGTAAATTAACTTTTTTATTATACTTATTTTGCAACAACCCATTTGTTTCAATTATTTGATTACCTATTATGATCGAATCAAGAGTATATACAATCTAGTACCTCTGAGTGTAGAATAAAAATGAGAAGGCCACAATAAATGCAGCTTTGTTTTAATGAACACTAAAACAGAATTTTCTCTTGCATAAACTCGAATGAAACAGATTAATTAACCGGCTATGTAGAGGTAGGGTTGTAAAGCCCTCACCTACGCGAGGACGCGAGCGCGTGGTATATAATCGCGCATACCGTGATCAAGCTCCCATTTGCTTTTGAACTATCGACACGGAAACCTCCAGTTATCCTGAACTTATATAAAGTCATCCTGTCTGTCTGCTACATTGTCCAGTTACGTCCAAGTAAGTAAACTATAAATGTCATCTTTTTAATACTTATTTTTTATAACTTTTTCATTTTATTTATAATTTTTACAATATTTTATATTTCTCTTATTTTACAATTTTTAAAAAGTATTACAAGAGTTAATTATGTATGATATATGTAAATTCTATAATTACCAGCAATGGTAGCGAAAAGGTAGCAAAGGTAATCTCAAGCGTACTAATAATCCTATATCACAATTAAGAAACTACTAAATTAAACATAATATTGACGTTTGAAATTCAAATGTTATTGGTTTATTTCATTAATCATATGCTATAAGTTTTACTTTAAAGAATTAAATAAAAATGACGACTTGTCGTTGCCAATCGCTTAAAGTTAAGTACTTAAATGAGAAGAAATAATTTCTTATTTTGTTTTTGTAAATTGTGTTCTTACGAAAACTTTATTTTATTAATTTTATTTTTGAATTTCTAAACTTAAAGTTATTAAATTTTAAAGTTCATATGTACCTCACTACACATAAAAATAGAGAAATAACGTAAGTTTTAATTTGCAATAGATACGTTAATAAAACCTTTTTACATCCTTTTTTTTAAATAATCCTTCCTCCTTTTTGAAGTGAGTTAAAAATAAATACATTAAATCGAAAATAGAATACAGTGCCAATTCTCCGATGGTACATTTTGAATAACAAATTAGTTTCTAAACGAGTTTGTTGTAAATTATATATTGTTATAAATTGTTTATTAAATAAACAATAAAAAATTAAATAAAAACTTTTTTTTAAATTGTTGATGACAAAGTGAAGAATAAGATTTTTTTTAATTTTTCCAACGGGGATCTATTCTAAAGCCTTTGAAGAATAGCATTTGCAATATTCATGTTCAAGTAGGAAGAAATTGTTAATTAACTTATGCATAATTAATAGAAAAATCGCGATAATTTTTTTTTTGACCGCGGATTATTTTCATTCTTCTATCCAGTAAGTGTTTGAATTTTTTCAGTTCTTAATTTTCATATTTAATAAGTTTAAATAATATTTATTGATAAAGTGTCCGAAGTAGGCGTAGTTTGCGCAAGCCAGAACAACCGTTTTAGGCCGTATTTTCATCCTTTTGAGAAAACATAAATATTGGTCCTACAGTTCGGGAAGTTGAAACTTTTTTTTAAGAAATTTCCTCCTCTTTTTGAATTTTTTTTAGTTATGAAAAATCTTAATTAGTTTTTGAGATATTTGCAAAAAACTACCTTTTTTTATTTGTAGTTAATTGTTTATAACTTTTGCAAGTTTTGCAAGCGGAACTTAATTTTTTTCAAAAATCATGTACCATTCCGAATCGAAGAACACCTCGTTCATATTTTTCCGAAACTGCTGAAAAAAGTTGACCTAAAAGGCACTTGTTGACTAGACTATATTACGCACATTCTCTTCAAACAGGCTCTTATAACGTACAACATGAATTTTCTAAAATTTACTTATAAAAATATCTCTTGGCAAACGTTGTCTTTTATTTCGTTGCTGTGTGAGAGGAGCATAAAATGCAAATGCGACATAAGTAATTTTATTTGAGGGTTTAAAATTTTATTTTTCTCAAATATGAATTCAATATTAAAAAAAAATAATTTTAAAATAATTACAACAAATACTCAAATTATATATCGTCGATTAAATTATCCCTTTATTTATCTAACACTTCCTAAGTTACATACATAATTATAAACAAAAAAAATCTGCATAAATATAATATACAAGAAGATCAAAAAGAATATGCAAGTTGAGTAACAGCAAAAGCTTCAATAAATATATTTTCAATTTTGTTTCCGGTAGATTTATAAATAAACTGTAGTAACATTTAATTTATTTGAAATCCTTTGCTAAATAGAAATTGTGTATTTTATTTTAAGCAAACAGTTGATGCAAGCGACAATGTTTAATTTCATTTTTATTAGAAACTAGTTACCCTTGCTTCACTCGGGTGCGTCCATAGCTGTTTAGAAACGTAAATCGGAATTTTGCGTAATTTTTAAGGGTTTTCACGCTAAAACCCTAAATATTTTCCGAAATAAACATACCCTATATACATCCCGGACAAATAGAAAGACATACATTTTAAAAAGGGTTGTTTAGATACTGGTATCATAAATAGTTTTATGTACATACTTAAGAAAACATAACTCTTTATTGTACACCTAAAAAGAGGAAAGAAAATATACAAAAATATAGAAGAAGGTACAAGAGACGGCCTTATCGCTAAAAGAGCGATTTCTTCCAGGCAACCTTTAGGTGTAGGAAATAGTACTAAAATAGGCGCGGCGCGAATAATAAATAAAGAGACATTAGAAAAAGTATATATTTATACATATACGTATCATACAAATATATAATAAATGCAAAATAAATACAAGTAAAATATAAATTAAACAATAAATAAATACTATAACTACATACATAAATACTATACCTATTTTATACATATATAAATATAAAATAATAAAAAGGCAAGTTAGGCAAAAAAACATAGTTATTTTGAAATCACAGACAAACACTTTATTTTATTTATATCTACCTATGTAAATATATAAGAAATCTAATTCAAGTACATACTATCACGATATAAGTTCTAAAAATTATTATTTTTTATTTTCTGTATTTATTTTCGAATATATGAGAATAATAACTGGCAAGATACTTATGACTTTGTGACAACTAAGTACTTGCAAATTTCCCTATTCTATGTAAGACAGTTTAACTCTAGGGAGTAGCCCTTCCTGTACAAAATCAAATAAAGTTTTCAAAAGATATTTCATATTGTATTAGGTATCATATATTGTATTAGAAAATAAACAAATGAATAAGTAAATTATCATTAATGGTATATTCAGTAAGAAGAAAATACTGACACAGTTGTTGAAAATTTTGATATTTATTTTTATATATAAATATCATAATTTTCAACAACAGTGTCAACTTTAAGTTAAATATTATAATTGAGTCAAGTCCTTAACCTGTTGGAACGTAAAACTATACCTACAATATTTAGAGTCGTTAAAACATGCATAAAGAAGGAAACCATAGAACGTTGAAACTATCTTATAAACTTTATTTATGGCTTGCGTCTATCATATTAAGATAAAAAGGAGTATACCGTAACCGAACACCAACGTACCGTTCTACATAAAGAGTCGGTAACTTTTCTAATAATAAATTATTTCTAGGAAACTTTAAAATATAAGTTTGGAACTTGTATAATATAAAGCTCTTATGTAATGATAGGTATCGCTTCGACTGATTTAGTGGCTTTGATATATATTCTAATACGTAAAACTTTTTCAATGTCCCGTCAAATGACTATTTGCGGGTGAATTTTCAACTAAATCCTTTGGAACAATGCTTATCCTGACGAACTATTCGGATAACAATGGCATGTGACCCAATAGCAAAAACGTTGTTCATTTACGCTTAACGCACTACACAAAACACGCTTTCTATATATTTTTAATACGCGAAGTAGGAACGTTCTATAGCTACGAAGAATAGTTTGATTCAAATGCTTTTAGGGGTTATAAAGCTTAGAATAGTTTATTGTTAGTACTTATCATTAGTTGCTAGATTTATGCTGCGTTTCTTCTTGGAAATAAATACAAACATTTAGTTTACATTAACTGAATAACTAGAACAGTTTCACATTATAAAAGTTCTAATAAATACCTATTTAAACCGCATACCATATACTTATGCGTACTACCAACCAAATCGTTTACCAATTCTTAACTAATATGGTAATTTAGTGTCGATATTGTTTTTATAAAAAAGATACCTTCTAAATTCTGTAATGTGGCGTGATACGCCATCAACAGGTGCACACTCTTAAAACGATAAATCATCATTTTCAGCCATTTTAAAAGGATTTTCAAATATTTTTAGTGCTATGGAATTTGTATATATAATAAAGTTATTTTATAAACTATCTACATATATCTTAATTGCATATGCAGTGAAATCGATAGTATATAAAAACTATAATATTTATTGAATGATATGTAGGTAGATATTTCTTAAATACATAGCATCAACATTTCTTAGAATGCAAGAAATTGGATTATCTTTCAAAAACGAACTCTTTGTTTTATTATAATAAGAATCATTTTTATTATTTAAAACCATTTTAATATTTAATATCATGATGAGGACAAGTATTGAAAGAGTAAAATCCATCCATTCATCCAGCCTCACAAACTTTCACATTTATAATATTAGTATGGATATGGATTAAGATAAGCGCGGTTTTTCGTTCAATACGTAATGTATTATAATGTCAAATAAAAAAGGCTATACTTATTGTAATTACTTGTAGACGTTGTTGTAGAGTTCGTAGAAATTTCGTAGCAATTTTCGAGAAATAGCACACGTTATTTAATTTATTATTATAAGACAGTTTTATTTTATGATGAAGGAAACATAATGTAAATAAATTAATAATAAAAATATTTTGAAAAAATAGTTGTTTTTTCTTATATAAAAAGCATGTTTTTAAAAATATTTTTACTATTTTTTTTTGTCTATTTTGAGCTCACCATGGTCGCAGCAGCCAACTCATGGTAGATTTTTGAATGGGCTATAATAATTGAATATGTATGAGTATATAAAATTTTATGCCTGTAATGTTGACCGTTGAGACGCTGCTTTATTTGGATTCCTTGATAAAGAAGCAAGTCATAAATATCATAAAAAAATCATTGTTATCGGAACAGAACCGACATGTTAAATTTCTAATTCAGCTTGCAAGATTTGACCTATACAAATAAATATTGCTTGTTAAATAAAAGTTTGTAAAAATATTTTTTTTAGAATTTACTAAAAGTATTTTTATAAAAAAATATATATCCATTATTATGTTGTACTAACGACTCACCCTCGCTTCGCTCGGGTTCATCCCTAGCTCGCTTCCCAATACAAACTTTTATCCCCATTTTCTAAGTTCCTGCGCAATTTTCTTAATTTTTTTAAATGTAAGAACCTTCTCCTGACAATAATAAATACAACACAAAAAGAATTAGTGAAATCGGTCCAGCCATTCACGCGTGACAGCGTGACCAAGAGAAATAGGGATTCATCTATACTAACATTATAAAGCTGACAAGTTTGTTTGATTGTTTGTTTGTTTGTTTGTTTGTTTAGTTGAATAATAATCTCAGGAACTACTGGTTGGAATTGAAAATTTCTTTTGTGTTGGATAGTCCATTTATCGAGGAAGGCTTTAGGCTATATAACATCCCGGAAAAATGTACGGTTCCCGTGGGACAGATTTGTTTTTGTCTAGGGACGAACCCGAAGCGAAGCGAGGGTGAGTCGCTATTTTTTATATATATAGATTATGATATCACATAGTTATGCCATATGAAGATATTAGTTATTGTCATCTTCGGATATTTTTACGTAAATAGAATTGTGCATACTTTGTTCTTCAATTAATAAAAATCATTTTATTGCTATATTAATTCCGGTAAAGCGATTTTTGATGTGAAACATCTATAGTAAAACCTATTCGTATTTTGTGTGTCGTGACGGCAAATGGCGGCGTGACGGTATTATGTTATTACGCCCCTTCTACACCACCGCTTTCGACTCCCTTGTATCACAGTAAAGATATCTTTACTGTTCTTGTATACTACACACGCTCCATTGTAAAACAGTCTCAATTAAAAATATTTACATATTTTCTATTCTATTTATGATGAATATATAAATATGCTGTATTTTTTATTTTTATTAAAATAATAAAAAAAAATAGATTAATTTTATTAACGAAATTCTGTTTCTTCTTATTTCTCTCCATATTTTGTTATAGGTTTTTAATAATTACTAGCGATAGCGATTGATTCCCCATACAAACTTTCATTCAAATTTTCACCCCCTTAAGCGATGATTTCCGGAATAAAAAATATTCTATGTCCTTCCCAGGGTCTTAGACTATCTTTTTACCAAATTTTATCTAAACCGGTCCATTAGTTTTTGAGTTTATTTGATACAAACATACAAAAATACAAATCTTTAGAATATTAGTGTAGATGAATTATTCTAATATTAACGTAGTTGTTGCCAACTTTTTTTTTAAATATGGAAGACACTATTAAGATTCTCGTAAAGGAAGCTAATTGCATCGCGTACTTCAAAGCGGCGGCACTTTAATATTTTTTACACATACACGGATATCCTTTTTAGAGATTATTGTAGTCTAAGTAAATAAAAATGTTTCATTTTGCATTTTATATTTGGTTATGAAAGTCACTCTCATAAGTGATATCATAGTGATACTTAGCACTGCCATTTCAGATTTAGTTATTCATTCTTGCAGGGGTTTTACGTTCATCTTTAAAAATTAGAAAGACGTAGGATTATAATATGATACATTTAATAGAAAAGTTGCATTATTATTTTTTTATTTTTTTTGCCATAAATGTATATACAAATGAAAGGATAATTTTTTTGTTATTAAAAAATCCATTTTTTTAGTAATTATTAATAAAAAAATGTTAAATTGAACCAAATAAAACGTCTCTCTCGTGGCCATGATTGCTGTAAAGCAATCGAAACGTCCTGAACCAAAAATCAAAATAAATCCGCGAAAAAATCCGAAAAGATAGTTTTATTTAAAATGTCAAATAAAACGACTTGTTATTGGTTGTGATGTCATTGTATCCGTTGAGGCTGTGAGGCCAATCGCAATCTATACTTTTGTATTTTCTATATTCGGATCACCATGTGTCATATATTTAAAATATATATATATATACTAGCAACTCACCCTCGCTCCGCTCGGGTTCGTCCCTAGTTACGTTTTAACGTCTAGCTCAGAGATGAGATATTTTTCCGCAATAAAAAGTATCCTATATGTTGACCCGGATAACCAGCTATGATCATACCAAATTTCATCAAAATCTGTCCAGTGGTTTTCCCGTGATGCGGTAACAGACAGACAGACAGACAGACAGACAAAAATTCTAAAAACTATAGATTTGGCATCTGTATCGATAATAAAATCTATTTCAATAAGATTTTACAAAAAATATTTAATGTACAGATTCGACTTAGTTAGAATTTTATTATATGTATAGATTATATATATATTTGTAAACATGTGTTTTATCATTTCGCCATTCGGTGGCGTTAATAAAGCGATATAATGACGTCCCTGGCGTTTGAATTTATATTTATAAAAAAACACTTAATTCTAAAATTACATGAAAAATTCATTGTTAAATTGTTTTTTTTTTTATTTTGTCCTAACAAATTTCAGTAAGCTTTAAAAAAAATTAAAAAAAACATGCAACTGCTCTATTAATAATATATAAATATTTCAAAATAAACATCCTTTCTAAAAAATACACTTTATTTTTAATGACTCTCTCAAAGCTACCGACACTCTTGGGATCAATTTTCTTGTATCTAAAGTTACAGGCTGTTATTAATTCTTGCTCTTTTAAAAGCTTTTTTCAGTATCCAAAACATGATTTAAAATTATTCAGTATTGACATAATTTGAACATTTTTTAGGTTTTCGTATTGACTTAAATTAGAAAAAGGAGATACATATACATTAATTATCTCTAAATATATGCAGTAATCTTCACATAACGAATATTTTATTCATTTTTATTTATAAATTAAACAAAAAAAAAAACATTTTATTCACGGTCCCATGGATACTATTTGCTATCATTAGAAATAAAATGTTGAATGTTGCCTCACACAATGAGTAAAAAATAATCTATATCTACACGTAATAAAATTCTAACTAAGTCAAATCTGCACATTAAATATTTTTTGGTAAATTTTATTGAAATAGTCATTATTATCGATACAGAGGCCTAATCTATAGTTTTTAGAATTTTCGTCTGTTTGTCTGTCTGTCAGGGAACGTATCACCAGAAAACCACTAGATAGATTTTGATGAAATTTGGTATGATGGTAGCTGGTTAACCGGGTCAACATATATCCTATAGGATACTTTTTACTGCGGGAAAATATTTCATCTCTGAAAAATCTATACTAACCGTTACTACAAAACGTATCTAAGGACGAACACAGCTTTCTTATAAATCATTTACCTTAACTAATAAATATAAGAACTGACATATCTCGTATTTTAATGGTGGTAAAAATTATAAAAAATAAATGCAATTTAATTATATTAGCATTTTCCATTGCCCAAATCCAGATTTAAATACACAATCGTTTATGTAAGCCATCCTATTACGTACATCTTATTGTATATGCATATACGATAACAAAATCTGATTGATGTATTCCATCTTCAATCTATAGCAATATTAGATACAAAAAACTCGTTAAAGCGGGTTACGACATTTACGGTAAAATGATTTACCTTTTTTTTTTAGTTGAACATCTTTGCATACTAATGCCATCAATGTCTTTTGAAATCTTCCTAAACAATTTTATTTATTTATTTATTTTTGATTTTTAAAATTTTATTTAAAAAAATTGATAGTTTTATATCACCGCTATTGGAACAATTAAAAGAGATATATATTTTTATGTACTCCGTGTTCCACAAATTTTATGATATTGATAAATTATTATTATCAATGACAATAATCTTATTTTCAAGCATTATAACCATTTAAAAATATTATTAATATTATACACAAAAATATAAATGTTCGTTTATGAAAAAAAAAAACTTTTTTGATATTGTATAGTTATATATTACCTATGTACTAGCCACGGTTTTGTGAGACCATGTCGTAGGTCGATTTCTCTCATTATAAGCCTCGCTTTTAACGCTTTGGATCAAAAAGCTTGTAATGCTCAAGTTGTATTTTTAAAACTACTGAACCGCTGAAAATAAAATATAGGAATGTCTTTAATCGTAAATAAGCGAAATAATTAAAAAATATTAACACTTATTGCGGACAATAAATTTTATAAAAGGAAGTATCTATTTTTCAAGTATTTTTCATCATTCCATCTTCATTTTTTTTTATTAGAAAAGTATGATAGTATTAATATATAAACTCGACTATTCCGTGTACATAAGTATAGGAAATTTGATAGACATTACAATGTGTCCTTGTATACTGAAGGGTTCATTGATAAATAGCATCTCGTATATCCAATTATGTGTCAAGGCGAATCTGGTATACCGCGTTTTGTGACAAGCCTCCTCATGGGACTTCTCATACAAAGACGCAAAACGTTAGCTTTTTATCATTTTCCCACATTTTCTAAAGAATATGTTCTTTGAAATACGTTTAACAAATTCAAAAAGTTAAAGTACAATAAAAGTTTATAAATGTGTGTAAAAATATATTTCAAGTTAACTTTTTATTTAGCAGGTTTGTTTGTAATATTTACTCCACCAAACTTTTATAACTTTTTCAAATTTACATAAATGGCATAAATACTTTAAAAGAGCAACAAGGAATGGATGTTATATAAATGTTCTGATAACTAATTGAAACATATATATTTATTCTTTTGTCATCTAATGAATAACCATATTTTTAATTTAGTTGGCACAAATAAGCCGAAGAAAACACGTTTTGATTTTCAATAGAGCAAAGTTTTCTATATAAAACTATCATACGAGCATGTCACTATGCTCTCTCAATAATTCTCAGGCTCTAAGTAATACATATTACATTACTAGCGACTCACCCTCGCTTCGCTCGAGTTCGTCCCTAGGTTGCTTCCCAATAAAAAATAATTAATTTGGTTTTAATTTATTTTCGTGGGACCCTATTTTTTAAAAAAGAAAAGTAGCCTAAATTACTCCTTATTACATCAGCTATCTGCCAGTGAAAGTCCTGTCAAAATCAGTTCAGCCATTTCAGAGATTAGCCGGAACAAACAGACAGACAGACAAAAATTATAAAAAATGTTGTTTTAGTATATGTACCGTGTATACATCCATATGCGTTTAGTAAAAAGCGGTCATTTTAATATTACAAACAGACACTCCAATTTTATTTATCTGTATAGATAATGAAAAGTTTATATTACAGACTAGCGGCTCACTCTCGCTCGGTTCGTCCCTAGGTCGCCCGTACGTTTTAACGGTTAGTACAGATTTCTCAGAGGTGAGATATTTTCATGCAATAAAAAAGTATCCTATATATGTTATCCTATATGTTGACCCGGGTAACCAGTTAACATCAAACCAAATTTCATCAAAATCGGTCCAGATGTTTTCTCGAGATGCGTTCCCAAACAGACAGACAGACAAAAATTCAAAAAAATCATAGATTCGGTCTCTGTATGTGTAATAATGACTACTTCAATAAGATTTTGAAAAAAATATTTAATGTACAGATTCGACTAAGAATTTTATTATATGTATAGAATAAACAGTAATCAATTGTCGATATATATATGTATTTAAGATAATGTGTAGCTGTATAAAAATATTATGTTAAAAATGTATTCCCTATAGCACAGTAAATTACTGTGCCTATAGTGAAAGTGTAAACCCGTGTAAACAGATACATAGGTAGGTGCTATTACACCTACACTGTTTATTATTAGCTACTAAAACATGTAAATAACAATAATTTTAAATAATAATGTGCTAGTCAGTTTATAAAGCACGTGATCACATAATTTAGATATAAACATCGAAACAGTGTAATAGAAAACAAATAACTTTCCATCGGTCGCTCAGAGCAATCCCGAAGGTTTTCACACATGGTGCCTTCCTTTTATTTCAACATGCACTATTTAGATTGAATACTTAGTGATCCTTTCCGTTTACATTGACTAGGTATATGTATATTATAGTATGTGAATGGCAATGCTGTTTTTGTCAACTATTCGGTTTTGTAAAATAGACAAGACTAAACATTTTATATTTCAATACACCAGAGGATAAACCCAACGATATCTACATACGTAGGTACACATGTACGTCTACCAACGCACCAAAATCCTAAAAACTACTTACTAACAAATAATTCACCGTGCGTATTTATTTATTGAAGTTACATTTTAAAAGTTTATTTACAAATTACAAAACGTATGACGACACGTTTGGCTCAGCTTGTAGGGACCCTTGTATAACGTACTTGGTGTGCCATAGATCGCGGGTTCGAGTCCCGCTGAGGGCATTCGTTTATGTAATGAGCACAAATGTTTGTACTCCAGTTATGGGTGTTTATATTTATAATATGTATATATTTACAGATATATATATATATATATATATATATATATACATATATATATATATATATATATATATATATATATATATATATATATATATATGTGTAATGTATCAACTATCTGATATCCACAACACAAGCCTCGTAGCTTACCATAGAACTAGATGGTGCTGTGTATTAATTATCCTACATACGATGGTAATAAACAGATTGTATATTTTGTTTGTAATTAATTTTTTTTATCATTCATGTATATGAGTCATGGTCCATGGAGGTAAACAATATTGGTTAATTAAAAATAGTGGTATTTGCTGCACGTTGATGATATTATACCTGAACGGAAGGTTTACCTTGAAATCAAAGGGTTACCTACGCTAGATGGAATGCCTGTCAAAATTTCGGGAATTTAAAGAATTAAATATGCATATAGTAAATGAAATGTACACATACGTATATATTTTGGTCATAAGAGAATGTGTTCTAAGTATATTATAGTTATATTATAAGTTTATACTAGTATTAGTATTGTCATTTATGTATGCACATAATCTGTGGCTTTATAAATAAACATATAAATGTTGGGACATTAACACACAGCACCATCTAGTTCCAAGGTAAGCTACGAGGCTTGTGTTATGGATACCAGATAGTTGATACACTACACATATATAATTATATAAATATAAACACCCATGACTGGAGTACAAACATTCGTATTCATCACACAAATGAATGCCTCCAGCGGGACTCGAACCCGCGACTGCTGGCACAGCAAGTAGGGTCACTACAAACTGAGCCAAACGTGTCGTCAAATTACCATTTTATAACTTTATATAACGTTATCATTATTTTTGTCTGCGGTGTGTATATTTGTATGGATGAAAGTCCGACCCTATGTTCCCTCGTAATTAGTAAGCTGCTGAACTGATTTTGATTAACATAGGTTCGTCATTAAATTCAACTTGATAACGCGAATTTATCGTATTAGGTAAAAGATATCTATATTATAATCATATAAAGTTAAAATGGTGACCTTTTATAAATATTTCTTCCACACATATCAAAATAAAAGCTTTTAAGAGACGATCAAAAAACTTATATAGAACTTATATGTTTGAAAAATATTTAGAGAAATAACATTGTTAAATATAAGTTACTTTTGTTTTGTCATAATTCCCTAATGGGATAAAAATGTCTACAATATTCTTCTTATTTTCTGGCTTAGTTTGTTAATATTCAGCATAGTTTTAGTAGTTAGGTATATAAGAAATTTAGATTTTTTTAATCTTAGTAATAAGTTTAAAAAAACTATATATGTATAGGAATGGATCTTAATACTTAAGAATAGAACATAAACTAATTAAGTTAACTCGTATTCTACGTTTTATCCCTCTATTAGTCATTCAGACTTAGGTAAATGCCATTGCAGCTGCAGGAGACCAGTAACGTTATATATGTGCCTTATTATACATTAATTAAAATGGATAATTATTAAACAATATTTTACTGTGGTACTTAATGTAATTGTAGTATTGTTTATGTAATATATTCATATCCTCACAGGCAGTTGAACCTACGATGAACTCGAATACGTACAATAGCAGCCTAATGATCGTCATGGGTATTCTCGCTGCGCTGTTGACGACCGCCGTCGCAGCACCAATGGTAATTATTGTATTCAATTTTACAACTTATTGTTAGATTTAAAATCATTCAACAAAATAAAATTAATATTAAAAACACTGACATTATATATTGCTCACACATTTACCATAAGTACCTATATAGTACCTAAATATACAGCTAATTAATATGTATAATATATCTTTAAACTAAATCCCAGTTCCGTTTAGTTTATTTTCTACCTATTAACATCTATTATACCTACCATATTTCTTAGCTTTTAGAATTTATGTGTTCAATCTATATTGTATATAGAAAGTAATGTACAATGTACATTTACATTATTTTATTAAATGAATTATTATCTAAGTTCGCCTATTTATCTGCAAGTATGGTTATACCGTCCACGTCTATTATTAAATTTTGTATACGCCAGGAAAGATGGCATATAATATGTAATAAATAACGCTATTATAAAGGTTATTATTATATAATTACAATACCCATGTTTATAGGAAAGTATGTATGACTATTACCTTATACCTTTATATTTTATACCTGCGTCATTATTCCTCTGGCCAAAGCCAGAGTGGTCGCAAGTTTCTTAAAAATGTGTGCACATTGTAACCCATGTTTAAAATGATTATTAGTGCATATATATTTAATAATTTAGGAGTCAGAAGACGAACAAGTTGACAATTCAATGATTGCGCGCCCTGAAGATCTAGCCGATCTCTCTGTGCCATGGGACGCTCTGAACACGGCCGCACTACGTAAGCTACTCCTGCAGTTGGATGCCGATGAGAGGTACAGCATATAACACATTTCTTTTAATATTTAGGTATATTTTTAAAATGTAAGTTGCATAGGTAATAAATAAACTTATAATAAACTAAAAATATATTACAAGTTATGGTGCGTTTACGTAAAATGATATCTCACATATTTGGTATAGTTCGTTCGAAAGATGAACTCGAACGGACAAAGTACTTTTCTATTCGAGCTTGCAATGGCTTTGCATAGTAATTGCATGTCCTTTTGTAATTGCTCGCTTTTATTCAGCGAGATCTTATTTCAATTAACAGAGAGATTTCTACAACCATTATATTAAACATCACAATGGGATACTATACAATACAACATAACTTTAACAATAATTAAATAAATATGAAGTTGCAGGATAATTAAAAAGATTTACTGTTTTCTACTGTATACTGCTATTGTTATAACGATAGTTTTAGTGATTTAAAAGGAAAGTGGATTCCGGAGAAACCTTACTCTTTCGTAGTAGGTATATGATCCCCATAGTTGAAGATAACAGCCATATTGTCGCACTTTTAAGAAATAGGGCAAATTTTCCGATAATGGGTAGAAAAATATAGATACCTGCCGTATCTTAAAACGCATGGAGATGGTATTATAGATTCTATCAACTAACCCTCACTTCGCTCGGGTGCATCCATAGGTGCCTTTACCGACTTCAACTAAAGTTATTATAGTTCTGACTGCCAATAGCACTTTGTGGTAATGTAGCTTCTACTAGAAGAATTTTCGTCTCTCCGTAGTTTGTATGTAGGAGGTAATCCCATACATTTAATGTCTTATATATACCCAATATTAAGCGTCATTAGCCATTAAATCATAAAAAAGTTTCTGATTCAAGGACACTAATCGTAGCTTACCTGAATATAAACGAAATTTTAATATGTCCAGGCTGGGACGTGTAGGTCGTTCATGGCCGCAAGCTGAACCCCGTGGGTGGGGGCTGCGAGCGATGGACGGCAGGCTGGCACGACAGTGGCGCGCGGACAAAAGACAAGTCCGCTTCCGGCAGTGCTACTTCAATCCCATCTCCTGCTTTCGCAAGTGAACCAACCGACGCATCCGTTACCAGTCTTCTCCTCTCGATACACAAAAATGTTACAAAACGATGTAAATAAATCTAATTCAATATTTAATGAATTAGGTCGATTATTATTGTTATTACCTAATCAAATTTACTTCTACTCTGTACATAAATAATAAGATTTTATTGTATCAACATTTATTTTTTTATTGCGTATACCTATACGTTTAAATTAAAAGGTCACGTAATTTTCCTTTTAATGCGAGTTTCTACTGAATAAATATCTATGCTTTTAGAAAACAATATATTAAAAATTTTGATTTAAGTACTATGCCGTGTCGAATTAACGGTGTAATTCACCTTTTTAAAAGCGTCTTTTCTCATTGTAAATGTTGAAGATAATTTTTTTTTACTTAATATAACACTTTAATTTATTGATTTTCTTATATCTTAGGTATACCTACATTAAATTTGAAAATTAATAAATTATATAAATTAAGATATTGAATAGGATCTCCAGATTTAGAGCAGAAATACTTAATCTTAAATCTTTATTAAACTTATTTATCGGTACATAAGTGCAGGTTTTTTTTTTATTTTTTTACTTTATCTTTGATAACTACTATAAAGGAGCACAATTAAAAAATAATACTGTAAGTACAACCATTTTCATCAAGTTTTCCGTTTCTGTATTCGTTTTATAAACTAGTAGGTATTATTATTAATTATTATTCATATAATAGAGAGTAACTAAGTGTACGAGTATCTGTCTGTAAAATGTTAGATTATTTTCTTTGCTGATCTAGTCATTGAATAAATTAAATGTTTGTCTTAATGATGTTTGATTTCCATTTTTTATTAAAATTTCCTTTTTTTCTTTTATAACATTCCTTGGCCACGGTATAGCATTACCGTGCCCTGGCTAAACGGTTCTACACGTTAACATTTAGGTTATAATATTATCAATTAAAAATATCAGCTTCACTGTTCACACTTATTTGTATGAAAAAATATTAAGAAGTACATATGTGCCTACTTTTAACATAATTCTCAATAGCTTTGGTCATAATTGTGGCTAGTAATTTAATAGGAAAGGAACGAGTATTGGTGCGTAAGTCTCCGCAAAAGTCTCCATAAATAAAAATTGATATTTTCCACTACTTTAGTACCTTTTTTTAACGTTTGGAAATGCATTTATCTCATTCTATCGTAGTAATTATTAAAAAAAAGTAACTCCATAGCATGAAAGCTTTGAAATCATACACGAGAGAGATACTAAACAAAATTATAAAATCAACATTGATGACATTTGTACCAGTTCCATCAATATGTAAAGTATAGCTTAACAGAAAAAATAAACAAAGTTTAGTTTAAGTCGATTATCAAACGTAGCTCCATATCAGTATGATAAAAGCCAAGGAAACAAAATATTTGCATAAGCTAGTGCTAAGTTGAAAATGTACCTACACTCATACATCCTACTATAATGTTGGACAAGAAGGAAGAAAAAAGAAAAGTAGGATGAAGATAGGGAAGGATTCTGGTTTCAGGAATAATCCTGTCTATGCTTAGTTTTATCATTATTTCAACTTTGTTGCATTACGATAAAACATTTATTTAATTTTATTTTATCTAATTATACCGAAAAGCATATCTTTGTAGATCTCATGAAATGCACCCTTAATATTTTATCATATTTCTATCTAGTATATAAATACATAAGACGACCAATACACGTAGAGTACATAGTCTAGCCATAAATACTGTTACAATTAAAAATAAACAAAATATAGTGATTGCATTACACAAGTAGGTATGGAGCCAAATACAATTTTTAAAACTCTTTATACGCTCGGTATTAGTCAAATGTTTGTGTACCGGGTTATTGATAGGTACAGTGAAACCTCCTCTGTTTGTGAAAGGAAAGATCTGGCCGTCCACGTAGTGTTCGTACGAAAAGGCGATCAAAGTAGTAAGGGAAAAAATTCGAAGAAATCCTGTCCGAAAGCAAAACACTTTATCTCGGGAGATGAAAATAGCACCTAGAACCATGTCGCGTATTTTAAAAGATGACTTAGGACTTGCAGCCTATGAGAGAGGCACTGGTCAATTCTTAACTGATAATTTAAAAAAGAATAGGGTGGTAAAATCAAAACAACTACTTCAGCGGTACGCAAAGGGAGGTCACAGAAAAAAATTGGTTACGTATGAAAAAATTTTTACAATTGAGCAATATTTTAACAAACAAAATGACCGTATTTATGCTCAAAGCTAAGGAAGCTTCCCGATTAGTCAACAGAGTACAACGTGAGCATCGTCCGACTTCGGTGATGGTTTGGTGGGATGTTAGCTATGAAGAAGTGACTGAGCCATATTTTTGTGAAAAAGGTATCAAAATATCAGCACAAGTTTATCAAGATACCATTTTTGAGAAGGTAATTAAGCCCCTTAACAACATCATGTTCAATAACTAAGTATGGTCCTTTCAGCAAGACTCGGCGCCGGGTCATAAAGCTCAAATTTCGATCCACGCAGTCTTGGTTAGAAACCCACGTTCCGGACTTCATCAGAACTGAAGACTGGCCGTCATCTAGTCCCGATATTAATCCGCTAGATTATGATTTATGGTCAGTTTTAGAGAGTATGTCTTGCTCTAAATGCCATGATAATTTAGAATCCCTAAAACAATCCATACGATTGGCAGTGAAGAATTTTCCCATAGAAAGAGTGCGTGCTTCTATTGATAACTAGCCTCAACGTGTAAAGGACTGTATTGCAGCCAATAGAGACTTATAGAGCCACTTCGAATAAGCTTTATATATTTTTAATGGTTTTATATTAATGTATTAAACTAACACACTGTAATAGTAATAAATGTTACGTGCAATAGAAAAAATGTTTTTTTCTTTGTAACAATATTTAGGGCAAGACTATGTATGTGTCGCTTACGATATATTCTTATTTTATTGAACCAAAAAACAACATATAAAGCAAGTGCATAATATTATGTAAATATTAAGTCCGTCAATACTTATCCAGTCTTAATAGTGTGATGTGGGCTCATAATTAGAAACAAATAAAATTGAAATATAAAAATATATAACACTGGATAGTTCTTCCCATATAAAAAATGTAGACTGAACAATCTTTTATTTCAAATTGGCAAAACCTGAAGAGCACTAGACGCTTCAGTGTCTATTCGTCCTTAAATATTACAAATATTCACATAATTAAAATAATTTCATATTTTGTTAGATACCTAATATATTGTGTTAACTTATATCAGCTTTGCTAGAAGTTTTAAATTGGTCCTCTAACAACCCTAGATACAAGTTAGGTCCCAACGTATTGAATATTGCCGTCACGACGCCTTTGAAGTATAGAATTAAGTTAAATTTACCTATGCGACGTACTATTGAATCACAAACTACATTGCTTTAAAGTTAACATTGTTTATATAAATTAGATACCTTTTATAGCTTCAACTATGTTTGAATGATGACTTATTTGTCATATCGGAAAAAGAAAATAAAAAAATCGACTATTACGTAGAACTAGCTGAATAAGATAGGCGGATTATAGTATTCGTTTAACAGAAGATGAAGATACAATGACAGCTTCATTCATCAAAAATCATTTTTAACCGACGAAAAAAAGGCTTTCAATTTGACACGTACCTATATATATTTTTTTTTTTTTTTGGTGAACCATATTTTACAGTGTAGTCCGATTTCGATGATTCTTTTTTTATTGGATAGGGTATAACTCAAAGTTGGTACCATTTAAATTTGAAAAAAAACCAACACTAAGTGTAGAAAATAGGGGATGACTGTTTTTTCACCTACTGAATTTTTAAAATACTTTCTTCTTATTTTGCTACTATGTACTATACTATGTCTACACTACAAATGTAAAAATAAAACTTTTTTAAAAATAATAAAAACTGACTTGAAAAAAAAGACTAAAAAGTAAAAAATAACTGATTGATAATCTTCATTTACTATAGATACCTAATCAGATATTTTTGAAATCGTGTGCTTTTCTTTCGAAGTGTGCTTTGATTTGTATCGGCTGGCTTCTGTGTGCTCTTTAGTGTGAGCTTGGACACTAAGCCAAAACCTTCATTAAAACTTCAATTAAAATAATACAAAAGAAAAAAATGTTAACCAAAAAACCTACACAAAAATAACGAACGATAAAATCAGTGATCTATTTAAACATTTCACTGTTTATAACTTTTAATTATAAATTGACAACTTCGTTAAAACTTTTAAATTTTCAAAATTGGCTGTCAATTTTTGTTATTACTGTACTTACAATAAATATATGACATCATGGGTGATTACTGGGGCCTTACCATGAACTCTAATAGCATGAATACTATAATCTTACTTTGAGTTTTTATACCATGACTCCTTAAAGCAAGGTTATTACTATGACCTTGAAACATTCTTACTTTCTTAGCAGTTTTGTGACGTCACGACACCAAAATTACTAAGCAAATGTAATTATCGTTCATTCAATTCGTACCATGAGATGAATTTTGACAAACTCTTCAACAGCTTATAGTAGTTATTTTGAGTTTGGGCTTATTTTGTTTGATTTGACAAACCGAATACATCAGGATATGATTTTAGTGCCTGATTTTTAGTGTTACTAATAATAAAAGCGAATTTTAGTTTGTCAGTCTTCATACTTTGCGACTACTATTATGTCTACCCTAAAAAGGGAAAAATAAAAACTTTTTAAGAAAAAAATAAAAACCGATTTCAAAAAAAGCACTAAAAAGTAAAAAATAACTGATTGGTAATTTTCATTTACTATAGATACCTAATCAGATATTTTCGAAGTCGGTGCCAGCCAATACAAATTAAAGCACATCGACTTTACTTTTTAGTGCTTTTTTTGAAGTCGGTTTTTATTTTTTTTTTCTTAAAAAGTTCTTTTGTAATGTTTGTTTGTTTGCTAATTTCGAGTTCGTGTTGTCTTTTTTATTTTGAAGGGGCTTCGGTCATTGCTATTTGTCTTCACGTTTTTTAATCTAACAGAGATAAATAGAGCAGAAATCTAAATGCACTTTTCATCAATATTAAGGTTTTAAAACTTACTTGCTTACTTGGGTAATTTGTTTTTTTACTCGTGGTTTTCTTACACGCTATTTATGGGGGATAGGTAGCATAATTTAATTCGAAGTCAATAACTTAATTTTATGTGACTCGCCGTCTATCTCAACGGGTGGTGTCGTCGCGCTAGGTAATTTTGATTTATAAGATTACTGTATTAGCGTTTTTATTATATTATATGGAATCTATCTTCATGGAACCAAATGAATATTGTTTGATTGACCTAAATAGATATATCGTCGATATTAAGTCATAAATAATAATAACCATAAGTAATTGGTTATATTTTGTATCGATTCGATAACATTAACAAACTTTGACAACAAATTCCTTTGCAAAAAAAATCCAACAAACTATACTTTTTTTTTAATTCAATATTGGTATTATAGAAATGCACTTATGTTTTTTTACAAAAAATATTTCAGTAGTTGGGATAAAATGCCTCAGAACTAATAAAAATTACTGAAAGAACTTAGCGGGACTACAGTTCCTTTCCTTCCTTTTTTCTATATAAAAGTTTAAAAATCCACATTGTTCTCAAGGTGTGCTATTTTTTATAAAATGATATTAAAAAAAATATAGCAATAGCTTTATTTTTAGACGTTTTGTTATAAATAACTATCAACAATCATATAGTTAAAGGCTTGAAGTTACCTAATTCTATCTTTTTCCCTCCGAAGCTGTATTTTTAATATGATATGTATTATTAAGAAAGTAGATATCCATTAAGTTACATCCTAATATTATTTTAACAACCTATCAAAGCGTATTACCCATGCGAGTAGCGTGTCTGCTTCAAACGTGCCGATGTATTATGTATTTGTTTTAGAAATCTACAGATATAAAGATATATTTTTTATAGTATAATAAACTGTTATAATATTTATGGGGAAATGACATTTTACACTGTGTGATGTGCTTTGCTCTGGTGGCTGCGAATTCGTCATCCGCTTTAACTATACAACAGTATACTATGTCTGCCACCTAAAAATAACCACCTCTGCTTAAAATTATACCTATTATATTACTTAAAATAGAGCAAAATACTTTCTATACAATACCCTTATTTACGTGGGTTGATAATTTGGAAAATATACCGCGAATTAAAAGTACCGCGTCATTGCTTCGAAAATAATTTTAATAAATAAAACTTGTTAATCATAAAATCGATACCCTGTAGTGACTTTCAATTTTACATTAAACTAGTGGACCCGACAGACGTTGTCCTGTCTAAACCTGCTTTTTCATTTGAATGGCATAATTTCGACTATAAAACAAATATTTTGAGACAAACACAAAAATTTTATCAATATCGGTCCAACTGTTTACACACGTAACTACAAAAGAATCATTTATATGTTCGGACACGAGAACATTTGTCAGGTCCGCTAATAATAAAAATAAAAAATCTTAGAACTCGACTGCAACTTCACCTACCGGATCCGGTTGTGAATCTGAACCATTAACCCACTCAGGGGACCCACTTAAACACACAAAAAAATTCATAAACACTGGTCCAACCGTTTAGGAGGATTTCAGTGACATACACACGTAAAGGAAAAATATATGTATATAAAAGATACATCTATACATATTATAAAATTCTAACTAAGCAGAATCTGTACATTAAATATTTTTTGGAAAATCTTATTGAAATAGACATTATTATCGATGCAGATGCCGAATCTATAGTTTTTAGAATTTTTGTCTGTCTGTTACCGCATCACAGAAAAACCACTGGAGGGATTTGGATGAAATTTGGTATGATGATAGCTGGTTATCCGGGTCAACATATAGGATACTTTTCACCGCGGGAAAATATCTCATTTCTGAGAAAACATACAAAAACTAGTTGGAACAAAATCACGACGATACTATCTGTAAACAGTTTAGCAAGGTAACTTACTAAATATGGTAAAAACAATTAAAAATAGCTTATCTTGAAAATCAAATTATCGATAGCGCTATTTTATCCATTAAAATAGTTATTTTAATTAATATACATTTATATGTTATTTAGTTATTCGACAATAGATGTCGCCATGTGTCTTTAAAATACGTAGTTTTAATTCCAAATTAATGAATGTACAGATATGACCTTTCTACGATTTTATTAGAATTACTACTAAATTACCCGCGGCCCCGCCTGTGTTCAAATTATTATACGTAAAGCAAACTTTTTGGCTTTATAAATTAGTAACTATACAAATAATAAAATTGTAACTAAGCCGAATCCGTAAATTCAATATTTTTCGGAAAATCTTACTGAAATATTCATTATTAGCGATATAGAGGCCGAATCTATAGTTTTTAGAATTTTTGTCTGTCTGTCTGTATGTGGCCGCATCACAGAAAAATCACTCGAGGGATTTTGATGAAATTTGGTATGATGGTAGCTGGTTATCCGGGTCATCACATAGGATACTTTTTACCGCAGGAAAATATCTCATTTTTGGGAAAAAAATACAAAAACTGGTTAAAATAAAAGCACGATGATAGTATTAACATTTTAGCAAGGTAACTTAATCCTGTATGTTAAAACTATTAAAAAAAGCTTATCTTAAAGGAAATATCAATAGCCCTATTTTATTCATTTAAATAGTTATTTTAATGAAAATTTATTTATGTGTTATTTAGATATTTGACAATAGATGTCGCCATGTGTTTTTACAACACGTAGTTTTAATCAAAAAAAAATAATGTACAGATATAACCTTTCCATGACTTTATTAGAATTACTACTAAATTACCCGCGGCCCCGCCTGTGTTCAAATTTTCAATAAAACAAACTTTTTGGCTTTATAAATTAGTAACATATTAGTAATATTTGTAAATTTTTATTGTTTAGTAAATAATGTTTATATTTTTAATCTTTTAATGTAAAAAATGGGCAAATGCAAATCCAACTTGCGCATTATAGGTTTCGTATAGCAAAATACTGTGTTGTTTTTTTAACTTACGTGTTTTGTTAGGTTAACACTAAAATAAATACAAATAATATTTACGTTTCCACAATATCGACTCATTTTATCAACCGTAAAAATAAGTCGATTCATATTATTTTATAACATTTTATGGGAAACAAGTTTATGGCTGTTAAACTGACAATGCGGGTAACTAAAAATATTTCATATCTCAAAAACTATGAAAAAGTGTTTTAGGAACTGTTATACCTCAAATTTTTCAGTTTTTTTTGACGCCATTTCTTGGAAGTTAATGGCTTAAAGGAAACAATAAAATGCTTGCGACTTTAATCATATTAGCCGAGCCATATGAAATAATAAAAAGTATTTGCTTAAAATTATTTACTTATTACACTTTCTTTTGAAATTCGTTTTAGACAATATTACCTACTAACTAGCGCTAACCAATCCATGTTGCGCGACAGATTAACGTTAAGAAAAGTTGTCATTATGTAATTTAAATAATTAGCTAAATCTTAAATTAATTAATAGCTTATATATTAGTAAAAAATGATTAAAATCATTCCGTAGTTTGAGAGTTTATCGCCCGAAAATAAATAAGCAAACAAAACAGAAGTATAGACATATGTACATAAATGTTATTACTAAAACAAAAATTACTAAATATGAGATTAACGGGGGAACCTTTGTAGCATTGTCAATCACTGCCAGTATTTACCAATCATGCGGTACGCAATGAAACTATATAAGAGTACAGTGGACCCCCGGTAATCCGGCCCCTGTCTAATCCGGGGCCCCCTGTAATCCGACATGCCTATCACAGTTGAATGTAGAAGCATAATCATTATTTTGACAAATCTTCAGGAATGTATGATAGTGCATGATTAAACAGGTTACAACTCGTACGCGCCGTCACTAAACAGTATTGTGCTGTGTTGTTTAATTTACTAAATCCGACATACATATATAGTATGATTTATAATTCAAGTAGAATCTCATTATTTTGATCTGTAATTGTCAGATTACAAGGTACTTTTTTTCAAAAAAATCCGGACTATAGGGGGTCTTAAGCAGTACTCTATAATCCGACAAATTCGATAGTCCGACACTGCCCTGCAAAACGTTCGTCGGATTACCGGGGGTCGACTGTATACTAATATGTATGTAAAACCTAAGAATTTGCTTTTTGATCATCTGAACGCGGGCGGAGCCGCGGGCAACGCTAGTAATATTATATATATGAAATTAAAGTGACATTATTAGGTATAAGTAATGAGCTTCTTACAATACATTTCAATAAAACTATTTAAAAGTGATATACGAGTACAGGGTCGGACTGGCCATACAGTCGATTTGGCATTTGCCAGCAGGGCCCCAGCCTTCGCGGGCCCCCCACGGGCAAGCGATAAACCCCGCAAGCCAGGTAGTAGGTAGGATAGGGGGCCCAGCTCTTGCGACCTACATGTAAACTAGATCAGACAGTTCGTTCATACAATTAGAGAAGAATGAAGAAGAGAAATGAAATAGAAAAATTCGAAAACGGTTGAACCTGAACAGGCCATTCCTGTTCCCTGAAACTAGTTTTGGAAATTTCTGAACAGCGATAACTTTTGATCGAATCAGCTTATTTAGACGTGTATCATTATAGTCCGATCAGAATCCGGTTTGGGAACAAAAAACGAAATTTTGAAGTATGCTTTTTTTGTATTTTATGTTTTTAAAACGTTAGTAGGTATATAAGGAACAAAAATCCGTAAAATGCTCCCGATGTCCCAGCTACCTCCGAGAAATGGAGGGATGAAAAAGGGTAAAAAAAAATATTTTCCGCTTAATGTGACGTAAATTGACTAAATTTTAATAAACTGATTACACCAATGAATTTTTCGGGAAAAAACGAAAAAAACGGTGTGCTTAAGTTTCTAGTGTGCTTGTGGAGCCACCCGGACCCTTCCGGCCCAGTCCGACCCTGTACGAGTATGTACATATATTTAATATTATGATACCTTTTATACGTGGATATGAGATAAAATGGCCTGTGCCGCTTAACTCTGTAATCTGCATACCAAGTATCTACCAATTATTTTGACTCTTAGGTAATTAATTTTTCCTAGGCAATCTGCAAACTTGTAAGAATTATATAGTCAAAAATAAGATAAATTTATTATACTATTCATAAAAATAGGAATATTATATTTGATAAATGCATTGATATAAAAATGTTTTTAAACATTTACCTAGTAGTATTACCGGTATTGTGAAATAGATAATCGATCCCTTGCTCTGTGAACAAATTTATATCCCATGGAAACCTTAAATTTTTCCGGAATAAAAAGTTACATATGTGATATTCCATAATATAATCTCTCTCTGTGCCAAATTTCATCCGCATCCGTTCAGCCGTTCTGGCGTGATTGAGTAACAAACATACAACCATCCAAACTTTCGCATTTATTATATTTATGTTATGGACAAATGTCAATATTTTTCTAGCGTAATATTATAATAATTAGAAATTCTCTACACACGTACGGTACCTAGGTATGTAAAATAAATAGACTTCTATCTCGATTTACTCATAGGTATATGAAATCAACATAGTAAGTAGGCCTTAGAGAACAGCAATGTTTATACAAATAATGGGACGTAATTTTTGGCCCGAATTGTATTATCGAAATAATTGTAATCTTAACAAGCAATTCTTGTAGGTATTTATGTATATACATTTTTTTTCGTGTATCTTGGAAACGATTCTAACGATTTAGCTGACATATTTAGTAGATACATTGTTTTGATGTATGCCTTAAGGCTTAGCCAGCGGAAGGTTTCTAAGGAAGACTCGATAAAACCAGTTGTTGTGTTTTCCCGTGGGAAAGAAAGATTTTCTTGAAATAAAAGGTATCCTAAATGTTGACCCGAGTAATAAGTTATCACTCACCAAATTTCGTTGAAAGCGGTTCATTACTTTTTTCGTGAAACGCGCACACACACAAACAGACAAACATACAAATAAATTAATAACTATTGTTTTGGGGTCTATATTGTGTAAATAATACATTACTGTCATTGTTTTTAAAAAAAATATTTAATGTACAGATTTCCCTAAGTTACTGTTTTATTATAGTATAGATATAGACTAAAATCAAAAATAATAAATAAAAAAAATTAAATATATAAAAATAGTTATTGCAAGTGTTCCTGTATGCAGATAGACATACTCGTACTCTATTACGGACTTTTCTGTAGGCCTTTTTATAAACTACAATTTTCTAGTACACTGTTTTCATGGATATCTTAAGGTTAGCCAGCGTTAGCCATGTAATTTTCTCAGATCGACTTGACAGACTCGACTATATTTCATGTACAGATTTCGCTTTGTTGGTTATATAGTAAAATATATATGTATATGCCCCATGCCTACTAAATAACTGCGTCTATTTAAAAGATATTACGCTAAACCGATATAACTTTTATATCATTTACATGTTCATAAAACAATTTCGTGTAGGTACTCGTACAGCTTATTAAACAAACTCTTGCTAAGTTCGCTCGCTCAGTCGTTCAATTACCTTCATCAAAAACTCATTTAATTTTTTGAACTTTTCAGGTGGTTGTCATATTAATAATGAAATAATATTGATATTTCTATTAATAGAAAACAAAATAATATTATTTAACAATTACTAATTATGAACTATAGTATCTACCTATTAATTATGGAAATATTTCTTTCATAGATACCTAACCACTTACCACTTTCAATTTTCTTCCAAAAAATGCTTTAAATTGGTATACCTACCAACTTTCTTTACTATTATCGTAATAATTTGTAAGCATATAAATTTATGTATGCGAATGAGCGAAGGCAGAGTGGATCTCTATTATTCTATAAACTAAAATGTGTAATGATATACAAAACATTAAAAGTAGGTAGGTACGTTATTGATTTATCTCTACTCTACTCAGCCCTTTTTAACGTCGCGTCCCACTGCGGGGCACGGGCCTCCCTTCAGTACGAGGGGGATCAGGCAATAGTCCACCACGCTGGCCAAGTGCGGATTTACCTATTACATTCATACTACATTTTCATCATTTTTACAGTGAAATGAACGAAAAAACTAATATTAAGCTTTAAAATAAAAAATAAGAAAATACGTATATTAAGTTTTTTTGAAATTGGTCCCTTAAAGAGGTAAAAGGGGGTAATAAAGTTTATATGTGAAAAAAATTGTTTGATCAGAATTACTTGAAACTTGGCTTTAACACTCTTCAATACAATTAAATAAATGTATTTTAAAAATTTTCGAAATCCATCGAATAAATCGGTAAAATAGGGGATAAAAATTTGTACGAAACCGCAATTTTTTATGTCAAATGCACGGAGAATGGTATTTACCTTTAAAATAATTCATATTTAATATTAAATTAAATTATGAAACTATTAGTTAAATGTATTATTATTTAATGTATATTGTAGTTTTATTAATACTATTAGGTACCTGTTATTGAGCCAGACTGAACTAAATACATTATTATTTTAAAACCGAAAATCTCTAAAAATTTGACCGATACATCGATATATCAATATTTTTTCCTCTGATAATATTAAATATGATATTTTAATAAATATCGATACATCGACATTTTTTTCACTGCCGACATCCCTACGCCGCGAGTGTACACGTATATCGTTTGAAAACAATTAAAAAAATGTGTATGTACCAACACATAGTTTTTAACTTTATAGGTACTCCGTCATATTACCGAGGAAAATGTAGTTATAATTAAGAAAAACATAGTCATCAACATGTTTTAAACCGAAAGAAATGGTTTATTTCGGTTTTAAACCGTTTTTTTATTTTAAACGGATTGGTTTAATTGGTTTTAAACCGGCCTTACATCTATAGTCGTAAACATTGAGCAAGTTTTATCATCGTAGTAGTAGTAGCGGTTGTGGAGTTTGCTAAATACTTTTATAGAAAACTAATTTACAGAATATATTTATGTACGTTAAATATTTTTTAGGACAATGGATACTTTGAGTTACAATCGCTAAAATTAAATTTGTTTTTCACAATATGTTTAAGAAATAATATGAAAAACGAACTTATTTTTGCAAATAACAAAGTATGTATTGCGAAAGCGCAAAAAACATATTTTAGTGTGTAAATATGTTATTAAACACAATGTGATATTCGGCCGTACGGAACCCTTGATGCGCGAGTCAAAATCATAATCACACGTTTGAAAATAATTACAGCCATCAAATGATTATATCATAATATTATGTAAAACCTAAGTATTTGTACCTTGAACGCGGGCGAAGCCGCGGGTTCTGCTAGTTACTAATAAAACTATTTTAATGGTTTATCTAACTTCAAATTTATTAGGTATCAACTCGATATCCCTTCGAACCTCATATCGATTTCCATTTACTAGATTGCCAACACGTGACGTAAGACATGTGACAGCGGATTTTGTTAATTAAAAGTTAGGCGATTCAAAAATGGAGCAAATAGGTACCTTTGGAAGTTATGTGATCTGTAAAGCTATATGTATAGACTCATTTTTTAATTTCATTTGTTTTCTCTACAATATTTTGTCAGTAAGATAGTATGTTATTTAAAAATAGCTACCACCTCATGAACATAAAGAACACAGTAAAAACTTATAAAAATAAGTACTTACCTATCCATCTATGTATCTATGTACCTTGCCCTATTTTAAAGATTGTTTTACTGATGGTCAGAGGGTTCGAGCGCGAGTGACATAAACTTCTTTTTACTTTGGATACGAATAAGATTTCTTAAAGCTAGGTAAAAATATTTTAATTAATAACCAAATAAAGTTTAGTTTAAGGATTCGCTTTTATTCATATATCTAATTCTGGCTTACTATTGTGAAATCCTTTATAAAGTAATAAATTTTCAAAATAATCCAAACAATATTTTTCCATAAAATGTTTAAAGTACTTTCAAATTTGTTAATAAAAAAGTTAAAGAGTGCGTGTATGAATGTGTACACGCGCAAAAAGTAAAACTTCTGTAGGTTATCGGTACTCTACATGAAATTCAATTTATGTTTTAAATAATCAGGATAGGTGAGATACTAAAAATAGCGCATATTAGGCATATTACAATCATATATTTATAGAATTTCATTTAAGGAAAGAATATAATATTATATATCATTTGTCAGACATAAACAACGGTTACCATGGCAACAAACGTTCGCCTCGTCCGTAACGTTACATTTTTCGTAACGCATTCACCAGCTTACTTCCCAAGTCAATCGTGCGTTACGTTATTGTTACTTCAACAATTATAAAATCAGTAATAATTTTTAAAACCCCAAAGTTAAATTTTGTCGACTGAGCAACTGTTGCCATACTATAAGTATACCGAACTAGCGATAAAATATTATATAAACTGTACTGTCTAAGTAAAGCAATAAAATCATGACCTTAATTGAATGCGCTCGTTACTCCTTTACGTTGAAAAGGCTGGAGGGACTTAAATGAAATTTAGTATCTAAGTAAGTCTTGATCTGGAGTAACACAGAGACTAATTATGCAATTCGGGGCTCCCGAGCAAAGCAGGAGTCATTTTGAGACCATTTTTATTTCTAGTTAAAATTAATACATAATAAAAGAAAAATAAGCTCTAAGAATAAGATATTATATTTTTACTGTGATCTACTGTAATTTTAACCAAGAACCAGTACTAACACAACTTGTTCTACTTGTTCACAAGAGTTGTTTCTTTTTATCAAACATATACTTTTCCGAAAAAAAATGTTCACTATTGATATTTGCAAAATTAGCTACATGTAAAAAAACCATTGATTTTGATTCATAAGTGCTAAACCCAAACTGTAAAAAAAGAATACTGATTCAAACAAAGGCAAACAAAGTTCTTTTGTCTTTGAAATCTGAATTTTTATTCTGTATTCATTATTCCTACTTTTAACTTTATATTCTATGCAATATTCTGCTTTTTGTGCGTTATTTTGATTTTTTGATCTGTCGTACTAGCCGCCTAACTCTGAAGTTTTTAAACTTTTAAAAGTTTTTTTTACTACTTATTGCAAATTTATATGGCATTGAAAATATCTAAACTTTCTTAAAATGGGTGATGACTGTGAAAATACTCAAACTCAAACACAAAATTCACAGGTGGAATGGAGCCAAACCAATACTCCGTCTTTTATACCTAATATATGGGGTAGGCTATACTTAACCAAAGTCACCTCGTCTGGAAGACATTGTTGGAGAAATATTCAACACCCTGAATATTATGGTAAGTTTAAACTATAATATATTTATGATGAAATTCACTGAAGATGATAATAAAAAATGTTTTATCATATTTGTATTAACAGTAAATATTTATGATTTATTTATAAAAATACGCGCATTTTTAGATCTAATTCAACCAGAATTCACTCTCGGAAGGGCACTAACTTGTACATTTGTAATGAAAACAGATATCATTAAAGAAAATATAATAAAAAATGTCAGCAAACAACATTTTGTTATCAGAAGAGACTTATCGTGAGTATACCTTTTAATATAAAATTCATATAAATACACACATTATTATTATAACGCACAATTAACATATTGCACATAAAAGGTAGGATAAAACTTTTGCAGTGAATACTTATGTTATTACATTTTGAAAACTAATATATATAATACAAATTGGGTGTTAAAAACTAAATAAATATTTCATAATAAACATTAAAATATACTCTGCTATCATGTAAAATAAATAAATATACACAAAATTTTAAGAAACAATTTTCTTCAGCATTTTGTACCACTAAGTGTAAACATTTTAATTATTTTATATTTTTAACCGACTTCCAAAAAGAAGAAGGTTCTCAATTCGTCGGAATCTTTTCTCTTCCTTTTTTTTATGTATGTTCATGGATTACTCGAAGACGGCTGAACCGATTTGGAAAATTCTTTTTTTGTTTCAAAGGGTATTCTTCCCCGGTGGTCCCATATAAATTTTATCGAAATCGGTCAAGCGGTTTTTAAATAAATGGCTAAATCAAATATATTTTTATTAATAAAAATCTTTCTTCTTATAAATTACAAATTACCTGCTTATTATGTCTACACTAAAAATGGAAAAAATAAAAACTTTAAAAAAAAAATAAAAACCGACTTCCAGGCACTGAAAAGTAAAAAATAACTAAACAGGGGTTTCCATTTAGAATAGATACTTAATCAGATATTTTCGAAGTCGGTGCCAGTCAATACAAATCAAAGCACACCGACTTCGAAAATATCTGATTAAGTATCTATTCTAAATGGAAACCCCTGTTTAGTTATTTTTTACTTTTCAGTGCCTGGAAGTCGGTTTTTATTTTTTTTTTAAAGTTTTTTTTAAATGTAGAATAATTAAAAAGATTGTAATAAACAACAACCTGTTGCAATTAAATCTGTTAAAATCTGTAGTAATATCATTTCCTCTTTTACTATTAAAGACTTTTTATTGTATTGTAGGGAACCCCTGAGTCCTGCTATTATCACAGACTTATCACATAATGGCACATTTATCAATGGTGAAAAAATTGGCAAAGGCAATAGTAGGGTTCTAGATGACAATGATGTAATATCTGTTACACACTGTATTGTAAAAAGTAAGTTACTAAATATTATTAAAACTTTAAATTTGAAATATTTCTTTCGGTTTGTTTATTTTTATTTTATTTTTTCAGTATTTTTATTCAAAGATCTGCTTAAGAATGAACAAGATAAAGTGCCTAAAGATGTATCTCAAAAGTATTATATCTCAAGGGTTTTAGGACAAGGGGCCTGTGGAATTGTTAAATTAGTTTATAACAAAGTTAGTACCATTGGCTGAGTATAGTATTTTTATTCTGCCGTTTTGATTGAAATAGACCTAATTAAATTTATATATTATTTTCCAATTCTTATACTTTTTACTATATAGATATAATTGTTAATATAATATATGAAACACTCAGAATAATACTTGTTTTTCTTCTAGATGAAATGTAGTAAACATGCTATGAAAGTTATAAAGAAAAGTAGAATAAGCAATGGACAAATAAATAATTTGAATGACCCTGCAAAGATAATGAATGAAATTAATATTATGAAAAGCCTGCGACATGTAAGGATTGTTATACTAGAAATTTCAGTTTATAATCAACTATTATAGGTCAATACAATGATGATGACATAATTACCTATATTCATGTAATCTAATTGGGTTTAAAGTTTTTTAATAACTTGTTTTACATTCACTAATTTATAATATTCTTTATAATAACTCTTGTTGAGTTACTTGCCATACATTTTTATTTATGATGGGGACACACTTCTTGAATGAATGTATAAAACCAATAACTGAGTTTTTTTAATCTTATGAATCTCTATCTAGCTGAAATGATTTTCAATCTGTATGTCACATTTCTGAGAGATGTGCTATGTTTCATTATAATCAACCAGTGACTTACCCTCGCTTCACTCGGGTGCGTCCCTAACTACATGCACATAGCATTGCAGCTTACAGTTTAATAAGAAAATCTTTTTAAGAGGAATAATTCTGTAAATACATCTTCATATAACTTTATTAGTTTACGTGACAAATGCCAATAAAGCTCCCAATCAGCATGATTTTTTTCCGACATTCAACAATCATCTTCATATTTCAGCCAATTTACACAAATCCTTAATAAATTATACACCTTCCTTATGAATCACTCCATCTATTGGTGAAAACCATATGAAATTCCGGTGATTAGTTTTTGAGTTTATTGCATTCAGACAGATGCGGCGGGGGACTTTATAATATATAGTGTTTAAATAGATCTAAAATATGTGATATTTTGTATAAGTGAACACCATATCAAATTATTGTAAATTAATATAACAGTTAAATAATTTCATAACACATATATTTCAGCCTTGTATAATCTCAACAGAAGAAGTATTTGATTCTCAAAATGCAGTTTACATAGTTTTGGAACTGATGCAAGGCGGAGAGTTGTTCGATAGAATCACAAAGCAAGGAAAGTTGTCCGAGAGGCTAACTAGGTTCCTGTTTAGACAAATGGTGCTAGCTGTCAAATATCTTCATTCTCAGGGTATCACACACAGAGACCTTAAAGTAAGTCATTTCATGTTTGATAATTTTTATTATTATTATTTTTTATGGAAAAGATACTATGGAATATGAAAAAAGTGACTTCCTATTTATTCTTGCAATCAGTCCTGAAGATGTTTAAATGTCGTAATGAAAAATATCACATCTTTTTAGATTTTGGCAGAGTAGCCTTACTTACAAAATATCTTTGAGATAAGAAAAAAATGATTTGTAACCATCTTTTAACAAATTTATTTTCATATCCAGCCTGAAAATGTGCTATTAGAGAGTACAGAAGATGAAACACTTGTGAAAATCACTGACTTTGGCCTCAGCAAGTTTGTAGGCGAAGATAGCTTCATGAAGACTATGTGCGGCACTCCCTTGTACTTAGCGCCAGAAGTGCTCATAGCTAATGGACAAAATACCTATGGGCCCGAAGTTGATGTTTGGAGTTTGGGTGTCATACTATTTGTTTGGTAAGAGCTATATTTCATATTTTATTAGTTCATGTACTTTTATTCATATTTTGAAATTATATGGTAACTTTTTAACTTTAATTATTTTTGTTCCTCAAAACTTTGTTGATATGGATGATAAAAATTTTGTGCAAATATAGTTTTCATAGAACTACTATTATAAATGCGAAATTTGTACGTGTGTTGTGTCCGTGAGAATTTGAAAAAAAAATAAGTTTTTTTAAAAAATGTGTTCTCTAGTTTTATGTTATTTTCGTAAATAGATAAAAAACGGTTCGCTTCCGCTTAGCAATTATCGCGAAAAATAAAACGCGAATTAAATTATATACATTTTATTTTTACATTATCTTTATTTAACCCTTAATCACCCACAAGTGTCTTGTGGACACACTTTCACGTTCTATTACGTACCTACAAAACTTAGTTTTTATTTCTACGAAAAGCCATTTTATCTAATCTATCCCCATAGTTTTATGAATCGAATCGTGTGTTAAAAATATTTGTAACCTTCGTAGTATAATATTTACTATCAATAAATCAAAATGTCATAACTATAAGAAACATATAGCATTTTTTACACTTGAATGTGAACGTACGTTGCTTGTTCAAATTTATTTAGAACTAGCGACTCACGCTCGCTTCGCTCACGTTCGTCCCTAGGTACGTTTTCACAGTTAGCTATGTTTATACATAAATAGTAGCTTGCTACTCCTAAGATATTCATTGAAATTATATAGCGATTTACCCTCGCTTCACTCGAGTGCGCACGCCGCGGTACGTACGCGAATTTTGTTCACAATTTCATGGGTTTTAATTTTTTTTGCGAAACCTTGATTCTTTTTCTAAAATAAAAGTAGCCTAAGTTACTCCTTATAACATCAGTTATCTGCCAGTGAAAGTCCCGTCGTCAAAATCGGTTCAGCCGTTTCGGAGATTAGCCGGAACAGACAGACAGACAAAAATTGAAAAAATGTTGTTTTGGTATGTGTACCGTGTAAACATATGCATTTAGTAAAAAGCGGTTATTTTAATATTACAAACAGACACTCCAATTTTATTTATCTGTATAGATTATACTGAAGTAAGTGCTTTCGGCAAATCAAAACAGTCGTGCTTGCATTTGTTCTTTTGATTTGAAGCAGAGCTCATAATTAATGTAAACTAAAACCCGAGATGTAAACATTGGGTCAGTACAAATAATGCAAACTTAAACCATAGATGATAAACGTAAATATTCTCTCGGAGAATGGGGACTTGTAGAGTCTGAGTGTAGTCAGTCAGTGTACATATCGATATTCAACTGTGATGAACCTTATTGTGTAATAAAAATAATTCCAATAATAAGGAGTATGTGTGATTTTTAAATGTTTTTATTCAATAGCTAACATCGTTATATAATTGTAAAACAATATCCAACTCAAAAAAACTAAAATGTAGTATAAAAAAATATCATACCGATACATGGATACTTTAAACGTCCGCCATTTGACGTCACAGTATATCATACATAGAAAAATGACGACTTTGGTTTGTAGCGACAAAATCGCTAATCACTTTGTTATGATGATACCTTCGATCAACAATACTACTAGATATCGTGTCGGCGTAAGAAATCCGTCTCGGTAAATATAAGCTCACTGGCAAAATGAGCGTATATTTCGATTAGTTCTATTATTAACTACTTTAAACTTCCCACCTACATTTGCACTTTTTAATAATAATAATTTTTTTAATGAAAAAGAAATTACATTTTTTTTTTACATTTAACAATTAAAAAATATTTATATAGGCTTAATCCGAAAGCAATAAAGATTATAAAAAAAAAAAATATTTCACGTTTTGCTCCGTGTAACTGTTTATGCATGTATTGGTTACCTATAAGTATGATAACAGTTGGATTTAGACCTCCTTTGTACAATTCTGCCGTGCTAATCAGAAGTGCAGTAAAGAGGTTATTCGTAGTTTCGAGTAAATGGCGTCCAAAAGCTTTACTTTTATTTTGTTTTTTCAGTTATAAACTTAAAGTTTTGCAAATATGTTTTGATTTACGTGTATAGCGGAATATGCATTGTTTCATAAGAACTAACCCAATTCTCTATAAGTTTAATACAACTATTTTAAAAAAAATATGTTTAGCGATCTGTCAGTCTTACTGCGTTTCTGATTAGCACGGCAGAATTGTTGCTAGTAATTCTATTTAAATAAATAAATAAGTTTATTTAAATCACACGCATATTTCCTATTGGCATTTTCATCTAGCGCCCCTATTGTCCTGGCGCCTATGTGCGCTGCGGCCCTGCTTAAAGGGTAACCAAATGTGTCCCTGATTTGGAGTGACTGCTGTAATGGCTAAATAGGTTTGGATGAAATTTAGTATGATAATGAATGAGTATGAGATTAGAGTATGACCTGGAGTAACTCGGATGCTCCTGAGCGGGGTGGTGCATACATTATAACAGTAAATAGTATTAGAGTAATGTGTCACATTACAGCCTGGTGGGGTACCTACCGTTCTCGTCGGACTACAAGGAGCGGTCGCTGCGCGCGCAGATCGTGTCGGGCGCGTACCGCGTGTCGTCGTCGCACTGGCGCGGCGTGTCGGCGGCGGCGCGGCGCCTCGTGGCGCGCATGCTCGCCGTGCGCCCCGCGCAGCGCATCACGCTCGACCTCATACTGGCGCACGAGTGGATGCAGGTACACCTTGAATACTACCTTGTACAGGGCCATGCGGTGGGCAAGTTTTGGAAATGATGCCCCTAGATAATTTCCATTAGGGTTCGGTGGCTAAAAGGCAAAACCGAAATCCTTATAGGTAATTTCCATCCGTCCGTCAATGTCACAGTAATATGACTCGGAGACTATTAGAGCCGCATACATTGCTGAAAGGTAGGTAGGTATATCATGTTAATTTCTAAACAATTTTGTTAAATTACAAAAAAAAAGAAGTTCTCCTTAAGAATTTGAGTCCACATTCAGAAATTCTCCTGAAGAATTTGAGTCCACATTTTGAGTTATGCCGCCTATGGCGGCCGCCTCTGCATTATAGCATCGCACGGCCTTGACCTTGTATTTAGCCCTTTTTAACACGCTTTTATTAAATTCACTTATAAACTACCAATGCAATTGTATCTTTGAAATCAATTTTAACCTACTTCTAATTGTTGTATCAAGTGAGACTTTGGTATGTATATGTTGTTCGGATGACAATATAATAATTTGGTATCTTGGAGCTGATTTGATTAATAGATGAATGGAGATGGATAGTGGAACTCTTCAGTGGCTTCTAGTAAACCCATCGAGTTTAGGCTCATTTTGTTTGTTTTTCAAAAGTTCCTTACATATAGTTAGTCAAAAGCGTGTTTTTTTTTTTTTTTTTTTTTTAAGTAAATAACTTTATTTCAATTACCCTTTTAGGATTCAGACATAATAATAAGAATTGATAAATTACTATCGAGAGCTCAGTTCTTGGAAAGTCCAGACACTGTTTCGAATGAATCAGTAGAAGAGAACAACAACAATAAGAAAAATATGACCGTTCTGAATGTGGTTGCGTCTGGGAAGAGAGCGCTGAGCGACAGTTACAGTTCGTGCGAGCCGATCCCGAAGAAACTACGAGTTGATCTCGAGAGTAATGATACAAACTCCAACAATAGTTGCAGCTTGGAGGAATAAGAAATATCTTTGATAATACCTCATCATTACATAGTAGTGTAATGTTGAAATGACTGATAGTATTTTTCTTATGTGTTGTGGATGTAGATTTTTAATGATTCGTTTAAGCTTCGCTTAATCGTCCTTAAATCAAAACACAACTTATATTTTATGTTAATTCATTTTAATTTGTTATTTTTAATTGAAATCTAATTTTCGATGACGCGACGTGTATGTTGATTTTATTGTTCTCTTTTCATTTGATATATAATGGTTGAATTTTTAATTATTATTTTTTGTTAAAAGATAACGTTTTAAATAATTATAATCTGCAATGACAGCTTCATACGGTTTGTACTTTTAAATTGTTTCGAAGATAATGTGATGACCATATACTGAACGTAAATTTTATCAGTATTAATTTAATTAGTTGATACGTGAAATTATTCTCATTGAGTGCCAACTCTCAACCCACCGAATGTGCCATGTTTTATCATGTATGTAAATGATTGTGACGACAGGGTTCGTTGTACAATAAAACCTTGTTATAAAAAATAAATTATGTATTTATTTTCAATTCCATACTCTACATGATATTTACAAACAACTCTTTATAATTATTAGGATTTTTTAAACAAACAATTCAGTCTTGATTGATATTCTATACAGTTTAACTTGCAAGTAAATCTTATTGTAATTGACGAACTACTGGTACATATACCTAACGATTAACTATTTATTTTATTGTAACTACTATTTGGAATTAGAGATGTTGTCTACACCGAACCCTTCCTGAGTATTGAAGGTTTGAGATTAAATTAGAAACCAATAAGTAATCTAGATCTTTAGACTATTATGCTTAATATAAATATTTTGTCAAATCAATGAGATACGATCTGTCCGTTTGTCACTTGAATCATTAGAACATAGAGTTCGATACTTTTCATAAAAAAAAAAACATATTCTGTCATAATATATAAAGTCTCCTTTAAGGCAAGTTTTGTTAAACTGTATATGAATACATACAACAGATAATTCCGAATACCACACTTAAGTAACTTTCCATTCAAAATTGCATTTATAAATAATAAAAAAAATAATTGTTAATAAATGAACAACAAAATAAATCAGAATAAATAAAAATAAACCTTTGTATCTATTTCTTGTGTAACAAGTCTTGAGGTAATTTAAATAAATATGAAGCTCCCGTTACCGTTCACTAAAATAATATTACCTATGCGTAATCAACTTACGACATGTGATTGTGATTCGTTCTCATTAAACCAGTGAAGTAGTTAAGCTTTTTGATTTGATGAAAATTTGCAGTCCTTCAATACAGACTTATAAATATAAAGATCATACCAATTATGTCGCCGAATGTCTTCAACAGTAATTTCTAACAATTATTATTTATGCAGTATGATTCAAACATTATAAAACTGCTTGCATTAATTAACATTTTAAGAAATTTTCTGCAAAAAGAAATTGAAATGAATATGAAACGTTAGGCACATCATGGGTCCAGACCGGCTGCGACGGCCAATCTGCAAATCTAACCTACGTACGAACTATCTCACTCTAACATAACTCATAATATTTGACCAAGTGCTGTGCATTTACGAATCAGTCTTAATATTATTTCAATCAAATCTTTATGGTCTCATGTTTTGCTTAGTGTTGTAACAATGTGAATATTTACTACATATTCTATAGAATAATGAAAAATAATACTTATTTGTTACTCACTAAATGCATGACTGTAGATAATATAACAGAAATAAAGCGATAATTTCAACTAAGAAATTCGATTCAACAAATCATTTTCAAGTAATCGGATAATTAAGTAGGTAAATTTTATCAACATTTATATGATTTGATCGAAATATTTTTATCGATAGTGAAAGTTCACATCTCTCACAGATCTATGGTTTATCATATGACTGACGCAACACCACTCGCTTAGTTCTATTCGCCTTCCTCGTTGTCTTGGGCGTTACTGTGAGATGGCTCTGCACTTTGTGCCTCTGCCTCTGTAATACAAAATTGAAAAATAATCTTAATAAAATATTTTAATATTATATTTAAATAGCAACTTGTCCCCCATAATTAGTGTAAAAGCTAATGCGTGATACTCTGTAAGCTGTTAGTCTATAACCTATATACACTCACCAACGCTAAACAACTTTCGAAGCAACTGAAACAATGTGAAGTTTCATAGTTTGTAATGCAAGCCACACTAGGGGAACTAAAGCTAGTCTATTCACTACTGTACATTACAACAAATACACTACATGACATGGAAGAAACAGTATAGAAATCGGGTACGGATCTCAAGTTAGGGAGGGCATAAGTGGCCATAAGTTTTAAGCTAAGTTCCATTATATTGTTATTCACGTAAAATCAGGTCCTTTTTCAGAACCACATTCTGTAAATGTGTTAATATTTTGATATTGCATGATATAGCAACATTTGTCATGATCCGTATGATTTGCGACATACAATTTAAAAAAAAGCGAAAGGCTCTTTTAATTTGTTAGCAATATATAAATTATGATTATTAATTTACTTTACTTATTAGGGAATGTTTGATTATATATAATATTTCTTTCCTAAAAATAATTAGTAAACCCTGTTTTTTAATCTCAGAGACTAAATTGACACATGCAAATGTCAAATTTACAAATAATGTTGCCAGCTCTTTTAGTGCAGTGTTGTACCTACGATACCGATTTGTTGAATCGTAACTTTTTATCTTTATTTGACGATTCGTTTCAAAGTTTTATATTCAAAAGCGTATAACTAAAATTAACATCATTAATTTTAAATCATTAAACATCATATTTATTTATTAAAATATCATATTTATTAATTTAAATATTATATTTATTAATTTTAAATCATTAAGTATCATAAAAATTAACATTATTAAATTTAAATTTACATTATTAATTTTGTATCCTTACGTTTTAAATAAGTATCTACACATTATTTAAAGATAACTTATTATTAAAAAAAACGATACTTGATTTTATTAACATTAATTTTCGATAGTGGTACATCACTATTTAAGAATTGCAAAAAACTGACAACCCACGAAATGTCAGTTTTGTCTCTGAGATTAAAAAACAGGGTATAATAACCCTTGTTTTCCAAAATTAAAATTTTCAAAACATTTTATGTCATTCATTTTTTTTTATATGCTCTCCTGCCTTGGATCCGCGTCTGATTGGGATATAAGTTCAATACCAAAATATACAATTCCAACAAAATGGTTAGTCATATATAAATACATAATTTAAGTACAAGTAGTGTATCATATATAATTTAACTATATTAAATAAATTAATTATGTATATAAAATTAAAACATATTCTAATATACAACAATTAATATTAAATACTAACCCGCGATAGCTCTGTCAACTTTCAATTTATCTCTAACAATGTAAATGGCTGTCAGAAGGAAGAAAACGCCTCCAATGACTTCGACGAAGCAAGTTACGAACAGAGCATACTGCAGCGCTCTGAACGTCGCAGTTTGAGTTGGCATTTCTCCGGCGGGTGAAAGTGATTTCTTTAAGTTTTCTGATATCTGAAAAAATAATAAAGTAAATAAACAATTTGTTTTCTATAAATTATTAAAATAATTATTTTAAAATTTAATAGACGAATATTATTTATATAAATTTCATATTTTATTTTCTGCACTAGGACTGGATAGACAGTAGTATTTTTAGCCTGTCAAAGTATTCGTCTTCACGATTAAATTAATTAAATTAAATATTAATAGTACTATTTTGATATATAAATACTTGATTCTTACTTTCTGGAGAAATAGGTTAAGTGCCGTAAAGGACAGACAATCTTCTATGTATTTATCTACGTATACTAGTTTCATGGCTTTAGAAATAAATCTTACCACTCCAACTATATAAGGACTTCCCGCGTCCCCAAACATATGCGATATCAGAATCTGGAAAGCTTCTGCCGTCGATCTTCTAGGTGGCACAACCACATACTGAAATAAAATAGTGTTAAAACTATAATAATTGTTACATTAATAAATAAAATAATAAATAGATTATATCATTTTGTAAATAACTTTTTATTTCAGTCTATAAAATATATCAGTAAAGTAATGCAAGGTTGTTTTTAGATTTTAAAATTAATGAGAAAAAGGAAACTGAGTAAAAAATTTAAATCAATATTATTTTGATTTTATTACTTTTAATAATAACTTCGCAAACCGTTAAATTTATAAAACAGCGCCATCTATGCAACACTTGCAAAAATAGAACAATAAATGAATGATTACGATACTACTTCGCATAGCATTTTATGCAATCTCTAATAGATGTCGCTGTTTTGCAAAAAAAAATAATTGAAATCAGTCCTCAGAGCCGTCATATTAATCGAAATATCCCAATGAGAAACTTGTTCAATATATTTAACATTCTTTTTTTATACCATTATCTGTACTCATAACTGACTGACTGACTGATTTCAGTTGCATGCCTATGAAGCGAAAACATACATGATGACATGCTTAAGAATAGAAGAATGAAACTATTACTAATTTACGCAACGTTTTGAATACAATAAATAATTAATAATTTATGGTGAATAGATATATTTTTGATTTTACTTTTAGCGTAAATAAGTATTTGTCATAACAAGAATACCCATGCACCAAGACCCAGTGATTTAACAATATTAAGAAGCTACGATGATTGCACTATAACATGCTACACTAATGTATGTGCGTTTATGCTAAATACTAACATAGTATTGATAATCTAAATCTAAAAACTAATGGCCTTTTCATAGACCACATCGACATTTATATTGTAGTAAAAAAAATCAATTCCACCAATTTCAAACAGTACAAATTATATAAACCGAACCAAGATAACGGTGACCGGCCATCATCTTACACAATCAAAACTGACCACCGCCGGTCCAACTACAAAAACATACTTATACACAGCAAATAAAAAAACGTCACAAACCCTGAGTCACAGCCCTATAAAAAAGGTCTTACCAGCGACATATCGGCAACGATCGCCCAATTGAGATTGAGAGCTACCTCCCCAACGAACATGAGAGCGAAGGGCGCGTAGAAGGACTGGTCTGTGAGGAGCATCGCGAGGCCCATGGCGGGCGCGGACACGAGCAGGCCGGCGCCGCAGATGACGGCGTGCGCGCGGCCCCAGCGCCGCACCAGCGCCGCGCCCAGCCACGCGCCCAGCGGCACGCCCACCAGCCCCGACAGCATCGTCAGCGCGCCGAAGATAAACGACACCCTTCGCAACATTGCACCCCAACTCAATACTCTCTCACTCCATCCACTATCTCCCACTCTCTCTCTAACGCACACCCAACGTTTTTTCTATTAGCCAACTGTTATGTTGAGATATTTGATTGACATTATTTATTTTCCTGAATTACACCAATTGTGTTTTAAAATATCTTTTGAAGCCCTTGCATGCCAGTCAATTTAAAAAAAAAAACATAACATTTAGCCCAAAAAATGTAGTAACGTTCAGTGCATTATCTGTGTATTTCACAGTTTTTTTTTGAACAACTGTCACTTAACCATATAATATTTGTACATTTTAAAACATCTAGATTAGACCTTTAGATTGATGTGAATATTGTGACTTTAGAAATTCTATACAAAATTAAACAGTTCAGTGACAATTGCACATAACCCCCCTTATGATAAAATAATTGCTAATAAATAAAACTTAACATAATATATTCATATCCTAAGCATGGATTTATACCAAACGTGATTTTGTAGTAAAGGCTAATTATTAACTTAAATTATGCACATAAAAAATGAGATTATAATGTCAGCACCTATATGTATACAAAGCTATAAAAGCTTATTTCGCTTTTAACACTATATTATTTTTAGATAAAACGTTGCTATTGATATGAAAACATTTTGATAATTTAAAAAAGTAAAATATGGCACACCACAATTTTATAAGATGCAATAATATTTTATAATTATTAATCTATTCGACAAATATTAAAAAAAAGGCGAATGTGAATATATACGGCGAGTTTGTGTGTCCGAAAAGAAAAAAGCCAACAACATTTATAATCTCATTCTTTATAATTATCCTCAGGATATACAATATTGAAGCAAACATGATTGCGTAACACGTTCAGTGTGAACCCACTATAATAAAAAAAACGCTCTATGCAAATCTCAAGCAATGGGCTCGCAATAAATATTGAATGATCATGCTATCGTTCGAGCACGGATGATAACTGATGGTCGCATCACAGTCAGCTCAGAGGTGAGTACTCCGGTCTATTTCGTACTAGGTGGTAACGTGAACGTTCTCATTGGAATATGTCGAGGTCGAGGTCGAGAAAGGGGGGGAGCGGGGGGGCTCACCAACACGACGTCGGCTACGATGGACCAGGTGAGGTTGAGCGTGAGCATGCCGAGGAAGACGAGCAGGTAGCAGAGCGCGGCGGAGCGCTGCACGGCGACGAGCGAGAAGTACACGAGCGGCGCGGACGTGAGCAGCGCCGCGCCGCAGATGAGCGGGTCGCAGTCGGGCGCGCGCGCGCGCAGCCGCTGCGCCAGCGCCGAGCCTAGCGGCACGCCCAGCGCGCCCGCCGCCATACCGACCAACCCGAACTTGAATGCCACACTGCCCCCCGATAACACATTCATTCATACTCACATCACACTCACCATCCGCTATGGCTCGTGTGGTGAGACCATACCACCATACACATATACGGTAGGACCATACCACCGTACACACATATGTCCCCATGCTATATTTTTAATTCTTTATTGATTTTTCAACCCACTGTTCTCCAATCTCTCCTTACTTCAATTTTCATAATTGCCCGATACTCAAAATAAAATTTGTATTCCCGTATGTTTATATGTAATATGTACTTATTTATTAATATATTAAAAAATGAACATATACATATGCGAGTCCATACAATAGTATTAATTATTAATGACATGTAAATTAAAAGTCTTCGCGTTGTGAAAAAAAAAACTTACTACACCTTAAGCATGACCATGAATATAACGTGTGAACTTTTAAAATTATTGTTTGACTTTAGACATTTAATATACTATATTTCCATTATTGTGTAAACATATTATTTTTAAATTATTGTAAATATTAACATAGTATTTAAATTGGCTATTATTTTTTTTATTTTCTGTTCATACTTAGTGAGTCATATCGTGAACTACCTACAGTTTTAATGGTATGGATAAAGCAATATCCATACCATATCAGAAATATATTTCTGATTCCTCTAACTCCTCATATATATTTCTGTTCTCTTATATTTTTTCATGACTTTTAACGATCTTTCAAAAAAAAATCATATTAAAACGCTTTAATATAATACTTTTTCTATATTGCCAACTATAATTATATTAATAAAAAAAGCGTTAATAAACTACTTTCTATAATTAAGTCTAACTTCTATGACTTAGGGTAAAAAGTTAAGTAGTAAACCTAATCTGTTAAATAGTATTATATAACAACAGACACTGATTGAATTATAATTTATATACGTAATAGAGTTTTTGTAAGTATAATATTGTATGAATAATGAATAGATAGATACACGTTTAATCATTTTCAACATGATTACCACTTGTCTTACGGTAAAAGAAAACATCGTGAGGAAACCTGCATGTCTGAGAAAACCTAACAAGTTTTCGAAAGACATGTGAAGTCCGCCAACCCGCACTTGGCCATCGTGGTGGACTATGGCCTGATCCCCCTCGTACCTATTGAAGGGAGGCCCGTGCCCAGCAGTGGGACGTTAAAAAAAAAGGGCTGAATACACAGATACATGTATCTATCTAATGTATGTAAGTTAAAGAAACTAGGCAGCTAGTGCTGCCGTTTGAGTCCTTAATTACAGACAAAATCATTTTGTTAAATATATTATAACGTACACAACGTCAGAGTAAAAAGTGCTTAATATAAGGATTTCTGTAGAATAAGAGGCATAATATATTTACACAACAAATATCAAAATAACGTAGTAATTTTAAGTTTTATATTATCCAAAGACTGATGAGGATTAAGGACTATAGTTTTATAATACTGCATATTTATATTTTATTCTTTTGAAATAAAGTCAAAAGCTATTTTTGCATTGACAGTGATTGATATTTTAAAACATGTATATTGTATAATTCACATCTGTATATGTATATGCGTGTGTATTGTGTGCGTGTCTGTCTATGTGTATATAACTCACTTTTCGAGAGTGATGTCATCGCCTGGCTGCAGATTGAGTCCGAGGTAGATGAACTGCGGGCCCCACCATGCGAGCGCGCCCGTCACGAACGCGACGCACGTAAACGCTAATGTCGATAGCATAAATGACGGGCTGGAATAACATTTTTATATTTAACGTTTTTTTACTTCATTTTTATGTGTTTATTTTTTAGATATTTAACATTTTATTATATCTAACATCGTCGTTATCAACGTCTTGCATATATAACATTACCATAGGACTTACATACAATAAAAAAATTAACACAAAAATATGTACTTACTTCCTAATAAGGGATTTTAAATCATCTCTATACGAGGTAGGTTTCATGAGGCTCTCCTCGGCCTGACCGCGCTCCGGATCTTGCATTACCCATGCTATGAGGATTACAGCGGCAACCCCTAAGAAGGGAGTAACTCGCAACCCCCAACGCCAGTTGCCCGTGACTGCACCCGCCGCCGACCCCACAATATAGCCGAAACCGCTGAAATAATAAAAATACGTTTAGTAATTCATGTTAACTGATTTAGGAATCGGACTTACTATCATAAATGAGAAACTGTGTAGGTATATGTGTGTGTGTGTGTTTGTTACTTTTTCACGCTCAAACAGCTGGACGAATTAAGATGAAATTTAGTGCACAGAACTACTAATATTAGGTAATGCTCGGTTCTTCTCCCTCACTTAAGTAATGCTCGAATCTGAACTGTTACATTACAGGCAAATGCTCCCGGTGAGGGACCGCCCTAAGATAAATAACGATGTCTAGGCACAAAATTGCCGTATGCACACTCTTAAGCACCTAGGGACCCGAGCGAAGCTAGGGTATGTCGCTAGTGTGTTACATAAGAGTATTTAAAAATAAAAACCTAATACCGCTCATATATTAGCATTATTTTTTTGTAAATTATTGCAGCTTTCAATTGTTTATCCAGTATCGACTAAATCGATATAAAACTTGATAGCAAGATCCTTGTAAATTATCTAATCAGAAAAAACATTGTAAAATATTTATATACACAACTATATAACTTCATTAATTTTATGATCCTTTTTTTAAGTATATATAGCTATTAATAATCTAGTACCTGGGCGACCGCGCTTCGCTCGGCGTAGGCGCTCGTTCAGTAGGTTATCGTCCATTGGTAACAATGCAAGTACAACAAAAAATTACGAGATGGCGCTATATGACATTATCAGCATGAGAGCAGATAAAAAGCAATATAATTTGCTATAATAAAGGTTGTTTTTTTGTGAAAAATTGCGTTTTTTCAGAAACTTCACCAATATACCTCAACAAAAAAGTAAAAAACAAAACCTTATCTAAATAGAAAATTTGATCCAAATCATTAGAGTCATTTCCAAGATACACGAAATAAATAAGTATATATGTATACTAGCGACTCACCCTCGCTTCGCTCGGGTTCGTCCCTAGTTACGTTTCACTGCTGAACTGAGCTAAACGTTGATAAGTCAGCCTGTGAGTCACGAGTAGGGAATAAAAATAGTAATTGCGAGTGTACCTTAGGTGATAGACATATAATATTGCGAACTTCCCAGTATAACTTTTTAAGACCTACAATTTTCTAGTACATTCTTTTTATTTATCTCTTAAGGTTCAGCCAGCGTTAGCCATATAAACTTCTAAGGACGACTCGATAGAACCAGTCATTGCGTTTTCCCGCGGGAACGAAAAATGTGCCTGTAGTAAAAGGTATCCTAAATGTTGACTCGAGTGTTGCTATAGGTATAGATAAGAATAGGTATTGCGAGTGTACCTTGAGAGATAGACATATACTGTTGTAGATATTTCTGTTGGGCCTTTTCAAGATCTACAATTTTTTAGTACATTGTTTTGATGTATGTCTTTAGGTTTAGCCAGCGGAGGGTTCCTAAGGAGGACTCGATAAAACCAGTTATTGCGATTTCCCGCGGGAAACAAAGATTTTCCAAAAGTAAAAGTTATCCTAAATGTTGACCCGAGTAATAAGTTATCAGTTCACAAAATTTCGTTGATATCGGTTCATTACTTTTTGCGTGAAACGCGTACAGACAAACAGACAAACAGACAAAAAAATTAATAACTATTGTTTTGGGGTCTATATCGTATACATAATACGTTACAGTCATTGTTTTTAAAAAATATTTCATGTACAGATTTCGCTAAGTTACTGCTTTATTATAGTATAGATAATACACAAGAATTGCTCATTTAATATTATAAGAATGTATTAATATTTTTGCTTATTGTCATGTAATTAAATTAAGCTAAAATATTAATAAATGTTGCCAAAAGCTACATCTGGTTCCTATATAATAAAAAGAGAATCCAGAGCACTGAACTCAGTTTACAAAGGCTTAAAAACATTAATTATTACTTATATTATACCTATCATAACTACAATTCCACGTTGCATTGAGATGAACATAGGAAGGGTAAAGGTATCATCTGCAAAAACGTGGCTTGATTGGTAGCTTTCTATTAACTTTATTTCGATTATCTTTGAACTCATTAAAATTATAAAGTATGCTCAGTAAGCGACAATGAGCGAAAAATTACATTGAAATAGAATACTATAAGTTATAAATTACTTACGTCTAGTAAATTGAGATAGGTAGTAGGTAGGTAGATGCAATTTAATTTTGTATTTTTTTTTTGACGCCTTTTAATTGGTAATATAAGAGTAGGTAAGCCATGAAAGTCAACTCATCGAACAAAATAAAATTTCACAGTTGGGTGGGTTGGGCATAATGTGAAAAATTGCGCGGGGATCGTGTTACTTCGATACTAATTGCATGACATGGCTAAGGAGAAAATTCAATCAAGATTGGCAATTTGTACTATATACAATATTTTATATACAATATGTACTATATACAATAGTTATATTAATAGGCCTTGAAAGGGACGAATAAATAGTATTTTTATAGTTGAGGCAGGACTTAAACGCCCCATTAAGACGGGGGAGTTTCTGTTGGGTTTTAATACTGGCTTCTCTAGCCTAGCCTAGATGGTATGCGTAAATGCATTTCCCAACATTTAAACACATCGGCCAGATTATGATTAAGTATGGTATATTATAGGTATATTATTTATTGGAGGTGTATTAATAAACGACTAAAAAACAGAAAAGCTTCTATAATAATTACTTAGAAGAATTGCTTGTTTATAATATGAATAATGTCCCTTTCATGACCATCAATGTCCCATTCAAGACCACGCCGTCATGAATGGGACATATCTTAAGAATCTTTAAAATTGACTTTAATGCTACAATGTTTGGAAAAGATATTGTTTTTGGTTTATATTTTGAAAGATGAATAGATAAAATTACGTTATATACAAAAGATTTTTTATTATACCTCATTTATTACTCAAAATATTATTACTAACAAAAATTGTCCCATTCATGGCACCTTTCCCATATTAATATTTTAATTAATAAAGTATGTATAAAACCTAATCTTACTTATGAAGTCTTAATTTGGACTAATGAAGATTGGTGAGTTGTTATCAAATAATTTCACACCAAAACAAACACTGAGTTGCTAATTTATATATGAATCATATCATTTGTGCAAGAGATTAATAAAGCTATAATTAAACTAATAAATCATGATAGAACACGTCATGATCTTTCGCCTCGCTATCAATAACTCGGCAATCTGTTCGTAATATTCCACTCGAAGCGGGATGTTTTTACGTCTGTGTGTCATTATTTCATTATCGGACGACCTAAAGGGGTCTCTGTCAAGGGTTTCAGTTAAAAGCGTCATTTGTATGTATGCAGTGAAGTGTTGAAACATCTGTTTATTGTTTTGAAACTAACATTTTCTTACGAAATTAAGGTCGATGAATTGCTTTTGGATTGATTGGTTTTCGATCGATCGATCGTATATAAAATCAAGTACTTGGGCGACGGAGCTTCGCTCGGTGTTTTTGATTTAAATTACAATTTTGTTTTTAATTTGGCTTAAAAACAAAAAAAACTAAAATCTTGAATAAAAAAAAACTAAAGTAAAAACTTTGTTTCTCACTGGGATTCGAACCCTGACATCTATGATAGCCAATCTTGCGCCTTGGCCGCATGACCACGACACTTACGTGAGTATGCGAAATTATTAACATATTTTGCGTGAGGTAATGCGAAAAAAAACTGCAAAAAAAATCGAAAACACGTGTTTTCCCGAAAAAAAGGCTAATCTAGATCGATTTTTCGCCCCCGAAAACGCCCACATATCAAATTTCAGCGAAATCGTTAGAGCCGTTTCCGAGATCGCCGGTATAATAAATAAATATACAAGAATCGCTCGTTTAAATATATAAGATTTAGATTGACAAGGAACATTATTTTTTTATTAATGTTCCTCTTATCTAAAGATTTATGCAGTTAAAATAATTAAATAACATTTATTTATTTAATTTATAGATTAAAGAACTCATTTTTTATGTTTAAAAGCAAACTTTAAAAGAAAATTTCCTTTATGATTATTGTAAACTGTTATAAAAACAGTGACTAAAAACTAGTTTGATCTTATATAACATTTAATCACCCCACTTACACGAGTGTGTCTGCTTCATCGTCGTCATTATTGCAAATCAACCTTGAAAGTTGAGATTTAAAAACAAATTTGTCTCTCGCCTTTTATACCACAAGTATATTTATAAATCACAAATCAAGAAACGACCTTTTCAATTCTGGGCGGCCGATTATTATTGATCTTTTAATTGACCTCACTTATGTCTAAAACTATGTTAGTTAAATGATAGCTACATGCACATCATTGTACCTATAGTTACTTCTTAATATGATTAAATGTTACAATTATTCATCTTTCGGTAATAAAGGAAAATTTATATTAGATAAGTATATTATTTATTGACTAACCTTCCAACGGGTATGGCGAAATAGAAGAATGCAAGCATTTTAGATCGAACATTTCCAACGAAGAGATCGCTTATAAGAGTAGGAGCTATCGTCGAATAAGAAGCCTCGCCGATACCGACCAATCCGCGAAACAACGCGAATACATAAAAATTCTGGAAAATTAAAATATTTTTCACTGATTTAAAAATATATTGCAACATTTTACTATTTAAAACCTATTAATATTTTATTACAAGTTATATGGGAGGTTAAATTAAAATAAGGAAAACCACATTACATTTCCCATCACGCCACCAAGAGTTATAAATAAATCCTGTAACATTTTAGTTTCAAATGATGAATTACTTGTACCTGTAAACAAAACTGCATAACAATTTTCAAGTGCGAACCGATTTTAACAGACCCAATCATAATAACTCTGGACAACAACTTCTAGATAATAATAATATGTATTTCAATAAATTGTTAGAGATAATTTTAACAATGTTTTGTGTGGTAAAACATAAAGTCACGAGCATAAATATGTGACCATGGACACTTTGGGCTTTGGCAATAATATCTGATTGCTTGTTTCGTTGATTAATATCTATTCTCACGATGGCAGCAAAATATGTGACATCGAAGGAATAAGAAAACTATCTGACAAGACTTGCAATAGAAAAATATAAGTGAATGAATATTATGCAATCGGATAACAAATTTTAAATGTAATAATCCTAGTTTTTTTATCCTTAGAAATAATGGTGGTCAATGGATTTTTTCTTAAAATTTAAATAGGTGGTCCCATTCCCTTGTGGTAAAATATCTTGATTAAAAAAAGAGACATTAATAACTTACACACAATACTACTGATACTTCGAAAAGACAGAAAACCAATCTATTTTTAATCTTAAAAAAAAATTTTTTATAAATGTCCATACTTACTGTAATAAATGAGCCTGCAAAGGTGGTAATGCACCATAGCGCTACTCCTAGAGACATGATAGTTCGTCTCGAGTAACGATCTCCCAAATAGCCGAAGAAGGGTGCGAACACCATGTACGCAATAACAAAAACTGTCTGCAGAAAGCCAGCGTAGTCATCACCGATTTGGAATTCTTTCTTAACTTCACCTAAAACACCTGTAAAAATACAAATTTTTTGATTAATAAATCTACATATTATATTATAATAACTTAAATAACCTGAGTGCATAATCACAGTGAAAGTGAATTATTCCCCCTTAGATTTTTTTTTCTGAGGACTATGATGCATAACATAATCATTAAAAAGAATCATGAAAATATGTTCAAGCACACTGAAACTCCTCTATTTTGATCAAATGGACATCTTTGTTTACATATTTATCATTCAACAATAATTTCTGTTTTCGATATTTTCAATATTTCCATATATTAGATTATAAACATAAACTCTTTACATATTTTCATTAGATGAATTTATTTTGTCCCTAATTTATTCAAGTAGTCATTAGAAAACGCGTCGGAATTTCTCGTGCAAATAAGACATGTGCTGCTCAGTTCAAGTGTTTCTCAAGGGCTCGTTTCTATTTCTTTGCTTTTAATAATATTAAAAGACGTTCTCATCATCTTTCTTGAATACATTTCAGTACAGATACTTTTTTATGTAACACTTGAAACTTCATAATCGCGAGTCGTCTACACATGTACCTATTTAAAGATTTTTTAAGTGTAAACCAATCGTAATAAAATACATTACGAGAGCGAAACTGTAATATAAGATAAGCATTACGGTTAATTATATTATTACAACTCCATAGGTCTTAGTCGCCTGGTCTTAGCTAGGTAATACAATGTAATCTACTAGAAGATAAGTATATCTACACACACGCGAGTTTTATTCTTCAACATAAATATTAGAAGCCTTTAAAATATTTCATTTGGTATACGATACTATTAATCAATTAAACATATAATTGAAGTGTTAAACGAAAAGCCTTACAAAATAATTTGCAACTTAGGTTACAATTTCTCATTCATCAGCATTTATATTGATTTTAAACTGCCGTGCAACCTTAAAAGTGACCTTGCCAGGGAGAGTGATACTCGCATAAGCGAAATAACCGGAACACAGGTCGTGTAGCCTTTTTGCATATTCTTTTTTTACATTGTAAGCGATTTTTTTATTCTTGGAACTAATATCAAAACGAAGTTCTAAGAAGTTTTTAATTATAATTTAGAGATAAAGAAACTTAGTTAAAACTCCAAATATTCAAAGAAATTTTTTTAAGCTGGTTGGTGCCTATATTACTTAACATGTGAAATTTCAAAAGTGCAAAATGTTAGTATAACAAGGTTAAACTTCTCTCCTCTCTTTTAGTAACAAAAATATAACCCACAAATTTTTGACCAGAGACCCACTCATGTTGTAAGTATACCTGTAGGTATGTATTAAAAATAGCTAAATCTAAAATATATAGCAGCTTTTAAAGTTGCCTCCAATCGCTTGAGACGTTACAGCGTAAAATACTAATAGATGCAAGATTTTAGCAACGTTTAAAAAAATCAATGAAGATATTCAATATGGTATAATTATAATAATGTATGACGCATGGCTCGGAAACCCGTTTAATTTTTTAATCGGTTTTGGTCATTGACCCCAAACCGAAAGGCACTTCGGTTTAAAGTTTCGATTACGTTCTTTAACCGGTTAAATCCGGGAGAACGATTTTTGACGAATTTAGGTTCCATAACCAAAATTAAACGGTTAAAATATTTTGTTTACGTTTACGTTTGGCGCGTTTTTGCTAATGGTGAATGAAATTACTAATGAATGAAATAACCGGTTTGTTTCGGTATCAAAACCGAAATCCAATCTATCATTAATCATTATTGTTTTAGTTTACTAAACCGTTCGTTTTCATTAACTGGTTAAAGAACGGACGATGAATTAACCATTACATTACCGAAATAAATCGTTTTTTTTCCAACTGGTTCCGAGCCCTGGTTTGATATAGATAAAAAAGAGAATTTAAAATATAGAATATGAATTTGAATTTAATTAGATATGAAATATAATAACAGTGTAATTATAATAAACAGTGCATTATGGGTCCATCGATAAGACGACCATTCAATCAAATGTAAGTGGACTTAGTACCTACGATGTGCATCAAAATCACATGCAAGATTATTTTGACCAATAACATAGGAGTACTTTATTAGTAGGTACAATAACAAATCAATACCCATAGCCGATAAAAGATAACGATACGTTATCTAAATGCATTCCATAAACTACATTACCATTTGACTTAGCGTCCGCAAGTAAAAACGATATGACTCTTTCAAAATTGCAAATGTGCTACATATTTGTTCAAGCGTTGCGGCAGAAGGGAGCGGTTTACACTCCGCAGTTTGTACTGTAAACACGAGTGACAGATAACTGAAGGGGTAAATAAATAAGACCCCATAATGCTGGCATACATGCAAATATGTCAAGCATCGATGTATTATTGAAAATAATCAATATTACGATTTTAATAAAATTAATTATAATCCGTTTTATAACTACTAACGTTACAAGTTTGCTAGTCATTTGACAACCCATAGAACTTTAAAAATGAAATCTTAAATTAATAATAATAAATTGTACAGTTGACCTGATTTTTCAAACGTCTTGTTTGGATATTAAGTGTACTGAGTACATTATGCTTATAAACAAAATTATCAAGATTGCGTTAGAAGTAACGGTTGAACTGATACCTAATCAGTTTGTATATTGATATATATGTATATAGATTTAAATATTTAAAACGAACAGTTTTTGCAACACAACATTTTATAATTAATATTCAGTTATAAAGTTTCAACACACGTTTAAAATACATAAACAAAATACAACCAAATGCTTTATTTGGACACGTCTATAAATCATCTTATTCATTTTAACCCTCCTGTTTAGTGCCACCATTATTGTTAAGGCCCCAACTTTATACATTTAATAGTTTTTTGTTGTCCCTTCGTCTGAAAAAATAAAACGAAAGCTTTAATCGATACTGTGAATTATTTCTGTTATATAGTTAGACGAGTTGCATGCGTAGATAAAATTATTATATTATACTGATAGAATTAAATACTCTTTAACCGACTTCCAAAAAGGAGGAGGTTCTCAATTCGTCGGAATCTTTTTTATGTATGTTCACGGATTACTCGAAGACGACTGAACCGATTTGGAATTTTTTTTGTTTCAAAGGGTATTATTACCCGGTGGTCCCATATAAATTTTATCGAAATCGGTCAAGCGGTTTTTAAATAAATGGCTTAATCGAATATTATGTTTTTATTAAAAATCTTTCTTACAAATTACTTGCTTATTACGTCTACACTAAAAATGGAAAAATAAAAACTTAAAAAAAAAAAATAAAAACCGACTTCCAGGCACTGAATAGTAAAAAATAACTAAACAGGGGTTTTCATTTAGAATAGATACCTAATCAGATATTTTCGAAGTCGGTGTGCTTTGATTTGTATTGGCTGGCATATGGCGTATCGTTTTTTTTTTTTAAGTTTTTTACTAAAAAAGGTTGCGACCTCATGATCACTAAAGTAATTATTCAGCAATGAGGTGATATTTTTTTGCCGAATGGAAAAGTTCCAATTTTTTTTTCATGTATTAATTATAAAATTTTTAGTAAAATATAACAAACTATGAAAGAAGTATAAAAATATCTCAAGAAATGAAAAAGTTATGAAACTTTAAAATTGCGCTTATAAGAATAATTTTGTGACGTTACACGATCTAAACAACCGAAATTTAAATGAATTTGTCATTTATTGATAAATTTCATAAAATTTTCCACTGATTTATTAGTTTTGATCTACATAATATATTATAATTCCATTGCGTTAAATATGATATTAACAACATCATGAAACCTTTCCATTGAGTAGGTACCTCTTTTTAAAGTCGTCTTTGAGATATTAACTGAAGATTCATTTTATAATTTAAACTACTATTTAAATTATCTAAAACAAAATGTGCCTACTGGTACATAAAAACATTGTAATAGGTAGGTACCAATCATTTTTATTGCTTGTAATGTCATTGTGAAAGTGAAAAACTCTCAAGTAAGTACCAGTATTCTCTTCCAGTAAGTGTAGATAGAAAGTTTACAAATGATGGAATTGTTGATAAGAATTATGATGATGCTATAAACTTTATGATATTACCATTTTCTTGAAATTCACAGCAAATAGATACATACACATAAAGCTAGAACAATTCTACATATTTTTGGTACTTAATTACTTGCATTTTTTCTTTATAGTGTGTACGACACATTTTTCAATACAATAGTTATAATTTTTGGCAATTAAGCTCTTCCTAAAAGGGCTCATCTTAAAAGCATTTACTACCTAAAAAGCTCTTCATACAAAGTCATGCAAAAAATGATATTTTAAAAGCTTCACGAATAAATGACATATATTTCATTAAATCTTATGGAATAAAGAACATCGTGTTTTTCAAAAAGGCTTTGAGGTCAATCTATCTTTAAAATAAGTATGTATGTATAAGATATCATCTAAACCTATGAAAACGATATGAAAAATCCTAGACGTCTAACCCTAACCATGTCTAAATAAAATAGAGAAGGTCAGTATCATAAAAACAACAAAATAAGAATAGATCGCGACAAACTATTCATATTGATGAGTCGCCGCTATCTTGCTAACTATGCAACATTCTTTATTTTTTGAGACTACGTCAGAGACTGCGGCGTGCACTACGTTACATGTACGTCATCAAATATATTAGAAACGTGGTCGATAACGTAGCTTGGGGGCAGCACCTCCGTCTGAAGTTGATAGAACAATCACACCGCTCGCCCGGCGGCATCACGCCATGCGATTCGACCAATCACGAGCGCGAAATTCGTGGCACGAAACAACGCATGAGTGACTTCATGACCAGAAAGGTTGTGCGACGCGCCGGCGCAGACGTTACGTGTAAATGATCTCTCGGTCAACAAAATGACGAGACTTGTAGATATTTATAACGCTTATATAATGAATAACTAAAACTGAACTAGGTCTTGAAAATCAGCCCAAGAATTCAGCAGGTGTTATTATCGCCAATAATAAATTAACCTAACCTAACAACATTAGCATAACATAGCCGTGTGTTCAAAATGTAATTCAGTTCTAACACCAATAGTTAAAGAAATATAAATACATTAATTTATTTTTTTATATACTACTACTTACTTTTTTATATACTATTTGATTCCCCACACAAACTTTCATCCCTATTTCTACCGGGTTAAGGGATGATTTCCGGAATAAAAAATATTCTATGTCCTTCCCGGGGTCTCAAACTATCGTCGTACCAAATTTCATCTATATCGGTCCAGTAGTTTTTGAGTTTATTTGTTACAAACATACAAAAATACAAAACTTTCCTCTTTATAATATGAAGTGTAGAAGTGTAGAGTTCTAATATTATCCTCTTACTATAAATAAACGACGAAATAATTTAAACATTTAAAAAAAATTGTAAACACTCCACAATATATTTTGATGAAAACAATTTTAATTTACTAGGTAACCTAAAAATATAGTGGACGTAAGAATATAAAATACTTTTGCCGTTGTTAATGTTCTGCTCGCTACGCTTTTTTCTTACCCGAATGTTTACATAATAATAACTAATATGTATATTTAGTATAGTACTTATTTACTTATAGATATTTAGTCGAGTATGCGTTTTACGCCGTGTTATAGGTAGGTACTTAAATCTGAATCAATCTGTATGAAGCTACATAATATAATCATATACTTTTACTCAATATAGAGGTATAGAAAAAGGAACAAGCGTACGCCTAATATGCATTTTATTTCCGGACGATTGTCTAGAAGACGTTCCATTCCATCACGCACGTTGTTAGGAAAGAACCGTCATCATTACGATATAAAACGAAGAAAATAGACTAAAACCGATTTACACCGTTCTCTTTAAGCCTTATTATCTAAGTTAAATACAGAAAAGAAAAAAAAAGTACTTTAAAGTGGCTATTGTTGCAAACTTAATACAATAGCAGAATGTAAAGCAAGGTGAAGAAATATTTTATTGAAGCGTAAACTTATATTCGACCCTGAATATAAAGCATTAATAAAGATGACATTGTGTTATGTAATGTTTGCTAAGTACATGGCGTATCTGAAAGTAAACAGTAGACGAAATTTGTTGATTTTTAACATGAAAAAATGAGACGCTGTATACTTGTATCTACGATAGAAATAATATACATGGTTATTGTGAAGTATTGAAATAAATCATTGTAAATCACGTTTCAAATATTAAACAGATGTATGTACCTATATGCAATGACAAAGACGTCAAAAATATAAAAATATATAAGTTAAATAAAATATACAAAAATACACAAGTAAAATACATTTTTTATGTGAATAGCTATTACAAACGTTTTCAATTCTCGACGACAATAATGTTGTGAAACTTAGTTCAGGTTAACTAGAAGCTGTTTGTTTTGTTAAGGTAAGGCCAAGTTTAAAAGAAACAATGCTTTTTGTTTATGAACTGGGTCTTAGGTTATACAACTATATTGCAGCTAACATAGAATTATTAATATTATTAAAAGAAGACCAATTTAGCAATTTGTTATAATATACTACCTATATATAATACATAAAAAATCATATAATAGTATGTATAACATAAAATGCTGTGTATACAACCTATACAGATAATTCACATTTGTAATAAAATTCTAAAATTCCAATTTTTAATTCATCATAATTCTGGATAATAGGATGTTGTTAAAGAATGAAAACAAAAAAAAATCATTCATTAGACGTAGTATAAAGATTTGTTGACTGTTGCAAAGAGCGTGGCGCTACGGATATGAGTATATGACTAAAATAGTTTACTTTTAAACAGTAGATCTGTATGGTTATTTTTATAGCCCTCTTAACAAACTGCTTCCTGCAATGGACATAAAAAGTTTTATTAGTCTACGTAGTAAATGAATTTTACTATTTTTATAAGAAAATGCAAGCTTATAGTGGTTGCTCACTACTATCGCTAACAGTAGTAGTAAATAACTTGTCTAAAAAGCGAAGTCAAAATGGCGCTTTGGTAAATTTCCATCGCGCCAGACGTACCTGCATCAGTTTCCTTAAAAGAAGTTCTACTTCTTATTTCCTCGTTGAAAATTTAATAGTGAATGTGACATCTATATACTAAACATGCAATGTAATAATAAAATTGCGCCGTGGTCAAATTTTTAAATTAAATATGTATACTTATTTATATTTTTCCATGTATAAAAGCGTATACTTTAACTGTTATGCAATTGAACACAAGTTAATAGTTTTTAAAATTTGTAAGCAACGAAATATGAGGATGTTATCAAAAATAGTCGCGTATGATCACTCATAATTTTTTACAATTTTACTTACTTTTTTTATTGCATAGAGTTCTTTCGATTTGAAAAAGAAACTCCATCCCTAAAGGTCAGCCACATTTTTAAAGATATTAAATTAGTAATAGAATTAGTAGATTTTAGCCACAAAAATAATACATTTTTTTTAACTCAATCGTAGAAAAAATCGTATCGTAAAATAAATCGTAAAATAAAACTGGAAAGCGATAAATAAACCTTATCAATCTCAATAACTAAAAGCTCCTAAACGTAAGTAACAAAATTCGAGTCGGCAAAAATTAATACGCGAACTCAAACAAGTACAAAATTTTTAGTCTGCCTATTTGATCGTCGTTGAATAAGTCGTAAAGTATTTTTCACCCTCCTACCATTTTTTATCGCGATTTTAGTATTTTTGTATCAACAATATTAGGTATATAAATACATAGCGACGAACCCGAGCAAAGCGAGGGTGAGTCGCTGTATAACATAAAGCCAAAAAGTTTGTTTTGTAGATTGAACGCGGGCGTAGCCGTGTAGCCTAGTATTCATATTTTTTTAATAAATCTAAATCATACGACAACAATTATGAAAATTACATTTACAAAACATTAAGTCAATTAATCATATCTACACATTTGTAATTGTTCAATTGAATTTAAATTACTCAACTACTGAACAAGCAATAACAGGCAAGCGCTCATTAATAATTCAGTTTATTTTTGTCAACTAATTTGGTTAATTGTTAAAAAAACGCACTAAGGCCTAAGCACCAATTTTAAAATAAATGTCATCCAATAAAAAAAGTAATAACAATATTGGATTACCCAATGCGTACCAAAACTTTTGGCAATAATATCTGAAAAAATAATTATTAAATCGTGAACATTTTGTTACTTTTTCACATGATAATATTATAAAGAATGTTTTAAGATATCTCTTTTTACTTTTTGTAACTGATAAGTAAAACTATGTCTTAATGATCTTCGTAATATAGCCACTGAGGAACTCGTCTGTAACGTATATTTTAGTCAGAAATATCGAGGAAGTTCATTTAGTAACATTAAAAACAATAGAATTCGTATCAAGCAAGAAATTTAGCTACATATACTAAAAAGTAAAAATATTTCACATAGTTCAATGTCATGGAAGAGGTAAAATATGTATGTATACATCGTTGATTTAATTAGTACTTTTGGAAATAAAAGCCAATATATTTACATATACCATTATGAAGTTTAACTTTTTCCTTTGATGTACCTAACAGTAACCGCTCAAACGCGCAAAGGCACAAATACCGCTGGTTTTATGACTACTTAAATTGAAATAAGTGTCTGTTGCTATTACCGCCAACCAAGTATGTCCGTCAAAGCTGATATGATGTTATCATAAAAAAATGTCGAAACCAAGTGCTTGTAAAAGAATATACCTATTTGATTTTTACGCAGCAAAGATCATATAACAGATCATCAAATCGGGCTTCTGTATTGCGCTGCCACCCAATAAGTATCGTCGTAAATCCAATGGAATAGTGTACATAGCATACCAAGTCATTGCATTCTTTTTGTATACGTCAGAGGAGATATAGCTGTAAGTTATGTACGTATACATATAATAATGACCGACTTATTCATTTACATATATAATTAACATTTATATTAAAAATAATTATAATTAAATATAACAGTAGAATAACGAATTGATTGCCAAGGTTTTCAGTGAAAAGAAGTAAAATATGTGCATTAGTAATATTAAAATGAGCTCTAGAGCGACTACACGAAGACACTTACATTTCCTTAATACATACACTTCTCCGTTATTGAAAACTATAAATAAATTTAAATATTTTAACCTCACTAATGTAGGAGTCTAAGATGAAAGGTGAGGACGTTACAATGTTGTCGTAGTCGTACATTAGTGTAATTGTATTAATAGCATTATTCACGTGTAGGTGGTACACAGTACATACCAATTATATTATACAGACACCAGTAGAAGCCAAACCTTAATATTGATTGTCTTAAGAACGTTTTTTGTATGTAGGTGAGAATAACATGTAGTGCACTGTAACATCTCCAGTGGAACTAATTGGCCCCAAGTGCAGTCTCGATGAGCTCTCGTGTAGACCAGTGTTTCATGAGTAGGTATAATGCGGGTTCAGAACGGTTGCAGCTGCGTTTCATCATATCAAAGACATTACTATGATGGTAAAGCTCATGCAATATCAATCATACTGATTGCAATTTCAGTTATGACTACCGCTGATACGCACTTGATTGTAGGGTGTAATAACCTTAATTTCAATACCATAGAGTACAGTATATAAATAAAATTGAACCCCGTTTAACAATATCTGTGTAAATAAATGTTATATTTTGTCAGTCTATCTAAACAGATTTTAGAGAAATTCAGAGAAGAGATAGTTAATATATATAAATAACCTTACTAAACCGGCTACCGTATAAAAAGCGGTCAAAAATTAATGAAGAATAATTTAAAGACAAATAAATAAAAAATTAAAACGTTTCACCAATCTCACACAACAAATAGGTTTATGCAATAACATGTAGCAGGAAATAATGAAAAGCCAAAATAATATTGCTGTTTTGCCTTGACACGATATTGTTTATTACATACCAAAGTGAATTTTTAATTACTAACACATGTTCAGTGATTATTAATTATTAATCAAATATGAGATTTCTACTAATACTATAAATAAGAAAGTGCGTGCGTTTTTTTTAAATGCGATATTGTATGTAAAGTATAACTAAGATTTCAATATGAGATTTTTTCCATATTGAATTGAAATTTAAAGACTAACAATAAATTACAATGTAGGTACCAACACTAATAAAATTTAAGTTTTAAATAATAATCGTTTAAAGAACAATTTTTCTTTTAATTTACTGCTGCCGTAAATCCGATATTTCCACAACTCGCTTATATAATAGCAAAATATAAGTCAGTTGAACCGCGTGTAGTGAACCATGTCGTATAAGTAAAAGTAAACATAAAAATCTTGATACCTACATATAAAACTACATCCTTACAAATATAATGTACCTACAACAATAGTAAAGTATGTTACAATACATTATTGTAGATATTACCTAGATTATAATATTACGTCATCAGAAATGAAACAGACCTACGTCAGGACTATGTGTATTATTAATAATTAATTAAACTAAAATCACGTTTTTATCAGTTACACACTTAAAATGTTATAACTCCCTCCCACCTATTCAATAGACTATGTTATCATCGCCAGATCACCTCGATAAAATCAAATATTGTACTGTCATCGGAAATAATAGCAGTAATCCACTTAGAAATAGGTTATTATTGACTTACTAAATTTGCCTTCAGACTTATACTGAAATAATATTTTATTTTTCTAACTTTCTCTTAAACGTTACGTTCTAGGTAAAAGTAAATTAAATTAAACGAGATTAGGATCTACTTCAACACAATTCAATTTAAGCCAGATAGACCAAGTCAAGAAAGAGAGAAATGATCCTCCAAGAAATGCGCGAACATACAGAATAAAATATTATCCTCCTTCTTTGAAGTCGGCTGAAAATATTACATCTCCCCTAATATAATAAGCTGAAGAGTTTGTTTAATTTCTTGTTTCAAACGCGTTATTCTCTGGAACTACCAGTTGGATTTGAAAAATCTTCTTTGCACTTAATAGACCAATTCAATCCATAAGGAAGCTTATACGATATTTAGAATCGAAACAGTTATACATAAATAAAATACACAAGCGAAGCTGCGGGAAAAGCTAGTTTCTAAATAAATTTTGTAGCAGCTGTATGACACATACTAAAGGCTTTACAAATCAGAGTTTTAAATAAGTCGATGATAAACTAAAAATGTTTAGTCATCCCTGTTGTACTGGTAGAGATAAAAAAGTTGAAGTGCACTGGAATACACTTTTGAATGGTTAGCATTATTTAAAGTGGCGGTGAGAGAAACTGTCTTTAAGACAGTAAAAATATTTGTAAATAATTTATGTACCTTTGGCTATTGCCGTCCATTTAAGCCGATTAAGGATAGTCTGGTTAGCTATAAGTTTAAATGAAAAATAAAATTGAAGTATGTGGTTTTGAAATATTTAATCAACATTGATCTATTTAGCTGTCGTTGAACCTGAGTCTCAACAATACATAACATTTAAGGTATTCATATTTATCTGTTAATCTATGAATCTAAACAAATATGCCACACACAAAAGCGGTAGATCGGAAGGAAAGTCTAGTGAATCTACGTAAAAGTGACATATTACGATACACTTTGTTACTTCGAGATATTTTTTAAGTATAAATTTTGTGTGTTCGTTCAAATAAAAGTTATTAAGTTTAAATAAAAGTTATCAAGAAAACACGATTTTCATACGACAATATGGTATGCATTATCACACATTTCTCTTTCCCGGAACGAAAAGTAAGGCATGTGAAAGTCACGCTGAAATAGGTTTAGTTACTGTAAAATTAAACTTCAAAAACTGTTGTTGCAATTCATTAATAACAGAAAAAGAATATATTATCATATTTCAGATATTTATGACTATATATTACTTGTTTTATTTTCTTTTCTGTTACTTGTGACATCGACCGTAATGTGTGAGTAGCAAACGAAATTTTAACTAACTTGTTCTAGTGAAAACCCATTAATTGCATAATAACTAGAATTCAGGACTTACACAATCTTTTATATTTTATTTCAAATCTGAAATACCAAAAAGTAACAAAATTTTAAATATATTATAAAAGACAATAAGAGCCACCCCGATATATTTACATACATATATGTAAGTTTAATAAAATATAAAACCGTAAGGATCGTAAATAAAGAAAGGTAGGAAATGTTTTAACTTTTAATCAATATCTTGACGCCACATTTTTAACCCCTCACTGAGAACCCGACCTACGCAACTAAGCTTTGACATATTTCATTTATTAAATGTGTGTACTGTGTATGCACCCGCACCCTACAATAATTTAACAAAATAGAAACAGCAGGGCCTCTTTTATTACTCAACATAATAACCAACCAAATTTTTTTTATGGATACCAATCAAAATAAATTGTAATAGCAGAATGCGTCATTTTACAATTATTTACAACATTCACAACCATTAATTACTAAAGTAATATACAAATTATTCAAATAAAATAACTTCAATCCACTTATACTCGTAGTTTCATACATAAAACCATTATATAATACTATAATTGATAACAATTACAAAAATAATTGTAATTATAAAATTACAATTATTTTTGTTTTTGATCACGTAACGACTTAATTATAAAAGAATGAAGGTGGTTGGTGAATCGCTTATTTTAACTATTGTCGCATTCGAAAAGACGTCGGTATAATTATTTTTTATGGTAATACAAAATAAGATTAGAAAATAGAGTAACATCACGTCTACAGTGAATGATGCAGCATATTCTTACCGTTACTAAAACATGGCCTTTCATATTATTCATAATGGATGCGCCGAATATGGTTTCAACCGAATACGAATATTCGGCGCAAAATGTACCGAACCGAACATTCGGCCGAATTATTCGGTTCATTTTTACATAGTAAACGTTGATACACCCAAGCCCGCGCCGACATTCGGTAGCGCCTGTGTGCGAAACCTATGAAACGCTTCCTTTTTTGTCGTCGTATTTTGCATGATTTTTTTTTTTAATTTTTGACGGATTAATGTATTCTCTAGTTTTATATGATTTGCGTAAATAGATAAAAACAATTCGCTTCCGACTTTTAATTGCTACGAAAAATAGAACGCGAATTAAATTATGTAAATACTTTATTTAACCCTTAATCACCCACAAGTGTCCTGTGGACACACTTTCATGTTCTATTACATATAAAAAAGTTATAGTTTTATGAATCGAATCGTATTTCTTAGTGTAAAGTTTTTTTTTAATTTTAAAATAATTATAATCTTAACATAGTACTAATAAAATATTCGGTAATTATTCGGCATTTTAACCGAATATTCTACCGAATACGAACACAAAAAAAAGCACAGAACATACCGAATAGGAATATTCGGCAGAACATTCGGAGCATCTCTATTTCATATATTCTTAATAAAAGAGGCGTCTTTTTTTATTTCATAAAAGCCTGGACAAAAAAATTGGACAAGTGCGAGATAGAGTCGAAAACCGAAGGTTCCGTGCCACTGATTAGTATTTTTGTTAGGCTAAAACTATCGATATAACATCTATTTTCTTATTTATCTATCTCATTATGAAAAACAAAGTTTTTGCATTCGCTGAACTGATAAAACGTTTTACTAAAAAATATAAATATATTACCAAAAAACTGTTTGATGTAACTTCTTTAAAATAATTTTCAGTAAAAATATTTAGAATGCTTAATTATCAAAATTTTATTTTTACAAAAAAAACAAGTAGGAAATACCATAACCATATATATATATATATATATATATATATATATATATATATATATATATATATATATATATATATATTTTATTTTTTTATTAACTACATCATTTAGCGATTCCTTATCCAAATAGTTCTATAGCACCAATAGTTTCGGAGTAAAATTGCTATGACATATGCACCGACGCCCACTGTGAAACTATACGGGAGACCAAAAGGCAGAATTCCTACGGCTACGTTTCTTATTTAATTAGCTTTTATGTATGATATTAACATTTAGTCCTATATTATAAGTAAAGATTCATTATACAATTATTGTAATTTACCAAATAATAAAAACGAAATTAATTGTCTCTATGAAGATAATTATTTGCCTTTACATACAATTAATATCTTATATGTTCCCCTCCATAAAGAAACGTTGATCAAGCAAATCGTGACATGTATATCCTTGAAAGCTAAGTAAAAAATGTCTAGCACACATCACTTACGATAAAGTATAATAAATAATACAGTATATTTAAATTTAGATTTATAAATTATTATAACGTGGGATGAACAGATTTTACGGATTTTATAGGGATATAGGGAATTCATTGTAAACGAGTAATAATAAATTGAAATATCAATATTTAAAGCCAAGTTGTGTCTGAGATTTGCAGACTTTTGTAATTCGAGCCATTTTAAAATAGAACAAAATGTAAATATTAAATTACTTCCCTTAATCTTTTAATATATAAAGTCGTGACCACTGACCATTCCTATAATTATTCTAGATTCTATGCTGACATACGTAAGCAGAGTTTCATATTTAATGCTTGTGAATTGTGAAAATAAACGAAAGATTTATAAATTAATTATATCTAACATTTGTTATTTAAACAATCGCACGTTTGATAATCAATTAATTTGTGACAAATATTATCAAAGCACGTGCCACTGCGCTAATAAAAAATATTTCTTTAAAGTTAAATCGGCAAAATGAAAACGTCATAAGAACGTATTGCCGTAGTCTCATCGTATTTATATGATGTAACATTTATGAATCATGTTACTTGACCTATGCTTCTATCATGATAATGGATAACAAATTGTCAAACAATCACATTGTATAACGGTGATGATAGTGTGACGAAAACAAGTAAAAAATACTCAAAGGAGGTGGTAACATCTTTAAAAATCCGGTAGTAAGCTATGAATTTGAGAATATTGTGCGTTTATTTACTGGCTCCTTCATGGCTGACGGGATTTTAATTAAACATTGAAGATTTTAGTCTAGATAACATTAATTTAAGAGCTCTTCCACAACTGTGGGCCCAGAGTCCACAAACAGAGTGTCGATTGCGCCTTGGGGAAATCAGCTACCCTATGGGGCTATGTAAATATCCGCAGAGTCCACTTCGCAAAGAGATTACATCGCATATTTACTTTACACTAAACGTGCGTCCCCCAATTTTAAATATAATTTTACAAGTATAGAATGAATAGTGTGATGTGGGCCGTGGAGCCATATGTTTGTAAAATTCAAATAGGTATCGCCTGTCTGTCGTATTTCAAAGTTTTATTAATATTGGTAATTTAATTTTTTTACAAATATGAACATAATAATTAATAACATATTATATATTTAACAAAAACTTAGCTTTTATTAATTGGAGTTGATACACTCAATAAATAATAAGATATTTTAAATTGATGTTTGCAAAAAAAAAACACATTGAAATTTTACTAAATATGTGTAAGGAAAGATAAAATAAAAATTGATGTGTACTTACAGTTTTCAAATAACATCTATACGTATAATAAAATTGTAACTAAGCCAAATCTGTACATTAAATATTTTTTTGAAAATCTTATTGAAATAGTCATTATTATCGATACAGAGATAGATCTATAGTATTTAGAATTTTTGTCTGTCTGTCTCTCTGTCTGTTACCGCATCACGGGAAAACCACTGGACAGATTTTGATGAAATTTGGTAAGATGATAGCTGGTTATCCGGGTCAACATATAGGATACTTTTTACTGGGGGAAAAAATAACTCATCTCTGAGCTAAACGTTAAAACGTAACTAGGGACGAACCCGAGCGGAGCGAGGGTGAGTTGCTAGTTTAATAATAAGTTTAGCCTTGTCGCAAACTACACAAAAGAATAATAATTATTAATGAATATAACATAAATTTTAATTATTTTTTTTTCTGTTGTTTGTTAGCTAAGTTGGTTGTTATTATAATTATTACAATCAGATGGATGATTAGAACACTGCAGGTGAATAGGACCATTTTAGTTAAAATATTTTATACAAATAAATAAGAATAATTAATTTAAAGTACGGAAGAAAAAGATTCCATTATAATTTGTACTTCCAAAACTTAAAGTCAGTTTTTTTTGCCATTAAATAATACCTATTTAGAAGCAATAAATACATAATATGGTTACTGAAGGCAATTCCTTGCGTGTTTAACATTTATGTACATACATTATATACATACATACATACATTGACGTCAAAAGCGGATTGGTAATATGACAATGGAAAAAATATTTTTTGATTGTTATTGAGCAATGGTATTTTATTAAAAATATATTAATTTAAAGGTCAAGTGCAGTAAGGTCAAGTAAATAGGACATTCAGTTTTTAAATGCTCGACGCTCCCACTTCTAGATATAACTTCACATCAAATCTATTAATATTTAAGTACTTCTACTTAAATATTAATCTTGCTTTTGTATTCATTCATTCAAAGGTCCACGCACGTAATAGGGGACTAGAGATTAGTTTCCATAGTACGTGACATCGAGCCCTCTGCCCTTATAAACGTTCTTTAACAATTACATAAATACACATAGGTTTGTCTAACAAAAAGTAATGTATGCTAAAACCATCATAAAAAAGTGGGAAGTCCTAAATACATCCTATAGTACATTTCTATTACTAATAATGACAATTACGTGGTACCGGTCGAATAAATGACAATTAATTCGACACTATCTAGCTATTAAGAATATACATGTTTTATTTCATCGTTATCACGTGTATTGATGTAACTGATATATTAATGAGTTATGCAGTCGAAATTTAGGACGACAACTATTCGACACGATCGATGAGAGAGAGATCAGGCGCACGACAGACAACGCGACGGGATTCTTCTTACGTCCGGGGCGGTGAATTCCTCAACAAACGGTTTCTTTTGTAATTTTCTAGTAAGAAAAACCTATAAATATTTCGATTCGAAGACAGGATGTCAACAAGTATCTGTAACCGTGCATACTAAGTATACTGAATGCACGTAATATAATGGATTAATTTTAAACAAAATTTTTGAGCTAAGCCGTTTAATAAAAAGAGCTTAATATAGTGATACTTTCTGTCGACCATGTATTTTACTTAAATAGATTGCATACTTGTAAGTTATGCAATAAAGACACACTTTTCCGACGATACGAGGCTTTACAGCAGGCTTATTATGTCAGCGATAAACAAGCTTACACACATTATGTAGCTTTATTCCTTGAAATTCTTGTAAGGAATAAAGCTACAAAAATCCTGACATTCTGAGATAATGCGATAAGACGTAATCTCAGTTAATCGCAATATACTCGTAAGCGTTTTCTGGTAAATTTGTGGCAAGCCATTTAAGCCAGTGCTTTAATATTATATTTGGTATTATAAAATTACTCAATAATTAATACATTTACGTTTTATATTTTAAATATTGGCATACATCACTACATATTAAAATCCTCATGCTGAGATTGTGTTTGTCCAGGGTAATTTTAGAAACTACTATACAGATCTTCATATGGTTTTCACTTATAGAAATGGGGATTATCTAATAAGGCTATAATTTATGAAAATATTACAAGAATAATCAATCTACTGGCATGATATTTACTAATAAAGTCGGAAAAATCTTTCCTTCTGGGAAATTCTGCAATATTTTAAATGCAACATCTAGGGACCATAGTTATTTTTATAATTAATGTACTGTAAATGCACTATTTAATAAATTGATTTTGTCAAAAATCATAATAGATTTTTGTAAGGGTTCTGTAATCTATATTTTAAGAGCAAATTTTGGATCTTAATTAGTTGTATATTTTCTGTAATATTTCTTAAATAGGACTCTAAATTTATCATATATATTATATGCCTCATTTAAGAACGAATAGATTAAGTAACAAGTATCCTTATTTTTCCTATGTCATCTTCTTATAAGTATATTTTTACCATAACTTTTGTATTATAAAACAATTTTTTTAGCATATATATTATATATTATCATATAATATGTTATATATTATTACTAAGATCTTCTATTTTACAGCATTGTAAACTATTAAGTACAACTTTAGTATATGAGTTATGGCCCCAGAGTCCAGGGACCATATATCTTTACTAAAAAGCAACCACCTGTTGAATTGTCACATCTACACCACCATGACCAATTTATTACATTAACATATGTATAATTTATTACATTAGGCTGTAGGCATAATTCCTAGTGGAGTTCATAATGTGCACTAGTTTTAAAAAACTTTGCTTGCAAAAGACTCACATTGTCACATTCATTTTTTAAATATTATAATTACATGTTATGCTTGTACATATATGTGTTCAATAAAATATATTAGTATAAGTACTGTATATATATTGCAAATTTAAGATTTCTAATTTGGCCCGGTACTATTTGGCTTAGCTAAGGACATAAGTACCAAGGGCGACATGGAAATTAAGAATCAAAATATAATTGTATATAACTTAAATATCAATGATGTCAAATTTTTAATGATTTTTTTTTTGCTTTCTTATTTAAAATTATTTTTCAAAACAATACAATCCTAACAAGACGTTATTGATATGATATCTATACAAATAAATAAAATTGTAGCGTCTGTTCATAATGTCAAAATAACAGTTTTTTACTAAATATTTTTTATTATGATACTATTTATATGTATATGGTACTTATAAGAAAAACGCAATTTTTAAAATTTTCGTCTGTTTGTTCTGGCTATTCACTGAAACGGCTGGAACAATTTTGACTGAGCTTTCACTGGCAGATAGCTGATGTTATAAGAAGGAACTTGAACTACTTTTATTTTAGAAAAAGATTTAGGGTTCTGCACCAAAAAATTTACTCATGAAATTGTGAACAAAATCCACATACCTGGTGTCACATACTTCACCAAAGCAAGGGTAAATCTAGTTAACAATACAATTTAATGAAACTATTAATTAATATTGGATGAATCAGTACTTCTCAGTAAATTTTTCTCATTTTAAATCTATACTAATATTATAAAGCTGAAGAGTTTGTTTGTTTGTTTGGTTGAACGCGCTAACCTCAGGAACTACTAATCTGATTTGAAAAATTCTTTTTGCATTAGATAGCCCGTTAACTGAAGAAGGCATAGGCTATATATCATCCTGGAAAAATGTACGGTTCCCATGGGATAAATTTATTTTTGTCTAAGGATGAACCCGAAGCGAGGGTGAGTCGCTAGTATTATATTAAAACTTTATTGCAAAAATCAAGCTGTGTTTTTGATTTACAGATGGGTTAAAAGTTATTTGTTTTGGTCTATCCACAGTCTGTCGTTTAATGATGTGTAAAAGAATAAGGAGGATGAGGAAATGCATATATTTGTTTAAATGTCTACCAACATTATTGAATGACACTATCTCACGACCATCAATGTCCATCTTCGATGTTTTTTATGGCTTTGCTTAGTAAAATAATGTCATATTATTTTGTATTATTATAAGCAAACATAATAGTAATTAGTAATTAAATAGAGAGTAAGAAATAATACATACCGGCCAGGGTATACCTGTCCATATAGTTGATGAGGTTGACGAAACACAATATAAAGACAGTCATGTACTCGATGAAGGTGACATCGCTTAATGTCTCTCTTCTCCTCGTCTGCTTCTCGTGCAGCAGAGCCGTCGCAGAATCATTATCCCCATTTATCACTAACTGCTGATTTGAGGTGTTTGGAGTAATACTACTTTGGTCCATGGTGTCAACCCCAAATTATACTTATTGTTCTGTGATATAACCACAACTCTGATCACATTAACCAATAGTTATTACCATTAATTGAAAATATATAGTTCACTGCACGAAATGTATAAAAAATAGTAAAATATATTAATATAACATTAATCCTTTTGATATTAAATTTAAAATGTAAAAATTAAAACAATACACGACCAAAAAGATACCCGCCACTGTGACAACTAAACAGTTGAACTAAAGATGTGTCAACTCGATTTACTAACTCGAGTTAACTCGAGTTGGGCTTAACTCGAATTAACTCGAGTTGAATTCTCTCTGACTCGAATTAGGCATTCTTAAATCCGATTTACATCAAACGAGCGAATGCTCATTCTATCCCCACCCTATCAAATTCTTTTAATGTAAACAGAGACAGAGCATTCTTTCGTTGTTCTCTTTGCGTTCACAAAGATTCTATAGAACATTCTAAGAATGCTCACTCGCTTGATGTAAACGGCACTAGAACAGTGTTCGCAACTGACTGACATGACTGCGTATGATGTACGAGAATACATTGCAAATGTACGATAATTTGTGAAGATGGGATGGGTTAAAATTTTTATCAGGATTAGGTAATGTTTTATAAAGAAAATTATTTGATTATGCATTTTAAGTATTTAGAATTTGTAATAAGGGAAAAAATGAAAACAGTCAACAAATCATTCACTTCAATTTTCATCCAGTTAACTCGAGTTATGTAACTCGAGTTCAATTCGAGTTACGTGAATTTCAATTCGAGTTAAATCGAGTCATATTTTTTCCGAGTTGGCACATCTCTAAGTTGAACTGTTAACTGCAGTGTTGCAAAAGTGAAAAATAACAAAACATTAAATTTGCCAGCTAAAAATCGGGAGAAATCGGGAGATTTTTTTTATACTCCATCAGTTTAGGTAGTTTTAAAACTAAAGGTCAAACCATAAAACAACTACTTTTACACCATTATTTGTCATCCATGTTCTACACGTCATTTTTTCCTCGTTTCAAAATTTTTTGCGATTAAAATAATGTCTTTATAATTTAAATTAAATTTTAATAGGTAGGTACTTAGGGGCCATTCATTTATTACGTAGGGGTCCTGTGAGTGGGAGGGGGAGAAGGGGGGGGGGTTCTCAAAATCTCTACATGTTTATATGTTTTTTTATAAGTCGAATGTGCGATTTCTAAAACAGAGTGATGGATATATGAGAGCTAAGCGTTGGGGAAAACAATTCTGACATTTATTTTTTCTTTTTTTAAATCCCGACGCAAAAACGACGAAATGTTGTAAGTTTGACGTATCTATCTGTGTGTGTGTGTCTGTCTGTGGTATCATAGCTCCCGAACGGATGAACCGTTTTGATTTATTTATTTTATTTATAAATACTTTATTGCACACACAAGGATGATACATAGAATGAAAGAAAAAAGAAAGATATCAAAAGGCATGCAAAGGCGGTCTTATTGCTATGAGCAATTTCTTACAGACAACCTCTGGTGAAAGGATTAATGAAATCGTAAGTAGGACGGTACAATTAATATTATATATATATACAATATACATGCTCAAATATTTTAATTTATTTTTTTTTGTTTGAAAGGTGAATTAGTCGGGAGTGTTCTTAGCTATGTTTGATGAAAATCGGTACAAGGTGGTCGCGGGTTTTTTAAATTTTTAATTTATCACTTGTTAATGTACAATTTCAAAAATAAAAATCCTTGATTTAGGTCGAATTATGAGTTTTTAATGCAATTGATCCTTTTCTAAATCCAGATAAAGTACGTAAAGCGTAAATACGTAAGCGTAAGAAGGAGAAGGAGTCCGAGAAATTTTATGTGGGTAGAGGGGAGAGGAGAGGTCAAAAATGGCCAAATTGTCCTTACGCAATTAATGAATAGCCCATAAGTTTATAACAGACAAGTGACAGTTTAACTTTTATTAACTGAAATTTGTTATTAGCTAAGAAACGCATTAGCTTTGATTTAATTAATTAGTTGTTGTTAAATGTTATTTGTTTGCCGTTTTATATTCGTCGTTAATTAAAAAACAAGTGGATATGTGCTCCTGGTCGGGTATATGGAATAGTTGAATAGCCTAATTGGGGGTGATGCGAGCAATTTTGGGAAGTCCTTATGCGCTGATTTTGTATTAACGGTTTATTTTAGTTTTGCCGTATTTACAATATTATTTTTCAATTTTATTAATAAATATCATTTTACATTGGTGGAAAATGCAAAAAATCGGGAGAAACGATCGCTAAATTGGGAGATCGGGAGACAATACCCAAAATCAATAAATCCCCCGATAAATCGGGAACTTTTACATTGCTGGTTAACAGGGTATAAACATAGAACTAAACACAGAGTTCCTACTCTGTTACATACCGGCATGAGACCAATCTTTGGGTTCGAAATCGGTAACGTCTAGTATAGTATTATATAATCTGTGTTAAGGTTTAAGAGTAGCGCTATCTCTATTCTCTAGTTAGAAGTAGAAGCATTAATCTCATTATATAAAATTACAATTAACAGCACAATATACATAAATAATAAAATGTATTTTTAAAAATTCTTATGTATAATGTGCTATTTGTTGACCTAATAAAATAAATGTATAATAGGCGCTTTACGCCGTTATACAGGTCTCCTATAGTACGGCAACAGAGACTATCACAATTTTTATGTTAACAACAGTCTAAAATACAGACAGACAAACAACAGACAAACAGACAGACAAAAATTTTAAAAATTGTGTTTTTCTTATAAGTACCATATATAATTCCATAAATCATAATCCATATGCATTTACATTACGGGCACTTCAATTTTATTTATCTGTATAGATATAAAAATCAATTGTGTTCATTATTTCATTTGTCATCCATGGTTCATATAAAAGTTTTAACATTTATGAGATTGAGAATTAAGTACCCTGCTTAACGTAGTAGTTACATTCTCTTTGTACCCTGCTATAGTCTTTTTAATTTCAGAGACTAAATTGACACATGCAATTAATGTTAAATTTACAAATAATGTTGCCTGCTCTTCTTTTGCAATAGTGTACCTACGGTACCGATTTGTTGAATCGTAACTTTTTACCTTTATTAGATAATTCGCTTTAAAGTTTTATATTCCAAAGCGTTTAATTAAAATATCATATATATTAATTTTAAATCATTAAGTATCATTAAAATTAACATTATTAAATTGAAATTTACATTATTAATTTTTTATTATTACGTTTTAAATAAGTATAAATATTACAAGAAAGTTTTAAATATTATAAGAAAAACGGTACTTGATTTTATTAACATTAATTTTCGATAGTGGCACATCACTATTTAAGAATTGCAAAAAACTGATAAGGAAAACCACGTAATGTCAGTTTTGTCTCTGACATTAAAAAACAGACTAGGTGCATCATTCTGATTAGCGTGCTCTGAAATTTTAATTTTTTAATTCTATCTATAAATTAAAAAAGTGTCAAAACTATTTTTCAACCTATCCAAAATGGCAAAACTTTTATATTTCATAATATTCCTATGTATTAGTGCAAAAAGCGCAAAAAAATATAAAGAAGAAGAAAAGCCGGCTTGGGCTAAAAAAGATATCCGCGATTTCAGTGATGCTGACATGGAACGGTACTTATTGTTCCTTATTTACATTTTTGTCTAATAATAAGGCAAAATGATGTGGTTTTTTATAATTTCAGTCTTTACGATCAATGGGAGGAAGATGAAGAACCCTTGCCAGAAGATGAACAACCGGAACACATGCGAAAGCCACCTTCTATAGATTTGAACAACTTAGATATGTCAAATCCAGAAGCAGTTTTACAAGCAACCAAAAAAGGTCAAACTTTAATGATGTTTGTTACTGTAGCCAACAAGCCTTCCCGGGCAAGGTCAGAAGAATTAACTAAAATATGGCAAAGTGGATTATGGAGCAATCATATACAGGCTGAAAGGTATACTTTTGATTATTTATGTTCATATTTAAACTTTTAAATTTAATTTTTATTGTATATGGTTTATGTAGCTAGTATGTGTTTATTATCAATTAATATTTTAATTGTTGTTATATTTTTCATAAAAACATTATGCAATCTGTGACTTACGTGATACATCATAAATTGAAAGGATTAGAATATATTGAGACTAGTGACGTATAAATAATAATAAAATAAAAAAATAAATGCAAATACATAAACTTTTGCAATTATAGTAATAGTCAGATTTGAAGCTGAATTTAAAGTGTCTCTTACTTTTTTACAATATAAAGAAGTTAAGTATATTAATAAGAAAACATTTGTACTATTTTACATTTCTAATAAAAAAAATTTTTTGGTTTTAGATACTTAATAGATGATGATAGAGCAATATTCATGTTTAAAGATGGCTCTCAAGCTTGGATTGCCAAAAATTACCTTTTAGAACAAAATGAACTCAAGAATGTTCAATTAGAAAGTCAGACATATGAAGGAAAAAATCCAGATGTCAAAAATACTGCTGTAAGGGATGAGCTTTAATTAAAACTAGATCTGATTTTTATTGAATACAATTGTTATTTTGTTTTATTTTTACATAATCGACAGGTTATGGCTTTAAGATAAAAATGGATCAAAGACTATTAAAATATTATTATCATTATTCAAGATAAAATATTTTGTTTCAACAGCTGTATATAATATAATAATTATAATGATTAAATAAATTATATCAATGACATCTGAACCTCATTAAATACACATGGTGACAACTACAAATCCCGGCTGCTAAAGCATCCGAACAAGCTCGCGGGGCAGCTTACTATCCCAGAAAGCATCCGCCGATTAAAAAAGCGGCGTGATATTTTCGACCAAAACAGTCTGATATAAGAATGACTTTGTAAAGATAGGGCAGACTCCACTGGGAGTAGAGCCCAACATGCCATTATAACCAACACATCTGCTCATAGTCTGAAAGACTGATCGCATGATTTAAATAATCAAAAAAAAAAAAAAAATCTGAACCTCATCAATTATTGAATATAAGCCCTTTAAAATATTTTTTCTAATTTAAGTAAGAAGTTCAAATGGCTGGCACTGGCTATCCATTGATAATTTATTTATTTCTTTCAAAAGTAACTTTCATGTTTAGATAGAGAACACTTAAACAAGCTAAATATTTTAGTAGTATCGTGATAAGAGATATTTAGAAATAAGATCGCCATTAAATTAACCTTAGAAATATTATTTTTAAATATTAAACACAAATAGGTATTCAGCCCTTTTTAACCTCTCACTGCTGGGCACGGGCCTCCCTTCAATACGAGAGGGATCAGGCCATAGTCCACCACGCTGGCCAAGTGCGAGTGTGCGTACTTCAAGTCTTTCGAAAACTTGCTAGGTTTTCTCAGACATGCAGGTTTCCTCACGATGTTTTCCTTCACCGTAAGGCAAGTGGTAATCATGTTAGAATTAATAATTCGAACATGAAAATATCAGAGATGCGAGACCAGGATTTGAACACACTTCACTCGGTTTGCCAAGCGAGTGCGTTACCACTGGGCTACCACTGCCTTTTTGAATAGGTAATTAGTTAATTTTTGATGGTTTTTATTTTCCTCATATAATCAATCAATCAATAAATAACGATAACAGCACAATAGAATTTTGATGAACTCAGAAATACACCTAAAAACTATTTCTTCTTGTGTTATTTCAAAAAAAAATGTTGGAAAGTAATCTAGGAATTGACAATTGTAGAGGTAAGGGAGGCAAACCGCAAAAATTTAACAACATAAATGCTATACTAAGTAAACTTAAAAAGCATTGGCAATATGATGCCCTAAAGCAGGGGTGCCCAACATAATTTTGTGGAGGGCCAGTTTAGTATTTTTGTAACCGTAGCGGGCCAAAAGAAATAAAAAAATAGCGAAGGTTTAAGTACCTGATCTAAGCATTCTTCTAGCTAGCTATTAAATATATAATAAATATTTATAAATATGACAAAATTAAAATAAGTATTTTTCCGTTATGGATGATATATTAAAAAAAGGCCTCAACTAATATTGCGCAATATCTATTGATGTCGTTGCGGGCCGGATGAAGGACTTATGAGGGCCACATTGTGGCCCGGGTGCCGTATGTTGGACGGGCCGGGCGGGTCTAAAGTGTCACGTTTCCAAATTCGAAAAAAGATAATACGGTGTCAATTGATATTGGTAGGTAGTTTTCAAACTACAGAGCATATATAATGCCGCACTGGCGCACAATGCCCAAGTGTGCTAATGCTTAATTGGAACATGAATTAGTTAAATTTTTTTAATAATAAGTATATATTTTTATAAATAATAATAGTTATAAATTACACTGTACATGTTCCACTGTGGGTTTTAGTTAGCAAGAGTCACAATATCCTGCCTATTGATGACTGATAAGGAATACATGGGATGATTATAATTTATAAGAGTTTAAGTAAGAAGTACGAAAATAGTAGCATTCTGACGATGTCGCGTGGTGGCGATATCATGAGTTTCCTTATTGTTAGAAATTCAAGCTTTTAAAAAAAAAACATGAATATGCGATTTATTTTATTAAAAATGCAAAAAATATTTATGTTGAGAAGAAAAAACATTATATGGCATCAGTAGCACGTAAATGGTCCTCATCAATAGTTGAATATATATGGCCTTCATTCCACATCCACTCCAATATTTTCCTTAAAAAAATAAATTATATTATATCACACCAATAAATAATTATAAAACTTTATTGAAGTTTACTTATTTTAATTGTAATAAAGTAATGAAAACATACTCAAATTCAACATTGGACATCCGGCCTTGCAACTGAGCATATATATCCTGTTTACTTATTCCCTGTTCAAGATTTGAGGCTCTGATAATATTGTACACCAACATTTGTCGTTCAGTTAAACCATTTGCAGATGCATTATCATTCATTCCAACCATGGAGTTTGCAGGCACAGTATTTGTAAAATTAGCTGGGTTATCAGTTTTTTCCTGTAAAATAATATTTTAAAAATATTAATCAAACATGCATTTAACTTTATTCTTTTCATTTAAGATAAATATGCTAAATTTAAGATATATAAATAAAGATAATTTGCCAGGCATCTGGTACCATATATACAATCATATAACAAGGTAATTCATTTACAATTGATGATCAGTTTGTAGTGGGGAGGTCAAGGGTGTATATTTGTAAACTTAATTGAAGTTTTATGATAAGTTTGTTGTTTATTAATAATTTTAATCAGTGGTTATAGGTTGAGGTAGAGATGTTTCTAAAATTAAAAGTTCATTCCAAAATGACAAGCAGCAGAAATAAAAACAATGTAACTGAGAAGATACGAAACATAAAATCACTATTATTTTTCCTTGTCAACTCCTCATACATAACTATGTATAATGAATCAGTGTAACTTAGGCTCACCAAATGTGTTATTATTTGAGATTTTTGTTTTGTTTTTTTATTAAGTTTCTAGAATTTAGATTAAAGATGTCAATACCCCATAGGAAACTAACAAGATATTAAAGTGCATACTGTACTACTCTTAAATACTTCAAAAGTAGACTAAAGTATTAGTTTAGCCTACTTTATATTATGTACTGTTATTATTTTCAACTACATACATCATGTTAATTAACATTTTAAGAAAAATAATTTTAAGATTTTAATAAATTACCTTTTTGGAATTACTTTCCATCTTCAGTTTATTGTTAATGCATTGCAGATAATGGAATGTAATAGCATTAACATCTGTTATAGGTATTATTTTAAAAGCCATCAGAACTTTTTTACCTTTATTAGTTTTTACATTCCCAAAAATCTGTATGTATTCATTAACTTGAATTTTAGTGTTTGTTGTATCCTGAGGAAAATATAACAATTATAATTGTGGTATGATCAAGAACATTTAATAAATGTTAACAATATTATTATGTAAGCATAAGTGAAACTATTATTACTATTTTTTTAAGCCATTTTGTAATCACTTAAAGTCTTAATAGTATTATAAATTCTTCAGTTTCAGGCAGTGTGTGGAATTTTGTTCACAAATTCCTACAGATTAGTATGGCACTAACATAGGATATTTTTGATAAAACATTAGCCTCGTCCTATATATATACATAATATTATAAATATAAACACCCATGACTGGAGTACAAACATTCGTCCTCATCACACAAATGAATACCCCCAGCGGGACTCGAACCCGCGACCACTGGCACAGAAAGTAGGATCATTACAAACTGAGCCAAACGTGCCGTCAAAATTCTATACTAAGATAAGTAAGATCACATAATACTAACTAGTGTAGTACAAAAGGATGATATTAGAATAAATAGACATAATAACAAGATTCAATGTTTTGTTCAGTATCAAATAACTGTAATATGAGTGTGTATTTATAAAGTTATAGTAATACTTATTACAACAGGCTATTATTATAAATTGGAAAGTTTGTATAGCAGTAGTCCCCTGCGGATGCACCCGAGCGAAGCGAGAGTAAGGTGCTAGTTAATATTTCCTAGTGACATAACTCCACTCTCTACTCTTATTCTCTCTTAGAAGATAACATAGCAAAAGTCTACACCTCAGTCAGAAATCGAACCCACTACCTCCAGCTACATGCATATAAGTGTTTAAAGTTGCATGTTTCAATAAAAAATTGTAGAATATTCTATACATATTCTTACATCTTCATCCATTGCCTCTTGATCCAGCCATAAAACTGCTCTCATCCTTCCTGTTATATCTTGTATAGTGTATGTTATTTTAGTACTTTGTACTCTAATATTTCTGACTCTAGCAACAATAGATACAATTTGTATTTCAGTGCCCCAAATCTTGACACCATCATCTCCACTGTGCAATGCCTGCCTTATAACAATTGGTGCTGTTCGTGATGCTCTTCTACCACCACCCTATAGTACAAATTATATTAATTTATTATCATTTACATTTTTATTATATTATGGGTTCATTAACAAAAATATATACTAGGATAACAAAAACTTAAACTAATCAAAATTCTTTACAAAAAACTAATTTTAATTTAAATAGTTGCATCACATTATGATAAATTAATGATTATCATTACACATACAGCCATTACACTATATTCCAGCCTGGTCAAGTTCAAGCTGCTAGAAATCTATACTAATATTATAAAGCTGTAGTCTGTTTATTTGGTTGAATGCGCTAATCTTAGGAACTACTCATCTGATTTGAAAAATTCTTTTTGCATTAGATAGCCCATTAACTGAGGAAGGCTATAGGCTATATATCATCCCGGAAAAATGTACGTTTCCCGTGGGTTAGATTTGTTTTTGTCTAGGGATGAACCCGAAGCAAAGCGAGGGTGAGTCGCTGGTATTGTGATAATTTTGTAATCTTTAAAATTTAAAAAGTCAATTTTCAACATTGTTGTACACAAGCTATATTGCACTGTTTTCTTTAATTGATTTATAAGTAAATAGTGATGATGTCACTGATAATAATGCGACAGCCGACAGGTTTAAACTTGTACTAAAAATGACACTTGTATATTAATTTCTAGTACTATACCTATATTGAATCACAGTTTGAACAAAATCGTATATAACAAGACTTTAATTATATATGTATTATTCAACCATTCTTACCGTTTTTTGAGCGGTGTTAGGTGTATTGGCACCCCCAAACTGAGTAGATGTGTTTAAAAATCCACCGCCAGCAATGGATTGATCTAAAAATATTAATAAATTGCAGTCTTTGTAATATCTTAAACTTTAACGATTTTAGCATTTATAACGAAGCTACAATACTTACCATTCCACATTATCGTAGGGATTAAATCACTAGACTTAAAACCAATAATGTATCAATATAGTCGGTAGTTTTAATTTTAAAACCTAAGAATTCTTAAGTTCATCAGAATTCAAAAACCTCCAATTATTTTGAAGTTGACAAGTAGCAAAATTTTAGAAAAATGTGGGAAACTCGAAGTTAGAAGTTTAAAACAAAGAGAATGTCACCACTACGTTTAAAAAGACGTTATGCTTAATGTTACCAGCTGTAATATAATATTTATAAACTTGAACCTGTAGTTGTCTATGACTTGACTGGAACCAAAATCTAATAACCGGCACACACGAATTGAATTATCCAACGAATTTCATAATGTTTAAATATATGGTCTCTTCAAACATGATTTAAATAGTCATTTCAGTTTCCTTTTTTTTAATTGGAAATAATGTTACTGTTTTTCTCGCCAGATGTCGCATATAGCCTTAAATATAAAGATTATGCTCACAATTTCTTCAGTGTTTTTGTCTTTTGGAAACGAATGATATATTTTATTCTAATTGCATCAGGATGCACAATTTGTTATTTTAATTAAATTTTAAACAAAATGAAAAAAAAAATCATTTCTTTTGTCATATCATGTTGTATAAAACTAAGGAAATTCTATTTAGCGGCAATATTAAATTCAGCGACGCCGTTACCGAATACCGATAAGTTTGTGGCACTGTATAGTTCGTGCCACGAAAGATGAGACTTGACAAACCACGTGGTTTCACTTGCGCAGAAAACGATTTATAGGTCACTTTAGCGGTACGAGGGGTGAGGCGAGAAGGGATCGGGCGACATCGGGGCGTCGAAACCTGCGCGGGAGGCGCGGTACGGCGCTGCGCATGCGTGTTAGTTGCCTACCGTTCTCCTCACCCCGTACAACCCCCGCTTGACTCCGTAATACAGACGAGTGCAACTTGTGTTTATTTTTTATTTTGTTTTAAGTTGTGTTGTATACGAGTGCAATTTTGTAAAATTTTGATTATTCCTCGAGATAAAACATTAAGAAGACAAAGTAGGAATATAGTTTACGATGTGTACACTTATATGTTAAAAGAAGCAAAGGAAGTGTACAAAATTTGAAGCAGGTACAAATACGTACCGTTGCGTACCACGCGTATCATTTCGTAATAAATATTGTTAATTATTTTAATATAACATTGCTATACACCTTATTCCGAATGACGTTGAAAAATCCCTAAAATAGATATAGAAATAAATTATAGATAACTATTTCGTACACGATTGTACCTGCGCAGGCTCCCCACTACTGACGCTCGTCAAGTCTCATCTTTCGTGGCACGTATTATACTGTCTGTGAATACTTTGGATGAAATATTTATTCTAGACGAAACCTAGTCAGACTAAATTGTGATTTAAGCCGCTTTAACATGCTCAGTCCGCTTTGACAAAGTAGCTTTGATCAAAGTTTACTTGGATACCTGTTGACACGTCCAATATCTGCTTTGACAAAAAGCTTTGAAACGAAGCTTTTTAACACTTTGATGACGGTTGACACTTTGATTAAACGCCGACGTCAAAATGCGCATTGATTCCTCGTTTACATTTAGTCATTTTTTTATAAAAGCAGTCTTTGAGAAAAGTAGAACACGGTCCGTGTCCCCTTTGCCGCCAATATTTTTGAAAATGCATATGGGTTAGATGATTGAAATACAAAATATTCATAAAAACGTAACAAATATACTATGAACATTATATGTATGTAATAAAATGCAATCACTTATATTAAATTCAGTTATATTATAATTTCTATTTTAATGTTATGGAAAATACGCTGAGACTGGTGTAGCGCGATATGTCGTAGGTCTTGAAGATTTCTTCTCTCTATAGTCAACTTTTGGTAGTTCAAAACCTTTATTCTCCTTCCCTTTTTTGCTGACGGTATTTGATGAAGGCCTTGAAACACCTGTAATCATATATAATATAGTAGTATAATAACAATAACTTTCTACATACCTATTATGACTAGGGCTCGGAAATCAATTTTTAAACCGGGTTTGGTCATTAACCCCAAAACGAAAGGCTTCTCGGTTTAAGGTTTCAGTTACGTTCTTTAACCTGTTAAAACCCGGAGAATAGTTTGTGACGAATATGGGTTTCGTGATCGAAATTAACCAGTTAAAATAAGTTTTTGTGCGTTTACATTTAGCGAATCTTTGCTAATGGTGAATTGCTTAGTAGAAGGATGCATGTACGTTTCTTACTTATGAGTTACCGGTTTATTTCGATATCAAAACCGAAATCTAACATTTCTTCAAGAATAACCGTTAACAATTATTATTACGGTTCATTTTCATTAATCGGTTGAAGAACGAGCGATGTATTAACCATTACATTACCGAAGTAAACAGTTTTTTTTTTAAACTGGTTCCTAGCCCTGATTATAACTAATATTTATTTTTTACCTTTTTCTGTAATAAGTTTTTCGTCTGCTGCTGGCTTCAAATACTTTGGATCTAATCCTTTTTTGTTTTGTGCTGAAGGCTGCGGGCTGTCTTCTAAGTCAGACCTATAAAAATATTGAGTAAACAAAAGTAATCTTAATTTAAGTAATCTAATATATAAATATATTATCGTGTCACTGTGTTTGCGGTCGCACTCCTCCGAAATGGCTCGACCGATTTTAACGATTTTTTTTTGTATATTTGGTAGGTATGAGAATAGGTCGTAAAGTATTTTTCACTCTCCTGCTCCCACCCCCCATTTTTTAAGTAACTAGGGGCGAACTCGAGCAGAGCATGGGTAAATCGCTAAATAAATAATAATATTTACTTACAATTTGGATGTCGAATAAAAATGTACAGAGCAATCAGAATCTTCAGAATTATTTTGTATTGTTTTCATAGGAAGGGAAGGTGTCGAACTTGTTGCCGATTGAAGATTTTTTTTACATCTATTTCGAGCATAGGCTGTTGTGCCAGTTTCTTCTATCTTCTTGTGAAGAAATTGTATGACTAAAAATAGAAAAGAAAACCACATATTTATAATTTAATACATATCATTATGTCTAAAACTAAAAAGTTTAAAAATGTACACTAATATTATAAAGGGTTTCGCATTTATTGAGATTATAAGTTTGTATGTAGGGTTAATCTCTGAAACTAATCCAAATCCAATTCTGAAAAATCTCTTACAAATCACGGCTATTGAGCGCCTCATGCATGTACTTTACGTATTTGCATCGTAAAAATTTTACTCTCATATTTTTTTCCAAACGTGCCAAAAGAAGTATAACTTTAAAAATCACGCCAATCCGTCACTCTGTTTCTACGTGAAAAGATAAACAAACATACCTTTACATTTATAATTTTAATAAGTATACACTAAATACTGATACTATCTTTCAGTAATTTCTGTGACTTTCTGGAAATCTCGTAATCTATAGAACTTTTAAGTTTTATACATACCCATATTGTTGTTTTTAATTGTTTCATCTTTATCTTTAAGCGCTTGTTCATTAAGTTCATACTTTTCCTTTAGCATATCAAGTTCTTTTTTAAGTTTATCTAAATTATCTTTTGTAGAATTCACTTCAGATTTCAAATCTTGTATTTCCTTTGTATTGCTTTCAATTACTTTTTCTTGTTCTAATGCAATAGCTGTTCTACATAAAAGCTGAAATATAGAAAAGGAAATATGGTAAGCCTTTTTGACTTAGTGAATAAATTGCCACGATTCGACTCTCGGACCGAGCCAAAAAAGTTATCGAGTCCTCCTGTGAAATAAATTTTATTTTGTCTCCTAGTGGATGGCTAATTTTAATATGTTTAAAAAACTAAATTGCTAGGAGGGTTTTCAATATAATCATTGTAAAGTCGATGAAACTACATTTTCGTTATTGGTAATGGTAACTGCTTTTAAGGGCCGTGCGGTGCTATGGTGCAGAGGCAGCTGCCTCAGGCGGCACAAAATAGGGGCGGCGTTTCGAACTACAAATACTCAAACACTCATGCTCAACTCATGTGGACTAAAATTTTTCTGAATGAGAACCCCTTTTTTTTGTAACTTCACTAGCAATTGTCTAGCAATTGACATGATATACCTATCTGCCTTTTAGCAATATAGCTACAATAGTCTCTGATGTAAGTAATATTCCTGCGATATGTGGACGGACGGACGGACAAAAAGGATTTCGTTTGTGCGTTTTAGCTACAGAACCCTAATGTAAATTATCTAGGAGCTGCATTTCGAAAACTTGCATCATATTGAGAAAATCTACCACATAGCCCTGCTTGGCATCAGATCTTTTTGACGGGCAATAAGAAAATTAACCCACGCAGGTCAATCCCTGGTATGGGCTAGTTAGCCCCAGTTTGATTACGACACATATTTTATTATTGAGTCTTATTTAAAGAAATTGACAATAAACAGAATGTATGTAATATTTTTTATAACAATTGATAAACACATAATATCGCACACCTAGATCTAAACAGCGATTAACTCAAAAAAGCACCTTTTTCAGAAAACGTGAAAAACTGATTACCGAATCCTTGTGTACTACAGAAGCGTTCTGTGTTGATCAATATTTTTTAAATAAAAATAGATGACAAATGTTATAGGAATCTTGTGTTTTAATTCATTGTTAGGCCTAAAAATTGGATTTTTGTAGTTGCTTCTGTATTGCTTAACAAATTGTAAGTTTATTTTTTGTTATTTGTAGTTGAATCTGTGTTGGTGAATCTAGTGTTTAGTTGACTCTCTTTTGAAGAGTCATTATAAATTTAATAGGGACAGGATTTTGAATGTATTTATAATAATCTGACTAATAGAGTGGCCAAAAGTAGGGGTACATTGGCTGATTATTAGGAATTAGCAAGAAAACACTGAATGAAGCCCCCAATCAGATATTATTTTTCATTAATAATTACAAATATAACATAAAAAAAATTAATTATATTTTGTAAGTGTCGTAGGTACTACGAATTCTCTCTGCTTTTTAAGATTTCCGAATACCCTAAAATGCATCAAAAAGCCATTGCCTTGATAGTTCGTCCATCTAATCTTTATAATTTATATTGTAGCCGACATTTTTCTCTGAGACTTGTATGCTTAAGACTTTGGCTGTACAAAAATTTCGGAGCACTTGCGATTTTTGATTTCCACATTTCTTGCTTATGTGATCTTTTTTGCCCTTTTTTTGTTCTATCACGGACTCTTAAGAATCTTTTTTTTTTCAGCAACAATTGCATTCTGAGAGTCAAGCAGTACATGCGCACTATTATCTTTGGTATCCGAGAACTACTAGAGCTTGATGAATTACTAGAGCTGTTACTATTGGTGCTGGACGAAGAAAACGGTAATCTAGTACGAACGACTTAAGAAGATGTCTTATTTTTATGAACAAATCCGAAATTGGGATTTTCATCTGAGACGTCAATGACGCTCTCATCACTTCAGATTGGTGAAATATAACAACTTGGTGTACCAGTCTGCAGTTGTTTAGATGTGCTCGGATTAGATTTATCAGCCACGGATATGCTCGATGATATCTTTATGCCGTCTTCTTGCTGATGCTTGTTTTCTAGTACCGTCTTCTCCTGTATTATTAGTTCAAACTCTTGTTGTAAAGGTCTAGTATATCGTTGCATATTTTCATATTGAGTCAGTAAGCAAGGGCCGATATTTCTTTGTCCCTGTGTGTTGAGCAAGGCTCAACTATATTTACTAAAAATAGTCCACGATTAATTCTTTTCTTGAAAAAAAAATTAAATTAAGCAAATCAATCTGATCCGTTACACCACATCGATTTGAAAAACCTAATTACGTCTGCGATCTGATAAACTTCGATATAGTGAAATTTGATACAGCATAGCCCATCAAAAAAGATCTAACTTGAAAAATGTTTAATAAAAACACAATAAGCTTTGTAATTACTAGGATAAAAATAAAATAATATTAAGATGAAAAGGCTCTAATCACCACTAGCAAAAAAGTTTGTTTTAAATAGGGTTTTAAAGAAATATAAGAGTTTAAAAAATGACTCAACAAAAAAGAGTTAACTAAAAATTAAAAAATGTTTCAACAACACGGCAACAATTCTAAATAAAAACGAAAACTTTACTCACCTGCCTATGAATACTGGTTTAAGTCAAAATGTTGCTTTAGTTTACTTAGCACTAATCATCAAAATGGGGACAAGTCAAATATAGTTTTTACAATTTTCTGGTTTACCTCAACAATACAGAATCAACTCAAAATACTTCTAGTTTGGCTTACGACGGGCACATGCGTTTCGCTTGTAATACTGACTGTAATTAGCTATGTTTCTGTTTTGGTGGAGGAGGAATGGGCTCTTTCGTTTAACAAAAAGGGGTTTTAGTGTCACATAACGTTGAGAAATGTACCTATTTTTGTATCTGTTTTATTGGTCGCTAGCTAGTAAGTTAAGGAATTCGATGGTTTGCGTAACTAAAAAAATGAGATTTTTGAGTTAGCTCTGTTTAGATCTAGGTGTGCGATATATGTAACAACATACCTTGTCTTTCATTTCAATGATATCACTATTTTGCTTAGATATTATCTGGTTGGCTTTTAATAACTGTTCTGTAGTTGTTTGAGCTGCTTCATTATTTTTATTTGCTAAAGATTCACTTATAGTCAGACGTCTCTCTAGGTTACTCTAATAAAAAAAAAGTTTATTTAAATATATCGGGAGTGGTGCAAATTTCTTTAAAACCACTTTGCGCTTGAGAGAACTGGCTCGTTTTTGGCTCAAAGAATTATCTTAACATGACGGAACGCGACTAGCACTTTTGCTCTTTTACAATAATTTGAGGTACTCACTAGGTACATATAATCATTGGGGTATGTCATATACTGTTTGTTATGGCTATTTTTTTTTAATTTATGGTGCATAGTTGTAAATGAACTACCCGTTATCAGAGGTGATATCGAATTTTTGTAATATATTTAATTTTATAAATAGGTATGTGTGAAATATATAGAAACTAAAAGTAAAATCAAACATATTTTGGTTATCGTTTGAAACCGCAATTATCTCAGAAAAGGCAAACAGCACCATCACAATTATACAATCCAAATACGCAATTTTGTTTATTAATCATAAACGTTAGTTGATATATTAGATAATTGTCAAAATTAAATTATACATCGTTCAGAAGCAATTTGTTTTGTTTTTTATTTACATAAAAATGGCCATAATTTTTTCTTCCTAAAGAGACCTTGTTTTTTGTTGATCTTTGTTGATTTGGTGTGCCGTGTGGGACAATACATTTAAAAGATTATATTAGTTAATAATTTATATCCATAAGTAGCTTTCTACAATATACCGCAGCTGTGTTACACAGGTGATAAAAAGACAGAAGAACAGGATATTTTTATGCATATTTATAATTTTATAAAATGAACCATTTTTATTTAGCTATAACCATGAATAAACACTCCTATAAAGAAATTAGTATTAATGCGAGCTATTTTTATTTGTTTAAATAGTAATAAGATGACATTTATTCAAACTTTTTAATTTTCAAATATTATAATTTTGGAATCTATATTAAGAAATATAGATTCTAAAATGATAATAATAGTTTAAAAGGCCACATCGAGATCAAAAAATTGTTGAAATAACAAGAGTTGTAATTAAAATTTTACATATACACCAATACCAAATTAATTATAACATAACGCCACCTGTCGACATTTATTTAAACAATTTTTTTGATCTTGATGAGGCCTTTTAAACTATTATTAAATTAAAAAAAAATGTTTATGCTTGAAATTGATTCACCTTAATTAGATTTATTTGTTTATTTATTTATATATCATAAAATTATGTTATGCAAAATAAAGTGACAGAATGTTAAAAAATTAAAAAAAAACCTCCAGAAACCTCTTCAGAAGTAAGTTATCGATTATTAGTAGAAATTATAATTAAATATCTACCAACCTTTTCCATTTTTAATGTTTGTATGTTTTCATTCATTTCTTTGATGACATCAGTATTATCTTTTAATGACTGTAAAAGAAAATAAGTTATTAAAAATTCTATCAGATATTTTTTTAATGAGATAAAGATTTAAAAGATTACGGTTAAGGATGAAATACGTACTGTTATTTTCAATTCAGTAACAAACCTGTTCATGCAATTTTAAATCAATTAAAAATCTGTATACAATATATTACATCATAAAAATAAAATATAAGTGCAATCATGGAGCTCTTTAATGAAGCAGATGAAGATATCAGTGATATTTTATTCTATTTTTTGTTCAAACATTTATGCTAGAATTAACCTGTCAATGACGGCTGAGCCACCTGTGGTCCAATTAACAATTAATTTCTTAGATATTAACCAGGAGGTGTTAAAATATAAATTCTTTCACCCATTCATTTATTCACCCAGTATTCACTAAACACACAATAAGTATAATGATTAATAAGAGGTATATAAATTATATATAGGTACATACATCTCAAGTACTTTTCAAATATTATGGGCCCACATTTTGTAATAGCACAGACAATGCAGATATAATGATCGTCTCTGCACATCTACTCCATCTACTCATCATCTCTGCAGACAAACAGATGTGATGACAGTGTTCATTGAATGTTAAAGTTCAAAGTTATGTTGTTTCTTTTAATAATGATACCAGTTTAAAAGAACCCACATCTTGCCCAGTGTGCTCAGCCTAAGCTATGGAATTCCTTATTTAAGCCTAAACTTTATATAACATTATTTCAGATGAAAACTTACTTTTTCTAAGTATGTACATTTAGAGCTTAATTGGTTAATTTGTTTTTCTTTATCTATAACTTCTCTATCTAAAGTTGCATTTTTGGCTTTCAATGTTGCTACTTCAATATGTGTTTTTTGGACTTCATTTTCCAATAAATTCAACCTTTGCACTTTGTCACTACAAAAAAAGGTTTAGACATAATAATATAATGTATAAAAAAAAATTGTTTAATTCACCAAAACAAATGTAGGGTAAAAGACTAATGTGTCATACCTTATTTGATGTTCTAGTTGATTAATTTTTTCATGCAACTGTTTATTTAAGTAATTCAATTCTTCAATTTGTTTTTCTTTTCTATTTAAATTTTCTTGTGATGAACTTAGTAAGTTATTTGTATGACTTTCTGAATTTCTTTGCCATTGTAACCTTTCCTTAAAAGGTTAACATTTAATGATGTATTAATAATATTAACAAAAATCATAAATTAAATTTGTAAAATTTGAATTAAAATGTGCATTTTGATAAAAATTTACCTGTGCATACCGATCTTGCTCTAATTTTAAAGCTTCTTGATATTCTTTTTCAATTCTTAATTTGTCTTCATCCATTTTAGAAACAGTCATGGTCAAATCATGAATTTTTGCCTCCATTTTCAGTAGTTTTTCATTCCACATAAGTTCACTATTTGAAGCCGAGTTTTTAAGAGCTGCTAATGACTTCTAATAAACATTAAATATTATAAGCTTTAATTTAAAAATAAGACATTTTTAGGGTTCCGTACCTCAAAAGGTAAAAAAGGAACCCTTATAAGATTACTTTCTTGTCCGTCAGTCTGTCTGTTTGTCCATGTGTCACCACCGATTTTCTCAGGAACGGGTGGACCTAGCAAGTTGAAATTTATACCAGATACTGAGTCCCTATTAAGTGTATAAAAACCAAGATCCTGAGTCAACACGATAAAAAGATATGGGCAAATTTCGATTTTCGCGAAAACTTGTAAGTACTAAAAACCTTAATTTTCAACTTTTTTTATTTTTCGAAATTTTCCCTTTACTTTTGCTATAAGACTTTGCTTTTAACCAAAATTGACAATTCTAGGTCAATCGGAAGTACCCTGTAGGTTTTGAGTCGAAAACCTATATGGTAGTTCTCATTGGCCTAAAATCACGAAATTTGGCAAAAAGCAAGGTCTTACAGCAAAAATAATGGAAAAATTCCAACCCTCGGTGGGCGAGTCCGACTCGCACTTGTTTGGATTTTATTAATTATTCCTATTAAATATACAAAAAAAATCTGAAACATTTTTTTCAATATTCATACCTTTAATTCTCCAATAGTTTCTGTCATATGCTGTTTAATATCATTATCACTTGCAGGTCCTGTTTTTAAACATAAATGAACTAGACGTCTAAATTCATTATGCTCTACTATTTCAAAGTTATATTCTATAGAAGTAATCTGATGAATAATAAGAAACCTGTAAAATTAATGTTAATATTATTAATAACAGTATAATATGTTGAATGTAAAAACTGAAATCTAGTTACAAAACTTACATATTATTTGCAGCACATTGTTGCAATAATCTTACAACTTGAGATGGAAAATTATCAAAATCAATAAGAAGTCCTTGCTGTTTCTTTAAGTCTTCATAGTCACAACGGGTCAAATTTATTCTGCATAAAAATGTAGGGTCGTCGTCATCAGATAAAGTTAATCGCTAAAATTTAACATAAAGAAATAGATACGTATAACTTAACGAAGACTATAATTTATTATCATAATTAAAACAGAACTACTAACCAAAGTATCGCTTTGGAACAATTTGTCGACTGTTATAGTTAAGTTCTTTTTGCTCTCTTCAAAGCCTCGTTTGAAAGATATAAAATATTTGCCCTTGTGAAAAGTCTTTGGAAACATTTTTGATAAAACTATTGCACACTAATTCGTTGAGTACTAATTTTTAACTTTCGATTCATTTATTTTATTTCCTTATTAAAAAAAAAACATAAAAGTATCATTTTAACAAAAACTACATAGAATTCAAAACAAACGTCAGACAATAGACATAAACTGACATGAAATGTTGACATTTTACAATTATTTGACATTGGCGGTATTAAAGTTAAATACAAATTGGAGATAACCCTCTCGCTGATATATCTGAAGATAACAAAAGACTCGTTGTCTATGATTCGAGAGAAATTCATCTCTTTCTCATGGATAGCGAAATAAGCTTGCCAGTCAGTTGTTTGTAAAAGCAAAATACTAAATACATAGTTTTTATGAAAAGTTAAGAATATTAATGTACGCAGATAGTTAAAATTATTAATTATTTGTAATAAATGTAATTAATAAATATGCATATAATATTTTCTTACATTTACGCGAATATTTGACATTTTATATAATCTCTTTGAATTTTTTTCGCGGATTTATTTTGATTTTATACTTCTTGAAGGTCATTATATAGTTGTTTCATACAGGATTTACTAAATTACCCACAAAAAAAAACAAATTTAAATAAGTAAATTTGTTAATCTCCCTCGTGACCATGATTGGTATTTAAAAGCATTTGAATTATCGGGAACCAAAAATAAAAATAAATCTGCGAAAAAGTCCAAGAATATTTAAATATCCATATTATTTTAAATTAAAGTATTTATTTATTTATTTTTTAAACTAATATAATAACGAAATAAATAAACTCATTAAAATTATTTTCACACAGTACACTTTTATACTTATTAAAATAAAACCTTTAGAGCTTTAAAAACCTTTAAAAGCTTATTAGTTATTATTTCTTTTTTATAACTGTAATTTCGAGAAAGATAGATTACCAATAATGTGTTGTCTTCAGTTACGTGTGTAGCATTGCCTTCTCTTTTTTTCTACAAAAATTTTTTTTTGACGTTAATTTATGTACTACCCTATTAAAAATCTACTTAATCTGTCTTCGGGAGTGGAGAATGAATCAGTTGTGAATTTATGTGATTCATTTCACAGTATATATTTGTTATTATTCAATAAATATTTCTGTTATAGTGTTTTTCTAAGAAACACATGAAATAAAGTGGATATTAAAATAAATAACTATAATAATGATTTACGCTTTATCTTTGGATAATGCCTGATGTGCGTGTTTCACATATCCGTTCCGTTTCTGTCGTGTACAAAAAGTGTTAGTTTCATTATGCCATTCGATTTTTTGTGTTGTGTGAGACCTGGAGTAGAAGATATAGTTGAATTGGATTATTCACATCATTCGCTCACTGATGTGCCTACGGACGTATTTGTTTATGAAAGAACCTTAGAAAGATTACTCTGTCAGAGTAATCGTATTACCGAATTACCGAGACAACTTTTCATGTGTCATGGCCTGAAATATTTAGACCTAAGTGACAATGAGCTACAAGCTATCCCAACAGCTATATCATCATTGGTTAATTTGCAACATTTAAATATCAGTAGGAATACCTTAGCATCCATACCAGATAACATGAAAGCTTTAAAGAATTTAATATTCTTAGATCTTAGTGTTAATCCATTAGAAAAACTGCCTGACACTATCACAAATCTTATAGCTCTTCAAGATTTATATTTAAATGATACATACCTTGAATATTTACCAGGAAATTTTGGACGTTTAGCAAATCTTCGTATACTTGAATTGCGAGACAACTATCTTATGATTCTGCCTAAGTCACTCTCACGTTCCACAGAACTTTTAAGATTAGATATTGGACAAAATGAGTTCCAACAGTTTCCTGAAGTTATTGGAAGATTTTTAAAATTAAAGGAATTATGGATTGACAGTAACAGTTTCACAAGCATTCCTGCAGTAATAAAACCTTTGGAACATTTAATACATTTAGAAGCAAGCAACAATATGATAGAAGAATTAGCTCCGGAAATTGGATACTGTACAAAACTTGAAGACCTTACATTGTCAATAAACAGTTTGACTCAACTTCCTGACAGCATTGGACAATTAAGTAATTTGACAGCATTGAAATTAGACAACAACAGGCTATATTCTTTACCAGAAAGTATAGGTCAATTAAAAAACTTAGAAGAACTAATGTTGATGTGTAATTACATTGATATGTTGCCATCATCCATTGGATTATTAAGAAAATTAAAATATTTAAATGTAGATGAAAATATGCTAAGAGTAGTGCCACCAGAACTGGGTAGTTGCACAAAGTTATCTGTTTTATCACTTCGTTCAAATAAATTGACAAACATACCACCAGAAATTGGTCATTTAACTTATTTAAAAGTTTTAAATTTGGTACGAAATTCTTTAACCTGTCTTCCCCAATCTTTATTAAATTGTGATAATTTAGTAGCCCTCTGGCTCTCTGAAAATCAAAGCAAACCTTTAGTGCCTATGCATTCTGAAGTAGATCCTAATACTTATGAACAAGTTTTAACTTGTTTTCTCTTTCCCCAAGTGCCTTTAACTCCCATTGAAGTTAAGTCAGATAATGTAAAAGATGAAAATATAGATGCACAAAGTGCACCACGTCATATTAGTTTTGTGGATATGAAACCAGTTATCAAAGCAACTGAAAAACCAGGTCAATTACGTCGGGCTCCCACACCTTATCCAAAAGAACTAAGGGCAATGGCTAAACACGCTAGAACAATTCATAAGGATGGTACACAAGATGTTTCACCACCCATGCATAATGCCCTTCATATTAAAGCAGCTAAAATAACACCAACATTGCAACAAAGATTTGCATCTGATAATAAAATAGAATCTAATATTGGAGACGATCATCCAGATGGAGGTCCACCAGATCCAATGAAAGTGTCAACTTATGATAATTTGCCTATAGAAAATGCATATGACAAACCCTTAGATCTTACTTATGAACAAGATAAAACATATAAAAGTGTTGATCATGCTCTCTATGTTGAAAACAATTCAGAAACAAATACTTATAAAGCTGATAATTTGGATTCGTGTGGGCTAGTACCAGCACATTACACAGTGAAACAGAGTGAAAGATATTCACCAAGACAAGATGTTTTACGATCTAGTTCTTCAGTGATAGCAAATAACTTTAGAGGTCATCCAATGGAAAATAAAAACTATACCACTTCAAGTGAGCATGGTTTTCGTAATTGTTCTGATGGCACTTGTGAACAATTGCAAAGATTAAGTATAGCTACTCAAGAAAGGCATTGTGATGATGAAACTGTATTGCCAACACAATTTCATGAAAACTCTTATAGTACAAGGTGTAGAACAGAGAACTTACCTCCATATGAACAACCATATCCGAGAAAGGAAACTGTTTGTCATGCTGAAGGAAGTTTCCATGGTAGCTCATATGGCAATGAAACTTATTCTTGTGGTCCTGAAAAAATGTATCCACAGAGAAAATTTGATGTTTTTAATTATCACCCCCATGAACGAAGAGACTTACCAAGTCCACGAGTGCACACAGTAAGCCAAATAGTTAGTTCTACAACTATGCCCAATTTATGTAATTATAATAAAATGTATTCTGCTTCTAACATTGACACCAATCACTATGCACCTTCAATACATCAGACGTCATCCCCAAATTGCAATATGTATGACATGTCAGCATCAAGCCCCACATATGTTCCTTCACAATCCCCAGAGTTGTATTCGCCTACAGGTCACACTAATGCAACCAATCCTTATCGTATGACAAATACTCCTCTCATATCAGACGACGGTAGTTTCACACACATACAACCTCTCACTAGTCAGAATATGTATGACTTATACGATGCCATACCAGCTTCATCTAATTCTCCAAGTGTAATAAGTCATAGGCATAGCCCAAGTGGTTTATCTGAGACAGTGTATGTACGAGGTCAACCTCCACCTTATCATATCGCAGCTCCATACACAAAGCATGCTCAATATTTTAATGGTACTGGAGGATAGTGGTACCTATTCGAATAAAACATGAGTTTTTGTGAAAAATATAATCTTATGAACTTTTCTATGGACATACAATCTGACTTAAATCTATATTACTTGTCATGTTGGCAATTTTTCTGGATGTGCAATTTAAATGTGATATAATGTTGAAGTTTAAGATAATTATAAGGTGCTAAAATGGATCATGTTTGTTTGAATGAGGAATGTTAAAATAATATAAAATGTAATAATAATTGCATAAGTACTGTGAAGTACATTTGTAACAACTATGTTGTTTTCATATAGATATTGTTATTAAATATTGAAAATTATCTGTATCTTAATGAAGTGTCCAGAAATATTTTTTATCTTCTACTTGAAATAACTTTGTTAAAATAATCAAGAGTTAATCTTGTGTGATCTATTAGCGTATAATTGTGTAACAAATATAGACATTCTGGGCAAATGTAAATTATAGTATAGTATAGTGTGACGGCGAGCGTTGTACCACGCCGTAGGTTGATTCGCGACGAAACACGGCGGGCTTGTCCATCTCTCTATCTCTGTACTGTAGAGTGTAGAGGATAGAGGTAAAGAGGACGTGTCATTTAGTAGCATTAAATAGAGACTTTAGAGACAATTCTGGCCATTCAATGAAACCTTATTTAATTGTTTTTATTGAACATTCTTGAGTCAAACAGCCATAATTTTACATTACATTATGAGATAGACCTTATATATTACCTCTACCCTCATACTCTATTGCATGTTATGTTAGGCGACACCCATAATTTGTACTGGACTGTTATATACATCATACGCACAAAACTTAAAATATCTACATATATTAATATTATGAATATAATATTAAAACCGCCATTTATAATATGGACTAAAAATTTGGTAACAAGGAATCTTATTGTTAATAGAAATAATAAATAGGTATTAAATTATTTTATGGAGACGATCTCATGCAAATTCGTTTTCCCTCTTCCTGTACGCCTATCGCTACTTATGGCGCGACTCAGCGTTCGCGGTCAGACAATATAATTACTATTATCCTACTACCTATTTGATTAAAATAATGTAATAAGTTCAGTGCTTAAATTTTTTTTTTAATGATTATTGAAGTAAAACTTCTTTAGGCATGACCGAGGGGTAAATCAATACATTGGAAAGATAAGTGTCGCGGAAGTGAATTAAAATTATTAAAGAAATATATATTTATAGGTATATTTATGATAATCATTATTTATAAAAATATATATTTATTATTAATAATTTTATAATAACTATTACTTATAAAAATGAATATTTATTACTAATAATTTATATATTGATTTGTTTTAATTTAATTGCGGTACCTGCCACAGCGTCAAAGAAGTTTTACTTCAACCGCGCGTAAAGGTTACACGCACTCATTTTTTTTACGGCAGCTCTCTATTTTTATAAATATATTTATGGACTATTAAGTGTGCTCACACTAGTGTTTAAATGAGTAATGTATAATAATCTCAACCTGTATTTTTTGATCTGAGTTCCTACTCAAATATTTTTTTTGTATTCTATATTTTTTCGTATTTTTTCTATTGCTTTAATTTTACGTTGCCTACTTGAGAGTCACTATTTTCTACTTAACTAGATATGTATAATTAGTGTTAAAAATTTATAATGAATAGTGCTAAAGTCTTTATTAAGTTAAAACGGCTAAATGAGGGTCAGAATCCAGAGGTACTTATTTCGTCTGTATGTTGTTTTAAATCACAGGATAAACCATAATAATAGTAGAGTAAAATAATATTTTTTTATACTTTGACTATAAGTATTATTTCAGTAATTTCACTAATACTGTATTTTAAGTATTTTTAATTTATTTATTAATGAAAAGTTAATATTCATGATATTTAAATATTAATTACATTTGTGAGAAATTCTTTTTAATAATTGATAATCGAAAGAATTTAGTATAACGTTATAATTCATTGTAATCGTAGCATTTTTATAAGCGCTATTTAAAACTTTAGTTTCTTCTTAAATAATATCTTTGTTTTTCATTTTGTTTTTGGAATTCTCAACAATGTGAAATCAGTCAACAGTGAATGATTTAAAGTTGATACGTTACATTTGTTGCTATTCAATATGACGAATATGCGTAAATTAAATATTTAATATAATAAATATAAACGAATGTACTTAAAAAAATAAAAATAAAATATATGATGACGAATGAATCCAAAACATTTTGGGATTTTCATGATGAGTATGTCAATATATTGTTCATAAAGTTGCACCGTGACCTATTCCATATATTTCCGCTTGACCTACATAATGTACTGGAAAGAAATAGGTTGCAAAAGTAACCGTGGACATCTATTTATTCATGCATATTATAAATTACAGTCATATTATGTATTATTTAATATCTTTTTTCCAATCTGGTCGATGTTATGCAGTAGGATACATTTTCATATTTTTTAGTTATTTGATGATTTTTTTGGAAATAAGTTTGATGAGTCAATGATAATGGTATCATCGGGTAAATAATTTAAGTAGTAATTTTATGGTATATGTATGCATAGGGTACATACATATTTGTTTCAGCAATGTTTCTGTTGGAACGGTGGAGTTGCATCAGTCTGTTCATATATTGTTCAATGGTCAGTCTAAGTCCAATCGAGTAGAATTAAATACATATCCAAATTCATCGCGCAATACTCGTGTAATATCGAATAGAACGATTTGTTTACAGCATAGCTTAGTGTACGAAGAATAATCGCACAAATAAAATAATGGCTACCTAAATTATTTTTTTATAAAATACGTTGCTGTGCTTGCGTGTTTATTCAGTTCTAAAAATTGTGTGCATTAGATATGAATAAAATGATATTGTCTCGATCAATAAGCAATAATATCTTAAATCTTAATATAATTTTTAAATATTTAAGCCCAACACTTTCTAAAGACTGAAACCTAAGACATATCATTTAGCTGAAAACTGACTATTTTATTGAACTGCCTATTTGCAATTACAGCTTTTCATGTTCCCGTGTTTAGATTTATTTAATGCTGTAAATTAATTATCTGTACAATCTATCTATATTACCTTTTATGAATTTCGTCCATTCTATCCGCCCATTTGTTATATTTTGGGTAACTTTTCTAAAAGTTAAGTACTTCCTTCTATAAAATAAACTTTTCTGTCTAGTTACGAAGTGACTCGAGTACTTTTACGCTGGTATATAGTATATTTTATTCTGATTTTACTGACATTGGTTTCTTATATGCATACAGAGTACAGGGTTAAACTTATTAACATACACTTTATGATATAGACGCTATTTGTTTAGAGATCTAATGGACCCTAAAAGGGCAGCTAATACTTTGTAGGCAAATAAGGTACCTTGTTTTAGAAACCTTGCTTTAGCCACATCTGTTATAGTAAACTTTATATACCTAATTAAGGATCATGTTTGTAAACTTTTTAATTTTTATCTTTCAAGGAAACAACGACAATGTTTCAAAATAATAATAGTAACGTATAAATCTGTTAATAATCTGACTTTAATTTCACAAACAAAGAAACTTCGATAGTGAACAGCATGTATTTTTTTATTATATTATTTGTGTATTTTACAGTATTTAACAAGCTGTCAGCAGTTTTTCTTTTATACTTAAAATTAATTGAATTATTTTATGAGGTAATTTACAAAATATTAAATTATACTTTTAAGGTTATAGTGCAAATTAGGATAGGCGAAATAAGTCAACATAAATTATAAATGTATACCAGCAGATATAGAAGAAATAAAATGCCAAGCTTTTATTTCGTTAACTTCCATGCGACGGTTCTTTAGTCAAATGTTGCCATTTTTGATTTAATAATATATAATAATAACTAATAACGATCTTGTACCTTTACAAAAGAATTCCTTTAAGATGCATCGGACCGCTAAAACTTTGTCGCATTATTTTCTACCTCAATTGTTAAGGATGCCGAATTTTGTTGCGCGTAATGATGCGTTATCTACATTTCATTTTGCGAAAGTGTAAACAGTACCTATGCTAAAATTTCTGTCTTTGTGTAAAAAGTAAAAACCATTATAGTAATTCAATAGATAGATGCTAACTAAACATTTGAACACTTATTATATTTATTGCGAAATTATATTCTGAATTTTCTAACAAATTGTTTATATTAAAGAAGAAATTAGAATTTATAGTAATGCTAAAGTAGCTATCGTTTATATGTTTCATTTGTCAGTAAAGTCATGATTTTGTATTATCCATTTTGTTAGTTGCCATAATAAGTCTTATACAAACCTAATTATTTGCATTTAGTATAGCAAGTACATAATATGTATATAAAATATGTGTATATATATATATACTAGAAAAAAGAAATATGTGTTTTGGCTATATGCCAAAATATGAATTATTAGAAGTTTAGAAACATCACGGTCGTATCATCCTTAGCTAGGTATAGATAGATACCGCTGTAATGCATAAACTAATAAAGCACTAGGAATTAATTTGTTTTTAATTTTATACGGGTCAGTATTTTTGTAGATTTGAAAAGGTTTTGTTGCCATCTTTCTTTGAGTATTATGTATATAATCACTTTTCATAATGAATTTAGCTCAAAGTTCATAATTTTATTACAATCTATCTATTACTTATTATGTTTCAACTTTCAAATTATATATTATGTAAACTGTAATTTGTATTGTTTATATTTATGTTTGTATTACTACTATAACACCGAGACTAGCAAAGTAGAAAGTGAATAAAATTGTTTGAAGTAATTTACGGTTTCGTTATTTTATCCTGGACTAGCGGTACGTTTTAACGGCTACTATGGAATAGATAGACTATATATTATATGATATATAGCCTATTGATACCCTTCATAAATAAATGGGATATCTAATACAAAAAGAATTTTTCAAATCGGATTAGTAGTTCCTGAGATTAGCGCGTTCAAACTGACTCGTTATAATATTAGCATAGATAGTATAGATGAGACATGGCTAAATAAATTACTTTAATAAAATATTGACATCTATCTACGTACAGATTCACCTCTATCTAAAGTCTGGTGGAATTTTCTAAACATGTCTTACACTAATTTAACTAAGCCAATGCCAGTGACCACTGTTATCCTATTAGTCTTGCTCTATATTTATACTTTTTAAAAAGTAATCTGCAAAAAAAAGTATAAATGCCAATTAGGTATAAATTGTACCTAAGTACCTACAATAGTTTATTCGGCTCTTACAGAATTTACACAATCGGCGAAATATGGGTAAATAACCTTTGTAAAGTAGGACATTGAAACCGTCCTAAATTAATATAAAACCTAAAGAGATCTTTGTTTATTTGTTTGAACGTGCTAATTTAATTAATTACTAGTCCAATATGAGAAATTCTATTTGCATTTCATAGCCTATTTAATATGGGAAGGTGATAGGCTACGTAGCATCACGCTACAATAGATTAGAGATAAACTACGCGAGGAACGCCCTAATATCTAGAATTGTCAGTCCAATTTGAAAAATTCTTTTTGTATTCTATAACCTTCATTGAGATCGATTAGAAGCTATCTAACATCACGTTAACGACCCTTAGAAGCGAGCAATTATACGTGAATAAACGACGCTGGCCAACTGACATAATACCTACATACTGACTAATGACCCTATTTCAATAGATAAAATTTTATATACAGGGATGAATTTTTGTTTGAGGCGCACGAATTCAACCGGGTAATAAAAAAATCATTTCCATTATTTTCAGAGTATTTAATTTGAATATAAATTTTCAGAGTTTTAATCTGAAAATAATGGTAGGTATACCATTATTTAATATTTTCCTAATATTTTAATAATAATAAGCGTCAAACTTAAGCGAAGTAACGAGAAAAACTTTCCTAAACGATTTCGTTAACGTGCTCGCCGATGCACAGGGTTGGACACGCCGTTGATTTCTTAACTCCGGACGGCTATTAAGTTTTACAAATAAATCAAGTAACTATTTGATTCGACCTGGGACTCGAACCTCGGATCTGTAGTATATACCTACAGGCTTTTCTAGCCGGTGACTCTCACATAACCACCTGTACGAGTATGTCTATAGGTGGTATGCGTAAATGCATTCCCCAACATTAAAAAAAGGTGAATGTACCCAACGTTCTAAAATTCCCTTAGTTACCTTTTTATAAATGAAATAATTATAGTCAATAGGACTATATCCTTATTTGTGAATTTCCCCTTATTTCAAAGTAGGACTAAAGAAAGGTTAAATACCCAAACTCTAATCTTAAAAGCGGTAGGATATAGGATATCCAGTATACTATAGATATCCTTTTACGTGATACCCAGATAGCTACATTTAAATTCAATTACCATTCCGCATACTTCCAAAGTTTTCGTACATTTTTCAAAAGTTTTTATTCTACGGGGATTCTTTTCTTTCTTAGAAATTCTACCTTGGAATTAAAATAATGATAAAGGTATGGAATGCATCTATAACTTTTATAGAGGTCAGTACACTAATAATATAGTAGGTACACGAAAAGGTGTTCTACGTTGCGTGGGCAGATAAATATGTGAACTATAATAGTGTACGCTAATAATTATTACTTGTAACGTTGTGATAAATCGTAAGCGTAGGCCAAAATATTTACTATATTTCTAAGTAAAAAAAATTATAAATGTTATTTTTTTTTTTACATTTTTTATTATAAGTTTTCAACGACGTACCCGCTCCTGTGTTACAACGATAAAAAATCCGCCAGTAAAATTGATTGTCGTTCTAGCGATTTACTGGTACAAATGGACAGATAATTAATCAGACAAAAAATTATTTATGTTTTGGCTTTAATATGACTCTTAATAGCCAAACAAGTTTAATATATTATGGCAGAGTGTTTTAAAAGTCACGATAATACTTTTATCTATTTATAAGTGTAGAATCAGTAATTTACACTAGGTAATATGGAGAGGTAAAGTTTGTAAGATTATATGTTGGTAATCTTTGAATTTACTGATTCGATTCTGAACATTCTTTTACTAATAGGAAATTATATTATCATTTACCACCGTCTGTTATAGGCAATTTTTTATTTCCATAAAAATGTCTTTACTGTTAGAAATCACAATAATTTTAATTGAAATTAGAAAAAATGGACGTTGAGTTACTTGTTGGCTATTGTTAGATCTACCGATGCACCCGAAGCGCTAGTTATAAATAAATACACTAGTTTGTTTATCATCATTCTAAATCTATTTAGATAGGTACTTAGTGTGGAGCTTTAAATAAAAATTAAAAAGTCAACCTTAATGAAAGAAAAGCCTATCACAACCGACGTCTTTCTATTGAGATGTGGATTGTAGATACAACACGTCTTCGTCTAGTAGGTATGTCAATGAGTTACACATCCGTTAAAATTATTTGAATCTAAAGAAATGATAACTTCTTAAATGTCATTAGAATACAATGAAGAAGATTCTAGAGAATTTATATTTTTTGTTAGTTTAATATTATGATTTCACAAAGTCCTTTTCAGTAAAACAAAAGGCTTTTGTCTTACTATAATATTAGTAGGAAACAAAATTTTACTTAAAATGCTTAATGAAGCATTTAACCTTGCAGCTTAGTTACTCATACTACAATTTATATTATTTAAAAGAACAACACTGGAATTAAAACGGCTTTAAAGTCCCTGAAGTATTTCAATATGCATTACCCACATAACATAAATATTCGCGCATCCCCTAGAAATCGATTAGATGCGCGCGCTGACTTTTTTCATCGCGGTTATCATTGGGACATCGCAAACATCGTCAGCTGGTCAGATAATAAAGAGGTAAATTGTGCACATCTTTAAAAATTTTTAAAGTATTAATACGCATTTTAAAAATCTACAGTGTTTACAACAATGATAGAAATAATGTCCATTACAGTGATACTGAATTTTTATCCATGAGAAGACCTACTAGCAAATATTTAAATTTCCTACCGATCTGTAACAATTTTATGTAATAGATGTAATATTATTAAAAAAAATATTGAATTTTCTATTATAGGAATCATGCCGGGTGCCAGGCATAAGATCCTGGGACATGTCCTCTCAGGATTTTGTCACAAAATGAATCGACGCAAGCCTTTATATGGAGATTCTTTGGATACTCCACTTAACCGCTGCCTAACGACTTTTGATATAACATTACTTGGTAAGTCGATACTTGGTACAGTAGTTTTAAAATTTGGGAAAAGGCATCGTGAGCAAGAGAGCTAATTTATTTTCATTTGTAGTTAAAAAACAAATAACACGTTTTATTTAAATTTCGGATTATATTTTTTAAACTTTCAATAATTTAGGAACATTTTCAGACCTTTTAACTTTTTTGTATTATAAATAAAGATAGTATTTACCTTAATCGAGGAAAAAATGCAATCATTTAAATAAAATAATATTCTTTAATTTATAAGTAACACTATTTTTTGTTACGTTTCAATATTAGGTCTACCAACATACTACTAAGGTGTAGATACTAGAAAGATTAGATACCTAAAATATTTTTTGTCCAACATTACATTTACTTCTTCTATAGGCAAAAAACGATTTTTAGGTGTCGGGCATATGGTTGGAGCAGGTATTTATGTTCTGACGGGGACTGTGGCCCACAGTATGGCGGGCCCCGCAACCGCTTTGAGTTTTCTTCTAGCTGGTATCACTTCAACACTAGCTGCTTTATGCTATGCTGAATTTGGCACTAGAATACCAAGGGCTGGTAGTGCATACGCCTACACATATGTTAGCATTGGAGAATTTTGGGCCTTTATTATTGGATGGAATATTGTACTCGAATATATGATAGGTAAGTACTTGATTTTATAAATACTTACTTAAAATATTTGACGTAGAACATTAATATTTTATTCATACAATTATGACCTACACATGTCCTAAAAAATGTATAGGTACTTTCTAACTATATACCTATTAGAAATGTTTGTTTTAAGTCGAGCTAGTAAATTATGCAATTAATTTGTATAATGTTATAGGTGCCGCTTCGGTCGCCAGAGCGTGGTCAGGATATCTAGATGCGATGCTCGAAGGCACAATCAGCAACGCAACAAAATCTGTTACAGGCGAATTAAATGTAACACTTCTCAGTACATATCCCGATGTTCTAGCATTTCTAATTTGTATTGCAGCATCTTTAATTTTGGCAGTGGGTGTCAAAACTTCAGCATATATTAACAATGCTTTAACAATTCTTAACCTAACGGTAATTTCTTTAGTAATATTCCTCGGATTTTATTATGCCGACATAAGTAACTGGTCTGAGAAGAATGGGGGCTTTATGCCATTTGGATTTAGTGGAGTTTTAGCTGGTGCAGCCACTTGTTTCTATGCTTTCGTCGGATTTGACAGTATCTCAGCCTCTAGTGAAGAAGCCAAAGATCCTTCACGGTCTATTCCGATCGCTACCATCTTATCGATGGCTATGGTGGCTTTTGGTTATATTCTTGTCGCTATTGCATTGACTTTAATGGTGCCCTACACAAGTATTAAACCAGAAGCCGCTCTACCAGAAGCATTAGGTGCAGTTCATGCAGATTGGGCTAAATATGCAGTAGCAGTTGGCGCAGTTTGTGGAATGACTACAACTTTGTTAGGATCTTTGTTTTCTCTGCCTCGTTGTTTATATGCTATGTCTGCTGATGGTTTGCTGTTTGGCTTCTTAAGTGATATCAACAATAAATCACAAATTCCTATATCGAACCTCATAATATCTGGATTATCTTCTGCTTTAATAGCACTTTTATTCGATTTGGAAAAGTTGGTAGAATTTATGTCGATTGGCACCTTATTAGCTTATACAATTGTTAGTGCTGCTGTTATAATTTTACGATATCGCCCCGCTCCACCTTCAGAAGATAAAGGTTTTGGGTCCCCACACTTGGATTCACCTATGGATAGAGAAGACAGTTCGGCTACTGGTACTCCAGGAACCGATGGAGGATCATCATCTTCGGAGGTATTTATATTTTTTACATAAATATATGAGGTTATAAATATCCATTTTATACACTTAGTATGCATTTTAGTGGAAGGAATAGGCTACCACTAGGTAACGTGCTTGCTAAGAAAACCAAGTGTAGCGGGTTTTATACCGGGTCTCGCACCTTTGATATTAACATGTACGAATCATTTTCAACATGATTACTTGCTTTATGGTGAAAGAAAATTTCTTATGAAAATCCACACGTCAGAGAGAACCTAACAAGTTCTCGAAAGGCTTTATAGGTACTAAACTCATATTTGGTCAGTATGGTGGGCTGTGGCCTGAATCAAACAAAATGCGATGTGCATTTCTCAATGTGAAGGTTATCCGTGTAAAGCAACGTTCAAAGGTAACGTCGCACTGCTGACTGAATGAGATGAACTTTAATATAATATAGCCATTTAAAAACATTTTTGTTATAAATTAGAATAGTTTGGGTAGATATTTTTATAATGAAGGAAATAACTATAACTAACTAGGTATTATTATCAATGATCTGCAGATGTTTGAAGCGTTAACAGTGGGAAGGCTACGCGCGCAGTACGCGTGGCTCGAGCCGCTTGCGGGCGGGCGCGCCCCGGGCAGCGCAGTCACCAGTTGCGTATACATATTCACTGCGGCCGCCGCCGCACTTTGCGCCCATAACCACTTCCTTGCTGAACCAGCCGGCCTTTGGGCTTTGTTACCAGATTTCGTTCTGAGTTTCATAATTATTGCATGTAAGTACATACTTATATCTAAGTTGCTTAGCTTATGGATCTCTATTATAAATGCGAAAGTTTGTATGTGTGTATATTTATTATTCCTTCACGTAGAAATGGCTGGATTTGGTTGAAATTTAGTATACAAATAAACTACGACCCAGAGTATAGGTACATAGGCTAGATACTGTTAGGGGCTGAGGAACTCACTCGAGTAAAGCGTGGGTATGTTGCTAGTATTAATATTAAATATTTTTCGTTATGATTTCTTTTTATTTAATAGTTTGAAATCATTATCATTAATTGTAACAATGTATACAGATATGTATGTACGTTTGAAATATTAGGTTATTTTTGTTCAATGCCATTCCCAGCTGTAGTCATCACTCTTTTGTTGTTGTTACTGATATAAATAATATGTCATCTATACAATGTCTATATAAGATTTAACAAAAAGATATCAATCAAAAATGAGATCTAACAAAAGAGGTTGTTTAGGGGCACTATTATGTGTCTAAGTCTATTGTTCAATACAAATAAATAAACTTACAGCCATCCATACAAATAAATATATAATAAAAATGAAAAAACCCGACTGCATAAAAGCTAACTAAAACGATGAAAACAAATTGACGAAGGAATATTATGCAGTCGGAGACATACACATTTCATCCTTGCCGTGAGATGTAGGTACATATTTATACCATGGGGTCACATCACGAACAAAGTGAAATTAGTTAAAAAAATGATACTAGATGGCGTTGTATGTATCGATTTGTTTTTATGTTCATGTTAAATTCAAAATTTGAAAAAAATTAAATGCGAAAAGCATATATTCTAACTTTAAAAAAAATACCTAAAGTAAGAAAAAAGGAAGTAATGGACAAAAGTATAATGTTTTTGAAGTTTTATAAAATTCAATAATATCGTTATATTTCTGGTGGCAATAATGGGTACCTACTACATTGTGATAGCACGATCTTTGATAATAATTATGTAAACTGTGTTCATAGATGGCGCTCAATATAATAAAAAGTTTTGTAGCACTCAAAGACAATATTACAAAAATATAGTTTGTAATTGTCATAGTAGCCTTGAGAGACCTTACATAGTTACCTACAACATTGCGCAGCGGCAGCTCGGGGATAGATACCCTTAGCTTTTAACGCCATCTATCATTTAGAGTTGCTAGATGTCGCCTTATTTTTAATTCTCACTTGCGCCATCTATTATCATTTTAGGACAAAAAAAATAGTGTGTCCAATAGCGTGAGTTAGCGATGTCCAAATATTTGTATGGGATGCACTATCTGTACTCTATATATGATCTGTGTTTATACCTTTTTAGTTTTTGCCAATTAGGCATTTGAAGTAATATTTAGCATTTTTTTATCCTAAATTACTTTTAAACATAGGTATAAGTTGTGTATATTTTTGTGGTCGTCTCTTAAAAATCTTTATTTTGATACCCCACTCGATTAGTTTGGAAGATTTTTTATAGACACAAATTGGCGCCTGAAATCCGCCAATTTGTTTTTAACTATTTTTATATAGCCTATAACACTCGCGTTATCAAAATGAATCTAACGATGTATGAATTATCAAAATCAACCCACGCGTTTGGTCTCTAGAAAGCCACATAGAAACAAACATACATACATAGATAGACTGATAAATACATTACCTGAAAGCGTCTGTTTGTAATGTCAAAATAACAACTTTTTACTAAATGTCTAAATTATATAAGGTACTTATAAGAAAAACACCATTTTTAATCTGTCCGTCTGTTTGTTCCGTCTGATCTCCGAAACGACTGGACGGATTTTCACTGGCAGATAGCTGATGTTATAAAGAGTAACTTAGGCTACTTTTACTTTAGAACAAGAATTAAGATTCCGCTCAAAAAAATTAAAACGTATCTAGAGAAGCACCCGAGTTCCCTCGGAAGGGTATGTCGCTAGTGGTACATACAATAGCTTTAATCAATAAAAAGTGTTAAATAATCCGTATTTATTGTTATTTAAGAATTATCTAATATATAAAATTCTCGTGTCACAGTTTTCGTTGCCATACTCCTCCGAAACGGCTTGACCGATTTTGATGAAATTTTTTGTGCTTATCCGGTATCTATGAGAATCGGCCAACATCTATTTTTCATCCCCCTAAATGTTAGGGGTAGTCCACCCCTAAATTTATTTTTTTATTTTTTAGACAAAATTTTTAATTTCTATTTTTTTATGATACAACATACAAAAATACATACAATCCTCAATTTTCACCCTTCTACGATCAACCCTTATTTTTTAATAGCCACTTTAGTAAAAGGAAATTATTTATATGGCTAAACAACGTTTGCCGGGTCAGCTAGTATATTATAGTTATTTTAAAAATAATCTAATACAACTCGTTTCAGGTTTAGTAGTGATTTGGGCACATCAACAAAGTCCTCTGCGGTTACCGTTCCGAGTACCTTGGGTTCCTTTGCTACCCGCGGCCAGTGTAATGCTTAACGTCGAGCTTATGGTTAACCTGAATGCCCTTACTTGGGCACGTTTTGCTATTTGGATGACATTTGGTAAGTTATAGTTCTAAATATTTTGTGATATTTTTAATTGTAAATCGAAATGTGTAAAAGAAAATAAAAAAAATCATTTTAGAATATGAATAATATGACTATGCATGTTCTTGTATTAAAGCTTATAGCCCTCACATTAGGTAAATATTTTCATTTCTTTAAAATAATATGTTAATATTGTATTCATTATTTATTATTATTATTATGACGTTAAAGTCAGTACCATTTTAGTGGATGAAATAATCAGTTACACCCAGAGGCTAGTCCCCCTGTTGAAAAACTCCAATAGGATCCCATCACCAACCCAACCGCCGCGACCAAGATCACAGACACAGTTGCCAGCTATTTATTTATTTTGTATGTATGTTGGTTGCGAACACATTGGGCGTGATAGTGAACATAACACTTTAAATCATTGTGACACCCGGGTGGTTAGCGAGGGATCACCTCTAAAAAGAAAGACAATCTTCTCCTTCATCATCACAATATTTTCACAGCAGGTTTTCTTGCATATAGTAAACACACGGCATGGATCATTCCCAATCAGGTGAATTCCAGGGCTGCATCCAACGTCCTCCAAAATTACGCCATTGACGTAAATAGTCGTTTATTATATTTTAAAATCTAATATTAGTCAGATGGATTGAATTAGAAATTCTTTTTTTCTAACGTTATGACGTTTGCGGTTTAAGGAAGTTAAAAATTGTCTAATCTAAAGCTTAATGGAATGAAGTTTATACATAATATCTACTCTTGTTGAATATACGGAGAACGTTTTTTGCCTTGCTCAATATAAACTTTATTTACTTACTAGTAGCCCGCGGCTCTGCTAATCTAGAATAAAAGCTATTTCTAAGATTTTCATTCAAATCTATCGTACAGTTACAACTTAAAGAAGTTACCCTGTTGAAAAACTCCAATAAATATTTATTGGTTTCTATGTGGCTTTTGTCGCTTTTGATAGGATCCTATTGGATTTTTTCAACAGGGTATCTACACACAAACTTCAGCATGTATTATTATAATATTAGTATATTTTGTTAAGAAAATTTTAATGATTCCAGGATTGCTTCTATATTTCCTGTATGGAATACATCACAGCAAACTGGGCGAAGGGGTAACTGGATTGCTCTCGCGGTCGGGTAGCGGGACTGCTCACAATTGGGGGGCCGTGGACAAGACCAGTTCCTTGGCCCGACGCGTCGGTCGCTTGGGACGAGGCAGTAAGAGTGACGATCGTAAACCCATCATATGTGACGACGAGCTCGCGAGACGGGAACCGTGATTTTAAACACCGACGTTAACGACTTTTAAGATAAAAATCATTGTTGTCATTTTTACATAAATAACTTGGTACGAGAAATTATAATCAGATTAATACTAAAATAGTAATAACGTTTGTGAAAGTAGTGGAATAATCTTAACATATTATTATTTATATCTGAAGTTAAGAATAGAATTTGCAAATAATAGTTCAACTACACAACAGCAACTTCAAACTGCTGACTAATATTTTTTGGCTGGTAATTAATGTCTGAGGCATTAAATCTTTCAACTGTACTTTTTTGTAAAAAAGAAGCTCTAAAAAAATTTAATTAATATGATACAATATGACCTGACTTTTGCGTACGCGACGTTAATAATTTTCTAGGGAAATACTTATTATAATATTTTTTACAGGTATTTAAATGAAAAGAATTTACAAATTAAATTTAAGATAAAGAATAAAATATTTGCTATATGGATTTAGCTTATTAACATAAACATAGGATGCGAAATATAGTTTTGTGCTCGAATATATTATTAAAAATGTATGCACAAATATTAGCCGTCACATTCAGTACTTTTCCCAAACCAATAAAATGTTGCCAAAATTGCATTAAATATGAAATAAATTAAAGCTTGGACTTAATGAATGAACGTTAAAATAATATATTGTACATATAAAAAGATTTATAAAGAAAAATCCGTTTTCATTAATTGTTAATTTATTTATAACAAATTATGCTTTCAAACATATTCTGGTGTCAATTATGATTCAGAAATAGTCCATGGGAATTAAATAGAAATTAAAAAAAAATGTACCTACACTTCAAGTAAATTGACATCACATAGCTTTAATGTTGTTATATTTAATAATTGTTACATTTACTGTGCACAAATTATCTGATTTTCAGACATTTATTTGAAGGAAAAAAGTGACATTTCAAAATGGCTCTTCCAAATTGTTACTTTATTCCTATATTTTAATATACATGTTATTTTTATTACTAACTTTTTTTATGCTTTATGTACATACATTAAACCGTTATTGAGCATTTACATCTTCATAGGAATGTAATCGTGTATTTAAAATTGACTTTGAATCATCGCATAAATATGTTGTCAAATTTACTGTTATACTTATATTATGTAAACTGTATATTTTAAGAAATGTTGATGTGTATATAAAGAAATTATAGACTATAGAGAATACAATCTTTCAATTCCCTGTATTCACTAAAAAACACACAACACAAATAATACTATTGCAGATTAACTAACTCGATATTTGTACTTTTCAAGTAAAAAATTCACTATCTTCACATGGATGTCCAAAATGATATTTTAAAGCAGGCAAAGCAGTTAAAAAGGTTTTATTGCATCAAAATATGATTACCATTAATTCATAAGTAATAGTAAATTTCAACTAATATTGCATTGAGGTTTTTAAAGCAACTTTCCTTTAGCTTTGAACGTTCAAGCAGTCATTGGGCATCCCTGCTCTTGTCTTACATAGAAATTATACTATTAATCATTAAATGATAAAGTAGAACTATAACATAAATAATCTTATTAAATATCACATTATCATTCGCCTAAGTTATTTAATAGTAGACATTACCTTTACATAATGTAGCTACACTAGAGGTCTACACTGAGTCAAACATGTTGTAGTTAAAACGTACAACTTGACAAGTCAAAGAAGGTCATGTTTAAAGAATAATGTTTAAATTCACAACATACACAGAAGACTGCATAAATAATAACAATAATTTTAAAGAAAAAATTAACAACTCGACTAAAGAACTATATAAAGTCAAAATAAATGTCAAAGTCAAAAATAGTAGCTTATTTTGCTGTTTTTGCTACTATTCTTGATTTTGCCGTACAGATCGGTTACTTTACTTTGAAGAATAAGAGAAATTTTATGTATATATTAGTTAAATTAATATACAATTATTGAGAATAAAATATGAATAGTAAAAATTAATAATTATACTATATTGCTTTATATTTTTTAAGCATTAGCTCTCTTTGTCTAAAAAGAGAGATAGCATATAATAGCTTATTTAATTATTTTTTTTATAATGATTACCAATAATGAAATCTGTGAGCTATTTTTATTTATTAAAATTATTTACTCTGACACACATCTATACATATTATAAAATTCTAACTAAGCCGAATCTGTACATTAAATATTTTTTGGAAAATCTTATTGAAATAGACATTATTATCGATGCAGAGGCCGAATCTATAGTTTTTAGAATTTTTGTCTGTCTGTCTGTCTGTCTGTCTGTCTGTTACCGCATCACGGGAAAACCACTGGACAGATTTTGATGAAATTTGGTATGATGATAGCTGGTTATCCGGGTCAACATATAGGATACTTTTTACTGCGGGAAAATATCTCATCTCTGAGCTAAACGTTAAAACGTAACTAGGGACGAACCCGAGCGGAGCGAGGGTGAGTTTCTAGTGTCTATATAATTCTTTAGCCGGTGGAAGTAGAATAGCAATAGTCAACAAAGCTAAAGTAAAGAAAGGAGAAAATGCTTTAAAGTATTATACATAAAAGTATGATTTACTGTACATTATACTATAATTTTAACCTTTTTAATTTTATGAGATACACTCTGAAATCTGACATGTCACTTTCAAGAACAAACATAGCTAGCAAATTTCTTTTAGTTACTACCTATGTTTTGTCTATTTTTTTTTTAATGTTCATATGAGAAATTTGCCTTTTTAAAACTAAGTAATAATTTAGATTTTTTTTATATGAAAATTATAATAAAAGCCCACCCAATGAATACAATAGTTTGAAAGTTGAACGACGAGAAAATTACTAAGCTTAGTTAGTATCAAAGATAGTCAAAAGGGCGACATTCGAATTACTAATCATATATCAGTCAATAATTGAATCATAAGAATATTTAATAAATTTCGACAAATTTCTGCTCGGATATTTTGTGCCTATTTTAGTTATCATAAAACTTCGGCTTGATAATTGATGTAAATCCATTTTTTTTAATTTATATAAAAATATCGGAAACACATTTATAAGTATAAGCGATACTATTACACGAAAAAATTGTAAACTTCTATTTATATTAATGTTTACAATTATCTGTTCCAATATTATAAAGAGTGAAAACTTTATTGTTTGTTTGTAGTGGATAAGTTCAGATTTTAATATTATAGATTAATTTTATAGATTAAGGAAAATGAAAAAATCACCACATGCGTACAAAAATATAATATAACAGCTAGTCATATAAAAAATGGATTTACCCAAAAACAACCGACATAATACAAAAAATTAGCTAAAAATACAATATAATAAATACACATATATACATACAAATACTATGTATACAATAACAATTTACATATTCAGTCTTATCTGTTACGCCCGATCTGCCAGGCGGAGGCGGGGAGGCGTTGCAGTCGGCTGATAGTCCTTTTGCCCCACTGAAGCCAGAGGAAGCCCGCAATGAGGCAGATGACCACTTCTATGTAAAACCCGTCGATACGAGTCTCGCATGCGCCTCCATGGTTTTTGCACATCTAGAATGTTCATTGAAATTAGGTTTACTTTCAGCAATATCTCATATTTAAATTGGACTAGTACTACTATTATAAATATGAAAGTGTGCGAATCTCATATAATTTTATCATTCATATCTATCGAATTAGATAAGACATTTAATTGTAAGTTTATATTAAGCGACTAGCGTCTCACCCTCGCTTCGCTCGACTTCGTCCCTAGGTGATTCTTTAAATTGACATAACTTTTTTATTTTTGAACCGATTGAAATAAAACAAACACTAAATGTTAAGTGAAGCTTACCACAAAGCATTAGTGACAACCACACCCAAATCGGTTAAGCCGTTTCTGATATTAGCAGCACAAACGCACATACAGACAAAAAATCCCCCAAATAATAGTTTTCTCAAGTATCTCGCATGTACAGACAGCGATCAATTACACTTTTATTATACATATATGTATAGATGTATGGATAATATTATGTATTGTTTCACTTTTGCTAGTGTGCTAATGTGTTGTGTCTGTGTGTACATGCACATGTGTGTTTGCGTGCGTGTGTGTGTGCGTGCATGTGTGTGTTTTTGCGATAAGTACTCATAATTTACCTCAGTTTCTAACTGAGTGGAACACGTGTTATCATTCAATTCCTTAGCATTGCAGGTCTTGTAGGTTAGATGGTCGATCGCCCATAGTGCCAGAGTATTGGGCCAGTTGGTACCAAGGTTAGACACTGTGTTCAGCAACGTCATGTATGTTCCTCCCACTGCTGGATCCGATACTTTAGCGAAAAATGCCATTACTGCGACGAACATACAGTATAGGCAGGTCTGGAATTAAAAATTATAATGAGAAAGATGTATACTAGGTATATACAATTGTAAGACGTATATAAAACTAAATTGGATATATACAGATTACATATATATAAAATAGTCTAAAATGCTACTTCATAACAAGTTATTTCATTTATTAGATACATCAAATTAGCACTTGACATATTTCTTTAAGTTTGCCGTCTAAAATTAACCCCCAAATCAAAATTCATTTTATTCTTTACTAGCAACTCATCCTCACTTCGCAGCTTGCTTCCCAATACAAACTTTCATCTCCATTTTCACCTCCTTAAGGGATGATTTCCGGGATAAAAAGTATCCTATGTCCTTCCCAGGATCTCTAACTATCTTCTTACTAAACATCTAAGTCGGTTCAGTAGATCTAGAGATTACCCCTTACAACCTCACAAATTCACAAACATTACCTGTTTATAATATTAGTATAGATTGTTTATTGCACATAAATTATATAAAATAATGTGTTGTATTAAAATCATACTTCATATGTATAAATACCTACATATATGTTCTATGAAAGCACTTGTCCTTCAGGGCAGTAAATTGAAATCAAGATTATGATAATGTCATATCCATTAAAAAGTAGTTTCATGGTTAGTGATAACAGTGAAAATCTAAAACAAATTGTAGTAATCGATATACCTACTAAATTTTTTGTTGCGTTTTTAGTAGCGAAATTTATTACTTTTTAGAATTGTCGTGGCAGTGCATGGTAATTAAATGGCAATTTTAAATATTTTACAGAGTAAATGTATTGTTAAATTTGATATTTTAATATACATTTGGTTGAATTCAAATTCGACAATTTTCACTAGCTTTACGAGTCCACCACAACTGAAAGAAAAAGCCTTTGAATTCAAAAACAACTTGAGTTCCCCATTTTAGTCGCATATTATATATGTATCATGGAGTTATTAAATTAAAATATGCAGTTGTAGCTTAATGTATGCAAAATCTAATATCATACTGAATACTGATCATGTAATATATGTACTGCTTTGTTTGTCTAGTGGGTAGCATGTACTGCTGCAAATTGTCGCGTACTGGGTTTGAATTCTCTGACGAGTTAAAATAATTCTTAAGTTTTTCTGTCACGAAAGACTCAATTGCTACTGAGTACTCCCACAGTACCCCCCATGCCTCGGAAAACACTTTAAGCTAAGGCAGTCACCAGTAATGGTCTTGTCAAATTGAAGTCCCTCCAGAATATGAAAATTAAATGGAATAGTTGTGACTTGTGTACTCTACATATTTATTTACTTTATATTGTGCACTACAACATATCCCATGCAGTTGCTTTTTTTAGTTTAGTTGTAGTGTTTAGTTTAGTTTAGTTTAGTAAAAAAACACCACAGTCATTTTGTCTGTCGTCGTCGTCGTCGTCTTTACAGGGTTAATTTTTTTTTTATTTCTTTATTGGAGTTAAACTGTCACATACCGTTGGTAAGTTTCAGTTATGTTGGCAGCCAGAATCGAAATCGGTTAAGAGAGCATTATACATAATATTAAGTTGTTTTTAATATTATTGCAATGTACCTGATGAAAGATATACAGTGTCATCAGCACAAAGAGATACGAGTAAGATGGGCCAGAATTCCCAAGTAAGCTCGGGGTAAGTGCCACCAGAGCAGCAGCTAATGGACCCACTAAGAGTCGAAGAGGGAAAGCTTTCAGCCATAAAGATAGAGGGGCTGGTCCTGTTGTGTGCTTAGCGAGGATCTGTAACAATTATATGCATTATCTTAAACTTATTACAGTGGTTACAATTTTCCCATTCACAATTAAGTACTTATTTTAATTTAATTCTTATTTTAATTACTAATTATTCTATCATATTGAATAATAAATAATTTTCAATTTTATCTTATTTTTAATAAAAAAAAAGTTAAAATATTGAAAGGTAGTTTAGGTGCTGGTGGTACATATCCTGCAGAAAAAGTGAGATAATTAAAAAAATATTATACAAATAGATAAATACCACAGGCATGATGATTTGAACTGGTACCAAAGGAATAGCTAAAAGAGCCAAGTCTTCACGTGGAACCCCAGCTTCCACCAGCTTTAGTCCAGATACGGCATCACTAGCACAGAAACCAAGCTGAAATAAAAAAGAAATATAAATACAATAATTTAAAGTAAAAATAAATCTTTAAATAAATATGTGCCACAGATGTATATAAATTTACCTTAGCAGTAAATAGTACCAAAGCCAGTGTCCTCACTGCAGGTAATTTCACAATAGTGTACAACTGTTTATATGCATTAACAATATCACTCATTCCCTTAACTTGATTTTCACTAGTATTTGCAGCATCATTTGCTTCATGTTTAAAAATAGCTATGAAAGTTGTTGTGACAATAAATATCCAACCCCAAAATAGAAGAAAGCTTGATAATGTCACTAAGCCTGTATCTTCTGGTACTGTCCTTAAGTATTTATTACAAAAATAAGGAGATTCAAGTGCCAAAAATAGGACATAGCCTAAGAAAAAGCCTGCTGTTTGTCCAACTGTATTGCATGTTGAGGCATGCCCTACATTACACCTAAAAATTCAAATGTGAAATTAATTGATTTTTAAAGTTATCTTTTTAATATTTTTTATAACAACCATATTATGTTTAAAAATAACTAAGCATTTCATAAAATTAGCATATACCTCTTTAACATTGTCAAAGCCCATCCATCTACTGCTATGTCTTGTGTAGCTGCCAAAAAATTAAGCAATAAGAATGATATTGTAAGAATTGACATGGATGGTGCTTCTTCCTCTGACCCTAACCAACCCATCACACTGCTTGACATTATTATCATTACAATTCCAATTAAATACTGCACTGGTACAAGCCATGTTTTTCTTCTACCAAATTCTGGCCAAAACAATGCATCAACAATTGGTGCCCATAACAGTTTTACACTGAAAGGCCAATTAACAAAACTGAACTCAGCCTGAAATATTAAATAAGATAGATAATTATTTTATTATTATGTGAATATAAACAAATATATTATATAGAAATAGATGTAAGTGGTTTTTAGTTTATGTGCCAATAGTATTCCAAATATTTATAATTTTTTTATTTATTTATATTATATTATTTCTTTCCAATATAGATTCTTCTTAAATATTTCAATTTTATGTTATTATTTTTAATTTGTATACCTGTTGTGTGTATGTAATACCACGATTTTGTAAGAGCATAGGAATTGCTCCAGCAAGGCCTAGGGGAATTCCTTGAAGGGTATATAAAAACAACAAAACCGCAATATTAAATTCGTCTCCTTTTATGTTACTTTGACTGGTATAAGTAGCCGCATCGCCATTTTCTAACAGTTCTTCATCTTCAACTGAACGTTTTCTTTTAGTTAATGACATAATTACGCTATGTAGAGCCTAGACAAAATAAAATATTTCCTTGTAATTCTAATTTTAACATGTCTCTAGTCAGCAAAATACACGTCAGTGAATTAAGAAGTAACATTATTTTACCTTAATTTTCGGAATTAGATTAAATATGAGGGATACAAGAATTAATATTTATATATCAGTACGATAGTGTACGTATATATTTAGAGATTGTATTCACAAAATGGTGAAAAATCGAGTATAATCCACCCATAAATCACCACGTATTATAAGTTTCGACTTCTAAATCCCAAACTTTATAACAATAAATGTCATTTATTTGACCATGGATGACAATTAAAGTACTTGACCAGTGACCATAAGGCATAAATGAATATGAATTATGACATTGACGTCCCGTCTCACTCATAACTTGTAACCTCTAGTTCTGTTTAGAAATATCTTAAAATATATTGTTTAGTTAATAAAATTATTGGAATTAAATTAATAAAACTGTTCGCAATATTTTATTAAGCGTCCCTTTCATTACTTTAACTTAATTTAAAGTATTAATTCAATTATTTCAAGACAAGCCTACTTCTTATTTGAGAATTATTTTTTTTGAGCAGGTGATATAAAAAGCTAGAGTAGGTACTTAAGTTTATATCCTCTATATATTTATAATAATTTGTATTTTTGCGGATGATAACATATAATAATATAAAGAACGCTAAGACAAGTTTAATTTTTGGTCATACTGTTAAATGTCATTACACATATAGATGAAGAATTTGTAAATTACAAATGAGAAATGTCATTTATTATTTCGGAACTAACTTTGAATAGAAAAATAAATATTTAATATTTCGAAATATATATTAAATAAATTATTGGAATAATTACAAATTAATATTTTGATAAATCTCTGATTTCCATATGTGACAAATAATTTAATGTAATAATATGTTACGACAATGCTTTTTACGGTGTTTATTAGATTCGCATGCGCCTATAGAATTACCCCATGATATTGAAGTATTTGTAGGTCGAAGTAAGATTACTAAGATTAAGGACCAATCTTGTTCACGCCAGCAAAGTTAGTATATAGCGATCTTTTGTAAAGTAGATATTAATATTTTTTTATTTCATGTTTCTTTTTTGTAGTTAGTCTAAAAGCCGACTGTGAAGAATGTCTGGTTCATGTTAAACCTATGGGAATTAATCCTTCAGGATTAGATGGATTTGCTTTAAAAAGAAATGGTGAATATAAAGTCAAACATGGGAGTAGGATTGAAATTTTGCTAAATAATTACATCCACGTAATAGAATTCGATCCACCTCCTGATGACTATGACAAACCCAAACAAATGAAGAGAAAACTGGAAGAAGAAAAGTTAGATTCTTCACCCAGAAAAAAATCCAGAACTCAATCAGAATTGGAGCCATCTTTAAAAGAAACTATGGATAGTGTTTGGGAAGAAATTGATAAAGGTGAACTTTATGTATTCACAGCTAAAAGTGTAAAATCTAGTAGCAAAATAGCAGCTTTTGATATGGACGGAACATTAATAAAAACAAAATCTGGAAAAGTGTATCCTGTCGATACTAATGATTGGCAAATTGCTTTTTCCCCAGTAGCAAAAAAGTTGTCAGAAAAATTAAAAGAAGGGTACAAGTTAGTAATATTTAGTAATCAATCACCAATTGGTAGTGGAAGAGTCAAAATTGATGATTTTAAGAAAAAAATAGAGGGGTTGGTTGAGAAATTAAATGTTCCAATACAAGTTTTTTTGGCAGCTGGTAAAGGATTTTATAGAAAACCAGCACCAGGCATGTGGAAATTCCTTGCAGAAAAGGTTAGAATGTGATTGATAACAAATATGTATGATACCTAATAATTTTACTTCATCTGAATATTTTCAATTGTGTTTTATCTTTTGTAACTTACTAAATGCTGATTAATAAATAAAATAAATATATGTACTTAATTAAGGTTTATGTAATGTTTTTGCAGAAAAATGATAATATTCCAATAGATATGGATAATAGTTTCTACTGTGGTGATGCAGCTGGAAGAGTTGCCAATTGGGCACCAGGGCGGAAGAAAGACCATTCAATGGCTGATATCCTCTTTGCTGATAACCTTGGACTGACATTTTACACACCAGAACAGTTCTTTTTAGGGCATTCTATATCAAATGTACCAATGAGCAAGCCTGAGTTTATACCTAAAGATATGAAATCTGAACCTTTCAATGAAGCTTTAATTAGTAGTGAAAAAGAGGTGAATATTATAAGTATTGTTTGAATATTTGTTATAGATTATATAAATAAAATGTAAGAATTACATAAAAATAGTATTTCTATAAAACATTGTATTTTTAGCTTTTAGTGCTCGTTGGTTTTCCTGGAAGTGGCAAGTCCTTTATTGCAAAACAAATTGAAAAAAAATCAGGTAACAAATATGTAACTGTGTGTAGAGATGTTATTGGTACTTGGCAAAAATGTGCAGCTGAAGCAACTAAGTTATTGCAGGTGAGATTCTTGTCTCATTGTACAGATGACTTAATACTATACTAGCCTGGATGCCTCATCCCATATAAAGAAATTTGTATGAATGTGAAAGTGTATGAGGGTGGATGGATGAATGTTTGTTATTCTTTCACGCCAGAATGGATGAATGGATCTGGATGAAATTTGGCACAAAGATAGTATCGGTTTTGTCTAGAACGAACCCAAAGCGAAGCGAGTATGAGTTACTAGTCTAGAATTGATTAATAAAAGTTGTGACATTTTTTTATTACTTATTATATATAAATATTTTTTTTCATATTCATACACATTCTTCTTCTGCTTTCAGCAAGGTAAAAGTGTGATAGTGGATAGTACAAATCCAGATAAAGAATCACGAGCGCGCTGGACGTCACTTGCTAAAGACATGAAGGTACAGTGCCGGTGTGTTAGAATGATGACCACTAAGGCCCATGCACTACACAATAACAAGTTCAGAGAAATCATGAAGACAAAGCATTTACAAGTTAATGATATAATTTTCAATACATACAAGTTAGTACTAATTTTTTTTTGTTTAATTTAATTCTGTACATATGTACACTGAAATCAAATTCATATATTTGTGCTTATTGAGTCATATTTATAATTTCTGATTTTTGGTTCTTAAATCGTGCTTTATACAAATTGATATATATGTATCTATGTAAATTAATCAGAAGAAAGGGTACCAAGATGGGCGTGCTTAAAAATGTGTATCGGGTACGCGCGTTTATATTACGCGCGTCATCGGTGCGCTTATAATTCGTAGTGTTTGAAGGCTCAGTATTACCATAGTATAAAAATACAAACAGTAGTTTGAAAAAGACACCTTTGATTTTTACAGAAATGTTGCCAAAAGCAAGGGTTGGGGTGGTAAGTTACAGTTATACTCTTCAACCCTAAAGTCGTTCCCCGAGTCCCGACTCTCAAACTTAATAAACGTGTGACAATTGGGTGCGCCTCACCTGCGTCTTCGCCCGCTTTCCGCACGATTGTTCTGTATAAAAGAGGGTTTATATATCTTAAAAATAATCTTTTAAATAAGTGGGGTAGGTTTTAATGTTTATTTTGTTATCAGATTGATGAAAGCAAAAAATATTTGTAAGCGTTTTCATTTTAATCAACGTTGTGTGCCTACTAAGAGTCATGCTTAGTCGTGAAGTATAAAAAATGTAGCGCGAGAAATATCACAGGCATATACATTATACATTATACACGTATGTGTATGTATGTAAATAATAAGAATAAATTTAATAAAAGTATTTTGTTTCAGGAATAAATTCGTACAGCCAAGTGTAAGTGAGGGATTCAAAGAAGTGATAGAAGTAAAATTTAGCCCCTGTTTTGAAGACAAAGAAGCTGAAAAAATTTATAAACTGTATTTATTAGAAAAATAAATTATTGCATTTAAAAGTATTATGAAGGGATAAATAAAACTTGTGATAATATTTAGCTCATTTTTATTGCAAACTGATCTGACTAATGACATTTTACATTACACTATTTACTAGAGCACATTTAAGTGATTTATAATTAGGCCGAATGCGTTATTCGCTTAATTAATTATAAAAGTCAACAATATTGCACGTATAATTCATATTTTTAAAGTAAACATAAAACTATATAAAAATACTCTTAATATGTTATTTGATAAAGAATATTGAACCCTCTAAATTTTTGAGTGCAAAATAGCTTATTTCCAAAATATAAATATCTACAAATCACACAATATAATTTAACAAATGCTATTATCTCATAATTTGAACATATTGGAAAACAGTTTATTAGCATTATGCATTAGTATCTTAATTTACCTACGGTGAATGAATGTAGGCACATTTTCTAAAGTTAAATTTTATTTTCAAAGGCAATTTTTTGGCTAATAATGCAAAAATACCTATTTACAGTTTTCATTTAATAATACATATAACAAAGTAGCAAATTTACAGGTTGCGACCTTCTTTTTTTTTTTATAATAAGACTTTAATGGTCTAGAAAAAGGATTTTAAAACTACATCACTAATATTTGGATCACATTACAAGAAAAATTACTTAGTGTAGTTCAGCACACGTTACTTAATAGCAAAGACTTACTGGGAATTCAAAAGGATTTGTTATCTTGTGTTGTGTTGTTAAAAAAGTTTTCTTTGTTCTCTCTATTTGATTTAAAAGACTTTTTTATAACAGTAGGTATATAATATTTTTAATTTCGCACTCCTTTTCTTGTGTTGTCAATTTTGCATAATGAATCTAGGTATTTATTTATAAATGAACAGCATGGACGGACGATTATGTCTAATACTTTCAAATACATATAGATATTTATGTTTGGGCACTAAGGTATTATATTGAATATGCGCTGAGACATTTATTTTAAATTTTAAACTAATTTACCGTTGTAGGTCTTTGATGAATATCACTAGCAAGCTTTTAAAATACGAACAACTTTTATCCGCTAATTTAAATTGACAATATATATTTACCACTATAAACACTTAATTTTTAGTTATAGCTTGAATGAATTGTTATAAATTTTGTGGGCAATGTTAAATGTATTCCATTAACAGGTGGTAATGTCTATTCAGTAACGATTATTATCGTTTTTGGTTCATGTCATTCGCCGTCAGCGTCCGGGTCTTCCTCCTCGTCTATCAGATTATCCAGACTCGTGTCCGAGTCGTCTTCTTGTCATCTATAAACATAACACAATCATAGGCAATGGAGTTGTTAATCGATTTTAAAATAATATCTATCTATACATATAATAAAATTGTAACTAAGCCGAATCTGTACATTAAATATTTTTTGGAAAATCTTATTGAAATAAACATTATTATCGATACAGAGGCCGAATCTATAGTTTTTAGAATTTTTGTCTGTCTGTCTGTCTGTCTGTTACCGCATCACAGAAAAACCATTGGAGGGATTTTGATGAAATTTGGTATAGTGATAGCGGGCCATCCGAGTCAATATATAGGAAACTTTTTACCGCGGGAAAATATCTCATTTCTGAGAAAAATACAAAAACTGCAATGTAGGAGTATAGTAATATGTAAAACCTAAGAATTTGGTTTTTGGTCATCTGAACGGGGCGGAGCTGCGGGCAATGCTAGTATATTAATAAAAATGTAATACTGTTCGTTCGGCTGGACAGCCTTTAAAAAAAATATTTTTTCCTGTATTAAGCTTTTTATAGTATAAACAATTAGAAATTAGGAAAGATACCCGTAAATTGGAAATCTTGGGTAAAAACAAAGATTACTTCTTTCATAAGGATTTTAGTATGATCTCAGAGATCTATAGGTATAATGTATATATAATAAAATTGTAACTGATTGATGTCTGTACGTGGACGATGTTCGAGAAAAAATATTATTGGGGTCTTTATTATCGCAAAAGCCCAAATTAATGATTTTTAGAAATTTTGTCTGTTTGTCTGTGTGTTTGTACGTTTGTCGGGTCAAATTTATAAAGTTATATTTTATATTGCATGCCTATTTTTATAGTGCATGATACGTACCTAGCAATATACACAGTGTCGATGTGGGTGAGTCTGGTGCCAGTAAGTGGTACGGCAGATGCAACATGGCGCAACTTGCGTCTCTCTATCGTGCTCCTTGCTTGTTGTACAGCCAGGTCTCCACACCAGCGTTCGCAACGGGCATATATAACTACCCCTAAAAAGATTGGTTTCTCAAATTAATATTTGTTGACTGCTTGACGTTAATTTTCTAATTTTCTCGTAGGGCAGAGGGGCCCTAATGATATCTAGTTTAGATTTCCGTTTTCTGTTAATAGGTATGTGTAATTATGAATAAATATGATGAGTAGTAATAGACATAGACATTTATAATAAATAATTAAAAAAAAAAAATGAAACTCGCGTGACGTAATTTATGAATTGTCACTTATATTAGGGTTGGATTTATTAAAAATTATTATAATCAGTAAACATTTGCGAAGATATAAGGCGAAAAGAATATCTCCTTATCTCGGAGTAGGATAAAAGCACTAACCTGCTCCAGCGAAAAGTATGATTGCAGGCCAAGAACTGAGTAGCAGTGGCGTGAGTAGCAGCAACGATACCATTAAAGTAATTGGCCCTTGAAGTTTATGAAGTCGTTTAATGCCAATATTATGCGCAGGTTGCCATACGCTGATTAGTGTGCCGCATAACCATACTAAAATCGTAAAATCATAATACTAAATATGTAGGTATACCAAATAAATCATTTGTTCAATTTACTGGCAATTTAAAATGTTTATTGTAAACAAATACGAGTAAGTATGCGTGTCAGTTGGCTGCTAATAATAACGCTATCCTTATTTACTAAAAAGTATATCTAATTGTATTCCGCCCTTTTTTTAACGTCCTACTGTTGGGCACGGGCCTTCCTTCATTACGAGGGGGATCAGGTCATAGTCCACCACGCTGACCAAGTGCGGGTTAGCGGACTTCACATGTCTTTCGAAAACTTGCTAGGTTCTCTCAGACATGCAGGTTTCCTCACGATGTTTTCCTTCACCATAAGATAAGTGGTAATCATGTTAGAAATGATTTGCACATGAAAATATCAGAGATGCGAGATCCGGGATTTGAACCCGCTTCACTCGGTTTCCCAAGCGAGCGCGTTACCACTTTGCTATCACTGCCTATACTAATTACTTAAGTAAGTACATCTTATTACTTATTAAGTAAAATTTTAATTTTTCTTCTTCTGTATTAAAATATATCTAAACATTGTAAAAAATTTAATAGTGTGAGGTAAGTAGGTATAATTTTTTGGGCTAAATATTAACTTACGTGGTATTCCAGTTCCAAACATTGGCACTCGCATAGAATCATTACAGAAAGCGACAGCAATAAATGCATTGGCGATTACTTGTACCACCGCGCCAACTGCCGACCACTGCGCACCTCGCATACAAGGTGGTATGGGCAAATTTGCTTCTGGGATCGCTGTTACTACCTACACAAGTTATACTTAACAATACAAAAATATTATTATTCTTTATGATACTTATTACTATTATCTTAACACATGCATATCTGCGAAATTGTATGCAGTGTCAATAGTTCTTTTCAACGATATGTTAAAACGATTCTTCATGATGTTCGTTAGTCAAACATTTTATTTAACATACGGACACATATTTTAATTTTAATATTATTTAAGGAAAAGCGAATCTACAAAATTTTATATTAAAAGTAGAAAACAATTATAAAAAAATAATAGATTACCTGTATTCTATCTCTATACTCTTTTACTACTGCGTCGATATCTGTAGAGTCGTCACCCGAAGATATTTCACCGTCAGTTGCTTCAATATCAGACTGTACGTCTTCCTCTTCAGCTAAAGCCAAAACTCTTGTCCCACTGCTGCTGCTAGTGCCTTGGTCACCCTCTTCCAATGGACACCCAGAATATTCATCTAGTAAAAGGCATTCGCGGTCTTCAGTATCTGTAATTATCAATAAAAATAACTATGTATTGAATTATTTTACTTATCAAACACAAATATGTGACAGGCTCAACTTCAATAGCGATAAGCCTTCGAAGTTCAATTAAAGTTAAACTCGGTATAGTTTTTGGATCATACAGGTCGAGTTTAGGATGACAAATTGTAGATTAGTTAATATAATTAGTTAGAATAATATGCGATAACTTATTTTTTTTTTTAAATTACCTTTTCCTACTTTTGACTTTATGCTTTCTAAAGTTTTCGTGTGACGAATAGCTGAAGGAATAAACCAAAGACCACGTTTCGCCTTCTTTTCTGATGATTTTGAGGACCGTGAAATATTTTCGGTACCTAGTCGTTTGTATTCTACCTCTGAAAAAATAAAAAAATATTTTTCACAATTCAAACAAAATTAATATACCTAAGAGATGTGTTTATAACTTATTTGTAAGACATACCCCCAGCTTCCATCTGTTCGGCTGTTGGCACACAACGCATGATGATAAAATGAAATGCTTGTATAGATACATTTAGTAGATGACTAGCATTCATAAGCGTTATCATATGTGACAAAGGACAAGCAAATGCCAGAATTGCTGCTAAACTTCCTGTAAAAAATACAGTTGTATATTTTTTCCAAAACATATAAATGTTTGAATGTTATAAAAAGTACATCAATAACCTGCAGTAAAAACAGCCAAAACCGGGCTTCCAGTAGTGGTGCTTTCATAGGTCATTGACCTTGTTAATACCTTCCATTCTGGTGACGCTAACGCTACAAGTACGGAGAAGAGTAAAGGGCATAACTCGGTCAAAGCAAGGCAAATACCGGCGACGGTAATAGCAGCTAACATTGGACAAACCCAGCTCGCAGCTCTTGCTTCTAATAACGTAGTCATGGGTAGAGCAGCGTCAATACTTGTCCTAAAAAAAAATGTTTAATAATTGTTAGATAAAATATTAATATAGATAAAATATTTTTTATTTGTATATTTACCCTTTCAGCATGTTGGTGTAAAGAAAACATAAACTACTGAGCACAATTGTTGGTAAAATAATCATTAAGATAATTTTCTTTTTCATAGTCTCATTTTCCTTAGGTGGTGAAACAATACAGAAGGCGTATGAAATCGGAGCTCCTGCAGCAAATAGCTGCAACACAATTCATTTATTACATTATACCCTATAATTTGAACAAATAACTTATGATAATAATGTTATACCTCGTAAATTGTAATTGGAATTGGTATTTTAATATTTGTAATATCCAAGTTGATCAACCCGAAAATAGCGAAGCATTGGCTAAATATATACAGTACCACCAAAAGCATAAAAGTAAACATCATGCTCTCCTGAAAATTTTTTTTCATTATAAAAAGTTGTCTTTTTTTACAAAAAGAATATATATAACATAAGTATCTATAGTTAGACAACTAGCTTACCTCCAAACCGCACATAAACATGGCACAAACAACCATCACGACAGTTACTCCTAACACATCGGGCCAAGGCTCGCCCAAAGATCTTGTTTCATACCCAAAAAGCCATCTTCTTGTCCGTCCTGCAGTAACATGATCTGCAGTAGCACTAAGAATTCTGGCGCAAACAGCGACGGCCACGAGATGTGAAAGAAAACACATCCACATTGACATAAAATCAGCGAATGATCGCAAATTTCTCTCACGTCGACCTCTTCCCGTTTTTGAAGGTGGTAATAATTCTGCCAATTTCTTTAAGTCTCGACGTGTAAACGCTGAAAATAATATAAATTTAAGTTCTGGTAATGTATGATCTGGCTTGTTTATATTTTAATATATGTACTTGTACGTTTCCCTTACTTCCTAATGTCGCAAAAACAGCCAGTAAGAGCACAGCAGGTACAGCGCAATAGCTAGAGTTAGCGGCTGCAAGAGGTGCCAGGAGGAGTGCTCCTAGGGTCCACCTCGCACCACACGCCTCTCCGCCGCCTAGCACACTTAGCTTGCTCATCTTGACACAGTTTTTGTTTTTACTGGGCATATTTTAAAATCTAATAACAGATAAATTTTAGTTATTACGGATTAATAGATTGGAAGAAACTTCATTGGATTATTCATTATAAAAAGTGGGTTTGGGAATTCGGTTACTACTAAATCTATATATCTTAGCGTAGGTATACGACTACTTGTCGTAATATTTCTTGAATGGTTACACATTCTAGTAATTTAAAAATCACAAAGTGTAAAACATCATGACTTATCTCATATAGTAAAAATGATAGTAGGTATCTTTAATTTATTGATTTTATTGTATCTAGGCACTATGTTTATCAGGCTTCTGTAAATTGATGATGGTCATGACCTTCAGTGTGTTTGGTTTTAATTGACTTAGATGGCAATGTCCATGGTCAAATTTATAATATTAATAATAATTGTAATGCAATTTGATCCTAGAGGAAGAACATTCATAATTAAAATGGTTTTGTTTAATAATTTCGTTAAGATTAAAATTATAAATGCTCGCTTACATTAATAGTTAAGGCGATCTAAAATAATAAAAATTAATAAAATAAAAATATTAAGTAATATTTATACAGATATAAAGGAGCCGTAGTACCTTGTTATTATCATATTGTATAAACTTACCATGATTACTATAATTTTTCACATTCACAATTCTTCAGAATAATCAAGCTACATTTTGTAGCTACACTAAATTACTGGTTTATTAAGAAAGGCAAATTCGTAAAGCAACTGGGGTATTTGGACGCTTTTCCATTTTTATGCGACAAACACGAGCAGTGCGAAGTTATATCTAGGTCTCTTTTGTTTTGCTACCAATCGATACCGAATACCGTTGGGGTGACCATTATAATATGGAAAGATGTTAAATTCTAGGTAGACTTCTACTACATCAACTTTATTGTAAATATCTTTAATAGTCTAAAATAAAGGTTTGATATTTTTAAAGGAATATGTTTAAAATATAAAAATGTATGCAATCTATAGTACAAAATTCTTATAAGGATATATATATTTTTTAGTTAGACATGACGAATTTTTTAACGGCCATTGGAATTCTACAAGATACCTACCTTCACCAGCGACCTTGTTGGAGAATACTTCAGATCCGCCTCTTATTTCATGGACCTAGATCTGGTACTGATAACAGAAATTGTAAATTGACGCGAGGCCGGTCTATTAAACGCGGTCTCAACTGGATTTGAGCATTTGGTCGAATAACCGATTTTTTTTAGTATTTACAGCGAGTATCGTTATGTGCAGAATTTATATCAAATGATTTACATTATCATTATTTAGATAATCTTATTCGTTCTACATGGTCTCCAATTTTAATTTATATTATTTTAATTTATATTATTTTGCTTTGGTCCACTAGCTTATTATGTGTAGTCTATACATATAAATTTGTAAACAAGCCGAATCTGTACATTAAATATTGTTTGGAAAATCTTATTGAAATAGACATTATTATCAACACAGAGACCGAATCTATAGTTTTTCGAATTTTTGTCTGTCTGTCTGTCTGGGAACGCATCACGAGACGAGAAAACCACTGGACAGATTTTGATAAATATAGGGTACTTTTTACTGCGGGTAAATATCACATCTCTGAGAAATCTATACTAAACGTTAAAACGTAGGTAAGCAAAGACGAACCCGAGCGGAGCGAGGATGAGTTGCTAGTCTCTTTATATTTTAAGTGTAATAGTAGTAGTCTTCTCCAACTAATGTCAGCTTCGGATCATTATTGAAATTAGAAATACTAATTCCGAGACGGTCATACTTATGGTCACTCTTTAGACAGGAACGACTCTACAAGCAATCAAACCCGTGATCTCTGGTGTTTTAGGCAATAGGAGTCAGACGCGTGTCAAACATAGTACTTTTGATCTCTAACAAAAAATGTAAATGTAGTAATTTTAAACGTTTCTTAAATAGATTTTAATAATTATAATTATTTATTATTTAAGCAAATTGATTTTGCTATTTTCTTATGTTGTTATATCAGATTTTTACTAATTTATAGAGAATGCTTTCGTAATCTTTCTAGAATCTTAATGTTTGTAGGCAGTCTAAATAATTCAAAGGACACGTAATCACACTTTACATCTGCTAATCTAATTATCTTTTGACCCAATGCTCAGTTCAGCTGCAGTTCGCGGAAGAATTACGGGGATTTCACAGGAAACTACTAGAGACAAAATACGTGTATAAGCTTTCGACTTACTCATCTCATAACTACCTAATTAACCTTACACTCTACAGTCTATCTATGACTAAAGTCTAGAGCATTTTTGTATAAATAAGTCAGGATAAAGAATATTTTATTCAGTATTTACGAATAATGTATACCTACATATAAAAGCTTACATACAAATATACACAATAAATACAAATGATCATGCTTAGAAATTTTCGACTTTCCCTTAATTTTAACAATATCAAACACTCTTTATTAGATCCTAGCTTCAGGTTATAGAGTAATATCACTGGATGTATAAAAGTTGCCTATGTAACTCTTTAGCTTTTAAACTGTATCTATGCAATAATCACGTCAATTCGTTGCTCCGTTACTACGACAGGTGAAAGAAGGACAGACCAATATATTGTACAATGTACGCTTTCGAACTTATAAAAATCGAACTATTAATAAAAATTAGTGAAGTTTATATGCGTGCGTATGTTTGCAACTAGTCTTACTAATAGTATAAATGTGAAAGTTTAGATGTTCGGATGCTTGTTACTCAATTATGTCAGAACGGCTGAACGTATCTGGATTAAATTTTGCACAGAGATAGATAATAGTCTGGAGTAGCACATAGGCTACCCGAGCGAAGCAAGGGCGAGCCGCTATTTATAAATGAAAATATTATACTTTTAGAGGATAAACACTAACTTTTTTTAAGACATTATTGTTTTTTTTTTATATGTCTAAGTAAATGATGGTTATTGTTGAATCAATACAAATTTATCAGAGTTTCACTTAAATTATGTTCGTCGTAGGTATATACGTTGCATTTTTTCATAATGAATATTTAATCTTGATCTATTCAAATTGCAGAAGCTAGATGGGACTACAAAAGATGTGCATGTTCTAAAAGAATGAACCATTGTTGCGAACAAAGAACTAAAAATACATATCAATTTAAAGAAGAGTGACTGATGTTCTTTCCTACTTTAACTATAATTTTAGATATTATAAGCAATTTTCGAAATACAATTTTTGGTAATTTGAAGTAGCAAAAATAAATAAATTATTCTTTTGCGTTAAACGAATATAATGATAACGTTTTTTTGTAAAAGTATAGATATAAAAAGCGCTGTTATAAAAAGTAATAGCCAAATAATTACGATAATACAATAAAACTACGTAGTACATTAAAGAATTGTGTGGTTAATATAAATAATAATGGCGTTAACACCATATGTAAATATTTTCACTTATTTGTCAGTTTTCCGCAGTTCTTGGTTCCTGCCTTTGCCGTCGGGAAAAAAGTGTGGGCGCGCTCCCTTATAAACGGCGGGAATAGCCGCGACCAGGCACTACTAATAAATACACCGTGACAATACAACGTTTCAAAAATTGTACAGTCTTATGATTTTTTAAAATTCGCAAAATGAAAATTTTCACTTGCTTACTGATTGCTCTTGTTCTGTGTTTCTTTGTGACTGTGGAATCTCAGCCCTTTAAAAGCGGAAATATAGATTATGTGAGTATATTGAAAATTAACAACTTATGATATTTTTGGATCACTTAATCTTATTTTTGGAAAAAAATTAACTTTTCCCTGTATATACAATTTTATATTGCTTATTATATTATTTTTGATTTAGAAAAACAGCAAATTGATAGTGTTAGACTTAAAATTATTGATTATAAATTATAATTTTTAACATAAACATACATACATGATTTTCATACATTAAGTAAGAGTAAAATATTATATGAATATTGTTGTATAAAAATATAGTCTTATAAAGAACTTTTTACTGCAGTTGGAGGCTCTACGACGTATGAAGCAAATACCCCAATGGCACTGCATGAGGTACCGGCGCTTCCAGTTGCACAGCCCTTGCAGTCGTTGGTGGATGATGCGAAGAATGTGATATTCTGGTCTTACACACAATCGAGTGATCTCAAATAATTTAAAAAATATGCGCTATCAAAAGATGAGAGCGTCATACATGCGGAAGTTAGCTTTAAATAAAAGTTTGAAGAAAAATGAATCGAGAAAAATAAAAAGAAACATAATCTGTAAAACGGGATAGCCGACAGGCGATACATTTCAATATTAATTTATTATATATAACATAGTATGCTATCGCTGTTACTTTCATAAAATATTTCCTTTTAAGCTTTACTGATTCTACGTTTTATTTGTTTATTTTAAGTTAATGATACTAAGATTTATTTTTAATAAAATTTAGTACATAACTAAAGAAAAGTATATCTAAAATACTTAAAAATCTTTTATCTTTTAAATAAATATCAATCTACATATATAAAAATACTATGTATACCATAAAGTAATGTGTTTGAGTTTAAGTGCGAGTGGGACGCATTGTGTAAGCTTTTATCACAAATATTGTAGGTATATTTTACTTGTTTTTGTTATGGTAACTTTGTCTTTTTTCCTGTTATCCTGGAAATATTTAGTTTATCGCGGTGTTACTGACTGTCGAAGGACATTTATTATCATGTCAATGTAAAGCTGCAAAAACAGCCGTGAATAATTTAAATATAATAATTTGTGCCGTGTTTAACTAAATTTTTCTTTTATATTCGGTTATTTAAATAATAAAATCATTATTTAATTCAAATGATCCTAGTAACTACAGGTGACTATTTCAATTTTAAAATACTCTTTGTATTTTAAGATTGAAATAGTCACCTGTATCTATATTTTAATAAATAAAAAAAAAAAACTATTTGCAATTATAATATCTTTATAGATACTTACATTAATACATACTTACAGTCTATTATAATTAAAAAAAGTTAAAGTGTAGTAACAGTAATTTAGAATAATGTAGATTATAGGCATAAATATGTTTATAAAGATTTTATTAAGACTTTTTTAATTATTAAGATTCAAGTTATTTGATAAAATTACAATAATATTTAAAATTCTATATGTAATACAAGATAAACTTACTGTGCTCTTAATTGTTAGATACATCTACACCCTTTACAGATAGCGATCTAACATACTTATATCTTTATGAAGCGGTCAACGTTAATTTAATATTTTAGTACTTACTATAAAATGTATAAGTAGATATTATTAATATATTATTTTAAATAATAAAGAATTATAAAAACTCATAACCACTTTATTTTGTACATTGTAGTTTTTAAATATTTGCAACTATAATGTCATTTATAAATAACTTTAAAATATATAAACTTGTTTGGTGCATAGCTTCTATCTACGAGTATGTGTCACTGGCACAAAATTAATCCATAAAGTTTATAGAAATTCTGAATTCTTATATGTTTTCAATATAAAATTTTGTGTGTTTCAAAACTAATTATATATTATTATTAAATAACTTTTCGCACTTCGGTACAGTCGGGTAAAAAGACTCGTGCAACCAGTATATTAATTATTATACTCGTATGTTATGTATATTGTATAATTAATAAAATAACCTTAAAAGGAGCGAGAATATCGACAATACCTACTCTCAAGTGTTAACTCAGACTAAAATTTTATTTAGTTTAATTTGAGTGTTTAAATGACACAAAAAATTAGACAATACAATCAATTAGTGAAGCCTGTAAAGTCTAAAAAATGCTGATTGGTTTACTTAAGATCATCAGATATTTAGAGGATCTTCTCTACCTGTATGTCTTTAAAATTGCATACTGTAAATTTAATTTTTATATAGAAACATGTGTACACCATACAAAATTATTGAATCATACATTCATTACATAAAAATGTAGTATATAAATTAATACGATCTAAATATCTTTATCCATACAAATAAGTTTATCTATTTAGTTAAGAGATGATTTTCTAAGTTTAAAAGAATCAACAAAGTAGATATGCAATAGAATTTATTTAGCGGCCCTTCTGATGCCATGTTAATGGATACCATTGTTGAGATGTAGGGCATTGATTTGGTTCTTACATCAGTCGTAACTATGAGCTTCCTGTTACAAACTGGGTCCAGAGGTTACTGCATATAAGCTTTCATTGGATCTACGGCACAGGCCTATGGATTATAATTACAATGATAAGTCCGAGACCGCATTTCCAGCTATTACGACATAATGCAGGATGTTAAATAAATTGGTTTACTTCAAAAACAAGAATGATATCATCGATGGCACACTCTTGGGTGTGACTATGTTTTTGAGAATTAATGACTAAACGTAAAACAATTCGAGTTAGCTTAAGTATAAAGTAGACATTATTCTACTTCACTATTATATTATAGTGTAAATTTTGTATGGCTAATGGCTATGTATGTTTGTTACTCCTTCATTCTAAATTGCTGGACGGATTAAGATAAAATTTAGTACACACATAGACTATAAGCGAAGCCAGGGTAAGTTGCTTGTTTAAAAATTTGTTTGAAAATTAATTTTGCTGTTTTGTTGGCGATGTTTTTCTATACAAACGTTGCTGATAAAACGAACGGTGAAAAAGAATATTAATTCGACAAAGCTGAGCAAACTGGCGCCGACAAACAAGCCCGCCGTGCCGCCCACAGATACTGGAATTAAAAAAAAAATATTTACTAAACTGTTAGGATAACAATTTTCATTTTCTTACAGCTGTGACTTTAGTCGAGTATGTATATAAAAGATAATAGTATGTATGTATATATAATGAAAATTTTACCAGTAATAGGTAGGTTTGGATGTTTTTTTTGTAATATTTTAGCTAATCTCTTGTTTTTAAAATTAAGATGCAGCATAATATACATAAATAAGCAATACTATACTTGTACGTATAAAAATTTTTCTTAAAACATATCTCTTTATTTGTGCCTCGGCTTCATTGAGCGTTTATTAGTTTGAGAATTGAAAGTATTGCTTCCCATATCAATTTTACGATTCTTTTTTATTCTTTTAAAGAATGAATACCAAAAAATCGTTCTTATTAATAGCCTATTCCGCTATACTAGCATTTCACGAGATTTACAGATGCAGTTCGTACATATACACTTTACAACAAAATTCTATTTTTTCTTCTCAGACGCTATAAAATCCTTTATTTGCGATGAATCGCTTAGGACAAACAATTCTATATTTACATACATAGAGAAGATTAGTCGAATTCTACATTTTTAATTCTTTATTTTCGAACCTCTTACCTACTAAATCTAAACGACTCCTGACTACGTTTCTTTTAAATCTTTCTGTCGGTAGATACGTGAGTACCATTTCAATATCAGAATTCTTCTTTTTCTTTGATTTTACACTGAAATGATAAGATAGTTGGAAAATTATTTAGTCTATATAATAATTATAATAAATAGTACCTACAGTCAATTGTTTTTTATAAGTTTTCAAACAGCCACTAAGGAATTTTAATCTCGGTCAACACATTAAGTCAAGTATTTTACGTACGTGTCAACAAAAGATTCCACCCACAGTATTACATCTGCCATATTAGGTAACTAATACGTTTTGCTTAATAGTGTCATTTTAGTTTTATGTTTAGGCTGCTCAAGTGACAATATAGATTGTAAGAATTTAATATGTATGTATTTTACTTTCTAAAGTTCAATTCTTGTCTTTCAGTCATTCTATCATATCTGTTCCTGTTTAAAAAAAAACACCGAATACTTTGTAGAGTACCGTATAGTGGAAAAAATATATTTCAAACCCTGGTGGATTTTGAGGTTTTCTCGGGACTGGACTGAACTTACCATTTTCTTTGAAACTTTAGTAACATTTAGTAAAATTTCATACGAATGATGTACATCTTGTTGTTATGAAGTAAAGAGAAAAATAATGCATGAGAAATGGTACAAGCAAAAGTTAATACGTGATAACTATATTATAATATGTACGTAGTCACGCTAATATTATATATTACCGTGACTACGTACATATGATTTACTACACTTACGATCTGATGACATCTTTAATGACTGTTATTTCAGTCTCATTACATGATGGCATACAATCACATGTGAGCCCAGGACGCTGCGCCCAACTTGGTTTCAATGTAGTTAAGTGACTTGAATGCGTATGGAGACACCACATGCCTGATATGTTACAACGTTCTGATTCATCTGTATAATCAGAGTAAACATAATGCATTCATGGCTAATAAAGTTATGAAGCAAGCATATTTTATAGAAAATACAAATAGATTGGATATCTAAGATAATTGCTTATTTAAATATAATACAATATGATATCAACAAACTCTGATGTACATATTATATATTTAATTTTTTTAATAAACGTGCCTAAAAATGATATTGGAATTATACTATAGTTTTAAAAACTCAACTGTAATGTATGAAAAGCATCATAGCGTCATATACTTGGTTCTGTCGCTTTCCGTCTATGACTATACTTAGTTAAAAGATCAGTGTGTCATTTATGAGTGAGTTAGTGAGTGTGCTTATTTACTTCTGACTTTGTACTCAGTAAAATTCGAAATGAAGATAGCTTATATTTCGAATTAACTCATAAGTCACTTGTTAATGATGGATTTACCACGTGAGCGGAGACGCAAGAAGACACCAGTGATAACATAAAAAATCAGTTTGCTCAATAAATAGATAATAAAAAATATTAAGTACTAGAACCGAGCATGAAGTGGTCGTTACACTTGCAGAGGTCCATTTGCGCCCGTTTCCTACACAAAATATTACATGCACTGTAAGAATAGTGCGGGTAGAGTCCATCCTCGTTTTCGTCATGAAAGCGGCAAGCACGCTGTTGAGGCGTTGTTTCCTTTATTAGTGGATCATTTTCAATATTTCTTACTTTTACTTGACGTCTGTAATATTTTAATACATTTTAGAAATGTCAAAATTCAAAAGTAATAGGAGTACCTGAGACTTATATAAGTTGTATTTGAGTTTTTAAGATATTTCTGGAAATTCAAAATGCAGCTCTAAAATTAATTTAAAACTATCAATGTTTTGATTGTTTTCCCCTAAAAAACAGTTTGATAAATATAGATAACTTTACTACAATTTAAAAAAAAATAAATAAGAAAATGATCTCACCGATATATTTTTCCAAGCATTATTTTTAAGCTCGACGAATATAAAGTTGTTATACTCGGAATTTCATCTTCTCCTAGTGTGTACATCTACGAAGTAAAATGAAATAACCGCACACTTATAAGTTATAACTAATTATTTGAAATTCTTGTAACGCGTAATGTTTTCTAATTTACTCACCATTGAAGTTAATAATACTTGAAATTTAAGGATACCTCGCTTCTTTTTCATATTGCTTATCATTGGATACGGTTTGGGTTCCCTAAAATATTAAGTATTCAAATATGTACTTCTACTTTGAGTGTAAAATTTGTGTTTTGTTTTTGCGTATTTATAATTATCACGTAGATATCACATATCTAATTATTGCATAATATTTTTGTACGCTGTATAATTAGTATTTATTTATAGGAACATTAATCGAAGATATAAATTGTAAAGTGAAAGTTGAAGTTCGGAGTTATAACATGATAGATGATTTCTAATAAAAAAATGTTTACCTGTTCTTGTTTATAGGTGATTTAATATCAAGTTAATAAGAAGTTTTATAATAAGCTAACATGCAATTAACCTTAAGAGTCTGTAAACTGGGAAGACTTCATTGGTATTCGTTTTTATGTAACAAATGTTGTTTGTCTTCCAAATAAATAAATTATAAAACAAACGAACGTAAGCATATTATATAAAATATGGCGTAAAAACCCAAACAAAATATACATATTTAAATTTTAATTCTATATTACAACATACAACAACGAAAAAGATCGCGGAATCTACATAGAGATTTGATTTTAATAATAAAATTTCAAAGGAGATACTTCTAAAATTAGGAACTTAAAATTAGGCATGATATATAATATGCTGTTTACTTTGTTTGTATGGAGTTAATTATGTAGCAAGGGCCAAGATCGGTTTCTATTGGTTGAAAGTATTCGCAGCAGTCAAATTCCTTGTCATTATAGGAGCAATTTTTCAATATTTCCGGACATGAACTGCGCACTAGTTGAGCATAATAGCTATAATTGGAAAGCGGACAAAGCGGATTGTGCGCTTTTGACATATAACACACTTCAATAAGACTGTAGGCAACCCCTTGAAAGTAGGCAATATCTTTTAAGACGTCTTCAAGATCCAAGAGATGATCTGGTGTCCATATTCTGCAGAAACAAAATAACTCAACGTACATACATCATCCACTAATCAACTAAATAGATTATTATAATTTAAATCAAATTTAAACATTACTTACGTATCCGAGACATTGTAAATTTTTTCGGAATTCGATAATTCACATATTGCGACAGTGGGCAGCTTTGTATCCCAATCTGTATACGTTGTTTCTACGCCAAAACTAATAGGATTCTGCACAAATGCATTCCAAGCGGAAATAATTAGAAGGCCAGAGCCGTACCAAGAAAGAACAATAAGCCCTATCCAAAGCCACCTACCGAAAGTGAAAGTTCATTTAATATCTTATTGAGGAAATACGATATACATATACTTATATTTATTTAGAGCGAGTTATTTCATAGATTTCCACAAGATGTAACGGGTGTTTGTATTATAAGGTATTTACTATATCACTTACATATTTTGAAAATATTTTTACATTCTATTTCGAGAATTCACCTTTAAACTTATCTGTTTTTATTTTTAACCGAGCGAGCGAAGCGTTTCTGCTTTACCTCTGGCAAAAGCTTTCCTATACCAGTTCGTTGGTACTCCTCTACAAGTCGTATTTTACAAGCGATTTGGATAAAACTTGGTATATAAGTTTTACGACTTTATATTTTTTTGTCGTCGGGGATTTTCGATTGGAATTCAAAAAAGGAGCAAAAAGGGGGCTACTGGATATCCCCGCTTTATGAGATCCGATTTTGATGGTTCTTTTTTTATTTGATAACTTTAAGTTGGTCTTATAAAAATTTGGTGAAGATTTGAAGAAGATCCTTACTGTGATGAGCAGAATAGTCCTCAAAATGCAGTAAATTGCATAACTTTAGTGGTAGAATATTAATTGATGTAAAAAAGTTTGTGCTCGCCAGGTCTACTGTTCGCAAAACTACCTTAGTTAATATTTTTAGCACTATACCGACTGATTGAGTGGCTTACCTTTCAGTCCAATGTTTTGTGTCATCAGCTACAAAATGAACTCCAGCAAATGAGCATTTAGAACAATATTCTTTTATAAGTGACTTACAAGAATTCAAAGACATTTTAGATTAATATATAATGCATTATTGGATTTAATTCATTTAAATGAACTCATTCTTATGTTTCCAGTTATAGTGATACAAATGTTTTTATAGGACATGTATATTGTGCAAGTCGAGTTAATATTTTATGTGATAATTATAGCATTAACCCATTAAGCAATAGCATGTAATGAACTGCAGTATTGAGCGTTGTTGAAGGTTGTAGTTGTTCAAATATTTTTGTATAATTATGGAGATTCTTATTTTTTGACTAGAATAATTGAAATAATACGGTTTTTAAAGATTTATTTACAATAGATATCTCGTTACATTCAGTATATTTACATTTATGAATACACATTTTAAAATTTCATTATTATATAGTAAGTTTTCATTCTTCAAAGTAAAAAATATGTTATTATATACATTCTGTTGTGATTTACAATGATTTTTAGTATTTAACTTTTCTAAATCTTATCTGTATAAAACAAAAAGCTAGTTACATAACTTATAACTCAAGAAAGGCTGGACCGATTTTTACGATCTTTGATTTGTTGGATTTGTCTCTAACGCAAAACTCAGAATAACTATTAAAACATCGGAAAAATTCATGAAAAAAAAAAATTACATGGCTAACGCTGGCAAAAAAATATTTATATCTATTTAAAACATACCTAATACTAAGTACCTAAACGTACCTAGTACTAAGTCGCTAGTAATTGATATTTTTGAGATCCCTAAAGTAGTAAATATTGAATAATAATAAAAAACTTACACATTTCTCTACTTAATAGGCATTATAACATAGCATATATATTTACAAATAAGTGCTGTTTCATATATTTTATAAGTATTGTAATAAGTCAGGATTGAATCCAAATGGGGAATCGTTACTTTTAGGATAATTATGAGCGTAGGAGTACGGCCAAGAAGGATACTCATTGATAAGATTCCGGCGTCCTATAAAGCCTGCATGGGTCAAAATCTTGTAGATCTCGTTCCGAGGCACTTTGTCTGCCTCTCTATCGAAAACCTTTAAAATAAAAAATAAATCAATAATTATTATTATATTTGATTATTTAATATTTGATTTATTACATTCTTTTAAAATATTTAATTTTAAACATTGAAAGAAAAATTATATACTCGTATAAATGTGCAAAAGAAAAAAATATATACCGGCTTTTCTCCCTTGTGTAAAAGACTAGTTAGCTCTAGAGTTTGTAGTAAGTGAGGATTTCTGAGTGCTGGACTTCTCTGGTGTGGCGGCAGGAGTTCTTCAGCTTGCCGGACAGCAATCACTGCGGGGTGTGGGGGAGGGAGACAGCTCACTAGAGCTGTGCTCGCCAGGACTAGCAGTGATATCCTGGTTTTCATTTTACCTGAGATATATTATAACAGGCAGTACGTACTATTGTAAAGAAGAAATAAGAGTAATATTAAATTATCTCCTAGAAAATATAGTAAGTTCTACATAATTATATTCTGGAAAATTTCTGAGAACTCGTCGGTATTTATGTAATATTTTAAAGTATTTATAATATCTACTTGCAATAACCAATATACATTTGTTTAATATATATACATGTATATAATAATATAAATACCAATTTGCATTTAATTTAAATATTTTGTTAAATGTTGCGTAGCTTATTTAATATTTTATGGAAATTAAATATGAATTTATACAAAATTTTAAATTTCTACATGATTCTATATATGTATATTGTACAATATAAATGATGAACATGGCCATATTCTAGTAATATTTTGTATTATAATAAATTATCATAAATTTATTTTAAATTTATTTATAAAGTGTATCTTCAATAGAGATGACTGCAATTATTCAGCTATAGTCGTGGTCTAAATATGACCTATAAATTTAATAAGATTAACACTTAAATGATTATCTCCATAATATCGTAAATATTTTTATAAAGTCACCTTTCATATGTCGTAACTAAAGCTATTATTATACGAAACTTTGCATAACATAAATATATATAATGTTATAACAAGTTCTCAATATTATATTAACTGTAGGCACACAACTAAAAAAATGTGTCAAATATGTATTAAAAAGAAACAAATAAAAACATGTTATGCTAACAAGTGTTTTAGGTGAACGCTATTAAGACCCAAACAATGCGTCAAGGCTAAGGTGACCCAATAACTTCACTTTCAAATATGCCTATCATTCGAGAATCATCTTTGACCTCAATTGCAGAACTATTTTAAATAATTTTTAAAAATATTTTTATAAGCTTTTTTAATAAACTTACGCTTACATGAAAATCTTTTTTTTTACATTTTTTTTTGAGTTAAATCCTGAATTTTGGTATTAAGAGAACAGTGTAGTATATTATTACTGATATTGCTACTGCTTAAATATTTTTTATATATCATTTGTCTTTATTATCCCTATTAACACAGTGAAGTCAGTACTTTGTTATAGAGATAATACATATTGGGTAGCAAATTTTGAAAGCTGAGTTTATTTTAATTTAACGTCAGAGTTGTCATTTGTTATATAATTAAGTTTAATATAAATATTATAGGAATTGAACCTACGACCTCCGGAAGAGTGGGCAGTTAATCAGCTGCCTGACACACGTTTTAATGACAGTCAAACTTTTATTATAAAAATCTGTAAAAATATTACATAAGGTTAGTTTTCCATAACAAAGACCCTCGTTTAACAATTAGAAATTACTTTAAATCTTTTTTTATAATAATAACAAAAAGCTATCATATTTTAGTAATGTCGTGAGCACTATTGTTTAGAAACGAACAATGTTTGCGTGTCAAGTATCGCTTCAATTATTATCTATTATATCTGCTTATGATTATAGTAGTCTAAACTATTGTATACACAGTTATTGTCCATATATTTCAAAAACTAATATAATAGTTTAGTTGAAATTAGTATTATTATTTTGTAAACATAAAATACATACCTATCTATATAATATATTTCCGAATAGAATCCGTTCACTATATGTAGAGTTCACTTCACACAAAACACTCAATTCAAAGTGAGAAGTTCAAATTTTAATTTAATTTAACACAACCGAAGCGCTCATAGTAAATGCGTACAAGTAATAGTGAAGAGAGCGGCGACTCACCCACTACCAGATGCCCGGCATTGCGGTAATCCGCGAACCTTCAATATTGAGAGTATTCTTGACCTGCACAATACATTTGTGTATTTATATACAAAAAAACAAGAACTAGCATTAAAAGGCCATGGCAGTAATATATAGCAGCCGGACATCCTGCGGTTTTTGTGATTCTGTGCATTGTTAATTTTGGAGATACGAATATGACAAATGTTAATCTTATTATATAAAGGCAAAAGTGATTGACTGATGTATCAACGCACAGGCCAAACCCTTGAGGCTAGCAAATTGAAATTTCCCACACGTATTCTTCATATAACGAAGGCATCCACTAAGGAAGGATTTTTCAAAATTAAACCCCCAAGGTGATAAAAGTTTGTAAGAAACTTTTTATTCCTTGGACATATTTGCATGAAATTTCGTATGAATTGAATACGGTAAAAATAATGAGTTACGTATTCCAGCGTTTTCCAAAATTCAACCCCTAAGAAGGTAAAATAGGGGACGAAAGTTTCTATGAAATCTACCTTTTCAGAGAATTTTTTGTAGTTTTAGCGCGAGTGTAGCCGCGGATTCTGCTAGTCTTTGATAAATCTAATTTGACTATAAAAATATAATAATATAATTTTATACTAGGGATGCGCCCTTGTTCCATTCAGACCTAATATTTCAGGCATTCTTCATTCAGTTTTAGAAATATAAGATATCTAGACAGATAGATAAATTTTAGAGTTGCTCTTTTAAATTAATTTGCAGCCATGACAACCACAAACAACAATTATTGTATAAGAAAAATAAGGAAATTGGCGAAAATATTGCGTAGAATAGACAAACAAAAACATACCCACGAAGCGAGTTCCTACCTCTTCCTTTTTGAAGTTGGTCAAAAAGTACTCTTGTATTGGATAAAAATAATATACTTGCAAACTAAAGAGGTTCGGTTTTTATCTACACTAATATTATAAAAAGGTAAAGTTTGTAAGTTTGTGAGTTTGTTTGTAACGGATAAACCAAAAATCCGCTGAACCAATTTAGATAAAACATATATGAAATATATGAAGATAGTTTGCGATCCTGGGATCCATAGGATAGTTTTTATCCCTTAAGGGGTTGAAAGTGGGGATGAAAGTTTGTATGGGAAACCAATTATTTTTCGAGTAAGGGACATAAAACTGATCAGACCTACATACATAGTAATATATAGTCTATCGATTCCCTACTAACCGTTAAAATGTACCTAGAGACGAACCCGAGCAAAGGTGAGTCGCTAGTTAGTAACACATCGAATAAAATAATTTTATTGGCAATAAATGGTGATGATGATGATGATGAATGAACGAATTAAATATATAAAAATAATATTTGTGAAAGTTAATATTATAATACGTTGTTTCAAATAGGTGGCATGAGCATCATGATCATGAGTATATGTATTATATAATTAGTTATTACTTTCAAACACTATATGTAGATAGTATTATGTGATCTGTGCCATAGGTATCACATATTATATTTACTTATATGTTATATTTGTTTAGTAACTCTTATTAAAATTACCTACTTCAAATTGTCGTCGAAATCAATTTAGATAACAAAATTATTTCTTTAGATATTAAATATATAATAAAAATATAAGTAATTGGAAATTTTATAAAATACTACATATAAATAAGTAAATATATTATTATTAGTAAGATCCTATAGAGCTATTATAAAAATAAAAATATATATTGCTTACGCAACACAAGTTTATGGACTAAAAATCCATTTTAATAGCATCACATGACGAGATTAGTCCATTGACCTAGTCTCAGTGAAACAAAAGTTACATAAATACTATAAGGTTGCGATTAGACTTTACTCAGGCGTCAATAATTCTCTAAATTGAGAATGATTAATCAACAAAATTTGAATATTTATAAATACAAATAAGACATTAAATATTACTTTTCGCTAACAAAATTCGTCTTATTAAAATCATTTTAGTAAGTTCATTATATGGTTAAGATAACATTGTTTCTTTAACAAAAATGCTTTTTTTCGGTGTGACAAAAGTGTGTTCTTTTAAATATGTATAATTTTGCACATACGTCTCTATGAATATTTGTATATGTATGTAAATATAAAATATAGATAAACTTGCGCAAGAACTCGTGACCGGCGCCTGGCATCCGCGTGGAGAAAGGACATGGACGAGATGATCTGAGAAACGCGGTAGTGAAACAGTTTACTGTTTCAACAACACAAATTTTTAATTATACATAAAAAATAATTAAATACCTACGATGTGTGTAGGTGTTATATGTGAATTTTAAAAATGGTGATACAAATGATCTTGGTAATTATAGATCTGTTTCCAGTGGCGTAGCGTACGGGGCGCTGGGGGGGGGGGGAGGGGGGGCATGGCCCCTGGCGGCATTTTTTTAAGGGCGGCAAAATTTCACAATAAATATTGTGCACCAACATGAAATGGAGACAATAAATTATTTGTTACCAACACATTCTATCGAGTTATTGCTAAGTAATTTTCATTGCTGAATAGGAATTCTGATCATGCCGCCCCTATATAAGCTACTGAGCTAAGATTACCAAAGACCTTTTACTTTTGTAATATAACGGTGTGAAAAAATAAAAAAAAAATTGACAAAGAAAAACTATTTATTTTTATTATTTACTTACTAAATTATAAGATCTCATAAATAAATGGCTAAAACAAAATCTTTAAAATTTTTACATCATCATCATCTTTCGTCCATTTAATTTTACTCGGAAGTTCAGTCATTTTATTCGAAGACTAATAATAAATAATTTAAAAAGAAACAGTTCCGCCCTGGGTGAATCTTCATACGCAAGAGGCATAAGAGTGGAAAACATGCAAAATTATAACACACAGTTATATTTATTCGTACCAAAAAATGCAACCCATACAAAGTGTGATAAGAAGTAGGTAGTTATAGTTATCATTACATCATATCCGCATGTAAATATACAATTCACTAAAACAAAAAGCAAATGTTTTGCATCATTTTAGCAATTACTGATCGGTTATTTTTCCACGATTAACTTTGGTTAGTATAAAATTTAAAATATATATTTTTGAGAATATTCTGTGTTCGAGTCCCAGTTTAGACCAGAGATAATAATTCGTTTTTTCTGTGAAGAAATTGTCAGTAACATCCCGAAGTTGGGAAGTTGACAATGCCTCATCTCAAAGAACGCCTCAGAGAGAACGTTTTTTAAGGAGTATGCGAACACCACATACAATTTTTCCGTGCCATTATTTGAGATTTAGTTTAATTTGTCGCGATTTCTTTTTTTAATTCAGGCTAAATGAGCCCATTGTTGCAGCTTTTAAGAGCTTTGAGAGCAGTTGTGCTATAAGTTGATACTGCGCTTTCAGGTCTTCTTTGTGAGATTGCTGGCATTTTTGGTGTAGTATGCCAGCGGGAGATTTCCTCTTTTTCTCACGGTGCTCTCAGGTGATGTTGGTGTGAGATCCTGACATTATTGGTGTAGGTTGCCAGCTTCCTGATTAGTTTCTTTGGCTTCCTATTCTGGCACATTTACCATCTTTAGTCATTGTAGTATATTATACCCCTATTTAAGGAGTTTGGTTCTTCCTTCTTCCAACTTCTCTAGTGCACGAGACCGTGCTTCACACTATAAGACACCATGTGATTGGCGGCGTTGCTCCATGGTTTGTTGCCCCTAATATATTCTGATGTTGAAGTTCGTATAATGTATTCTGATTTGATAGAAAGCGACTTTTTCTTCCTCAAGTAATACTTTCAGAAAACCCTAATTTCCAAGTTCGAAAGGCTTGTCTGATATTTCACATGTTGTAAGGTGTGTTTTCCCAGTTTCTCTCACAATCGCTATATATAGGCGTTTTGCATGTGGTATTTGGTTACTTTGGTTGGTGGGAGGTTTGGTGTAATAATCTGTCCCATGTCGGCTCTTGTCCTATTTGTCTTCCTCGTAGTTTTCACTTTTAGCTTCACCAGGCTTATCGGTGTTTGGGGCTGTTTGTGGCTTTGTTCACGTCCCGCTTCGTAAGCCTACTGTGATTGCCATGGCAGGCATCTTCTGTTGCAGGCGTTCTGCGCTACTTTTCTCACGTCACCAGGATATGTGGTAATGTTTCTTGGGATATCCTCCGATCATATGCGTAGCAAACTGCCGATAGTATAAGCTGGTGTAAATTACTTTCGTGTACGGCAGTTCGTTACGATGAATGAATTATATATTAATGGTAAATGTTCAACCTTTACAAGTTGGGGGTTCAGAAATGAAACTAACTTGTAATTAGTAGAATCCGAGTAGAATCAAGTAGAAGCGAGTAGAATCGAGTAGAATGCTTATTGTAAAAAATGTGAGTCCTTATATACTAAAAATGGATAACATTTACAGATCTCGTGACCAATGAAAAATCTTACATAAAAATATTTACAATCTAGAAATTATATTAACCAATAAAAATCATGGAATTATTTACAATAGGATTCGTCGTTAAAAATAAAGAGATAGAAATAGCGCGAATCTTCTGGATTCTGGGAAACGGCAAAATCGCGTGATCTCACGCGGGACGGTGAAGCTATAAATATAACTGGGCCTTCGGTGTGCGCGGGGCGCCAGCCGCCATTCGCCTCGATGCGCTCGCGCCGTACGGATCTGCAGTCTTGCTACGCGTAGTATTTTACTCGTAAAACAGTTCTTTTCAGAACTACTTCTTGTTTCATCAGACAATAAAATAGCTCTTTTCAGAGCTACCTTTTCTGTGTTTCACGAGACGTCGAGTGTAGCTACAGTAATCCCCCTCAAGTGAAACGTACCGGCAACTTGACAACGCGTCCTGTTCGGGTTAGCTTGAGAATAGGTTGTGGTGTCGAGTTGTTCGATGGTTTTGGTAATCTGGTAATCTGGTTCTCACGGTATGGTTCTGTAAGGTTGGTTTTCTTGTGAGGTACGGTAAGGTAAGTGTCCTCGAAATCTTCTAATACATATGCAGGTTTCAATCGGTCGATTGATATGTTTGCTTGACGATCAGGTAATTGTATCGTAAATACTTTATCTTTTCGATCGACAACACGATAGGGGCCTTCATATGGTGTTTGAAGTGGTTTTGTTACTGCGTCGACTCTAATAAACACGTGACTGCATGTTTGCAAGTCTTGATGCACGAAAACGTGTTTATTGTCTCGATGTGTAGTAAGTGGGCGTGGCTTATTCTCTTGAATGATACCTCGTAGTTTTTCGACGTAAGTAGTGTCCATAGTAGTAGTTGTAGGTATACTTGTATGTAGGAAATCACTCGGTAGTCGAAGATTGTAGCCGTAGGTAAGTTCGGCTGCACTCACGCCGGTGTCCGTGCGCAGGGCGGCACGTAGTCCTAATAGTACTATAGGTAGTTCGTTGACCTATGATGTTGAATGAATTAGTTTCGCGCGTAAAGCAGTTTTAAGTATACGATGCCATCTTTCGATCATTCCGTTGCTTTGTGGGTGATACGGTGTCGTTCTTGTTTTATTTATTCCGAGGAGCTTCATTAGGTTGTTGAATATTTGACTTTCGAACTGTCGGCCTTGATCACTTGTTAATGTAGCGGGACATCCAAATCGGCTTATCCAGTGTGTATATACTGTTTCAGCAACAGTTTCGGCTGATATATCGGCTGTAGGTATTGCTTCGGGCCATCTTGTAAGTCGATCTATCATAGTAACTAAATAACGATGTCCTTGAGCGGTGGTAGGTAGCGGTCCGACGATGTCTATATGCACGTGTTGAAATCGGTCGGTTGGCGGGAAAGCTTGAAGATCGCTGTGTGTGTGTCGTTGTATTTTGCTTTTCTGGCAATTAATACAACTTCTTGTCCACTGGGCGATGTCTGCATTCATTGTAGGCCAAAAGAATTTTCTAGTTATTAATTTTCTTGTAGTTCGCGTTCCGGGATGACTTATGTTGTGTATACTATTATATACTTCACGGCGATGTTCGTTAGGTATATATGGGCGTATATAAGGTGTAGATGTTTCGCAGTACAGTTCTATATCGGTGTTAGGTATAATATTCATTTTCTTGAGAGTTATATTATTTTGTTGTAGTAAGTTTTGAATGTTGCTATCCTTTTCTTGCGCGTGGGCTATGTTCTTGTAGTCGATCGTGGTAGGGCAGGCTATTGTTTCTATGCGGCTTAGGGCGTCGGCGATGATGTTGTGTTTCCCGCTTACGTGATGTATATCTGTAGTGAATTCACTTATGAATAGGAGTTGGCGGGAACGTCGCGGCGTCTCTGTAGATGACTGCACTTTGTTCATTGCAAATGTAAGGGGTTTGTGGTCGGTGAATATAATTAATTCACGTCCTTCGAATATTTTTCTAAAATATTTTATAGCCATGTATATAGCTAGTAGCTCTCGGTCGTATGTAGAATACTTCGTTTGAGCGTCGGAGAATTTTTTTGAGAAATATCCGAGTGGCTGCCATTTTTCATTAACATATTGCTGTATTACTGCTCCAGCTGATTTGTCAGAGGCGTCGGTGAATATCGCGAGTACGGCTTGATGCGAGGGATGCGCGAGTAAAGCTGCGTTGGTTATGCTTGCTTTACACGCTTCGAATGCTTGCCTTGCTTCGTCTGTCCATTCAATAATTGTTTTATCGCGCTTCTTGACGTTGTGCAGATATGAATTTAACGGTGCTTGTATAGTAGCGGCGTTGGGTATATGGTCGCGGTAGAAGTTAAGCATGCCTAAGAAACGTCGGAGATCTTCTATTGTTTTAGGCTGGGGATATTCGTTAATGACCTTGACATTTTCTTCGGGTGGTCTTATTCCTTCTTGAGAGACTGTGTACCCTAAAAACTTAACGGTTGGCTGGCCTAGGTTGCATTTGGCAGGATTAATAGTTATGCCGTTTTCTTCTAATCTTTGTAATACACTTCTTATATGTTGTCTGTGCTCTTCTTCGTTTGATTGTACACTTAATACCGTTAATTTTAACATCTATTTTTTTACATCTGCTTGTTTTTTTATTTTGTATTTTGTAGGTATTAATATCTTCCTCACTTTCTTCGCTACCTGAAAATGATGAAGTTGATGTTTGTAATTCTCTGTTAGTTATATTTGCTCTTTCTGTAATTCTGTTTAAATGCCTATTTTTCTGAAAGTTATTTGATTTTTTAAGTGGTTTATAGTTGTCAAGGTACGCTCGGCCAGTTTTAATGCAGCAACTTTCAAAGTGACCTTTAACTCCACATTCTGCACATTCATGATTTCTGGCTTCACATTTGTTAAAGCTGTGTCTATTGTGCTTACCGCATCTGCGACATTGGTCTATACGTAATTTGCGTGTAGGTTTCCGCGTGTTTTCTTCTTTTCTGTTCCTAGTTTTGGTAGATATTCTGTTAATTTTACTCTCTGTATTTATATCTGCTTCAGCTAGTTCCCTAGACTGAGCAATAGCAAATAATTGTAAAAATGTTACTTCTGTTTTTATTCCGTTTTGAGTATCTATAAGATCAGGCCATTTTTGTTTTAGTTCAATCTGCAATTGTTGATGATTTAGCCCTGTAGCGAAACGGTCTCGTAACTGTGGTTCTAATATAGCGTCATCATAACCGCAATCTTTGCTGAGTTCTTTCAACCTATTGGCGTAATGTTCCATGCTTTCACAAGTTTCTCTGGTGCAAGACCAAAAATCTGTCAATACCTTGTATCTTGTTTTCCGTGTTTTATATATATCTAGTAGTTTATTTTTAATATCATCGTAGGAAGAATTTTCGAATGAGGGTATTAGTGCTGTTTTAATTTCGTGATATGTTTCTGGTTTTAAACATGATAATAAAAGGTCTTTATGTATAATTAAGTAATTCTCACCCCCTATTCTACATTTGGCTTCGAAATAGTCGATAAAATTTTCAATTGACGAATTACTTGACGGTTCAAATTTATCTCCTCTAAAATTATTAATGATGGCTATTTTATTCATTTCCATCGGTGTTGAGGTAGTTACCTGCGATTCCGTTCCATTGTTGTTCAATGGTGTGGGCGTGGTAATTCGTGTTTCAACTAAAAATTTCAAAATTTCTGTTATTTGTTGTTGTTGTGAAACTTGATTGCGAAGTAATTGCTCTATTTGTTCAGGGTTCATTTTTATTTATTTCCTCGTCGCCAATAAAATAACTTCAATATACAAAATAATAAGACATTTTTATTAGCATAAGAGTTATGAATGAATGTCATACATGAGAATCGAACATAAGAATATTTTTTTTAAATTTCAAAGAATGTATATATAAAAAGTATTTATAACAGAAGCTATTAGTAAGTCGTCTATGAATGGAAACACGTAGTCTAATCCTCGTAGTACTTCGTGTATATAACGTTGAAACGTTTGTCTGGCGTTTTTTAAACCTGGACACATACGAGGGAATTCATATAGTCCGAATGGTGTTATTATAGCTGTTTTTTCTATATCTTCTTGCCTAACGTTGATTTGTTGATATGCGCGGTTGAGATCTATAGTTGAAAACACTGTTTTTCCTGACAGATGATGTGTGAAGTCTTTAACTCGCGGGACGGGGTAGCGATCGGCTATTGTTATCGCGTTGAGTCTGCGATAATCTCCACATACACGTACGTCGTCGTTTTCCTTCGGTACAATATGTAGCGGCGATGACCATGGACTCTTGCTAGGTCTACATAATCCTTGTTGAATCATGTTTTCAAATTCTTTTTTAACTATTTCGTATCGATGCGGCGGGATTGGTCGAGCTCTGCAGTGTATAGGTTGGCCTTGAGTTTCGATAAAATGGTCGACGTTGATTTTCGGTTTAAGCTGCATTGCTGTTATACGTGTAATACCGGGGAATTCAGCTAATATGTCGTGGTAATTTCTGTTAATATCGATACTGCGGACGGTAGGTACATCTGTAGAACTGAGTGAAGCGTTGATCTTGAGGTTTGTGACTGCGTCAATTAATCTTCGATTTTTCAAGTCTACAATTAATTGATGGTGATTTAAAAAATCAGCTCCTAGTATGGGCTTCGATACGTCGGCTACGATAAACTTCCATTTGTATGGGCGGCGTAAGTTAAGGTCTAGTTCGAGTGTTTTCTCGCCATATGTAGATATTATTGTATTGTTCGCTGCATATAGCTTGAATGATAGTGGCGTCGATTTCTGGCCTGGTCTTCGAGGTAGGACGGATATATTTGCCCCAGTGTCTACCAAGAAAGAATATTTCGTCTTCTTGTCGGTGACGAATAGGCGGTATGACTTGTTGTGAACGCCGGCTTCCGCCTCAGCTAGCGTTCGATCTGGTTTTCCGCTGGCTTAGTATAGTTGCACGGTGTAGTGCAGCGTCGAGCTTGGCTCTTGAAACGACGGTGGTAGTAACATATCGGCGATGGTGATTTTGCAGGCGATCGAGATGGTTGACGTGTCGAACTTCGCTGACGGGATCGGAATCGTTGACGGTGGAGGTGATGGTGAGCTTGAGGTCTTGCTTTAAGCTCTGCGATTTCTCTTGATAGTTTCCTTATCTCGTCGATAAGGAACTGTGAGTCGGGCTGAATTGTTGTGGCTGGTGGTGGGGGTGGTGATGGTGTTGCAGGTGGCTGTGATGAGATGGCTGCGACTTCTTGGGCTTGTTCTAGCATCTTGTCGGCTAGTAATGCAAGTTCTTCTAACGTTGTCTTGCAGCTAAAGGTTTCGCTAACGGCGAGGACTGAGGGAACGTGGGCCGGAAGGTGCTTGGTCCACATCATACGCAGTGTTGAGTCGGATATCTTGTCTCTTGCCAGGTTTCGCATACGCCGTAGTAGTTGCGTTGGCTTCTGGTCGCCGAGTTCCATCTCAGCGAGTAGCTTTTGAAACTGGCGGCTCTCGCTCTCTTCATAGACGGATATGAGACGATCTTTGATGGCGTTGTATTGCTGCTCTTTAGTGACGTTGAAGAGGATGTCGGAGATCTGTTCTGTTACTGAGCTAGCTGTGATGAGCTTCTCTTGAGGTCGTCGGTGGCTGCTTCAAAAGTCACGTACCAGAGCCGTGGATTTTCGCGCCAGAAAGGTGGGATGCGCATTGAAAGCGCAATGCTTGACACCTCGATGGACTGGCTGGTGGAGGCTTCGTTGACATTCTTTGAATCTTCCATATCTGTGCCGACGATTTTCTTCGTGAATATTTTCGAGCAGGGATTCTACTTCTTCTTATTTCTTCAGAGTTCTTCAGAGTTCGAAGTTCGGAGTGCGGAGTTCGGAGGTCACCACTTTACAAGTTGGGGGTTCAGAAATGAAACTAACTTGTAATTAGTAGAATCCGAGTAGAATCAAGTAGAAGCGAGTAGAATCGAGTAGAATGCTTATTGTAAAAAATGTGAGTCCTTATATACTAAAAATGGATAACATTTACAGATCTCGTGACCAATGAAAAATCTTACATAAAAATATTTACAATCTAGAAATTATATTAACCAATAAAAATCATGGAATTATTTACAATAGGATTCGTCGTTAAAAATAAAGAGATAGAAATAGCGCGAATCTTCTGGATTCTGGGAAACGGCAAAATCGCGTGATCTCACGCGGGACGGTGAAGCTATAAATATAACTGGGCCTTCGGTGTGCGCGGGGCGCCAGCCGCCATTCGCCTCGATGCGCTCGCGCCGTACGGATCTGCAGTCTTGCTACGCGTAGTATTTTACTCGTAAAACAGTTCTTTTCAGAACTACTTCTTGTTTCATCAGACAATAAAATAGCTCTTTTCAGAGCTACCTTTTCTGTGTTTCACGAGACGTCGAGTGTTTAATTTCTATCCACAAGTCACAACCTTTGCTAGATGCCGTTCCAAGGTCTAGTTTAACCTTTTCACCATTCCATCAGACTGCAGATAACATAGCATATTGTACTCTCATATTATAATCTTACAAACTTCATGAAGCACATGTGATTTACAGTTTCTTCTTTTATCGATGTCATTTAATTACCAAACAATTTATGATCCCGAAAGTGTAGCATTATAGATTTTATCCTACTTTGCGCCATTAAATGCTTCTTCATTTGGAATAACAAATTTAATTTAATTTGGAATAACAAAGGCCTTATTGTTAAATAATTTTTGTAAAATTTTAACAGTTTTGTAAAATTATTCCAATAAAATTATTATTATTATTATTATATTATTATTAATTAATCCATAACAAACTGAATTCTCACTTGATCTGGTTGAATCGCTTGCCAAGTTATTAATCGGAAATGGTCCCGATTTATTGGCCTTAAAATAATTGCCCAAAGAAGAGGCCGGCGAATTTGACTTCGGCCCCGGGCGGCATAAGTGCACGCTACGCCACTGTCTATTTCTATATTGCCATCTATGGAAAAAAATTTTGAAAAATTTAGACTTCGGAATTTTGTTGTGGGTAATGCAGCAGATGTTAAATCTATAATTATTCTCCAAAAAAGAGTTAGGCCCGATACACACTATAGTGCAGATCACGGTTCGGTTTCGGTCCGATACCGGTTTGGTAAAGTATTTTTATACACTAAACAATAAATGCATTCACACCTTCAGTAAGAGTCAAATTCCAGTCGAATCACACTCGAGTGTAACGATGCAATAAAAGTCCAACTCAGTTTCATTTGGTATTAAGTAATTTTGTTTTAACGCTCCGATTTTTTTGTTTTGATCGCAATCATAAAAGATATTGGCTAGTAGGTACATATGATAAAGGTATGAATTAAATCGAAAATAAACTTTCAATATCATATAGTTTTAACGTCTATCGTAAACACAATTGAGTGTGCTTGATTTTTAAATCAATAGCTATAAAGAGCCGATCAATCATAGTGTTTAAGTTGACATCAAGGCACGATTTTATCAAATAATAGAATATTTAATAGTGACATTTAACTGTCTAATTTGTATAGTTCGTACTTTTGAAAAAGTAACTTTTAAATGACATTCTAGGTGTAAATGTGATAAAGTAAAGACTTGTTCAGAGGTTTAAGAAAATGATGGACCCGTATTATCACCAGTCCCCATACGTGCCAGCATACAGCCGACGTTTACAAAAGAAGGTCAGAAAGCCTGCTAAAACGGAGACATTGAAGAAAAGTATTAAGACGGTTAGCAAAGAATATTGCGCAGAGTCGTCCATCTGCGGTCTTAAGCATTTAGTAGACGACAAGACATCATATTGCGAACGGTATGTTTGTGAAAGTACTCGAAGAGCAGGTGAACTTGTTAAGGTTGTTTCTTGCTTAGGCCTGTTTCGCGCAATTACCGCTTTCAGAATAGGCGTAATGTTACTTAACATATTGGCTTATGTCATATAATTGGACAGAGGTCTTATTCGAGCAAATTCTTACCTTGGTTAAAAATAGTTCTAAATATTGCAGCATTTGTAAATCCTCTATCATGGGTTTTAGAGGTAATCGAATATAATTGCGTTATTACATGTATTTGCCTATTTCTCCACTATGTTGTAACTATATACTGTATGATAGTAAGCCCAATGAAGTGTAGAATATTGAGACGGCTATTTTATTTCAATATATCTAAGACCAGTTAGTTAAGTTATGAAGTAAAACTTATGCAAAATTAGTTTTATGAGAAAATATTTAATACTATATTGTATATTTGTGTACATAGTAACCTACCATTTTATATATGTATATTTTTACTAAAAATACAACATAGATAATATGATGACTTTGTCCGTTCTCCTCTTTTCGTCTTTGTTAATATAGGTACCTACATATATTTGAGTGTGTAGAATATCATATTTCTCTGATGTACTTCTCTAATTCTGTGTAAATAGCACGAATTCGTCATATACAACAATCGATTTTGGAACTCAGGACCTCCAACGAGTCTTATTATACGAGGACAGTTATCACTAAGTAAACATAAGCATTAAGTACTCATTGTAATAATATAAATAACCACAATATGATGTATTTTTTTTATATTTGACAGTGTGTTTTGGATAATAACAATGATTAGCGCATTGATATGCTCGGTGTCATTAGTCTGGATGACATTCGGGCGCTATTACGACGCACCGTTGGTGACTACACAAATGCCTGAGGGAGTGTCTGTCAGTAAGATCATTTTCCCCGCAGTTGGAATATGCACTAATAACAGAATTAGTAAGCGAGCTGTCATAGATCTAGCGCGAAAGTTGTAAGTTTCCATACCTTTATGATGAAACAAAAATTATATCATTGGCTATCAGATTAACATTTTTATAATACTTTATTAAATAGGCTTCAAGAGGAACGCAACAAAAATTATAATGAAAAACAAATGTTATCTTTACTCCTTGGTCTTGGCTTGTTATATAATCAATTGCCGATGAACGAGAAGCAGGTCCAACCTATGAGACTCCATAAAGCTTTAGGCGACTATGACGTAAATGAGCTTATGCGAAATGTTGGTACACACATCTTTTATTAATTGGGACCATTTTTAAAGAATTTCAAATCATAAGGAAGTAAAAGAAAAGACTTACTTATCATAAATCTATACTAATGTTATAAAGCTGAAGAGTTTGTTTGTTTGGTTGAACGCGCTAATTTCAGGAACTACTAATCCGATTTGAAAAAATCTTTTTGCATTAGATAGCCCGTTAACTGAGGGAGGCTACAGGTTATATATCATCCCGGAAAAATGTACGGTTCCCGTAGGATAGATTTGTTTTTGTCTAGGGACGAACTCGAAGCGAAGCGAGGGTGAGTCGCTAGTAGTGTACCCAATATAAAACTTCTTGTTAACTTTTATTTAGCTTTCAGTAGTTTCTTTGTTAACTCTTATTATGTTTTTTAATCATTTATATTTTAATTAATAAGCAAGTATAATAATTTTAAAAGATATACATAATATTACTTGTTCCCTCTTTAACACAGTTAACGCCTAGATGTGAAGATCTTTTGATGAGATGTGCCTGGAATGAAAACCCTATGAATTGCTCAGATCTTTTTGATTTTCGTTTAACGATGAATGGTTATTGTTGTACATTTAATTATTTACGTCAGTCCGACATTACATTCGAAGAGTAAGTTAATCTATCTATCTACATAAATAAAACCGAACACCGAAATGTATGTACGCGCATAACTTCCGATCGACTGCACCAAATTGGATAATTCTTTTTTTTGTGTTTATCATTGTTAGAACAAGTTTTGTATAGAAGAAAATTAAAAGAAAAAAATGCACTAAAATATATATTTTTTTAAATCTCATGATGTAGGGGGTGAGAATGGAGATGAAAGTTTATATGGAAAAGCAAGCTAGGGACGAACCCGAGCGAAGCGAGGGTGAGTCGTTAGCACGTAATAATATTAACTGTAAAGTAACTATTGTTCAAAAAGTCTGAATATATGTATGTATGAACATATAATGTAGAGTTTCAGACTAAAGAACTATATCGCTAAAAGAGTGATAGTCAAAAATAGTAGCGTGATTTTGTTGTTTATGCTATTATTCTCGATTTTGCCATACAGATCGCTTACTTTCTTTTAATAATAAGGAAAATTTTATGTTTGTACTAGTCTTTAGTTTTTAATTTTTGGAAAGAAAATATGAATAATAAATATTAATGATGAAAATAATATGAAGGTACTAATATTATTTTGTAGTTTTTATCGTAAGTTAGGGGAAGAGCCCCATAAAAGAGTCCCTATAACATTAGTTTATTTAATTTTTTTCGCTATCGTAACAAAATGTGTTATTAAATATAAAAATTAATTTATGAACATTTATTTACTTACAACAGTAATCAGTATTCTATTAATATTTGTATACTGTTTTAAAACGCTATATATTATTTCAAAACATTATCGTTTGGCTTCATGTTTAATTCTATAACACTCTGTCTATAATATTCTTTAATCTGAGTGTAGAGTATATTATTGGTTAATTTAAACATGTTTCAGTAAAGACAGTGGTACTCGAAGTATTGACATGTACAAATATGGAAATAAATCCAATTTTGATTTCGATCAAGGCCTGAAAGTGCTAATGAAATTAAACGAAAGTGATGACTTTTATTACAATATGCCTTTGCAAGGAGCTCAGGTAAATTCATACTTTAATATTTTATAGCTGCATTGGAATCTTTTTTAAATTGAATTTATTACTAGTTACAGTTCTCGGATGCCTACGATTTCCCCGATGCGCCTAGCGGTAGTTTTGCTATGCAAATTATAAGCCCAAATGTTCAAGTAAGCTTTGTGATAAACTAATATAATAAATTACTTTTATGTTTTTTGTACACATCAAAGCTATTGAAGAACTTGTTAAAGCTCTCAGTCACCCATTCAATATACTTTCATTAGATGACAGTTATGGTCACTGCAAGTTTCACCGAAGCTTCTCGAGATATCCAACACATACCGGTTAAACTTAGACGATGCCTGTTTTACGATGAGTCACCTTATCTACCATTTTACACTCATAGTGACTGCTTACTGAAATGCAGAATGTTATTTTTGTTGGCAAAATGCAAATGCACTCCGTTTAACATGCCGAAAATGATCAACAAAAGGACGTGCGATATGCGAGACGTGCCGTGCCTGAAAATTTATAATGGTGAGCTTTAAGATAATTTATCAATTAAATTATATAATGTATTATGTACCTTGAAGTTTGAGTTATATTATTTAACTGCAAATATGTTTAACTGCAATAAAATGCAAATTAATGCAATAGACACCTATTGCATTTATAATATTCCAACACTCAGGTTTCCATGATCTTCATTATGCCATTCTATACTTTCTATAAATATAAATAACAGAACATATCTCATCTTTATGTCTCTAACAGCAAAAATATAATACATTCATTACCCCCTCCAAGTTTATTTTTGAGACAAAATGTACCTTACGTCCTTCTCCAAAGTCCCATCTATCTCTATACCAAAATTCAGTTATTAATATTAAATAAATACATAATATGAATATTAAAAAGTATATGGTTATTCACTAGCTCAATCTACAACGGTTCGACCTGATGAAGATCTGATACCGCCAGAGCTGGAGTTAGATATGGTGGGAGGGGGAATAAACTGCCCAATGTGCCATCCTAGTTGTTCAAAAACAGCTTATAACTATGATTTTACGAATGTTAAAATTTATCCAGATTACCTCAATACTGTCCCTGACAAGGATAGGATAGATTGGTTGTGAGTAATAATTATTTACTTTATACTAAAAGGTACACCGACTTCAAAATCACTTAGATAAAAGTAGTTATTTAATTTTCATCCTGACGGGAGAATTTGGGTTGAATTTATAAGGGAATACACTGAAACTTGATGTATTCACTAAAACATATGAAACTCGATTCTAAATTGGCGAAGATATAGTCTAGCATACTCAAAAATACGCCAAATTAAGAACCTCCTCCTTTTTCAAGTCTTTTAAAAGATAAATTTTGATATTATATATTTATAGAGCTTCGACTTAAAAAAGACTTAGCAAAGATTCTAATCCAGTCGTGAGCTTGATAGCTAATACAATAATAATGCCATAAAAAGACGTAAATTTTTTATTCAAAATAAATAATACAAAATGATAACAGCACACAGATTCATCGGCGAATTTCAAATGTTCTAAAAGCGCAGTTATTTATTGGACTTTCATTTCTGAAATTTGCTTTCTCTATTTTGGATTTCGGGCTGCCAACTTTTTGAAGCCATGTCTTCATATCGTCTATTGCCGTTTGAGGGCCTTGAAGTTGGCCTATAACAGTGCCTTGAGCAGTGTTCATCACCCATCCTTTTAGACCAAGATCACTTGCTTTCTCTTGGGTATGTTTCCGGAAATAAACGCCTTGTACTTTACCAAATACTTCAAAATCAGTGGTGACTAAATTAGCTCTCTTATTCGTTGCCATTTTAAGAAATACTTAATAGGTAGATAAAATTAAACTAAAAAATATCTAAACGTAGGGTTACGCGAATTGTTTACATTTTGACAGTTTATTTTTGTTGTTGGGGAAACGTCGTCAATATAATTAATTCAACATGTATAAAATTATTGTATACCCTATACAAGTTAGCTTGATCTTTTTGACAGATGTAAATTTTTCTGATCGACATAACTTTGCAATGACGAACGTATTATTTTCTTAATTTAATGATTTTAAACGTTGTAAAAATATAAAAAAAATATAGAAATAAAATAATAATTATAGTAAACATTTTGATTGTTTGTTTAGTACTAATTTAATAGTTGAATATCTAGATCACCTACGTTTTTTAATTATATAATATAACTTAAAGTAATCTATTTTTGCTCATTTTGTATAAATTAAGTTATAGGTACATATTATATCCTTATTATACTCATAGTTATACACTGGGCCGGACTTACACAACGTCTAAACTAGGCATAATATGCTGTTATTTCTGTACATAAGTTAGAAATGGAACTAACAATTGTTAAGTTTGTTGTTGGTTTGCAGACGAGGCGCGAATTTCACCGGAACATCTATTGTGCACGTGAAGTACGCCAGGGAAGTTGCGGACTGTTATGGACAGAATGTTATTATGAAATGGTTCGACTTGATCAGTGAGTTCTTGCAACAAACAACAAAACAAACTTGAATATACACACTTAAGTAATTTTGTAGAGAAAAGTGAGATGCTAATTTCAATATTTTTGTTATTTGATGATTTTAGGTAAACTATATTTTTAACCGACTGCGGCGAAGCCCAAAGGAGAGTACATACCTTATATGTTTAAAAATAATTTAGAATAAAAAAATGTTAAATAAAAGTAAAAATGTCTTACTAACCAAAACAAAAAGTTGTAAATAAAAAAAAAAAATATAAAAATGAAAAACCCGATCGCGAAAAAGCGAATTAAAATATGAAAACAAGTTGACGAACATAGTACCTATTATGGAGTCGGAAATATATGTATGTACATTGTACATAGTTGCGAGTCTTGCTATGTACACATGTCTCCGACTGCATAATACTATGTTTCTTCGTCCGATGTTCTGAAACATGACAAAATCTGAAAATGTACTATTCTATATTAAGTTTTAGTAGAAAGATTAAAAGATATTTTATGATACGAATTATAAATGCAGGTAACATTGGGTCAACGTGCGGTTTCGTGACAGGATTCAGTTTTGTATCAGTCCTTGAGTTTATCTACTTCTATACTGTGAAGCTGTTTCGCGAGATCAACAACCGACGACGACAGGAGATTCGCATTAAGAGCGAAACGTCTACCACAGCAAACTTTGAGCCGATTAGCCGATATCGACCAATTTATTGGAATGAACTCGGAGGCTCCACTCAGTGGAGACAAGGGACGCCTTATGAAAAAAAATGAAACATTGCAATCATAACGATAACTATTGAATAAATATTTTGATTGATTGATTTACTTGTGCTCTTTTTTAACCAGATTATATACCTGTATAAATGTACCTATAGAAATCAATTGAAGTAAAGACTTCTGTTGTTATGGAAAAATTTATGACTTATTTTGACATTTCTGTACCTTCAATATATTTTTTGATCAAAGTCTTGACATAATAATAGTCATTAAATAGTTTACCTGAAAATTACTCTGTATATATTCAATGTTACTGGGAAAGTAGATGAATTATAAATTACATAAATATCTATAGTGTTTCGATTTACAAAACCTGATAGAATCTACAAATTAGCTTTGTCTTTTGAAAACAGTTGCGTTTTCCCACGTCCAAACAAGCCTATCAATCGTAATCGTCGTAGTCATAAAATATAGCCATCAAAACGTAAAAAAAAACAATATATTTAAGCTCATAATAACTTAATAATTATTGATATTATGTTATAATGTTCGATTCACTCACGTATAAATAGTACTTTAGTAAATAATTCTGGCTCAGTGTATTAGAAGCAATGAATTCTGAAAGAGTTAAAAGATATCTTGAAATATGGTGGCAGGGAATCAAAAGTTTGCCGATGACAACATCAATTCATGGTTTTCGGTTTATCGCAGATTCACAGAAGCATTGGATTGAAAGGTTTTCTTTTATTTACTGAACAAATATAAGGTCCTCGTTACCGATTTCGCTGGCTAATCACGAAGACTAGCCATGAGCACAGGACATATTATAGTGCACAACCAACCCGGGAGTCAAATCCAGGACTTCCAGATATGCAACACTAAACAAACATACCTACTATTTCACATATTTACTTATAAGTAAAATAAGCAAGCATTTAAATAAAAAAAAATAAAAAATAAATGAGCATTTTAATAATGAAGAATTTATCTCTGTCATTAGAATATTTTGGCTAATATTCGTCATACTATCGTGGTACGGATCATCCCTTTTAATCGAAGCGCAATACAAGGCCTTCCAAGACAATCCAATATCGTTTGTCGTGGAGACAACTTACAAAGACTGGAACACGCAGTTTCCATCAATTGCAGTGTGTGAAAATGAAAATTCCATACGTCTTGAAAATGTTTCTGACAGGTATACTTAATGACAGAAGTGATAGTACAAATAATATTTATCATATTATCAAAAAAATATATTCAGAATTAATGGATAATAAAGGGTCAACAGACAAAACTATCCTAAGTCATTTACTAAAAGTGTTTTTTTTTTTTAAATTAGTTATTTCTGTGTTGCTTGGCAATTTAAAAGTTATATTAATTATGTTTTTCAGTTTATGGGGTCCAGATCATGATTTTAACATAGAAGATGTACTAAAAGAATTATCATTTTTCAAAGGTGTCACATATTATATATCTGATTTTTGTGGAATTGTTGATCCTTTAGATTTGTGTTTCAATTCTAATCTTACTTACTACGCAAATTTGGTAAGTTTAATGTTTCCTAGTGGCCATTTTCATCGCCATGTTCTTATTTTTACAATTACTCAATAAATGAACAGGTATGTTTAGTTGGGATAGATTGAACTGTCAGAACTTGGAAGTTACGGTTTCAATTCCTTCACAAGGTTTTTTTTTCGCACAGTGTTATTTTTCGCAGTTTTTTTCGCATTGTTTCTCTTTGTAGGACTAAATACAGCATTAGATATCACCGCCTGATGTACAGTGCTTGAGAATTGTAACGGAAAACCAAATGAGAAGTAAAAGTTATCGTTGTATTAAAATATGGTTTCTCGTATCCTTATACGAGAAACCATATTTTAATACAACGATAACTTTTACTTCTCATTGGTACCTTTACCAGATGGTAGTTTTGTGTTATACTTAAAAAAAAACTAATATAATTTATCTTAAATAGGTACGAAATACGTGTCGCGACATAATGTCCAATTGTACATGGAATGGAAAGCCTTTTGATTGCTGCACTTACTTTGAGCCTATAGATACTGAATTTGGTCCATGTTATATTATAAACAGTATTCAAAGCAGGCGAGTAAATACCTCAATTAAATAGTAGTATAGTTGTACTCGTAGTATATGTACCTATTTTAAAACGTTCAAATGAAATGTTGAATTGCAGACCGAATGCACTAAAATTAGAAATGACAAGCAATAGAACTACAGGACCAGGATTGATACAATTTGATGTAAGAGTTCCAGTAAAGGTGTACATTTTAAACGAAGAGGAAGTGCCATCTTTGACTGCTCTCAGTTCTGATGTTATGATTATTAATCTAGAGATGAACTATAGGTGGTATTTTTATTCATGATATTAAAAGTAATTTAAATTTTACATATATACCTTTGAAGCGTTTAGGCCAGCCGAAATGGAATATTTTGCCCTTTAATAGAGGTGTCTTCTAGAGGTTATTTAACTATCATAATTTCAGCCATTAAGGTTAGGTCAGGTGTCTGGGCCTTGTGACTGTGATTGATGTATGATGACCTTGTCGGATGGGAGGAGAGGTATCATTAGTGTTCGGCTGTCCAGCCGCGAGTGAAGCCAAGAGATACACTGGGAGGTGGTCCAGTTAGGTCGCTGATGTATCATGCGGGTTGTTCCTGATACGCATATACGAAACGCGATACTCTGATAGCAGAGTGGACCATGGGAGCAATCCCATGGTTGTTGTGGTCGGAGCGTCGTGGTTAAATGCGTAAGCTATCCCGCCCTATTAAGATGAGGAAGGTTCCGTTTGGTTTTAGTAGGTAGTACTTCATAGTATTATTATGAGAAACAAAGTTTATTTTGTGCTCCAAAACGGCGTGAAGTGGAAATTCAAATTTAAATTATTATAGTATTTCAGTGGTTATCTTCAAAATTTTGTTATAATAATTTATTTTTGTATTGCTTCGTCATGTATTACTACAAAAAAAAAAAAACTAGAAAAATAAGCTTACATACTTTGAACATAGACTACTAGGCAAGAATTTTTGAAACTATGTATATTGGCCATACGGTCACGTCGTGAGTGAGACCTTTTACAATATATAGAGTGTAAAAGTGGCTGCTAGTTTTAAACAAACACTCCTCATTTTTATAGTATATTTTTATTTATATACTGTATATTTATAGCTATACGTTACCATGTGGTTTACATATATCAATTATACTAAAAAAGTAACATTCACTCTTTTGGAAGATGAGATGTTTTCGAACAAGTAGGTACGTTAAACGTTGGCGGTAATTTAACTATGTATAATGTATGTATATAGAATTTTTGTAAAGCTATTGTGTTGTAGTACTTCCCAAGCCGACCACACTCAAATTTAATGTTTTATATGTATCTATGTGTTGAATTAATTGCTTGCTATTTCTTCTCTGCAGACCTATATTACATATGGTGTGGTAAAAATTTATTTGATGATTTAAAAACGCAATATTCTGTTAACTAATAAATAAGTGGAAGTAGAGTTCATTTTGGTTTCAGACGTTATATAACTTTAAAAAATATTGAAAATGATGCGGCTGCTCGTCTGATTGCTCCTGAGAAACGAGAGTGTCGGTATATCGATGAGAATATATTAACTGTATATCCATATTATTCCTACACGGCTTGTACAGTTCAATGCAGGAAGAACGCGCAAATGCGTTACTGTAATTGTGCAAACTTTTTTATGCCTAATACTCCAGAAGAAAAAAAATGTAATATAAGTGGAATTATTTGCTTGAATAATAATTTACAAGCTTTGTCTGTAAGTATGCACTAATGTCTGAATGTCGGGTGCCAGATTTTCTATTCGTATTTATCCAAATACGGCGAATTCCAAACGAAGTTGGTGTTGATTTGTATTAAATATTAATATAAAATTGTCGTGGTAACCCTCCTTTGGGCTTCGCCTCACTCGGGTCAAATGTTCATCATAATTATTACTACGAATCTTTAAGCTTTAAGTTAATAGGAACATTTGTATTATTATAGGTACATTTAAATCTTTATTCTTATATATGTTTTGTTCATTTTACAAGGTATTAAAAGCGCGCTGGTCTCAAGCATATGGATTATACTGCGATTGCCTTCCATCGTGTACAGAGGCAGAGATATCAGTCGTTAAAGACTTTAAAGAACCAAATACAAGAAAATACTCTACGGTCGGGATAGGGCTATCCACATTACCTAGTGAGAGGTATAGAAGAAATGTTGTAAGAGGCGTGCTAGATTTAGTCGGTATGTCTTTAGATTAATTACATTAATTATATTGTTTTTTAACTTTTCTAGGATATCGTATATCCGACGCAAAAACGAAATTTCTTAGTATTCTGATATGTATGAATTTGAATGTAGAAAGTTGATTACTTTAAACTATAAAAAAATAAAGCTTAAAAGATTTAGGTATTATAATATGGGTATTATTTGATAATGTATATTTTTTAGTATCAACCGGTGGAACGGGCGGCTTATTTCTAGGAGCTAGCATTTTGAGTTTCGTGGAGTTACTTTATATTTTACTAATCAGGCCGTTTTGTGACATTTATACCCAACGCCATGATGATCCATGGCATAGAAAGTATGGAAACCGGCCTATTGAGTATAATACATTTAAACTTACGTAAAAATTTAATAAGAACCTGTTTAACACAATACGTTTACATGTGAAGCTGATGTGTAAGATAAAAATAGTACATGTAAGTTGAATAAAAATATCACTTCCTCATATATTTGTTGTTTATTCTCCAATTTCCAAACAACTTAAACAATGCCCTATGTTCTCTTTAAATATTTGCACAACTTTGGTTTTATAAATATATTTTTTTCCATCATTGTCTGAATGAATGTCTCTTATCTCTTCTTATCAGATTGTCTATGGATTTAAAGGTATTACGAAATATTTTCGTAATTATCATTGACTAGACACAACTGGAGGGCAAGCGCTCACATCGAGTCCCCATAATCTACTAGGTACTATTCATAATAAGAAAATCGAAAAATCCTCCAGTGTTATTATATTTTTGATATAAAATATGCAGAATACTATTTAATTCACTATAATACTTTGTAATAGTTAAGATATGCAGTCATCTTCTTTTAGCGCAAACTAGGGTCCACATTACAAAATATAGGACAAGAGTTAAGACATTGCCTGCCGGAAGTTGGCACTTAATTATTTGAATGTCAATGAAAGTAGATTCGTATTTAATTAATACCAACCTTTTTATTCCGTACATTATGATAACATATAACATTTTAGAATTGTACTTAATAAAAAAATCATTGAGATTAGCTTTGTTCCAATGTTTTTCCAAATCTTCAGTTTTTTCATTTTTATGAAGGGTACTTTTATTGCTACCATGTTTTAAATGGGATTTGACTGCTTTTGACAGCGCTATTCATGCATTTTATTTATCATGGATTAGACATTTTGAATTCACTTCTATTAAAATTACTGTCGTAATCATCATTTTAAAGTAGACCTTGCCGAGTTGCTTATTAATCTAAAAATAACTAGCAAAACAAAAAGAAATCTATGCCACGGGAACCGTACATTTTTAAGGGATAAAAAGTAGCCCATGGGCTATTCCAGACTATAATCTATCTCTGTGCCAAATTTCATCCAGATCCGTTCAGCCGTTCTGACGTGACTGAATAACAAACATCCAAACTTCTAAACTTTTACATTTATAATATTAGTAAGATATAATTAGTGTTTTCCGAGTGGTCGATAATACTAAATATCGTCAATCTCTATTAAAGAAAGAAAAATAGAAAATCGGTTAACAAACACAATAGAAAAATGTACTGAACTCTTTTGTCTTTGCCTATTTTATTATAAGTATAACTAGCGACTCACCCTCGCTTCGCTCGCGTTCGTCCCTAGGTTGCTTCGCAAAACAAAATTAATGAATTAATTCGGTTTTAATTTTTTTTCGTGGACCCTATTTTTTTTTCTAAAATAAAAGTAGCCTAAGTTATTCCTTATTACATCAGCTGCCAGTGAAACATCCATGTGCATTTAGTAAAAAGCGGTTGGTTTAATATTACTAACAGATACTCCAATTTTTTTTATCTGTATAGATAAAGATATCTCGCCAATGTGTGTGAAGCGAGAATTTGTCTATTTTTGTCAAAAGATTGAACCTATTCTTTACTGTACGAGTATATTGAAAAGATATCCAATCTTCATATTATCGTTAATGACACTACTACACTACATGGTTAAATACATGTAGCTTTTAATTTGTAGAATTTCTAATTAGCATTATGACAATGTTTATAAGAATAAAACTATGTAAAGTTTATATTTTTGTCATGTTGATGTAAAAAAGTTTCCTTTTTAGTTAATAATTACTTTTATGGGCCATATATACGAGTACATATGATAATCCAACACGGATTTAGATTTAATTGCTTTTGGTGAAGCCTTTATAAATAAATTGTTTTATTTTCATTTTGAGTTACTTTAATCTAAAGCTTGGGGGCTTGATGCAAATAACTTAAAGCCTAAGGCTTTAAGTTATTTGCTTCAAGCCCCTAACATTTTGTCGCTTGCTTTCAATATTTCTATCCAGGAACCTATTATGTTTTATTGTAGTTAAGTTCACGCTTTCATGAAAAGAATGGGTTATACTTGGTGTTGTAAACTAAATAAAATTACAAACAAAAACTAGTTAAATTCCAGCCAGTAGCTAATATTTTAGAAAACATTTAGCAGCAAACATGTGATAGAGCTCTATTGAAATCATTATGTCATGTATCTGTTACTGAAACATAATAACTCACGTTCAATTGTACCTATGCACTTTAAAAATAGCACGTGCGAGATTTACCTATAGTTTAGAGTTTCATAGGTATGTAGATCACAAAATGTATGTAAGATATGATATCAAATAATAGTACAATACCACCTTAGAGCTTTATATTTATATTTTATACATATAATAATAATAATAATGTCCTCCTGACCGTTTCCGGCCACGGCGGCCAATCTCATTGAGACTAGCCAACTGCGCAGGAGATATTATAGTGCACAAGTGTACGCGCAGACACAAGTGCACTCCCTATTCCTGTCACTCTCATACTCCGGTGGGACGACTACTCGACACGACCGGTGAGAGTTAAGGCGCAGGACCGACGGCTTTACGTGCTCTCCGAGGCACGGGGGTGACACACCGCCAACTTCCCAACTCCGGGCTGTTACTGAGGCTTACTATACAGAAAGACTCAATAACTAAACTTGGCCCGACCCGGGACTCGAACCCAGGACCTCAGGATGTGCAGCCGTACATGCTAGCCACTACACCGCCGAGGCAGGCATACATATAATACAATAATAGCAAAACAAAACCTGTGCATGTCATATGTTTTTAAAAGAATTTACACCCCAAAACCCAACAGTTTAGCCCAAGACCCAAAAGTTGTTGAAATTTTTGTCTGTTTTTCTGTATATCTATGTGCATTTTATGTAAAAAATACTTAACGGATTTTAACTAAACTTTATGTAGCTATAACTTACGGTTCCCTTTTACTATAGGAAAATCTCTTACTCCCACGGGAAAACATAAATGGTTCGGCCCAGGTGTCCTTCATACAAAAACTTAAAAAAAAATTATTACACAAACATTATTAGTAGCAGGTTAAAAATTAACACGTTTAGTAATTTAATGTGGTAAATTTCTCATTTTCATGGGAAAATACAAAATTTAGTTCGGGCTCAAGTCGCTCATTTACGAGTACATATAATAAAAGAAAATCCATCCATAGAATGAAACAAAATCGTTGTCTTCTTCTGCCTGTTTCTTCGCTTACATCTTCAGAATCATGTATCAGATTATGACACGGTTTTCACTAATAGAAAGAGCAATAAACCAGGAAGGTCTGTGAATGCAATTTTTAAATATTTTGCACAAAATGGCTGTTTTGCTGTAAAACAGGGGACGGTATTTTTTGACAAAACACCTTCTCCGGTTTTACAGCAAGACAGCCATTTTGTGCAATCATGTTTTCATACGCTGTTTTCATAGCTAATGACAAAACACCAGAGATATTTAAGTTGAACACAATACCGTGACGAATACAATTAACGGAGAGAATATTTATAGGTAAAAGCGAAGTCATAAGCAACTAATACTTACCCAATAATGAATATCATTTATATAAAAACAAAACAAAACAATTTAGAACAAATGCACACAAAAAGCATTAGATTTTATTACATATTTTACACTTCTAGATTGAGTGAATTTACAATTTTTGCTGCTATTTCATCAAAAAGTTCGATAACTCTTTCACGATATTTATTATTTTCTTTTGCTAAATCAATAAATAGTTGACTACGCGATGCGAAATTTAGTTTTGCAATGTACTCTTGTTTCCTTTTCTCATCAAGTAACATTATAGGAACGATTAGTGCCGCTTGCGTCATCCCAAAGATGGCACTTTCTTCATATGATTCAAGTAGGCTTTGTTTGTCTACTATAGACTGTATATTTATATTTTCATATTGTAGCTCCTTTTTTAAGACCTCGTAGTAATAATAGATGATTCTTTCGGTATAAGTCACTCTGAATTCCTTTGAGGTATTGAAATACAGAAGTGACGATAAATCAAGCATAGGCGCACAATATACAACAGTTTGAAAATCTACAATTAATGCATGCAACTGTCTGTTCTCTAACGTTTTAAGAAGAATATTATTCGTCCAAACGTCTCTGTGAACGACTACATTCCTGTACTTTAAACTAGGTTTCATAAGATCACTGGCTTGCTCGAAGAGATTGGGAATCGTTTCTTCAATTTTACTCATAACATTAAATTTTGACTTAAATTCTGAAAAAATCTTTAAAAAATCGATAAGAGCTTTCATTCCTGTTTCACGCCATACCATATTATTGACTGAATCACTAAGATACTCACTGTAGTCTTCCCAAATTTTATATGGTCTTTTTATTTTTTTACTTTGATGTTCTTCGAAAATGTATGATTGCGCGTGAAATTTTGCCACTGCGGCTACAGTAGCTATTACTTCATCATATTTCAAATTAATATAAACATTTGGCATCGTATATCCCATAAGTTTAACATCCTCAAATACAAATAGCTCTTCTTTTGCATAAAACAACTTTGGACGGAATTTTCGAGCTCCTGAAAAATGAACAAGTTTTTAATTATAAAAATAAACAAACTGATTGCGTAAGGGAACTACAAAATAGGGAACAAGTCTCTACTTTTTAGCCTAAAATAAATAGTAGGAATATTATGCAGTTGCCATTATTTTATTATTATTATATCCGTCATTTTCATTTTTAATAATATGTTTATAGCCTATAACATTCGCGTTATGAAGACGAATCTATCGATGTATGAATCATTAAAAACGGTTAAGTAACGAGCGTAGTATAGATGGATGGACATACTATTCATCTATGGTTGGTTTTTTTAAATGATTAAAACTTCCCGAGTAGCTAGAAAGTTTGATAGTGGTGGATAAAATTGTCGATTGATACGGAACATGTCGAAATAGTGATTGTGAAATCACCATAATTTTAGCTTCTTATTAATCATTATAAAAACCGTTGGGGACTTTAGACTATATATATACATACAAACAGGTCAAACACATAACCCTATTTTAGGTTTAGTCGAAGTCGGGTAAAAAGTGATACCTAATATGACACAATAGTTAATAAATGAAAACTTCATTTTATACTTACCATCACCTTCTTTGAAATTCTTAAACAATTTGCTTAACGTAATGTATTCCTTGATAAAAAAGTCAGTATTACGTAGGAACTTTGCGTGTTTTTCATTGGACCGTGGTATACATTTAACGAAAAAAATATGTTCAAATGTCACACCATTTTTTTGATATGTTATCTTTAAACTTAGATGTTCTCCTAGAAAACCTATCAGTTTTTCCGAATAATTTTCTACTGACCATTTTAATTCGCTAACTGATAAAATTCCACATTGTTGAAGTATATGTTTAATTTCATTTTGATCAAGAAGTTCCATTTTGCCTCAGCCTTTCTTTTTCCATTATCTGACTTGAAAGACTACTATTAATTGTGTTTGTTCACAAGAATAATATACGTATAATGTAGGTATACAAATATGTATATGTATAATTTTCTAGGTTTCGTCTGATAGTTCGCGCACAGTTAATTTTCTGGTTAGTATCAGTTTAAATTAATTAATACAGCCAAATTAATCATAATTTTAGCCGCATAGTACACAAGCGCAACAGCGAATATACCCACTGCAGAATTTATCTAAGTTTAATAATGGTTTCGATTTAGATTTTAGAGAGACTTTTTTTTTGTAGGTGAAAACGTAACTCTCCTTACTGTTTATTTAGGTAGGTAAATAGTTTTTATTTGTTTTCAACACAACATATTTAAACAATTTTATCTGTATGATTATCATTACTGTTAACATTATCATGTTTTAGCTAGCTGTTGTCCGTGACGTCGGCCGTGGTGTTTTAATTTCCCAATTATCTTTTATACATCGTGAAGTCATTTATTTCCCGCCCCGCCCGGTGACGCTATCAATAGCACTAGACATTCCGGAAATAAAAGTTGTTTCTCGTTATGTATTGATGAATAATAAGTGTGACCCGATTATATAAATAACTATCTATCATATAAAATGACGTCCAAGTCTATTATACCTATTGTCGTACCAATTACATTAACAACCATTAACAATGTTTTTATTACCCGACTGCAAGGAAAGGGTTATGTTTTTCGCGCCTATCTTTGTATGTTTGTTTGTAATATTCTTTATTCCTTCATATCTTCCAAACCACTAGATGTATTTCTTTAATTAAGGTATCGTTAAATTCGTCTCAATCATTAGTCCAAGTGTTCTTAAATAGGTAATATAAAAAAATATATAGGGGCTGCTAGATTTCATAATGAGAAAAGGAAAAAAATGAAAATCGGCGAATTATGTCAAGTGGTGTATCGTTGAATAGGTATTTAAAAAATATTTTTAGGTTTCTTTCATCATTTTTCATTTTAAATAACAGTTTAGGATATATAATGACTTAAAGTTGGTTAATAACCATTCTCGCTAATTTTCGTACTTAAAAAGCTGTAAATAAATAAATATATTATAAAAATAAAAAACCCGACTGCATAAACCAGTGTGTACATCTCGCGGCAAGGATGAAACGTGTATGTCTCCGATTGCATAATACTATATTCCATCGTGAACTTGTTTTCATCTTTTTAATTTTTATGCAGTCGGGTCTTTTATTTTTATAATACATTTATTTATAATAAAATCAATTTAATAATAGTCAAATATGAATTAGCCCCTTTATCGTCTCATTTGTGGTCTCTCCTCAATGCGAATTGCGAGATGCGCTTAGGTTCTATCAAATCAATCAATCAACACTCGCACACGTATACCTTAGAGGTCTCAGGAACTTGTTTCATTTTGTTTTCCAAACGATTGTATCACCACTGGGCTACAACTGCAATTCTAATATAATAATTATATCGTTTCTGATATGTTCTATAGACTACCCTGTAAAAAATTATGGCTCTAAGTATATTTTTGGCCTACGCTATTTTGTTAAGAGTAAGATAATAAAAACAAAAATATACGCACGTTTTTGCATTTGTAATATTAGTAGGTACAAAGAGAACACTAAAATACTTGTTACTGAATTACTATTAGGTATTCAAATTTCATTAAAAAATTATAAACTCGGTTTTAAAATCACATAAGATATCATAAAGGACTAGGTAAATAAAGCAAATATTATCAAAACTTAAAAATTTTATTCATACACCAAACACAGCAGACGTAATATGTAAATCTAATAGGGGTTCTTTTAAGATTTTCTTTAATCTTTTTTCTTTGATATCTTCATAATTTGGTGTCCAAAGCTGAACTGCTTTTTGAGTGTGGGTGGTTTTAACTTCGGAACTTTCATCGTCACTACTCTGTGGGTCGACGTCCATAATACTTTCTTCTTCCTGAGGTTCTTCAGTTTCTTCGTAACCCGATATATGTTGTAAGAATAATGGACATAAAAGGCTCACTGGTGGTAGCATGTGTGGAGCAGCGGACATGAACTGAAACAAGATATAAAAACAATTTGACATTCTAGAAAATTGGCATTATACATTTCAATTATAATACTGGTGATATGTCCGTGTTTCGTACAGTCTAATCCCTATCGTAGTCTCTGTATTATTTTGTTTGTTTGTTTGAACGTCCTAATGTCCGGATCTACTGGTCTGATTTAAAAATATATTTTTACATTTTATAGCCTATTTTATCATGAGGTTATCTCACATCGCACTACAACGCGGGCAGAGCCGTGAGAAAACGACAGTTAATAATAATAATATAATGACTTTTACAATATACTGAGCACTAAGGGAATTAATTGATGTAAAAGCACATAGACGTTCGCATTTATAATATTAAAGTAGCGATTAATATACTTTTGATATATGTACTACTCATATTTAAAGATAGTTTACTTATTTAAAGTTTTAAACCATCCCTAAGTGAAGTTGATGGTGGAAAAATATTGCTCATAGTAAGAATGCTCGTTAAAATAAAGAAATTTAACATTTATAGTTAAAATACGTGCTTTAATTTCTGATCCCAGAACCTTAGCTCGTAACAATATAAATCATTTTTTGTGTACCAGATTTTTTTTTGTGTACAAGAGATACAAAATTCCAGTACTAAAAATTCGAGTATCTAATATATTTAAACGAGTAATTCTTGTATATTTATATCTTTATTTATTTATTTATACCAGCGATTTCGGAAACGGCTCTAACGATTTCGCTGAAATTTGGTATGTGGGGGCTTTCGGAGGCGAAAAATCGATCTAGATTAGTCTCATGTCTGGTAAAACGCGTGTTTTCGAGTTTTCATGCGGTTTTCTTTTGCAATATTCTACGCAGAATATGCTCGATAATTTCTTACACTCAGGCATAAGCATCGTGGTCATGCGACCAAGGTGCAAGATTAACATTCATAGGTGTGTCCGATTTCGAATCTCGATCGGATACAAAGTTTTACTTTTTTTTGTATTTATTCAAGTTTTTAGTTTTTTTTTTATCTAAAAAATATGATATATCAAAAAAGAACACAAGTTGCCAGGTACTGAAATGTATAAGTTTGCTAATTGCTATCTGTAAACCTAACATCACGTTTAACGAGGGCATTATGCAACTACTATATTTGTGAGACAACAAATGATAACAGGCTTGATTCCTCTTATCTTCATAACAAAATTAGTTTGTATTCAATGTAAATTAAATTTGATTATACTGATAACTTTCCAAATAGATATGTACTGTACTACTTTATTCTAACTTACATAGAAGAAAGTCGCCCGCTGTATGTACGTATGTGCGCCGTTCGCGTTAATTCACAGAACTACTGAACGGTGAACGATGACATAAAATATTTAACATAAAAGTTTGTTGATGTATATAACTCCTATGAGATGAAATGAAATGAAATAAACTTTATTCAATTAGACTTACTACTAGTATTTTTGAATCGTCAATTTAATGCAAGCGTCAGTGTAGTCTGTCCGTGAGGAAGCTACCACCGGCTCGAAAAGCAGTTCTGCTGAGAAGAGCCGGCGAGAAAATCAACAGTTGCTCTTTTAAATATCGATATTACATTTATTTTATTAACATAAGAATATAGATAGCCCGCATATGACTCAATAATACTCAATTCCACACATTTTCATCAACAAGAAACTCTTGAACAGTGTCTAACACCTTAGTCTCTCCCGTGATTATGATCAACGTCGGGAACCAAAAATCAAAACAAATCCGCGAAATAATCCGAAAAGATAGTTCTATTTAAAATGTCTAATATTCGCGTAAATCTAAGAAAGTATTATAAAAGTTTGTGTTATAAAAATTTACCAACCACTTTTAGATAGGAACATTCACGGTATTAGTGAGTCGAGTCAACAGAAAAATCGCTTTCAGTCGCCGTGTCGGCGAGCGCTACATAAACGGATGTGAATAAAATAAATCTTTTTATTATAACCCTATCGTTATAGCGATACTCAGACTAAGGAATAATAAAAACTAATCATGAAGCCAAAAATAATGTTTTAAATTAAAGTAGTATACAAATGACAATTTATATACTGAGTAAGTAAATGGTAATCAATGAAAATAGCTAACGGATTTTATTATAATAAAGAAAAAATATTATTTTGAAAAACGTACTCTTTCGAGAAATAAATGAATCTTAAACCTAAAAAGAATAAAAAATTAAATAACCTATCTCTCTTTCTAGGGGAAGAGAACTATTGGTTAAAAAATATAAACGATTTATTGATTGATTGAAAACAATATAAATAATAATTAATAGAAAGATCGACAAGATCCATTATCCATCTCTTGGTTGCAGCTTTATACCAGTTCGATGGGATCAAATTATTGTAAGTATTATCATTCAGATTTCCATGATTTACAAATTTTGAAGTCGACACTTCTAAGGAAGATAAGAATCGAGTTCCAACAATTAAATTTGGTACAGTTAGAAGTGAAGCTAATATAAGCAAATAAAGAAAGAATGATCACGATGCTATTACTAGTTTTGAAGAAATGTGTGGTCAAACATACATACATACATACATACATACATACATACACCTATAAAAATATGTATATTTTTTTTGGAAGCCCTAACAGGTTATCATATGTGCATATTTTGCAGTTCCAATAATATTACATACATACGTGTCAAATTGATAACCTCCTTTTTTTGAAGTCGGTTAAAGCCCGTTTTAACAATACAGATTGAGCTCAATGTTTCCATATAATAATGTTTCCACATAAACCACTTGTAACCACTTTTTAATAGATGCTAGCTAATTGAAAATTACTTGAATACAATACGACTAACGACTCACCCTCGCTTCTCTTTGGGTTCGTCTCTAGACAGAAACAAATCTATTCCACGGGAACCGTACCTTTTTTCGGAATGATATATAGCCTATAGCCTTCCTCAATAAACGGGCTATCTAAAGAATTTTTCAATTCGGATTAGTACTTTGAGATTAGCGCGTTCAAACAAACAAACGTACAAACAAACTCTGTCTCTTTATAATATTAGTATAAATACTAGCAATCCGCCCTCGCTTACTCTAACTACACTGTTCGTGTCTATAGAAATCTGAGCCGCGATTTTTCTTTCGACCAAAAGTCAAATTGCTACCTCTAATATTATTATAGTCTACTTATTGTTATCAATTGTATACTATAACCCAGTAAATTAAAGTATATTTTATTTAATATCCCCTATAAAAAATCGTATAAATCGGTCCAGTGTTCCTCGACATATAAGCGCTTACAAACGGACTTGCAGATAAGACGTTACATTTTATAATATCCTTGTATTTACACATTATAGAAGAAGGAAGGATAATATTACCTGGGCAATAGCATTATTGCCAAGAGCATCCTTATTCAGGGTGTGTACGTCAACAGCAGTTCTAGATCGCACGTCGTACAGTTGTTGTTCTGCTATGAGAGCACTAAATTTTGATGTGGGTAGATTCCGTTGAGATATCATTTCTAGACGTTCATCTTCAGATTTTTCCGGTTCTAGACAGTAGATTTCCTGAAAAAGAATAAATTACACGTATCTGTCTTTATAGTTTAGCCTTACTCCTTCGTATTTAGTATAATAGGATAACGCAATCTTAGAATGGACCATTTTTCCGGCTTAATTCACAAATTTATACAGGTAGTACATTTTTACTAGATATTTCCTCTTTCTATTGGTGAAAACTGTAAAAAGTTCATACAGAAGTTTCTGAGATTAGCCCGATCAAACACAAGTCAATGCGGCGAGGGACTTTATTTTTATAAAATACTAGCATATTCTCGCGACTCAGTCCGCGTAGTTCAATTAAGTATTACTTAATAATTACTTACACTTAAATATTGTTAGGTACTCTGATGTATAAACTATATTACTGTAAAGTTAAATTAAAACATGTTCAGAAGTTTTTGCATGAAAGAGTAACAAACATCATATATTATATTAACATACATCCATACATCCTTACAAGCTTTCGCGTTTATAATATTAGTAGGAGGTAGGATCTGTGCATTTTCCAAATGATTCAAATTTAGAATTAGAACGAATTCTAAATTCAAATTTTCAAACACTTATAAAAGTACTCCTCGTAACGTAAGTTGTACGTTATCGTTCGTGGACGAGTCGAAAGCGCATTACTTAAATATAAGTAGGAAGTAGGATAGTGTTTTGATCTGTGCATTTTCCAATGATTCAAATTTCGAATTAGAACGAGTTCTAAATTCAAATTTTTAAATGCTTACAGAATTATTCCTCATAACGTAAAGTCGTATGTCGTCGCCCGCGCACGAGCCAAAAGCGCATTGCTTGAACACGCCGCTGTCGGGACTCAACAATCGTCTTTGAATTAGTATCGGAGTTGAGTTGTGCGGACTAAATACGTACACTGAAACAAAATATTTTTTTAATAAAATCTCTTATACTTATAAAGTACATTTAGTTTTTTTTAATCATTTTACGGTTAATATGGAATAGGTAGACTATACATTATCCATATTAATATTATAAAGAGGTAAAGTTTGTGAGTTTGTGATGTTGTAGGGGGTAACCTCTGGATCTACTGAACAGATTTAGATGAAATTTTGTAAGAAGATAGTTTGAGACCCTGGAATGACGTAGGATACTTTTGATTCCGGAAATCATCCCTTAAGGGGGTGAAAATGGGGATGAAAATTTGTATGGGGAATCAACCTAGGGACGAACCCGAGCGAAGCGAGGGTGAGTCGCTAGTATGATATATAGGCTATAGTCTTCCTCAATAAATGAGATATCTAATGTAAAAATAATTTTTCAAATCGGATTAGTAGTTTCTGAGATTAGCGCGTTTAAACTAAACAAACAAACTCTGCCTCTTTATATTAGTATATATAGAAAATAGATATGCCGTTTTGTGTTATTTTGTGCACGATTTTTAAGAAATAAAAAAAAATCTAGTAATATAAGGGAAATAGTTACTCGTATATACATATAATATAAGATGTACGACTTAAAAGTTACTTTATTGATTTAAAAATTAGACCATTTATGTATTTATAAAAAGAACTGGTAGCTTATTATGATCTATATTTCAATATGAAAATTTTCAAATAATATTATAAAACATTATGTAATTATTATTACCATCATTGTCTGTTGTAACCATTGCCATTTTGTTTGACAACGGATCAGATACGAGACAAGTTGTTTCGATTTGGACCATCCACTTCACAGTTAATGATAGAAGGCTCCAGACTACCACACATTTTTTCGTTGTACAAACCAGCTAAAATAATAAATACATGTCAGTATTAATATATGTATAAAGAATATGGGTGTCAAAAAAATGATAGATTTTATTTACATTTTAAATGTATAAGATATTGTTAATATAGTATTTAATAGAAAATATTATAATAACATGAAGTTTATTGCAATAATATTTTAATCTTTATTATATAATTTACGAAGTGACTATTCGCTCGATCTACGGGATTTTCCCGTAGTTGACCCGTGGATCGATTAAGTTTAGTTCAAGCATTCAAATCCCCGGGAATTTTTACATTTGCATTTAAATAAGTTGCCAAAAACAAATTATGTGACGTTTGCTAAATATATTACCCGCCAAATTGGTTTGTCCTTTTTATAATGTTGGGAAATGCATTTACGTATACCACATGTATACATACAGGTGGTTATGTGGTACTCACCGGCTAGAAAAGCCAGTACTATCCACTAAAATCCAACAGAACCATCCCCGTCTTAATGAGCGTCACAGGATTACTTACGCACTCAACCACGACGCCCCGATGGCAGGCCTGCCGAAGCAGACCACAACAGCTACGGGGTTGCTCCAACGGTCCACTTTGCTGTCAGAGAAGTACCAGGAGCAACCCGCATGGCATACCTCCCAGTGCCTTTCTTGGCTTCGCGCCCGGCTAGATTGCCGGACGCTAACGACAAAATAGTAAATACTTTAGGCAACAAACAGGATAAGAGATTTCCCGCTTTATCCTTCTCGTTAGGTTTTTTTTTTATTTTAAACCCAGAACCCTCAATATCATAAGTGCTATGTCATTTTAATCAGTTTGGCCTATGGGTAGCTACGAGAAAGCTTTCCGTAGACTATTAATTTTAAATTAGGAACGTATATTTTTAATTTTACATTAGGAACAAATCGTAACTTTAATAACTATACCTATTTAATTTTACTAAAAAATGTACTTACATAATGTGCTGCATCATTATTTCCAAATTGTACGTGAATACCCTTCGGACGTAAAGCCGGGTGAGAGAGGGTAGTTCGCAAGTTGCATAGATGAGTGTCCCATAGCGTAAGTTTTGATCCAAACCAAGCAGCTATTAAGGAACCATCTTGGGAAATTGCCACACCACCCATATCATAATCGTTTTGATCCTCTACATCACACACTTTATGCATATTAAAAATTTTATTTATGACATCGTCTTTCTTACTAATCTCCTTCATATATGGCAAGTCCTCGACTTTACCAGGCTCCAAAGCTTCAGAGCTCTTAAAATTATTTAGAACTGGATTTGATAGGAAATCTGCTATTCCTGAAGAGTAGTAACAAGCTGTGAGGCAGTTCCATGAAACTTTCTTTCTGTGTTGCTGTGAGGTGCTATCTCGTTTCCATATTCTGAACTTTTGGTCTGTTCCTGATGATACACAGAATTCACCCTTATTGTTTAGGGCTAAAGCAACAACATTGCATCCACCATGAGATAAGTTAACACAAGTATTCAATTTGAAAGGGGATGCCACTTTAGATTGGGCGGCCCAAAACTTAAGTTTTTCTTCTGGATAGTTGATACCGTCGTTTCTATACTCAGATGTGACCAACCAAGAGCCGTCGGCGCTGATAGCAGCACAAGACACTTCAGTCTCTAAAGGAAATAAATTTTGCCTTTCAGATGGTATACTGTTCATGCCTGCTATATCAATCTGAAAAAGTGTAAGATGTTACTTAATATAAATAACTCAATACTCTCTTAATACTTTCTTAGATTTCGCGAATATTTGACAGTTTAAATAAAACTATCTGTTCAGGTTATTTCGCGGATTTATTTTTATTTTTGGTTCCCGACGTTTCAAATGCTTAACAGCAATCATGGTCACGGGAGAGACCTAAGGTTTTAGACTTTATGTTTACTATGCGAAATAATCCAAAAAGATAGTTTTATTTAAAATGTCAATACTCTGCCTACCACTTTGTTAGTTTAAACATTATATACACAAAAATACTTACATTATAAAGCACTTTATCAGTTGTGGTTGAATATAATTGCAAATGACCCGTTCTTCCAGGCATTAGTAACGCAGACATTGGTCTGTGGTATACTAATGAGGTGCCGAGTGCTCTTGTCATAGAAGATAGTCCACCACACTCCAGTATTGTTGATATTACGCGCATTTGTGCACTCGCTATTATTACAGCTGAAAAATAAAAATTCTTATTTTCCATTTTTTTTATAAATTTTTATAAAAAAAATTATAATATTAATAAAATAAATTTTAATAAAAACTTTTCAGTACTCGAATAGAAAAGAGAAATATTTTTCTTTATTTTACATTTTAACGGTTATTATGGAATACATGGACAATATATTATATTTCTCAACTTTCCTTTACTAAACATATAAACCTATTGTATGTATTATACATATAAACCTTCCGGAAGAAATGATAGTGAAGACCATATCAAAATCCATTGCATGGTTTAAAAGAAGTTCACGGAGAAACAGTGACTTTGCTTTATACTATGTATAGATATTTCATTATGATTATCTCAATTGTGTGTGGGATAAGTCAAACATATACAGTAGGCAATATTTAAGGAATCAGTATACTAAACATAATGTTTAGTATATTGATTCCTTAAATTTTTAGTTAAACAATTATTAATAAAGAAACCTAAAATTGTACTTACAATTGTTAGATAGAGTGATAGCTATATGAGAACTGTTTGCTGTTATAAATCTGATCATTCCCGGCAGTCGAGGGATAAAGGCTTTCTCATTAGGTCTATTTGCTAAATGTCCTAAAGTCCACTTCACCAATACTTTTTCCATCCCACCAGAAATAAGATAGCTTCCTGATTTAAAAAAAAAAAATATCAATATTGTATAGAACTGTAAATATTCTAAATTGTAATGTATGATATATTTAAAATATATAAATATTGTATTTTGAATATTGAGTATGATTTAAATTTTGTAAAATTTCTGTTACAAGTGTCATCAGAAGCTCAAACTAAAGAAAACATCTCTTGGAAAGGTCACTACTATCTATTATTTACCTTGAACAGAAAAGCATAAAGCCATAGGAGGCAAGAAATGCCAGTGCAAAACTTCTCTGGCTATGCTTTTGTGATTATATAAATTTCCTTTTATAACAGTTACTCTGCCAATTGTGTCAGTTATAGCTATGGAGCTTTCTTTGTAATGAGCTGCTACTGCTAATATGCGGAATTTGTTGTGGTTTACAAGCCTAAAATACAAAACAAATAAAAGAAATGAGAAATTGTATCAAGTAACTAGGAATATGTAAACATAATATGTAAGTAATACCAGAACAAAATGTTTGCAACTCTTTATTACAATCTAATTATTATTAGATGCTACAAATAATTAATAATCAATTATTTGCAAATTCTAAATATATTAAATTATTTAAATTTTGAACTTACTCCATTTTTAAATGTGGTTTGTATAAATTTTGTACATAAAGTGTCCTAGTTCCATTTGTTATAGCTGCAAATCTATCACCATTACACCAGCCTAGAGAGACACCAATAATGTTGAAGTACTGAAGCTTCAAATCATTGTATTCATATAATAAGCCTCCATTTTTAACAGAATATGTTCCAAGGTGCAAGTGATTGCTATTTGGTTCTAAAGCAATGATAAAACATTCATTGCTGTCAACTAAATTGAATGTTAGAACTTGCATGTTTTCTGGAATTTGAAGTTTCTGTAAACAAACATTTAAAATTGTCAAGTAAATTTGTAAAATAAAAAAAAATCTGTAAGTTTCATTATAAAGCACATATTTAAAAAAGTATTTACAGTTTCCCGCAACACAGCTCCTTGTTCCCAAGTCCATGCAATGACATATCCATTATCCGAACAGCTGTATAAATTGTAGTCTTCATCGTCAGGAAATTGTATTGCAATAAGCTCATTTATAGAGACATCAGTTTCAAGAATACGAGTGCAATCTCCCGTTTGAATATTGTATACGCGAACCAAATTTTCAACAACTATTACAATTGATCTGGGAGACAAAAGGTGAAGTTGTTAATTAATTTTTAAATAATTTAAACAGGAACATAATATTTATGATTAATAATACTTTTACGTACTCTCCATCTGGTGAAAATATAGGTTTACGTTCAATTATACTTCGTCCAGCTTTTCTAGTAAATACATATTTGTTGGAAGTTATATTAGAAGTTTTAACAACCATTTTTACTGATATATAAACTTTTAAAATTTAAAATAAACAACACATTCAAAATCTCAAAAGTCAAAACACATGACATAACCTCACTTATTATTATTTCTGTCATAGGTGAATTCTGTCAAGAATCAAGATCATAGACTATGGAGGGTAGAACTAAGGGTCTTCTATGTATTTCTACTTAGTCTGTGTTATTACGTATAATCTGACATTGATTCTGAAAATCGGTTGTCAAAATTCAAATGTCAAATAAATAGACATGAGGCGTGATGTTGTGATTACTTAATAAAATCACATGTATTTTCCATAAACACCTTAAATCAATTTCGTGGAGAAGTACATATAGTTTCTGCTTTATACAATATTATACTGTACAACAATGGCAAGCGATACAGGAGAAGCGCAATTACAAGTGCGATTCACTACGAAACAAGAGCAGTATGTTGTATTATAATATATCAAATTTGACCGGCAGCATGTTCTCTTCACTAAGTAATCAAAATATTACTTATTCTAGGTATGCAGTTCCCGACAGCCCTTATGCTATTCAAAGTAATGTTCAGCCATTGGAGCTTAATACTCTTCTTAACGCCTTATTGAAGGAAACTGCAGCTTCCATTGAGAAGGTCGTTGAATTTGATTTTTTAATATGTGGGGAATTGCTTTGTACATCCTTAGCAGAGCATTTGCAAGATAAGGGTATTTCAACAGAAGAAACCCTAGAAATAGAATATTTGGAAAGATTTCCTGCTCCAAGTCCTCAAGATTGTTTGATGCATGATGATTGGGTTTCAGCAGTCCATACACATGGAAATTGGTAAGTTCTATAAAAAAGTATAACTTGATTACTTAGAAAATAATTGTTTATATATATTTTTTTTATTAATTTGTTATTTATAATTATTTGAATATCACTTTTTAGGATTTTGTCAGGAAGCTATGATAACAGTATTCATATTTGGAACACAAAAGGACAACACAAACTTGCTATTCCTGGTCACACATCTCCTGTGAAGGCAGTTTCTTGGGTTTCATTCAATGGAGATCAAGCTGTCTTTGCAAGGTTTTTATACTATGTAATGCTATTATAATATAAGTGTAAAAAAATTAAAAGAGTTTTTACTGAAAATATCAGAAGTACAAATATTCACATAAATCTAAGATAATATGATGCAAATATTAGTATTAAATAAGACTATAATTTTAATGTAGAACTTCAATTTTAGTGGTTCTCATGATCAATCAGCCATGTTGTGGGTTTGGAATGTGTCTGGAAACTCGGTTGATTGTGTAGTGACTTGCCGCGGTCATGATAAAGGAGTGGAATGCTTGGCAGTATCTGCTGATTCTAAATGTTTTGCCACTGGAAGTTGGGATAATAATGTATGCCTATGGAGTACAAGTAAGCATCTGAATATTTTTTTTTGAAAGTTTACCACTCACATTTGTTTAGTAATATTCATTACTATAATTTGTATTTTTATCTTATAAGTTAAAAAGATCTTTATGTTATCCATTTTAAAATATCAAAAAAAAAAAGTTCTAATAGGTCCTCATTATTTAGATATTTCATTATGAAGAATTAATATTTGACTATAGTATCATCATAATCTAGGTCTTTCTGATGAAGATAATATGCCAGTGAAAAAGAAACATAAACCAGAACAAGGAAATATAAGAGTAAGTAGTACCATATGATTTTTTTTAATGATATTTTTCCATTAATTGGCCAAATGATATACTTAGTAATATATTTGCTGTGTGATTGAATTACTTTATATTATATACTGATGGGCAATTAGTGTACAAACAAGTGATTACTCATTTTTTAGGGTTATTTTTATAGAGAAATTAAAAAAATACATAAGTATGTGTGTAAATGATATTGCACTAATATTTTGGTTTAAAAATATTAAGAAAACTTTAATGTTAATTTTTGGGTTTATACAAATAATAATGTGACAATTCTATATTATTGTATAGGAACCTACAACCACCTTAAAAGGTCATCGTGAAGCAGTATCTGGTGTACAATGGATGGACTTCAATACAGTTATATCTAGTGGTTGGGATCATCTACTTAAAATTTGGGATTGTGAATTAGGTGGCATCAAACAAGAAATTGCAGGTGAGTTTTTACTTTTTAACATACTAGAGGTTTTTGATGTGAAATATCTATAAACCCCTTAAGCACCCTCGCAGTAAATTCGACTCGTATGGAACGGCATAACCGTGTTATGTCATCATTCCTCTTCTACGCCACTGCTCTCGACTTCCTTGTGTGCGCGCGCGCGCATACTATACGCGCTCCATTGTAAAACAATCTATTAAAAATTAAAATACTTACATATTTCGATTCTATTTATTAATATATATATAATGTAATTATTATTATAACTAGAATAATAAGAAAAATAATTTGATTTTATTAACGAGACTATATTTTTTGTTTATTTTATTCTAAATTTCGTTATAGGTTTTTATAAATTTTAATTTTAATATTAACATAAATATTTACATCTGGCGAACGTCTTATGATGGCCAACTTTTTTTTAATTGGATGTACCTATATACAATTTATATATCTATATTGCTTTTTTATTTATTGGACTCAATATTCCAACTGCCCTGAGACAAGCCGAGGACAGAGTGGCGTGGAGGAAGCTAGTCGAAATATCGGTGAAAGAATTTCAGGACAAGCACGACCTTCAGTAATGAAGTACACGAATTAATGATGAATGATTGCTTTTTTTATTATAATTAAACCATTTAAATTTCAGGCAACAAAGCATTTTTCGATGTGGACTGGTCACCACTAAACAATAGCCTTATTACTGCCTCTGCAGATAGACACATTCGTCTCTATGATCCCAGATCAACAGGTTTGTATTTGGTTGTTATTGTTGAGTTATTTTTATTAATTTTTAGAGTTAGATTCTTTTGTTGTCAAGTGTCAACTGTCACTACTATCATTGAATGTTTTAATGTAATCCCAAATTTCTAATGACCTCAAACATTTTTGAGTAAAAAAGTGGCTTTTAGTAATCTATAATATATGTTAGTTACAGCTTTATTCTATACATGTATAAAATTGTAAGTCGAATCTGTACACTAAATATTTTTTGGAAAATCTTATTGAAATAGTCATTATACAGAGGCTTTGACTATTGAAATAGACATTATATAGAGAGATTGGTCCTCATGATCCAAATTTGGTCAAGTTATTATGTGTCACTACATAACATTGAAGCAGAGTAACACGCTCGTTTGGGTATCCGAGTGAAGCGGTTCAAATCCCGGGTCTCGCACTTCTAATATTTTAATGTGCAGATCATTTCCAACATGATTAACACTTGCCTTTTTATTTATCTTCTTCCATTTTTATTTATTAATTTATTGAAGGGAGGCCTGAACCATATACATACATAATATTAAGTTGTTTTCAGATAGCATTGTGAAAACCACATACACTTCACACACAGGCTGGGTGCAGTCTGTCCGTTGGTCTAAAACGAAAGATACACTATTCCTTTCCGCTGGCTATGACGGATTTGTTAAACTTTGGGAAACTAGGAGGTATTTATTGTATAATAGCCTAGTTAATAATAGTTTTTATTTTTTAATAATAATTTTACTTGGTTCGGATATTTTATGTACAGACATTAATAATTCTTCATTAAATAAAAAAAAATTGTATATCTTTTTTTATATAACATAAGTAAACATAGAAATATCTCATAATGTGGGAGAAATAATGCGAAAATAAATAAATAATAATAAATGTGGTGGAACATTAACACACAGCACCCTCTAGTTCCATGGTAAGTTACGAGGCTTGTGTTATGGATACCAGATAGTTGATACACTACATGTATGTAACTTTAAATACATACATATTATAAATATAAACGAAAACAACACAACACCCATGACTGGAGTACAAACACTCGTGTTCATCACACAAATGAATGCTCCCAGCGGGACTCGAACCCGCGACCGCTGGCACAGCAAGTAGGGTCATTACAAACTAAGCCAATCGTGTCGTCAAATAAAATTTATTTTCATTACTTTGTAGTCACAATTTTCATTTAATTTTATTTTTCTAATTAATTATTTGTTTTCATTTCAGTCCAAAGACACCACTATACGATTTAAGTGGGCACGAAGATAAAGTGTTATGCTGCGACTGGTCGAACCAATCTTTCTTAGTCACGGGCTCGTGTGACAACACTTTGAGAATATTCAAATCGAAACATGCTATTGGTAATTCGTAAATATTATTTTATTTTATTGAAATAAAGAGGAAAATTTCAATGATTACTATGTAATTTGAGATTTTGTTTTATTTTAAATTATAATACCAATTTTTACTCAATAACAAGTCCTTTAATAGTACAGCACAAGAATTTGAATTGAGAATCAAAGCCCTTTGTTATATGCATTTAATATTTTCTTTATTTAATTAAAATAGCACCTATTGATAGTTTAAGTATTTAATAGAATTAATTAAGATTAAAATTATATCAATGTTTTCGGATAATGCACTTGTATTAATAAGGCTATCTTAGGAAAATGAACTCTTAAAGTGTAAAAGTCGATGTGTGCGTTTATAAGGTATTATTGTAGTGTTGATAGGTAATTTTGTTAGCATTTTTGCAATATTTGCAGTGTATATGCATTTGTCAATAGGTATACAAATATGTCAAGCAATAATATGTTTAACGTTTTAGAAATAAATAGTTCTAAATTAAAATTGATTTTTTAATTTTAGTGTGTAAAGTTAAATTTAATAATGGCAATCTTCATAAATCATAATGATTACCGTACTGAATAAACAAAGAAAACACAATAACTCACATCTTTTTCATATAGAGATACAACCCTGTTGAAAAACTCCAATAGGATCCCATCAAAAGCGACAAAAGCCACATAGAAACCAATAAATATTTATTGGTTTCTATGTGGCTTTTGTCGCTTTTGATGGGATCCCATTGGAGATTTTAAACAGGTTAGTTATCTTATTAAAATTTCATTCCTGCATACTGTTAATGTTACGTCCAAACTGTTCAATGAGACGGGATCGGGATAGTATTCTTAAATGACATACAAGATTTGGTTTTGCTTGTTTTATTTCAATCATTTGCTCTTACAAAATATGTTCAATGCAAAGGAACATGACTCGTCACAATAAAACATGCTTCTTAGTACCATTTTGTTTTTATTTATATATTATTTAGTCTCCATTCAGCATAACTATAAATAATGCGGGTCACATAAAATGCTCATAGCACAATATAGAAACTTGCAAACACTTTGTAACAAAATAGATAGATAACTTTCTTCTGACTTTTCTCTGCGAGAAATGCTTTTACACTATTATCATAGTTATGCCAAACCTCACATCATAACACAACGAAGCAACATGTCCCTTAAAAATATTCTTTCTTACCAACAATTTCATCTTTTTTTTTACATTTTATGAAGTTTTATTTTTTTGCATTTCGTATTCCTAGACTACCTAACTACATTTTTATCTAAACTATTCTACTATCTAGACTAGTCTGCCGGGTAGAACACCACGCTATATTAATACACATTGGACAAATACGTTCGTATCGACACTTCCCACTGATTTTTTTCAATTAGTTTTCTTTCTTTCTTTACACTTAGTCAACTACATAACAAAAGAGGTGAAAGCAAACTTGTTCAACTGAAACTTATCTCGAAATCGTGTTCACTAAATTTCTTAGCTCTCTTACGCTAAGGAAGGCGGGAGGAGGGAGAGACGCGCGCGTGCGGCGACCTCAGTCCATTCAAATTAAATTATTTAATAAACTAACAAAGGAAACTACCCTACAGCCGACGGATGCGCCCGCGCCTCGCCCTCGCCCCCGATATGCTAGGCTCTATTCTATCTATCTTAGCGACAAAACATTTTTTTTGCTATTCTAACCTATCTATAGTTACGCCTAAACCCTAAAGCTAGCCCGCAATTCGTCTTCGCTCCATCACCTTTTCACTTTTGCTAAACGAGACAACATTCGCTTATAACTAAATGACTTATTTTAAAAACATTCACTTAACACTTCTAGTCATCGACATGATTTATTTCAGTTGTATCGCAGTTTTGGTATTTAGGAATTGGTTCCTCAATATTCATTTTTGTGCTTATAGTTTGAGTAGCTCTCACTATATAATATAACAAATCGTGATCCATAATCTCATTGTAACGTTATTTATTAATCACACATGTCAACGTCGAAGTGAGTCTAACTAGGAACATCTACGATTTATCTCCAGAATTCAATCTTACATCATGTGTGAAAAATGCAACGATTAGACAGCCACATTATTTCGCTTTAGTCGTTAATACAAAATACTTTAACCACAGTTTAACATTATTACTACGTTTATGAATACGGTAAGTCCTCTTATTACCTGTAAAAATATCGTAAAGCACATGCAACTGCTATATTGTATAGTTTTCTGTTCATTATTCAAACGAAGCTGAAGGCACTACCATCAAACGAAGTTTATTGCTTACATGGAAGGAAAGCATTAGAAAAATAATTCACAATGAACACTTGCTTTTGACGGTGTTAACTACACACTACGCACACTACGGATCGTGCCTCACTACTCTACGCTCTACAAATCACTTAACTCTGTGATAGCATTATCCTATTATACGTGGGGAATATCAATCTGTATTTTGGAATGAAATAAATAGAATAGTCTTTAAAATGGACACCGATATGGATGGGAACAATTTATAGTCATTTACGACTTAAATAATGGGGACAAAGGAAGGACCGGGTTCGAAAGTAGTAAAATTATTTATACATTGAATCAGTTCATAAATGCAAAGCGGAAACATCTATCGGAAGACTGCTTTTACAGGAAGCCACTGTGTACTTCGAACTCTAAACGATCGAATTACTTATCTAAGTACCACGCGACATCAGTAAGATATACATGTGTATATATCGCACTTCGTGTTTTCAAAATTTCACAAGAATTAAAGGCGGTATTAGTCAGTTCAAAATATTTGGCTTGATCAGAAATTATACGAGTATAGAACTGATCTACGGAGTTACTATATGTTAATGCAAATTTTATTAGTAAAAAATCTCACTGTCATTACCCTTTGTAACGAGAGCTTATTTTGTATTTCAGCCGTACCTACTGTTTGTTAATCTATATTTTGATATTTTGAAACGAAGTCGATTAGATTGCTTATAATTACAACATAGAAAGTGCTTTGTCCTCGACAATAGTTTTACTGAACTCGGTGCTTCTACAAAAAATAATTTTTATTTCACGAAAAAGGTTGCAGAAATCTATCACGTTGTATCTAAATTGAAAAATCTATTATATTAATTTGTAAGTCGAATATTCGACGTCAGTCTATTCCTGAAAATTAGAATCAAACAAATAACAAATCTACTAATTCGTTCAAAGTCTACGTCGTTCATTCAAAACCTGTCGCGTCATCTAATTCAGTTCCTGTATTGATTTATTATAAGCCGGTCTACAGGTTTTGAATAAAGAAGTCATCTTAATCGTCAGTTAAAATACAGTTAATATATCAAACATTTAGCTAGTCTTCAGTCCCTGGGTTGTATAAATATTTCCCTACTTCTTACTCGATTTTAATGATTTGTATACTTTGGTTCTGATGAAACTCTCGACGTGCCAAAATAGAATTAAACAGTTGCGATATAGTAGGCTTTTTTTACTCGTACCCATCAACAATGTATATACATGTATACATATCCATGTATAATTTATATATATTCAATATAAAAATATCAAATTTTATATAAAGTCATAAAGTGTACCCAAAACCTACGTGATGGTACAAAATGTGCTCATTTACACCAAAACGGCGTTCATACGTGGATTTCGAATCCTTTACAATTCATAATGTGGAAATCAATCGTGGAATTTTTATTTGATGTTTTCTAGTGGAATGTGCCGAGTTGCCGACCGCCTAAAAATAACTACACTTGATTCAGTACATGATTCTCAAAAAAGGATCACTTCATTATTCACGTATTTCAAACATGAGTTTCAACGTACAAAAATTTGTATAGACTCGTAAAATGTATAAATAGACTTTACATACAACTGCTTATTGCTAATGTTGCCGTATCAGCACTGCGGCCCTCCGACCGCTCAGCTATCGTACACGTGTCACTGTCACTCTATTGCGCTTTCGTTCTCGATATTACTGTGTAAGAATCAAAACATGGATCAAGAAATAACTATCTGGAGGTTTCGGTATACATAAATTCAGTCTGTAGTTGGGTTTGGCAACGACGTTTTTATTATTATGTATTGCATTCAAAGTAAAATTGTCTATAGGAAAATACACTTTAAGCTCCATGGTCAACTAAACGTCATGTAAACGTGTACAATAATGGCGAGCAGTGGTTGACACTTTAGGATGAGTGAGACGAGATGAGTTATACTTTACGTAATGCTATATCTTTTAAGCGCCCTGAGTAGCACAGGTTTGTTTGCGCACGAGTGTTACTATATTTAAATATTTAAAATAAATTGAGAACCGATAGAATATTTAAAAAATGCTTTAAAAATAGGTACTTGCGATTCTTGGAAGACTGCACCAGTATGAATGAATAATGTAGATAATACTGTATACTTTATTTGTATATTATCATTTTTCAAATAAAATTACTAAAGCACCATGCCAAACACATTCTAAACATATACATACGTTAATCACGACCATAGTCCCACGTGGTGGTCAAAAATACCTACACCATCTATTAATGCCTTAGAGAAAGTTTAAAATATTTATTTAGCTGCTTCGGCCGTTTTTTTGATATTATCGATACCTTTTTTGTATTTTAGAAATACAAATTTCGCGAAAGATTTTAAATCTTCGGAATAATCATTTGCACGACGTCTACACGATGATAAACCTTTCTTAACGTAACATATAAGTCGTTTCTTCTTTACAATTTGGTAGCATATAAATTTGTTTCCACATGATATGACCACTTCCGTTTACTTTCTAACACTTATCCGCGCAGATATTGCTTTCCATCTATTACCATTATTCTGGAAAATAATGATTCCGTTACAAAGAAATTATAAACTCTAATCTTTTAATAAACTAATAATTTATGTAAATCCGGATTGCACTTAATTTGTTCGTTATTATTTTTTGTAATGCCGGGTTTAATATATTAATATATTACGATTGCAACTCAAAAATAAAAATAAAGCTTTTTCCAAAATAAATTTAAAATTCAATGAAATTAAACTATGCTAAAATAAATACCTAACTATCTTAAATAATCGTGTCAACATGTTCAAAACCTGCGCCTAAAATCTTACATTAAAATTTTCATAAAACAATAATAAAATTATAATGTAAAACACATTTAAAATTGCAGCTATATCTATACATCAAATCCTCTCTTCGAACCGTCAAAAGACCTCATCAAAACATCACAGCGAATCGCATAAAGCCAAGAGGATCGAAGCCCACCGAAAAATAAACCGAGGCAACACTGCCAATAAAGATTTAGGCTCGTGCGTACGACGCAAGGCGCGGCACGCAGCATTCGATGAAGTCTATAACGGCCGCAAATTAAAACTAAAACAAATTAACATCGTAAAAGTCACAGTTGCTTTGATTTTTGGCTCGTGTACAGCATGTTGCGTGGTCTACTCTACTTGGGGGGCGGGTAGGGCTGATAGGCCTCGTCGGGCGACGCCGCCGTCGACGCGTGCTCGCTTTCCATCGGCATCTGGATGATGGGCGGAGTCGGCCCCGTGAAGTACTGGTAGGGGTGCGACGTGAAGTACTGAAACATAAAACATCATCATACAGGTCTCTACTCTGTTCTGCAGAAAATAAAGCGAGTGCTTGTTAGAGGGTAGCGTTAAGCGATATGAGAACGCGTTTTACAAGAGCGTGTTGTGATAGTGTTTGACACTCACGTATAATTCATTTTCCGGCCTTAAGCTGTCCCAGTTTACCTGGAAAACAGAGAAAACTATCAGTCTGTTTGTTTTACTGATGACTGATTTTTCTTTCACTTTTGTTGTGTGGCCGGAATTTGAGCATTTTTTTACTTTTTATACGAAACAGATATGTTGCTCATTTTAATCCTACCCTAATATTTTCAATATGTCACTGAAACTAAAATTACAAAAACGTTGAATATTTTCTATATTTAACTAAATGCGTAACTTACGTATTGGCTAGGCACGGTGTCTATCGGTATGTGAGCTGGGTGGGTCGGATGAGGTGCATGGGGTGCGTGGTGCGCGGGATGCGCTGGCGGGATGAGCGCTGCATAGGGAGCCAGCCAGGCCGCCGGGTGCGCCGCGTGGTGATGGTGCAGTTGCGGGTGGAACGCCGCCACGCCGTACACACCACTGCCGCGGTACACGCCGCACTCGCCCGCCGCACCGCCGCCCACTCCCCCAGCGTACACCCCCGTCACACTCATCGCCTGTAACACCGACAACTACAGAATCAATAACAAACTGTGGTACCCAACCATTGCTGTTGTTTTACTAAACTAGTTGAAAATTGACGTAACTATTTTAAGCATTATAAATAAAAAAAAATGATTAAATAACTAGTGTTGGTCTACGGCTCTGCTCGACAAGGAAGAGTGGATATCTATTCCATTTCTAAACTTTAAATAAAACTATCTTTTCGGATTATTTCGCGGATTTATTTAGATTTTTGATTCCCGACGTTTCGAATGCTTTACAGCAATCATGGTCACGGGAGAGATTAAGGTTTTAGATGTCTCAAAAGCGTTATATACTTGTTACAGATAGCCACAATTTTACAAAAATGATTTTAAAAATTCAAAAATGACACCAAAGTACCTTACAATATTTGTTGATTTTAACTCTAAACTTCTTAATTTTTTTAATAAGTATTATAATTAAATATAGTAATATTATTACTTTAATTTTATCTGTTATTATTATAAATATTAAATTTTTTTTTAACTTTATTGATAATATTATTATTTAGTGTTGCTATTATTATATTATGTATAACCATGAAGAATATTATAAAGTAAAAATATTAATATATTAATTATTTATTTAAGCAAAGTAGTAACCAGCCAGCCACCGAAAAGATAGTTTTATTTAAAATGTCAAATATTCGCGTAAATCTAAGAAAGTATGTTACTTATTAAACTTTTAGATTTCATTAACTATACAATTCACATTTTACTGAATATCTCTGCTTCTAATATCTATAAAAACCAGTATCAAGTATATTATTAACGGATTGTACCTATTGTATATCCTAGATTAATTGTAAATACCTGAGTGATAGATTCATTATTGTCTCTCCACGCTCGGCCATTGTTGTCGTTTTGCTTGTTATACAAAGCTTTTTTCTTATTGCCCCCATCAGCAAACTTCACGAGCAACGGCTCTTTTGCACCCGGTATCGCGTTTCCATTGAACATCTGGAATTGATAAAATTAGTAGATCTTAGTATTAGTTATTTTAAGACCATGAATTATAGTTATCGCTAGTAACACGCAATTTTCATTGCGTGTGCCATTGATTCCTGGATATCGTGTTATCTGTTCACTTTTCCATCATAGTTCCATCATCTATGGGAACATTTTCCTCGTATTTAGTAACAGGTTTACATTTCTCGTGGCTACCTTTTATTCAGCTGATACGTAAAGCTATTTTTAGAATCTAATCTATTACTATTATTATATAGTTATAGAAAATAAAGCTTATTATTTTTAACTATAAATAGTTGGCTTTATATTATAATTTTTTCTCTTTATTTGGTCCACCAATAACTTTACATTTCACAAACACACAAGAAATAACATTAAGAAATACAAATCTAAATTGCAATGCCACTTACAGGTAAACTCAACTTGCATCACTTAAATATAATAAATAATTATTAGACGATAAAAATGATTATATCAAAATTAAAATTTTTACTATACCTAATGCCCAAGACAAAAAAAATATATTAAACATTAAATAATATACGTTATATGCTATAATTATATTAAATTAGAGCTTGTATTATTAATTTTCGGTATGTGACTATTGACTAGTAAAAAATATCCAAGTTACTAAGGCTATTACATAAATGGCAAATTCTTGGAATAGGAGAATTATCACCCATAACTGTGAAGCAACGAGGGTATGAGAGAAGATTGATAGCCTTTCTGGGGTATCTTAAAGGTCAAAGTGCCTAAGCAGCTCTCGACAGTGATTTTTATTATTAAATACTTTATATAAAAATACTTCATCTAATAAGTTTCTACGGTCTTCTAGTGAATTTCATTAAAGTATAACCAGAATTATTTACATGGTATGTAGAATTACTTACTTGTAATAATCTATCTATCCTACTAGACCTATTTTTTTAATAATAGCAGCTCACCCTCGCTACACTTAAGTTCGCCTCTAGAAAAACAAATCTATCCCACGGGAACTGTACATTATTCTGGGATAAAAAGTAACCTATGTGCTATTCCAGATATAATCTATCTCTGTGCCAATTATCCAGATGCGTTCAGCCGTTCTGGCGTGATTGAGTAACAAACATCCAAACATCTAAACTTTCACATTTTTAATATTAGTAATATGATTATATTGTTGTCTGTTTATTTGTCGGCAGTAATTTAATTGCTAGAAGATTAAAAATGAAGGTACAATAAGAAAGGAAAATTAAATACTTGAGAAATAGTGACATGGCTGCTTTTTATCACAGAAAAAGAAATCATTTCCATAAGAGCAAACCTTCGTGACAATTTATGTAACAGATTATGCTTTAGTAGTTAGTAAACACTTCGAATACATTTTATCTTGGGACAGTAAGTGGTTCCCGTAGGACAGAGACGGCAATTTATGTGAAAATTCATGTTAAAGTTACATATTTAAAAACTTTATTTACTTTTCCATTAAAAGTGTAAATGAATTGCAGATCTATTCGCACGTGTATCGCAAATAATTAATTTTAGTTATTCTTTGAATGAAGATGTAGGAGCAAGGACATTACTAATTCAAGGACATTACTAATTCAAATGAAGTTTTTAGAAAGTGCTTAATATTCTTTCATTTATTTAATATATTTATTGCTTTAGAGTTGTAGATTTTCAATATCATGTAACTAATAGATAAAGAGCTAAATCTAACGAGCGGCGAGAGCGGATCTAACTTTACGTTATTATTACTACATGCACTTTTCATGTAAGGTCATAAATTGTTAAATTTACTTGAATGATCTGCTCGCATTTTTCTCTCGACTCCATCCTTGCGAAGCCGACCCCTTTGCTATGTCCATGGGTATCTCGGAGGATCCTTGTCGACACCACTTGGCCAAACTTAGCTAACAGTTGGTCCACATCGTTTTCCTTGAAGTGCGGTGGCAAGTTGGCCATATACAGATTGGTAGGATCTTGTTCCTGTTGCTGTAAAACCCCAAGAAAATAGTTCAAGCAAAAGAATTTATTGCTCAATGTATTTTCTCATCTATCTTCAACGCTTACGAAAATATATCATTGAAATATTTAATATTAAGTTTTAAAAATTATCATCGTTACAAACGTGTGATTTCATCATAATAGAAATATTAATATTTTAATGTTATTTAATTAATTTTACAGATAGATAATAACTTTTTTCTCTCGTAAATTAAAAAAGAAATTATTTGTTTATTCTCATTTTCTCAAGAAAATCAAGGTTATTCCAGAGTAAACTGATATTAGCTTGAAGCTAGCGTAGATTATCTAGACACTGAAGCCAGCTGTGACGTTAATCAGCGGATTGAATCTAATATGCTATAATATTATTATTATGTAGGTGTTATCAACGACATGGGCATATACATCAGCATAGAGTTTATGAAGCTTGTTAAAGTCGCATACACTAATTTAATATTGAAAGCATAGAAATACCCAGAGCCCAGTAGCGAAATACATTGTTATAACGCTGAAGCAAACGATAATAGTATAGAATTAACAGGATGAAACAATGTTTGAAGTAAGTAAGCGTTATATTTGCGCTGAGTTTGCGTACCATTGAAAGGGTTTATAAAATACTTACAAGACGATAATGTCACACAGTTCTGTTTGGGCAAAACGCTGATACCAAATTATCTCGTGATGATCCCCAAATTAAACTGATAAATGAATGGTTATATACTTATAAAAACAAATCCTTTGCCTTTTGAACCGCCCATTTAATGTCAATGATCTGAACTCTGGTCCTACTCAAGCTAAATAGGATCCAAACATCTATAGTCAATATGTGACTTACACGGTATCTAAATATTGACTTCCAAATATGGAACAGGATGCTGATGCTACTGTATGCATAGGTTATTCAAATCTAGCAAAACATTTACAATAGTTAGACAACACGACTGTACTTTAAAATGCTCAGTTAGATATTATAGCATTTCTTTAATAGAAAATGGGGTAAATACTAAAGCTATAAGTAAGGGTAGGCGGATTAAAGGACAGGACTGGAGAGGTTTATTGGGTCTTTCTAATCCATTATCGAGAATAACATCAAAATTTAAAATACAAATCCTCTTACTACGAATTATGTTTTTTTACATAAAATTATCTATAAGGAACCAAACTACCTTTTAAAGTTGATCTATAAAATCATAAGAATATCAAAATGTGGTAATACATCTGAATTATTTTATGAAATTATTTCATTTATAATAAAAACAAGAAAGAGTAAATGTAAGATTCTTAGAAGGGATATTTCGTAACTGATTTTGAATACGAGGCATAATGGACCAATTACCGACGTGTCGATAGTGAAGTTGGATGAGCGGAGAGGGAGCAGGCGGTTAGTCATAATAGTATTACTTGCATGCACAACGTACACGGTTCAGTCTACGCAGGAACCAGATACCCACTTTAGCCATCTGGGCCTGAACACCTTTGGCTTGTAATCCTTTAACAGCAGCCTCCGCTGACGCGATTGTTTCAAAATCTACAAAACCGTAACCTGCAAAAACAAAAATAAAATACGTGTATAGTGATGGGCACTTTTGCGACAAGCACGCAGATTTTGCGTAATCGATGATACATGCTTAATATCAAAGGACATCTAGAGACTTGAAAGTACAATTAACATAACTAATGCAAGAAAAAAATTTAAATGTAATCTAATGACTTGAGCTTACGTTCAATTTGAGCAATGAGAGGTGAGAAAAGAAGAACACTGTGAAAACATTTACGTGCGTTTTCACCAAACGTATAATAATAATTATTTAAAAATTTTCGTGCCGTAGTGCATAATGGTAATGTTCATAATGAGAAAGTAATAAAATTAATATGTATGAAAAATAAGTTGTTTGTATGAGATGTCATAAATAATGTTCAAATCGAAACTAGTGTTCGTGCATATATTAGAAAAAGTCTCACCATAGATGAATTAGTTTAATGAAGGTATATGGTATTCTAGAAAATATTAATATAAATTCAGTTACAAATAATTTCCCTCTATGAGAAAAATACATCTCAGTATATAAATATATATTTTAAACATAATTTAAATACATACGTGAATAGCTATGCACAGTTTTAATATTCTAAGTAATGTCGGCATAGGAGGAAATCTACATATGTATGTATATAGTGTATGAGTGTGAATGCTTATTAATTCTGATTACCTTTACATTTATTTGTGTTTTTGTCCAATATTGCTTTTGTTGAAATAATGTTGCCATACCTGAAAGGAGAGTATCGTTAGTAAATGGGTTATGCTATCTAAATCGTATTCGAAAACTAATATAGTTAAGACACTTTAAATGAAAAAAATATATTTTCGGATTTTGTCGCGAGTTTATTCCCGACGGTTCAATGTTTTACAGCAAAAAGAAGAAGAGAAGAAAAGAAAATATTCGCGTAAAAAGAAAGTATTAATTTAGATGCCGAAACTTACATCTGGCACATTTGGACGAGGTCCTTATCGGTGGTGTTCTGGCTAAGGCCGCGGATATATAAGTTGGTACGGCTGAGTTGTTCCCCAGAGGCGCCCGTGGTGGAGGCAGAGGAGGCGGGTGGCGGGGGCGCCGTGCTAAGGCTAGTGGAGCGTGTTCCTCCTGCAGAGTTGGACGAGGAGCTGGACGCAGTGTTAGCTGGGGACGCCGCCGTCGGCACCCGCGCACCCGTCGCCCCGCATCCACCCGTCATCGTCGCACCAGTATACTGTAAAATTAAAGTCTACATTACGCTATACGCTTTGTGTTCACTCATTCTTTGAATAGATTTCAACTTATAATCACTACATATTATAAATTAAAATCCTCCGTCGACTTGAGCTGATTTGTTTGTTCAGGCTAATTTTAGAAACGGGTTTCTCCCACAAAAAGAGGATTGTCTAGGAAAATTACAGATATAATTTATAAACATTTTACGAGAATAAGTAAGGTACGATGATATTTAGGAATTAAGTGTGAAAAAATAGGTACTTCTAGGGGTGCACCCGAGCAAAGCGCGGGTAAACCACTAGATTTATAAATATTAAATATAATATCGTATAATATTCATCGAGTGGAATAGGTACCTACTAGTTTTCAGTTCATATATTAAAAATAACCGCTTCAGTAAAAACGTGAAAGGATCGAGTCGTTAGTTATTTAGGTGGCAGGTAATGAATAGGGACGGGTAATAAACACATGTCGATTCTAAGCACGCGCCCTTAATCGACTCGCACTGCGTACGGCATGTACTGGCTAAGTTGAGAGAAGGCAACGGTTCACGGTATGGATTGCACGTGGAGTCCACTAGTTTACGGGGAAACAGTTATGCTGGCTAGTCGACATTCTAACCACGATGCAGGAAGTAGTTACTGTGATAATCAAGTTTCTTGGCGGTCTAATGAGAACTTTTTAATTATTCGCTTTCATGTGAATGAAAATTCTAAATCTATTTACAGTTATGATAATGGTAACACAATCTTGGTAGATTATGTTGCTATTCACGTTATAAGTAGGATAAAAAAACCTTATTTCTTATAATGAATATTTATTTATAGTCTACTTTTAGGAATAAATTATATGTATGTTGATTATACAAGCGAAGTCGAATGCATAAGCTATGTTAGCAAAACCTTCTAGAAGTCACGATTGATCGAAGTTGAAAGGGATAACTGCGAAACGTAGGTATATTGTGAAAGGAAATTTATTCGCCCCATTAGTGTCTATGAAGGTACAAATCTACATGTTGTAGTTATTTGCATTACGTTAACATATTAAAGCCATAAAATGTGGTGTCGTTTGTGCGAAGAGACGTGAAGCGATAACCCGTGTAAGTAAAGTCGTAACAGGCAACAGTTACGAGTCCATACAATACTACTTGTTACATTTTTTAAAGTTATAAATCTTTTGGTTTACACTGTTAAACCAATTGTGTTTTTATAAGGAAAAATTACTCATGCCAGTAAATGGCATGTTTGATGTTTGTATTCTCGCCTTAACGTTTTTTGAAATTTTGTATAGATCATCATAACTGGCAGCCATGACACTTAGAAAACTTCTTTTGTTTTCGTTTCCTTAGCCGAAGTTTTGCCAAGATTATGTTACAATCGGACAGTTTCGTACTTTAGACATGCTCTTTCGCGATCGAGTTTAAAAGTTTAATCTTAGTTACGACATTGGATGCAAAAGTTCTTATATTCGTAGTTTCTTTGAAAGCATCTTTTCGAATTTATATCATATTAAATTATAAAAGTAAGTTTTCATTTAATAAAAATGCACGTTATAGGTACCACCTACTGCGCCGTGAGCCATAAATCTATAACATAATATACGAAAATAATTTTCATATAAAAAGCAGACTTTAACGATATTTCTTATGTTGACAAATCTCAAGTTGAGCGATGGATCAGTGGACGGAGTGACAGTTCTTGACGAAAACCAATCATCGCTTTGCAAACTTCTGACGAGACGCACACAAAAAATATATATTACACGACTTCTCATAATTCTTTAATTTATTACTAAGGTAAATAAATCCTTAAAAATTATTTAACATTTTCATACGTAATACATTTTCTGGATTTATAATAATATTAATTGGGTCCGAGAAACCCACATTTTAAATCATATGCAGTTTTCATTTAAATTTAAATTCATGTCCAGAGTACGAAGCAAATTGAATGGCAAAGAGCTTTTGCTCGTCTACCTCAAGGATAAGAATAGAAATTGAAAATTTGAATTTGAATGCGTACATCTCTGAAGAATTGTGATAGTTTGCTTTTGATTGTCGGAGTAAAACTGAAGCTTTAAAAAGAATTTCCTATAGAACCATTATAACAAATTTTAATAACGCAATCAGGTAATATAAATTTTCCCATTAATAAGAAAGTAATGATATTAGAGGCGGCATTTTTTCACTTCAGTTTTAATAGATTGCCGTCGTGTTTACTCTGAGTAAAAAAATGAAAATTTAAGAGTCATTGTCTTCATAACTGTGCAGTACTGTAGTGTATTGTTAAGTGTAGGGTGTCAGGATATAGCTAGGGCTTGTAACAAGACAAGGGGTTGTACAAGGGCCCTTGCCCCGTTTCAAGGACTTTATCGCCATTTACGTAGGGAGAATGTCGGGAAATGAAGACTAATTTATGAGTTAAGTGAGTTTGTACTGAATCAAGGCTGTTGAACTAAATTTAGTTTTTTTTTATTATTAGTAATGCCACACTTTTTAAAATAGTCATTTTTTATTAATAAACTAATTTGATTGCTAGAAAATTATTTAATAGTTACTTAAATTTAATACGCTTGCTCATTACAAGTAGATATTTACGAGTACCTACTCGTACTTTCGTTCTATTTTGATACACCTCTACTCTTAGTCTATTCTTCGGTATTGTTTTTAGAATGTAGAGTATAGAATGTTAACTTTACTAATTGTCAAGCAAAATAATCCAATTATATTTTAAATTACTTTAAAATAACTTATTTTATTTTATAATGCCGCTATAAAGAATAAGTCGTAGGACTTTCTTACATTTTTTCAGTAAAAAGGAAGATTCGGAATAAAAATGAATATAAACAATTGTAGATGTATCCAAGTAATGCGAATCTGTATGAGTAATACTAAATAAAGATAATGAGTGCTTTCAAGTATTATTAGCGACGAATTCATTTAGATGTATGATATAAAGTGAATTTACTAAACTTAATATTTAAATTAAAATATTTAAGTTGCTGAAAAAAATGTTCCGAGGCATATTTTATTCTTAATGAACTGGAATATAAAGATACTAGGTATATTTCCAATAATCATTTAGAAATCAATCAAATGATGCACTTTATAACATTTTTAAAGCATATACGGAAGGCAAGTAGAAGTATGATGACGTCACGCGTAGGCGGGTAGAGTGGGGAGAGCCGGCACTCAACAGTTGGTCCCGGCTCGATAGCGCAGCGCGTGCGTGCGGCGCACAACGTCACATGGTCGTCACGCAACCGCGATGCATTAAGCCCATCTGTATCTGTACTCAAACTGACCATTTCGTTTCAATTTAATTAGGAGAACGGAATCAGCGCGAAACAGTCGCTTTTTAACGAGTTTCATGATATTCCGTTGAATAAATACGATGCTATCTGTCTGCTATTCATAGGAAGCTTGACGAAATGAAACATAAATCCCATTCAATCTATTTAAATTGAGCGCTCCATTTGTTTTATCGTCGATTCAATCAAAGTATCTGTCAATCTGGTTTGTGTTTACTACAAAAAGAATGTAAGACTAACTAATTTTAACACAGTACCTAGAATATTGCACGTAAGCAATTGAAACAATACTTTTCTGGTAACTGTTTTGTGAGCTAAACTAGTAAAGTAGTACTCTCTTTAGTACAATATATTTATTAAATAAACAATTGTATATATGTATGTATTCAGCCCTTTCTAACGTCCCACTGCTGGGCACGGGCCTCCCTTCAATACGAGGGGAATCAGGCCATAGTCCACCACGCTCTCCAAGTGCGGATTGGCGGACTTCACATGTCTTTCGAGAACTTGCTAGGTTCTCTCAGACATGCAGGTTTCCTCACGATGTTTTCCTTCACCGTAAGGCAAGTGGTAATCATGTTAGAAATGATTCGCACATGAAAATATCAGAGGTGCGAGACCCTGGATTTGAACCCGCTTCACTCGGTTTCCCAAGCGAGCGCGTTATCACTGGGCTACCACTGCCCCATTAAACAATTGTATAGCTCAATTTAATCTTAAATATAACGAATGAGAATAGAATCATTTGTCAGTGACCCACAATAACAAATTTAAATATTTGCCGCTGGAAGAGGTACGCCAGAATGCCATTATGATAATTTTAGAAAAAATGTTCGGCCTTCTTAAAAAAAAAACCCTTTTACTGCGATCTGACGCGAACATTGAACAAGCCTTACATATAAAACTGTTATTTCCGCATTTGTTGCGGTGTATCCAAACCCATAAGGGAATATTCTAATTTTATTTGCACAGTTGAAAGATGTTATCGCTTCGACACTACTTATTAAATTGAGCATAACTTCAAATTGTCACTTTAAAGTTGAAATCCTCTCACAAAACATTAAACGAGGTATGTTTTGTGGGCTGTCGCTCTCGAGGGGCTAGGGTCCTTCACCTTCCGCCATGGCAGAAATAAATCTAATTCTTTGGATGACAGATATCAGCAAGCCTGTTTATTTATACTTTCACTCAAATTTTGGAGGGTCGTCAGTCTTACATATGGGACGTGCCCTGCTTCATTGAAACAAAAATAAACTATTATCTCCACTAAGTCAATAAACGGATAAGAGCTTGTTACGCAGTCATTTCCTGGTCTTAAAATAGTCTAAACATTATTATAATGCGGAGTTAGAGTAAAAGCGAATATTACACTATTATAACCCCTATGTATAAGAATGTTAACGAAGCACCATAATTTTTAAAAAGTCCTAAAATAAATTCTTTAATTTCATTCACAAAAAATTGGGTAACGTATCGCATTCATTTAAATATATCAGCATATTCTTCTTACGTACGATATGTGTGAAAATGAACGCTTAGGGTGTGGGTGTTAGACAATTCCAGCAGATGACTGAGAAATAAATGATTATATAAATGTCATGTGAACAGCTAATACATTATTTCATTGTCTGTCTCACGTTCTCTATGCATTATCTGACTAGTAATCATTTTTCAGCGCCAGAGAGGCGAGTTAGCGTCATTGTGGATAGACTAGTGAATGAGAAACTTATGTTACAAGAGCAGGCTGTCCGCGCGAAGTAGGCATTTAACGCTACCTCCCCTCCCGCAAAGCGAGCTGTGCGCTCACGTCGCCGGCGTGAACTCACAACTATAGGCCAAGCGTCACAGAGTACGCAAGCGCGTCTGTAGGCAATAGGCCAACTTATTACATTAATTTGTTTTTAATATTATTGGAATTTAAAATACGGGCATTGATCCGGTAACATTTTGTTTTATTATAATAAGTATATACTTAGTAATCGCGAAAAGCTAAGACATTTATTCCTACGCAATAAATGAATTTGAGTAAATATTGAACAAGTAAATTATATTTTATTCAATTATTTATATATTCATACAGATACTTCAGGAAACTCATCAGGAAGTTACTTATGTTTTTATTGGTATAATGTTTAGAAATTTACAAATTATTATGTAACTTTTATAATATTGAATTAATAATAATGAAAAGCAATTAAAGGACTATGATTATGAATCACTTATTTCGATGTACAAACCAAGTGTAAGTTGGCGTAACGGTGAAAGTTCGATCTAGACATTCTATGGTCGTAGGTTCGATTCCCTGTACCGAGACGGTTTTTTTTCTTTTTCTCAATTTTTATATATTTTTCATTTTTCAATTATGCAAAGAAATCAATATTTTCTTTATTTATTATCATTTATTGTTTTTTTATATGTACAGATATGCAAAAGGCATAGAAATGATAAAAAAATGGGATTTTGGACTTTTCAACAAGGAATAGTAATTAAAGCGCATGCGAAAAAACTTTGTACATGAAAATTCAAAATTCAATATATAAATTGAGAAAAAGGAAAAAAAAATGCCTACACGTATGGAGAATCGAACCTACGATGATCGTTATTATAGTCAGAGGTCGTACCGCTACACCATCTTATGCTTCGCTTGCGAAGTGAAATACGTGGTTCATAACGTGCGAAATATTTTTTTATTTTTTATTCACTTTTTTTTCTAAACGCTTGGTTTTCTAACTGACGCGACGCCCGGGCTCAGCTGATTGCGCTCACTAACCACTGTGCCTATTCCACCAGGGACGCCACTTCAAATAACATATTTACACTAACTTTACATACTGCTTTATTTTACATAAAAAAAACTTTGACGTTGTTATGATGTAAATAATATATTCCCAAAATGTCTTCAGTTTATTTAAAATGGCATATGTACATAATAAAAGGTAAAGTTATAAGTATATAGATAGGTACCTACCGGTCCGATTTGAAAATTATTTCTATAATAGAAATCTGCATTATCCTTGAGGAACAAACATACCCTATGTTTTGTTATGATATACCTTCTTACCCGTACTAGTTTCGGTTAGCTAAGTCCACGTTATATTTATGAAATTTGGTAGGTATGTCACATGTAGATTTATGTGAAACCCGCGTCCAAATCCTACGCGTACAATCGCTTGATGAAGTCGTGGCAGAATCGATAATAGTGTTTGGGCACAGATCATATATAGAGGTTTGGGTGTATGTCTGCGTCCCGCAACATAGACTTTTAAAAAAAATAATTATCTAATACCAGAGATTACAATATTATCAACATCTTACATAAAAACCTTTTCATACCTACTTATACCACCACGAAACGAAACGAAAGTTCATACTGATAACACACTTGTAAACTCTAGAAAAGTACCTAGTACGAAAGTAATACGCGTACATATTATGTACGTATGTACGTTATATACACACACATACATACAACGCGTATAGAAATTACTTATATTTATTAATTATATTATTTATTCATATTAAATATTAATCATAAGCATAGCCGCACGAAACCCGTAGTATACGGCAAATCGGAATTTGTTTACTTATGATTTCATCGATCACTAAAGAACTAGATACACAATCCCATGCAAAAGTTCTCTTAAAACCTAATTGTGTTTAGGTAATTCTAGTTTAAAAAAGTATACAATAATGTAAATTCAACCTTAAATGTATGTGCGTTTTAAAGTTGTTTTGGCAAAGCTATGTATAAAAAGCAAAAAACGTTGATTTTTTTACACTATGTCCAAGAATGAATATTTCGATAAATTAGCGGGGGGATTGTGCGCGAGCAAAAGCGACATAGGTCCTACCTCGTCAAGGGCCAGCAGCCGACTGAATCACTATCGCCGTTGCACCTAAGCTGCTAGCGAATAAGGTTGAATATCGAATATCCGATCGATCTTATTCTTGCACAGAACTAAAGGACGTAAGTCTAATATCTAATTTAATTTATTATGACAATAATAATTGGTCAAGGTCAATGATATTCAAACACGACATAATGAACTATATTTTCCTTATGTGAGTATTTTTTTTGCATATGTGAATGAAGTAATTTACAAGTAAAATCCATAAATCTCTAAAAAAGGCATATTTAAAAAAAAATAAAACCCTCGAGAAAATTTCATTCAATTGTGTTTCTGTTTGTAACGTCTGTTAGAAAAAGGTTTGAAAAATCATATGTTTAAATTATCACATTGATTTGATATCTGGTATACATATAATATCCCGGCAAATCAGCGTTAAATTTAGGGAGCCTCCTCTTAATGACAAAAAACTGTGAATCCCTTTTACCTAAAAAAATCCATTTGAGGCTGCCACGTTTAGGAGAGGGCGCGATGAATCTAACAAGCTGCACGTTGTGACAGTTGTGACAGCTGACATATAGTAGCCATTAATCAGCTAGTTGTAGATACTTGGTTTATATTATAACTGTCCGATTCAATTAGTTTTTTTTTACTTGCTGCATTCAGAAAATATTTTATAATATCTATTAGCCATTTATTTATATAATATCGTTTGTTAGAGGCTACCACGTAAGAGGAAAGCATTAACCACTTCCTAGTGCTTCTAAGGTTATATTTACCGGTTTGAACAAAAAAACTAGGTTAGGAAACCGGAGAGCAATGTTCGTTAAAAAAAGGAATCATTGTTTCATAGAATGATTAGTTTGTATAGACTCAGTGCAGTAGGTAAGTATAACAATTACCTTTCATTATAACAATTTTATTATTTCATATAATATTATAGTACTAATATTATAATTGCGAAAGTTTATGCTGTAGGCTGTATGGATGTCTGGATGTTTTGGATGTATGGATGTTTGTTACTCTTTCACGTAAAAACTACTAAATGGATTTGAATGAAACTTTACAATAATAAAGCTCATACATCAGAATAATACATAGGCTACTTTTTATTCTGGGAAAATGTACGGTTCCCGTGGGATAGATTTGTTTTTGTTTTTCTAGAGGCGAAGCGAGGGTGAGCCGCTAATATAATATAAATAAAACAGAAATTCCACTATACCAATAATGTTTTTTTTTTTATGTTGCCCACATAGTATCATAATACATATTATAAACGAATCTTATTTAAATTATTATGTCTGTACATTTGTTGTATACTGTTAAACATGTATTATTATATTTTTGCCCTTAACACATAAGATAATTACGTTTGTAGACCCCCCATCGAGCGTGTATAAAGAGAATGATTATATTGAAAGAAGCGAAAAATGTCGTAGAGCTTGGCATTCTGTATTCTCTAGCTATCCCTTAATGGAGATCAAGTATTGTAAAAGGTATTTATGATAAACAATTATGTTTCATTTTTTAGACAAAAGTGTTCTTAATTTGTTACTACAACTATGTACATATGTACTCTTACATACATACACCTTACACAAATGTTCTGAAATATATTTATTATACAAAATTACATGAAATACAGTTATTATTAAGAAACTAGATTTCGCTTTTAGCTGTACTCACATAGTAGATACTTCGATAAAAAAATCTAAATACAGGATAAACTATTTTTATTCCATATTCCAAATCAATCCTGATGACCTCAGAACGACGCAAAGAAAAAACAAATACTCAATTATAATATTAATAATGCGATGAAATACAACTTGCGCCTGCCTCTATTTTATAATTTTGATACTTTTCACTTTTGCAATTTTTAATTCACATATTGCGATTATAGTATTGTTAGCATTTACAACAGTTAAAAAATGATTTGTTTTCTAAACGTAATTGCTTATAAACTACTGCCTGGTACGATAAAGAAGCCGATACAAAAACTAAATAAAACAAACAATCCAAATTGATGGCTTCAAGCCTTCCTTCCCTAGGTGTAGTTTTACGACTTTTGAAGATCATTGAGAATACACTAATAGATACTAATTTTACTGCCATAGCATATGTTGTTACCGAATCGGATTTCATGACGACTATAAAATAGTTTTTGTTACGTTCCGATATAATAGATAATAGTTCTGGTTAGCGCCGATCTCAACATGCCAAGTTATATACGATATTTCCATCAAAAGTTTACGCCAATAAATGGATTATATTGAATAAGTTCGCTACGACTGGGACGTGAGATATATAGAAAATGATAAAAAAACTTTGTTAGTGAGGGATGTTGATGAGGCTAAAGATCTCAGAAAAACCTTATTAATAAATAATGATGAAAAAAAAACAATGTCTTGTATAGACAACTCGTTTCTAATATTCGTTTCTAATTTTTGGTGCATCAATTCTTCAAAGGAAATAGATATGTAGGTATATGTATTAAAAGTTTACTTTGATATATCCTAAAATATGATAACTGCAAAAAGAACAGAATTATAAACGTATGTATAGTTTTAAATTCTTCCTTAGTGTATTATAAAAGTCCTCTACACATTACAATAAAATGCAATGCTACTTCCGGATTAAGTACTAAAGTGTGAAAATCTAAAAAGAGTTCAGCAACGGTCGGCCATGAGATAAATCCTGAAGGAGACGGTTCGTAATAAAACACGTACGACGCGGGGCGCTACATTTTATTTCAGAAAGCGATAAGGACGCGAGAAATTCCTTTTACGAGATTCTTGCGGAGGGGAGGTAGGAGTACAGTGTGAATACAGCTCGTGTGCGACATCTGGTTTATGTCGGCGTTGGTTCGTAAACTCGGCGAGGGCGGTGCGCCTGTCGGGTCTGTCTCGACGCTCAAATCGTTCGATGCACTGTGACAATGATCAATGTACTGTAATTACTCACCACATATATATGTTAACGAAAGCTCGGATCCCAAGTATTTTAATCACTAGTGATGTACGGTTCCCCTTCTGTCGGACCTTTATGTTTCGATATTTATCTGTTTATACTTATACTTTATTTATTAGTCTCGCCGTTGAGAGATACACACGTGTCAAGCTTTTTTGCTTTAAGTAATTTGCACGTAGGCCGCATGAATTATGTATTTAATTTCTGAAGTACATTTTCAAAATACATATGTTTATGGTAGTATTCATAGATTAAAATATGGCTTGCCATTAATTACGTTAATAAGAGAATATATTATTCATTATTCCGCAAACCACTATTTCCTTTATTTTAATGAAAGCAAAATAATAATTTCTAAAATCTTAGATGGTATTTAAGATATTAATATTAATGTAACTATAAATTGACTAAGATAAAAAGTGGTGGAGATTGTTATAATTTTATTTTATTTCTTGTATGCGCTTTCTCATGACAAAGTTATAAACGTGATTCAAGGTGTAGAATCACGGTCTGAAAGCGTTCACGGTCCGTAGCCTAGCATTACCGTTTATAGGGGATTGCCCATCAGCGCCGTGTGCTGAAGTAGCCGGTAATAACGCTTGTTGCCTTCCCGTTGCCACTTAACCCGAATAGGGTTCTGTGTAGTGTAAATAAGGAAGCTTCAGCGGAATACTTTTATAAAATATGAATTTTATATTTTAATGGGAAAAGTTAGATTTAATTAAAATTTACTCTACATTTGGATCTTCCGGATTATCCGTACTAATATTATAAATGTGAATGTTTGTGAGGATGGATAGATGGATGTTTGTTACTCTTTCACGTCAGAACGGCTGAACAGATTTGGATGTTTGGCTCAGAGATATATAATAGTCTGAAATAGCACATAGGTTACTTTTTATCCCGGAAAAATGTACGGTTCTTGTGGGATAGATTTGTTTTGTCTAGGGACAAACCCGGAGCAAAGCGAGGGTGAGTCGCTAGTATAAATATGAACAAGTTATTAGTTGCTTAATGAATTTGTAGAGATGACGATATTACATAAGAGGGAACTAGAGAAACTCTTCTCTCTACAACGTAATAACCTTAAACCTTTCAAGTTCCGTTGACACTTAGGAGTTTGTTATTTAGTCTAACTTGTGCATTAACTAGTTTTATGCAAATCATGATACAGACATTGAGTGTCCTGAACATTAATCACGTTATATTGTTAATGTTTGTGTTTTGTGAGGACTCCAGACGCGGTTAGCCAAATTGATGGAGCGAACTTCCCTCTTAATTACGCCTGCTCTAAGTCTGGCTAAATTAAAGTAAATCCGAACTGCAGCTAAGATTAAACTACTAGTAGTGTGTCTTATTAATAGACTCAAAATTATTTTAACTATTACTAAAAGACGATTTGGATCAGTTTTACTTAAATTTAAACCGAATATTTGGCACAAAGAAATGCAGAGTAATGTCATTCCAAGAGAAATGAATCTCTTTTTTTAACGTTGTTGCCGTTTTAACGTGAAACTGTAAAAAAATATTCTAATTTAACACTTTATGCTATTTTATGATAAAAAATATTTATACTTGATCGAGTTAGCTGCAATTAGCTAGAACAGATAATGTATGAATAATCCTTTAACACTTTTTTCTTATAAAAACATCACTTCATTAGCCCGTTAATTACATACATATAGAATGTAAGGAGCTTTATGGCTTAAAATTGAACTGGTTTTATTTAGATCTAGCGAAACGATACTCTTAACACTTTAAGTGGGTTGCTTTAGATGCACTGTCATGAGCATAGTTTATGTTTTGATTTCTAATTAACTTAATACATGGATAGCTTGTGGTATATTGCATAATGCCGGACAATAGAGTTCACGCCAAGTTGAACATTCATTGTGGCCGCCTATAAATTAACTTATACTATTCACATCGTTTATTAACTAAGCTTCCTTTTAACTATGTATCGTGGGAATATACAGATTAGAAGGATCCTAAGTAAAACCACGGCTAACTAGTTTCCGTCAGGCATAAATTTTACTATAATGAGTAACGTGAGTGACTAAATAGGCTTATAGTAGAAAAATATGCAATTACTTAGCGATTATGTCACGTACTTGTAGCAAATAGTATTCAGTACGCGGAGTATATTGTGTTAGCGTCAATTATGTTAATATTGAAATGTAGGATGGCGTAATTAATTGTTATCTTCTTTATTAGATATCGTTTTATACTTGTTACAAGTGTATCGCCATTCCTTTGCTCAATAAACTTAATTTACAACAAGTATCAGAAGCCACTTCTTGCCAATTGCTATCTGCTCGCACTGTGGTTGATTACGTCTCGGTTTCATTGATTCTCTATCCAGAAATCCATACTTCTTTTCTTTCTTGTATTAATATATATTATATATTATTATGATTTATTATATTCAGTCAGTATTGCAAATTTCTAAAATTACTACTAATTAACATATTTAAAGTGAAAAAATCTTTTTTTTAAGAACTAGTAGAAATAAGTTTTATGCTTCTGCCGTCGTAGTCAATATATAAGCCTTTCGTTCCGCCTATTCTAGGACAATGCACTCTTAGTACCGCTCACAATGCCTGGCTTTATTCTAACCAGACCAGGGCACACATACGACGAAGTAAGCAAGCATCCTGCATTTTGTTCAAACTGACCTATGACCTATCCCATATTATGATAACTATCAGTCAAATAACTTGATAAAATCATTACAGTAGGCATTTACACTATGATAATAGTAGTAGTCTTAAATAAGACTAACGAAAGTAGATACAGTGGTCATTAAATACTATCTACCAAAAATAAACAAATAAATACGAACTACTATAATCATTGTGAAAATTTCTTTATATTATGTTTGCTCGTATGTGTGTACCTATATGTTTGTTACTTTATAATTTTTTGATGAAAAAATATACATAGACCTGGAGTAACACATAGGCTATTTCAGAAGCGAGGGTAAATCGTTATCTAAGGAGCTAATCGCTTTTAACACTTAATGTCAATCATCATTATACGTGGTTGAGGGTAATCTAATTCGTCTGGCACGTGTTCATAAAATGGAAGCTACCTGGTGTGGCGTGTAGGGGCTGGGTGCTGCCGCGTAGGGCTGCGGCTGCGGCGGCGGGTAGCGGCAGGGCTGCGGCGCGTAGGCCGCGGCCCACTGCTGCGTGCCGCCGCGGAACTGCGCGCCCGCGCTCGCCATGCGCGCCGCGCACGCGCCCGCGCCCGCGACCGTCACCGCGCCCGAGCCTGCGCCGCTCGCGGAACGACAGCCGCTGCTCTGTAACGAGTCAAACAGGCAATTAATTAGACAAATTGTTAGATTAAGGTATAATAGGATGACGGACGAAATTGACTGTTAATTGGAGATGTAAGACTGAACAAAAAAAGGATTCCATTGGGACTCATTTCTTAAGTTAATCAGACTACTATTATACTTTATATGTATATGTATATTATTAACTTCTTCACGCTGAAACGGTTAGATCATAGATGAGTTTGGATAAAATTCGCTACATAGATAGACTATGACCTGGAGTAACAAATGGCTACTGTTAAGCAGTTAGGGACGTTCGGGCGAAACAAGGGTAAGTCAATATAGTATATAATATAGGCATAAATTAGGCATGTTTTTAAATAAAGTAGAAGAAAGATTTCAACAGAACTTGTAAATCTTTTTAAGTCCCCGATAGCATTATTGAAATATCCGTTTTTTTCATTCACGCACCTCGTTTTAGTCGTCGTTTTATATTGATTAAAGAATTGATTTTATTTTCAAAATACCGAATAACTCATTTTAATTAATTTAGAATTATATTTTGGTTATAATATTTTATATTTTCTTATTTTAATACATACATTTAAAAATTATTTGAAAGTATATTTTCTCTATGTCTCATTTAGGCACACGCAAAAGATGCCGTTAGATTTTTAAATGCATTTGTCTATGTGTATCTAACAGTAACGCGAGTCGCTACAAATATTTGCACGGTCTTAACAAACACTCTCGCGAATAGTAATTGAAAGGAATTGAACCCAACATTTAATACGGGAATGTATAGAAACATAATATTTTTTTTTATAAGGGTGCTTATGAAGACTAAATAAATAAAGTGGTCAGATCATTATATTCTGCACTTTTTAGTTTTCACGATACGTCTTGGTTGGTAGCTTCTAACTGGAATTAAATCCATGCGGAAATTGAAATGTTACGATCAACTTGGTAGCAGTGGTCTTTCTATAACAATAAATATTATTAATGTTAATTTATAAAGAACTTAAAAACATTATATTCTGAATTCATTCGCTCATTTATATGAAGAAATCAAAAGATAAAAATAAAATGGAAGACGTACAAAGAGCTATCGTGAATTGCACTTATAAATTCCACTTGTCATATTCAGACCGTATCCGGGACGCTCGTTAAATGTTAATCTAGATTTTATAATCGTATGGATTAAATATTATACGTTGAATACGCTATTGTCATAAAATACGTGTATTACACGCATGTAATGTTTGTGAAATAAAAATGTTGTAAAACTGTACACCATTAACCTTTTTAGGGTTCCGTACCTCAAAAAAAAAACGGAACCCTTATAGGATCACTTTGTTGTCCGTCCGTCCGTCTGTCTGTCTGTCAAGACCCTTTATGACGGGAATGCGTAGAGGTATCGAGTTGAAATTAAAACAATATACTCAGGCCTACAGTCTCTTGAAGCTGTGAAAAAATCAAACTTCTAAGTTAATGTAAAAAAAAGATACGGCCGTTTATGCCGAAAAAAACGTATATTTCAACACTCTCAAGGAAATCAAAATTTATAGGGTATTTTTCGTTGATCTAGAACTATCAAATTTGGCAAGTTATACCATCTTATACTACAAGTATAGGGAAAAATCTGAAACTATACATTTGTCTTCATACATTTGTCGTCAGGGTCTTTATGCAAGGAACGGCGGTCCAAATTGTGGGGTATCGTATAAAAGGGCTTCATTGGACAAGTTTAAACAGATTTTTAATTATTTGTATGATGTTTAGTTTTCGATTTATGACGAAGAATGAAAATAAAACCTTTTCCTTTTTATAAGTATAGGTAGGTACCTAATAATTTTGGTGTATGTAGTACTACCTAACAGTTTGCACTGTTATGCATATGTACCTGCTTATTTAATTTAAAATGTTGTAAACCTATCTACTTAAGTGTTTTGTAGTTTTGATAATATGTACCTATAATTTTTTTATAATATATACCTACAAATTTGTACGGAACCCTCGGTGGGCGAGTCCGACTCGCACTTCTCCGGTTTCTTTTTTAATTTTTTATTATATTTACTGCTACAATAATAATTTCAAAATATCTGATTATAGAAATAAATATATCTAAGAGATTAAATAAATTTTAAAGCATACCTTTAAGATAGAGAAGCTTGAAAAAGTTTTAAAAAACCGTGGCAAGAGCTTTAGCTTGTACGTTTAAAAGGGCGAGTTAAGTCGGTCAGATACTAAAGAAAGCACTATAGCGCTTAACACACTTAACCATTGTGCGATTCACGCTGTCGATAAATCAGCATTAAGAATTAATTTACATGGTACATTTAATTTTAAATGTTTATAGAACACGAGTTCTATTTGTCTATTAAACACTAGTTTAATCAAAATAACATCTAAATAATTATTTGTATCATTTTTAAATGATTTCGAAAAAGGAGAAGGTAGGTATTTTTTGTACATATTTTTTGTACATACCGATTTCTCTGAGATCTCTGGGCTTATATACATGATTTTGTTGAAAGTATATACTGTATGAGAGTCGCATATGAATTCGGTGAGGATCTAATGATGAAATTCAGACGGAACAAAACAACGGAACTCCTTAAATAATAAAAATAAATTAACTGTGAACAGAATATTTCGTATTACTATTAGCAGTAAAATATTTAGATGTTACTTTGCAAAATGACCTGACCTAATCGGAATAAGGCTCAATGGTAGGCTCAGCACATGGAACAAAGGAAGTCTAACATATTTATTGCTTTTGAAATAAATACCTACTCATTATTTTGAAACATGTGGATCGATATGCGTGACTCTTAAGTTGTTTGAAAGTGTTTACTAGCGAAGAAATCTTATATTAATACACATATTTCGATGCTCTCTTCTGATCTGTAACTTCAAAATATTACTATGTTTTATGTATATATAAAAAAAATATTTTATATATATATATTTTTTCAATTTTTAAACATTATTTATTGCTCTTACCTTTAATGTAACATTCAATCGATTTCCTTTTCTATGCTCATCGTAATCCACGCCTTTATATGTTGCATCATGAACTCTGACGTAGACGTATGACTATGAGAGATTGGCATCTAGGTATTTAGTGTGCCGAGGACCGTGACGAAGCGTCTTGAAAACTTTCGCAATGTCTAGAGTCTAGCCTATTTTACTTTTAAATGTATACTATTTAACTTTATTGTATTGGCATATTTGTAATTTGTGATTATAAAAAAGACTTGGTACTATATACATTAGATTACTAGCGACTCACCCTCGCTCCGTTCGGGTTCGTCCCTACTTACGCTTTAACGTTTAGTATAGATTCCTAAGAGATGAGATAGATATTTTCCCTCAGTAAAATGTATCTTATATGTTGACCCGGATAACCAGCTATCATCATACCAAATTTCATCAAAATCCCTCCAGTTGTTTTTCCGTGATGCGGTCACAGACAGACAAAAATTCTAAAAACTGTAGATTCGGCCTCTGTATCGATAATAATATCTATTTCAATAAGATTTTTCAAAAAATATTTAATGTACAGAATTATTTGGCTTATAGCTACAATTTTATTATATGTATATATAAAATACATAATTTAATAATTATTATCAAACAAATGTCAATGCAAAATGTTCCAAATGCCAGGATTAAAACAATGAATAATTCATCCGGTGAAATCCATTAAAAAGTAGTTTTATTCAGAAATAAGTGTTTCTAGCAGCCAGATAAATATTTTTACTTAAAATGAAAGTTTCTGTCAAATGGATTATGAATTTTTCATTTTTCAAACAACCTCTGAGGGATATTAGAAGGCGTGAATTTCGACATTTAATATTTGTTATGCCAAACGAGTGTGTTCCCTAAGAACGAGATTTATAGTGGCAATAATAATAATGTATAATTTTACTAGACGACCCCCAGCTTCGAACTTAATTATTTGAGTCACGGAATTCCAAAAACCGTCCAAGAAACCTTAGGGACCAGAGCGCTGTTGTAACATTTTTCAAGCAAATACCGATCTTATTCTTTAAAAGTATTTTTTGCTACTGTAGGAAAATATAGGTGAGTAAGACTGTCGGGCTATAAGCCGACAATCCGCTTAGCGAGCGTGGGCATGCGGACCAAGGAATTAGGGTAAAATATAGATTCCTAATGATTGTTGTAGCGACGATTCCTTGAGGCTCACCCTCAATCTATTATAATAACAGATTCAACAAACGAAACTTCAATAATTCAAGAATTTAAAAAATCAAGGACATGTTTGGTTATAATACATTTATATTTTCCTCCTATAACTGTAACCCTTCTAAAAGTGAATGTACGTTACAAATAGGTACGTAAAGGCGGTCGTGATGATTAAGCCAATTATATCTAATTGTACATCTACGTTAATGATAGAACACTTTCTTGGTTTATACGAGATATAATAATGTAATAGGCCATACTGTATAAGTTTCTAAGAAATAAGGTACAAAAATAGTTATGGAATGTAATATTTGATGTAAGTTGGCCTTACTCAAGTGTAATTTGGTATATTTTCTGCAATAATAGTACTTATTTACAGCATAAATTACATTAGCGTACTAATGATGAATTCGATTATGGTAAGCAAGTAGTAAATATAAACAAAAACGTATTGGACTATAAGAATCAAAAGAGGTAATAGACTATAATGTACTAATCATTTCATTTTTATATCTACGAGTTCTTTTGCGTAACGTAATTTAGGGTGGAGATAAAAAATAAACTAGCAAGCCAGATCGCAAAAGGCGCTTGTCATCTAGTGGTAAGGAATATAGCATTTTCTCGGCAGAGATTTAGTTTTATGTCGAGTGGGAAGAACGGCGTCGGTAGGTCGCGACGATGTCTCGGCGACGCGCCTTAAGACGCTCTTTTTGTCTCTCAAGGACGATAGGTTTAGATCTAGATAGGTTTAAAATAGGGATTAGAAGATACGGACGTGGCTATTCGTAACAATAAACTGAGTTAGTCTTAAGTTATAAGCGATTAATCTTTATAGGTTTAAATTTCAGAACTGTACAACACTAATTAGGTTATTACGAATGCCTATAAGTTAATCGAGAAAAAATGTAAATCTAACCCAAGCTACATATTATACACAAACTATATAAATGTTCCTTAATTGTATAAATTTTACTACAATATAAATAATATAAATTCATGAATATATAAAGTATACTAATATACAAAGTTACTAGCGTCTCACGCTCGCTTCGTTCGCGTTCGTCCCTAGGTACGTTTGCACAGTCAGTATAGAATAAACTATATAGGTATGTATACATACATAGGTATAGAAAAGTAAGTACCTACTTTAAAAATTAAAAAAAGTATATATATCCCTTACTTGAGAAATGATTCTCCATGCAATTTTTTATCTCCCTTGTCGCCCCCTTAAGGGATGATTTCCGGGATAAAAACTATCCTATGTCCTTTCCAAGGTCTCAAACTATTTCCATACCAAATATCATCTAAATCGGTTCAGCGGATTAAGCGTGAAAAGGTAACAGACAGACAGACAAACAGAGTTACTTTCGCATGTATAATATTAGTATGGATTACGATAAATATTTTAATTTGAAACTCTACCGCTACTGAAAACAGTGCTGGTGCCCAAGCACTGTTTGTTTTTTATTGCACCATTGTTTTTTATACCTTCAAAAATATATTTTACTAACTTAATTGTAGGTATATCCAATTTACCAAGTAAGACCTTCTGAATCATTTCCAAGGTTACAAATGTATTGACAGTTACCGAATTTATTCTTATGCATATTTTTTCAAATGGCTAATAGAAAAAAAAAATAAAAAATAAAACTAGGTAATTATCTAATGAATGGTACTTAAAAAAATTCACGTGTTCTTTTTTCTATATACATATATCACAAATTTTTACTATATTACACCAATTCAACTTTAAAGTAATTTTTATTTCTTATGTTATTCATAATATCAAGGAATTTGTTACTATTAATGGTATTGCGTTCATGTATGGGTTTCGGCATAGTTATCTATAATATCTACTATCAACAAGATCGTTATGACAACTAGGTATACCATGAAATTTTAATGATTAATTATTTTTAACTGAGTTGTTCCGTGTACTAAATTATATTCGGTGCCAAGCTGAATCCTATAAGTCCTCACGTATCATCTTCCGTCCTGTTCCTTTTTGACTTAAGATAAGGCTTGCCTTCATACCTAAATTTTTAAGTTCTAAGAGGAAGCATTTAAATGATTTGCAAATTATTTAACGACATATCCATCATGCCATACTTTTATACGTTCTACGGTGTAAATATTTCAGTGAAACTTTTGTATATACACTAACAATAGATTCATTTCAAAATATACTCGTAGTAACGAGTAAAAAATTTACAGTTTCAGCAATCGGGACCGTGTAATACGCGCTCCCATATAAAGATGATGTTTTATTGTTTTACAATAGAAAGTTGATCAAAAAGTTTAAGGCAATATTCTCGTAATAAAAATTAGCTAATGATATTCTACTACACTTCAAACAGAGTTGTCTTCCAACTACGAAAATCAAAAAGTGCAAGAAACAAAGAAAAAAAAATAGAATTTGTATTTCTTTATAATGACTTTCGTTTTTTTATAATTACTTAAATAAATTAAATATTTTTTTAAGTTTGTATTGTATTCTGCTATTGTACTTTTTGCCCTCGTCTAATATATTGGAACTTAATCTATATATATGTGTATGTTGTGTATGTATATGTATGTTCCCTATGGACTCCAGAACGGCTGGAGCGATTTTGATGAAATTTTCAGGCAATTTTCAGTTTAACTCGGCGAGTGATCCTGTGAAGTTTGGTAGCGACCGGAAGTTTGAACGCGGGCGAAACTGCGGGTATTGCTAGTGTCATATAAAACAAGATATTTGTAGATATAAGTTCTGTTGTTAAATGAAATTTTACACATTTACTTTGACTTTGTGCCCTAAATAAGAAAAAAATATTTCTTAATAATTAAAATTACATATGTTTTGTAAATATAACACAGTTAATAATTTCATTGGTTAAGCATAATATCCAAAGAGTTCCTCTGGATTTTGGATGTTTTTGTATTTAGGTAGTACAGAGATGAATATTTAACTTTTTCATAGATTTCCATTACATTTTTGGTTTATCAGTGGTCTCTCATTCAGTAATAGATATGTTTATTATAACATGCATGTTGCTAACCAAACAGACGGACAGATGAAACTGTTTATCTCTTGTCCTGTGATACTTTAATCTCGTAGTAGGTATAGAAATCTGACAGCCCTGATAAATTACATTTTTATTTTTAAAAATGAGACAAGTGATAGTGAAGACATTTTTTATATTAATAATTTAATGTTTTTTTTTTAGATATGAGTGTTTATGATACAAACAAGAATTTATCATTGCTTGTTCCCTTCGATTTTTCCAACATTCCACTTCTACGTTCTTCGTACATGTCATTCTCAATAAAAATCTAATTTTTATATTATTCCTGAATTTATTCTCATAATATGGGCTGATGTTTAAGTAACTAACAATATGATAATTTAAGTAATATAAATTTAATAAAAAACCCCAAAGCTATTCCAGATGAACTAAATTCATGTCGTTCAGCAAATTAGAAGACGCCTTAGACATTTCGGCAATCCTAGCGCCCCCTCAGCCTCCCCATTGATTGCCAGTTCATAGCTGCAAACAAAGCCGTGATGACGAGCTCAGTTGTCTTCCCCGAATTCCAAATACCGCCCACAAATTGTTAGTCTGTCAACGATGTAAATAATTTGTAACGTTTATCTCTGACATCAGACCTCTATATAAAGCAAATACGAAAGGAAATTTATGATTTTTATGTTATACTAGCGTTTCCCGCGGCTCCGCCCGCGTTCAGATGATCAAAAACCTAATTCTTAGGTTTTACACATTAGTATACTCTTACATTATACATTACTTTCATTGCACACCGCATGATTGGTAAATAATGGCAATGATTGACAATGCCACAAAGGTTCCTCCGTTAAATTGCACTTTTTGTTTTAGCAATAACATTTATGTATGTCTATACTTCTGTTTTGTTTGTTTTTTTAGTTTTGGGCGATAAACTCTCAAACTACGGAATTAATTTTAATAATTTTTTACTTATAGACAGCTATTGATTAATTTAGTATTTAGCTGATCATTTAAATTACATATTGATAAATTTGCTTAATTAGCGCTAGTTAGTAATATTTTCCAAAATGATTTTCAAAAGAAAATGTAATAAGTAAATAATTCTAAGCAAACACTTTTTATTATTTCATATGGCTCGGCTAATATGATTAAAGTCGTAAGCATTTTATTGTGTCCTTTAAGCCTTTAACTTCCAAGAAAAGGTATCAAGAAAAAGTGAAAAACTTGAGGTATAACAGTTCCTAAAATACTTTTCATAGTTTTTGAGATATTAAATATTTTTAGTTACCCGCTTTGGCAGTTTAACAGCCATAAACTTGTTTTCCATAAAATGTTATAAAATAATATAAATCGAACTTATTTTTATGGTTGAAAAAATGAGTCGATATTGTGGAAACGTAAATATTATTCGTATTTATTTTAGTGTTAACCTAACAAAACACGTAAGTAAGAAAAACAACATAGTATTTTGCTATACGAAACCTATAATGCGCAAGTTGGATTTGCATTTGCCCAATTTTTACATTAAAAGATTAAAAAAACATTAACATTATTTACGAAATAATAAAAATTTGAAAATTGTTTCAGCCAACAAAATATTACTAATATGTAACTAATTTATAAAGCCGAAAAGTTTGTTTTATTAAAAATTTAAACACGGGCAGGGCCGCGGGTAATTTAGTAGTAATTATAAGAAAGTCATAGAAAGGTTATATCTGTACATTTTTTTAATTAAAACTACGTATTTTAAAAACACATGGCGACATCTATTGTCAAATATCTAAATAACACATAAATAAATATTAATTAAAATAACTACTTTAATGGATAAAATAGCGCTATTGATAATTTGATTTTCAAGATAACCTATTTTTATAGTTTTTACCATGTTTTGTAAGTTACCTTGCTAAACTGTTTACAAATAGTATCATCGTGGTTTTGTTCCTACCAATTTTTGTATTTTTTTGCAGAGATGATATATTTTCTCGCGGTAAAAAGTATCCTATATGTTGACCCGGATAACCAGCTATCATCATACCAAATTTCATCGAAATCCCTCTAGTGGTTTTTCTGTGATGCGGTAACAGACAGACAGACAGACAGACAGACAGACAGACAGACAGACAGACAGACAAAAATTCTAAAAACTATAGATTCGGCCTCTGCATCGATAATAATGTCTATTTCAATAAGATTTTCCAAAAAATATTTAATGTACAGATTCGGCTTAGTTAGAATTTTATAATATGTATAGATAAAGTAATAATATTTTAATGATTAATTTTTACTAATATATCTATATTACATACTTAAAGTAAAATTAAAAATATAACAATGAAATTAATAAGCTATTGTTAATAAATATTGTTAATTGTGAAATGAAGACTGATTACTACTTTACGAAGTTCGTTTTTTATATGCAGGTATCTGTATTTATAATGAATTATACCGCATGCGTGTACAATTAAGTGATTGGTATGAACTGAGGCTCGCGACTTTCATACGATTGGAATACGTGAGGCAATTATTACATTCAATTGCGGACTGTTTAATTGATATTTTCTTCACGCTACAGCAACTTGAAAGAACTTCGTATAATGAAACTTAAATAACAATATTCGGAACTCATCAACAAGATCTTAGAATGTGAAAATGATATACATATATCTATTTTACTTATTGTTAGAATATCAAAATCTAATCCAGCTAACTCGACAATCATATATGATTTTCTTTTCATTACATCTTTTAATTTCCGACTTTAAACAAATATTTACATTTCTTCTTTGCCATGAATGATGTCAGCCAAGTGTAGCGGTGACGCAGTTGGCACATGCCAACCAGATGAGCAGTTGATTGCACACAATGCAAATGGCAGCGCGTGCATATTTAATTTTATTGTAAAAATATGAAATAATTTCAAAACTATGAAATTTACTTACAAAATGTATATATCATATCATGACTATATTTTTTGTGATGTAAAGCTCGTGCGAATGCTATAACAGAGGCTTATTATTCAGTACTTTTTGTTCGGGCGGGAGGCACATTTGTATGCGATTCGCTTCGTCGGTAGCTGCCCGCGAGATTAGCGTCTACTAGTACCACCTTACAACTGCGTAATTAAGCAATATCTGCTTTTGAGTTATTACATGCTCTATACGTCGTCTGTAGGGAGATCAACCAGACGAAGATACATTTTAGGCTTCATCACAGCTAGATTAAATTCTAAATTGAAACACGCACAGAGGCAGCTAACGGTCTGATACAGCATACCACTAACCACATAACTGCTCTAAAGCAACAAGTATTTGTCGCTCGGTAATAAGGAATTTCATAATAGTGGTGCACTAACGTCCTAACTCAGGCGCAGTGCAAAAATGCCTTATGTATTTTAGCGTGAATACGTTGCCGCAGTGTGCACCCACACAAAGCGACGCGTGTCGGTATGTGTGTCATCTCGGGTGTAGTAGTGGGTGCGGAATGCGGCCGCGTCCTTCGGCATACGCCGCGCCGGTTCATTTGCACACAGGCGCACAGTTCCTATCCAATGGTCGACCAGACGCAACATACGTTTTATAGCTTCCTAATTTATTATTTAGATATTAATATCAGTTACTATCTGGTTGAGTTTTGTCAATTGTCAGCATTGCCTTGGCTTTCGCATTGTTTTTGTAAACAGAAGGGGAGCTGGAGGCTGTGCTATACAATGATTTCTTTTGTAACATATGGTTAGTGCTCTATGAATTTAATATGGTTTAATCTTCAATAGAAGTTAAATGAATTGTGAAGTAATAAAATAAAATATTTAATAGTCATAATATGAATGAGATGAGATGAGATAATACAACGAAAATTCACATTTTAGGAAACATTTATAGTAGTTTATCTATGTGTACTGATTCACATGCTTTGTATATTTGCGATTGAATATTAATTCAATCCAGAATCGTTTGTTCAAAAATACACCTACAGACGGCATTTTGTTTTTAACAACGACTTTTAGTTACTGATTAGGTAACTGAATTTTTAGTTTTATCAATGCGCAACAAGATGAGGTCAGTAAACTTTGTAATCGCGAGTCGATTATTGTATGGACTATGAATAAGGAAAAGTCGTTATAAAGTCATGATGTTTCTGAAGAAAGAAACACGGTTCCTTTGCATACAAATACAATGCTGGTTTAATGTAAGATGTGTTTAGCGTTTGCAGGAGGAGTACCGCAATGTCCTCGCAAACTACGACAAGAACGGGACTTACGACCGGCCGAATATGAATGCAACACCCTTTACTCGAGGCGATAAAAATTCTTCGTCTGAGCTTTACGCCTGACTTATGCACATAGTATGTTTAACATATTGTACGTGAGTGGCTTATGTATATTTTATGTAACAATGCAACTACATTATATCAGTATCACGTTTAGTATTAGTTATATTAGAAACGTTAATTTGAATAAAATTACTCATACACATTTGTAATACTGGCTAGCATTGCATACTGTGCTGATTTGCAATTGAACATTCGGATGGTTCTTAATTTTTGACTGTTTTTTTTCTGGCATCACTCCCGTTATTGCAACACAATGGTTACATTGTGCGCCAATAACTTTTTTACAAGTAGACGGCGGACTGGCGACGAATGATACATTGGACGAACAATAAACAAGCATTATGCACTGTTTAGTAGGTACATTGTATGCGTTGCATATTTCATGCTCTGCCGCGCTATTGAGGTCATTACCACAGTTCATGCGAGCGCTATTAGGACGTTGGTAATGCAGTTTACTAAAGCATCATAGACATAATTGAGATGATCGTACTTATTGTTATAGAGATGATTTTTCGTAATACTTAATAATATAATTAAATTCTTGAAAACACGTTCTGAGAATAACCGTTTGACATTAAATGATTTTTTAGTTGTGTATTTAAGTTTGAATAAAGTTTTGAATGACAGTACGCGTTTAGCTAGTATGCACACAGTACATTACAAATAGTGAAAAATCCTTAGAACTAGTCGTTCGTTACATGAACGTAATGGATTCAAAGGGAAAATCATTCTTAACTTTCAATAAATCAGTGGAAAAATACTTTTACATTTATAGTATAGACTCACCTTAGCAATCGATAAGTATTATTATCTGTGCTATTAGTCACAGAATAATAAGAAATCTGAGGCAATAAATAATTATCAACGCAATATGCACACATGTGCAATTTAAATCATACAAAAGTGCGTTTACTTGTGAATTATTTTTATGATCGATAATAGCCTGTTAAGGCTATTAACTCTACAGGTGAATATACGAGGACAAAGATACGACACGTAGGTAAAATATGGTACCGCTCAAAGATAAAATGTAAGAAAATTATTTATTTAGGAAATAATAATAAGACCTCCGAGACTTGAAGTCGACCTTAACCTTTAATTGTTAAATATGATAAAATGAAGATTTAAAAACTTTGTAGACAGGCAATCCTTTTTTCTATTTTATTTTCTATCGTTCCAATAAAAATATGAGTGCCTTTGAAAATATCTTTCTCATTATTAATTCCGATGTTGACTGTACCGCTCAGAAGAGTTTTTGAACCGATGAATATTGTAAACGGTAGAGTCGAGTGGAACCTAAAGTCTAGACACCAGATTATAGGAGTACGTCGGCCTTTGTAGTCAGATTTAGGTTCCCTTTCCGTATTGTAAGCATTGAAATAGAAAGGATTGTAATAACATAATCAATAAAACATGAGCTCACATTGTAATATTAAAGAATAAAGAATTCACGTTATTTACATCTTTGTCAAGAAAATATGTTGATATATATTTTTTCTTATTATTGTCGAGTATATCTATTATCTACTAAAAATAATGTATTTAAAAACAATTAATTAACTTCTATTTATTTCTAGTAGGTATACTAGATTTTTTTTTAAATCTTATATGTTTAAGTAATTTCTATTTTCAAAACAATTATACAAAGCCATAAACATTGTTTAAAATAATCTATGTTATATACTTTCTTTCCTTTGTTGACTTTGGTGCACTACACAAAACCTGACGGAAAATTATGATGCGAATATTTTGTTTGCAAACAATTGTTTCAGACGTTGCCATCATTTTAAAAGTCACGTCACAATTAAACTATTGTTATTTTTAACAAAAACCATTGATAAATATCTGTGGAAATGTAATCCCCGGCGATTGGGATTACCGACAAACTAAACGCTACAAAAGATAAGGGTCGCTTCACAATGGATAGAGTAACAATACTTCGCGTAATGACGCATGTGTTATCGATTTCTAATCGTACGCCCTCGCGTCAAGTCGCGTCCGTATAATGGTATCACATTCTATATAATGACAATTCAAGTCAATCATGAATTTGTATATCGTTTAAGTATAATAATACTAAAGTTCTCTGTTAAAAATTTTCTATAATCATTCCTTATGAGCAGGAACACTAACATTTTGTAAAAATATCATTATATCCAAAAAAACATCGAAAAATGTTCACCCAAAAAAAGAAAAGGTTCAAGCTATTAAAATTGAAGCCATCGTACATATGTACATATTATATAGTACGTATGTACTTGTTTAAAAGAATTTTACAAGGCTGCTTTGGCAATGTCGATTCTAATTTGGCAAAACATCTTGATGGTCATATAAAGCTATCTATTTTAATTCAGTAAAGGCAATAAAGAATGATAATATGCCATTTTATCCGGCTAAGTACACTGCAGACATTTCCAGAACGAAAACATTTTTGGCTGCGGTTGCAGCCGACGTCTTTATTGCATGTAGGAAATGGATAGCTTTAGTAAAATTATTTTTCATACAGTTAATAACTACGGAACTTCTCTATTTTATATAATTTATGGCTTTTACTTACATAAATCTTTGTTATTTGTTGTTATAAATGCCTTCCATATCGATTTATCTATGCCAGATAGTCAATTATTTTAATTTACTTTGAAAACGAGTTTAGCTTATTTTGTTGGCTCTTGGTAAGTAACCCCGTTAAAAAGTTTTTTTTTTTTTATTTTGTTTGCACAGAAGTTTTCATTTTTGAAGAGTAACTTACTAATAGTAATAAAATATTGTATCTATCTAATATATTTAAATGAGCATTTCTTGTTTCTTGTATATTTATTTATTTATACCGGCAATCTCGGAAACGGCTCTAACGATTTCGCTGAAATTTGGTATGTGGGGGTTTTGTGGGGCGAAAAATCGATCTAGATTATGCTTAGGTCTAGGAAAAAGCGCGTTTTCGAGTTTTCATGCGGTATTCTTTCGCATTATTCCACGCAAACTATGGTCGCTAATTTCGCACGCTCGGGCATAAGCATCATGGTCAAGCGGACAAGTCGCAAGACTGACAATCACAGGTGTCCCAGTTTGAATCCCGGTCGGATACAAAGTTTTTACTTTAATTTTTTTTTGTATTTATTCAAGTTTTTAGTTTTTTTTAATTTAAAAAATATGATATAACAAAAAAGAACTTCGAGTGAAGCTCGGTTGTCCAGGTACTTTTAATATAATACTCAGTATATACTACTTTGTAAGTACATTAAATATTTTGTTTGTCGGTATCTACTATCTATATTATAAATGGTTAATAGTGAACGTTCATGTTTCTCTGGTGTTATCTAACTATAGCAATGTAGAGTCTGGTCGCTGGTTCCGCCCCCATCCACTATCTGCCTGTCAACCGCCGATTAGTTCGACCCATCGCAACTCTAAACAGATAGGTATCCCCACGAGGAAACCCAGCTTATTAAATAGACTTATTCCATAATAGCCACAACTTGAGCTCTACCCATTTTTATTGTTTCCGGCTTATGGACGGACGAATATTATATGCCATGCTAGTATAAACATCTCTGATTTAAATCTTTGAAAGTTATTTTTTATTGTTAGTTATTCTACTAAACATTTTCATATAGGACAAAAATCAGCTAAAACGTCGTTCGTTTCATTTTCTGTCAGTCCCGCAATAATAAATGAGTTAGCTAGAACTACCTAATAAATTTTTGTGTAAGTCACTTGTTCTTTTTATTGTTGGAATGTATTATTAAATCTGTTATAGTTCCATAAAATCAACTCGTGCCAGATTCTAACTAATCTAAAATAAGAATCTGCTGAGTAAAAACAAATATCAATAGTTTAATGTGCAGCTGAATAATGTATTGTTAGAGTAAAATGTATAGGGGTGAAGTCCTGTCCGACGTGTCACGCGACGCAGCCCTTTGAAAATAAACGTAAACGTATATTTATAGCGTAGGCGTACTATTGCAAATGTGATAGACTATTTACTTTATTCTAATGTTCCGCTTAATACGAAATATAAACCTTATAGGTATATACGCAATAAATAATAGCCTAAACCCGAAATAGACAATTACACACGTCTGTTTGAGTTTAAAATTATGAATATTGTACAAAATTTACATATTTATGAATTTTTGCGCTTGTAAAAATTTTACGACAAATTTTATACGGTTTTATAAACAGTAAAAAACCTTGTAATGGATAAACAAGTACTATATGTAATAGTAAATCACCCTCATTATCTTATTGTAGGTATATTAAATCATAAGTCTAGGTGCTTTTGTGAAAATAAAAAATAAATCAACCCCAACGATCGTAAAGTACGTCAATACAGACATTTGTTAGGGTTAACTTTATATCAGCGGGTCTGTGTAGTGGAAAGCTTAGGGTTTAACTAAATCAATCCTGTTAAAGCTAGATGGACATTTAAGTTTTATCGTCATTAATTTATCGAGTTTTAACTACTTGCTAAATTAATAAAAGCTACAATTATAAAAATTAGAACGAAATCAATGATTTCATATTTAAATTCTTCACGAATCAAGCTTTACTATTGGATTTATGATAAAAATATTGAAAATATCTAGTGCTAGTTTATTCCTTCAGGGCTAGGGGGCTGTGAGGGGGCAGACGGCTTGATTGATGACATGGGGTGCATTGTGCGTGCGCTCGCCATTGTCCGGCTGCGAAACAACTGGACATAGCCAGCTCTTTTATTATGATGATTATCCCACTAGGGATTGGCAGATCAACATTTTCTAGATTAGCCATTGATTTGATTTGCTTAGATAAATCTTCATAACGTTGACATATTTTAACTTCCATGAATAAATAACGTTTAGTTTTGCTGTAACATAGAGTAGTTAGCAGGCTCTAAAGCTACATATAAAATACCAATAACACAAAGTGCGATGATCTTGAAAACAATTGCAATAATGAGCACCAAGAAAAACATTGTATCCAAACAAATAAATGAAGTGGAAAGAATTTCTCGAGAGGGTACAAACATGGAATACGATGTGTCGCCCGTAGTCGTGGCATGAAATAGGTTGGAAAATAACTCGGCTCCCGCGGGCACGGCTGCGATTCAATCAGTCTGATTCAGAATTTTGGAGTTCGTTTACCAAGCGAGTGCGACGAAATCCCACCGAAGGCAAATAAAGTAAAAACGGGCCACGGAATGGAAGTCTCTTAATCGTTTTACGCGGTACGTTTAACTTCAAGACGAGTTTTAAATGAAAATTAAAGCCGATCGTATGCACGCTAGGTACTTAGAGCATGTGATTTGTAAACGGTCTCGCATTTCATTTTCAGATCATTTTTCTTTCCAATTTCTTTTAACGAGTTTTATCATAGCAATTTTAGAAATGACTAAGTGCCGTTTAAATATAAATGTTTCTTCATATGAAATGCCAGCACTGTTCTCATAAATATTTGGATTTCAATATTCGAATCTGATAACATCCTTCTAATTAAACTGCCTTTCATCTATTAGTTGCGATCGAATCTATCTATCTTGCAATATATCTTTATTGCTGCGCTGCTCCCATCAATAAACGGATTTACTATGCACATATTGTTGTAATACATCTTCTAGTAGAATTGTATATTACGTGTAGAGAAACATATTAGGTCTTTAAACTTCAGATCCATGTCACATTAAGTTTATAGAAATTCCTTTGAAGTTCGGAATTAGTCTCTCGATCGATTAACGTGGTAAAGTACTAAATTGCTCGAACGTGAGTTTGACTGTATATTATAGCGTTGTATATTAACGAATCAAGTCTAAATGGCAGCAGTCGAACGAGCTGCGATTTTGTATTTCGTATAGCCCTTTAGATTTGCTCAGTTTGTGTCAGCTGTGGCTGTAATTTAATTGAGTTAATAGAATAATAGAGTTATATTTATTTACTAGCGACTCACCCTCGCTCCGCTCGTGTTCGTCCCTGCTTACGTTTTAACGTTTAGTATAGATTTCTCAGAGATGAGATATTTTCCTGCAGTAAAAAGTATCCTATATGTTGACTCGGATAACCAGCTATCATCATACTAAATTTCCTTAAAATCCCTCCAGTGGTTTTTCCGTGATGCGGTAACAGACAGACAGACAGACAGACAAAAATTCTAAAAACTAAAGATTCGGTCTCTATATCGATAATAATGTCAATTTCAATAATATTTTTCAAAAAATATTTAACGTTCAGATTCTACTTAGTTACAATTTTGTTATATGTATAGATTTGTATAAGTAGGGGAATAAAACTCTATTATTAGCAATTCTTAGTATTAAAAATTACTATATTACTTATCTTATTCCAATTTAAATTTTTAATTTTGGCAAAAATATAATTTTTTGTACATTGTTTTTCGAAAAAAAGATTAAAATTCTAAAACGAGTTACATAACAAAGACTTAATAATTTAAAACAATAGATACTACCATACAAATATATGCGACTCTATGATACTACTCAGTAATCCTGTTACATCCCTCCGTTGGGTTCGAGGTGTGTGCACTAATCTCTTTGGTTATTCAGAACACATGTTTGGATCTGTGCATATTATATAGAGTCTTTGAACATTGTGTGCCAGATAATAAACATTTTCTTTTGAAATTTTACTAAATCTTACTAACCCGCACTAGGCCAGCGTGGTGGACTAGGGCCTGATCGCCCTAGTATTGAAGGGAGGCCCGTGCTCAGCAGTGGGACATTAAAAGGGCTGAATACATACAATCTAACCAAACTATCTGTATAGATTATAATAATAATGTCCTCCTGACCGATTCCGGCCACGGCGGCCAACCTCATTGAGACTAGCCAACTGCGCAGGAGATATTATAGTGCACAAGTGTACGCGCAGACACAAGTGCACTCTCTATTCCTGTCACTCTCATACTCCGGTGGGACGACTACTCGACACGACCGGTGAGAGTTAAGGCGCAGGACCGACGGCTTTACGTGCTCTCCGAGGCACGGGGGTGAAACACCGCCAACTTCCCAACTCCGGGCTGTTACTGAGGCTTACTATACAGAAAGACTCAATAACTAAACTTGGCCCGACCCGGGACTCGAACCCAGGACCTCAGGGTGTGCAGCCGTACATGCTAGCCACTACACCACCGAGGCAGATATAGATTAATACCAAAATATTGATTTAAATCTACAAATTTCTTTGACAGATCGCTAACACGCAGTTACGTAGTCGGCCATACTAGCAATGTCACGCTACAGTTGGTAGTAAATAAAAGTAGATGTTAGGTATTTAGATAAGTAGAATCCTTTCAAGTGTCATAGTCGAGCAATTTAGTCTATATTAGTAACGAGGTTTACGATAATAATAAAGTTTTGAATGTTGTAAATAGTTTTCCTGTTCTTTTTATGTTAGTAGTGGGTTTTTTTATCAAGTAATGTTTTAAAAACAGCAAACACCTGAGCACTAAAATATCAATTAGATGTATTACGGACTGATGACAAGAAATGTTTTGTAGCTATTGTTAGAAAATGAATCCACGATCTGCGTTATAGGTACTAAATGTAAGTATATTTTTTGTATAATGTCCTATATTCGACAATGATCAACATTTCAATGAGTAGGTACCTACTCCAGGTGTGAAACACTAATACAATAATAAATCATCACACTTTATCGATGTGATATATAAAACTTTAAGATAATTAAAATTTAAAAGCATATAAAAGACATTATGAAATCGGGGCATAAATTTTAAAGTTGATTTAGTATGCGATAAGGAGGACATTAACGAGATTTTTTGTTCATAAAATACGTTATATTAGATTACTTTTAGTTCTTGGTAAGAAATTAAAGTATGAATGCATTTGTAGTTACGATTAAATAGTGTTTTTAAATTGCATCTGTACATTATAATAATAATTCAACAAAAACCATGGGAAATCTAATCATTTATATTGTTGATAATTATTTTTGGTTCCATTTATAAAATCAAAATGATTAATCACATATTTAAATATGCAAAAAGGCGTATATGAGTTTGGGCGGGTTCACCGTAGCGGCCTTGCGTCGGCGCCGGTCGTCGCCCGCGGCCCGCGCCCTCGGCCCTCGCCCCTATAAATAAATCGACAAGACATGCACTCTGCAACATACATAGGTACATATTTAAAGATGACTCTGCAAACATATTTAACTTTGCCTCAGTCTCCTAACTTAAAAAAGTGCATGAAAACAAGAAACTTATGGTTAACAAATTATAAAATAAAGGACTTTTATCTTATAATAATTATATGTAAACGACTGTTGTTTTTTTTTTATATTGTCACTTGAATTATAATTTTTTTAAAGTGTCTAAAATTTCGTAGGAAAAGTCTTATAGGTTTTATAAAATTTTATAGACAGTCGGATGTTTAAAAAAGACATTGTTTAAAAATTGCACGTAAAATACTTAAAACTGTTATTTAGCAATGGCTTTCAGTAGTCATAATCATAAGATGACGTTAGTTTATTCTGTACATGTCTAAATCAGCGACAGCTAACATATATTTATCATCTATATAAATCATATTCACAGATGAATACATTGAATTAAATCAGTACGTTATTTATTACAAATTATGTTTCGCTTACACTTTATCATATAAATAAATATATATAATTAATGAAATAAATGTCTATACCTTCTGAGGTTGCTGTTAATTACTCAGAAAAAAGTCAGTAGGCGAAAGGAAAACAATTAATCTACCTATTTCCCGCAATTAACGAGGGACTGACATGAATTACTCAAGCGACTGTGGTTAATCAGTGCAGTGGTATCGTTTGGCGGAAGTCAGCTGATCGCCATGATAACTGATAGCGACAACTTGACGTCGACATCCGCCGCCCATCGTCAATAATAAGTTGAGACAATAGATATTACAATACATTAAACATGCCTTAGTTTATAGATTTTAGCAAAATTTAATCTATACTAATATTATAAAGCTGAAGAGTTTGTTTGTTTGTTTGGTTGAACGCAATAATTTCAGAACCGACTAATCTGATTTGAAAAAATCTTTTTGCATTAGGCAGCCCGTTAACTGAGGAAGGTTATAGGCTATATACCATCCCGGAAAAATTTACGGTTCTCGTAGGATAGATTTGTTTTTATCTAGGGACGAAGCCGAAGCAAAGCGAGGGTGAGTCGCTAGTGTAAAAATAAACAGAAACAAGTAGATTTCTATTATACTATTAAATTAATATTTCTATTTAAAGTGGTGATTACGCAATCGATTCCAACTAAACGATTGATTAAATTTTAAAATGTTTGATTGCATGGAGATAAAGATGACTGTCCTAAGTAAGTCATCGGTAGCTTGGACCAAAACAAAATTTTAACAGACTATTCCTATAATGCGATAGTAACCCCTAAAGAAGACTTTTATGATTGTCTTCTTCATTTTACGTGATGTTGACGAAGTAATCTGTGCTCAACTGGCACGTTTTGAAGCCATTAACAAGACAATTGAATTATGTAGACTTTTTATGTTATAATGTTTTTTTTGAGGTTACAAAATTTGTATTAAATATAATATTTTTCTAGTAAATTTACTTACCTAATACCTAATTGAAAAAAGAACTCGGTTTGCCGCTAGTACTACATAGCATATCACGCTTTTAATCAAGGGTACTAACTACCAAGCAATAAAATTATAGTTATACATTTAAGATACTAATATCAACATGTAAATCGGAACCTTAATATTTTAGTAAAAACACCGTCATTGTACTAGATACTAAATGTCGTTATTAATCTGTTAAATATATTAATACGGAATTAAATATGATAGTTGCAGCATGATCTTATAAGTAACCGCAGCTACCACAATGGCGAGTATCTGGATACACGCCTTCTGGGTTTTTACGTGAATAGATGATCTAATGAGTAATATATTGTTAGTCGTTGTGTACATAAATAATTATACAAAATAATAAATTGAATCATTACATTATATAAAATGCAATAATTAGGAAAAAATGCATTTATTGTTCATAACAAATGATTCACGATTTCATTTTAAGTTATACAGCATTTATAGCTTTAATTAGGATGATGCGTGGCAAGTGGTGGCACTTTAGCCAAGCTAATCAAACATCAGTGTGGCCAATACAAATATTCGCCTAAAGCAAAGGTCGAAACACCCTCTGACGTAGCAAACAATACCAATCAGATAGCACCAATACTTTACATTGATACAACACTTCCTTCTATCTAGATTACATATTAGTTGCTTGTTTAGCTAGCTTTATTTGGTCCTAAAACTCTTTAGTTGTAACTATCCTTTTTAAATAAAACTATCTTTCCGGATTTTTTCGCGGATTTATTTTGATTTTTGGCTCCCGACATTTCGAATGCAGCAATTACAACAATCATGGTCACGGGAAAGACTAAGGTTTTAGATGTCGCAAAGAATTATATAGTTGTTACAGACAGCCTATCCACAAAATAGCAAAATGAATTCCAAAAATTCAAAAATGGCACCAAAGTAGCTTACAACATTTGTTAATTTTAATTTTAAACATTTTTATAATTTTAATACATTTTATAATTGAATAAAGAATATTATTTATTTAATGTTAGCTGCTATTATTGTAATTTTTACAATTTTTTAAAAAACTTTATTAATTAGTAATCTTATTTAGTGTTAATTATACATAATAATATTTATAAACATAAATAAAATAAAATATTATTAATAATTAGTCAAAAACTTAAAATTAATTAAGAAGAATAATTTTAATTTACTATCCTTTTTGTTATTTCAAGTTTTTGTATCTATATAAGTCAAAATTTCAGTATAAATAAATAATTCTTGAAATACCAGAAGGTTCTGAGCATTTGGCGAGGCTTATAGACTTAACAGAGCCTGCTTCCCAGAACCCCAGCCAGAGGTCGAAGGCATGTTCTATGAAGCTGATCGTTGTCACATTGTTTTACAAACAGCCGTTTAATTGACACAAGAATTCCAAACAGCAGCGTAAAAGAAAACAATTCACGTTGCTGCGAAACTATGACATGTGTCTTGAAACAGAATTAAGGATAGGTAAAATATAATGGCTATAGAAGTATATTTTGAATCTTTTTCAAAAGATTTTTTGAAAAAAAAAAAGGCATACATTTATGAAAAAAAATGTTATGACGTGCAATTCCACAGCGTGAGTAGAAAGAGTTGTTACTACATATTTAGTACTATCAAATAGATTTTAAGTCAGATAGGCCTCTTATAATTTATAGTAATTAAAATTATCTTTGTTATAAAAAAAGTAAATTACTGAACATATCTATATGTTAATTAAAAGATTGCAAATAATTATACCACATTGCAATATAATGCTGCCAACATAGTAAACTTAGAATGCGACTTTAATATAATAAAAATATCTCATAATATTTAAAATCTTGATATAATTATTTAAAATAGATAAAAAACTAAATTAAAAATTTAAAAAAGCCCTTACGCAAAAAATACTTATAGTTTAATGAAGAACCCTTAAAAAGCAATAAATCAGCGTTGGCCGAATTGCAAAGAGTCAGGTTTAATGTAGAATGCAGTTCCCTGGAGACCATCATCTTGGTTGCAGCACCAGGTCAACGTGACTGTATTGTAAGATCATAGCTTGCAAGGTACCTACTCATTGAAACTAATCTATTGAACCCATAAAAATACGTGTGCTATGAGTTTTCGAAAGAGTTGAGTTTTCTGGAAACCATTCTGGTTCCAGCATCAGGTCGAAGTTTAGTTTGGAAAAGAGCTGATACTCTTACACTGTTGGACAGATATTACCCAAACATAGTTAAGAACCACCGCAAGGAAACTGGCTTTCAAATGAAAAAAACTGCATCGAAATCGGTCCATCCGTTTGAGAGCTACGATGCCACAGACAGACAGACATCGACATCAAATTTATAACACCCCTCTTTTTGCGTCGGGGGTTAAAAATCAGTTCAATTTCCTGTATTTATATTCATTTTAAGTTGGACGGAAAGTCGAGGAACGACGTAGGTAAATGAGGAATAGTACCATGAGTGAATTTCAGGTCACTACGAGGCTAAAAACGTTTGGCAAATATGAAATATATATAAACTTTGAGATGTAATTAAAAATATAATATGGAATGTGAAAATGTTGCATAAGGAGATGAAATATTCAAGTTCACCAAGGCAAATAATAATATCTTTTACCAATACGATATTCAACGACTTCTATTTTAGTGCAGATTGTAATGCTCTAGCATCCAAAGATAATACACATAATAACGATAGTCATATTATAATGCAAATAACATGTAAATTACGATAACTATCAAATTTGATTAAAAATCTAAATAAATTGCATAGGTACAATACATAGTATATTATGTATTAGCACATCTGGGGGCACGGCAGTGTCCCCGCCAAGTCGACCAAAAAAGACACAGCCGTCATCCTTTTCTCTAAGCCATTCAGGACCTTTTCGACCGCCCTGTAACTTCGTTGTGGATAAAGCTAGAAGTATGAATTTTCAGTGACTAAGAGGACATAATAGAACTAAATATATGCCCATATTACATTCAATTTGAACCTGCGTTTTAAAAACTATTGCAGGTCAAAGTTCTTTAATTTCGTCACTCACTCACTCATCGATCATCAAAATTCTAAGGTACTTTTAGCCGACACACGAGCGTCAAATTTTGAAGACAATTAGTGTGTATAGTACTATAGGTTTATGAAGCAAGGAAAAACTAAAGCATGCCGCAATCCCAGACCCGTTTTCTCGATGTACAACAAACTGAAAAAGTAACTTTGTAATCCTATATGAATAGATATGCGATATATGCAATTACAAAGTTACTTTTGCAGTTCATATAATTTTTCGTTACTCAAACTACCCAAATGGATTGGTAGGTAAATAGTGAATATGTAGTACATTAAGTTACAGACGATGTCTCCTTTAATAATATACCTATGTTATACTTATAAGTCGGCGCAACCTGGCGAAGGCAAGCAATGAGATTAAGATCTTGGTGATTTTACAGCAGGCAAAGTTGAGTTAGATATACGCACAAGAAATAGTATTAAAAAAGAAAAAACGGACACCTATTTACAAAAAGAAATGAGATTTCATGAAAAATATAACATGTTAAAAAATGCAAGTCTAAAGTTTTGAGATCTAATGTAAAACCAAGTCATTTAATTTATTCAGTACCTACATATATACGGAAGCATCTATCCAACAACTTTATGATAAATCGTGAAATAACCACATTTTATAGAGACCGTATCAATAAAAGATATATCTATTTCTTTAATAAATAAAAAGACTTGGCTATTAGTCGAAAACATAATCACATAAGAATAATCTACTATTTTAAATAGTCCTAAATTCTATTGAGAGCTATCGTTTCTGGTGGCACCAGTTGCGCCACTGGTGAGTAAGGTCCTATCGTTGTGGTTGAAACAATATTTGCTAGTGTGGCAGGCCAATAAATTTATTAAAATAATAATAATTGTTAGCGTGAAAACAGTTGTATCAGGATTTTAAATAATTAATTATGATAAATTGGGTATGCCCAAATAAATAAAATATTGACTTTTCTTAACTCTTCTTTTAAAGGAATAAGATTTATTGGGCCGTACTGAGTCTACCATAATTAATTAGGAATGGCATAATCTTTACGATAATCATGAATAATTTGCAAAAATCCGCGATGAAAAGCTCACAAACAGAACTTTCAGTATCTTTAGACATTTCTTGAGATTTCACCCTACACTAACGCCCTCTCGCGGAGAATTCATGCGCGGTAGCCTCCATTGAACATTCTGCTAGCAGGTAAAATTAATGCTTACACATTACACAAATAAATAAACTAGCAGAACCTGCGGCTTCGCTCGCGCTAAAACTATAAAAATAAACTAAGGGGTTGAATTTTAGAAAACACTGAAATACGTAACTCATTATTTCTGCCGTACTCAATTCATATGAAATTTCATGCAAATATGTCCAAGAAATAAAAAGTTTCATACAAATTTTTATCCCCTATTTCACCCCCTTGGGGGTTGAATTTGGAAAATCTTTCCTTAGTGGATGCCTTCGCCATATGAGAAATACGTGTATGTAATTTCAATTTTCTAGGCTTAAGGGTTTGGCCTGTGCATTGATACATCAGTCAATCACTTTTGCCTTTTATATATATAAATGCGCTCAGAATGCAAATATTATGTAAGTTTTGCTATTTGTAGATTCTACTAGTATTCGACTTGGTTTACATTAGATCTAAAAACTTTTTGCGGAAGAAGAACTACGTTGCGAGACTTGCATTTTTTTACTTACCTATATACAATTACAGATATGTACGTACGTATATTTGTATTTACATGTATATATCAGAAATACAGTAAGAGTTAATTATTTATATCAAGATTTCGTTTCAAGATTTACGATTCAAAGCTATCTGATAATTCCTTGCAAATTCGAGACAAGCGGTGTCAGCTTAGTACTGAATATTTATAAGCCAGTATATTTATTCATTTTATGAAAAAAATTTACAACTAAAATTAACAAAAGATAAATTGCGTAATTTTGAATCTTTTTTTGTTTATAAATCTATTCATATTACTCGTATTATAATATAGTCACTTATCCTGACTGTCACTTAGACGGCTAAAATGTGTAGGTACAGCGTATTTCGATAATGTTATTATGATAGGTAAACACTAAGAAAACAAAAACAATGGAAAAAAAATCGCAGGTAAAGCACGCAAGCATGATAATTATATAAAAGTATGATAAAAATTGTCTTTCTATACAAATTAATGTCTATATTTAGGTTATATGTTAACACCTCACAAAATATATATGTATTTTTCCTTTAATGAATATTTATACAATAACAGTATCGTGGTTTCTCGTATTAACATTAATATTAAGTATAAAACTATTTTTAAATTCGTAATAACAACAAAAATATTCCGAGCTATAACAGTACTCACTAGCACTTAGTGACTTTTAGCTTTATACACACAAATATTAAAATATTTTTTGTATATTGCGTTATAATCCCCTCTAAAAAGCTAATAGAACAGGCGAAGCTGCAATTTGCTGGATATTTGCACGAAGTTTACAAAGAGCGTCAAAAACATCAAAAAGCGGTAAACTTTTTGGTCCTTTTTTGGGTATGATTTAATAGGTTAAAATATTTTGTGATTTTTTATGAAACCTAAGTTAATAATTTAGAAGTTAATGCTTTTTCGATGCATAGATATTGCTTCACCTGCATTTGTATGCAATATGTATTTTCATTCAGTCTCTAGTTTGGTTAGTTTAAAACTATATTTTGTTTTATTCATTTTATTGAAATGTAATCTAGCTAATTCAAAAATAATTTTCTAACTTAAACTGAGACTTATTGTAATTCGTAGTGATTTCCATACAAAATAAACAGTTCTGAACTTTTAGATTTTCCAGCTGTTCTAATTGGTTTTCCCTAATTTTTTACACTCAAACCACCCCCGATACACCCCCCACAAAACAAAAAAAATATAATTCGAAGCCCTTTTTGAGTTTAAGCGAGAATAACGAACGGCAATTGCACGGTAATATATATAGATGTAGATTTAAAATATTTAAGTGAATAAATGTTACACTATCAATAAAATTAGACTTGAGTTTGTTTTTATTACTTTTATCAAAATAACGATATTTATATTTTCAATAAATATCGTTATTAGAAATTCATAAGAAAAATTATCACAAACAAAAATGAGGTAAAATCCATTTCGGAGAGAAGTGCTGTACGTTTTCGCAATTAATTTCAGTGGCGCACATTAGCGAATGCTTTGCGTCACATTTTGCATTCGTTTTGTTTAGAATGGCTCCTTTGTGAGACCACCTAAATTAATTTGAAGGGGCGCCATCTACATAATTTAGAGCACCGAACAAATAACCTTCTTTCGTGAAAACATGAAAACATTTGTAGAATGACAATATTTATACGTTTCTTAAGCAAACCTAATGTAGGCGAATTAAAATTGTTTAGCGACCAGTAAATTATTGTTTTTATACGACAGATTAAACAACATTGAACAAAGTTAATTATAAAAGAGTTTATATACATAAATCATTACATAAAATTAAAAACCATGAATTGGCTATTTATTATTTATCTATTAATTATTTGTTATTCATATAGTAGCAATAAAACATTTTCCCTTTAATTCACAAAGTTCGTATTTGAGTATTATAAAAGTACCAAGATGAATTTAACGACACCTAATCGATACATAAAATATAATTGTGACTGATCGCTGTATGTACGTGGAAGATATTTGAGAAAAACTGTTATTCGGGGTTTTTATTAACGCAATAGAACCCAAAACAATGAAACAAACAATAGAATTTTTGTCTGTTTGTCTGTGCGTTTGTGCGCGCTAATCTTCGAAACGGCTAAACAGATTTGGGTGCGGTTTTCACTAATGTATTGTAGAAAGCAACACTTAACATTCAGTATTTGCAATCGGTTCATAAATAAAAAAGTAATTTCAATTTAAAAAAGTAATAAGTTATAAATTCATTAAATTTTTATGCTATAGAGTTTCAAAATAGACACGTTTACAGTCGAGTAAAAAGGATTGGAATATATACATGTATTTGTACACTTTATACCGTCTTCATGATACACTAAATCCTAAGATATTGCAAACCGTCGACAACATCAAGTATTTATTAAATGGATCCGTTCACATTGGCACTTTACGGGACGTAAAACAAAACTTAAATCGCCGGCGGCCCAAGAAATCTCCGTTTTCTCAAACCGCAGACTACTCTAAGTAAAATATTAAATGTGCCGTAGAATTTGTACGTGTAGTGTTACAGACTGAATTTAATATTTGATGAAGCGTGCGCTGCTGCACTCTCACCGACGACGCCGAGTCTAGTCCCTAATTGCGAAATGATGCGTCCGTTTATCGTAGCGGCTCTAAAGGGTCGTCATGAGGTAAATATTAAAAGTCCCGCGGCTCGTCCGCTCCCGCTCATCGGACTGACTGTTTATTGCGAGGAATGGAAACCTTAACGTCTATATATTTTATGCCTGTTCACAATGATCCTATAAACGTTGTAATAACTCTAAATCCCGTTGTTTTTCCTTGGGTTTTAAAAGAAATATTTTTTAGCGATCACAACTTAAGGTCTTGCAAAATAGCTTATATTGCGTTTAGTAGCAAACGAAATTTGTATAGGGAGAGGGCGAGAAACGGCGCGTTGGTTAACGTATTATGAGTATTATTGTCGACTGATTCTAATTTCCGTGCGGATGCGAGTACAATCATCTAACGCAATTAATATATCCGGATTCGTAAAGAACCCTCATTCAACTGCGAAATATTGACACGTTTATATGCTATATTCTGGTTAGACCAATAGCTATAAAACCACGCCAAAGTATAAAAAAAGAAAGCGGGTTACATAATATGAATTTATTCTGTGCAGCCTCAAAATAATACAGAAGATTAGTTCCTAGTAATTGTAATCACTTTAGAAAATTAATTCTTAGCATTTCTACTGTATCTATATTTTGTAAGTTAAAACAAAACATAAAAATAACATTAAACATGCTCCAAATAGTTACTTAGAATTGTTTTTATCTGCAAATGAATTGCACTCCATATTCTTGTGATAACTGTACCTACTCTAAATGATTTCGTTAATTATTTTCCGCTCTTACGAAAATTCTCTTAGCTCTCGTAATTATCTTTGACCATTTATGCTCACGAAAATAATTACGAAGTACTATCATCTTCTTTAGCGTTGTGGTTCACATGATTGGCATGCTCCATCAGATATTAAAGCGGTTACGTAATCGTGTTATATGTAAAATACCAATCTAAGGCTATTTTGTTTTGCTTTAGTATATTGAAATATTATTGTGTAGTAACAAAGAGGACTTAAATTTTTATAAAAGGTTTTTGTAAGCATCTTTTAACTCTACAATATTAATGCCACACTAAAGATCAAATGTTGAATAAGTTATAAACTACGGTACATTATATTCAAATTAAAGACTGACGTGCATGGAAAATTATTATTTAACGCATCTTGAACCGTTGAGAAATCTAAGCGAAGCAATTATCCTGTTCTGTTTAAATCTTGCTAAATTTTCTACTCACCGAAGTCACTTTCAAATGAACATGATAACCCGCATTTTAGAGATTAACTGTAATTGATCTTACCTGTAACAAAAGGTTTACATAAGTATGTATAGGTGTAAATTAAAAACCTGAAGTGAAAAAAGATTGTAAGAAAGCCTTTATTTCAAAATAAACTAAGTTTAAAAATAGAACTTTCCAACAAGAAAGTTTAAGTCTTTTAATGGATTTTCTTTGTCACTGCAACGTTCTGAAACATACAACTATTTTCATCTTCATGACATTTTCAGACTTATTTCAGATACGTTTTGGATCTCGGTTCATTTAAAGTGCGCTTGTTAACAGTGAATGAATTTAGTTGCTATTTGAATGGAGGGCAGGTTTGTATATCAACCTGAAATAACGTAAAATATTATAAAAGCAGTTTAAATGAAGCTTTTTTTAAGTTTTCGCCATTAACAACACTAGCAAAACATTTGGTAAAAATATAAAATAAAATATCCAAGTATGAACAATTATTATTTATAATCATTATGTAGTAAGTAGTAGTAATAATTTTTCAGTATATGACATTCAGTGCAAATATTAACACTTCGCTCGACGTAGTCTCAAATGGCGAAGTCGTCTATTAACATTAAAATTACAAGCGGAACAATTAATTAAAACTTCACGCTGAAGTGGGTGGAAGTGCATTACATATGTATGTATTCGTCTACATATATAAAATATACACATTTCATTTTATTATATTTATTATATACAAAACAAAACGGTATATGAAGATTGAATAGCAGTAGTATATTTAAATGCATATTCTGAAATTTCATAATTATAAATAATATAAATGTATGTACATATTACATACAGATATAAACATTGGAGTAACAAGCTATTTCTATAAAAAATAGAAGATCGTTTTTCATTGATTAAAATTGTCATAACATCATGAAAAATGGGCTGATTTAAATTTACTTGATTTCAACATAGAATGATTATTATCACTTTATTTTAGAGATACTTGAAGTGCGATGTTTTAGGCAACTAACACTGCCGTCACAAGAAAGAAGGCCATAACTTCGTCAAAGTTGATTTCGAGATATTTGAAGCTTTGTCTTACCACTACGTCAAAATTGCTACTGGATTTGACGTAGTTACGATTAAAATGCTTATGGTATCTCCGGATTCATAAGACTTAGATGTTTATGAGTAAGACTATCAAGTAGCATTTTTTTGGTAATTCTAAATTTACACATAAGTCATTTTTTACCAAAATGTTACTTAAGTCCTTCTTTCTTATGACGGAAGTACAAACATTTACTAATTCAATATTAGATAAAATCGGGCGAACATTCTAAGTACTTTAGTAAATTTTCTCTTTTAAATAACGAAAGATGTTGCAGCTATATACTAAATTTATCTTTAGTAAAAATTTAATTCTGTTAAGAATGTCTTATAAAAACCTGAGGTAATAATCCTCGCGAAGCAACTACGATGGATAGTAATCAAAGACTCAAAGTCTTGCCGGCTCGGAAAATATTTTTAATATCACGGCTCTTTGTAATTAGGTCGCGTCGAGTTGAAGTCATCGTCAAGCCTTACAGAATTTTTCAACCTTTACGTACGGTCTTGCACGAAAATTAAATATGTTATATGTACTTATTTATATATATTTTTCTATTGCTTTTTGTTAAAATAAAAAATCAGTAATATACCTAAGTATAAAATAATGCTATGAATAGAGAATTGATAACTATAAATGCACACGATAAAATACTCGTACTTATTTCAATGAGAATAATAAAACAATAATGTACATTATTACTTTCAAATCGCATAAAAATTCCAAGTAAACTTTGTTTGCTAGAAGAAGAGGAAACAAACGATTGTGGTGAGGCTAGCGATGAAACACATATTATGTATAGTGTTCGATGACTGAAATAGGCCGCTACTGTGTGAGTACTGCAAGTGTACGTGAACAGTTATATGATTTAAGTTTTGTATTCGTTTTACTGCTAAATCTATATTGCAGATGACAAGTGATCGATATAGCAACACGAATCCTATGGCTCTATTGGCCGTCCCGAATGGAGCCATAAGAGTTAAGTGCTCATGAGGGCGAAAGTGCTCAATATCTTTAATAACGGGTAAATCGCTTAAGAGCCTTAATGATTGCGAAACCGGGACCAGGCAGAGTTCTATTAGTCTCATCCAAAAGTATTTCCAGATTACTAAGAGTTGGCGGGTGACAACTTTGGTCCATGCCCTAAGGTTATTCAGTGATGGACCCTATCTGTTGATGATTTCTTAAGAGGCATAAGAGTAGTACATATTCGACCTGTTACTTTCAAAGAATCTGGTCCTCTGAGCTCGTGAACTCTTTCGTTTAAAAATATTCGTTATTTATAAAAAAATATAAAACAACTTTTAAAAAACAAACACGTTTATTAATATTTAATAAAAATACATTGTTTTGGTGTTAATTTAAATTATACTAATTATAATTGATAAGGGAACAGTATGTTTAAGTGAATCTTATTGTAATTAGTAATTAAAAAAAGGTAATAAAACGTTTCGGCACTTGATAAAACCTGTTAAGACACGGTCAGTTGATATGTGTATAAATAAAATGATTTTTTTTTCGTATACTGTTACGAAAATTGAATTATATTTTGAGTATATTATTTTAATTGTTTTTTTTTTTAAAGAACGCTCTTACTTTAAACAATCGCGTCGCATTTAAAAAATCATAATATTTAGGTATTATTAACTTTAAAATAGGTTTCACCAGTCACATCTTTTGGGAAATAATTTCTATAAACCTTTCAACTTTCCGAATGCATCTGTTAGTACAAAATCATGAAAAATCAAACAATCATATCCATACATTACCCACGCTTTAACGGTATGTGTTTTAAGTCCCGCCTAACAACCCAAATACATATTAATTCAGCAAACACTAGCCAATTATATTCATGTACAGGTAGCAACTAATTAAAATTAACACTACTAAGGTGTAATTAGCAATTTTAATAATGCATTTAGTTACCATGTTATTATAAAACAAAATAAAACGTGAAAATATTTAAAATATCATAATTTTTTTCAATGAAAGGTCCAATGAATTTTATAAGATAAAATATTTACATAGAATATAATAAAAATTTAATTTGAATTATATATTGAGTATTAAAATAGTATCAAAATGTTAGGTAGAAAAATATTTTTTTAGCTACTTAACTATAGCTTAGGAACTAATATTTTAAATACGGCATTCAAAATAATACTTTTTCATCCGACACCCAACTGTTCGAAAACATACTATTGTATGTATATTATGTATACATGAGTATGTCTATTGACTTGAATGCTCTGACATAACCTGTAAGGTTCCTCCTAAAAGAAAGGCATTTATAGTATTTTAAGGTTTAACAAAAAATTAAGACTAATCAAATTGTTATTACATATGTTATCCGTATTAATATTATAAATGTGAAAGTTTGTGAGTATGTATGGATGTTTGTTACTCTTTCACGCCAGAACGGCTTACGGATCTGGATGAAATTTAGCACAGAGATAGATTATAGTCTGGAATAACATATAGGCTAATTTTTACCCTGGAAAAATATACGGTTCCCGAAGGATAGATTTGTTTTTGTTTTTCTAGAGGCGAAACCGAACGAAGCTAGGGTGAGCCGCTAGTTTTAAATAAAATGAAAGCTTGTAAAAACTCAATTTCAAAAATATATTTACTGTAGGTACCCTTGCGACGCAAATTACAAAATAATAATATTATATTTTTATGCAGTAAAATTTATTTAATGTTTAATCTTATTAATTGTTGGCTGTAATTATGTGGAGATCTTAATATTTATATAATTATTATTATATTACATATATGTAATTCTATAAAGTCTCACCTTGGACACACTTTTGAAGAACACAAAGCATATATGTAAATGTTACATTTGCAATTAAGATCAACGCCCACAAGGGATTTCATTGTTTCTCAGTGCAAAACTCATGATATGTGTAACTGTTCATTTATTTTATATGAAATGAAGGTAGATTTATTTTTCAATTAATTTTCCTGCACATCTGAACTTATTAATCGCTTGCATTAGCTAAGCAATAAAAATGATTAAAAATATGATTAATTTGAATATTTTTATCAAGACAATTAATAAGTATATAAGACGAATGCCTTAATATATTTTTTGATTAGTGAAAGTTTGTTTGATCTACTGATCAGTCCGAAAAGCATTGGAATATAAATAGAGGTGGAATCGAATACTGATTGTAAAAACATTTCACCGCAAAACTTTCATTCCGTTGTACTAATTGCCGGAATTTTCAAAGTAAAACTTGAAGACTGTATAGAAAGTTAAGATAAATTTCAAGTGGGCGGGCATCGCCAGAAGAATGTAATAACTTACAGGTGGTGCAAGTTCTTTATTGGATTTCGCACGTTCCGAGCCGACGTGTCTGATGGCCGGAAGATTCTTGCTGAACTCTTTGCTTGGCATTAATTCTTATCTTGAGTTTTAGTGAATCCTCGGATTACTAATCGCCCCGAAATATCTTTCAAATATCTACCGACATTTAAATATTTTATCCTATATTATTTTTTATTAATTTTCTGGCACATTTAAAAACAATTACAAGTCGAAACTATATTAATCGATTTACTTAATGTGAAATCAATAATAAAAAATATTAAATATTCTACAGTTTTCAACTGTTTCGCAATTAGCTGTAGAAGGCCAAACGATTTCACTAAAATAGTATAGTGAGTCAGTCAGGCCGTGTCACGAGGTCGCCGCGAAAACTGTTTCTCAGGAGCGTCGGCTGAAAGGAAAAGTATAGGCCACGGCGAGCGGTTGCATCGTGTCATTGACACATGCAAATTCGAACGTTTCGGCGTGCGGTCAACGAACCCTCCATTCAATGACTGTCGAAAGTTATCCGTGCGATGTCACCGCCTACAAAGACTAGGGATCCATTACGCCAGTATAGTGTATAGTTGATGCACGTTTGTATAAAGCGATATTACCTTGTCCTCTTTCCACAGAACAGCAAGAGTGGTAGATTCTATCTACGTTTTTGCGATGTTGAAAGTCATTCGCAATTAAAGCTTATGGATTGAATGGTGTTTGCTAAACTTTTGTTTGAATGAGGATTACTACTATTAACTCGTTGGTATTTTTATGTATGCCTTATTGTAATTTAACTGTTAATTAAAAATATATGTTACTTGAACTTGTTAGTGAAATACTTTTCTTAGATTTACGCGAATATTTGACATTTTAAATAAATCTATCTTTTCGGATTTTTTCGCGAGTTTATTTTGATTTTTGGTTCGCGACGTTTCGAATGCTTTACAACAATCACGGTCACGGGAGAGACTAAGGTTTTAGAGTCTTAATGGTATTGTATAGTTGTTACCGACAGCTACCCACAAAAATACAAAATGAATTCAAAAGTACAACACCATGATTCCTGTGAAGCATCCGAAATGTCGGGAACTAAAAATCCGAAAAGATAGTTTTATTTAAATTGTTACTGAAACTTAAAATAAAATAAAATAATTTATTTACACATACGAGTACCACTTCGTATAATTTATGAAGTTAAAATGCAATTTTAGGTCAATAATTACAAGAACTAATAGTACTTTTTGTTAATATAGAGTTACAATTTACATTTATTGATTCTAATTTATTTTATATTATAAAAAAATCCTCCCGTCTAGTGGTATAATTGGCTATTAGGCCTTGTTAATTTTGGTAATAAAAATGAGATGAGGGTAATATTAGAGGTCTTCCTCACCCTCTAATTCATATATATGTCACTGTAAAATTGTAAGTGCCGCTAGATTGTAATCTATCCCGCGAGATTGTAAGCTGTCGAATCGACAGTTTACTATCTCGCTAGATAGATTGTAATCTAGCGGTATTAACAATTTTACGGTGACGTATACACACCGTGGGGCATGTCAACATCCGCATATCACGTTTACTTTGCAAGAATTCTTATATAAGAAGAATACAGATGGACATATAAGTAAATATACTAATGCAAATGTATCCAAGAAACTCATTTATATTACGCTACTAAAATCTGTTTTATAATCTGCTTGTCTAAGGATTAGAGTATAATAATAAAAACATTACTTATGGAAAAACACGTAAAAGGTTTCTTTACTCTATACGCACATAAAACTATTCATAGAGCTCATCTATGTTAGTTTATTTGACATAAAATCTTAGTGTTATTTTAGTATTGACAGAGGTAATGTATTGTTTAATCAACGACTAGTGGGGGAACAGACACGAGGCAGACGGGTGCGGCGCGGGCGCATGAGAAGCTGGTCAGTGGCCGCATTCTTGCTAGTTGAAAGTAACACGGTATCCGGCTGCGAAAAATTACCATTTCGCTTTAATTCCAGCGGTAATACTGTACATTTATACATAACAGTCAGCAATTATACCAGCTTAGTCATTTTAGTCTAAACGTAAATAAACGTAGATAGATACTTTTTTTTGATAATCATCGTTTACGTCATTAATTTACGGTCGCCCAACCCGTTACCAGACAATGTATACTCGCTTGTTTTAGTTGAAAATTCTTAAGTTAAGTCAACTAATGATACATAATAGCTTATAATAACTCGATTATAATCTTGAATAACTTTTTTATGATAAATACTGAGTAAAAAATGAATAACTCAGTAAAAAATAAATCTGGAATGTTTTCGACATAAAAATAACAATTTTTTGTAAATAAAAATTGTAAGTATATTACTTACTATTTATTATTTAAATTAAATACTATTTATTATTTAAATTAAATACTATTTATTATTTAAAATAAAATATTCCGGCTTATTCCTAGATGTAAATGAGAAATTGTGCTAATGCTGATATTTAACAAGCTTTCTAAAGAAAGCTTTCCATTGAAGATTTTGGTTAATTTTTTTTATAAAAATTACAAGATGTTTGAATTTTAAGTATTTTGTAATGTCAAAACTCACATAATCAAGTTTTTCTGTATGATAACACGATCATATTCATCACATTTATTATTCATTGGAATCGCAGATGCAAAAAACCTGTTTTTTTTTTGTAATATCATTATATGTATGTTGAGATAACCTTCACGACGTACTCTGGTCTTGATTGTATGGTATTACACTCGATTTACAGTTGCTGGTGTAATGAAAGTTTGTAATATTTTTTTTCTCTTCAAAATGCAATTCGCTGCTGCTGTAAGATTGTTTTATGTTTTTTTGTCTCGTCTGGCGCGCAGGTGCCTTGTCCGAGACTTAACCCAGAAGCTTTTTTCTCAATAGTTTTATAACCTTCCTTCGAATTTGTTTTATCCTTTTTCAAAACATCCTCCTTGAACATAAACATATATGTACCTATATAACATGCGAATTCAAGCGAAATTAATGATCTCATGATTTGTGGAATCGCTATCGGCCTTGGCTAAACAGGTACCATGTCTACCAACTAATATACAAAGAGAATTCATGGGTCGCATACAACTACAACAAATTGCTTAACATTTATAATCTTTTTACTCATTTTATACCTGTGATTTTGGCATTTGATTATATCGCCAAATATTACAAGAATTTAAGTGTGCCAGCCATAAATTCAAGCTTAAAACGCTGTGTGTTTGATGGCCCTAGCGGTAGACTCGTGAGTTTGCTAATATGAATGGTGGTTCCCAAGGTGCGTGCAGGGCGGACAGAGTGGTATTGCGTTCCGTTATCTTGCGGTCATCAGTCTCGGAACGGGTTGGCCCGGAGGCGATACACCGGAACTGTCGTTTACGGCACATGTCCGCACGTCGTTGCGCGTGTCGCGTAACCCGAGCCCTGCCACATTAGGCGCCTTTACCCCAATATGGTAACATAATATCCCTGCGCTCATGTCGCTCCGATCCGGGACTGCATTATCCGCCTGAATAAAATAGCTTTCAATAGAAATCTGCTACAAGTCATTTAAACGGCGCATGGAGGTATCATTTTAAAATAAATCAAAATATGTAAATAGCCTCTATATCTTCATACGTGAGATAAAACGTTAAATAAAAAGTATAAATAACTATTACAATAAAACAATGATTTAATCGTAGTTATTTTATAGAAATCAATAATTTACAGTAATCTCTTGATCTAAGAGGCTTTATTTTAATTAACACGTGTCATATAGTGAGCGCTCTTGGAATTCGGTTTGACATTTGAGATGTCAATGATCTTTTGGCAAGGATAAGTGTGTCATCAACTGGCAAAACTCTTGGCTTACGGCGAGACTATCATATTGTAAACATTGCTGAGTTTTATATTTCAAGTGGTTTTATTACAAAACTACGCAAAAATTTGAATTGTATAGCACATATATTTTAAATTTATTAAATGTGCTGTTAATAGGGATATCCAAAAGTATATCCACATGTTACGTTCATAAATTAATATATAGAATTTTTATATCTTTTCTTCCTATTTGATTTTCTTATAATAGTTTAGGTCATTGTTTAAATTGACATAATTTTTTTTATTTTTGAACCTATTGAAATAAAACAAACACTAAATGTTAACCGAAGCTTGCCACAATGCATTAGTGAAAACCGCACCAAATTGGTTAAGCCTTTTCTGAGATTAGCGCGCACAAATGCACACACAAGCAGACAATTAAAAAAAAAATTGTTTTGGACTCTATTGCGTTAATAAAGACCCCCAATAATAGTTTTTATCAAATATATTCCATGTATAGACAGCGAACACAGTTACACTTTTATTATATGTATAGATAACATATGTATAAAGATGATGCACATAATACTCGTAGCTGTTACTCTTATAAGTCTATTTTTATCCAGGCTATCTTAGAGAACGACGAACGTGTTACAAACGTAAAAAATTTGTGTATACACAGAATTGTAATTTTTTTTCTTTCTAAACTTTAATTTCCAATTTAATTATGAAGAATAACTGCAATTTGCTAGAAATGATTATTATTAAGTAGCATAATATATTGTAAAATGCTATGAGATTGTACAAAAGAATAGTACGTTATTTGCTACAATCCTAGTTTGTTTTGCGTTTCGTATATAGTAAGCTGGTCTGCATAATAATGATCCCATATACGTGAAACCACGTTCATAGCTCCTTTAAAATATATTTTATGTTGGAATTTATATATTTAAGCATCATAGAAAAATATAATTTACTTTTTAACTTTTACATATGTATCGATTTTACTTTGAAATCACTTTAAATATATTCCGTATCTACTTTTGAATTAACTTTTTTCTTAAAATTTCACCTGACCATTGAGGTGTCATTTATTTCTAAAAAATAATAATTAAAATAGTTTTGTAAATGGCAAAGAAATCAACATACATAAAAAATTAATAAATATGTATATTATTCACTCGAACCTCTTCCTTTTAATCGGACTAAAAATGAAGATGAACTTTATTAAGCGTAGTAAGCTTCTATCGATATTTTCTAACAATCAGCTCAATTATAATATAGTAAGTAGATATTCAACACCCTAATGTATATAGTGGTAATTGAGGGAATGCGACGACAATAGAGTGTTCAATCAGTGTTAATAATTAATTGTTACATTTCCTACATGGTGGTCCCCTATACGAGCAAAGGAATAGAGAAAGAAATTAAAATAGCATTACAATAAAAAAGCAGATACAGTTTATAATATGCAAGTAGCAGTGTGTATTTATGAGCTGTTCGCTCAAATAGCTGGGACCATTTGCACGAAAATGATGGTCCATTAATGATTATTCAACAAAAGTCTTGATTAATCGTAAGTGATCATAATTGATGGTAATAATACGTGGAATGTCGATTCAAAACATCACTGCCATATATGATAAATTATTGATAATTGAACATATGAGAATAATATTGCGAGAACTTTTTAAAAATGGTAAAATATATGTTTTATATACCGTGCATTGGGCGCTACCACAGTATATTGGACGACAACGAGACGAGATAAAATAAATAAAAAAAATCTATACGTAATTAATATTATAAGTAATAAAAAATGTTCTAATAAATATCTTTAAATACACATTATTTGTATAAGTAAGAAAATATATTAAATATTTTAGTGTTGAAGAGTGTAAATGTATGTACCTATAACAACTTGTAACTTATATATTAGGGTCGCAATGTAATTCTTATGAGACGCTGTTATGTGCCCAACAAGATTTCAACCATAAAGAATAGTTGAAATTGTTGTCTTTAAAGCTATAATCATAAAAGGAATAGTTATTATCGTAAGACCCTTAAGATAGGTTTATCTTAATAGCTGTTATTACCTATCAATGAAATGTAGAAGACATGGTTATTGTGGTGAATGTAAAGTAACATAATTAAAATGAACAAACGCAGTATATTACCTTAATTTAATCGTCTGTTATAATATTATTATATACTAGCAGAACCCGCGGCTTCGCTAGTGCTAAAACTACAAAAAAAACTAATAAGGTAGGTTTCGTACAAACTTTCATCCCATACTTTACCCTCTTGCGAAAAATGCTATACCAAGTTTCAAGTAATTCTGATCATAAATAATTTTCTGGGTTGTATTATAACGTGTTTTCCCGTAGGAATGAGATAATCTTCAGCGGTAAAAAGTAGCCTATGTCATTCTCCAGCCCTCTAACTATCTCCACGACCAACAACCTACCAACACAAAAAATTACGCCAATCCGTCATTCTATTCACGTGAAAGAAGGACAAGCAAACAAACACACTTTCACATTTATAATATTAAAGTAAAAAAAAACATGGTAGAATGGATGTAGGTAGGTTATTTATACGAGGCTACGAATAATATTTATTCGTAGATACGTGTATAGATCTCAAGCAAACAATGTTAAGATTTTTGGAACATCAATGATTATCATTTTAATTCAAAAACCCGTTTGCACACATTCATAAACGAGTATACATACGTCATTCATAAAAAAAAACTATTAATAGTATATTATATTTTATAGCACGACCGATGATAAAATATAAGCTGCCATCGCTTCAATAGAGTGGTTTTCGAGAAATGCAACCTGTTTAGCAGAATTGAATACTGATCGCAGCAGATAGTTCTCTTGAAAATAAGATAGTACACGTCGCTAAAGTTATAGCATGTAAAACGAGTTACATTAAGATTTAAGGAGGATTTGTGCCTTAAACCATTTTTAAGTGGGTATTTATGAAGTATGTAGATATTACATAAAATGGTGCTTCTGCTGTAATTTGTAATGTTTCTTAGCATGCGGTATTCTCCTATTTTAGAAATTAATACAAAGCGCGACCATGTAGTTGGCACTTAGTACATTTTGTATTGATATGGGTCAAAAATTGAAATGAAGTGATATAACACTTTGTTTTGCCTTCCTATCCCACAAGGGAAAGAGTTTTGATAGCAAAATATTGCAAAATCATCAATTGCAGTATATCAATAGTATTCCTTATTAGCTTTATTCAGGCCTTAACTCCACACGGAATATGTTTCTAATTCGCACTAACCTTTTTTCGACATTAATTATATTTGTACAGAACCCCACAAATGAACAGAGACAGCAAGACATTGTGTTTCATTATGTGAGGATAAATAATAACTTTCTAAAAGTAACAAATAAAGTACATGTAAATATTTCACAAGTCAACTGTTGCAGCGGTCATTGCATGCTGCGGTGTGCATACTCAAGCTGTGGTTTGTGGGTAGTGGTAATTAGCAAAACTTCTCTTACTACATCTAATAGATATATCTGATTAATTTAAAAATAATTTTTAAACTTCAATATAGTTATTCATACTTATTTCATAGAAAAAATAACGTACGTACGGAGTGCGTAAAGAATATGATGAAAACATTAAGCGTTTTCTTTTTAATTAATTCTAGTAATTAAGTAAGCTCTCTTTTCCTCAAAAAAAGTTTTATCCTTTCATAAATAATCGTTTTTACTATCTCATACTCATAAGTTGTTTATATTTCGCTTCCTTTTAAGTTGTAATTAGATTTCTTAAAGACGCCATCTCAAATAACAAGCTGGTAGAATATCGAACATGAAGTCCTTTACGGTGGTCCGCTTCTAAGAATCCTAATTATTATGTAGGTAGTAGATATTTAATATTAATTGCAATGATAGGCGATAACTTTTTACAAATTTCTATATTAATTAAATTTCCAAATCAAAGAGGTAAACGTCATAAGGTGGCTGATGTGGTGCTACTTGTGACATGGAATCTGTTTTACTTAATTGATACATTATGTACTAGCAGAACCCGCGGCTTCGCTCGCGCTAAAACTACAACAAAAACAAAGCTAAAAAGGTAGGTTTCATATAAAATTTCATCCCCTATTCTACCCCCTTATGGGATGAATTTCGAAAAATGCTAAAACACGTATTTATTTAATTGTATTGAAGAGTATTAATGCCAAGTTTCAAGTAGGTAATTCTGAAAGTAAAGTGTATTACCGTGGGAATTAAATAATTTCCCGCGGTAAAAGTAGCCTATGTCACTCTGTAGCTCTCCAACTATCTCCACACAAAAAAATCATGCCAATCTGTCACTCTGATTGGACGTGAAAGAAGGACAAACAAACAAACACACTTTCATATTTATAATATTAGACCTAGAAAATGGCCTGGCAATACTGCCATGAAATGGACCACTCTCTAAAAAGAGAAAAAGCGAACGCGCGTCCAATACCTGTGTTTTATCCCAATTTGAATTTATAAATGAAATGTAAAAAAAATATAATGTTATTGAAAATTATAATATTTTAAATAATAACAGATGCGCCGAATATGGGTTCAACCGAATACGAACATTCGGTCGAATTATTCGGTTCATTTTTACATAGTAAACATACATACAAAGTGTCGGTAAAGCCCCTTTCCCACGCGAATCCTATTAGTGAAATAAGAGGAACATTGGAAACTGAACTGAAGCACAGATTTGCAAACATTCAGGAAGATAATTACTATACACTGGCGACATTGTTTTTGGCTCAGTTTGTAGTGACCTTACTTGCTGTGCCAGCGGTCGCGGGTTCGAGTCCCACTGGGGGCATTCATTTTTGTGATGAGCACGAACGTTTGTTCTCCAGTCATGGGTGTTTAATGTTTATATTTTTAATATGTATGTATTGAAAAGTTATATATATGTAGTGTATCAACTATTTGGTATCCATAACACAAGCCTTGTAGCTTACCATGAAATTAGATGGTGCTGTGTGTTAATGTCTCGATCCTAGATTCCGGTTGAATTTCTTCTGTACCCAAATATCTGAATCAATTCAAACAACATTCTTCAGAGAACATATCCGAAGGAGTGACGCTTTAGACAGCAGCTGGCAGCAACAATGAAAATGAAGAAGAAAAAATACCAGTAGGAAATATGACAAATGTGGAAAGTCATGATTATCATTCAGCTTTTTTAATTTATTACAACGCCATTTGAATCCTTTCACATGGCGGGCAAATACCAAAGAAAATATGAACACATGGCTATTTTTGCCAGAATTTTTTTATCTTCTCCGGCTACCTCTGTTTATAGTAAATAATAATTATTTTTAGACGCAGGGAACATTTATGAAGAAAAAAAAATAGTTACCTCACAGGTTTATGTTGATTGCTGAATAAAGTGTCGAGTATGTTAAATTACATTATAATAAAGAGATTTTATAAAACTTTTTTTAGCAATTGTTGTTTTAAAATTAACATTGATTTTAAATAAATCTTGAGTTTTGTTCATTTTAATTTTACGTAACGAGTAAATTGTGTTAGTAATAGCTATTTTAAAATTGTTGATTTTATAGAAAGGTAAATTTTATTTATAAAATTTTTCTTTATTGGAAAACATTTGTTGATTTAAGTATGTTTAAAATTAAATTTTGTTGATTTTTTTATTTTTTATATTATTTTAATTTGTAAATAAATCATAGTTTACGCAAGGTGGTGCTTGTTTCATTTACACATACTATGTCTTTCTTAGTGTAAAGCCTTTATTTATTTTTAAAATAATTATAAATCCGATCATAACACTATTAAAATATTTGGTAATTATACGGCATTTTAATCGAATATTTGACCAATTACGAACAAAAAAAAAGCGCCGAAGTTACCGAATACGAATATTCGACCGAACATTTGGCGCATATTTATAATAGAATTTATATAGAAGTTTCCTATAATAATTGAAATATGATTAATGAAAATAGATATTTATAACCATTTTACAGTCCATTATATAGATGAGCTGGTTTGATTTAACGGCTGCGAATTCGTTTTGTCTCTCTGTCGCTTTTCTGTCATTTTTAGCTGACGGCTAGCAAAGAAACACTCACTCCACTCTCTATGTCTATGGCATTCACTGACTCAGTGTTACAATCTTATAAACTAGTTATGTGTGCTGAATAGAAGCTGATATAAGAATATAACCCTGTTTATGCTACAAGTGAAATAGCATGATTCATCTATCTATATACATAAAAATGAATCCCTATTTCCCTTGGTCACACCATAACTTGAGAACGACTATCGACTTCATTCATATTTTTTTACGTTTTCTAATACTTTGTAGAAGGTTCTTACGGAAAGAAAAAGCAAGAAAATTGAGCAGAAAATTGGAAAATGTATCTCATTCCCCCGGGAAAACATGTTATAATATAACCCATAACAATTCTATACCTATGTATATATGTATTTAAACATATATAGTCTATCTATTCCATACCAACCGTAAAAACGTACATATGTAATAATCGCTTATGTATATATAAATTGTTACTTTAATTAGATAAATAAAATATTTATTACGTTAATACATAAATCTTTTATATTTACAAATTGTGTTATATAAATAGGTTCCATAATATCAAACAATGCCTTAATGCAATAAATATAACAGCAAGGATGAATTGAACTCAATCAGCGCTTTAATGATTTATTTTCTGAAAGCGGTGCGCTAGTAGACTTACAAGCGGTTAGTCGGACTGTTAGCTCCCTCTTTAGAAGCACAATTTATACTGTCTAGACGTGATAGGTGAAATATTAGGTATAACTGAGCTATGAAGTAAATATAAAAGTTTTGGTCTTTGTGTTCAGCTCACGTGTGGGCGCACTTTCAATTAATTAGCTACGCAGGCAACCATATATATTTTTTTTAAATTCTTAAATTTACAAAGACATTATTTACTAAAATCTATATATAGGTACATGTAATAAAATAGTAACTTAGCGAAAACTGAACATGAAATATTTTTTTAAAACCAATGACTGTAACGTACTGTGTATAGAATATATAAACCCCAAAAACAATAGTTATTAAAAAAATTGTCTGTTTGTGTGAGCGTGTTTCACGCAAAAAGTACTGGATCAATTTTAAACAATTTTGCATAGTGATAACTTATTACTCGGGTCAACATTTAGGTTACCTTTTATTACTTACCTTTTACAAAATCTTTTATTCCCATGGGAAAACAGAATAACTGGTTTCATTGAGTCGTCGAGAGATACATCAAAACAATGTACAAGAAAATTGTAGGTCTTAAAAAGGCCTACAGAAAAGTCCGCAATATCATGTGTCTTTCTCCTAAGGTACACTCGCAATAATTATTTATACCTATTTAAAATGTACCTAGGGACGCACCCGAGCAAAGCGAGGGTAAGTCGCTAGTAAATAATAAATCCGTAAACGATATCACTAGTAGTAGTACAAAATAGAAGTGCTAGTGCATCAATCGTTTCAATCAAGCAGAGTTCATTAGGCAAGGGTAGTTTAGGCAGGTTAGAACGCGGATACGTAAACAGTAAGCAATTTCCCTAATTAAGTACCCAACGAGTGTTGCGCCGGCTCCGCTCGCTTGTTTGTGATGTGAACAAGTCTAATGAGCAAGCTTTCGCTGCGACCCGCTAACGTCACGCGCACGTAGCTCGCAACGGTGAAATGTGTAGTGTCCTTCAGATGAGTGTAAACGTATCTTAGCGGTCTCAGAGCTTGCCGTGAGGCCGTATGCGAGCGTCTTTTTTACGTTTAGCTCTTGTTTCCTTTACATTGTATTCCATGTTAGCTGCACAATAAATTAGTTATTTACACGTAAAAACAGAATTTCAATTAATAGCACGATAAATAGTTATTAACATGTGATAAGTTCCATAAATTAAAATGATATAGCAAAAAGTCTATAATAAGCAAATGATAATGAAGACAATACGTCGTTGTGCTTAGTGCAGCGTGGGCGCAGGCGGGCGGCGCGTGCGCGGCCCTGGCGCAAGGTCAATGGCACGCGCCTCTCCCGCTCGCACACCGGAATTCCATATTTAAATCTCGTCCGCAGAAAAATGGCGGTCGGCTTCATTCTGCCGTCGCGCCTTGTACGGCGAATTAATAAAACATACCTTGCCATTATACTCATTGTTTTTTATTATCCTTTAAAACTGAATTGCAGCCGCTCTAAACGAGTGTAAAGGTTATGTGAACATGTTGTAGCTAAAGTTTCCTTAAAGAAAATCAAAACACCTTGTTTGTTGCGTTTAAGTTTTACCGTTGGCATAAGGATTGGAAGCTCAGCATTAAATATTTGAATAAAAAATATAAGTATGTAATTAATAATACAAGATGATTAAATTAGCAGTAATAAAAATAAGTGAAGGCGAATTGCACTTTGTAATAAAAGTAAACCGGTTCAAATGTGATAGTTAAGTTTTATAAAACAAGTATTGGGGTTCGTATACGGTCACAATTAACTCAGCCAACCAAAGTGCAAGTCATCTCAATTGTACCGCTCGGATTTCATCGTAAAAGACTAAAGAAGGGTATATTAGTGAATCGAATATCATCACATGAGTAAGCATAATAAGAAAGTAGAGAGATGATAAAATTTAAACTTTCTTAGATTTACGGCAATATTTGACAAAATTTGTCAGTTTCTAAGTATTCTCATTTATTTACTCCTACGCGTTATCATCGTAGTAATTAAGAAAGGTTATTATTATCCTTGTAATTGGAATATATTTAAAAAAAAAAGAATGTTAAGAATTCTAAGCATTCTTACAAATATTTGTTATAAAGCGATTTTCTTCTTAATGAAAGAAGATTCTTTATCTGAATTCAATTTGCACCGAAGAGTGAACGATTCGCAAAAAGAGTGCTTACATCGCGCCTCAAGGACTGAACAAAAAGGGCTAAAGAACAGAGTCACTCAAATTGAACGCACGAGTACAAAATTAATTAATGTCCCCCTCTGAAAGCTTCAAATGTTTGAAAGCCAGGACGAAGTGCAAGTCATCGGTGCCGGCGCGTCGGGCGGATTTACAACGCAATAAATTTCAAGAAACAGGAGCCTTATCTTCTAACAGCGCAAATGAACTGTCGAGCATGTAATAACATACCAGCACATCACTAAAAGCGGGAATCATGTGAAATAATGCGATCTTATGCTATAAACATTTGACAACTTCTACAAGAGGGAGCAATTCTTTTCTTATATAGTTACTGCGACGAATATTTTTCAAATGGAAGGTAGCATGGTAAGTACCAAAGGTTAAAAATACAGTTTCATAATATATGAAGAAAATACGGACAACCTATCACTTCACTTAGAAAATTTTTTATTTGGAAAATTTTTAGAAGTGAAGCACTGCAAGACACTAATAACGTTTTAGTCCTTAGTAGAATTAAAAATATATAAGCCTGTGGATTTTTTAAAGATTCAACGTGTCTCTTTAAATATTTTTATGAAAATTAGTTGCCAAGTTTGGCCATGAAAATGAAGCCAACAGATATTCTGGTTAATTTCCTGCTTTAAATATATGTTAAGGATTAGCAAAAACTTTGTTCCTTGTCTACTAACAGAATTAACTATAGTTTGCCCTTCACAATTTCTAAAATTAAAATCTGGCGCCATATAATAATTGATCGAGCGAGTGAAGCTAGTGAAGCGTCTCTACTTCAAGTCAGGCAAAATTTGCTTTCCTCTGTCAGTTTGTTGGTACTCTTCTACAAGTCGTATATTACAACCGATCTGGACGAAACTTGGTATACAGGCTTTTTTGATTGGAGTACTTCCTCCAAAAATGGGCAAAAGGCGTGCTACTGGATATTTCCGTCTTATGGGATCCGATATCGATGGTTCTTTTTTTTATTTAAAAGATATTAACTTTATGTTGGCCTCATAAAAAAATGGTGAAGATCTGATGAGGATCTTCGGCGTGATGAGCAGAATAGCTCCTAAAAATACAGTTTGTGTTCGTATACTTTATCGTTTTAACTTGCTCTTTACTTAAGCTCATGTAGGAATTCGTTTATTAATATTCATTAACAACAATAATTGCGAGTTTCGTGTACCTTTTTTTTGTCCCGTACGGTAAATTTCTTTCGTGTTAGCAAGACGTTACATCGCATCGGCTAAGATTTACTGAGGCAGTATAAACTTCAACGCAGACTTATTCGACGCACTGTATGCTATACATAGTTTAGATTTGCCGTGCATAACGAAGCGTACAATTCTGTGTACTGTGACTACGAGTAAATATATTATCTTAAAATAAAAGGCCAAAATACTAAAGATAAACAATATTTCAAGTAGAATATCGGAATACGATTATAAAATTGAAAGTTTGTATGTTTGTTACTCCTCCACGCTAAAACGGCTCGACGTTTATGGATGAAATTTATTGCACAGATAGACTATGATCTGGATGAAGTAACGCATAGAGCGTCCGAGCGTCTATTTTTTTCATATATATATATATATATATATATATATATATATATATATATATATATATATATATATATATATGAGATTATTTTTGTGTAAAGTTAGATTATGTGTCGGAGGACGGAGAGCCAGATTGGCTACGTTTTTAGACAATTGCAAAAGGTTAAATACGCTCAGTATAAAGCCTGGGAGCAGTTAGAGCGAGTAGAAATGAATTAACTTAATTGTAAATTGTTCCATAGAGCTACGGAAAGATTTATTATTAGTACAATTTTTCTTTACAAATAATAATGTTTTATTTTAGTTAAATAGGTTTAAAATAGCTTCTATTAATTTTATACTTCTAGTTTAACCTCCTGGGACCTGGCGTCATGTATATATTACATAGAACGGACAAAATTATAACACCGCCATTTTTAAAGATTTGTTGTAACTTTTGCTTTAATTCAATAGATAAGATATCTGCCTGCCGTTTTAGGCTGTGATTAGGTGACGAAATGACATGTATTACTTTAGTTTCTTGGTTAGAGTGAACAATACCGTCTCGGCCAGAAACACGTGGTAAGGATTTTTGTATTTTCTCTTAAAATATTAACAATTTAGTTAACGCTTTATGATTTTCTTTTTGGTTTTAGTGCCTGTTTATTATAAATATATCCATAAGTGTTGTCTTTCGCTAGAAAATTATGAAATAAGTGGTTAAATTTGAATGTCATACAGGTATTACAGAAGGTCCCAAAAAGTACCGTTAATCATAGGTGCCTAATGTAATACCTGTATGACGTAGAGATGTTTTTCCTAATAAAGCTGTATATCAACATATTATTTTTATTTGTTTTACTAGATATGCGCGATAGTAAAATAGTGCATCGTTTAGAAGAGTCAGAGCTCGATCTAACTGACAAAGAAGACCCAGAACCTATGCCAATATTTCAAAATGAAGAGGAAATTAGTTCTAGTTCCGGTTCTTCAAACTCAGAAAACGAAACTAGTCCGGGTTCTGAAATATCTCTAGCCTCATCAACTACAGCTACTACTAGGTATCGTGCTAGAACGAGAGGTAGACCTAGGATATGCGGAGGTAGGTCAAGAACTCATGGTGTGAGTACGAGAGGTGCACAAAATGATAGATTGTCGCCGGTAAATAACAGATGGATTGGCAATTTCTCGCCCTTAGATAGGCCAAATTTTTTGCCAAGATATAAATTTATTGACACTGATACTTGGATCGAAGAGGACTATTTCAAACAATATATTTCTAACAACATTTTGGAACAAATGGTTGACGCGACAAACAACCTATCTTCTAAAATAAGGAAGGGAATTGAAGCTGACTTTGAAAAAATTGAAATCTTTTATATGCATATTGCTAAAAATGGGTTTTATTAATTTACCAAAATTGAATGTATTATTTAAAAAAATACGGCATTCAAATCGTAAAAGAACCATTGACTAGAATACGTTTTTTCAGCATTCGGCAACATCAGCATCTTTGAAAGTTGTCGTTGACGCAGAAGTTTCACAACAAGAAAAAAACAAATATGATTTAGAAAGTTGCACACATTTTGATAAAATCTTACAAGGGTGTTATAGTCAACCAAGAGCGGAAATTAGCATTAATGAAATGTTAATTCTATTTAGTGGCCATTGCGGGATACGACAATATTGTTCCAGAAAACCAAACCCTGTATGGATTAAGGTTTATGAATAAAAAAAGATTATTAAAGATACACATGGAAGTTTTTTTAACATTAATTACCTATTATCTAGCGTATTAAATAAAAAAAAATAACTTATATTCCATGTCATATATATCTATCTAACACAAACAACAGTTTGTATTGGGACCTCATGTCGCATATATATGACATTGAGAAAATCTACATTTTCCGAACTAGATTTTTTTAAATATTTTTTTCGGTTATCTGGCCACCTACTTAGTAGATACAGATAGTTTTCATTGTAATTCCTTACGATAAATTATCCTGGGTCCCAGGAGGTTAAAAGTTTTCTACTGATTGTATAAGGATATTCCGTTGTTTGGTTTTTATAGTCTTAATTAATTGCAATTTAAATGTAATAAAATTTATTTCGTTAGTAAAAGCAATTTAATCAGTCTTGTCCTTAGAAGATGTAGATAAATGAGAATGCTGTTTACAGTTGTCGACATCCTTGTAGTCCGCTGAATATCACAAGTACAACAACCGGAGATGAAACTTGCCTTTTGCCTACAGCGTTCGTATAACCCTAGGAAAATACAATGTACTTTACATATGTTTATCCAACAACTGTTTGAAAGTGTATGTTTTTTATATTTTAAATAATACATTCAATTCAGTCTTGTAAGTGTTCAGCTAGCTACATACATATGTGTAAGTACTGAAAATCGATTTCGAGTGCTTGCAAATGCTTTGATCATTGTTCATTTGATCACTATTCTAGATGTCTATTTATTATCAAACATTCAGGTAATTTAACACTTAGTATTTACTCAAAAATAATGAGAATGAAATAAAGAAAATATTTTCACGTCAAAGATATCCGCCATTTTGTCATTAATGACGACAATTCCCGCAAACATAATGGTCGCGATAATAGGAAACTAGCTTTATCATAATTATACAAGAAAAGATTTTATTAAAACTGAAAAGTGTTGAATTTAAAACGTTTTTGACTTATATATGTATAATCAAAGATTTTTAATATTTGTTACTCTAGAAACTGTCAGCACAATACAAAGTGAAAAAAACAATACAAATAGCAGAGAAATACTCCATGCGGCAACTGGCGGGCGTATTGCTTCCTATATGTGCTATGCGTTCATTCTGTGCAACGAGACGAAATTTTAGGTGAATAAATGTAGTAGGATAATCAGTAGCTTGAAATTTTCAAACAAAAATCTAATCACGTCGGACTACAATGTGTGTGTAACATAGACACGCTGTACATTACTTCATCACGCTGAATCAACTTAACGGATTTGGATGTAATTTAGTACATAGATATACTACAGACAGACCTGGAATAACATATATGCTACTGTAGACACCTAGGTGCATGACCCGAGCGAAGAGCCAGTAAGTCGCTAGTTAATTATAAATAGAAAAGTTTGTGTTTGTTCTTCATGCTGTAGTAGTCCAATTATTCGGAGTAAAATTCCAAATGCAGATACTTTGTATCTTGTATTTTCACAAAGGATTTTTATTGACGCACTTACCACGTGAGCTGAGCTGCTGCCATAAACTAGTATACACATTAATTAACTATTACTTATAACTACTGTGATAACGTTTATTTTATTACTGTTTTAATTAAAATGTCTAGACTAAAAATAAATAATAAAAAAGAATAGCATCATGATGGAAACGCCTAATTATGCTTTTATTAATAAAACCAACAGAAAAACGTGAAGATATCTGATGTTAGCGGGGCATTCATACATTCTTTTAAGATTGGCTCGCTAAATGAAACGCTACACATAAAGCAACCTATCGCTCGTATTCATATTAAACTGACTGTATCATAGACTATAGCTAGTACATAAAGGTGTTCTTATCAATGCTAACGTTTATAAGTGAGTATTTTTGTTATATCTTCACATTGTAACGGTTTAACAGATTTAAGGGATATTCGGGATGGAGATAGCTTAAAGCCTGGAACCCATTGGAACTACTGTGTTTATAGATTTCACTGTAGAGTAAATAACTTATAAAGATAAATTTATGGACTCTTATTAAATAACAATAAAATTAAACTATAAAAAGGAATACAATGCAAATTATAATTAATATTGTAATCCCTGATATTTTTTGCATTGTAATGAATTGTTAATTTGTCTCATGTTTGTCATGTGCATTAATTATAGTTAAATGTACATATATTTTTTAAATATAATAAGTAGATACTACAAAACTAATTGATATCATTAATACAAATGCATAAATAAACTATCATAATATATTTATAGTTTCTAAGAGCAAAGTCTTTCAATATAAAAATACTTTAAAATCGATTTATCCGTTTAGGAGCTATCATAGCCAAAAACAAAAACATACATATATGTACACAGGCATCGGCTTCAAATTTATAATATATCTGTTTTCGTCAGGGATTAAAAACAGAACCGAAAGCAATATTCATTACCAAAGGACTAAGAAATAAGCACTATAAATAAAAAGAACCACAGACTACGCCACCTTTACATTTCCTAATGAAAGTAAAGGCGTCTTCGGGAAGCGAAAGTATTTGTTGTATTTGAAAATTAAAAGCCGGCGGGGAGTCTCCGGAGAGGATGGGAGAGGAGGGAGTAGCGCAATCAGAGCTCGCCGATGGCAACCTTAAATACCAACCTTAATTGAACTGCTTCCGTACCTCGTAGCGAGCTACATAAATACGCTTTATGGAAACATTTGCCACAGAAGTCTTAGCACTGTCTAACTTTTATACTTAGATCATTGGCTATATGTTCGCAAGGAAAGTATAACTTTATATTAAACTTATAGGTGCTATGTGAATCTTAATTTAAAAATGTTAACATTGATATTTTGTAATCCACTAGTCCGACCGCTTGTTTGTGTACAACTATCACTATTCAGAACATACATACCTATGGATTGAAAGGAAATATTTTTATTGCATGTACTCCTCGCACTAAAACAATTGGTATTGACCAATATCAGACTTTTTAGTTTATCAAATATAAAAATAGTAAAAAGGTATACATTAATCATATCATAACTATCTTTTCATTGAAGTACATTTTACATAGCCAGGTTTTGAAAGCGCCACTACATTATTTTGGTAGTTTGGGAACGGATTTGGTTGGTAATTTTATTTTTAAGCGGCAACACTGATTTCGTGTCACCTACAAACATTTGACAGTTCGCCGAAACCAAAGTGTCAATGTCAAAGTTTTTGACATTGACACTTTGATTATGATGCTTGATTAAGATTTTTTTTGGTATTTTATTGTTAACAAATTTAGTGAATTTATTAAATAATAAAATAAAAAAAAATATTAAATTATTTGCTTCAAATATTACATTATGGAAAAACCTAGTCCTAAAAGAAGAGAAAACCCGAAAAATCGGTAATTGAAGAAGCAGTCAATGAAGTTTTAGAAAAAGGTCAGTCCATAAACAAAACTGCACTTGTCTCAAATATATCGAGAGCATATTTAGCTAAATTAGTTAAAAAAGTAAAGGCTTCTGGTGAATCGGCTTATATATATACCCTAATGTAGGAAATAAGCGTATTTTCACAACAGATCAGGAAAATATGCTTACGAATTATTTAAAGACTACTTCTAAAATGTGCTATGGCCTAACAAGACATCAAACTAAGAAACTGGAAAGCACTTCTCTTTTCCATGCGACAAGTTTTAATAAAACTAATATAAACATATTTTTTGAGAAACTAAGCACTGTTTACGCAAATACAATTTTCCTCCGCATATGATTTTTAACGCCGACGAAACAGGCTGCAGCACCGTCACCAATCTTCCAAAAGTCATAGCTGAAAAAGGTTCAAAACAAATTGGGCAACTTACCTCAGCTGAACAAGGAACATTAGTGACAACTCTGTTCTTTATTAACGCTGCTGGTGATTTTTTTAATGCCTATTTTTGTGTTTCCTAGAGTAAACTACAAAGATATTATGTTAAATAATGGTCCGCCTGAAGCTCTAAGGTTGCCTCAAGCTTCTGGATAGATGATTGAGGACTGTTTTGATAAAGCGCTTGAACAATTTGTGAGGCATATTAGAACATCAAAGGAGAATCCAGCATTGATATTAATAGACAATCACAGCTTTCATGTGAATTTTAGAATGGTTGAATTTGCCAAACAAAACTCAATCATTGTAGTTACGTTCTCACCACACTGCAGTCATAAACTGCAACCACTCGATGTCACAGTATATGGGCCTTTCAAAACTGGATACCGTATTGCCATGAATGAATGGATGTTATCAAACCCTGGTAAAACAGTGACTATTTATAAAGTTGGGCAATTTGTAAAAGAAGCATGCCTATCAGCTTTCAGTAGTCAGTATATAACACAAGGATTTTTGAAAACAGGAATTTACCCCTTAAATTCTAATATATTTAATAAGGAAGAATTTTTATCTTCATATGTCACTGATAGACCCGATCGATCACAGTCAAACGACGGTAATTAGTTGAACTTGGACAAGGAAAATATTGAAGCTAACTTAACACCTCCGCCTTCTAAAAACCCACTTGAAATAGACCAGATCATCAGACCATCTCCCCATTTAACCTCTACCCCTACGGTTGCGATTCCGAGTACTTCTAGGCAACAAATTATATTTCCGGAAGTGATAAGACCATTTTCTAAAGCGGGGCCAAGACAAAACAGAACACGCAATATTAGAAAAATGTCGTCTGCCATCGTAACTGACACTCCCGAAAAGAAAAAATTAGAAAAGAAAGAGGGTAATGCAAAGAAACCAAAAATTATTATTAAGAAAATGACCACGAAACAGTCCATAAAACCCCCTAATAGAAATATAAGAAAAAAACAAGAAAATTCCGTACTGCAAGATGACTCTCATTCGTCTGACTCTATCGTATTGGCTGAAGTAAAAAAAAAGGTTGTTCGAAGCAAAACAAACTCCAAAACAAATAAAAACAATGATGATTGCGTAGTTTGCAGCAAATCATATGAAAACAGTGATCAAGATTGGTTTCAGTGCAAAATTTGTTCTGGTTGGGTTCATGAATCCTGTGGCATTATGGGGAAATTTAGTTTCTTTTGAAAGACCTGTTTCTAATTTTAAGAAAATTACATATTATATTCCAAAGTTCCTAAAAAGTCTGAATCTTAAACTTAAGCAAGTAGATACTCGTTGTTAAGACTTTGAAGCTTAAAGTGAGCAATATTTTTGTGAAGTTCTAAAAGATTTAACGATGTTGTTTTTGATAGAAGAAGATATTATTTGTTATTTTGTTTAATTTTTGAGATTGTTATTAATAAAAAATAATCCACCTCTAATATATTAAGATTATATATGTATATAATAACTATGACTGAATAATATGTTAAGATTGAAGTGTTTGTTAGAATTACTTAAAATGACTGATAGTTGTCATTAGTTCTTAAAAAGGGTTTGTTAGAATTGTCTTTTTGTTTTTTTAATAGTGCAATTATTATTATTTTGCATAATTTTCACAATTACACTTTACAATATTGACTGGCTCTTTCATAACTTTTAGTAGCTCTTTCAATATCGAAATGTTATGAAAGAGCCAAAAAACACATTTTTTAAAAATGATTTTTTATAGTGTTTAAGGTTCTTTCGTATGAAATTACCAACTTTAATTAATAAATAATAATTGAAGACAAAAAAAACATTACTTTCATTAAAAAAATTTTTTTTTTGCTCCCTTTAGTAAACTGGCTCTTTCATGCCATCTCCCATAATGAATATAAAAAAAATAGAGTTTAATCCAAATTTTTAATATTTCTTTTTTCATAGAATTAACTTTATTTCAGTTCCTATATATTGTTTAGTAGGAAAAATTATTTTATTAAAAAAAATATACTAAGCGAGACAACTTGTATTACATGTTGTAAAATTTTCACAAGAACATATGACAAGATATGTGTTGTGACTTTGAGAAGATGTGAAATTATATTTGGTTCTATTGAAAATCTCTGACAACTCTAATAAAAATCTGGTCACCTTGTAGCATTGTTGCAATGAGTACTTTATTAGGAAACACAAAGGGAGATGGAAATTTGAATACAGACAAAGCTCAAACGGGTGTCGTGCGTTGAGAGATGTTCGCGGAAGCTTAAAATAATATTTCGGAGCATCGCAGTGGCCCGGCTCGTGAACTCAGGAAATGAGGCTCTCTGTCCCGCCGGGAAATTGTTCCTCCGAATCATAACGCCGAGTAAATCTCCTCGCTTTGAAAGACTTTAAAAATGATGGCACAGATTTATCTTTATAAATGTATTACAAGAAATTTGTTGACACAAATCTCTCCATTGAAGTTGCGAAATGAAATCCGTTTATTGCGGGTACGCTGCAAATGTTGTCTTTGAGAAAATTAATTTTCTTAACACGCGTACCGATGACCTACGCCCTGTCTGCTTTACTACTTATAGCAGAATATAAAATTACAAAGGAATACATGAAAAAGTTAAACGTCTTGTATTTGAAATAGTAAAATTATTTATCTCTATTCAACTATAAAAACAGTTTTATATCAGCATCTAATTTACTCGTACATAGAATATATTACCTAAATTAAAAAAAAACACTACAAACATCAAACTCCAGCTATCTGCAGTAGGATCGCGCAATTTTTCTATTGCCACACCCCATCCGTAAAATAAAAACAAATCTCATAAATCAGGTAGTTAGCAATCGCTTTCCGAACGGGAACCAATGATCACACCATTTCCCCGAAGGTCCGAACTGGGGTCGATATATCCGCTGAGCGCATCCGATGGAATTAATCTGGGAAGCGGTTTGTACACGCGATAAACATTTACATATTGTGTATCGAACACTCGCAGGTATCGAGTCAGATAGGATTTACTCCATTGCTTCAAAGCAAGGATTTGGAAGATTTAGAGCACGAAGGACATGAAAAATTCATACTGTTTCCGATTTTTACTCTCAGAATAAGAGTTGACTTTGTGCTATTATAAATCTTGAATATTTTTGTTTAGAAATAATATAAGTCAGATTAAATAAAAATAAGCAAAATTAAAATCAGATACACATTCGTAATAATATTAAATACAGAAACATTTAACTTTAGACACTAAAAACAAATTAGTTTAGTTTCTAAAGTTAAGGATCCGAATTATAATTTCGAATAATTCAGGTATGAAAAAGTTACAGCACGCAACCGTAACTTGTAAAGTTGTTTTCAAGTTATGAAATACTGTTGTTTCGGGATAAAGTTTGTTTCAAAACAGGAAAAGGTCGTGTTAATTTAAAATAAGCGGCATCTATAAAGGAATCGAATCATTTAGATTCACTGTGTCTATTTATAGAGGATTCAATGAGCAAGGAAGTCACAAGATGACATGCGGCGGCAACACAAAGTAGCAATTGAGGCCAGCAAATAACAGGCGATTCTGACGTGTCCTCAGACCACGCGTACATAAATAATACGTAATACGTGACAGACACCAGCACAGCATCCGACACTATTTATTGAACCACAAAAGCAAATAAAATCTCCCTAATAATCGTTGTGATTGAAATAGACTGACATCAACGCTGTAATGTTTAGATAGCGCTTGTCACTCTTTACTGGGATTGGCTTTACTTATTATCTATTCTCTCTATTTCTTTTTAAAGTTCAACGGGAACTACATTATTATAGAACAAACTGCTTACAATGACAAATAGAAACCAATCAGTTGCGCAAAAGACGGCATAGAACTCGTAAATTGAATTTCCAATTTATTACTTTGTGGCGTACTCAGACTGTTCTTTCTACGTATAAGGGCATGGAAGAACGAGTGTGTTTACGGGACCAGATGGCCACCGATGAATGAATCGTTAACAGACCAGCACCCTGTTTTATACTTAAGAAAATATGCCTAGCTTTAAGATAATATCGTGCATTAAGTTATTGACAGCTGTTTTGATATTTGAATTTGAACTTATGGAATAAACCTATCAACGTATAGTGTATGATAATAAATATAAACCTAGAAATAATAAAATAGTAGCAGTAGCACACTCTTTCAAGAGTAATAATTTATACATACTTATAATAAAATTGTAACTAAGCCTAATCTGTACATCAAATATTTTTTGGAAAATCCTATTGAAATAGACATTATTATCGATACAGAGGCCGTATCTATAGTTTTTAGAATTTTTGTCTGTCTGTCTGTCTGTTACCGCATCAAAGAAAAACCACTGGCGGGATTTTGATGAAATTTGGTATGGCGATAACTGGTTATCCGGGTCAACATATAGGGTAAATTTTACTGCAGAAAAATATCTCATTTCTGAGAAAAAATACAAAAACTAGTTAGAATAAAACCATGATCATACTATAAACATTTTAGCAAGGTACAAGTAACTTACTAAATTTGTTAAAACTTTTAAAAATAGTTTATTTAAAAAAATATTAGTAACGCTATTTTATTCATTAAAATAGTTATTTTAATGAATATCTATTTATGTGTTTTTTAGATATTCGACAATAGATGTCGCCATGTGTTTTTAAAATATGTACGTAGTTTTAATTCCAAAAAAATAATGTACAGATATGACCTTTTGTATGATTTTATTAGAATTACTACTAAATTACCCGTGGCCCCGCCCATGTTCAAATTATCAATAAAATAAACTTTTTGGCTTTATAAATTAGTAACATATTAGTAATACTTTGTTTTTTTTGCCGAAACCATTTTCAAATGAAAATATTTGTAAATTTTTATTGTTTAGTAAATAATGCTAATTTTGTAATTTTTTTAATGTAAAAATTGGGCAAATGCAAGTCCTACTCGTTCATTATAGGTTCCGTATAGCAAAATACTGTATCGTTTCTCTTACTTGCGTGTTTTGTTAGGTTAACACTAAAATAAATACGAATAATATTTACTTTCCACAATATCGACTCATTTTATCAACCGTAAAAATAAGTTCGTTTTATATTAATTTTAACATTTTATGGAAAACAAGTTTATGGTTGTTAAACTGACAAAGCGGGTAACTACGAGTAAAAATATTTCATATTTCAAAAACTACGAAACTTATATTTTGCAGGATCATTTTTTATAAAGTATTTTAGAAACTGTTTTTAGAAACGTCAACTTTTTCAAATTTTTTCAACACCATTTGTTGAAATGTTTACGACTTTAATGTTATTAGCCGAGCCATATGAATAATAAAAAGTATTTGCTTAGAATTATTTACTTTAATTATGTGCTTCTGGAACTCTCACTTTCCTCAACACTTTCTTTTGAAAATCGTTTCGGAAAATATTACTAACTAGCGCTAACCAATCCCTGTTTCGCGACAAATTAATATTAAAAAACTTATTACCTATTACGCAATTTAAATAGTCAGCTTAACATTAAATATATCAATAATAAGCTAAATTAATAAGCTGTCTATTCGTAAATAAATCATTAAAATTAATTCAGTAATTTAAGAGTTTATCGCCCAAAACTAAACAAACAAACAAAAAAGAAGTATAGACATATTATGCACTATATTATTGTTAAAACAAAAAGTGCAATATTACTAAATCAAATATGAGATTAATGGAGGAACCTTTGTGGCATTGCAATCACCGCTATTATTTACCAATCATACGATGTTCAATGAATTTGAAATATGTAAGAGTATAACTAATATGTAAAATCTAAGAATTTGGTTTTTGGTCATCTGAACGCGGGCGAGCAGCGGGCAATGCTAGTTAAAAATAAAAATATGAGATGATGATGTTGTTTGGCACATTTAGTATCTACATATTTTTATCTTTAAAAAGGCAATAAACTATTTTGTCTCTAGCAGTACCTACGTGAGAAATACGAGTATCAGTAAGACAGCTGTGACAATGTGCAATGTGCATGTTTGTACGGTGAGTTTTGTTAGATATGAAATCAATTTAAAATTGTACATTTTTCTCAGTCTCCCAACCACGTAGGACGGATAGCGATTTCGTTCAACAACCGGGATGCGCCCAATTCTCGCCAATAAACGCCCCTGACGTATTGTACCTTATAGGGCTACGCTATTAACACCTTTATCATCAACATCACAAAGAGCAAATTGGGATACAAACTACTGCATATTAAATATAGCGTTTGGTTTTATCATTAGATCCGTGTGCATAATCATTTAGTGTCTAGCTTTTCGTTTACTTTTAGCAACAGGATTAATAAGTGTTATATGAAACACATTTTGTTGTTTCTTTTATATTTTCTACCGGAGATATATTCTGAAAATTAAAGTCAATTATTCAATCATATAGTTAACTATAATTTTAACTTGTTACCCAAAAACTTCTTGCTAAATAGTCTTATTTTACAGAAAGTAAAAAGATTTATAATTTAATTGTAATTAATATTCTATGACGATTCAAAGTAGTACCTACTGTGGATTGACAGCTTGTGTTATTGTCATTGCTGAATGAGATGCGGATGTAAAGCCGCTTCTGATTATGGTATGGTAATCGAATGGTTTCCACACAAGCGATATATAGCTAAGCAATGTAGCTATAAGGATTTATAAATTACGAGTGTAAGCCTTGACTTACACTCACTCTGTTCAGGTACGTTTTTTTCGAAGAGTCGATTTTTTCCAACATAATTTAAGAATATTATCACACAACTACAATATATCTTGCTACATGTTAATGAATAAAAGCTAATAACCTTCCTAAATAATCCCCCTCTATCGGTGAAAACCTTATGAAAATTCATAGTGTAATTTCTGAGATTACGCCGAACAAACACAAATTCAACTTTAATTTATAATATTTAGTGATTACATTTTGGTTATTTTTAGGAAAGAGCTTATTTACGAAAATAGTTTACATAAAAGATATTCATCTTTTATATTTACTGCCAGAAATAATTCTTATAAATAAATAACACACTGAACACTCTTGGTACAGTAAAATTCCCAAACAATTCCGCAATACCTAATATAAAAGGAGATAAAATAAAAACTATCGTGAAATGTTTTTTAACTCCGAGGAAAGTTTTACAAAGTTCGGTGGAAATAGTTACTTTGTAGTCTTTGTAGTAAGGATTGTATTTTTATCATTTATCTCAGAAATTTTTGTACAAAAGTTATCTCCTCTATATTTAGTACATTAGTAGGTAGCTCTTAATGATTAATACAAGACCTAAATTTAGATTTATATTTATGTATGAATGAAAGTCATCAATTTTAGTATTTTTAACTTTTTAATAAATAAAATTATTTATATCTTAGGTTGACATCTAATATTGTCTCTAATACTCTACCTCTGATTCTAGTGGTCCAAGATCACAATGACGGCATCTGAGCGACGTGACCTCAGTCAGCCCTATGATTCACCGGCGCCGTACATTCCTCCCAACCGCATAGGTAATAGGAAATGCCACATCGCCATAAATTTGCAAACACCATAACTCATCCCGCAATATTCAACTTTGACCATATAACTTGCAAATAATTGCATGCGCTTGAACAACTTTATAATTCAATGTTTTAAACGTTCAGTAAAAATAATTGACACTGCCGACTATGTCCGAGTATGCAGATTCAATATCCGTATGATACAAATGCATGTTTATTTTGATAAGGGATACAAGTAGGTGAATTTCGCAACGAAAATAACATTAAACTATACATATAAAATAGTAACGTATATTATATGTCACTGATGTATAAAAATGTCTATATATGTAATATCTGATCTATTTATTTACAAATTCATATTTTTTTATATGACCGTGTCGTGTGGTCGTCGTTAACTGTAAACTGTCTATAGCCTCCATATAACGACGACCTCAATACCAGTAATAATACCTGCAGGTAATCTGATTACCGACGTACTTAGCAGGAAAGGCAATAGAGAAAAGAATTAAATATTTTCCACTTATTTTCACTTTATTGGCTGTTCTAATAATAATTAACCTATTTTATAAAGGAATAACTAATTAACCTATTTTTAGGAAAATTATAAGAATACTAGCAGAACCCGCGGTTACGCCTGCGTTCAATCTACAAAAAAAACTCTTTGGCTTTATGTTATACAGCGACTCATCATATGTATTTATATAATATTGTTCATACAAAAATACTAAAATCAAAATGGGGGGTGGGGGTAGGAAGATGAAAAATACTTTACGACCTAATCTTATACCTACCAAATATACAAAAAAAAAATGATTAAAATCGGTAGAGCCGTTTTGGAGGAGTGCGACCACAAACATCGTGACACGAGATATTTATATTATAAAACCGTGAAACAATTATCCTGTTTTAATCGTTACATTGTCAGTAATTAATAAAATTTATACACACAACAGAAAATCACACGTCCCGCCCAAACGTCAAATATATTCGTCGTCATACTTTTCCTGCCTGCCTGGCACCTGCGTAGACGAACACCACAGAGGTTCTATGAAGGCGCTTGATGTTTTCGAGTTCGACTGAACTAGCGGCGCGTAAAAATATATTAGATTATAAATGTATACAATATACATATTAATTATTACAATTGCTAGTGATTTTTATAATTCCCTTTGTTTAATCGATGAAATTTCGTATGTTATTTTAATAAGAGAGTTGACGAAATAACGTCCTTGCTAAGCCCAAAAAAATAATATTGAATTCTAACAATTCTATAATAAAGGTTTTTTTATTTTTAGTAAAATTATTTTATTTATATAACTTTTTTTATATTTTAAGGCTTTTATTTTTGATTTAACTGAAAAATATATGTTTATTTTATTGTATTATAATTATAATATTTTACAAAGCTAGTAGGTACATAGGTACATTACTAATATTAATACAAGTATCAAGAGAGAACTCAAACAAAAAACTCCATAAACAAACCATAGAACATACCCGCAGAGAGATTTATAAAGAAATAAATAAGTACAATCGTGTTCGAAAATTATCATTACAAATGGGTCTTGCAACGACAAGAATTTATCTGCTGACATTTTAATTTACGTCGAGCGGCGAAGTTCTTAATTAGTGGAGTTTTGTAGGGGTGCGCTACGTGCGGTTCGGGCGGGACCACACGCGAGCGCCGAACGGTGACACTTTGCAGTTTTACAGAAACATAGCTTTTTTTAGCCTATACTATTCAATTGAAATGTTTTACTGTATTCGTATTGTGTTCTTAATTTGCCGACACTATGGTCAATCTATATGTTAACGCTTTATTTTAACAAAAAAGATAATGAAGCTGGAATAATAACTATAGTACTAAGTTCTAACCAAGAAAAAGCCACTAAGTTTGGTAGAGGGCTAAAAGTAAGGAGATTAGATTTTATCGTCTCTGCCCGAAGGTAAATTCTACTCTATCTGATACTAGGCCCAAATATATTGGTTGGACAGTGAAATTATCAATTATTTTAATGATCACCGACTTATCTAATTTAATTAAATTCTTATGTCATCCAAAATGATTACTTTAAAAACTAAGTTCTTTTGTACGAGCCCGACGAAGAAGAATAAATAGTTGCTCCATATACCTACTGTTTATTCTATTTAGTTCTTCTTTGGAACTTCTACAGTCTTTCATTAATAAAAGATAAGTTTAGAAATTGAAATACAATACAGGTATAAAATAAAAACACTAATTATTTTGTTAAAATAATAATGTTAAAAAAACTGACAGAGTAGTTAGTAGAAAGTTAACTCTTCAGTTTTCTCTCCCCATTACACGGGTAAAGAATGTTTAGTAAATACTTTTATTTTTTTTAAATATTTAAATAACTTTTAAAACTATCACTAATCTTTAATAAGTTTTACCCCTCAGACACAAATACAAATATTCTGTTTGGCAAAATTACGTTTATAATCCATATTTATAAAATTACACTATTTCATACGGGGAGATGCTTCGGAAAGTACAGTTTATATTGTAAGTAATATAGTTTATATTGTAGCCTACGTGTTATATAATTATAGATAATTAAACATTTTTTGATGGGATAGGTTACTTGAGTGTAATAGAAGACTTAAAGGCTTTAGCTTACGTAATGGCAGAAGATAAAAGGGACATTTCAAATTGTTTTTTACTCATATTGACGTCTAAAATAAAAGTAAAATATTATGTTAGAGAAATATTATAAATTTATTGATTTAAGCTTGATTATTGATTAAGTGTGCCATAAGCGTTCTCAAGATAAGTATTATCGATTGCTTAGCTAATATTTACATCATAAGATCGAATATCTGTGGAAGTACATGTAATAAGTACATATGTTATATGTACATAGGTACAGATAAAATTCTCTCTTGAAATAAAACGGAATGAAAAGTTTTAATATACCTACATATCTTTATGTCTATAGTAACGGGAATTTCAGCTATGACTCATATCACTATTATCGCTAGGAATTATAACAAGCACATATACCTATACATATTCAATGTTTAACAATGATTCATATTAGCGTATAAATTTCTTCAATATTTTTATGTCAGCAGTAGTTTTGATTTATTTCTTGTTTCGGATACAATGATAAAAATGATGCAAACAAAATAAACCATCTTGTTGAATTGCATTACACAAAAATAAGCTTAGTAAAACTTTGATCAGATTCAATTCTGTAACAACTCTTCTAAAAACGAGAGCTTAAAAATTCAAATCTCTGACGTCTGCTTTAATTAACATTCGTGTTTTAGGTTTAAAAAAGAGTCGAAAATTCGAACCTCTAATTACATATTACTGACTAGGTACGTTATGACTAGTATGAGGGGGTATATTTAAATAACATGAAGTATGTTGGTATGTTTTGAACAATGATGGTATTAATTCTCCATACCTCGTATAGATCCCCAATATGAGTTGATCAAATCGTTTCTCACATGTGTGAGTGAGCACCTAAAACCGTTTACGTTTAGTACATCGGTTGCTCTAAGCTAGTCCCTGATTGGCTCTCGTGTCAGGATAATACGGGCGGCAGCCGACGTTATGAACCCTTTGATTTAATTGAAGATTCCACGATCGACGTCCACTGTACCCTGACACCATCATTGCATTGTCTATGCTTCGGTAGGAACTCATATCTATCATAGTTAAACTTTGCGTTCAAGGGTAAATATATGTCGATAATAATTTATTACTTGAATTTAGTTATTATTGTAGTAATATTGTGTTTTGCCTTTATATGAGACGAAGTTTTCAAAAGTTATTATGAAAGTTAAAAATAAGAGCGATATTTGCTAAACGTAATATATATTTCATTATACGAATAACTTAATAAATGTATTAAAAATATTATTTAAATGTAATTTAATATTCATATTTGTATATGGTATAAGAATATACTTACAAAAGATGCATGGGTTGATCATCAAAAACGAGACCAAATAAATACATACCTGAAACAAAAAAAATATAAAATTAACATTAGACTGCCTTTTGTCAACTAGATTGTATACTCAACTTATTATAAAAAAGAATTTTCTTCACAACTCCTATATCTCATAAAAAGTTTTAAAATTGTCTTTTATTAAGTAAAACATATAAAAAGGCAACAAATATCTTAAATGTGCAATTTAGTGGTGTAGTTAAAGCGAATTCTGCAAGATAGGTCTAATAAGCACAATTATCGGTAGCACGTATTAGTCTATCGCCCTTCTCCCCGAGGTGCAGCACGTTGTCTTATAAAAGTCTACTAAAGCCTTTTGAAATTGGATAGCTAAGGTACAAGGTAAGACTTTTCAAATGAATTTTCATAATACAAATACCCGCGTATCATATTAAATAAATTTTTATAACCTTTTCTTTTACATATTTTTTTAAATCTATATAAATAATTCTAAATCGTTTTATCAATGGCTATGAAACTTTGGTATTAATAATTTGAAATTTTCCCCTGAAATATGAGTTATTTTTTAGAATAAGAAGAATTTCAAATTTATTAATACGTATTCTCATATCTAGTTAGAAGCCAGGGCAGAAAATCATGTATATATATATATATATATATATAAGTTGCATTGCCCGTGGCTACTAACTACTACGTCTATACTAATATTACATAGGAGAAAGATTTATTTATATGTTTACTGCCCGAAACGATTTTCACTTTAAAAATCTTTGTAACTTTTTATTCTCATCTTGAAATTTAAACATCGGGCAAATGATAGTTTCAGGAGTACAAAGTCATAAACATTATAGTATTTAAAAAATAAACGTTTTTTCTTTACCTTTCAAGAAATGGTGTCAATATAATCTAAATAATTAAGGTAAAAGAGCTTACAAAATACTTTTAAAGAAAATTGCTTTTCATAATAAATGTTACGTAGTTTCAGAGTTACTTATAGATTAATATTTTACATAAATCTATACATAAAATTATTTTCGAATTAAAATTACGTATTTGAAAAACACATGATGACCGAAACCCGTCCAGTGGTTTTCCCGTGATGCGGTCTCAGACAGACTAATACTTTAAAAACTGTATAGATTGGCCTCTGTATCGACAATATTGGCTATGTCAATATTAATTACCAAAAAATATTTAAAGTACAGATTCAGCTCAGAATTTTACTATATTTATAGAAATTGATTATTATTAATATATAAATTTTTAAGCGAAATAGTTTGTTTTTTTTTGTTATTTGGACACTGGCGGGGCACGTAATTTTTTATTTTTAGAATTTTGAGTATCGATATCTCGGAAACTAAGCGAGATATCGAAAAATTTTATTCTTACTTTTCGGTATATCTCGTCGAGGTCTATGCGAATCAGCCTTCAAATCGTAGCGCCGTAGGAACCGTACAATCCCCACTGGCGGGTCCGCGAGTAATGCTAGTAATTTTGATAAAACCATGGAAAAGTCAAATCTGTACATAATTTCTTTTTGGAATTAAAATGACTTATTTTAAAAAGATATGACGACATCTAGTAACAATTTTCTAAATTATACCAAACTAAATATTTGTCGAGTCATTTTTATGTATATAATATTACTTTTTCTCAAGAGAAGCTATGTATGATTATTTTTTTAATTATTTTGTAAGTTACCGTGCTAAAATGCTTATAGTTTCAGCATGGCTTTGTTCTAATCTATTTTTGTATTTATTCTTAGATATGACATATTTTCCCGCAATAAAACTTTCCTATATTATGTTGACCCATAACCAGCTATCACCATACAAAATTCCATCAAAATCCGACCAGTGGGTTTCTTGTGATAAGTTCCCAGACTGACAGACAGACAAACATTTTAAAAACCATAAATTTGACCTCTGAGCTCTGTATCGATAATAATGACTATTTCAATAAGAATTTCCAAAAAAATATTTATGTACAGATTCGGCTCAATTAAAATTTTATATGTATAGAAAAAAATATTATAAATAAAAATTTATTATAATACCTATTGTCAAATGTACTTCAGGCTTTCAAAATCGAGATGTATACTTATTTAATAAGTCAAACAGTTTCTCCCTTCTTGTTAATAAGGTAAAATATAAATTAAACATTTATTTAATGAATTCAAAACTGCTTTGTAATTCAAATTTTTTTGAAAGTTGTTTTGTATATTATAATTAAATTGTATTATTGTCTGAATAATGAATTTATAAAATATTTGATATGAAGTAAAGGTATGTCGATGATATCATTAGTATAATAGCTCCTTGATTAAATATTACGTCAATTTTGATAAAAGATATCTGTAATGATGGCACTTTCATATTATAAATATTTTTTTAAAGATTGGTATTATTTAACCGATTTCAAAATAGAGTAGACCATGTTTTTAAGGATGGTTCTAAAGGTTTAATTCATTGTTTCAATGGAAACACCAATTTAAGGAAACTAGATATTTAAGAAAAATACGACGTCAAGGTCATCTCGCACTGCATTTTGTGACACTCGTGAGTCATAATATTATATTATATTATTATTCTTACAGCGTCTACAACCTTTAGCTTCTATTTTTACTAAGAACTAAAGAAAATTAAAAATATAACTTCAAATACAAAATTGTGTAAAAAAATCATTAGTAATATAATATAAATATATATAAAACGTCTACATTTAAATACTTTGTTTCAGTAAAGTTACTTTGCGTACTATACATGTGTTAGCGACAGCGGTGGTCGTTATCAGCACACACGCGCCGCGTGACGACTCTACGCTTTGTAAATATTAGATAGATATTACATAATAATTGTGTCGCCAATTACCTTATCAAACATTTTATTGTTTGTTTAATTACAATTAGATTACTGTTATGTATCTCATAGTTTTTGAGTTTTTAAAAATTTACAACTTTCTTATTTGGAAATCTATTTACTGTATTTTTATCGGTCGGATTTTTCGATCAAGATCAACCCATACATTACTAACGTATAAAATATACTTATATGCTACCTGAAATGCAGTAGACATCAGAATAAATCATTATTAAAGTGCATACCTTTACTTAAAATAAAATTGTATCTAAGCCGAATCTGTACATTAAATATTTTTGGGAAAATCTTATTGAAGTAGACATTATTATCGATACAGAGGCCGACTAAATAGTTTTTAGAATTTTTGTCTGTCTGTCTGTCTATCTGTCTGTCTATCTGTCTGTCTACCTGTCTGTCTATCTATCTGTCTGTCTGTCTGTCTGTCTGTCTGTCTGTTTGTTTGTTTACAGAAAAACCACTGGAGGGATTTTGATGAAATTTTGTATGGCGATAGCTTGTTATCCGGGTCAACATATAGGATACTTTTTATTGTGGGAAAATATCTCATCTCTGAGAAATCTATACTAAATCTTAAAACGTAAGGAGGGACGAACCCGAGCGGAGCAAGGGTGAGTCGCTAGTAATAAAATTATTATTTTTAGTTATTTTATATAAAATTAGTGTTAATCTACAATCAATCCATAAGTAATAGTTAACGAATCCCAAAACATTTCATGTCCGGTGCAGATATCCAGTAACTAAAGAAAGATAATTGAAAGATTGAAAGTGGTACGAATATGTGTATTTCAGCTGTCAGTATCGTCCTCGTTTCAGGGGTCGTTAAGCTTTAACTTCTTGTTAAACTAGATTATGTTTATATAAATAAAGCGAAAAACGCATTAAGTTGGGAAAACTTATGAATTTGCATGCATGTGTATTTTCATCAGTAATATACATATTTTGAATAGTCCGAATCGAAGCAATTATTGTGCATAATTAAATAACAATTATACACAAATTATACGTAGCAATGGGTAAAGTGGGCAGAAAATTGAAATGTTTATGTAATTTTAAAGAAGCTACTATATTAAAGTTTATAATTATAGTTATTTGATGATACTAAAAAGAGCAAATAACTATTAAAAATCATTTTGCCTGTCTCTTTATCTCGCTAATCTCTAGACCAGCCTAAACAATTGAAAGAGCCTTCCAATGCCAGATAGCGTATTTGAGAGTCTCAATATTTTTCCTATGCCACTCTTGAATCCCGGGAAAAAGGTTCTCGCAGGATACGAGTAGATGACAGATGATGAATGGCTAAACTGATTTCAACGGGACCAGCATTAGAGAATAAAATATTGGGGAAAAATAACATTGGTTATTATTAGCACAAGCAAAAGAGTACTCGTATGATAATTAATCGATAGCAAAATCGTCAAAACGAGATACAGCGTCGAATAACCGTATAATCGTTAACGTGTAATATGATTAACATTTTTTGTTTCAAATGTTAATCTTACTTCTTACTAATATCATAGCGTACGTAAAAACTTTAGATAGAATGTGTTAATATTATAAATATGAAAGTTTATATGTTTGTATCGATGTACGCCAGAACGGCTGAATGGATCTGGATGAAATTTGGCACAGAGATAAATTATAATCTGGAATAGCGCATTTATCCCAGAAACATGTACGGTTGCCGTGGGATAGATTTGCGTTTGTTTTTTTAGTATTTATTAATTACTGTCAATTATTTTAATTGTTTAATAATTAAAATGAATAATTTAAATATTAAAATTAATAATGTACATAGGTGCGAGCAAAGTTAGAAATTAATTTCACTATTATTACGTACACAGTAATAGTTTATAAATATTGCTTTAATTCTGGATTAATAAATTGCGTGACAAAATGAGAACGTGTAAGCTTTGCGTAAATATGATAATATTTATATCCGATATCGGCTTGTCGGGCTGGTGTCAACGATCTTTAACGAGGAAAAAGTGTAAATAATTATGTATTGCTTAATGTACTGTGCAGTGTATCTCCCTTCATTAACTAGAGACCGTACCTCTGGTATGGAAACACTAGACATACATCAAGTAATGTGGAGGATTACTGTACCAATTTTCGGGTAGCGATCTCATCATCGAAAATTAAGTCTTGGGAATTTGAAACGATATCCATAAAAAATAGTAAATGACTGTTGATCTAGCTAAAAAAAGACCTAAAAAAGATTTACGTTATGATTTTAAATATCTTACAGTATTATTACAGAAAAAGTTTTTATAAAAGCTGCTGTTAAGCTCTATTTACGAAAGGATACAAAAAAAGAACTGTTACATAGATATTTGTAACAATGTACAATTAAATAATATTTCATTGAAAATTTTGGAAGTGTAATTATTATTATTTTTTTAAATTTTGAAATATATATTGTGATACTAAAATATTGACAAAAAAATAACTTTTTGTTTTACTCCCTTAACCATATAAATAACATATGAAAGAATGTACAGCAAAACAATATGGCACAATAGGCTTGTGAGTGATCTTTTGCAGGCAACCAAGGGTAAAAGGAAACAAAAGAGAAAAAGTGAGGGGTATATGCTTTTTAAATAATAACAATCTATACCTTGCAATAATTAATAAATATATACAAAATATGCATTCATATAAAAATGCTACTAAAGATAAATAATATAACACACCACATCAATGATGCGTCCTCACTTTAAACAAAAATAGTGTCCGAATATGACATCCCCTTTTTTACTTCATCTGTGTAACTAATTATTTCTGTATTTAATGGTATTAGTTGCAATTGAGATAAAATAATTCATGATATACTTAAAAATTGAACTGAATATGTAGATATCATAGTGAGCTGAACATTACTGACATTTATTTCTAAAGTTTTTTCTTCACGTACAAATCTTTTATAATTCGTATTTTTTATGTCAATATGGCACTTATTTACTTTACGGAAGATAGTACAAGATAGACTATAGATATATATCCAGAATGTCTTAAATTAAGACGATTTCAGAAACTTCGAGGAATCAATGAAATTTATAATAAAAGAGGATACCGCACACCACCTTGTGACACACCATCTTGTGACCGCCAGCAAGTACCGGAGAGCATTTAAAATAAGAATCCTGAATCCTAAAATGTTATCGTTATCTGTACAAGTAGCAGTGAAAACAATCAATCATTTAAGGTGTATATGAATAGAATACAAAAAAGCAAGTAATATATTATCAAAATCAACTGTATATAACCGTAACTTGACGATTTTCCATATCGTTGATAATGTTAACTAATACAGTTGTCGAGATATGATCAGCCTTATCAAAGTTTTTTATGTTACATTTAATTGGTAAAAGTATATTATTAAAACTTTTTAACAAAAATTAGACAATCATTTAGTCCCATTGTTGCATAAAATCTTATCTTGAGCATATAAGAAAGATTTCATTTTAATTGAAAATGTCTATGCTCAATAGCTTAGACTATTGCAGCTTTGATAAAATAGGTTGTCATTTTCCTATTCTATAAATTAAACTAGCGACTCACGGTTCGTCCCTAGTTTCGTTTTAACGTTTAGTATAGATTTCTCAAAGATGAGATTTTGTCCCTCAGTAAAAAGTATCCTATATTTTGATCCGGATATTCAGCTATTATTATACCAAATTTCATCAAAATCTGTCAGAGTAGTTTTCTCGTGATACGTTCCCGAAAAGACAGACAGACAAAAATTCTTAAAACTATAGATTCTGTATTGATAATAATGACTATTTCAATAAGATTTTCCAAAAAATATTTAATGTACAAACTCGACTCAATTAGAATTTTATTATATGTATTGATATAGAAGATATACAATTTATAAATTAAATGTATGTAATTTATTTTCTCTATCTTCTTTACAAATATTATCTGGAAATTTTTGTACATTACGCAATAAATAATAAATAAGCCTTGAAGAAAAATGATTCTTAGATTGTTTTATGTGGATGTCTAGACGAGCTGGCATCCTAGTTCCGTACATTATTGGACATATCGCAGATACATGGTACACATATTTTTGGCAGAAAAATACACTTTATATTTAAGTATTTCTTTCCAACATCAAGAAAACCGACAAGTTATACTATTTGTATAATTTACATCGAAATCAATATTGTACTCAAACTTTTTTGATAATTTCTATTAGGTTATTAAGTTTCATCTATTTGTTTGTATTTAATGTCTCGAAAATGGCTGGTCGAATTAGAAAACAACTTTTGTTGCACAAGTAATTTACAACACAGATAATTTTTATTTTTATGCTTCCTTCCATGAGTTTCAATATTAAGTAGAGGTCACGTTAAGTGCTCTGGCTATCAATAGCTGTAAAATTTAGTAAAACTATGTATGTACTGTGCCTAATTAATACATATATTAAATATAACTCACCAGTACATAACTTATATATTTTAGTAAAACATATACTTTTCATATTTACCATTACAAATCCTCTTTTCATAAGAAATACTAAAAGCCTTTATTAAAGGAAAAAATAAAACCCTTACGATAACAATCTATTCCGCTATTCAACTAAAAAAACTGCTGCGAAGAAAATGCGCCTGAAACGTAATATTCTATTCTTACAATTTTTCTAAAGACGGTATACATTTAAACAACGTTACGACATACATATATATAAAATATTATAGTTATATAACTGTTTAGTGCTATTGTAATAGATTTGAATGCAAAGGAACTGAAGACTCAGTTCTCGCTAAGAACATTAAAGTGCATTTACTAGTCGTAAAGTGGCGTGCACACGACCGCAGTCTACCTATAAAGTCACTTGCGATGTGAATCAACATCAGAGCTGAAAACTAAATAACATTGAATGAGGTAAAGAGGTTTGGCTACGCAAAGAATAAGAAGGACACAGAGGACAAAATCATTAAGTAGATCATTCCCAGTCAGCGTATTGACTATTATATTAATTATATTAATAAGACGATTTCTCACTGTAACATTTGTTTAACGTGCATTCGTAAACATATTCAAGGAAGACTTTATATATAACCAAAATTAATATCGTAGAAGAGTATCACTCTAGTAGGCTAACGATGGAAAGATTAATACTTTGATTACACTTTTTTTGTATTCATAGACAAAATTTAGTAAGTTCTTATTAATTAAATTAAATAGCCCGATACCTCTTATCTTTTATATTGAAATTTGTTTGGGTGACTCATAATTATTGTTTAAATATTTAAAATTCCACTCTAAGGTATACTTTAGTATACATAACATGTTATAATTTTTTAATGTCAATAAAAATATTTCAATACATAAATTCTAATATTCCAAAAAATCATACGTTTTAAAAACATTAATTGTATCTATGTAAAAATTTAATTATACAAAAAAGGACATGAAGGTTTTAAAGTTTACGAATGCGACAGACATCACGTAAAAGATAATTGAATAGCTTAGTAACCAATACAAAAGTTTGTTATCAGCACGACTCACGGAGCACCTCTTATTTTATCTTGAATTGCAACAAATAACTACGATAACGGCTAATAAAGAGTTACGTGATCGATTTATGACGTCAACGTATTGTATTGAGCACTATCCGGTTATCAAGACGCCCGTCTATCCGCATACCATGATTTCGGATATCATCAAAATGAGTAACCTAAAGGTTAATTATACTAAATAGGCAGTGAAGCTCGATTTTTCATTATACTTACGTCACTTATCGAAGATCCCTCATGAACAGACTCTTCAGCATGTAGGCCAGGGTTGTTGGGCGTCCATATGAAATAAGGCACGGACACGGCTTTAATTATGCCTAGCTGACGGGAAGCCTTATGTAAAAAGACAAAGTATGTATATATATAAAACGTGAAGACTGCGTCACTGACTTTACATACTTAGTAGCGATAAAATAAGACGTCTATTCTATACGGCAGGCGACGAAACATCGATCAATCTGAGATCTAATAGCAATGTCTGACCAAGTCGGCGCCGCTGTGACCGACGTACCTCCCCAGTCCGATCGCAGACACTAGCAATATTTGAAGGTTTTCGTTTACTAGAACTTAATTTTTCCAGATTTTTTTTTTTGTGGAAAAATAAAGTTATTCATGTATCAGTAAAATAATGTTTGTAAAACAATTAAGTTTTATATAAAATAAAACGGATAGTGAGTATTATGCTATTTAGAGTCACTATCATTTCTTATACAAAATGAAGATTTCATGGAGGATGAAACTCTCAGTATATTATTGGCTATACACATCAAATAAGTTAAATGTAGTAAATATAACAGTTGCGCTATACTTATTAACTTTTCCAACCATACATTGGAATAACTTGGGAACAATAATACAGTAGGCATTAAGGTAGTGACGAAGAAGGAGAAGTTGTGTTTATATATATATATATATATAGTATTTTTTCTTATATTTATTATAAATATAAATATTTTTGATAATTTTCATAAGTGACACCATAACATCCAATCTTATTGAAATAGACATTAGTATCGATACAGAGGCCGAATCTATAGTTTTTAGAATTTTTGTCTGTCTGTCTGTCTGTTACCGCATCACGGAAAAACCACTGGAGGGATTTTGATGAAATTTGGTATGATGGTAGCTGGCTATTCGGGTCAACATATAGCAATATAGCATACTTTTTACTGTGGGAAAATATCTCATCTCTGAGAAATCTATACTAGAAGTGAAAACGTAAGTAGGGACGAACCCGAGCGGAGGGTGAGTCGCTAGTAACTATATAATAATATAACAATAATAATTTAGCACAGTATGGAGATATTTCCTCTATATTTTCCTATTGAAATATTTACAGTTAGTGAAATATATATTTTACAATAACTGAAATCATTCTTGAATTATTCAGTAATTGATTGAAAAAAAAACTTCGTTACTTTGTTATAATTTACATTAACTGATTTTTATATATTTTTACTTTTTTATTATAAACTTAATGATAAGACCATTCATAACAAATTTATGCTAATTATCTTTAAGATAATTTTATATACACTTGTTTAAATTATGTAATCAAAATTGTTTATAATAATTTTAGTAATAGATAAACGTAACGTCAGCCTCATTTTATTTTATGGATTGTTTTATATGTAAGAACACTACTATATATAAATTCTGTATAACAAAAATTATGAGTATTTTTTCATTCTACCTAGAATTAATATTATTAGACGTCATTTTTATAAATTAGAGAGGTTAGAGAATATAATATTTAATATATTAAAAAAATATAAGTGATAAAATAAAAAAAAAAAGTTTGTAAAAACGAACAAACAACAATTTCATTCACATATTTTAAAAAGTGTTTTTATTTAACCTCGTATAACCAAGCACCCATTCATGCGAACTTTGCGCACTAAACCGTAAAATAAAGCGGGTCCGTCCATTACGAGGATGTCAGATCATTGACATTCATACATGAGATAATTTGGAGCAGGTTCCTGTATGAAGGCTGTGCGTGCGCCAAAACTGTATCACAGAGCTGCGAAGTTGTGGTAGGTCAGCCCGCGCCTGCATTCCGCCGGGCCGCGGCTTGACGCTCACTAAATATAGCCTCCCTGAGTGAACGAACTGACCGCCGAACGGATAAAATCGCATGCACTTTGACAATGCGCTTTACGGCCCTGGTATACTTGCACGTATTTATAGACACAAAGAAATGTTTTGCGTGAGAAAAAGTACTAAAAAGATATGTGTATTGAAACGACGTGATTCAAGTACTTGCTAAAAGGTATATTTAGGAACATATCTATTCTGTGAATTACTATTTTTTTTATATCTATACATAAATTAAAACTGTAGAGGTCGAATGTCTGTACGTAGAAAAAAATGCTAAAAACCGAGTCAGGAGGATGTAAGAAGAGAAATAGAACTAATTCAGATTTTTTTCAAATTTTTTGTTTCTCTGTTTGTCTGTTTGTACGGGCTAATCTCCGATGCTGTTGAATCGATTTAAATGAAATTTTTCATGGTGGTACCTTATATACGGGGATATAAGATACCAATATTTTAGATATTTTTTATCCCGAAAAATTAAGAGTTCCCGTGATAGTTAAAAAACCGTAGTAACTTATATAGCTTAGTATACAAAAACTACTGATTGGATTTTAATGAAACTTTGCAATAATATAGTTCATACATCAGGATAAAAATACGCTACTTTTAATCTCGGAAAATGTAAGGTTCCCATGGAATAGATTTGTTTTTGTTTGCCTAGAGGCGATCCCGAGCAATGCGAGTGTGAGCCGCTAGTTTCCAAATAAGTAAAAATAAAGTATGTATAAATATGAAGTTGTAATAGTGTACATATCTTAGGTATTTAAATAATTACGTATATCAACTTTTGGACTTTAGTCAAACGTATAATAAAATAAACTATAAAATTAATTTTATTCATTTACGCAAAACGACATGAAACAAATATCAATGAGATGCTGTATTGGTACATAAATAGTTAAGAAAATGCTTAAAAAATGTTTAAAAGACTGAATTAAGTATGTTTAACCAAAATCTCATACAAATTTGGACTGTCCATACAACGGTCAATTGACACGTGTTAAGCATACTGAGTTGGTGAAACGCAATATAAAAAATCTCTCAACTAAATCGCATGACGCCGCTAATGCATACATACATAAATAAAAATGTAAATAGCGAATGTCTGACGGCGAGACACGGCCAGCGAGAGCGCATTTATTTGCTTATCGGAACCATAAATGCGCTAACCGTACACGATAACGGAACAATGAGTGTAAACCAAGTAATACCTACAACATTAGTACAGTGTACATTGAGATATGCTTATCTACCAGTGTCAATACTCTTTTGTATCCGAGATATGGTAGTCTATTTGGCCTAATGCGCCGGACACATTCTTCGCTTCTGAATAACCCTCGACAATGGCTTGACCCATTAGCTACTTAGCGGGCTTAGAATTCGACGACATGAAAAAAGTAAACACGTAAGATCGTATATCAGTAGTTTTACTCTCCCTTTGTTGAGGTTTTTCAAGACTTATATTAATGTTCTTTTTTAATTTAATACCAATGTTATTAAATAAATTATTAGTATCTGTACTTCAACATTTTTCAAACTAACTCTAGATTAAAGGCCATTTTCAAGTTAACGCTTTATAACGTCAGAATTAGGTACATATCGTGTCTTTTTGGGATTATGACTAAAAAGTCGAATGTAAGAATGCATGGTTTAATTCGAAAGGTATAAAACGAAATAAAATATGAAATATGATTTCGTATATCAATTTTTTAGAATTTAATATTATAAGGTTTACCTCACCAACTACATACATATCTAATGGACATCGATTCATTTAATATTTGATTGTAAAACAGATTAAAGTCACACTATAAATAATTGGTTGTTATAACGGGTATTTATAATAACGGTGATAATAACATTCAATAAATTTAAATATGACTTTTGTACTTTCTCAATTAAACATGTTTGTTTTGTGCGTGTACACTGTACATATTATGTATGTGTATTTAACAATACTTTTAATTACATAGATAAAGAGTTTGATACTTGTAACATTTCATTTTATTGTATTTATTGCTTAGTTGTACTTTCTATACATAACTTTAAACAGCTATATTAGTAACTTGAAAATTGTTTTTAAATTCATATATCACATTTTTTATCTTTCAAAAGAATTTATCATAGTACAATTGTCGCTTGATATTTATATTGTATCAAGTACTGAAATATTTAAACGTTTAAATACGTCATCCTCACGCATTCATTAGATACGTACATTATAGTGTTTCTGCTTTAAACAATACTATACAGCGGAAGTAAGTAAAAGGCTTCTTCCGGCACAAAATAATTTACGATCAATTATGAAACGATAAAATTATTATTTTGTTTGTCGTTCCATAATGTGACGAATTGGACTAACTCATAGATAACTCAAACGTAAATGAATGTTCCTAATGTACTATTTAACATCCAATTTTATCTTAACTACTTAAGCGTTATTGTCTAAACGATGCATCATTAATTTCTATCATATTTCCATACCTACTATCTTTAGAATATTCAAATTTTCGTTTTATGTATTTTAGAAAGTATTCATTGAACTCACTGCTACTGTTGCCGTTTATCATCCGACCTTCGCAAGAGCAGATTGATAAGAGATAACAAGCTCTTGAGTGTCGTTGATGTAATCAGGTTTAAAGAATACATTTTTTTAATTTTATTATTTTATGCTAACGTTGTAATGGCTGTAGTGACTAGTTACCGAACCGGTAAATGAAAATTGAATCCATTTACAAACGCTACGTAGAGCGGCGAGAGCCGCCGGCAATGAGCGGTCGCGACGGGTCTTGCATTTTGCGCAAGAGTGTGAGCCGCAACCGACAACCGATGGGAAGTCAGCTGACACTTATTGACGAATGTGAACTTTATCATTATAAATTAAACACTGACAGTGTTTTGATTTGAGCACTGCGTTCATTCGTAAGTGCAATTTACAATACATAACATAACCAATTTCCACGGAAAATTGTACATCGAACGTTATAATGTAAGCCAACACTGTTTATCAACAGATTCGCTAAAACATGTCTCTCGAAAATCGTCGTGTATTCTCCGAATCACCTTTGGCACGTCGTCGGAGCTAATGGCAGATCCATAAAACTGGTTAGATTAAATCGGGCAGAGACATTCACGAGCTACTCTAAATAGACGCGAAAAGTGGTGTCAGGCGCGTGCAAGCAGTGATCGATCGCACTCACCGTGCGTTCGTAGGCAGGAGTTGCGCCGGTCAGCTGAGCCGTCGGCCGCGGCGTAAGAGTTGCTGAAGTTCACTTGCACCACACGCCGCTTGTCGCAAGTGCGCTGTAGCCCGAGCTGGCGGCTGGCACTAGAGGATCCGGTGCACTGCACGTGTCTCGATCGGGCTCCGGCCTCGGATCACGGGAGGGCACACACACACGGACCGAATGCTTCAAGCGTAGGCGACTTGCATCGCGGCTCTCGCGTACTGGCAGCGAGAGTGTCGGCGAGCGACTGAGTGCTGGCGTAGCGCGCGGGGGCCGCCGCCGCACCCGCGCCGCCCCTCGCCGCCCACTTCCTCCGATGAATGACAATAATGGAAGACGTTCAACTCGCCCGCAAACCGAATAATATGAATCATTGCATTAGGGTGCAGCCCCGCCCGAGTCCAGCCTGCACAACCAAAGTCGCGCCTTGTCCTCGCGAGTATTCATAGACGGCCAAAGTATGACATTATGACGCTCTATGTCGTCGTACGCCTAGCCTGTAGAGTTACTCTGTAGATGCATTTTACTGTGATTGCGATCTAGAGTACACTGAGAAATGTCGCAGTTGGCCGCTATGCGGGTAATTCCGAGTGGCCGGGCGGTGGTAGTCGCAATTAGCAGGTTCACATGGCAGACGGCGGCGGCTGCTGTGGCGCGCTTGCGACGCCACTAATCTTATCTGCGCTAATCTAATCCGGCGCGACGCCCTCTCTTGTGTTTTCTTCCAATTGTGTCCACTCAAGGTAAATTAAAGATTTTCTCTCAAGGGTCCATACTCTACCATATAAAAGAATTAGGTATATGTACTATAAAAGATTATAATATAAAATACTAACAACCAACGCATATACTACGAGTAAAACGCAATAAAAAAAAACAGATAGAGTCTATTTGTAAATTCATAGAAAAAAAATTGTCTAGACGAAATATGTGATATGTACACACAGATTTACTGAACAAAGATGTCGTCATTTGTATAAATTAGCAATAAAAAAAATACTTTTTTTATTTACGAAGCTTTGTCTAGATTGTGCGCATACCTGTGTAGAGCTATTTTTATTACTGAATTAGTCCAAAATCTTTCATATATTCATTTTTCCTCTTACTTTATTTAATCATCATATGGAAGATAAAAATAAGATACCACGAACAATAAACTTATTAAAAATTAATTTCAAATAACAGGCAAATGTTTCTGCGAATATTTTGGCAAGTATATAGTTTTTATAGTATATGCTGGATCATAAATGATTTCATTACAACAATTGATGATTATACGACTTTTATTAATAATAGGCTTACATATAGTGGAAGATTTATGGTTTCCTCGCAGACCTTCACGAAGAATTGGACATTAAGAGCGTCCCGGGTCGCTGTCGCGAAGCAAAGAGGTTTGTTTTATTTTGTACGATCCTTAAAGTTCATCTTGTCTAGACCGGTTCACCCACGCCCATGCCTCGCACAGATTTCTGCATCTTGCAACGGACTCGCCATACAAGTTACTTTATACCCTTTTTATCCTTTTGCAAAACGCCGTGATATTGGCCGCTCCATCGCGTTAATAGTGAAACGATTTGCCGCAAAAAATCCTATTACCATTATTCTTCTGGCGATGAAACATAATTGTGTATCCGGTGACTCACTGTAGTTATTTTGTTAATCAATAATTATAATTAAAGTTAATATTAATGAAACTTAAAAATACAATACTTTGATTTAGGTATTTATGCTTTGACTGATTTTTGCAAATATATAAAATATGTATGTACAAAAACTTGCAATCTTATTTTAGTTTCATACAATGCTTGAGGTTTTAGTTTAAATGACATTGAAATATTAACATTGTAACACAAAGGGGTGTCCATAAAAACCGTATGACTTCTTTTTCTCACAAAGATTTTTACGCACTTAAAAATCCGTAAAATATCTCATCTTTCAAAATGATTTAACAGTAACACCTCCAGAGTAAATTACCGGGAGACATTATTAACATGAGTATTCTTTACACAATAGTTTATATATTAAAGTCATTTATATCTGAACGGTAGATGATCGTGATCGACCTTCAAATATTTTGGCACACAGACATCCCATGTGGATTTGTTATTGAAAACTGAATAAAAATGAATAAGATCTTAAGACAAGTTTCAATACAGTACATAGGAGTAAGGCAAGGCTGTACAAAGGACATCAATTGGCACAGTATGCAGGTAGCAGCAGCGGGTAGCGACAAAGTAACTCATTATAATCCAGCAAGAATGGCGCTTTGTGGCCCAGCGTGGAGGTTAAATATCTAATGCCTTTGTAGCCCACATAATGTTTCATGAGCGGCGGCTATGTGCGATATTGCATGGGAAATTTAGCCTTAAATTGCTAGATGAAATTGCAGTCTACATGGATGAATTTTGGAACATTGTACGTACTAATTAAATTGAAGAACAATTTTTAACAATGAAATCTTTTCCTTGTGAACGCTCTTTATGATTGCATTATGCATAAATTAACGTGTTGCTCTAGACACGGCGAAATAAATTTTTAGACGTTATGTAGACAACACGTTTATGTATCGTGACTAATGTCATTTCAAATAACAAAACCAGTAATAATAATTTAAATTTTAATATTAAACATATTTTTTAAATTTTGTAATTGAATATATTTCTCCATGAAGAGAAGATTGACATAAAATTGAGACTACATTTTTGTTTCTAAACAAACATATCCAAGTAAAGTATTACGTCTGCAAACGAAATTGACTGAAATTCTATGCACATACATTTTTCAAGCTTATAAAAATAACATAAACATGTCAATATGTATTATCAACTATCCTTATTAAAATATAAATTGATGAAGATAATAAATATGAAAATACGTAAAGAAAAATTATATTCAGGTTAATACTAATTTACTGAAAAATGTAATTCATAGAATAATATTTTTAATATTAATATAGGTAGGGTAGGGCGGGGCTGAAAGGTATAGTAGACGTAGACTATATTAATCCCATTTGTTACTAAGCTTAAAATAATGGCAAACAATTATTCAAAAAATTATACTTACGTTATTTTTGAGCAGCTTGTTGCTTGCTGCTATGTGCAGTCCGAACAGCAATTCAGAGGTAGGTCACTAAGCATCATGGGGTACATTCTCATCCCCCAAGAACCTTTTACAACGATATTCGAAATCTATGATGAAACATTATTTTCGTAAATAGCAATGGTGGACCTTTTTACCCGCGGACCTTTTAGCCTTGCTCTACCCTACATTTTTTCTGTGATATTATTATGTATAATCTAATAAAAATTATCATTTTTTTTAATATGCTGAAATAACATTTAAACTGGTTTATAATTTTACGTAGTGAATACTTTGAAATTTCCAATTCATTTATTCGAAGCAATGACGGCATGGAAATGAAATATACGCCTGCATATAGCAACAATGCAACCAGGAAGATTATTATCAAAATGAAATTCATTACGGTGACCGCGGGTCCCGTGATACTTGTACAGACTCTAGTTAATTAAGCGCTCGACTCTGACTTCAGATTACCATCATATTGTAGGCAAAATTATATTTATAATTTTATTTTATAACATGTTTATTTTTACCGCTACTGAAATAATGGGCATAAATTAATTATTCCACATAAATTATACAAATATATGAAAATTTAAATAATTGCATATTTTAAATTATATTAATTTGAATTGTCAAAAGTTTTTGATAATTGAAATATCTTCTAAACAGACATTCATACGACCTTACCGTGATAATCTTTTTGATATTAGTGTTCGTTGAATACTCGTAAGTACGTGACAAAGATTATTAAAACCACTAAATTTGAAACTTTCCTTAATCACCCTTTGTATTAAATGTAGTATCTAATATTAACTATATTAGTTATAATTTATATTGTTTAAGCGCGTCATTTAACGTTTTTCTTTATAAGATATAGATCATTTATCAAGTGTAGCTTGTCGTTGACGTGGGCCTCATTTCTCAAATCTTATTACTGTTTCTGCACGGAAAATAGTGCATGAGTATATATAATTAAAAACAATATTAATAATTTCAAACCCGTTTTACGATTTAATTACTCAATTATATAATAAAGTTTGTATAATTTTACGTAATACTAGCCAATTGTTGCAGTTATGTGTTTTTTACTACCGGCAGTAGATTTCTACTTACAGCAGCAGGATTATTTGTTATTTTAGTATTGCAGATACCGTATAGATGATAAACATTAAAACTTATATTATGAAGTTATAATAAATAGTGACGAAGTTTAATTTTTTTATATTGATAAAAATAATTAGAGTGTACCAATAGCAATAACATAATGTTTAGGATATATATCGATGTAAATAATGTAAAGAATCTTTTCAAGGACCGCCATTTAATGGTAGTTTATCTGATTATAACCTCTTAATTATTATATTATGAAAAAATATTTTCTAAAGTTTACCTTTAGAAACTTTAGTTACTCGTTCTTCAATTATAATTTCAACGGTATCATTTAGAGAAAAATCATCTAAATTTTCATGGAGGGTGATAACAAGACCACGAAATTGGATTTCGCGATATTATCTACAGTTGTTAGTGACAGGCGGTCCGGTTTAGATCTCTGTGGGTTTTGCCTTCACTCCCGTAAAGCTACCGCATGTCACACCCAAAGCTAAAAAAAGCCTATACCTCTTTTAATAGATATATTTACCATTAATTTTAGTGTTGGCTTATTTATAGATTTTTATTGACTTCCTACTAATATTATAAACGCGAAAGTTTGTGAGGATGGATGTATTGATGGATGGATGGAGGATGTATGTTTCATATTACGCAAAAACTGCTGCACTGATTTCGATGAAACTTTACAGTAATATAGCTTATAGATCAGAGTAACACATAGGTTCTAGTTTATGAAGGTACAGTAATACATAGTTGAATCACGCGGGCGAAGCCGTGGGGAAATGCTAGTTTCAAATCATTTAAACTAAATGAATTTGATACTTATATAATACTAGCGACTTATCCTTGCTTCGCATAGGTTGAATGGTTTAGAAACTCTTGCTTGCGTATGCCTAACAATCCATTAAAGTTTCATCACAATCGGGTGAACACTTTAGGAACACATAGAGAACAAAATATATACAAAAACATTGATTTTTAACCCACTTCCTATAAAGAGGAGGTTCTATTTTCGTCTGTTTGTATTTTTTATTTATATAGATCATAATTATACAAAATTATTGAAAAGATTTCAGTTCTATTTTAGTTATTTAGTAATGACCAAAGCTTCCTCTAACACACAAGTGCAATATTCGAAAAAGTCACGTAAATCACGGCTGTATTTACCGATTTGCCTTACGAACACATACATTACTAAGCGAAGTGCTTTACTAAAAATGTACCTTTTAGAGTTCTCATAAATCTCTATAAAACGTAGGGGGTTCCTCTGATAGTAGGTATGACGTTTTGAATCATTGAAATCGTTATGCTTAATGTGGTAACATTTTTCAGAAGTCGCGTTTTCTGCGTGGGTAAAGATGATTATGTAACTATAGATAATTATACATAATATATATGAGTATAATATGAAATATTTATTTTAATGTTACTAGCGGTAACGTATCTTAAATTAAACCTGGTATTTGGTAATTAATATGCATATTACACATTGTATACACCATACTTTGTATGTATGTATGTATTCAGCCCTTTTTAACGTCCCACTGCTGGGCACGGGCTTCCCTTCAATACGAGGGTTTTCAGGCCATAAACCACAAGTAGTAAGACAAGTGCGAATCATTTCCAACATGATTAACACCTGGTAATCATGTTGGAAATGATTCGCACGTGAAAATATCAGAGGTGCGAGACCCGGGATTTGAACCCGCTTCACTCGATTATCCAAGCGAGCGCGTTACTGTACGTTACTTACTAGGCTACCACTGCCTTACTTTGTACGTACAGATATTATTATAAAAACCATAATAACAAATAGAACACTGTTAAAACAATTTATGTGGTAAACATATAATTATTAATGAAAAATCTACCCTACGGGAGCCGTACATTTTTCCGGGATCAAAATATTATTATTATAAAATTTCATTAAAATCATTTAGTAGTCTTTGCGTGAAAAAGTAACAAATATACATACATATATACATCCAGACATCCAAACATCCTCACAAACTTTCGCATTTAGCATTTATAATATCAGTATGATTAGTAGGATTGTTATCGTTATTTTTTGTTACACAATTTTTCAACATGGTTTTAATGCAAAATATATTGAGAGTTATATACTCGTAAAATAACTAAAGAAAATTAAAATAAAAGATTAAAAAACTAAACCATAATTAATTCCAAATATTGCAATCCGAATATTTAAAAGTAATCTTTGAAATTTCATGAAAATGCTGTTTCTCTATGACATTGAAAAAGATAGTATAATAAATTATATAAAACTATGAGTATTGGAATTTCAAGTTATGAATCATAGATGTACTAAAAACACTATTCATGTTTAAATAAGCGTAGGTATCATTGAAACTTCTTTTCTCAGAAGTATTTGTAATCACAGTAATTTAGATGATTAAAATAGGTAATTATGATTCTATTTTATCGTTAGCCTAGCCGACAAGTACACTGGCTTCATTCATTTTATCTTGATTATATGGTACCACGAACAATCGATGGCTATCAAAACAACATAACAGCATACTATTATATCTTATTAAAAGTAATAGCAGGTCTTCTTGAAAATGGGTCATGTAATATGTCAATTCGATCGATAAAAACATACTGAAGATAAATTAGTATTTTTATTTTGAGATAGACCAATTTCTTTTTCAATATTTGAATATTCATTCTGAATCAATGATATTTTTAGCTTCTATGAGTTCGGGGATCGGAAATTAAAGCACGTCTTTTGCACTATTGATTCTTACTTTGCACTATTGAGTTTTATTGCTTTTGGTTAACAAGAGTGACTTATGGAGATTCACTAACACGCGCAGTTCTTCTGGTTAAACTCAGTCACTGAACACTAATTTTTACAACTAGATATACTTTCACTCCACTTTTCTTCATTTTTCACTTTTTTGTTCTTCTTCTCAGTCTTCACTTAGCATCGAAATTCAACTGATCTCTCGACACACTGCCGGCCTTTTTATATGCATAAACAAAGAAGATTTTAGTATTCGAAAATTCGAAAACTTTCTTGTAATTTCGAATGTTTTGTTCCTCTCTTACTCTTACACACTCCAATTAACTGTCCATGTTAATTGTCACGTGTTGACAACTGTTTTAAGATGTATAAAGCAGCTCCAGACGTGTCTTTTTCATTATATTTTTTTGTGTAATAACGTTACAGACTCTCCACTACGCGACAATATTAACTATGCATGCATAAAATTAAAAATATTTTTTTAATATTATAACATTCAAAGTGAGAAAGTAAAGGTAAAGTGAGAAGGTACGATACATATAACGTATATGAGTGCATGATGTAAATTACTTACTCTAGTTGAAGAGATCGGGGAATCCCCCTAAGAGCAATTTTAAACAAAATGATGATAGCGGAAGAAGCGAAAGAGGTATCCTCTTTGATTTTCTTATGCTTGGATCGTAGTATTTCATGACGTTTTGTCCCTACCTCTTAGACACTTAGGGATAGAGCTAAGTATCCCATGACGTACAATTTTATAAACGTAATATGTATATGATAATAAATATTAACGTTATGAGCATTGAATACTCGTATGATTCGATCGGTATTTTTAAGATTCACATCATTTCTACAGTACAATATTAGTCAGGTTTTTAATAATAAAGGTTTTAAACTAAGTTTGATAGTGTGGAAAGGCGAAAATGACTTAGGCTACTTTTTAGTGTCTGGTTTCAGCAGAATAGAAAATGAAAGAAGAACGTCACCGTTAAAGTAATTTTAACAAGACTTTCAGTGAGTAGAGAATTTGGACGAAAGTGACATACTACTTTTATCCGCGTAGTGTTTTGACATTTGAGCGGCACTGCAGGTAAAAAGTATTCTGAAATATAGTTTACGGGAAGCCTAATTAATAGCTTACTTCTGCTTGTAAAGTACTCTCAGTTAATATTATTTCAATTATAATAATTACTAAACAACTAATTATGTTTTCATTGTTTTTAAAATGTCCTTATAATAAAGAAAACCTTAAAAAAATAACATGTTATTATAATGAATGTTCATGTAATTTTTGTGAATTAATAAATAAATAAATCAATAAATATGGAAAACTGCAAATGATGATTTTATCTAATTTAGGGAATTATTTTTTAGTATTCAGGTAACACATTAATGTTTATTTATGGATAGTTAACTCGTTCAAGAACTATATAAAATTATTGTACTTGTATAAAAATATATACTATTCTATTTCGTAATATACCTATTCATTTGATGAATGTAAATCTGAAATTCGTAATTTGAACTCGATCATCAAATTTCCTAGTATTATTTATAGTAAACAATCAAACTGTAATTTCCAGTTGCATACCTCAGTAAAGAAAGGCGACGTAAATGAGGCAGGATTTCTCGGAAGCCTAGTTGTACGGTCACCGTAGCGGTACTGGAACGGAATGCTACTACTGATGCATCTGTGTTACGTATTACACTGTGTATCATTATATGTACGCAATATATTTTGAGGTTTTATAACAATTTAATAGACAGTGGTAGCCTAGTGGTAACGCGCTCGCTTGGGAAACCGAGTGAAACGAGTTCAAATCCCGGATCCCGCAACTCTGATATTTTCATGTGCGAATTATTTCCAATACCTTTTAATTGTCCCACTAATGGATACGGGCCTCCCTTCAATATGAGGGAAATCAGGTCATAGTTGAGCACGCTGACCAAGTGTGTGCTGGAGACCTTCACATGTCATTCAGGAGACATTTGAAAACTGGCTAGGTTCTCTCAGATATACAGGTTTCCTCACAATGTTTTCTTACATCGTAATACAGGTGTCAATCATGTTCGAAATGATTTGCAAATAAAAATATTAGAGGGTACCACTGTGCTACCACCGCTGCAATTTACCAAGATTTAATTAAAGTAACTAATATTTTAAGCACTATGAATTATATAAAACAAAATAACCTTCTCATGGCCAACTTTTTTCAGAAAAATGTACCACATATTTCAATTCACAGTGAGAAAAACTCAGCGCACAAAGTGCACATCGTAACTTCATTAAGATTAACTCTGCAGGACGAAAACGACGAAATTTAATCAGCCTTACACCATATTCATGATGAAAATCCGATTGCAACTCGGCATTTGGTTAACGTGTCCACATATGGGTTTTATTGTCTTTTATGGTAATGTTTGAATTTTTGATCGAATTATATTAACATAAAATAGTATGGTAGTTAAATTAATTACTATTGCATCGGCGTAGAAAAAGATCTCTATGATGACTAATTTCTTTTTATATGGTTTTATTTAGTTTCGCCTGTTCCGGTGTGTGTAATGGAATCTTGCAAGTTAAAATGATCCACTTGCCAGTGTTCGATTGAGCTGAAATTTTGCACACTAGTTTTGTTTTAGATATAATGCACGATTACCTAAATGCTGCCATATTTGATCCAACACGACGGTCAATACAATGGAGATTTATCATTTCCATAGTGACCCTTATGATATAGGTACCAAAGGGAAGGGATTGATGAGCAAAATACAATAAGCAAAGTGACGTCATTGTAAATCCCATAAGGCGGACTTCCAAAAATGGCGAACTATGTTTTTTTAATGCACTTTCATGATAGGGATATCATATGAAACCGTTTGCTGAGAAGAATATGAATAATTAAAAAATAAATTTATTAGTATGATATAATTCAAAATTTATTTTTTTCTTTTTAGAGCATTTAAATAAAATCTTAAAAATGTTTTTTACAATTATTTTATTTAACAATATAATAAGTTATTTATTTTTGAAAATATACTTAAAAATAACTTGTTGTTGAAGTAAATTGTGAATGTTAAAATAGTTTGTGAGTGAACTTATATCTCGACTTCTTCATAAACGTATAGTTAACATATACATTTACACTATTATACGAATAGTTCAATCAATAAATCTAACAGACACAAAAATAACAAAAATGGCAAAACAATTAAGGATATATAGTGTAGCAATGTCGATTTAATCCGTCCGGGATGCCGATTGGTCCATACTTTGCGGTCACTCAACCGTCTCTTAGCCCGTTACGTCAGTAGCCGCATGCCACAATTAGATCATAGGAGACTTGCATAGCCTAGACCGCCTAGACTATTCAATATAAGATATGATTTAGTACCGTTAAAACTAGCTTTTTGCTGCCTTTTCTACATTCCATGTCTTCAGCGACTTATTTTAGTCGAATATAAGTCAATGGTGCGTTGAAATGAAATAATTGAATGTTTTGTAAATTTTAGCTAGTGTTGCTCAAATAAATGTGAGTATGAAACAAGTAAAAATAACAAACTTTTCATTAAGTGCTTTTAACAATAAAAACAATAAAAACATTTGTCAAGCGACATTCACAAAATATACTTTTCTGATTTTAGCACAAAAGCACAAGTGAGAAAAGTGATAGTTACATTGTAAATATTGATTGTTCTAAACTGAGATGTAATACCCATTAATGCGCAGCCTCTTCCGTCCTCGCCTACATCATCTTAATTGTTTTTTTTAATAAGCTAAGTATTTTCTGTTTTCAAACTTTTCCAGTAACATTTAAAGTTTACTTTGGTGTTTACTTTGGTTGTACTTTACACTTAAAATGTAATACTTGAAGTTCTAAAATCATAAATGATTTTATAACTTAACTCCACAAAGCTCTTTGCTACAAAAATATTTCATTATTAACAGACACTTAGAGATTTGTGTTCGGAACTCTGATAAAGGGGATTTCGTAAGGAATTTTATTTTTCACCCTTATTTACGTATTCTTAAGCATTCGAAGCCAATTAGCTCTGAGAGTTTTACGAGAACTAACAAAGAAGAAAAGTTTGAATAGACTAACCACAGTAGTACAGCAAAAGATTCCGACTTAAAGGGAATGCAAGCAACTTATTTGAAGTAAAACTTTAAATTGCATTTTAAATTTTGCTCGTTAAAATTACATTCGTATACAAACACCATCTTATTTCATTATTATTACGTTTGAAGGAAACTATTTTATTCTCTAACCCACATGTTCGTGGCGAAACGTTGTTATACGTTATAAGTCATTGTTATTTCATGTTTATACATAAATGCGTCATTGACTTTATTTGTTCACTAGAGATTCACCCTTGCTTCGCTTCGAGTTTGTCCCTAGACAAAAACAAATCTATCCCACGGGAACCGTAGATTTTTCCGGGATGATATACATACATATGTATAGCCTATAGCCTTCCTCAGTTAACAGGCTATCTAATGCAAAAGAATTTTTCAAATCACTTTAGTAGTTCCTGAGATTAGAGCGTTCAACCAAACAAACAAACTCTTCAGTTTCATAATATTAGTATAGATTACTTTAGTGTTGCTTAGCATAAATTATTGAAATTGTAATATTTTAACAAAACATTTTTTTACCCAAATAGAAATTTTAATACAAAATTTACAATTTGCTTTCAGATTTTAATACAGCTTAGTAGCATTACACAAGTTTAAAAGGTACATAAAAACTCTCAAAACTATAACCTAAATAACAAACTATAACACGCTCATAGCTTACATAATTATAGTTATTGTTTCAAGCAAGTTAAATCGATCTAAGATAACATTTCCTTGCATGAGCTAAGTCTAGCCGGAGTTAAGCCAGCTAAGTCTAGCGATAATACTGATAAACGTGGAGATACCTACCGGCGGTGCAAGGGGCCGATCGAGTACCCTCCACTGTAGCGCCCTGCACCCGAGAGCTCCTATACTTCACAGCTTTGTAATCGCCCTCTAAAAATACCTTCCACAACGCCATTGTTATTGTTAAACTTTAATATTAAACTACGTCTACGTTTATTTCAAAACGTTAGTTTGTTCGATTTATAATTTACTGGCACTTCGCAATATTTCAAAACTTACTGTTAGATTTCATTGGTACTCAGCTTTCGTAAAGATGCTTATTGGTACTTATATATGAAATATTGCAAACCAAAGGTGTGATTATAAATTGTTGATTAGGTAGTTCTCAAAATGATAGATACATTCATTATAATTAATTAGTGGAAAGAAAATACTTAAATAAATAAGTTTTTATATTTAAATATAAAAAAATATAAAATACATACTCCAAGTCGCTGGATCTAGAAGAAAGATATTCTGTACTGGAGTTCCTTATATAACGGAGGTGAGTACTCTCTTTTCTTCTCTTTTAATCGAAAGGGAATAAGAGTTTTTCAGAAGTTCGTCGTGTTTAAAACGTGTGAAGTTGGTAAAATCACACTCCTTCTATAAAAAAATGTTATGTTTTCATATATAACCGTTACGGCGACTGTTAGTTATCGTGTAACTCCTGAATAAATCGATTAATGATATGGCTCATAGCTATGTTAGAATCTGATGGTGGTCGCTGTAGTCAAGTTATTAATTAAATCTACGTTTAGGGATCATATTCATAATATGTGTTGGTTTAGTAAATAGAAAATCAAAATTTGGAAACAACAAGAGGTTAATAATAAATATTGTCATTGCGAATTACGGCAGAACCTTCTACCGAATGAACTAGTCTTTAGGCATTAGCAGCATATTGATTAATTTGTCTATATTAAAAAAATAAACTTATATTAAAAAAACACTTAGTGAATAATTGCATAAACATATATTTATTTATTTTTAAAGTCTATCAGCTAAAAAGTACATAAGGGTTTCCTCGATATGCACAATAACAATAATTATACATTATAATGAATTACATTATACATTACCTACCTTTAAGAAAACAATAAATGTTTTTTTTTAGAATTAAGTGCTATACTAGCTAAAATGCTATTAATTTATAAAAAAATATCTAGCATAGGACCGCAGATAATCCAACTAATATATAGATTAGTATTAAGGGCTTTCTTTTTAATAAGTTTAATGATATTTTCAAAAGTAATGAGAGTAAGTGCTCTTCTTGAACATATTTGTGATAGATAGAATGCATGGAAAAGATTAAGAGATACAACACCATAAACTTTTTATGCGATTTACCCATAGCATTTGATTGTGCAGACCACAAAACACGGTGTTATATGTAGCGCAACTCTTAATCTTGTTGCTTTGTATCTAAAGCAGAGAATCAGAAGCTTCATACAAACATATAGTGTAATAATATCTTCTAAATCCCTTTTACAAACAGGTGTACCACATAGTTCCATTCTTGAGCTCTTTCTATTTTAAATTTATAAAGACGATCTGTCTCCTATGGGAAAAATGTATCGAATTCATGCCAGTGTAAATAAATACTTTAGTCTATATACTGTTAAATTCAGTAACAAAATCTTAAGCAATGATTATCCTTATTTAACTGATTAAATGACATTTTTAGGAATAACCTTGGGCTAGAAACTTCAGATGAACTCACACATTTCAATTTTCGAGGGTAGTCAGGAAAGTTCTTCACATAACTGATTTAGAAACTTAAGTGAGAATGATGCCCATTAACAAAGCTGTATCCCAAGCAATAGTGAGCTTCCTTATGGAGTCAGTCCGTGTTGTGTGTTGATAAAAATTGTATAAAATTGTATTTGGAAGAATTGACGGTTCATAAGTCCTTTTAAAATTTTTTGTTATTATTAGTAAATTTGTCTTAATTTTTAATTTATATTTGAAAAATTGATATGAAGGAAGTACCTAAACGAAAAGATTGTGGCCCCAATTAAATCCTCCAAGCATAATATGGCAATACTTCGAGATATAATCTTAAAGTATTTGTTAAATAAATAGCCAATAAACAAAATTTAACCCTTCATTTGGTAATTTAATCGTATTTGTGCCTGTTTTATCTCATTTGATCGTAAAGTACACCTATCAATAAACTTTAAAATTATCGAATACTTAGATTTACGCAAATATTTGACAATTTAAGTAAAAGTATCTTTTCAGATTTTTTCGTGGACTTGGTTTGATTATTATTTGTGGACTCGCGAAAAAAAACCGAAAATATAGTTTTATTTTTATTGAAAATTATCTAAAATGCCTTTAACTATTTAGTACCTATTATATATGAAAGAATGACTAATGAGATTACTTAGATGATATTTAAAATTTAAAAAAATAAACAAAAAATGTGAAATCTAAAATGTTAAAAAAGTCATAGCTTTCTATATGTGATCTATTTTTTTTATTTTTTCTTTTTACCTTACTAGTAGATGTTACATATTATATTCACTACATATGTTCATATATAAAAGCATATAAGCTTTATAAGACACAACGCTTAACGTTCACACAAAATAAAATTTAATTATATGTTAAACTGTAATTAAAATTAACAAAACCTGTAACAAACAAGTAGATTAAATATGCAGCCGCTTAGAAACCGCGAACAAAAGTAAAAACATGCCTCGCCAAGGAAAAATGCAACTAATTTGAGCTGGTACCAATTCAGTATAAAGAATGGAGAAAATACGCCGAGATCCCTTTACAGAGTAGGGCAGGCCTAAGCTATATGAGGTGCACTAGACTACATGACAAATATCCTAGATGCAATAACCCGACCATTCTAGTATTCTACTCAGTTTTACACATACAAGCTCTATTGTGTTGAGGACAATGCCGTCATGATACTATGAGAAGGATTCAAGAACTAAGAACTTCGAACTGGAGTTGAATCTTCAATGGAATTACGCTCGCATTCCTATATTGAACTTTTAAAACATTTTTAATACTTTGAAATCGCTCGAAGGAGGCGTGCTATTATTGTGCAAACAATTTTTGCATATCGCTAAGAATAAAATACGCACGTTACATTTATACGTAGGTTATTACTGCTAGCCTTATTTAATAAAATGTTGATAAATTAAGTAAAATTATTTATTAATTTTCATACGAAAATGATTCATGTAAAACGTAAACAAGTAAATAGCCATATATTGAAAACGCGTGAGTTAGTCAATGAATGAATGGGTAAATGTATTACTTCTTCACTCGTAGCGGCTGAAGTGAATTTTCAAATGAATTTAAAAATGAAGATATATGGGGTATGTCCTGAATAAACGCGTATGTATTTTTGTTCATTTACGAGAGCTGAACCACGGGTACAACTTGTGCAAATATTTATTTACTAAGGATTGATCTTGATCTCGTGTAAGTTCATTATCACTAACATAAAAGGCACAGACCATGACGTTATAATGCAAAGGTCACTTTGTACATAATTGTTTTCTTTGTTACTTTACATAGCCTTCTTAGAGCAAAATCATATAAATTGGACAAAATTCCATCTACCTAACTTTAATATATACTAATAGGTATTCATTATAAGATTAAGGCAAGAAGATTCTGAAGAATTTACTTCTTAAACATTCTTTCCATTCTTTGACAATGCAAACTTATTTTTCATTTAATTATAACTTAAATAAATGAATAAGTAATATACATAAATGTTTATGAAACTTGATAATAATATAATAATATAATAACCACCTTTGTACTGTGCACAATTTTTATAACTATTAATATTTTATGAGTCAAGAATGTGATTACTGTCATAAAAAGTTATTTAAATTACAAACTTATGGTGGTTACCACTTTTTAAAACGGGCTAATTGCCAGTTTCTGTAATACTCATATCGGTTGTTTATCTATTTAGTCACGCTGAAGCTTCGATAACATACTAAAATACGCTTCCGAAAATGCAATGTCAGATAAATTCCTTTCATCCTATATTGTTTGTCGAATATGTGCCGTTTACCGGCTTCTCTCTGTTTGAATTTTCTAGTTTTAAAAAATCTTAAGTTTGAACATCCTTTACCCATGTACCAGATGAGTAGTATTTAAAAAAACATTCATATACAAAAAAATATATATCTTATATATATTTTTAAACAAAATTATCTTTTCGGATTTTTTCTCGGATTTATTTTGATTTTTAGTTCCCAACGTTTCGAATACTTGCAATCAGCAAGCAAAGAAGCAATCTGGTCACGGGATAGACTAAAGTTTTAGACGTCTCAAAGGTCATTATATAGTAACAGACAGTACCTACCTACTCACAACATTACTAAATAATATCAAAAAATACAAAAAAAAACTTTTTTCTTTGAAATAGTGGCAAGAACGCTAACAGCATAACATATGTACATTGTATATACATAATGCGTATACTTAGTGTACGCAAATCGATATTAGTTATCATTCACATTATAACACCTCTAAATTAAGTCTTATTAAAAATATATAGGCATAATTTCTTCGTTTTCGTAAACAAAAGCCGCGTGCGTGGAGGTAGTATTAATTACATATCAGTAGCGCGTTTTTACATGAAACACTACACCGAAAGCGGAGAGCCGTAAGTTTGAGTTGACTTTAATGTCGTTGAACCAACAAGGGAAGGGTACTGGGAATGTTCAGACATTTTTGTGTTTTGTTTTTCATCAAGAAAAACATTATGAATATCCATCATTAAAACTAATATATTTTTGTAATCCATATTATTATTATAAGTTTGAAAGTGTGTTTGGTTATTTATCTTTCTTTCACGTCGAAAGGAGCGAAGAATTGATGTGATGTTCTGTCTGGAGTTCTGGACAGTGATATACTCTACTTTATTATTTCCAATGGAAAACACGTTATAATAAAACTGATACACAGGTAATTTAAATTAGTATAGTTTTCTGTATGTAGATAACCAAGCCAAGTCGTCAAGTCCAAGACCAGGACCAAGTCAAGGTGCGTTTCTATATAGTATTTATACATGTACTAGCGACTCACCTAGTACTAGATACGTTTTAAAGTTTAGTATAGATTTCTCAGAGATGAGATATTGTCACGCAATAAAATGTATCCTATATGCTGACCCGGGTGACCAGCTATCAAAAAACCAAATTTCATCAAAATCTGCCCAAGGGTTTTCTCGTGATACGGTCACAGACAGACAAACAGACAAAATTCTAAAAACTATATATTCGACCTCTGTATCGATAATAATATTCATCATTATTAAATACGATACTTGATAGGAATCGTTATAGTAATAATAAATAATTTAACAAAAAAAAAACTAAAATTAGAATTACTGCTGTCTGTGTATACCCTTATCCAGCATATCATTTTACTAGTGGGAAAAAGCAAAAGATGCCGCTTACAAAAGGCCACTTAACGAGTATTGATAACAGACAATAAGTGAAACTTCTGATCACAATTCTTTAACAGAGCAAAATTTGTTCAATTGTATTGAAAACGTCCTTACGTGACTCACATAATGACCGTTCTCGCTCAATTTTCAGGCCCAAAACGTTTAATTTCCCTCAACGTTTTATTAAAGTTATTTTTAGTTCATTTAACAACAACGACTCGTGTGTCTGGCATCGGATATTATGACTTTTGACACTTATAAAGGACAATATATCACTTGTGTAAATCCATTTAATGTTTATCTATTTGATCAACCTACGTTAAATTCAAGACAATTATATAAACTATCGTTTTGAATATTGATAAATTTCAAAATTATTTCTATATTTCTGTTAGCATATTTATTCAACACATTGAAAAGAGTGAATATATTTTGATATATATTTTGATTAGATTTTTGGTACCTCCAATCAGATTTTATATAAGCTTAAAGACCCTTGCACTATATAATTTGATTTAAAAGTTTTAAATACGTTATAAGCAAACTTCAAACAGTATCTAAAAGTTGATATTGGTTAAAAATCATTTAAAAAATTAAATAACATCAGGAATAGGACCTGTGGCCCTTAATTCCTTCAGTTTGGTATCAAATGTGACAGTCTTAGATAAGACGAAGGTCATGTTAAGTTGATATATAAATCAAATGAAATGCATCCGAGTGATTCCGCAAACAAAAAGTTAAAGCTATGTTTATATAAGACTAACGACTCACCTTCGCTTCGCTTCGGGTTCGTCCCTAGACGAAAACAAATCTATCCCACGGGAACCGTAAATTTTCCGGGATGATATATAGCCTAAAACCTTCCTCAGTTAACGGGCTACCTAATGCAAAAATAATTTTTCAAATCGGATTAGTAGTTCCTGAGATTAGCGCGTTCAACCAAACAAACAAACACACAAACTAACTCTTCAGCTTTATAATATTTGTATAGACGAAGCTTGTACGAGTATTTTACTGCGGTATTTATACACGACTTGCAATTCTTAAATAGTCTCATAGCTAACTTTTTAACTAATTTATTAATAGGTAATTTGTATGTGTTCCAATAGTATACACTGTTTAATATGATTATTAATTTTTAATATTAATTGTATCATTTTTTAAAATAAATTTTCATCTTTTATTCTTTTTCTTATTTTCAAGACTATGTTTTTTATCTTAGTTATAGCACAGATCATATAATACTATACTAGGTTATAGTATGTTATAGAGTAATTAATCTTTATTAAGAAAGCTATATCAGATAGCTAAAATGATGTTAAATTAGCTCTGCCATTGCATTGACATAAACGAAGAATAAAAAAGCATAAAAGCCTGACAAGGTAATATTTTAAAATCTGAGAACGAAATGTCATATAAATTAAATTTACTAAGTAGTCCATAATAAAAAAGATCATATTCACTTAGTAAATTCATAACACACGTATATTGCTAAAATATAAAAATATTTTCTGCGGCCAAATCGATTGTCTAATGAGTCATAGTTGACAGGGGAGTGCACTTGGCACTTCGGCCCGTGATGGATGAGTCTTATCCCACAATATTTATGTCACCTTAATTGCCTATAAAATTCTTGCAAAGTAAAACATATTTTATATCATATATCATATTTATACTGAAAGTGATGTTTTAAAAATCTTAAAAGTCATGTTTTGAAAATGACTTACCGTGTACATCCTGATTTGAAAAGGAAAATAAACAAAATAGCCTTCAATAGGTCGATACGAAATGTCGTCAGTAATATCTACTGTAGAATTGAATTCGAAATAACAATTTATATTATATTCAATCTAGGTATATGTGTTTTAGGCTAAACTGATTTTAGAGAAATTTTATCTATTTTTTTCTTTAATGCATCAATGTACATAATATATTATACCGCGTTTACACTTTTATACATATAATAATATTATGTTTAGCCCTTTTTAACGTTAAACTGCTGGACACGGGTCTTCCTTCAATTCGAGGGGGATCAGTCATCAGACCATAGCCCACCACGCGGCCCAAGTGCGTAAGTTTCTTCCACTATAATGCAAGTGGTAATAATGTTGAAAATGATTCTCACATGTAAAAATCAGAGATTCGAGAACCGGGATTTGAACCCATTTCACTTGGTTTCCTAAGCAAGCACGCTATCATATTATAATACATATATAATAAAATTATATAAAAAATAAAAGAAGGCCCGACTGTGTAAAAGACGAACTAAACAGATGGAGAAGTTGACGAAGGAATATGTTATTATGCGGTCGGCTGTCCTTCATATAAAAATTTCAATGATTTATTTCACAAAAAGTATTAACAGGAGTATACAAAATTAATATATTTAACAATTTAGTGCTTTAAAATCTCTTATTTTCATGGAAAAATGCAAAATTTAATTCGCAAGTCGCTCCTACATATGTATATTGTACATACATACATACATCTATATCTATAAATAGAATAAAACTTCTTTCTTCTAAACCACTCAGTGAATTTTGATATAGTTTTCATTAGTAGAAAGAGCGATAAACGATGAAGGTTTGTGTGTATAATTTATAAATATTTTGTACAAAATAGCTGACCTATAGTGCTGTTTTCTAAAAAAAAACTGTTTTTGTAAGCCATGGCTGACGTTGGCTAAACCTTAAGAGATACCTCAAAACAATGTAATACAAAATTGTAGGTCTTAAAAAGCCTATGTATTTAAAACATACGGACGCACGCTAATATTATATAATAAAGAATGTCGTAATAATAGAAATCACAAGAAAAAATATTTACTAAACAGAATTTTCTCTTATTATTATGCAAGGCTCGGGCCAGATTTAGAATTTTTAATTCCAAGAAAGGAAAAACATCCCTTGGAATAGAAAATGAAAGTTTGCATATTTCTTGGAAAATTATGCATGTATTTCGATGTTATTTTATATGATATAATTTAATACGGAAGAGGGAATGAAGATAATTTTTTTTTATTAGGTCCTTTAAAAGAAATGTACAAAAAAAAGATGGAATGTAAACACAAGCGATAACTGAGTAGTTTTACTTTATTTATGACACCTACTTCTTTGTGAGACATCTGAATTTGATAAGCCTTGGCGCAAATTACATGAATATAATTTATAATCTAAGCTCACTGTACCTATATAATATTGCCTACGCTGAATTTCCTTCGAGATAGTACCTAATATCTATAATCATTTACGGTATTAGAGTTTAGTATTTAAATTAATTTACAGACATGACCTATCTACGATTTTTTTAGAATTGTAAATAAATGAAGTTATCGATATGTATCTTTCCTTTCGTGGAGGAATCCTTTAATTTTAATTTCTATAATAAAGTAACTGTGTATAAAAACTGATGTATTAGTTTCCGTGTAAGAAAAGTACGTAGTGGCCGGGAGTTGGGAAATTGGCGGTGTTGTACTCCCGTGCCTCGGAGAGCACGCATAGTCGTCGGTCATACGCCTTAACTCTCACCGGTCATATCGAAGTATCGTCCCATCGGACTTCGAGAGAACAACAAATAGAGAGTGCTGTTGTGTCTGCGCGTACACTTGTGCACTATAGTATCTCCTGCGCATCTTGCTAGTCTCAGTGAGATTGGCCGCCGTGGCCTAATTCGCTCAGGAGAACATTACATGAGCATTATTATATATATATATATATATATATATATATATATATATATATATATATATATATATATATATAGCAAACAAACAAACATTATTATCAGGTGGGCACAATATTAAGAATTACTTCAATGTTCCTTAAAAGTAACTTATAGAGTGCATAATATGTAATGTTTCTTATTTTTCTTTATACATATGTATGTATTTGTAAAATCAAACAATAAGTTTCTTAGAAATTCTTCGTCATCAGCTACAAAGCGTTTTGCACTGTACCTACAATAAATTATTTTAATGTTAAATCCAAAATCATGTCAATGTAAAATTTTATTTATTATTATTATTTTTTTTAAATAAATGTTTTTGTAAGTTCGTACCCGACATAGAGCATTCGAAGTATTGTAAGATTGATTTTTATTTAAGTAGTGATCTAATAAAACTAATTCATCTTTTGAATAATAATTAAATCATTCATTAATTTCATTATCAAACTAACTAAAATTTCTTACATTTTAATTATCTTCGTATCTAATTGTATTGTAAGTTACTATTTCAACTAACACCCGTGTTATTGCTCATAACATTTATAAGGAGCTGCTCATCTTTCTATTGATTTTTGTTACTAAAAATATTACTACCACATATTAAAATTAACATTGCACAATGATTTAAGCTGTCTTAAAGTGTTGACGTCAAGTAGAAATAAAAGGGAAAAATAAGTCTTATCGGTCGTCATACATCGTGTCCGCATCGCGTAGATCATTGCTCCTGTCTGAATGTCATTCACAAACATTTCCTTTCCTTTCTTATGAATACTTATCAAATTCATTGTCTTTGCATGTTTTTACATTGTAACAACAGTTCATTGTCTTCAATGAAATCTATAATTTTTTTCATTACAGTATAAATAGAAGCTTTTAAGCGAAAAAAGTTGATTCAGATTGATGTATGAAATATCATCTAATCTGGAAGGCTTTTTTTTTTAAATCTTATACCAATCAGCTTTTATTTAAGTCATAATGTGCATATTCGTTTTTAAAAATATTTTTAATAACTACAGACATGAAGGTTTTAACTTTTTATATTTTAGCAGCAATTCTACATAATATATCCTATACTATAATCTACATATTATTGAACAAAAGCGATATTTTGCTAAGTATATTACTTGTAGATACATATCATAAATGTACATATGTGTACATTATTAACCAATGTCGCTTATCGGTCAACATTTACGACTCATGTCACAATAACGCGATAGACAAAACTTGTACTCACGAAAAAGGTACAAAATAAAACGAAATCTTTGTGTATTTTTATCATTGTAATCTGTTTGTCATATTATGAATGTTAGTGCGTTTGTTAATGTAACCTTTTTTCGCGTAGCATTCAATTGACATGGTTTTCGCATATGGATAATTTATGACCCTGAGAGTGATATAGGGTACTTTTTATCCCGGCATGTAAAATAGGCGTAGCGAAGTAGGGGTGGGTCTCTAATACCTTAAAACCTCTTAGTACAGATAACGTCTTAGTACAGATTCTAATGTGTAAACTTTAATATTAAAGTTCATCTACTTAATTATTTGTCAATAAAACGACTGGTTCTTTAACGACCACCAATGACCAATATAACAATGCCTAACAATATTATCGTATTTGATCTCTTATTAGAAAAATATTTACAAAGATGATCAGTTAAACTCTGTTTTTATCACTACCTACACTATCCCACAATCTATGAATTTTTGTGGTACACTTTACTGAGAAACTATCACTATTTTCTATTCATGATGCGTTATCAATTTTAAAAACAAAATTTTAACCACTAAGTACTATAAAAGTAAGTACTATAAAAATACTTTTATAGTATGAAGGGATCATAACTTGAATTAGCTTTCGCGATTATAATTCATAATGGCCTAAGGATCCGGCTGCAAGACTGCTACGTTCGTCGAGTATTTAATCGAAATCATTTTTTTATATACAATAATAAAAGGGACACTATGTTTTGACCGGGGTGCCTATTAAAATTTGCCCGCTGGTATGTTTAATTAAATTAATAATAATAAAAAAACTACCTCCGCCTATGTAAAAGTGGCCACAAATAGGGGTTGCCAGTCATTAAAGATTCTTTTGTTACATTTGTACGTTCATGGCGTATATTCATTATTTATACATCAAATTAAAGCTATTTTTTCTGTGCATGATAAAATACCTCTGCCTATGTAAAAGTGGCCGCAAATAGGGGTTACTACTAGCTATTAAAGATAGATTAAACTGAAAGAGATTGTTATTATTAGAATTATTTACAGAAGCCCATGTTAATAATCGATAAGTTAAAAGTTAATTCTCTTTAAAAAAACTGCCTTCAAAATTACTAGGTAGAAAACTTCGCGAGCCACTTCGACATTGATGACATCACCAACAGTCTGATGCGTGTAATCCGTGAGGTGGGCCAAAAACATTTTCGACCGAGGAGAGATGGACAAAAGTCAACGCTCTCAGGCGAAACTCTGGACGAGATGTCGAAAAGACGCGATATAGTAAATACCACATTCTAAGCGTCAGGTACATCGATGAATAATATTAATAAATAGGTATATATAATATTAATAAATAGCTCCTGTTGAAAAAGAAAAAATATTCCAAACTCCAATCAATGGTTATGAGACCACGAGAGCTTTCGTAGCCAAATCGGTAGTTGAAAATAAATACTGAGGTCAATTCAAACCCAGATCTTTTCACAAGCATTGGCATCCCACACAGCCTTTTGTATTACTTATTATAATAAAATGAATACATTTCTAAGTAATGTTTTAGTTGATTATATTAACTTAAAATAAGTATATATTTGTATTTCTAATAAAATACACTAGTTATGTACCTCACATGGAAGAATAGATAAATGTTTTCTCTTCAGAAAGGTAACGTGGTATTTGACGAAGTTTGCTAGGAATTTCGTTAGTGGTGCCGCGGATCTCCGCTTAACAAGTGCGGAATTCAATAAAGGGAAACCAATTCTTTACTCATTGAACTGAATATTACCGTATGTTAAAATTGTTAATTTTAAAAAAGTAATCTGTCACTAACAGGTTTCTATTTTGTCGTTACCTATTTAGTGCTTATAGTTTACGATATCAATAATAACATATGTTGAGTTCAAAAGAATCGCCTATGAGATTTTGCTCTTTTCAATATGAAGAAAAAAGAAAATGTAAGCCAAAAATAATGCTTTATTGAATTGAATGTCTGTTAGATAATAAATAATAGATATATTGCATTCGACAATTTAAAAATTTTCTAAATTGGAAAAATAGTACTAATAAATTTTATTTCTTAGCCTAAGTAAACTTCAAAATACAACTCGAGCCTTTTGTTTAGTGGATTCGAATTCAATGATTACACACTATTAAAGCGAAGATACAGACACATGTTTTTGATGTATATGCAGACAGAACTATTCAAATATTTACCTTTTAAAATATTTGTGTTGAAAGTTCGTTAAAAAATCCCTATCAATTAAACTTTTTATTCAATATAGTTTTAAAACATGAAATTCTTTGATTTTTCATTACTTTAAAAATTATATCATTTGATTTATTACAAGTCACCATTAATTTAAAATTTAAAAGTTGAAATGCCGTAATAGCTGAACTCTTTATCTTTATTATTTCTATATGACATAAGCAGGTATTATTCATATGATCCAATAGACAAAAGTGTTCTCTTCAAAAAAGTTTATATGTAGTTGATGTAACGCAATTATAACATTCACTTATTTAATTCATCAAAATTGCTTCGTCAGTAAAAATAAAAACAATTTTATATTTGTCGTATTCGTTTTAACTTCATTTACTTAAAAATTGTATCACAAAGTTTTCTTTTGACTTATAAATAAAAATTAAAATCAGATAATAGAAAAAGCGTTTTCCAAACTAAAAAGCATTACGTTTTCTAGTTTGCCAGAGGGTGCTATTAAATTACAATTTGCTTTCCGGACGCGGCTCAGCGGGTTTATCTCGATCGAAACCGTTGATGGATTCTCGTTGTCAACCTACCTACGACTATTTAATTCGAGTTAGGAGTTTTTTGTGATCCCTCTCTCCCATTTGATCCGGCCGCGGGAGTGCTGAGCTTTATATACGATCTATTCCAATGTGAGTACCATTTTTCAGAATATGAAAAATTTAGATTGCGTTCCATTACTGTATCCAAATCTAAATATTTGTTACCTATACATATAATAAAATTGTAACTAAGCCGAATCTGTACATTAAATATTTTTTGGAAAACCTTATTGAAATAGTCATTATTATCGATACAGAGGCCGAATCTATAGTTTTCAAAATTTTTGTCTGTCTGTCTGTTACCGCATCACGGAAAAACCACTGGAGGGAATTTGATGAAATTTGGTATGATGATGACTGGTTACCCAGGTCAACATATAGGATACTTTTTACTGCGGGAAAATATGTCATCTCTGAGAAATCTATACTAAACGTTAAAACGTAAACAGGAATGAACCCGAGCGGAGCGAGGGTGAGTCGCTAGTAGTTCATAAAGTTCACAATGACAAATTAAAATGTCTATAGATTAAAAAATCGAATTCAAAAATATTGATACCAGAATGATTTCAAAGCCGAGCTTTCTTCATACTGACTAAAAATATAAATCAGAACAATTTTTATCTAATTCAATTATGAAATAAACGTTGCCAATTATTATCATCATATTATGTCCCCATATAAAAAGTATACATATAGCAAATAACGTGGGAGTATGCGTAGGTAGAGTTGATCCTTTGCATTAATGAAGGGGTAGCGGTTATTTTTAGAATGCTCACAATAAGAAGCTATGCTATCATGTTTCTAGCGCATATTTTAATTGAATATTATAGAATAATAGTTTAATGTAAGGAGCACTGCTAATTAGTATACTTTTGTATACAACTACATACTATTCAGCAGCATACGTAAACATTAAAATATAATAAGAATTATATAAAACTTTTTTAAATATTATTTATTCATGTCTAACCTCGTTCTGTCTCGCTACACCTATTAGGTTCTGCAGCATATTATTTCTCTTGCGGAATAGAAAAAGAGAACAGTGTCCTTAAAAGTGTAGTCAACTATTGTAAGATCCCACAACGGTTGTTATTGTATGCATACCGTGTGATTAACTTTACCTTTTACGCACATGAGCCTAAGAAGCCGTGTTACGTGTAGAAGCGCAGTAATCGCTAACTTCATATTGCACGAACGATAGCACTCTTTATGTTGTTAAATTTCATCTACGCATTGGAAAGTAACTTTAAAAGCTTATTACAATATCAATTCACTTTATATATATGTAATTAAAGTACGTCAAAAATGAGTAATATTTCGATTATTATTTGTTTCTTTATACTTAATAATATTCATTACTTATTCAAACGTCGATATACAATGTATTCTATTATATATAGCTGTACATATATATATATATATATATATATATATATATATATATATATATGTACACAACTTAAAAACAATCCTACGTAATACTTGCGCACATCGGCTCTGAATATCATTACGAGCGTAAACATGTATGTTGATCTCGTTATCGGAACGTCACTACGCATATGAAAATGAGCGACTAGGGATCCAACGGAAAGGAAAGAATAGAAAAAGAAATTTATTTACGCTCAAATTCATAAACTTTTGTATAAACTGTATCATAATGTAGCTTTATTGTCCTTAAACATAAATCTATATATATATGTACATATATCATAATTTTTCGCTCAAATTGTTCTTTAGGGTAGATGAAATTAACTAATGATGATTTTTTACAAATATCACAGCACCTAATATCGTATAACCTTTATAAAAATATTTAATTTTTGTCTTAACCAGATTCTAATCCTAAGATACAGATAATGCGTTAAGTATTATATTTGTTAGGAAAAAAGAAAACTTTGAAAACAGAACTTTTTGGTTTTATTTGTATTTCGATAACTCCAAAACTTTTACATTTAAACAAATTATAACAATACAGTATACTATATACTCGTCTATAACAAAGTTACACGCGTCGTCGTTCGTGGATCCTTGACCCTGATGAGTAGGCCGCCGACCAGACAGGCACCCGTTGGCGTCCTATACGCTCTATGTACACTGCTGACTATGGCGTTAAATATTATCATAATACGAAAATTTCTATTGTAATTTACATACCATGAATGAGCACGCAGACGAATTTAATTAACGAGTCTCTTTATGGACGGCCATATGTTGATAAAAATATTTGATCTACACGAAAAATAAAAAAGTCTAGTTAAAAAAAGATTTAGACGAAAGTGCGACCAATCTCATACGAATAATATAAAAAAATATATTATAGCAATAAGTACTCGTAAATCAGAATTTAAAGTATGTATAAAGTATAAACACAATATATAAAGAAGTTATAATACAGTTTGCAACATAATATAGTTATTGACGAAAGTGGTCGGGGTATACACATGTTAAGACATTAGGACGCAAGACGTGGATCCTTGACCCTGGTAGGCCGCTGACCAGACGCTCAGTCACTAGAACCCTTTTCGACGTATAAACTTCGACGTACGAGTACGACACTACATAGAGCACGTTATTACTAAAGAAATGCTTTATATGTATACCTACGTATATTTTTTTTTTTTAATTTAATTACATTTTTTTTATTTCAATTATGTAGCTTACACTTTTATTAAAAGTCATCTTAGAAGAAGGGATTTATGCTTGTCTTTTCTTTAAAACTAAGTTTAAAAAAATACTTTAAAGAGAAGAAAATCAAGACTACATGTATGTAGACATGTTCTTTCTACTCTTTCATACGGAAACCAATTCTTACTCATGATCAGAATTGCAAACGTTATTTTAGTAAATTATAATCGCTACTAAATTCATAAATTAACAAATTAATTAAACTAAGATTAATATCCCAGTCTCTCAGGTCATTTGCCTTTTTTAAAAGATTAGTGCATAATTAAAAGTTTATTCACTCAATACTTCTGAGCGGATTGAATGGATTTAAAAAAAAACATTACGATAATGTGCTAAATGAAGTTCTAAGTGGATGTTTACGCTCGACACCACAAAATTTACCATATTGTACTTTAGATATAGTACCTGAGTAGGTATATACCATATATCAGTACCATATACAAGTATATATGTACAATAAAATTGGACAAAATTTATCCATATTGTTATTAAAATTAATGTAACTGTCTGTTTATCTATTACTTTTTCACGCTAAAACCGTTGATATCGATGTCATTTGACAAGTAGTTACATAGATTCTAGTATTCACATAAAATTATATTGGCAGAAGTAAAATCATGTAGAATATTTACCTGTCTGTTTGTTTGAACCTTTTGATTAATAAATCAACATCGGCTGGATGAATATGAGTAGATTGTTTTTCTATTGTACAGGTATCTTTGAAGCACATTCTAAGATATACTACATGTAAGATTCATTCATTCTAGTTCATATTAAAATACACACGGGTGAAACCGCAAGCAAAACTCAACAAATTTCTAAAACGATGCTTCGTTTGTCTCCGATTCTAAATCGATATACAATTCCGCACCAAAATTTATGGGAGCTCAGTGAGTCTGTGACCGTGTTTTACATACTTCGTCCAATGTACTCGAACCTTATAGCTTTCATAATATTTCACAATATACATATAGCGAATCGGCTATTCTTTTCATCGTTGGCATTTTACCAAGGAACTTTTTATTCAACTACAAAACCATGGTAAGATTGGTAGGGGGCGCAATCAAAGCTCCACAGAAGGAAGATCGAGCCTCGGAATTTTCTTTATTTTATTTCCAACTTGCATTATAGCCGGCGAGTTTTTAAATGCCACTGCCTGTGATGTTGAAGGTAAATTAAAATGTCTCTATTGACCAAGGAGAGTTGAATTTGAAATTGACTTGTGAAATTGGATCTATAAAGCATTCTTGTACCTTTCTTATTTTGTTCTCCGTAAAGTGATTGCCTTGCAATATCCTCGATTTTAAGTAATTCTATTAACAAAGTTTTAATGCTAGTTTGATACTATATATAATGTATTTGGAATTGAGGAAATAAGATAATGCTTTTAAGTTTTCTTAAGCTACACATAATATGTACACACTAGTTATCTGCAGCATATTCGTATTTCTTTATTTATTTGTTACTAGTGCCTGCACCTTTCACTTTCAACTCATACCTCCTCTGCCATATTCGTCAAAGCTACATATGTGATTGGCACTAGTACCAAGTTTGTGCTTATTTCAAGAAGAACAAGAAGAGCACCAAGCTCAGTAGCAAGTGAAGATGTCTTTGCCTCCAAACAAGAGAAATACGTTCCATCAGAGCAACGTAATGCTGACCAGAATTCGGTGGGCGAGATCGTGATCAAGGCGACCGGAGACAAGAAGGTGCTCCGCTCCAGCTAGTTCGTACACCGAATGGTTTTCTAGTTCGCTAATAAATATTAAAAAATATTTCTGATATCATAACCGGAAATAGCGCCATTTTAAATAGATTCTATCTAGAATAATTTCATTTTGCATTATCAATAATCTCTACTCAAATAAATTTAATAAATTTAATTGTAATTGCTAACTTCTCTTTCAACCAATTTAACAATAGACTTAAATTGTGATTTCATTATTAATTTTGCTTTGTAATATAAATCGAGTGGAAACATTAAGCTTGATTTAATTAAATGCTATAATATAATTTCATTTTGTGACCAAAAAATATTTAATATATATTTTACTAGCGACTCTTCTCCTTTATAAAAGGATTCTATTTGAACCCTAGAAGCCTATGTATTACTCGAGATCTACAGATAGTCTATCTGAATTTCATCCAAATGCATCCAATTTCATCCAAGGAGTAACAAACAAGAACATACACACACGCGCGCGCATACCCATAAAAACTTTCGCATTATTCTATTCGCACACAAAACCTATTTAACTTTGAATACCGCTATTACTTTTAAATGGAGAACTTAATAAGATTTTCTATATGAAGGTTTCAGTTAGTCTACACAAATTATTTTCAACGCATTAATTAAGAGGGTTTAACTCTACAACGTCTTTATCTGAAATAATATCCTGATTATTTAATAGTAATCCGCTTACCGGCGTGCCGGCAACACTGCGGTCGGCGTCGGCGGTTGATTTCAGCGACATGCCACTACCAGCCACATTCTGTATGTAAATATTTAATAACTATATCATGCGTATATATTATACACAACACGGCGCCTATTTAGAGAGTTCATTGAACTTTATAAACATAGTTAACACCCATAGCGAGACTGTACTCATAGACTGTAGAAAAGAATATACATAGATTTAACATTCACAGAAAATTATGCAGAAACGTACCTATAAGTACGAGTATAAGATTTCTATTAATATACATCTCGAAATTATTAAAAATAACAAAATATAAGGAAAATAATACTATTTTGTTTTTGGGTTGCAGTTATGAGTAACTAAACGGCGAAAGCGAAATTCCTACACTCTAACTCACAGCCACTTTACTCGGACAGTATTGGCAATGGATATATAGCTAGAATTTAAAAGAAAAATTAGGTATTTTATATAAAAAAATAAAGTAAAATAAAATAGTAGGTACATTAAAAGTAAATTAAAAGTATCAACATCAATTGGATTTATTAAAAAATCCTAAAAGTAGCCCATAGGCTATTAAGTATGTATACTCACATGGTACTTTATGTCGTAGTCTATCTGTATACCACTAAATACTAAATTTCATCTATCTCCGTCCAGCCGTTTTAACGTGAAGAAGTAACAAACATAAATACACATATAAAATCTCACTTTTATAAAAGTAGTCACATTGTAATGGAAATGTGACTTTCGGTAAATATATATGAAATATATCTATAACAGAATACATATGCATAGATTGTAGTACAGAACATTTGGTATAGTAATGAGATCCGCTTGGCCGTTTTTTTATCTTCATACTCCAGTGATGCTTTGACGACACTTTTGAATCAGTTTGTAGTGACCCTGCTTGCTTTGCCAGCGGTCGCGGGTTCGAATCCCGCTGGAGGCACTCATTTGTGCTATCAGCACGAATGTTTGTACTCCAGTCATGGGTGTTTATTTTTATAAGATGTATACATTTAAAGTTATATATTATGCGTAGTGTATCAACTATCTGGTATCCATAACACAAGCCTCGTAGCTTACCATGGGACTAGATGGTGATGTGTATTAATGTCCCAACATATTTATCCACTGTATATGTTTATTGATCGTAACACATACTGTGTTACGATCAATTTTAACTAGTATCCGTGTTACGGAAATAATCTTACGTCTAAGTGGATTGTCACATAATGATCTTTCATAGAGAGAACTTTTGTTATTGTTTTCTGTATTATATATTTGATTTTTTTATCCTAATATTTACACTTTACACGGATAGTTTTTAAAAAAGACATTTCTTTAACTATAACGAAATGTTACTAAGTAGCTGTAAGACTAAAATGAAAAATATCACTCTTACCTATCGCGAGAATATAAATTATTGTGAAAATACATTATATTCAAACCGTTAAACAAAAAAAAAGTAAACAAGATGTTGTATACATCTTAGTATAATTTGATTAAAATATATGTATATTAAAAGATACATACGATGTATTGACAAAAACAAAGTAGTCGACATAGCAGAGGTAACTCGTTTCGTAACATCAATTATGATGATAGTGTTGCTATTCTAAATAAATTTCTAGCTATATGCAAAAAGATAAAAGCGAAACGCGTTAGTATACTTTTTAATTTAATACCATGATACAGTAACTAACCAAGAACTTATGAAAAAGTTTTTGCTACAGCAAACAGTTGTTACATTAAAGAGATTACTAGACCGAGAGTCTAGTTTGCAGAATGCGAACGAGCCGCCTAAGATTAAATTTCAACTTTACAATTTCAACGTAAACTATTGCACGAACTGAATGCAAGACACAATACGGTTTTTACTGAGATCTCGTTAGTAACATCGCCGTGGGCAGAGCTCCCTCCCTCTGCACCACCCTCCCTCCTCCTCTATACCCCTCCCTCTTCCCGTCGCCTACGCATTGTAAAGGTTAAGGGCAAACTGCACTTGTATCCATACAACTGGAATCGAATTCATCTATATCAATAAAAGTAATACAGCCGACATCAGAGATTCTGTCGATTGCTGCAATTAAAAGTATACGTTTGCAGATACAATGAAATATATGTATTGTATATCTAATATATAAAATTCTCGTGTCACAGTTTTCGTTGCCATACTCCTCCGAAACGGCTTGACCGATTTTGATGAAATTTTTTGTGCTTATCCGGTATCTATGAGAATCGGCCAACATCTATTTTTCATCCCCCTAAATGTTAGGGGTAGTCCACCCCTAATTTTTATTTTTTTATTTTTTTGACAAAATTTTTAATTTCTATTTTTTTATGATACAACATACAAAAATACATACAATCCTCAATTTTCACCCTTCTATGATCAACCCTTATTTTTTAATAGCCATTTTAGTAATTTAATCATTTTTCCTCTCCGGTCGAAAACTGATCAATCGTGATTTAATGCAAGCTAGGGACGAACCCGAGCGAAGCGAGGGTGAGTCGCTAGTATATAAGTATAATGTAGTTATATTTTGTATAAATGACAACATTTATTATTACTTACTAGCGACTCACCCTTGCACCGTTCCGTTAGTTACGTTTTAACGTTTACTATAAATTTCTCACAGATGAGATATTTTCCCGCAGTATAAAGTATCCTATATATAGTTGACCCGGATAATCAGCTAACATCACCAAATTTCATCAAAATCTGTCCAGTGGTTTTCTCGTAATGCGTTCCCAGACAGACAGATAGACAGACAAAAGTTCTAAAAACTATAGGTTCGACCTCTGTATTGATAATAATGACTATTTCGATAAGATTTTCCAAAAAAATCATGCAACTTTTTTAAAATTCTATGTTTGATTAATAGTAGTACCTGGGCGACGGAGCTTCGCTCCGAGTTCTTTTTTATTATATCATATTTTTTAGATTAAAAAAAACTTGAATAAATGCAAAAAAAAACTAAAGTAAAAACTTTGAATCCGACTTGGATTCGAACCCACGCTTGACCACGATGCTTATGCTCGAACGTAAGAAATTATCGAACATAATTTGCGTGGAATAATGCGAAAAAAAAACAGCATGAAAACTCGAAAACACGCGTTTTCCCAGACATAAGACTAATCTAGATCAATTTTTCGCACCCGAAAACCCAGACATACCAAATTTCAGCGAAATCGTTAAAGCCGTTTCCGAGATCGCCGTTATAAATAAATAAATATATAAGAATTGCTCTTTTAAATATATTAGATACGAGTGGTATGAGATATGATGTCTACTGGAAATGTTAATGTCTGTTTTCTACTAATAATTTATGCGACGAACTATGAAAGTGAATAACCGTAATAGATCATAAAGCGATTCTCTCGTGGGACATTTAAAATTGCCTAACTAAAGTATTTTTTTTGAAACTACAAAGACATGTACAATTTTATTTCTACGCCAATTGTTTTAGATAAAGAACGAGATACTCATAAAATAATCAGTAGTAAATAAATAAGGTTTATAGTAACTTTTAAGTGAATCAAACAATTGTTTGTAGAGTCGCAATGAAATTCGATCGTTTTGTATTTGTTGTGTCTACGTCTTGTATATTGTTAGAATGTCACAAGGGAGTCACGGCGATTAAGGCGAGTAATAGCCCGAGGACATTATGTATATAATATAAATGAAGTGTTTAAATACTTTGAAAATTAAAAGTAAAAAGTTTATTGCATCAAAATAAAGCAAAATCTAAAATAATAATAATAATTAATCATTTTGAAAATGTGACATAATATGTATATTATGTCGACAATGTCTTCGTTCCGTCTTCTTGTAACTCAAAATAACTGCGATATTAGAAATATGATACTAGGTTATCCATATCTCTCAGTATAGCCCCAATATAACTTGAGAATAAAATAACAGCTAAAAAATGTAAATAAATACAAATTCATAATACTGTAATTTTTATCATAAATTATCATGATAATCTAAATATACAATTTAAAAACCATTTAGATAAAATTACAAATTAACTGGCTAGATAATTTGAACATTTTCCGTTAAACGTAATCTAATTTAAGCAAAAGATAATATTTACTTGCTGTAATGGAAAATGGAATCTTTACTATAACAGACGACAGAGTGAAAAACGATCTGTCCGTCAACAGGACCGACGTAATCACCAGGCTTGTCAGTATAAGCCACTGTTTATATATTGCCATTTTTCTTCATGAAATGGTTGGCAGTAACATACTTTAAAATGCCTACATTAATGTACATTTATGTTTGTTACTTAAAAATGAAGAAAACTAATTTGAAACACGCTGAAAAACGCGAGTTCGATTGTCGTACGAGTTGGATGTTTTTAATTACTAGGCCAGTAGGCGCCCACACTAGGTATACTATTAGAAAAAGTCTACAACTCGCAGCTCATAAGACAATTGTGTGTGATAATTTAAGTAATATATTTAAACGAAATAACAAATTGTTTTCATGAATTTTATAATAGGAGCTATATAATATAAATATATTTCTCTATGTACATATGTATAAAATATTGTACAATTGTTGATCACTTCAATCATACACGTTCCGTGGCGCCTCGCAGTTCAACAGCCGGTCGATCGGTTTTTAATATCGCTATTTATAGGCGAATTCAAATAGGCGCATATTGTTGGCACATCGTACGAGCCAGCTACCTTTTATCATGCTCATTACGCTACAAAATAATATGATTGAAATAGCTAATTACATCTTTGATTCATTCATAATAAATAGTAGCAAAAAAGCCAGTTTACAACTAATTTGTAACTCATTAATCAGAATCGATCAGAATCGTTATAAAAGAAATCGTTATAAAAAAATTTTCTCGTGAATTAAAAAATTATATTGTGTATTAGAAATAAAATGCCAAGTCTCCAACAGAACACAATAGTGTATTTTTTTTTTCTTTACAATTTCTATAAGTAAAATAAACAGTGCCAATACTCTCAAAGTAGATAATAATTTGCCTGCAGAGAATTCTTAAAAGACAAGTAATAATAAATGAAGTCGCAATGATAAAACCACTATGTATAGAAATAGAGTGAAAGTGGTCCTTTTATAAGAGGCTGTGTAGGATGCAAGCAAATGCTCGCATTTGAAATTGCTTTGAATGTCGAAGTATTCTTCCATATCAGACCGCATTCAAAAGGATAAAATATCTATTACTACAGCAGTGTATAGGTTGGCTTGACCACGAAAGCTACGATTGCTTTTGCAACAAGCAGAGATTTAACCTCACATCTGACCATGATTTACCGAATAACACTACACATAGGTACGCTATATAAGTACATTTAAAGTTAAGATATACATTTCTTTCACTTTATAATTTCCAAATTTCTCATATAAATATTCACTTTTATCTTCATTTTAGCTCTTATTTTGTTTATGTTTTGCTGAAGATAGTTTAAAATGTACGAATTAAATGCAAATAAATTATAAATATAAATGTTCATTTTTTCAATGAGCAACGCCAATTACTCAATTTGTATAAATTTTAAATGACCAAAACTGTAGGATTGAATTTAATTCAATATCTATCATAGTGTATTTCCCTACTGTGACAACCTTAACCTATTTTTAACCTATTTAATTTTCATACTAAGTAGTATTTAATAGTTTCAATTAGTAGGATATTCATTTCAATTATTACTGCTACAACATTAACGCAACAGTCAACATTTTGCAATAATAAGTTTTAACCAGATTATTGAAATGTTTACAAAACAAAATTTAATGATAAAGGAAAGAAAAAAATAAGAGATATAACTATCGGCTTAAAGCTCATCAATTGGGCATAAATTAGAAAATTGGACGAGAATCATTAGTACATAGACGAAAATGTGAAGTTATGACCGTTGAATACCGTTAGCGGGTGTGGCGGCTATTTGCACGTGTAGGGGGCAAAGACCCCGCATGGGCCACACAAGTCTACAAATTGCACTGATTGCCGTAAAGGCTGGAGAAAGTCATCACGTCTCGCCTCAGTGGTGTGGCTGTGTGCAATTTATAGTAGGATGATGATTAGAAGGCTTTATAATTGCTTATCTTAGTCTAATTCACAGTTTTGTCGGAAATCTTCTGTAAAAACAAATAATTTAGTATTCATAATCAATTAGTATCCACAAATGAGAAATATAGCTATTAATTCATTTATAAATGTTTACAGTACCTTATCGGTGTGAGTAAGCTCGGCTTAAAATTATTTGTAAAAATGTAAATAAACGTATGTAGAAAATATTTGAATTTTGAGTGAAAATTTGATTAAAAGTTAAGAGTGTTCAGAAGCAATTTAACATCATATTTAACTCATTTATAGAATATGTATAAAATAATCGTGTGCTACATTTAGATAGTATATACAAAATATATACAAATGTCTGTTAATAGTGTCTGTTTGTTCGGAAATAGAATGAATCAAACTAAAAGAAGTACGTGTCATTCTTCTGAACTTTTCCGCCAAAACGCTGCAAAACTTTGTATAATCCCTTTCGTCAATGTTCACAAGCTCGATCAAGATTAGGTCTTTCTTAAATGTTTGACTTTTTTATGTTTCAAAGAGATTATATGGAAACAACTTGAAAGTGTGATAAAATGTAAATTTCCACAGAGCCATGAAAGGTCTAGACAAACAAAACCATTGGATTAGTATGTACAATTACTCGTAGATGAACTCTTACAATTTTATTTCTCTCTTCTATACTAACTCTGAATAACCTTGGTTCCTACCAAGAAACAAATAATGCGAATGAAAACAACAAAAAAGGTCTTAAATTATCTATATCTTACTATAGATATATTTACTTAACGTCAAAAAGAAATATCATGATTTCTAATTAGTCTATACATATTATAAAATTCTAACTAAGCCGAATCTGTACATTAAATATTTTTTGGAAAATCTTATTGAAATAGACATTATTATCGATGCAGAGGCCGAATCTATAGTTTTTAGAATTTTTGTCTGTCTGTCTGTCTGTCTGTCTGTCTGTCTGTCTGTCTGTCTGTCTGTTACCGCATCACAGAAAAACCACTGGAGGGATTTTGATGAAATTTGGTATGATGATAGCTGGTTATCCGGGTCAACATATAGGATACTTTTTACCGCGAGAAAATATCTCATTTCTGAAAAAAATACAAAAACTGGTAGGAACAAAACCACGACGATACTATTTGTAAACAGTTTAGCAAGGTAACTTACAAAATATAGTAAAAACTATAAAAATTGCTCTTCTTGAAAATCAAATTATCAAAAGCGCTATTTTATCCATTAAAATAGTTATTTTAATTAATATTTATTTATGTGTTATTTAGATATTCGACAATAGATGTCGCCATGTGTTTTTAAAATACATAGTTTTAATCCCAAAAAAATTAATGTACAGATACGAACTTTTTTCGATTTTATTAGAATTACTACTAAATCACCCGCGGCTCCGCCCGTGTTTAAATTATCAGTAAAGCAAACTTTTTCGCTTCATAAATTAGTAACTATACATACAATAAAATTGTAACTAAGCCGAACCCCTAAATTCAATATTTTTTCGGAAAATCTTAGTGAAATATTCATTATTAGCGATATAGAGCCCGAATCTATAGTTTTTAGAATTTTTTCTGTCTGTCTGTATGTGACCGCATCACAGAAAAATCACTAGAGGGATTTTTATGAAATTTGGTATGGTAATAGCAGGTTATCCGGGTCAACATATAGGATTCTTTTTACCGCAGGAAAATATCTCATTTCTGAGAAAAAATACAAAAACTGGTTAAAGTAAAAGCACGATGATGCTATGAATATTTTAGGAAGGTAACTTACTTATATATTATGTTAAAACTATTAAAAAAAACTTATCTTAAAAGAAATATTAACAGCGCTATTTTATTCATTAAAATAGTTATTTTGATGAAAATTCATTTATGTGTTATTTAGCTATTTGACAATAGATGTCGCCATGTGTTTTTAAAATACGTAGTTTTATCCAAAAAAAAAAAAATGTACAGATATAACCTTTCTATGACTTTACTATAATTACTACTAAATTACCCGCGGCCCTGCCCGTGCTTAAATTTTTAATAAAACAAACTTTTTGGCTTTATAAATTAGTAACATATTAGTAATATTTTGTTGGCAGAAACAATTTTCAAATGAGAATATTTGTACATTTTTATTGTTTAGTAAATAATGTTAATGTTTTTTAATCTTTTAATGTAAAAATTGGGCAAATGTAAATCCAACTCGCGCATTTTAGGTTTCGTATAGCAAAATGCTATGTTGTTTTTCTTACTTACATGTTTTGTATGGTTAACACTAAAATAAATACAAATAATATTTACGTTTCCACAATACCTACTCATTTTTTGCACTGTAAAAATAAGTTCAATTTATATTATTTTATAACATTTTATGGAAAACAAGTTTATGGCTGTTAAACTGCCAAAGCGGTAACTAAAAATATTTCATATCTCAAAAACTATGAAAAAGTATTTTAGGAACTGTATACCTCAACTTTTTCACTTTTTCTTGACACCTTTTCTTGGAAGGTAAAGGCTTAAAGGACACAATAAAATGCTTGCGACTTTAATCATATTAGCAGAGCCATATGAAATAAAAAAATGGATTCGCTTAGAATTATTTACTTATTACACTTTCTTTTGAAAATCGTTTTGGAAAATATTACTAACTAGCGCTAATTAAGAAAAGTTATCATTATGTAATTTAAATAATCAGCTATATATTAAATTAATCTATAGCTGTCTATTAAATGATTAAAATTAATTCCGTAGTTTGAGAGTTTATCGTGAAAAACTAAAAAAACAAACAAAACAGAAGTATAGACATACATAAATGTTATTGCTAAAACAAAAAGTGCAATTTAACGGAGGAACCTTTGTGGCATTGTCAATCTCTGCCATTATTTACCAATCATGCGGTGCGCAATGAAAGTAATGTATAATGTAAGAGTATATTAATGTGTAAAACCTACGAATTTGGTTTTTGATCATCTGAACGCGGGCGGAGCCGCGGGAAATGCTAGTGTAATATAATATTTAATTATTATAATTAATAAAATCACAACCAACCAACTTACAACATTAACTTTAAATACGTTTGAAATAATCAAAGAAACACAAAGGTTTTGTTATTAACAGCAATATTTTATGTACGAAAACTTCAACTGTATTTGTCTTTATACGAGTTGACTACTTAGTGAGGTTTTAGGCTCGAACACTTTAAAGCGATTGTCAAGTGTAGCATTCCAGTGGGACAACACTCCAGCCATGTTTTCAGTCTTAATTGAGAAGAGAACAGCCTAAAGTTGGCTGGCAGTGCTCATTAAGAACAACAAACAAGTGGCTAAGTACTGGAGGCAGTCCCGAAGGAAGTAATCGGCTTTCACAGCCAAAACTCATTGTTAAAACACAGATTCACCTGAAAATGACATTTATGTTATGCTTATTCATTAAGAGTATGTACTTTAACATGTTTCTGCGTTCAAAGTTCGCTTAACATTTACACTTTATTTAATTATTCAAAAAGTAGAGCTCTTACGAGAATTTGAGGCTGAACTTTGTCGTAACTCTTATTAAAATAACACATAAGTATTATATAAAGCGTATTAAAATCTATAAATTAACTGAGTCTTATAAAACAAAATGCTCGAATTACGTTTTCCAAATAAAAAACAACAAACAAAAACTCATATGAAACAGAAAGAATCGCGTACACTGCACAAGAAAGGACAGTTCTCTTATTTGAGTCACTGAAAATGAATCTTATACAAGACATGGAATAGTGGATCCTAAAGCTTCTGCATCACAAAAGTAGTGGAAATCGCGTGGGCGAACATATAACAGTTATGAAAGAAATCTTTTCAATCTAGCATACTATGAATACATAAAGGAAGCCCACAGTGTTTAAAGGTAATTTCTTCTTGTAACGTATAATATATTCTTTAAAATTTCTCATTTCACATTTTAGTTACATTTTAAAGAGAATCTAGTAATATATTTTCGTGCTTTACCTAAACTAAGATATTGCGTGTTAGCTAATAGTGTCCAATACAGTATTTAGTCAGCGTCAGATCGAGAAAAATATTTTTAGTATTTTTTGTTTAATACATTCTAAACCTTTATGGTAATCGATACCCGGATGCCTAAATATAGCGTTAAAAAAGCGGGCTTTGCCAGTCAAACACATGAATAAAGTCTTATTATATTTTGCCCCACAATGAATAAAAATTATGATGTCCTCCTGACCGATTCCGGCCACGGCGGCCAATCTCATTGAGACTAGCCAACTGCGCAGGAGATATTATACTGCACAAATGTATGCGCAGACACAAGTGCACTCTCTATTCCTGTCACTCTCATACTCCGATGGGACGTGTAATAAAAATTATATCTTTTGTATATATGTATTTTACGTACACATTTCCAAAAATAAATTTTTGCCGAAGTCTAGTTATTTTTTTAAGTATTCTTTTTACTATTTACGCTGTATTATAAAGTCGTGAAAAAGTTTATAAAACTTTAAACTTTGCTTTTAAGTAAAATATGGAAAGCTCCTTAAGGTTTCCTTCATCAAAGTAAATGCTACAAATATTATTCTTATTGAGAGGTTATTTCTTAAACGTACAACTAAGCTCTTTAACATTAAAAATATATGCAAGAAATCATCTAAAATATTTTTGAAGTAACTTTATATTGCGCGCAATGAAATAATACATGTTAATCTGCCAACTTCCCACTTCCCAGTGCCTACACTGGCTTTTCCCACTAGAACCTTAATTGACCAAGCTCTTGACGACGTCCGTTTCTCTCAACCTTAATAATCTCGTACTTAAAAGTGACTATTATTAAACTAATGTAAACTTTTTTTTAGGCAGTGGTAGCCCAGTGGTAACGCGCTCGCTTGAGAAATCGAGTGAAGCGGGTTCAAGTGGGAATCATTTCTAACATGATTACCACTTGCCTTACAGTGAAGGAAAACATCATGAGGAAACCTGCATGTCTGAGAGAACCTAGCAAGTTTTCGAAAGACGTGTGAAGTCCGCCAACCCGCACATGGACTATGGTCTGATCCCCCTCGTATTGAAGGGAGGCCCGTGCCCAGCAGTGGGACGTTAAAAAGGGCTGAATACATACAAACTTTTTTCTCTTTATTTAATTATAATTAAAAAAGAACAATAACATTTGTTTCAAGCTTTAAAAATTAACTTAGATAAATCTTTCCCAAACATAAAACTTTCTAAGTAAATCAAAATATTTAATATATGCAAAGAAAATATGCAAATCAATTCAAGAATCTTATATTACTCCGATCGAGAAGTTGCGTGTGGCACTTCATCTAAATGCTTCAAATTACCTTGCAGAGTGGTTGCATGCAGCGAAGCAGTGCATATTAATCCGCCAACTTCACACTTTACGGTAAAAGTGCGCTCTAGAACGTTAATAGTCCAACGCGCTTCTGACTACCTGCGTTACTCTCGGATGCATAATCGCGTGGTTATTAAGTAACAACCTCGTTATGACTAAACATCTAAGTGTCGTCACAATTTAAGATCTTGTTTGTGCTGAGTTTTATTGTTTTTGCTTATTGCAAAACTATACAAGTTTGGCATTGGCGAGTCGGCAATAGAGTATTTTTATAATTGAAAATCAATACCTTTATGTTTAATTTAAATTATACAGACAGTACTAATAAAAACAAAAAGCAAATTGTGGTTACTATCCCTAGTTAGCACTCTAAATCTGCAACTTTTAGTGCAATAAAACAAACAACAAAACGTCGCAGTTACAAACAAATATGTTAATGGATGTTTTGTACAAAATTCAGCAGTGGTTGAACAGAAAGGCCTAGTGTGTCACGCTCCGCAGACCACGACATACACAGTCCATAAAGGGACATTACGCCGCGCTGGCACGCGTACACTCGCCTATCGTGAGATACGACCACGCAAACCAAAGTGTTAGTTATGCATCGTCGCACACTATTGCACAAAATTTAATCAATATATATGTCTCCCTGCTACTATAGTTATGATATCATACGTAAGAAATGATTCATTTATTACGAAAGTCCGTTTTTTATATTTAAAACTAAATACTTTATATCCTAAATAATTATATCCTAAACTACAAATACAGGCAGTTTTAGAAATTGTTGAGAATGGTACTTTTACAAATAGAAAATTACGAATTATCTAAGTTCAGCTTGATATATAAAAATATAGCAACAACGCACCAACAACGCAATAAATTGCGCTGTTTTACTAACATCTACTTTCGTGACCTTTTACAGAAGAATTGTATTATTAAACCTTTCAAATATTATGCTGCATAATTTTTAAAACTTTAATATTACAATAATATAAAAAATAATAATCGTAGGACATTCTTAGGAAGTTTAATAATGACATACAAGCGCAAGTGTTTATTTACCTATGTATAAACACGCAATGTGATACAAACAAGGCGCCAATAATTAGAATCTTACGTCATATCGTAATGATAGTATCCGCCGAAGCGGAACCGAAATAAATTTCAGAGCTAGTGCGTGAAAGAGTCCGTAGGTTATACGGCGCTACGCTCTCGTAGCAAACATATGTTTAGACCACGCGGGCGGCGATCGATACGCTAGGCGGGCGGCATGCACTTACCGTGGTTATCTTGAAGTTTAACTTTCGCTGCAACGCAGTCTCGAGATGGAGAGCCATTTAAATTTATTTCAGTCCGTACAGCCCAATATTAAAAGCGGGAAAACACTATAACATAGTTTAAAGTGACGACAATAAGTAATAAAATCGCGTAAGCCGTGCGTAGTGTATTTAGCGTGGCAGATCGCGTGTTCACACGGCCATTTTAGCCGCCTGTCAAAATGTTCTAGTTTTTACCGCGTGGCGCTGCAGTCGGCAATCGTTACGACTGCGCGAGAATAGCCATCAGCCGGTGGCCGGCAGCCGACATCGAAGTACGGATTACGGACGTTCGGTGGCCCGTACATTGAACCACGAGTAAATTTATAGCGAAACTTTTAATTAGGGTTACAGTTAAATAAGATACCGCATTGTAGGTTTCCCAACAGAAACGACATAATGTTATACTTACGGTTTTGTACTCAAATAGCTATTTTTATTATTTTTTCCTTAAATTTAAATACATTTAATTCTTACTAATTATTCGTTTTACTTAAGATTCAAGGATTAATCAATACTCAACTATTTTAACTCAAACATGAATAAACTCACAGACATAATACATTCAAACATGTAGATATATATTTTACGAATAAACAAAAATAGAATCTATTGCAGTCAAACTAATACATACATTTTAAAATTACACCACTCACGCGCTACCAATTATACGTCGATTCGTACTATGTTAGAAACTTTCGCGCCATTGCCAACACAAAAAAAATTCAACTCAGTTGAATAAACGATGCGCAAACGCATAGAAGACGACTACACAAGCTTTTATTTTTTAATCTACTCTTATACATGTAACAAAATCTGTAATAACGAATCAAAATTCTCAAGAACACATTAGAACATTTTTGGATTTTGGTAAGAAATCGCACATTGGCTTAGAATACATTTTTTGCTGTACAGGTTTGAATTAAATACATATTTCGATTTTAAGTCATCGAGCGCAGCTTAAGATCTTCATCACACTTCGTATGTAAAGCAGGATTACTGTTAAATAATTGTACCTAAATAGAATATACACATGCGGAAGTAAACAATAAACATGGACTGGCGTAGCTACGAAACTGTAGACTTTTTTATTATTATTAATTTTATTAACATAAACTTTATAGTTATTTGTGAATGTAACAGAAACAGGATGTAGGTCTGACTGTTTGTATCATTATTCATACAAAACCTTGAATATAGTGACATATTATCAAGAGAGTGTAAACTGCTTTAATACCCTAATAGTGAAACAAGAAAAAACTCCTATGGAATACGAGATAGCAATTATGCGATAGTTCTGCGAATGTGACGCTACTTGCCAGATTTAATGTAAATTGGAATGATTGTTAGGTACTGGTATTCGTTCCTAATAATTTATTTTGTACTAGCAACGCTCGCTTCCCTCGAGTGTTTAGTTCTGAGCCCAATGTACAAAACAGGCTTTATGTAATAAACTTATATCCCGCGGGGACATTTTGATGTCCTGTAGCTAGAGACGCTTATATTATTCTTCGGTATATTTACTATATTCATGGTGAAAATCGCATTGCTACATTGAACGAATGCTGTGCAAAAGAACTCATTATCGATTAAGAGTATTGTAAGTTAGTAAATAAAAATAAATTATACTTTATTCATAACCATATCAAATTCAACATTTTTTTTGTTGAGACTAACACACAGCACCATCTAGTTCCATGGTAAGCTAGGACATGCACTATGCACATGGTACGCTAAGTCATGTGTTATGGATACCAGTTAGATGATACACCTCACATATATATAACTTTAAATACATACATATTATAGATATAAACACCCATGACTGAAGTGCAAACTTTCGTGCTCTTCACACAAATGAATATCTCCAGCGGGACTCGAACCTACGACTGCTGGCATAGCAAGTAGGGTCAGTACAAGCTGAGCCAAACGTGTCAATGTATAATTTTTTTTGTTATGTGAAGACTACTGTTTATATTTTATTATACTTTATTTAAGTTATTTAAATTATACTGGTTATATTATACTTTATTTAAGTCTCGGACTTAACTTGTTAATATAAAAAAATATATCTCGTTTGAAGTAGACAAAGAGATGGAACACCAAACAATATTCTCCATATAGCTACGCTACGTGTTCAGCCTACACTCTGGTGATGCAAATGGGTCATAGTTCACAACGTAACTTTTGACCTTTACGCCTACAATTAGTATAGAAAATGTCAAAAATGCAAATATTTTTTAATGAATATTGTACCCACACCAATTCTTTAGTAGGTAGACTGTAATTTTCTACCTCATGATAAAATGAAATACTTATATATCAGTCATCAGTACTTAAAACGACGACTATACATGTAACTATTTTCTATTTATTTTTAAAATATCTTTATTTAATCAACATAAATCATTAAATTAAGTATACGAATACATGTATGTAACTAAAAGATGTCTTAGAGGCGTTTTTATCAATGATAAAAGAAGTCATGAATACTTATTTTTTAATCATCATAATAGAATATGACAGAGAATAATGACATTTTTATACGTATGTACGAAGGGATAGTGGCTGAAACTTCCGAATCATACGAATAAGTTAATAATTTTTTTGCTTAACATTATTTATTTTATTGGATTGAAATAACTCTTGGAATAGACTTTAAGCAATAACAAATAAATGTTCTTATATTATATTATGTTCTGCCTAAAAATACGTAGATCTTTTGTTTTTTGCTATTCCTGCAACTTTATTCGCAAAACGTTGAAGCCACAAAAAAGAAGTCAGACAAATCCACACCTTCTACTAAAGGTATTTTCATATAAAATTCCATTACATTTTTTTCTTTTTTTCGAAGTGTCGTATATTTGGGCAATAATCATATCAGTCCTTGCTATAGTGTTAGCATATTAATTATTATTATTTTATTATTTGTATTATAATATTATTTTTAACTAGCTAAAAAGATGCATGCATGATTTTTCATGTAGGTATATTTAAATTTTTAACTTTATAATGCAAATAATATCCTGACTCCTTATAGGAATAAAAGAGATGAACATTTTATATTATACTTGGTCCTCGATTTACCATCTTTTGACGAGTAATATTTTAAGGCGGAAAATGTTTTTTGGTTGTTTGTTAATTTGCGCTAATCTCTGGAACTATTAATGAGATTATTGCTTTGAAAATGGTTTTAGCATTTATGCTGCTATCGAGGAAGGTTATATCACGCTACGACCTTTAAGACCTACGCAGACGATACTACGGGAAATACCTAGTAATAATTATAAAAAACTTATTTATTATTCATATTGAAACCGTAAATAATATACAGCCTAGGAAAAGTAATTTGAAGTAAAGCTTCGTAGCGCTTTAGACTGTGCACTGTACGATAGCGACACTATTTCCTTCTTATGTACTCAAACTGACTACAAACAGAAGTCAGTCTCGGCGTTAGCTCGCTCACAGCTTTAGTATTTCGAATTTAAAATGATAGATAGCTTATTCTGTGCCTGTTTTTGTAAAAGATAGATATCGAAGGACTTTTGTTGCACATATTACGTATGTTCCGGTTATAAAAGCACTGAATAGGTATTAATTAAATGATGTATCTACTTGAATTCCTAATGCCTAATGCCTAATGGATAAATATGCCACTCTATACATGATATATAATTTGAATATAATAGATAAAGCGTATTTTTTGTAAAATAATTTAAGCCCAATGGTAACGCGCTCACTTGGGAAACCGAAATAAGCGGGTTCAAATCTCGGGGATGATTACCACTTGTCTTACAGTAAAGTAAACATCGTGAGGAACCCTGCATGTCTAAGAGAACCTAGCAAGTTCTCGAAAGACATGTGAAGTCCGCAAACTCGCACTTGATTGGTTGACTATAGCCTGACCCCCCTCGCATGAGCCCGTGCCCAGCAGTGGGACGTTGAAAATGGCTGAATATAATTTAAGGTTTTTTAGTATGCATTAACTAATATAATTTTTAGAATTACGATGAAATTTTACTTATGGGCATGCTCATTAAAGTTTCTGAAATAATATGTATTAACAATATAATGTGGTCAGCGAATCGTTTTGGATAAAATATACCTAATAGCTCCTATACTCGTAGGATAAGATTAATAAGGTCTAAGTACATCGGGTACGACTATAATTTACGCGGAATAGGTATGTAAGTAGGTAGGTTATTTTAATCACTTTACATTTAGGTAAAGTAGTAAATAAAGAAAAGAGATACGATAATTATTACTAATTAATAATTAATCAGAAAAATCGGTCAAGTGCGAGTCTTATTCGCACACAAATGGTTCCGTACCATCGTACATGTACCTACTTAAGGTTAAAAGAATGTTTCTTGTATTTTTATTTATTTTTACTATTTTTTGTTATAGCGGCAATTTAAATACATACCTACTCTGTAAAAATTTCAACTCTCTATCTATTACTGTTCATGAGATATAGGCCTCTGAGAGACGGACGGACGGACAGCGGAGGCTTAGTAATAGGGTTCCGTTGGCACTCTTTAGGTATGAAACCTTAATATGTACAAAATAAAAATGATCAGAGCGTCGGAGGGTCGCTTTAATCTATACAAAAATAATACATATTTTTCTCGTCAGATGATTTGGTTTTGCTTTATTAAAATTCTTTAATAAATTTTTCATATAAATACTTGGTTTTATATGATATTTTTTTCTACAGATTACTTTTAATAATATAATCCCTAACCCGTCTTCAAGATAGAAGAGTCATTCTATTCTTTTGTGTGAGTATGTGTGTGGAATTGATTTTCATATTTATATGTGTATCTTATCTTATTTTCATAATTATATATGTAAAAATCCCATTAAAAAAATGTACTCCTACAATGACTACTTTTAATCGATTTTGAAATCGGTGTATCGGTGACATCAAAATTTTGGCGTTTATAAAGTCCACCCGTCGTATCTTTTATATTTTAAATTTTAACATACTTCAAATCAAACAAACAAAGTTTCAAAGCGACACCACAATTTGTAGGTTGAAGTTTTTAAGTCTTGATTAATATTCAATTAGTTAGTTCTTTGGACTGTTACAAGTGAAACAAAAAAATCCTTTTAAAAATAAACCAAACCTTTTTTAACAACTGCTTATTAATTATAAGAACAATTCTATAAAAATAAATGAATGTTCTATGCAATGAAAATAAACTCGCTACTATTCGTTTTCGATTTTGATTAATCTACGTTTTTGTTTGAAAATAAATTTACTGGTTTTTCCAAAGTAACAATTTAACAAAAGCAATTGTATTTTCCATTGCTATTTTAAAAGCTTTATATTCCTATAAAGGTTAAACTAAATATACCTGGATTTCATCACAACATTTAAAACGCTTATGTTGATGTTAAAATTAATTAACATTAATTATAATTAATCAAGTAATATTTTAATTAGTTCTATAAGGAAAAGTATGTATATAAAATAGTCAATAATTAATAATAATTTTAAATAGCCTTAGGGACTCCTATATTAGTACAAACGCTGTCTAGGTTCTTTGAACGCTGGAGATAATTCATCAGTCTGCTGAGTATCTAGACATTTAAGCTTTAATTGCCATTTGAAACTAACTTATGAACCTGGCCATTTGAATTTTTTCAGACTGAATGATATGACAGACAAATATATTAATAAGTAGTAACAAAATATTCAAAAGTGTTTTGTACATATTTTATAAAAGTGTATATTTTTTTTAAATTCTACTTTTAAAAATAGTAAAATTCCAAACATTCATATCATGGTAGATTATTATATTTTAATTTACGACACGTGATCTAAATTCGGGCTACTATTGCCTAAATAGACGATAGATGGCGTTGATCCGGTAATTAACTTTTTTTTATAAAATGTGTCCATTAAAAGTGTTCAATTTAGAAACCAAAAAAAACAGTGACTTTAACGTTTGTAGCTGTGCGTAAACAAGTCCAGAAATGGACGCCAATTTTAAATAAGTATTTTACTTAATGTCTTTTTTCTATTTTTTTAATTTTTCACATTTATTTGAAGTACTTCTCTTTCTTCCTGATAAAACCCTATATTTGCACAGTTCAATTATAAAAAAATACCTATTTATCTATTCGCCTGTTTATAGTTACTACTCTCCAGAAGTAAGTATAGAATTTGTCTTTAACGCGATTTTTCTGAAGGGAAATTCTGTGAAATATAATAAAAGAATATCGGCTTAACAGATTTTCGCGATACATTTACTGACAAGTAGAGGGTTAAAGTGCACATTTTCTATGGTTTTCAGAACAAACCGAGATACACGCGAAAGCAAGTAGGTACATATAATAATATCGAAGTTACCTTTTCTTCACAAAATAAGTGTAAGTCAAGTAAAAAAGAATTGACTGTCGTCTTCTAACATAGAAACATCAATTGCCTTTAAAACCTCAATCATTTCCAGCCTATTGTAACAACAATAACTGCGATGAAAATTAAACATCCCCTTACGTTATCATGATTAGAACAACGACATGTAAGTGCTTTCCAAACGCCGTGGAAAGAACAATGCACACACTCGTCGCCCTTCATTCTTAAACAACAAATCTTCCCCACTAGCGACTGTAGTTTGCTCATTTGGAAGAAAAGAAAGCGTACCCTCGTCACAGTGGAAGCCTCCACTCTTTTGTGTGAACCGCGTTTGTTCCTACTGGCCATTTCACTAATTGCGACCACCTTCTTTTGTCTGTGCACAAATTAGACGTAAATGTTCGGAATTTCAATAAATTTAGAATGAAAATTCATCAGACCTCGCAATTAAGTGTTGATGTAAAACGCTGACGAGCTCAATTTTTCTTATTTGAAATCGAATTTTAATTTTTGTCTAGCTAGTTAAAAAATTTTCTTTAAAAAGTAGTAACAAGATTTAAACTTAATGTTTTAAAGATATAATATATATTATTACATTTAAATTGAAACTAAGCTTAAACGAAGCTTAAACCTTAATTCAAAGCGGATTTAATTAATTAAAACAAAAATTATAATCTGTAAGTTATTTACACTAAAAAATCAAATATCAAATTAAACATTAGGTAAGAGGGAGTTCTTATACCTTTGAAAGGTCTCCTTTAAATAAATTGCAGCAGACAGGTCACCGAACCTATAGTTTAGCAATTTAGCAGACGTTACTTTTGTGATACACGGGTATAACAGAGTCGGCTGAAATGTTTACAAACTTGCCGATACTCTTCGCGCATCGCCGATTTCAATTTCCATTTCCTACAAAAGACTTATAAATACAGTATTTAAGCATCATGTACTTGAACTTTGATAAAAATATTCCAATATCGAAAAGTACTCACATCACAAATGGAAAAAAAATCTTCTGAGATGTAAAGCGACGAGACTTGCTACACGAATATATTGAATTTTGTTGATGTTTAAATGTCACAAATGTAAGCAAGAAAGCTCATAGCAATTTCACTATATAAGTATTTGTTTGACTTGTCAGAAGTCGAAACGAAATGAACATTAATATGCAGAGTTATTTATTAGGATCTTTAGATTATTACAATTATAACATGTGAAGATTTTCGAAATACGCTTTTGTACGAGGACTTCTGTAGGTATATTATGTAAATAATGTATTAAGGAACAATTAAATTATAATAATATTTTGGCCTGATATTAATTAATTTCGAAAATAAAGAAAGAACGAGTCATTTACACTCTCTTACAATTAATCGATATGAAATACCTAAAGGTTTTGTCACCGCTAATTACCCGCAAAGCAATGGCTGAGGTGAAAGTCATAAAGCAGTTAAATTTATCTGAATAAGCACTTTGTTATCGGCCGAGCTATTAGCGTCTATTAGATTATATATTTTGTGATAAATTCACATGATATTTAGAATTTTACTTTGTACTAACAGTGTTATAAGTTAAAAATTTAGATGTTTATATATTCACGCTACTAGCATCTCGTTAGTCGTTAATACTCAACATTTACTCCGTACTATTTTGCATCGACAACGTTTACCAACAACACATAATGCCTAAAAGAAAAACGATAGAAGAAATATTTTTACAAGTTGTGAATACAGACGCATTGGATGTGAAGTTTGCAGCCTCCCCGGGGCGACCCGCCTTCCCTTCGCACCAATATTTGTGAAAATATCTCGCAAACTTTTAAAGAGGACGGAATCTTCGAGAACTCGCAAATATATTCAAGGGGAACCTATTATACCATTTTAATTTCGCTCAATGCAGATCCAGACATTTTCATTTCCTTCATTTTCAGGATTTAAATTTAGTATTTGAAAGTTAACCAATTGAACCGAATAATAAGTATGACTGAATTAGAAATAAAATATTGTAAAAGAACAAATACCCCTTTAAACAAACAAAATTCGTTAGAAAATTCCTAACTTCGATTTACTACACGTGTGAATTTATTTATTGCCCGTAAATCCGATTTCAGTTGTAAAAGTAAAAGGCAGTAAGTGTAGTTTTAAATAAAACTAAGTGCACGAAGTTGTAGAGCGGATTTACCGGAAACGGACGCGTCGACAGCGGCCGTCGTTTCAGGATCGTTCCACGGTTTCATTCATCCCTTAGTTAGGACCTTTTGTAAGTGAAGACAGTTTTACGCGGAAACTCTACACTAGAAACCATCCTCCTACCGGTAGCGCCCTCCCGCTCGCTCGTGCAAAACTAATATTCGATAGACAGAAACAAACGAACAAAATCAATACTGTCTGGAGCCCGCCCACCGGTTCAACTCGGCAACTGCGCTTCCTCACTGTAAATTCGATAAAATAAAACTGGGTAAAAATCATTAAAATCGTATATTAGTGTTAAAAAGCGAACTACAGACAATAGATAATGCGTCTATAACAAAACAGGAAGTAGGAGAATCTTACATAGAGATCAGGGCATCACATGTTTTGCACGTGGTCGGATCACGTTACAATGTTTACCTGCGAACGCTTAACGGTCAGGTGAGATCCGCCGCTACTCTTCTCGCAAACTACGTATAGAGTCGGTGATTGACCTTTAAGATAGGCATATGGGAATTTTTCATAGTACAAACTACTTTACTTGTAGAGTTAAGCAAATTGTTTATTGGTACACTAGAGTATTAGTATAATGTACTACATGTCCCGTTCCATGCGATGCACATATTCAGCGGACGTAGGGTCGGAGGAGCCTGCGGCTACGGTTTGCATTTTTATCAACCATCGACGACAAGCAGCAACATTTTATTTTGCGTGCCATAAATATAAAAGAACTGAAGACGAACACACGGTAAAATAAGGTACTACATTTTCATGCAAACTTATATGAAACTATGCATAGTAAGTAGGAACATCTCGTCATGGTAAAAATAAAAGCAAGTGGAAATAATAATATCTGTTTATTTTTTTTCTTGAATAAAATGATTAATCATCCCAAAGATTTCATTTTTAGTTTTAATCTTATTTGTAATATATCTTAATAATACCAACATATGTTTTATACTTCTTAAAGTTTTCAATAAAAAGTTTAATATCAAAGGGTATTTCTTTTGTTTTATTCAAAAACATGAGCTATGGTAGAAAGACTGGTATTTAAAAAAATAGAATTACAATTTTCTGCTATTTTAAACTAAATGTCAACCTAAAACTGAAAAATGATAAATTTCTCGTGAAAAGTAATATAATGTAGTGGGCGAGGACGCTTGAAAGTAGAGTGATTCTCCTGAAGCTTAGAGTATAAGCCGTATTATAACCAGTCTTAAGCGACACAAAATATTATTAAGGCTTTAAGCTTTTATGTTATATTTTATATGATTACTAGCGACTCACCCTCGCTTCGCTCGGGTTCGTCCCTAGCTTGCATTAAATCACGATTGATCAGTTTTCGACCGGAGAGGAAAAATGATTAAATTACTAAAATGGCTATTAAAAAATAAGGGTTGATCGTAGAAGGGTGAAAATTGAGGATTGTATGTAATTTTTGTATGTTGTATCATAAAAAAATAGAAATCAAAAATTTTGTCTAAAAAATAAAAAAAAAATTTAGGGGTGGACTACCCCTAACATTTAGGGGGATGAAAAATAGATGTTGGCCGATTCTCATAGATACCGGATAAGCACAAAAAATTTCATCAAAATCGGTCAAGCCGTTTCGGAGGAGTATGGCAACGAAAACTGTGACACGAGAATTTTATATATTAGATAGTGACCCACTCTCGCTTTACTTAGACCTACCTACAGTCTGCGAGTAGAGTCTTTCAGTAAGTTTTTGCAAAATTTAACAGTTATATCCCACGAGGACCACTTAGTATAGTGTTAAAACCTAGCCTATGCCACTCCAACAAACAAATTATTAAGTGATACAGAATATTATTAAGGTTTTAAGTTTTACCAGTTAAAATATAACATTTTAAAATAATTACAGAAACTCGATGAGGCCCTAAACATAGCCCATTTATTTTAGTAAGTTTTTAACCCCCGACGTAAAAGATGGGTGTTATAAAATTTCGTGTGTATCTGTTTATCTGTCTGTCTATCGCTTCGTAGCGCTCAAACGGATGAACCGATTTTAATATAGTTTTTTTCTTGTTTGTGAGGTGACTTGATCGAGAGTAGTCTTAGTTATAAATCAAGAAAATCCGTTTAGCCGTTTGCAGGCTATCAGCTCTTTACTAGACGGTAAAAGGATATGAGCAACTTCCACAAATCTAATTCATTTGAATCTTGGTATCCCGTTACTTTAATTACATTGCAACGATATGGTAACCTTGGGCTGATGCTGGAGCGTCACCTGGAATCTGCAAGATACTCAACTTTTTATTGAAATACTGGACAAATATCGTGTTTAGGCTCATTGTAATGGTTTCAATAAATAGGCTATTGTTTTGGTTTTTTTAATTTTTAATTTAATTTCTTGTTAACATAAATTAATATTGCACGAAAATTTATATACAAAATACAAGTAGCCCATGCCACTTTCTAACTCACAAATTATCTTTTTTTCTTAAAATTAAGTCAATTTATCATTCCGTTACTGTGCAGTAGAAGGACAAACCGTACTGTGTGTACTTTTATGATATTCAAGAAAATTTGTAATTAAATTTAAGAAACGTCAATCCGATTAATGACTTTAGTGGTTGCTCAACGTCATTTAAAAGTTAAAAATAATTGAAATTCATTACCTATTCTTTATTTTTTAAGGGTTTGTATGTCAAGTTCTTTTTTTTTAATTTATTTATAAATTATAATATCATATCATAACTAAATAGTAAATCGTAATATCAAAATTGCGAAAGTTTCCCAAGATATGGGCAGGCTGTATATTGTCACGGTAGTATGATAGCAACAGGTTCATTGCTATATAATTCATATTTGCAGATAATATACAGTAATATACTAAATTCATTAGATTGAAAAAAGTAAATTCATAAAAATCTCATAACATGTAGCAGTACATTAACAATACATTTTCATATAACAGAACGTCGAAAATAGACGTATCCATCAAACTTTCAAATGCCTTTAAATTTTCTTCGATGATAAAAGAAACGTCTTAATAATAAAATTATATAAAGTTTAAAGGTGATCCGTTTTAAAAAAAATTTAGTCATAAATAAGTTGACATTCCTACCTATTAACATCAGTGTACGTAGAAGCGGGCCATTAAATGTATTTACATAAACTTAACACTGTAATAAAATTGTTAAATCTATATATACATAAAATGCTTTGTCCTGACTGACTGATCGATCAATGCACAGCCTAAACCGCTGGTCGTAGAAACGTGAAATTTGGAGGACATATTCCTTATACAATGTAGGCATCCGCTAAGAAAGGATTTTTCTAAATTCATCCCGTAAGGGGGTAAAATAGGGGATAAAAAATTGTATGAAACTCTGTCATTCTTAACGCGAAATGCACGGAAAGTGGTATTTAGCTTTAAAATGAAAAATAAGATATACATGTATTAGACTTTTATCAAAATTCATCCGTTAAAAGGGTAAAAGGGGGTGACAAAGTTTATATGGGCAAACAATTATTTATGATCAGAATTAGTAATTACTTGAAACTTGGTATTAATGCTTTTCAATACAATTAAATAAATATGTATTTGAGCATTTTTTGAAATTCATCCTATAAAGCTGTCAAATAGGGGATGAAAGTTTGTATGAAACTCTGCAATTGATGCACAGAAAATGGTATTTACTTTTAAAATGAAAACTAAAACAATATAAATTAGACTTGCAACGAATATTCGGCTACTATTCGGTATTCGGCCTATTCGGCTACTTTTATGCTATTCGACCGAATACCGAATATCTAGATACTGTTCGGCCGAATACCGAATACTTCAGTAATGTGTTTTGCTGTAATCAGATAATGATAGGGAAAATACGTTTTAAATAAAACTATCTTTTCGGATTATTTCGCGGATTTATTTTGATTTTTGGTTCCCGACGTTTCGAATGCTTTACAGCAATCATGGTCACGGGAGAGACTAAGGTATTAGACATCTCAAAAGCGTTATATACTTGTTACAGACAGTGCCTACCCACAAATTATTAAAAAATATTTTAAAAACTTTAAGAATTAATAATGTAATATTATTTAGTGTTGCATTATTAATTCTTATATTACATTATTAATTCTTAAAGTTTTTAAAATATTGTAATATTTATAATAATAACAGCTAAAATTAAACAAATAATATTTAATTATAATACTTATTAAACTTTTTAATATTTTTAATATGTTTAGAATTAAAATCAACAAATATTGTAAGGTACTCTGGTGCCATTTTTGAATTTTCAAAATCATTTTTGTAAATTTGTGGGTAGGCACTGTCTGTAACAAGTATATAACGCTTTTGAGATGTCTAATACCTTAGTCTCTCCCGTGACCATGATTGCTGTAAAGCATTCGAAACGTCGGGAACCAAAAATCAAAATAAATCCGCGAAATAATCCGAAAAGATAGTTTTATTTAAAATGTCAAATATTCGCGTAAATCTAAGAAAGTATTAGGGAAAATACGTGTGATTAAAAGAAAGGTAAAATATATTTTTTTTTGTAATCTTAATTGCTTGTAATTTAAGCCTATATGAATATTTTTTAATGTAATTTCTTTTTGATTAAGAAAATAATTATTAAAAAGTGCAAAAACAGGTGGGAAATTCAAAGTAGATGAAATGCAACGCCATTGGTCAGACCGAATATGCCATCAAAGTATTATCATAACAGAGCGATTAGCGATTTTGTTACTTACAAATTGAGTCGTCATTTCTGTGTACATCATACTGTGACGTCACGCCAAGTGCGCGAAATGGCAAGCGTTTAAAGTATCCGTAACGATATGATATTTAAAAAAAATATATAAAAAAAATTAGTTTTTTGGAGCTGGATATATTGTTTTTTTTACAATTATATAACGATGTTAGCTATTATATAAAATAATAAGAAAAAATCATGCGTATTTCCTATTGGTAAAATGAAAATATTGATTTATTTTATAATGATACTAGCGACTCACTCTCGCTTCGTTCGGGTTCATCCCTAGCTTGGATATCGTGAAATGAATGTAGTATGTTATCCTTAAGAGATAGACATATGCCATCGCGGACTTTTTTGTAGACCTTTTTAGGGTGTACAATACTGTAGTACATATACTGTATACATAGATCTAAGCATATAATATAGGGACAGCCAGCGGGAAGCGACTTTGTTTTATACTATGTAGTGATATTTTCTATACTATAATAAAGCAGTAACTTAGCGAAATCTGTACATGAAATATTTTTTAAAAACAACGACTGTAACGTATTATGTATACGATATAGACTCCAAAACAATAGTTATTAAATTTTTTGTCTGTTTGTCTGTTTGTCTGTACGCGTTTCACGCAAAAAGTAATGAACCGATTACAACAAAAATCGGTGAAGTGATAACTTATTACCCGGGTCAACATTTAGGACCCTCTTTATTTCAGAAAAATCTTTCTTTCCCACGGGAAATCGCAATAACTGATTTTATCGAGTCCTCCTTAGAAGCCTTCCGCTCTTCCGCTGGCTAAACCTTAAGACATATGTCAAAACAATGTACTAAAAAATTGTAGGTTTTGAAAAGGTTAATAAAAAAATCTACAACAGTGTATGTCTATCTCTTAAGGTACTAACTTAGTCAAATCGATGTACGCGTTTCACGCAAAAAGTACTGAACCGATTTTAACAAAATTTTGTATAGTGATAGCTTATCTTAAGAGATACATCAAAACAATGTACTAGAAAATTGTAGGTCTTAAAAAGTTCTACAGAAAAGTTCTCAACGGTATATGTCTATCTCCTAAAGTACACTAGCTATAACTATTTTTATTAAATAATATTACTGTTTTCTTATACGTTATCTATACTATAATAAAGCAGTAACTTAGCGAAATCTGTACATGAAATATTTTTTAAAAACAATGACTGTAACGTATTACGAATACAATATCAAAACAATGTACTAGAAAATTATAGGTCTTAAAAAGTTATACAGGGAAGTTCGCAATATTATATGTCTATCACTTAAGGTACACTCGCAATTACTATTTTTATTCACTACTCGCGACTCACAGACTGACTTATCAACGTTTAGCTCAGTTCAGCAGTAAAACGTAACTAGGGACGAACCCGAGCGAAGCGAGGGTGAGTCGCTAGTTCTTAATATAATCATTAAAGTAGTCATAGGTACATAATCTTACATCACTTACTTTATTACAAAAATTAACAAAAAAATATATGTCTATGCACTTGCATTATCATAATTAAAATTTAGAAGTGAAAGACTATAATGCAAAAAGACCAATTTTTCTGCATTTTCAGGCAATATTTTACTTCTAGAAAATCCTAGATTCAGACAAAAGATGCTCTAAATAAATACTCCTTCCTGGCGCCAAAGAAGAAACAAAGATCTAGATACAAGTTTTCTCGCCCCGTGTTGGCCGAATACCTTTGCCGAATATTCGGCTATTCGGTCAGAAAGCCCACCGAATATTCGGTATTCGGTGTATGGCCGAATATACTATTCGTTGCAAGTCTAATATAAATATCTTTTTTTTCGAAATTTTCCCTTAAAAGGGTAAAAAGGGGTTGTGCTGTTTATATGAGGAAAAAATTGTTTATAATCAGAATTACTTGAAACTAGGTATCAATGCACTTCAATACAATTAAATAAGCATGAATTGTAGTTTTTTTTGTTTTTGTATTTCTTTTTTTCACATATTTCTTATTTTTTATCTTAAAGCTAAATACCACTTTCCGAGCATTTCACGTTAAGAATGACAGAGTTTCATATAATCTTTTATCCCCTATTTTATTCCCTCAAGGGATGAATTTCGAAAAATCCTTTCTTAGCGGATGCCTACATTATATAAGGAATATGTCTACCAAATTTCACGTTTCTACGACCGACCTGTGCGTTGATCGATCAGTCAGTCAGTCAGGACAAAACATTTTATGTATATATAGTTAAATAATTATATTAATTAGTATAAAATCATTTGGCTTTGTTGTTAAAGTTCTCAAAAAACATTACATTTATTTGCTTTCATAGCTATGCAAGTAAGCTACGTCTCATTTTCACGAAGTACGCCATATGTGCTCCGAATATGAAATGCTACTTCCCCTTCTTTTAGATGTGTGCCACGATAGCGTTCTGTCGATTTATTACAATCCATTTGGTCTTTACGTTGTATTTGGAACCTTCTCTAATTATGTCTGTTAGTAAATGCACGCAGAATTGAATAAATAATACCAATTTTTATTGTATATCTTATACAAGATTAGTATTTTAGGCTACATTTCCGTATTTAGGCTTTAGATACATAATTTTACATAATGTTACTAAACAAAAAAGCTATCATTACAAAATATTGCCGTAAGTAAACTACAGAGATAGTTCAAAATCCATTTACAGTAATCATCAAATTTTATTTAAAGTTGCTACCTAAATTCTACAATAAAATATTAAAAGTATCATAGAAGTAATGCACAATTTAAAGTCGTTCTAGCTGAAAAGAGACGAATTTATTTAATATTTATTGTATTATACGCAATGCAGCACTGCATTTAAAATGATTTGTTAGGTTTGAGTTCTTACAATATTTAAGAAAAGCATAACCAGCAAGCAATTTGATACTCATTTCAAAAAATACTACAGTAGGAAATGTATACGCTAATATTTACAACACTTTAACAATAACTAAGTCACGTTCAGGATCGTAATGAGTAGACAACGTTCATTAGCTGAAGATTAAATAGATTTTTCAAACGTGCGCCATTAAAATAGTTGTTTTAAAATTTTATAATATACTAGCAGAACCCCCGGCTTCGCCCGCGATCAAACAACGAAACAAAATAAACTTTTTCGCAATAAAACATACTTTATTACTTGCAAAACTAAGTTCGTGTAAGTTTTATTATTTCTTAAATATATATGAAAAACAAATTAAATTTAGCGACCGTAACTCAAAATATCCAGTATCTTAAAAGATGTTAAGGGTATATTCTGTAAATGAATTTACACTTTAGGTATTTAGCAAGCTCCACTACCTGTGTTTTTTGCACATTTTTGTACTGCATATTTCCAAAGTTAGAGGAAGAGAGTACAATGATACAATCGCATACAATATTTACCACTTTAGAATCTTGTAACTCGGCTAATGTGGGTTTTTTAACTAACATACTAACAGGCTAACATCTACGTTATTTTTAAAGACCCAATGCTATGTACACCTGAAGCTTACAGTCTCTATCCTTCTCCTTCTTTTTTAAGTTACACATAAAAAGTGCCATTCTTATTTTGCTGTAGCTTTTTGCCCGAGTGCTCGAGTGGACTGAAAAATTTGCTCAGTTTTAATTTCCATTGAATTTATATGTTATAGTTATCGCTGCTGTGGCCAGCCGAAAAGTTATACATAATTTTTCTTTGGATTCAGAATAATTTCCGTTCTGTACATTATCCCACACAGTAAGTGTGCACTTACAGAGAACTTGAGCCATGTTACTCTATTTAAATATATTTAACTACTCAAAGTTCAACGCTCAGTTTTACCCACTTAGGTGCTGAATTTAAAAAAAATCTACAGTACATGTTTATTTAATAGTATTAAAGAGCATTAATACCAAGTTTCAAGTAATTCTGATCATAAACAATATTTTCCTTATATAAACAGCATAACCTCCTTTTACCCTTTTAAGGGATAGAATTCGAAAAAAAAAGATATTTGTACTGTTTTATTTTTCATTTTATAGGTAAATACTATTTTCCGTGCATCAATTACAGAGTTTCATACAAACTTTCATCCCCTATTTGACAGCCTCATGGGATGAATTTTAAAAAATGCTAAAATACGTATTTATTTAATTGTATTGAAGAGCATTTATACCAAGTTTCAAGTAATTCTGATCATAAATAATTGTTTGCCCATATAAACTTTATCACCCCCTTTTACCCTTTTAAGGGATGAATTTCGAAAAAAAACTTATACATATATTTCTTATTTTTCATCTTAAAGCTAAATACCACATTTCGTGCATATCGCGTTAAGAATGGCAGAGTTTCATACAATCTTTTATCCCCTATTTTACCCCCTTAGGGGACGAATTTCGATAAATCCTTTCTTAGCGGATGCCTACATTGTATAAGGAATATGTCCTCCAAATTTCACGTTTCTACGACCAGCGGTTTAGGCTGTGCGTTGATCGATCAGTCAGTCAGGACAAAGCATTTTATGTATATATAGATATAAAAATAATAAACAGTATATCATATTTTTCTCTTACTTTGATTTACCAAATATTAAATTCATTATTTTTCTTTAAATAGATACTTAATCTGTGCATATAATAAATAGTTTAAATTAAAAACTAATAAATAATAAATATTCAAAGTAATTAATCATTAAAAAATATGGTAGAAATATAATAATGGCCTATTGCCAACCGGACTTGAATGAATAAGGGTAGGATTTCGAGTAATATTACCTACAAAAATTTAAAGACCTAAAATTTCGTTATTTTTTTAGCAAGTTCTACGCAAAGTTTTATATATTCTTATTGTTTATTTTAAAATTTTATAACAGTTTTAGAGTTAAGGGGCAAGCGGTGTAGATTATTTGACATAGGTATCTGTAATAATTTCAAATAACCCTGTCTAGTATATTTAAAGAAAATAAAATTTTACAGACAGATAGGCAGACTCACAATGTTATCATAGCATGTATATAAGTCCTAAAATAAAATAAAAGAATTATAAAACACGAGGTAATATAAACACTCATTGATATTTACAAAGTGGCATCTATGTTGTACACATTGTAAGTCGTCTCTAAAAATACCTTCCTTACCTAACACAAATGTCGTCATTTAATGTTATTAACATGTTAATATTATGCGCGTTTTGTCATATTCAATACATTCATGTGTCCAAGACAATTAAAATTTGCAAGCAGTGACGTCTTCCATTAATTATTTAGTTAGAGCATCCTTAGCGCGACGTGCAATAAATGGGCCACGCTTATATTCCTTATATTCAGAGGACAGAGTGGGCGCGTGATCGGAATAAGTAACTGACATCGCTAGCTATCTTCTCTACATAAAGATTTATACCCATCTGTAACTGAGAAGCGACGCGACAGTTTTTCCCAATTATAAAATGTAAGCGGGTCATTTATTAACGTCTCGTCAAAGAAATCACGATCGCTCATTGATCGGTTTCTTTAAACTAACGTTTGAAATGTTACTTTTTCTTCCATACTTACTTCAATACTGGTTTATAAAAACTTATTTTAATTATAAAGAAAGGTCTGACGGCCCGGCTACACGCTCGGTCTTGCCTGCGCAGTCCAGGCCTGTGCAGTCATGACTGATGTCTGATGAAAAAGACGGAACACTGTGTAGCGGCCACACGTGCAGGTAAGCTCGTGCAAACTGTGTAATCCTGGTTGTATTTTAAGAGCTCGTCACGCACCATGTCACGATGTGGCCAACAGAAGAGAGTTTTTTATTAGGAGCATTATTTTATTGTTTACTGATAGAAAACCAACAAGCAAATAATATGCTTCATTTTTTTGTTCTTGTCGGAGAATTTCTTGCTTCTTGTATTTTAATTTTCATTAAAGCCGGCAACAATTTGTATAGTTCTATGAACTGAGTAAAAAATTCCTTTGAATAACTCCTTACATCACTCATTTTTTGATTTGCGATGTGTACTCGTACTTTGTCGAAAATAATTTCCTTGGACTGATGCGCGGCTGGAATGACCGGCCACAAGTTCAAGTAAAATAATTATATAGAATGTCCGTCACACAAACCATAGTCAAACCATAGTTGTAGATCTAGGTAACTCTTAGGAAAAAAAATATAAAGACCATTTTTGTAGAGAATTTTAAGATCTACAACTTTGGTTTGAGTTTTTTTTTTTTAGTAAAACTTACCGTTTTCGAGAAAAATCCAAAAAACCTCAAATTTTACCCCGAATAACTTTTGTAGCACACATAGAATCGATGGGAATTTTTAAAACTTTATTTGTAATGGTAAATGCTAGCTCTCCACCAATATTTGGCTTTCCGGGAATTTTTGTTATTTTAAATGTCTATATTGACCGGACTAAATGTGATATAGATATTTTTTCTGATAGCCTAAATTTATTTAAAAAGAAATTGTACTTAAATATTTAAATTAGTTTTTTTTTTTCTTTTTGTTTGTTGTACAACTTAAGTGGCTCCTTATATACTCGTAACCATATAAAATTTAAATAAAATAGGTACTTCTATAAAAAGCTGTGCATAATTTTAAATTAAATTTATATAAAAATAGCGAATATTATTATGTTAAATTAATGTTTTATGTAAATTTAGTTAGTAAGCCTTTATAATAAATAAATAAATAAAACCGTACAAGCCAAGTTTGCGCAGTCCAAATCTTCAGCAAGTCAACGATTGCGCAAGCCGCGCTTCCGGGACTGCACGAACTACCGTCTTGCCGTCCACACGCACGCCCTTACCTGCACAAGCTGATTTGTGCAGGCATACTCGCAGGCAAGACGGAGCGTGTAGCTGGGCCATAATAGATATCTCAAAATGGTATTCATATTGCTATTATTTAGTGTTAGTTTTAAATGAATTCATAAAAATAATAAGAATTTACATTTACTTTTCGAACTCGTAAATAGAATAAACCATATTTTGAATGTGCAATAACCCTATGTTTGTAACTAGCTGTATAACTTCACTAACAGAGAAAGCTAGCTAAAAGATAACTAAACCTGAAACGACCAATGCAAATAGTAGCAAAACTAACTGTAATATCAAAAAATATTTCTCAAAATCTTCATATCGTTTTCTCCTTTCTTAGAACGAGCACGTTGCCAGCTCCAGAAACAAGTCCATGGGTACGCAGTTATATGTACTTATTGCAGAAAATTACGTTGTTGTTAATTAAATTAGGAAATAAAATAACCAATCTTATGGTTTATTTTTATAATAAATGTAAATATATAAAAAATGTTAACTAAAATAAAAATTTCACACATTATTTTTTCAGTGTTTATATAATATATTGATGACTTATTTTTTATAACAAAACTAAGAGTTAAAATTTTATAAAACATATATAAGTAATATTAATATCTGCGACTATTTCGTATATTGTACATTTTCGCCCTTACTTTATTTACTTGCATTTTTGTTTGCATACGGGACAAAAGCTGAAACCTCCACAAACTAAGGTATACTAAAACGTTTTTAAGTGCAGCATTAACGTGTAGTGAGCGGTGTAATTGCGCCCATCTGATGTTACTACAAATATTGTTTCACTCGAATACCGTTTTTCAAGAGCAATCGTGGTTTTAATAACTTAAGTATATTTGAAAAATTGCTTTAGCAATATCGTTTTACTGAATATTCTAGCTTATATTTTATTATTAAAATATTTTATTTGAAAATAGAATATGATTTGATTACAATTATATCATGACGTATCATAATTAATATAATAAATCTTTACTACGACACTAGCGAACCTAGATGCCTTACGCAATACGCAATAATAAAATATTACGAAAATTCTCAAGAGTCGATTTTTTCCGTAACTAAAATACTGCACTATACACTGCAATTAAAAAAAACGTGTGGTGTCGTGGAACACCAGATAGGAACGAAGTTCCTTATTATATAAATATTAATTTCTAGTTCTAGTCGAGGTAAAAAGAAAATAATTATTCGGGTATAATATTTTATTATGATTTTTTTATCGATAAAAATCAAAAATTACTTATCAAATTTATCTTAACACTTTTATTTTATTCTCAATGATTCATAAAAATATATAATAATAACAGTCATCACGTAGACTATACATTAGACACTGTATAGTGAACACACATCAACTATACATAAAAATCTTACTCCATTTCGCATTTTCGTTACGGACGTTTTTTGCTGGCCAGGGTACCCCTCCGCATTGTCCCATAAGGAACTTCATTCCAAAACTTCGTTCCAATAATAAAAAAAGGTTAAAAAACAATTAACAAAACAAAAATAGGAGAAGCAGTCGCGTCTTAACATATTATAAAACCTGCGAAAACAATGCCTGTTAGTTAATTTCATTTAAAATATCCTTACTCTCTGTTATATAATAAAGGTAGGTATATAAACTGTCTGATATATAAACACCTTGACTGTTGAAATTGTAAATCAGTACTCGCATACAAACTTTTTTCTTTCCACAAAGTATTCAGGAAATAATTTTCAGAACTAATACATTTGTAAAGCTAAACTTGCAGCACCTAACATAGAAATGAAGATTAAAACATAAACAAGCTTCCTTTTAATACAAAAAGTGCCAAATGAAAACCTTGTCCCAGATGGCAAGCGGCAAATAGCAAATATAGGCGGGCGTAAGTTGGAGCTAATAACTTTCTTACAAAGTTTTGGCTGCAACGTTTACATCTGCCCTATACATATATACTCAATTGAATGCACAAACTTAAATACCTATAAACTTAATGTTAAATGGATAAAAGGTAATTTAACTAGTAAATCCACAATTTGACGACATGTTTGGCTCAGTTTGTAGTAATCCTACTTGCTGTGCCAGCGGGCGCGGGTTTGAGTCCCGCTGGGGGCATTCATTTGTATGATGAGCACGAATGTTTGTACTCCAGTCATGGATGTTTATATTTATAATATGTATGTATTCAAAATTATGTATGTGTAGTGTATTAACTATCTGGTATCTATAACACAGGCCTCGTAGCTTACCATAAAACTGGATGGTGCTGTGTGTTAATGTCCCAACATATTATATTATATTATATTATTATATATAACCGACTGAGTGTCTTATGTCTGACTCATACCGCATACTGCGCTGGAGTTCTTAGATTTAATCACATAAAGGTTATTAGTCAATACTCAATACTATAAAGATCTTTTTATCTACCTTAGGTAGTAGTCTTACCATAGTTGACATTCTGTAATCATTGCTAATAAAAAAAAAATGTATGGAAAATTGTTATATCTCAAAGCTTGAAGTCGAAGCTTGCTATTTCTATATAGTTTTAGTTTTCTATTAGCGATAACGATTGTTTAATATCAACTTGGCAAAGAGAGTTGGTTATTATATGCTACGGACATTTTCTTTATATCAAGTAGAAAATACTATCAGGCGTATAATTTTTCTATTCAACTACGCAAAAAAAAACATTTTACGTCGCTACGCGCCTAATACCTCCTCTTATATAAACATAATATTTCTTATAATATATTATATATATACATAATAACTTATTATTATTAAAATTGTGCTATATATTTATAACTTAGTGCTACTTCAGCAGATTTAACAACAGAATTTAGTGTGAAATAAAAACTTCTTCCAGATGGCCCTTGCAAACAGTTGCATGTAAGGCGGACGTAACTCAGAAACTTAGCCGTCAACCGCTGGTAACTTTCTTATAAACTACTTCAGAGCAAACACATCTTACAAGTACATAAGCTTTGCAAGTGTAAATGAATTAATGATTTTGCAATTCGTCTCATAATTTTTTGTTTAAGATTTACCATAACTTATATTAAAAATTCAAAAGTGTGAGTTTTTAACCCAATATTCGAGCGATGTTGATTTTTGTATCAATAAAAGCAAGGGTTTCCCATAAACAAAATAAACGATAGATTTTATGTAAAGTGACATATTACTAGAGACAACTTTAGACTTATAACTGTATACATATAATATATGTATAATTTAAATACAACAGTTCATCTAGTATTCTATTATATAATAAACATTAAAAAAAATGTTAATGTAATAAAATTACCTAATATATTATATAATTTTTTTCCCCCTCTTAAAACTTATTTACCATATGAACAATAAAAAGCTATTGTTTATAGGCTATCCCAATAGAAAACTTATATTTGAAAAAAATAATATTGATGGTCACACATCCTTAAAACAAACGAGTACGCTTAAATGTAGTATTTACCACAAGAGTTTTAGCTTTTTATTTAAGTTCAATTATTTTATTCCCAATTCATTTAACATTCAAATTTCAAAGTATTAGTTAATATTTTATAACATACTAGCGGCACGCCCTCCATTTGCATTAGTCTGATGACACCTTGTACAAAAAAACGTTTAAAAATCCATGCGCTATCTCGCGGGAGCAGAACCCGGGGTGTTTAAATTGGTTAAACCTTCATTTTTCTATTCTCTATCCCAAACCTCTCTTTATCATCTAACAAGTAGCTTCAGTCACTTTTACCCTTTATCCGCCAGCGAAAGTCCCGATAAAATTAATTATATCGTTTTGGATATAAGACATTATAAGCCATCAGACTAATGACACTTATTGAGGCTATGGTATTTTGCAAATAAACATAAGAAGAATTTTTGTCCATTTATATTTAGCCCTTTTGAAAGTCTCACTGCTGGGCACGGGCCTCCCTTCAATGCGAGGGGGATCAGGCCATAGTTCACCACGCTGGCCTAGTGCGGGTTGGCGGATTTCACATGTCTTTCGATAACATGCTAGTGTTTCTCAGATATGCAGGTGTTTTCCTACACCTTAAGGCGAGTAGTAATAATGTTAGAAATGATTCACATATGAAAATATCAGAGGTGCAAGACCCGAGATTTGAACCCACTTCACTCGGCTTCCCAAGCGAGCGCATTACCACTGGGCTACCACTGCCTTTATTTATCCATACTATTATCTTTTTCTAAAGAACCTCTTCAGAACTGAACTCGCATAATTAAAATATTTTGCTCAAAATATGATAACACTATGTGGTCTTATCAAATAATGCAACAAAAATTACTTAATACATTTTGTCAAAGATCAATTAAATAAATTTAAAAAAGCAAAATGTTATAAATTTAGAATATTACAGTGGTCTAACTGTATTTATGAACTAAAATTACAACAATTACAAAATCAGTTAAATAATTTTTACATAATTCTAAATATGCATTATAGTAATTTCGTGTTATATTAGCAAGCTTTTAGAAGCTAAATGTGTTATTTACATGACTAATATCTTAAAAGCTCGTTCAAACGAATCGTGCAATGTTTATATATAATTAGAGTAACGAGATGAGTACTCGCTAGTCCGTAAGATAATTAGCACGATGCAACATAACGTTTTCATTTGAAACTCATGCACAATGTAAAAACAGGACGGTATAGTCACTGTAGCCTTAATATCCGCTGTTTCAGACTCGTAACCGGCTAACAATATTGCATTGCGTACGCCACGCGCTAGTTCCGTACTTATCGCGAAAGTTTCAGCCGCCGGCTGGGAGGCTCGGGGGCGGGAGTGGGGGCCCGTTGCGGTATCGATCGCGTCTGCTGCACGTTGCAACGCTGTCTTCCGCAGATCAGTCCTTATCGTCTGCCGGAACGAGCCTTAGCCGGTGTAGAGTACTAAAAAGGCTTTTCGAGACATTTCACATAGGAACTGCATACGCACGCCGAATGCAGACGTCAGTATTGAAGCGTGCGCTCACGCTTCACAGCGCTAAGCTTGTTTGTAGAAAACGCTATCTCGACTTCTTCTTCCAAAGCCGTTGAAGCGACATAAATTTTAAACTTAGACAGAAAATCTCGTTAAATTTAAAATGTAGTCGCAACTAATTTGAGCTCTAAAATCACTAATGATGTTAGAGGTGGGGCGGCGGTGGCCCAGGTAACGCACTACACTTCGCCACTAACTATAAAATTTATAACGAATGCCCGAGACGAAAGTTGCCAGCGTTGAAAATATTGTAAGCTGCACTCGTTTCAGGCAAATTAAATGAAAAACGAAGTTTTACCGCTGGCCGACAAAGTTGGCCACTCAAGTTTTAGCCGGTGGATAGCCGTGCATACAGACTGCGGTCCTCTTGTATGCTTAGCCACATGATGTATTATTATCATGTACGGTGCACACGTAGGCGCGTAACAGCTCCTGCCTTTAATGTACATAGAAGGTATTAAAATTTATTAAAAAGGATGTTTGAAGTTTCAAAGAGATTTAAAATCTTTAAACAATGTAAAATTAAAAAGATACTACAGAAAAATGGTAATTATGTATCATTTTTATATATGTAAAAATATGATAATTGGTGATCTAACAAATCCTTTACACAAAATTAAGTCTCGTAGAGCTCTATGTTAATATGTGTATAGGTAATGCTTTATACGCAAAATGTTTCAAAAATAGAATGAAAATACGAGGAGACCAAGAAGCCAACACTAAAATAAACACAGCCAATTTGAAAATGTACTCATGTCCAGCCAAGAGGACTGCAAATTTTCCTATCAGAAATTCAAAGTAAACTACCGCCGCCATCGAGAACGCCTCAACATAAATATCACGATAATATAACGTTGCCACTTTGACTCACCATCCTGTCTAATTAACAAACTTTTAGCTAAATTAAACTAAGGAGTAAATAAATCTTGTCGCTCTTTTGAGGTTCGTTAAACCTAGAATTAAACTGTGGACTTATATCGCTTCCATTTCTAGGGTTAGGATTTTGTTTACTAAATTCTAATTACCTGTAAGATAAAAGAAACACCTCTGAATATTATTCTTAGATTTCGATTCTATTTCGTATTATTTCTTATCGTTGTTTTCAAATAAATAATAACAAAAATCAGGGCCGGATTTAAGGGAGGGCAAGCGGGGCTGCAGCCCCGGGGCCTCCACAAGAGAGGGGCCCCCACAAAAGATATTTGAAAAAAAAAACCAAATTCTGACTGGTCGACAACTTTTTCGTTTTTATTTTTAACAAATATGACTGATTATATATAATTGTTCTTAAATATTAAAAACAATTTATCCATATTCGTCCATCGCAGTTCATCGCAATCGGGTAAAAAGAAGTTACAAAGCGGTTATGATTAATTAATTAATTATCATGCTTTTTTTTGTTTCGCGTGAGTCTATTTATTTTATAATTTTTAGGTCTGCAATATTATCATCAAATGCCAATGTTTTATAGGTAAATTCAAGTTTGTTAATCCAAATTTGAAAGAAATTTTCTTCGATCCTTTTCTATTTTTGTGTTTTGTATTTTTGAGTGCATGCACATTACTATATCTACTCCAAAGGTTAAGGTAGTTAAGTAAAGGAAACAAAGAGCTCATGGGGATTTTACCTTTTATTATAAAAATTTTAACACATATTGTTAAGTAGCGACTTACTCTCGCTTTGCTCGGGTGTGTCCCTAGGTACGCGGATTTTATTCACAATTTCATGGGTTTTAATTTTTTGCGCGGAACCCTGAGTTTTTTCTAAAATAAGTGTAGCCTTAGTTACTCCTTATGACATCAGCTATCTTCTAGTGAAAGTTTCGTCATAATCAGTCCTAGCCGTTTCGGAGATTAGCCGGACAAACAGACAAAAATTTTAAAAATTTAAACCGTATATGCATTTCATATGCATTTAGTAAAAAAAACTGTTATTTTAACATTACAAACAGATATATAAATTTTATTTATTTGTAGGTATAGATAAAAATATAACTGCATTTTTTATTGAATTCACCCACAATCAAACACGATCAAAACATAACTAAAATTGATTTAGACTTATACAAATTCATATACAATATAATATTTAAATTGATGATGTACAGGTATGTTACGGACGACGAGTCTAGGCGACGGCAGAATCTAGCTTAAGTGTAAAATACAATAAGAATTTAGCCTCATAGGAGCATATCTAAAAGATTAAACTCACAGTAGCTTATCTAATAAGTTTGTTAATTAGAAATAAAAAAACGAGGTTTTGTTCATTTTGTACCATTCGTCGGATAGCCATAGAAGAGGCAACTAGCAAGAAAAGCTAATGAAGAATCAACCAACGAGAAATTCATTTTGAAACCCTTAAATGCAGTCCACTATATTTAAATTTAAAAGTTTCCATATGGTATATCATGTTAAAACAAGTGAATAAGGTTCATTTATATGTTATTGCTGATATTATATAATATAGATGTTGGCTTTTTACTCGACTGTGGCGAAACAGGGTTATGTGTTTAACCTGTATGTATGTCTGATTCTATGTTCGTTCGTAATCACTAAATGGCTTAACCGGTTTTGATGATTCATACGTAATTCGATTCGTCTTGATAATGCGAGTATCATAGGCTATATAGATATTATTATGAGTCAAAATGGCGGATTCTAGGTGTCAATTTATGTATATTGAAAAAAAAAATCGTCCGAATAAATCGAGTGGGCTATCGAAATACAAGTTACAAATTAAGAGCCCATTACAGAAATATTTACAACTTATATGTTCAAAAGCAATTTAGGATAAGAAATTGTTAAATAAAACTAAAAATGTGTAATTCACCTAAAAAGAAGAGAACAAATTTACGAAGGAACATTGTATTATGTAGTCGGAGGCAAACATATACTATGTACCTACGTGTTTTAGAATAGCTGCGTGTGTGTATGTCTCCGACTACAAAATAATAATAAAATTATGTCCCTTCATCAACTTGTTCTCTTCTTTTTAGGTCGCTCTTTATACAGTCAGTTTTTTTTTATTTTTGAAAAAAAAAAAAATCTGGAGTGGTGGTGTGTAATGTCCATCAAAAATCTCTGTAGTTTTAGTAAAACAGTACTTATCCACATCTGAAAATTATTTGTGTCTATACCAATATAAAGAAATAGCTCTCCGGCTTCATCTAATCAACTGATGGAATTAAAACATAGTTTTAAATTATTTATTGATCACATATTTTATTTTATTAAAATAATGTAAGTATATTCTTTTACTTAAAAAGTAACTTTATCATAGATTACTTATACTTATATTAAGTCTATAATTTATATGGTCATTTTATTTATATGGGTAATTTAAGACTTCTATCCATAATAAAAAAGCATTAACGTTCGAAATCATCAACTATTTTTCGTCGAAAAAAGTTCGCAAGGTTGCATTCATTAACGTTGTAATTTAATTTTGAATAATTCTTGTATTTGACTATATCTACATAAGTTTATTGAAATAATTTAATTTGTTTCGCAATAAATACTTAAATCACTTGACTAAAAAAAATGTTCATTTTATTCGGAAAATAATTAGGGGCCTCCACTTCTTTGTTGCCCCGGGGCCTCCACACCCCTAAATCCGGCCCTGACAAAAATATTGCATTAATACTGCATAATATGGAAAATCGAATCAGAGCACGTCAATAAATCTTTAATACATCAATGTAGAAGATAATAAAAGATACAGAAGCGGTATTCCTTTGCTTAAAATTATATTTCAGCTTTTAACCGCACGGATGCCCCGCTATTACGCGTGGTTCACATTATGTATGATATTATTAAGTGCCAGTTAAATATTATCTATTCAGCCATATTTTAAATATTCTCATAGGAATTAGCAATTACACATAATCGTATTAAATATAAATATAAACCACTACATAACCGTTCATAAATTTATTAATTTCAATATTTAAAATGATTTATTTTTATTTTAATGTTTAAGGTTTAACTTTATCGTTACTGAATATTATATATTAAGTATCTATCTTCATCAGTCATTTAATTTATTATGAGTAAGGTATTAAATTTTCGTATGAAATTTAGGCTGTCTATTATTTGTCTTCACATAATTAAATATATAACAATTTTCTACGAAAAAAAAATCAAGTTTCTATGGAAACTTGTAATAGAAGTAAAACTTCATTGGTTATTTATATTTCAAATCTATAAGATTAATAAATTAATAAAAAGTTTTAATTTTACACTCAACCAAAAATATGATTCAAACGAATATCACACAAAGAAGAGAGAAATATATTTTATCTCTTTCAATCTAGCTAGATTCTTACATCTATCGCATATACTCAAAGGGACGAACCCGAGCGAAGCGAGGGTGAGCCGCTAGTTATAAATATTTTGCAAAGAAAACAATTTAGTAAAAATAGTAATCTTTGAAGATAGCAACAGAAAGAATATCATATATATCATTTTTTAGACATTAACAACGGTTACTATGGCAACCTAATGCGAGCGGTTACTATAGTAACCGTGACGATTTTTCGCGACGATTTCTCGTGACGCGACCTTGGAATTTTACTCACATGCGCGCAAAGAAATTTCACTTCAAAAATGGATACACCACAATCTTTTCTTATTATAAACTTTAAACCTTTGTTCAACTTTATAACAGTTAATGTGAACTAAGCTTTATGATATATTCCGCCCATTGCAGGTAGAGCTTCGGATTCTCACGTTCTGAAAAATTTATTTCTGTCTTCGCTGTTCTGTTGTCTTAGAAGAGAATCTTATTATGTACGTTATCTAGTATAGCTTGTCGTTTGGTGTTCATGCTTATAAGATTTTCCACATCACACCACCTGTGAGGTAGTGTATTTGGCGCGATTTTTTAATAGGGTTTCTTCGGTAGGCCGACTCCACGATCTGTAATTTAATAATTCATTTAAGCCACTTGAAAAAAGCAATATGAGTGTCACCACGTGGACAATAGAGTAGGCAGATGTTGATCAAGGCCATGCTGGTAGAAGGGACTGGCTAAGGAACTGAGTTTCTTCTGAGTGTATATACTCAGAATTGTATATTTTATATATATATATATATATATATATATATATATATGTATATATATATATATATATATATATATATATATATATATATATAAGACATGCAAATAGACATTTTTATTTATATTGCTTGACTATGTATATACATACTTGCCATTTGTATGCACATCATGTAGAATGTAACACCTTCAACTTTTAGAATCACCATATCTTAGGAATGGTGATTGTTAGGAAAAAAAGTATCACGAATATTTTTGTAGATAATTTTATGATCTAAATTTTTGTCTGAACTATGTTTTTGATACAATATTACCGTTTTCGAGAAAAATCCAAAAAACCGAAAATTTTGACCTTGAATAACTTTTTTAGCAGACATGGTGTCGATAGGGACATTTGGCACTTTATTTCTACTGGTGTACCCAAGGTCTTTACCAAATTTCAGCTCTATCGGAGTTTTTGTTATTTGATCATTATCTTTATGTCTACTTTGACCGGACTATAAAACAATAGTTTTGTTTTATAGTCCGGTCAAAATATACGAAGTAGAAAATTGTTGCAAATTAGAACAACTGCCTTATATTTTTTATACGAGTTGAAATAAACGTAACTACTGAACTATGTGTATAGAGGTAAGTCGATTGTAGCATATTTTTTTATATAGTTTTAAAGCAAGTAAGTGTATATTGGACGTCAATGCAATATTTTGGTACCATCAACCTGATATGAAAGTAAAAGGTGGATTATGAAACTCTACAGTCAGTATTAGCAAACTTCTCGAATTTGAGATCATTTGTCAGTCCATTGAAATGTTACATTTTTTTGAGCTTAGCGTGCATTTGTCAGAGGACGCAATTTTATTTTTTAGATATCAAGGAGGGGTTAGTGAAAACTTAAATCCAAGTTTGTGGGGTTGCAACACTTGTCCCACGGCCGCCATCTTGGAAAAAGTGATACAAATGGTTTTTATGGTTTATCTGACAAACTATAGGTCTCACAAAAATTATGTTAAACCAGTTTTGGTTGCAAATAAAATTCTCTACAACTTTGGTCAAGTCATTTTTAGTCGTAGAACCAAAAATAACGAAGTTATAAGTGAAAATCGATGAAAATTTGAGAAAAAAGTTCTATTTCTCAGACAGACGGACAAGAGAGTGATCTTATAAGGGTTCCTTTTTTACCTTTTGAGGTACGGAACCCTAAAAATGAAAAAATGATTGAAAATTATGGCAAATCATTGATATTTATGTACATATACATAGTTATGAATACTAAAGAATAGTATTCGTTTCGCAGCGCTGTAAAACCTTAATTAATAAATAAAATTTAAAAAGTTCATAATGAAAATTATTCCTTACAAAGCCCTCTATAAAAATGGTCTAATATTTTTTTTTTGTAAAATGATTAGAAAAAAAGTTATAACGACCAATAGAACTTTTTTCTCAAATTTTCATCGATTTTCACTTATAACTTCGTTATTTTTGGTTCTACGACTAAAAGTTACTTGACCAAAGTTGTAGAGAATTTTATTTGCAATCAAAACTGGTTTAACATAATTTTTGTGAGACCTATAGTTTGTCAGATAAACCATAAAAACCATTTGTACCACTTTTTCCAAGATGGCGGCCGTGGGACAAGTGTTGCAACCCCACAAACTTGGATTTAAGTTTTCACTAAGCCCTCCTTGATATCTAAAAAATAAAATTGCGTCCTCTGATAAATGCAACCATAAATGTAACTTTTCAATGGACTATGTGTTGTATTGACAAATCCAATACACTGACACTTAGTGACAGCGGTCTAAATATGGAGACGGGGTGACAGTTACTGGTTAGTAAAACCGTTTATTCCTTACACTTTTTAGTGCATTATTGAGATGAAACTGACCCAAAGTGTATTCTATTCAAATATGCTTTTACAAACACCTTTAAATTGTCAATTTTCACATTTAATTTAAATTTCAGTATTGTAAATCTGGCAATGATTCAGTAATTCAACATTTACTCTGATGAATATAATACTTTTCTTTACTATAATAAAATACAATAACTAAACTTTTCTTATGTATATACCTTACCTTAATGTATGCGCTTTATGCTTTTACCCTATTTAAATAAACTTAAATTGTAACTTGTATTTAGGAAATACAATTTATTTTAGTTTTGAAGTTTTATCTGACCATCAAATAATCAAGTCGCATCATAGTCAACGAATTCCAACCGAATCCTAACATTTAAGCATTGCTCGTACCTCGAAAAATTCAAAAGTGCACTTCAAAGTAAAGAAGTAACAGTCGTTAAACTGAAACCTCAGCCAGCAGCAAGACTAGTTTGCGTTGTTTGCGCCATCTCCACACGTTGTTACCAAAAATTATAGTTTCAGTGAGTCAAATCGATACAAAGCGGCAATATAGAGGGCGACGGAACAGTTTGGAAGTACGCCAGGCACTCGATCTCTGCACGTTTGCCCACTTCACCACTGCGGTTCACTCAATACGCACTCGGCTGTGGCCTGGCCGTAGACACTAGCCACATGTTGCTGATTATATTGTATATAGGCAGTGGTTGATCAAGAAGCACTATTTATCAATCATTATATTCAAAAAACATAAATCATGACAGCAACCTGTATCTCTGAATTATAAAAATCCTTTCAAATTAAAGTTTTTAATATTTCAAATTGGTTTATCAACATGTAAGAATCATTTTATTCGAAATCATCCGAAATCAAAGTTATTTTTTCTAGTCTATACATTAATATAGATTATAAATGTGAAAGTTTGTGAGTAAGGATGTATGGATGTTTGTTACTCTTTGACGCCAGAACGGCTGGACGTATCTGGATGAAATTTAGCACAGAGACAGATTATAGTCTGGAATAACACATAGATTACTTTTCATCCAGGAAAAATGTACGGTTCCCGTGGAATAGGTTTGTTTTTGTTTTCCTAGAGGTTAGTTTAATATGGATAAACTTTACTTATCAGTAACAAGATGTTACCTGAAAAGTTTACATTATGATAAGACAATAATACCATTTTTTAGAAATACTCAAACCTATAAATAACTTTACAAACATAAATCAAAAATATTCAAAATCACAGAAAAAGATGCCAATCAATTTTCTGTTGAAAACCCAGAACTTGGCACTTTAAAACAATATCTGCTAAAAATAATTTCTCGCTTTAGAGATATAATCCTACTAGTATTATAAATGCAAGTTTGTGAGGTGATATGGATATCTGGATGTATAGACGTATGAATGTTTGTTACTCTTTCACGTAAGAACTACTGAATGGATTTTAATGAAACTTTACAATAATATACATCAGAATAACACATAGACTACTTTTTATCCCGGAAAAATATACGGTTCCCGTGGGATAGATATGTATTTGGTTTCTCTAGAGGGGAACCCAAACGAAACAAGGGTGAGCTGCTAGTGTGACATATATTTGACTAGTAATCTGCGCCAAACATTGTGATTCAATTCTGCTACCGCCTTGCGTATTGTACAATTTATGTATAATCTGACAAATTGTGGTGACCATAGAAAGTCTTAGTCCATTTTGCTTTGTTCTCTTTAATTATAATCCCGAAAAGAAAAAAACTTTAGATATGAAAAAGTAAATAAATATGACAGGTAACCAAATAAAACTCAAATGTCTTGCTCCATAAATTAAAGATTTATTTTATTAAGAACATATTGATACGATAATATGTCATTACATTTTAAAATAAAACTAAACCTGTAAATTAAAAAAACTACATTTGAACGCACGTTCTTAGCAAACATTGTATAAAGTAAATTGGAAAGTCAATCGTTAAAAAACATTTTTAAACCATATAAAATGTTTAGTTAAACGCTAACGATTCACAGCATATTTTATTTCAAGGGCGTCTGAAAAATATAAAAAACTTCATACCCGGAATATTGCGTACAATTGAAGCACTAGCAATGTTCGCTACGATAGCTACGCTGGAGCTACGCCAGATTCAATAACATGATTAGGCATATCCAAAATATTTATCAATATCTCGTAGCCTTTGTCGTGCTAATACAACCGACATTTGTTGTGGTAATCACAGCAATATTGTAACTGTTTATTGTTAATGGTTAATCTAGCCAAAACTTATCGGATTTTAGTTTTAACAATCTATAATTAGGTACTCGAATACTCGACTTTTGTTATTATACGTACCCTACACGTACAATACCTCTGAGTAGTGACACTTTTCAAACTCAAATCTACAAAAATGATGTTGTTACAAAAATAGTATAAATATTTTATTTACTGACATTTTATTGGATCTAACTCATGTTTATAAATAAAATAGCAATAAAATTGCATAAACAACTATCTAGTTTAGAATAACAAGTCACTTAGGCGAACTTTAGCTTATACGCGAACAAAACGTACCTTGTAGAAATATACTAAAATTTTATCGTGCAGAAAATAACAAAAGGTGCGCCACCAAGCACCGTGAGAACGGCGTCCCAATTTTATTTCTTTGAAGTGAAATCATCATTGTAAAATCGGTGAACGAGTGAATTTCCTCGTGTTAAAGAGTGCCGCTGGAGTCCCGCCAGATGGCTCTTGTGAGAAGCACCCTCCGTCGCTAATTGCTACCAACTCTTGCGTAATCATCTTAATTATACAAATTATTAATTATGCCTAATGAAACAATTGTTCTGTTTGCCTTTTGTGGCCAGTGGCAATCATTATAAGTAGGAATTACATTTTGAATCAAAACAATTTAGGACGCTGTTATTTTTATCCTTATTACTTGAATATATAATATAGGTACATTTTATAATTCATTTAAAATCTAATAAAGAATATTTGATCTTATATCTATGTAAGTTAGCTTAAGATTTTAATTAAAAATAAATATTTTGTGTATAGGCTTGAGCCAAACTGTATAAAAAATTGCTTCATGAGGAATGACTTGCCATTATTTTATGTACCATTTACTATTATAGACAGTTCTGACTGTTGGCAGACTGAATAACAATGAATACTGAACACCCATGACGCTACGTATACGTTTCACTGACTGGGTTTCAAGCAATGTAGGCTCGACCTAATATGAAGCTGTAGCATATAACTAAGCTATAAAATTGGACCTTAGCCAAAATACTATGTCTGGACGCAGTTACATTTGCACAAGGGACGCACTAATCTTTCGAAATCAACCTAGTAGTGCTTTTGAGCTTACAAATAACATTAAGACGTTTTAATGATACTAGCAACTATAAATAATTTAGAATAAGCTTTAGGGGAAATTAGTAGATAAATATTCAAACTGAAAATGTAGGAACGTTGAAAAAACTTGAATAGTAATCTGATATAGACAAATTATTACTAGAAAGAATAAATTGCTTTTTTTTACACATGTGTTTTTAATAACTTGTTCTGTAAAATAACAAATTTTTAGCTTAATTCAACTTATAGTGAAGCATAAAATCTATTCAGCTCTTACTTTGTAAAAGACTGAATATAACACTGTACGTATCGTTTTATTGGGTCCATGAAGGATGAAGGCCGACACCACTTCAGAAGCACACTTGACCGCAACAGATGGCTCCCCACCTAACCTAATATCTATATCGTAAGTAATAGAGCATATATGAATAGCTACTACTTCATTACATGCTTCATAAAGCTCTTACTTGTATTTTATTATCTCCGCAAAGATTAAAAAAATAATGGAATATATAAATCAAAGGCCATGGTCGGAAGGAATTCCAGTTCCATATATTTAAAATGTTTTTAATATTATTTGTGCTTTCAACTTCTTGAAGTGCTACTTGAAATGGAACTCTCTAATAACTTTTACTGCAATAAAAATGTAACTGTCCTCTTTTATAATTTTAATAGAAGCGCAGTTTCATGGTATAATTTTTTATTAAATGTGTAAGAGCTAATTGCTTTTGAATCGTGCAGCAGCCTGGCAGCCAGGGGAGTTTGAATAGACCCTCGTGGGAAGAAAAGCTTATTTTACAAAAAAGTATTTCAGATCTGCAACATCGTAAATTTATAATTAGAAATATCGAAAAAGAAATGCAAAATGTAGAGAGGTTTTTATAATAAAACCTTATTAAAGCTAACAAAAAGCTTTTAAATAAAATATTCTTAAAAATTTCATATATAAATAACATTTATTATAATAACTTTGTTGCTAAAATTTCCATGTCACGGTAATAAATTTGATTATCTCTCACGAGCTATAAATGGCGGTAGTCGATTATAAAGGGGAAGGTATTTCATTGTCCTTTCGGCATAGCTGAATACAAACGAGATGAAAATGAGGACATATCTTCACACGTTGCTTCCCGACTCCCGCGATAGGACATGAACGTTCCGTTGCACGCAGCCGGCGGCGGTGCAAGCATTTCCGAACGCATCGCCGTTCAATATCCGCGAGGATTGTTTGTAGATGCCTCCCACCGCCCCCCGCACCCCCCGCCCACCGTCCTTTAATGGAGCCTCGCAGGGTGTCTAGTTTAGAAATAGCCTGCTTGTATTACAGCATCACTCTCACAGCTGTTTTTTCAATATCAACTATAATATACATTTTTCTATTAATGTGTCAATATTTTTATACGAGTACGTTAGGGTAATCTTGTCGGCAAAACAAGTTTTAGTTTTATAAAGACAATATTTATGACTTCTAATACTATATTTTATATCTTATCTAGATAGATAATGCTCGTTTAAGAATATTAGATTAGATTAGATAATCTAATCTACTATATTTAAACGAGCAATTCTTGTATATTTATTTATTTATTTAGATATATAGATATATCGGCGATATCGGAAACGGCTCTAGCGATTTCACTGAAATTTAGTATGCGAGAGTTTTAGGGGGCGAAAAAAGATCTAGATTATTCTTATGTCTGGGAAAACGCATATTTTCGAGTTTTAATGCGGTTTTATTTCGCATTATTCCACGCAAAATATGTTAATAATTTCGCACCCTTGGATAAGCATCGTGGTTAAGCGGCCTAGTCGGATACAAAGATTTTACTTTTGATTTTTTTTTGTATTTATTCAAGTTTTTAGTTCTTTTTTTTTGTTTTTAAGCCAAATTAAAAAGAAAATTGTACTTTTGACCAAAAACTCCGGTCGGTCGCCCAGGTACTTCCTTTTTATTGACACATTTATAAATATAAATTAGATATAGGTATAGGTACATAATTTGTATTTTTCCTATCACATTTTATAAATACGATTTCAATAAAGGTCTGGCTGGTTGATTGCTCTAATAATACTCAGTCCTTGGATATCTGTTTTAAATCTCATGGATACCATCAAGTGGTTGACCATCAAACCAGAGTAAAAAAGTGTTTAAGTAGTATTAGGAAACTAATCACTACTTAAATACTATAAGAATATAAGGATTCTGAATAATTTAGAATAATAACGACGTATATAGATTTTCATCTAACTTCAAAAACGAATGACATCGCGTTATCTGGACGTAGTGAGAAACACGTAGTGATATGTTCTCGTTGTTTTCAATTATTATTAATAGACTAGTGGTAAAACTAATGCCCGCGACTTCATTCAAATAATAAGCCGAACAGGAATAAAAGGTACCTAGCCTTATTCCTATGGTCGTCCTCATGATGCAATATAATAATAAGTCCATAATAGATTTGATGATTAGAAAGTCTAAGAATTATAAATAGAAAGACAGAGTTACTTTTATATTTATAACTAGCGACTCACCCTTGCTTCGCTCGGGTTCATCCCTAGCTTTATTCCCCATACAAACTTTCGTCCTCCATTTTCACTCCTTAAGAGATGATTTCCGGGATATTCTTAGGATCTCAAACTATCTTCTTACCAAATTTCGTCTAAATCGGTTTAGTAGATTCAGAGAATACCCCTACAGTTACCCCTACTACGTCACAAACTCACAAACTTATATATTAGTATAGATAAACTAGCGATTCTCGCTTGGCTAGTGTAGGTAAATCCCTGATGCTTAACAGTAGCCTATTTGTTATTTCAGGTTATTGTAAGAATTTAACCCGTTGAAAATCGCAGGCACGCCGGCGTGTCAGTAACAATTAATTTCTTAGAAATTATCCAGAAGGCATTAACTTTTACCAAAGGCCAGTATAAGAAACCCGTTCGTGCTTTACCTTATTTATTGCACTTCACGTCATTTATCACTTATTTAACACAATCACAATTTATATTATAAGTATTTACATTATGGCAATTAATATTTAGCATTATTTCAACTCACTCCAGAAAATACACTCTCTTTCTTTTTACAAAATCCCTCTTTTATACCTTACAATTTTTTTATATACAGTTTTTACTTAAGCTTGGCAGGAAATAAGTATTTCATTTATAACTACATTTATTCTATTCTTAAACTAGTAACAATTCATAATATTGCTAACACTATAATATATTCGTGTACTAAATTTTATCCAAATCCTTTCAAAAGTTTGAAGAACCATATGAAGAAGTAATAAACATATTAAAAAATACAAACTTGCATATTTACAACAATAGACTGATTAGTAAATTAATGATTATTCAGTACGTAAATTAGGTACCTATTACATGTGAACATTTTATATTACCTCATAAACAAGTACAACAGCAATCGATTTAGGCACGTAACTTGTAAGCGGGGATACAAACCTCTATAAGTTCCGCGCAAACGTTCTAACTTTGCCTCTACGAGAAAGTTATGCAGTCGATTTCAGAACTGTCACATGATACCTGCTCGCTTGCTACACTGGCTAAGTTGATAAATTCAAATGTTCGCAATTCGATTCACATCAAGGATTGTATGTAATTACACGAGGATTAAAAAATATGTTACTAAATCAAACTAAAGAATTATATAGACGGAGTCTGCCAAAAAATGTCTAAGTCACTTTCTTTAAAGAATAATGGAAATTTCGTATAGGTGCGAAATTTCATCTGTATTGTATTCAGCCCTTTTTAACGTCCCACTGCTGGGCACGGGCCTCCGTTCAATACGAGGGGGATCAGGCCATAGTCCACCACGCTAGCCAAGTGCGGGTAGGCGGACTGCACATGTCTTTCGAAAACTTGCTAGGTTCTCTCAGGCATGCAGGTTTTCTCACGGTGTTTTTATTTACCGTAAAACAAATGGTAATTACATTGGAAATGATTTGCACGTGAAAATATCAAAGGTGCGAGACCCAGATTTCAACACGGTTCACTCGGTTTCTATAGATTTTAAAACAATAATGTATTTGGCTTTATATTTAGTTTCCATAGAACTCCATCTATAATTCCTTAGTCTAGATTGTTATCGTATACGTTATTTATAAAATAAGTAAAAATCAAACTCTTATCTAGATATACACACGTTAATCTTTCGATTAAACGTATAATAATATTATATATTATGTCAGTCTATATAACATGAAAGTACCTATAATAAAACAGCGTCGGCCTAATTCGTTAACCTGCTAAGTGTAATTTTGCAAAGTTTACAGGACGAAGAAAAAACTGAATTATATCATTTCATTTTTAGATATCAAAATTCTAAAAATACCGTTGGTTCCTATAACTTTCCTTAATATTTTGAAAGTGATAATAGTAGTGTATATAATGCACATCTCAGTAAATTAAAGAAAACAATTTTTTAGCAGCTTTTCGTTGTGAAGATCCAATTTGGTTAAGGACATAGCAGTTTTTAGACTTAAATGAGTAGGTATGGAATGTAAATTAGTTAAGACGTTTTTAATCAGATCAATGCAATTAGCATAATAAATATTAGAAAATGACACATAAACAATATTCTAAATACTTTAAATTAACAACCCTCAAAAATTTGTCATTTCACTCTGAAACTTTGGTAAAATATAAAATTGTTACTGTTAGCCTACATCATCCCGCAAAAATAGGCCAATTTAGATCGAATTTGTCCCATTCATCTCACCATCTAGTTCGTGGTCTGCCGCAACACCGCCTTCCTGTCTCAGGGTTCCACTTTGTGGTCACTTTGGCCCACAGTTTTGCAGGCATATGGCAGACATGGTCAGCCCAGTCCTAATTAAGATTTTTGGCTTTTTAAGCCACGTCAGTGATTTGTGTTTTGGAGCGTAGTGTAACGTTTCGAACTTTATCAGTTAATTTAACGCCTAAAATGCTACGGTCTATTGTACGTTGGTAAATTCTGAGTTTTAACATCTGAGTGTCTGTCAAAGACCAAGTCTGAGCTCCGTATGTCAGTATGGGAAGTATGCACTTATCCTTAAGTTGTCGCTTTAGTGACAATGGAAGGTCACCCTTCGTAAGATCTTTCATGGACGAGTGTTTGGTATTATTTAGTAGTAGTATTATTTCCAGGCATTTTCAATTCTTCTTGATAGGTCTTTGTCTTGTCTAGAATTAAAAGAAACTATCTGGCCCAAATGGATATACTCTTGAATATAGTGTACTTCCTCTCCGTTCACTTTTAGGCGGCTCTGGGTGCTATTAGACATCAGCTTGGTCTTCAATATATTCATCTTCAGTCCAACCTCAAGGCTTACATCACTAAGTCGTTGTAACATTAGTTCCAGTCTTTTCGCTGTTGAAGAAAACAAGACAATAACGTCAGCAAAGCAAAAGTTAGTTAACTGCGCTCCACCGACATCAATGCCTCTGCGTTCCCAGCTAGGTACCAGTTTTTTGAAAACTTCATCTCATGCGCTCATAAAAAGTTTAGGTGACTCCTTGCTTAACACCTTTTTGAATATGTAAAGAAGGACCGATTGTATGTTTTGATGCTAGTTGTGCTATGGGCGTATATAACTTGGAGCAAATTTATGTAGGTAAATTCTATTTTTTGGCAATGAACATTAAAAACAGCATCATGTGATATGCTATTAAACGCTTTTGAATAATCGACGAAGACGAGGTAGGCCTAAATGGTATATTGAATTCTTGATATTTTTCTATGATTTCATTAATAGCTCGATAATGTTGTAATTTAATTTAATTTCTTCTCATTGGTACTACTCATGAGGTACATAAATTGTCATAATACGCATGATAGTTAGATGGAAGAGTCTTTTATATTTCCTGCAAATCCTCAAACTTCCGTGCAGCAATTTTACATCGATTTTGGTGCAACTGCGTTCAGTCACTCATCTCACAAGGATTACATTGTAATGACCTCCTCTGTGGTAAAGGTCGCCATTCATCCTTATTCTGTTTTATGAAGAATCGATTTAAATAAAACAAAATATTTAACTACAAATCATGATCAAACTTTGAACTATGCCACAGCGCACGTGAGTCAGTGAACATTTTCAGTCAAAAACTGAGGCCTCTATAGGATTTAGCAGTTTTTCTTTGTGTAAATATACTATTAGATAGAAAGCAGGTTTTCGGGCATGATATTTCTAACCTTTCTATATACATAGATATCGTCGCTATTCCTTTAACATAATTTAGGTAATCGTCTGAACTTTTTGACCGGCATAAAAAGTAAAATTGCTTAAAAATGGACTTAGCAGTTTAACGAATTAGGCCGACGATAGAATAATGCAAGCCAAGTAATGAATTCAATATTATTAATAAGTAGTTTCAAAAAAGGGTATAAAAGATTTAATGACAAGAAACACAAGAAAAGCAAAACAATATAAATACTCACAAACAAAGACATAAACGGTGACTTAATTACTAATTATGTTTCGTCTAGACTTTAGATACCAGATTTTATGGCAATACTTTACTAGGTCCATTAATTGGGCGGAAAATAAATATTAATGTCATCAATTAATTTGATTGATTTGATTGATTGAATTATGCTGATTGAGTTTTAACCATACAATATTTATTTATTATCCTCATTTGCCTCAGTTTTTCTGCACTTAAATTTCAATGTTATTTCTAACATGCCTTTGAATTATTTTGAAAAATAAAATTTATACTGACGGTCTGAGATTATTAGTACACAAAATATTTTTAAAGTATCTACCATCATTATCATTATATTCAGCCTGTTTTCCTCCATAGACAGACATAGGCCTCTCCGATGGTACGCCACTGAACTCGATCTTCAGCTCTACGCATCCAACCGCTGCCAGCCAGAATTGGGAAGCTGAAGTGGCAGAAGTAAGTAGGCACATTTGTCGCAGAACTGATAACCGACGGAGTAGACGAGTTCTAGAATGGAGACCAGGGCTCGGCAAACGTAATGTCGGACGCCCACCAGCTAGGTGGAGCGATAATATACGTAAAGTGTTTACCATTAATAGTTATTTCTTTTATATGATTATAACAATATAAAATATAAAAAAATATATTTTAGGTAAATCCAGACAAATTATTTAAATTATCGAAAATAATATCATCTGCTAATAAATAGATTTAATGTGCTGTTATAAGTAAATATTGAAATTAAAGTTTATATCATAAAATTTGCTGCAGTGGTTGTTAGATAACTTTATTTTATGAACTTTCAAACTATTCAAGTAAAGCGATCAATTTTATCCTGATATTTGTTTACTACTGCTAAGTAAGGATTTATTTTATGTACGTTTCAAACTAAAGTTTCATTATTTAGGACACAATATAAATTTCAACGCACAGTTATTTCGTTTGCGGGAAGTCGTTAATGATCCGAAGAATCGTTTTTATGATGTTTTCTTTGATTGTAGAATAGCATCAAACGAAGTTTATGACACAACAACAAATTCAATAACAGATATCAAAATCTGGTGGTATTTATACTAATGTTTCCAAAGTCTAGTATCTATTACATGAGTTACCTACCCAGTGCACTCACTGCTCTAGTGCATCCTCATTAAAAAATGTTTATTTAATTAAAATTTAAACTAAAAAAAAATACTCTTTCTTAAAATCAGTATTTAAACGAATGATTCAGCGAGTTTTCAAAACCATTGAAAAATATAATAACATGAATTCAAATTCTAATACAGTAATCAATGAATTCAAGATTTAATGTAAATAAAATATTAAAAGAAAACTTAGAGGAATGATCTTCGCGTCATGAAAAAAAACATGAACATGAAAAAATATAGAAGTTAAGCGACCGATTTATTAAGAACTAGCGACTCACCCTCACTTATTTTTATATAGTTTTACAATAATGTATGTAAGTCTACCCGATTAGTTGGCACTTATGATTAGGTACTGCTTCGCTGCCTTGAGTATAGGCACGATGATATATTATAGCTATGGGCTTACTCAATAAACTGGCTACCTAATTCAAAAAGAATTTTTCTAATCGGATTAGTACTTAGTTCCTGAGATTAGCGCAAACAAACACTCTGCCTCTTTATAACATTAGTAACGGTAAGTACCTATAGAATAGACTATATATATGTACATACATAGGTATAGAAAAGTAGGTAAAAAATAAATCCCTTTCACCCGAAACCAAAATACAGCCGAATTGATAACCTCCTCTTTTTTGAAGAAGTCGTTTCAAAACATGTTTAAAAACAAGCTATTATAATAATTAATATCATAAATAAATTGTGTAGTGTAATAAATTGATAGTTTAATTTTATTTTTTTATTTTATAGTTATTTATTGGTATTCTTCTCAGCAAACTTTTTGAATATTGATATGGATATCAAATCTATATCAAAGGAGTGCATAAAAAAACATATTCCGCCGTATTGGATTTAGAATGACGTCACTTAGCTAACCATGCATTGTCATCCAAACTAAACGTGTATGCAAAATTTGAGCTCAATCGGTTGAGGATAACTAAGTATTAAAATTCAGTTACAAGATTTAACCCGAACAAACATTGCAAGTTTAATAAAAGCTTGTAAAAATGAGATACGCACACGAAATTTAAGACGTGTTGAAGCTTGCGTCTTGAATTCACTTTACTTGGTTTTCCAAGCAAGTGCGCCAAGGGGCTACCACTACATACTTTAAAAGTTTTGCTTCAAAGTAATATTTATGTTAAATATTCAAAACCCATTATGCATACGTACCTATATGTCATAGGTGTAAAATGTATGAATACGTCTTTGGGGCTTTAAATTATAAAATGGGACATGTGCGGGTCTTACTCGCACACCGAGGGTTCGGTAGCATTAAACATTCACTTTTCTTGTTAATAGCTTCAAAGCGTACCAGCTGTGCACAGATCACTTCGCCAATGTCACTTGGAATGGAAAAAACACTAAGGAGTCTTCTCGATTCTCTTTCTGTTCTTCTCTCAATCACAAATGTACATACTTAATACATATAACTTCAAAAGTAAAATAAAATATTTTGCCATCTACAATATTCATTTTAATACGCCGAACGCATAAAGCTCAATATTCTATATCTCAAAAACCACTCAACATATCTTTTCAAAAATAATATTCATTCAAAGAATTTTGAGATGCCAGAGCTTTCTAGTGTCTCAAATTTTGTCAGAATTTTTTGAGTTCTGACACATACTTTAAAAGTTAGAGGAGGGGGACTAAATATTAACGAGTTTCAAAGCTATAGACCTAACTCTGCAACTATTGCCTTGACCAAGATGTCACTAAAAAACATATATCTACAGAGATACCCCATACGTGGGGGTGAAACGTTTATATGCACTTAAAATATTTTTTCACCCCTCAATTGTATGCTCCACTACATTTTTTTTTTATTTTCTATAAAATGACTAGGTCCAGAATTGTCTAGCGGTTCACATGAGACAACTACCTAATAATTTCAGCACTGGCTCCAATAGTCTTCGAGTAAAATGGTTTATGGTTGTTACATACGGATAGATTATAAGATTTTGGCCATTTAGCCACGCAACCCTAATACAACGAAATAAAAATTCGTTTAGAAACATATCTTATTTTTAGACATATATCTAAATTCTAAAGAAATTTCGCATGTTATCTCTCAGCTACATGTTTTTTTTCGTTTTCGTAATTTTATTTTATCATAAAAATTGGAAATACTACAACAATTACATTAAAAATTTTAGCAAAATATATTTTTCAACTAATATAAAAATATAATCTATTCCGTTGTCACAGTCCACGTCAAAACAAGTATATTTGACAGTTCTCATAAGGCATACTTTTCTCTGTTTTTTTGCATAGGTTATAATTTAATGGAAATAAAAGTTCATCAAAATACAACTTCAGTAGAGAATTAAAAGTAATCTGCTTTAATGGACAATTTGGATAAAAGGCCTCAATTTGGAAACAGATTATTAGAAAATGTGGACGAAGTCTTCAAACATAATGCTTGGTACTTTCAAAATTACTATTCGTAAATATTGTAAAAATATTAAGTTTACCCATGATAGCACTGTGGAATTGGAATCAACACGACATAGAAAAAAACCCCCAGGTGGGAGTCGTTATTTGAAGAATATAAAACAACTTTATCTCTTTAACTCATGGTATATCGACATACTATTACTTAGACTTTATAAACTTTTAATATTACTATTCATATATTACTTCACAACAAAACACATATTATGCAAATTCTGAAAAAAACTTAGATATATCTACAAATTTCAGGGACAATGTTCAATGGGATGCTGAACAGGAAAAAGCAGCAGCAGAAAAAGTGAAGGATAATTCTCTAGTAGCCTTTACTAAAGAAGACTTGAAAGATCTTGAGCTAAATGCTGATAAACATTGGGATGCTTTCTATGATATACATCAAAACAGGTAACTCATTCCATATTCTACTTATAAACAAAAATGGTGTGTGTACTATGTTTTATGTATTACATATGTATAACATTACATATAATTTTACAGATTCTTCAAAGATAGACATTGGCTATTCACTGAATTTCCAGAATTAGCTCCAGATAACACCTCGGCCCCTGTCCGAGTTTTTCCAAGTAGTGAAAGTAGTCATGGAAACAATAAAGAATCAATTAAAACTGTTAACCCCAACAATAAACGCTACATTTTTGAAATAGGGTGTGGTGTTGGAAACACAATTTTTCCTATTCTACAATACAGTCAAGATCCGAACTTATTTATCTATGGTTGTGATTTTTCGACTAAAGCTATAGATATTATGAAACAGAATGAACTGTATGATACAAAAAGATGTGAAGTTTTTGTTTTGGATGCCACTTCAAGTGCTTGGAATGTACCATTTGCAGAAAATTCACTAGATATAATTGTTTTGATTTTTGTGTTATCTGCAATTGATCCATCAAAGTAAGTATAGAAAACTACTTAAAATGTTGAACCTCATTAATCATTACTTTTATATTGAAAATCCGCCATGTTTCTTTCACTCAAATAATTCTTCTGTCCACCAATGATGTCCGCTATTATTTTTTGTTAAGCTGCTCTTTCTTTTCACTAAACTTTTTAGTTTTAATAAAAAATATCTGTTAAGTGCGAGTCGAATTTGCACACGAAGGGTTCTGTACCATCATACATGTACTTTTTATTTATATGACTTTTACTCTATGTATGTAGTATATTAATTTCGATGATCAATTACGACCGTTGTAAAAGTTTCTTGTTCTTTATTTTTATTATTTCTTGTCATAGCAGCAATAGAAATACATAATCTGTGAAAATTTTAAGTCACTACCTGTTACAATTCATAATATATAGACTATGATCCATCTGACAAATGGACAGATGGACAGCGGAGGCTTAGTGATAGGATTCTGTTGGCACCCTTCGGGTACAGACCCTTAAAAAGTATACTATGTAATATTTATTTAAATCTGCTAATTGGCTGTGTAAAAGTCCTGTAAAAATCAGTTCAACCTTTCAAAAGATTAGTGGATATGAAACAAATTTTGATATAAAACAAATTACAATGATGTTTTAATATTGGGAAGCTATTTAGAATCTACAGACAGACTATACTATTTTATTGGTTGTATAGTGTATATTTAAAACACAAAAATTACATTTAAATATCACTATCTCTTAATATGTTATATAGTATTTATTTATTTTAAAAGCCTTTATATATTTTTTAGGAATTATAATATTTAAAATAGTTGATTTCATAACATATATAAATAAATACTCTTTATCTTACAAATAATAAGTCTATAAAAAATTATTTTCATATAAATATATTCAGTATAAAGATGAATAAAATGTTCTTATGCACTAATTTGATCAATTACAGGATGCCAACAGTCATCAGCCACATATATAAATATTTGAAACCAGGAGGTCTGGTAGTTTTTAGAGACTATGGCAAATATGACTTAGCTCAACTAAGGTTTAAGAAAGGCCGATGCATTTCGGACAATTTTTATGCTCGAGGTGACAACACTATGGTGTATTTCTTCACACAACAAGAAATTTCCAATTTATTTAAGAGTGTGGGCTTTGTAGAAGAACAAAACTTAGTAGATAGACGACTGCAAGTGAATAGAGGCAAGATGTTAACGATGTACAGGGTCTGGATTCAGGCTAAATATAGAAAACCTTTATAACAATAAGTTTTTATTACAAATTTTAATAAATGATACATAATTAGTGTTAATAATTTAAGAGTATTAATTACGTTTTTATTAAATGAATACTATATGGATTGAAATTTGAAATGATAAGGTTTTTTTATTGAATTCATTACTCTTGTGACTACCTGTGCTGGTGGTCCGTCCCAAGACACATTAAAATTACTTATTAACTTCTTGACCAACACTTCAATCTCTAATTCAGCAATTCTTCTTCCTATACAAGACCTTACACCAAACCCAAAAGGCAATGTCACCATGGGATGACAATTTCCATAGTATAATGGGTCAGATTTTTCAACTAACCATCTCTCTGGAATAAACTCCTTTGCCCGAGGGTAATATTTATCCATTCTCGATAAAAACTCATTAGGTGCAATTACATCAATCTGAAAATTGCAAAACAGCATTTACCTATAATGTTTATGATAAGAATTAAGAGACATTGTAGTTTTTAAGTAAAAATGCATTTATTTAGTTATTCTATGTAATGTAGGTACAAAAATCTGCTGTGCCAGGGGTCGCGGGTTCGAGTACCGCTGGGGGCATTCATTTATGTGATGAGCACGGATGTTTGTACTCCAGTCATGGATGCTTATATTTATAATATGTATGTATTTAAAGTTATATATGTGTAGTGTATCAGCTATCTGGTATCCATAACACAAGCCTCGTAGCTTACCATGGAATTAGTGTTGTGTGTTAATGTCCTAACAAATTTATTTTAGAATAGGTAATTATCTCTTATCATAAGAGACCGACAAGACGAGTGTCCTTTTGTTTTGTACCCCATAAGAGTCTTATGGGGTCGAAAATATCTTCATACATCTATCAGTGACGCCAGCGGAAACTACCACAAGCAGAAATTGTCCACTTAATATAAAACTAACCATCAGTAGACGATAACAATGACAAAAAGAGGCAAAAATAAAGTTCTTTATGAAGAAACTATTGAATAACACTCACTTCGATTGAGCGTTTCCGTGGATGCAAAACACGCCAAGTCTATGTCTACCCCAAGTCATAAGTACTATGTTTATATACTAATCCATCCAAGTCCATCAACGCGAGGGCATAAGAAATACACACATATAAACTAGTATTTATAATAGTTGTCCAATAATAATTATATAAATGATCTTACTCCTTTTGGGATATGATATCCAGCCACAATGTGTTCCTTAGTAGTTCTTCGCAAATTCGCGGGAATGACTGCAAATAATCTTAAAGATTCCCTCAAACACGCTCGTAAATATCTATTACTTTGTTCCGATGACCGAATCTCTTCCCTTAATTTCTCTTGTACATGTGGATTCGTCGCCAAATTATAAAGAAGGCATGTAGTTGTAAATGCCACCTTAAAATACATGCGCTTAGTGAATAACAATTTTTGAAATTAAAATTTATTTTTTTACCCCAATAACTAGGTACTGTTGTAATAAACTTCTTTTTCTGTTTAATTAAATAACAGAATACTATAAAAATTATAAAAATATAAAATTACCGTGTCGATTCCTGCAAGCAACATTTCATTCGCCATTGCAACTGCTACTTTCTTATCAATAGCCAACAGTTTTTCAACCACGCTTTTGTCTTCTTCTGGAACATCGTGTTCTCTCTCTTTAATTTTCTTTTTTGCTTCTTCAATAAACTTAAGACTTGTACTTAAAATATTTCACATACATTAACCTAAGTATACATTTATGCATGGCATATGTAAACACATGGAGAATGAAATCTCATCTACAGCTGCATAAAAATAAAATGAAAGTTTTTATCTCTCAGCCTATTTGTCCAGGCTAGTTATGACTATTTTATTTCTAATAATATACAACACCACTAGTTTTCAAGGAGTCTAAAAGTTAGAGCTATATAACTTGAAATTTCATTAAAATTTTATAATACCTGTCGGCCGTCTACAAATAATATCCTCAACTTTTTTAACTGATACTTACTCCCATTGCTTGTCAAATGTTTTGACTAGGTTCTTGAAGTTGCGTGTAGGAAGATATCTCCATAAACTAGGTCGGTTTTCTAATTTATATGATAAGTCTAACATATCGCGCGCACATTTTATGAGAATTCTTGCGGGATGTTCATCACTTATACTGTCCTGCAAACATCCAAGCCTCGTTCCTAAAGCAATAACTCCTACGGATTCTAAAGACCACTTTGTCATTTCTAGATCGAAATTTTGTTGTAAATACGGGTCGCTTTTCAATCTGTTTAACCTGTAAGAGTATATTATATATACTAGCGACTTACCCACGGATTCGTCCCTAGGTAGGTACGCTTTAACGGTTAGTATGGAATAGACTGTATATTATAAGATATATAGCCTATAACCTTCCTCAATAAACAATCTATCTAATGCAAAAAGGATTTATCTAATTTCAAATCTGATTAGTAGTTCCTCAGATTAGCACGTTCAAACAAACAATATTAGTACGTAGTAGTACTCTTGTCAGACTGCATGTCTGAGAGAACCTAGCAAGTTTTCGAAAGACTTGTGATGTCCGCCAATCCGCACTTGGTCAGCACGGTGGACTATGGCCTGATCCCCCTCGTACTGAAGGGAGGCCCGTGCTCAGCAGTGAGACGTTAAAAAAAGGGCTGAATGCAGTAGTACTTTTTATAATATTTGTATAGATAAGTAATGATGAACCTTCTCCTCGTTTGTCCCTTGGTATTTGGTAAAGAAACATATACATTCAAATCTCGAGTCGTTTAACTACCCTTTATGAAATATGTATAGAAAACCATATCAATCGACATCCACGATATATTTATTGCTTTTCCCCTGGGGCCGTGGGAAAGACATTTTAACGCCAAAAAAAGAAAATTTTGTCACTCCACACAAATTTATCGCTGCGATTCGTTTTGAAAGAAGGGCAAACAAATTATAGTTATTTCAAATTTATGCAAGAACTAGCGGCTCACCTTCGCTTCGATCGAGTTCCCCTCTAGAAAAACAAAAAATATCCCACGGGAACCGTATATTTTTGAGGAATAAAAAGTAGCCTATGTGTTATTCAGATGTATGAGCTATATTTTTGTAAAGTTTCATTAAAATCTATTCAGTGGTTTTCACGTGAAAGAGTAACAAACATTCATACATCTATACATACATCCTCGTAAACTTTTCATTCATAATATTAGTATATGTTGGAAGTTTGTTAAATATTAAATTATAATTTTAATAATAGTTTTTTTTTTTTTTTGATTACCTGGCAACCATATCTTCAGCAATTTTCTCTAAGGTTGGCATATAGAGTTTCACTAATTTTGGTTTTAGCAGCGCTGGATTCACTTTAGTACGAAAGTCACGCCATTGTGCACCTTCTCTTCATTTAATATAAAAATAAAATATACAAAGTGCTATATTATTTAACTAAACCGGCAGGTAGAATGTAGTAGTGGGGAGTGGTAAACAGCGACACATACAGACAGACAAAAATTCTAAAAACCATAGAATCGGCCTCTCTATATCGATAACAATGACTATTTCAATAACATTTACCAAAAAATATTTAATGTACAGATTCGACTTAGTTACAATTTTATTTTATGTATAGAAAATTATTTAAATACTAGCGACTCACCCTCGCTTCGCTCGGGTTCGTCCCTAGCTTGCATTAAATCACGATTGATCAGTTTTCGACCGGAGAGGAAAAATGATTAAATTACTAAAATGGCTATTAAAAAATAAGGGTTGATCGTAGAAGGGTGAAAATTGAGGATTGTATGTATTTTTGTATGTTGTATCATAAAAAAATAGAAATTAAAAATTTTGTCTAAAAAATAAAAATAAAAATTTTGGGGTGGACTACCCCTAACATTTAGAGGGATGAAAAATAGATGTTGGCCGATTCTCATAGATACCGGATAAGCACAAAAAATTTCATCAAAATCGGTCAAGCCGTTTCGGAGGAGTATGGCAACGAAAACTGTGACACGAGAATTTTATATATTAGATAAAATATTGGAATGGATTATAAAAATCGTCATCAAAATATGGTTATTATTATGAAAGCGAGTATGTATAGTATAACTTACGCGGTAGTTAATCCATATACACCATCATATGTTGATTTTCGTAATACTGTTCTATAATAAATTTGCGTATCAAATCCAGGTCTTGAAGGTAATGTTTCTTCTGACCTATATACCTGAAAACCAAATCTCGTTTATTTTTCATTTAAAATTTAAAATATTTAATAAAATCTAAAAACAATATAAAAAATACTTACCTGATCAAAATGCTCTGGTTCATACAAAATAACCATACTGGCTCTAGCAAAGACACCATCTAGTTTAACAATGTTCCCAAATTTCTCATACAGTATACTTAACAAATTATAGAAATTTTCCGGATTTCCTATCGAACCTAAAAGATTTATAAGAAAGAATTAAAAAAAAGTAAAAATAGCAAAATGTAATAGAATTTATAATTTTTACCAATTCCTGGGATAAAATGGTGTATAGGGCCAATTAAGGGTAAAGACGATAATCCAGGTATACACTCGAAAGCTTTAATATTATTCGCTGCTGTAGAATATCTGTAACAAAACAATAAAATACAAATTTAAAATCGAACCTATTATCTCCGACGCGGCAAGAAATGGCGTTATGGCATGGTGCCACCGCATACATAAGGTCCAATTATTTTATTAAAAGGTAGACATAATCAAATTTCATCTTTATAGCTAAATTTTAAATATTCTAAAATAATACCATCACCACGCCATACCGTAGTAAGTTTATTTGCCTAGATATAGTTGATACAAAAAAGTATCGTTTGAGCAAAATTTCACCCATTATTTCACTGCACAGTGTAAATCACAGAATTTGTGGGGTAAATAATATTAATATAATATCTCTTTAAAGTTTACAGAACTACGTCTAGTGCCTACGACTATCGACCAAAACAATACTTAACTTTATTAAAATGACCTTGGATTAAAAATATGAACTTCTTGATATTTGATAATTGATATGTTGTGATTGTTTATAGTTGTTTTGATAAGATAAACAGTATGAATTTGATTTTTTCTTTACAAACACTTTTAAGTAAATTATAACAATAAATATTATAAAAAGGGATCTATTAATGTATCTTTCTACATATATAATAAAATAGTATTTTACTAAATGTTTAAAATAAAACATCTAAACATACGCAAGGATTTTATTTGAAATAAAAAAAATCATTATATTCCCTTTGCTCAATTTATTAATACCTATTAGTTATCTGTATTGAGTATTGACAGTTGACGTTTTCGTACATTGTTTAATGGTTGACATAAAAATAGTTTTGATAAATATTTGGAAACAAAACCAATTCAAACGTTTAAATACTAAAAATGTTATAGTAATACCATGATTTTATTGCGGTGATCAGCAGATTAAACCAATTATGTTTTATAATTATAAAAAGTTATAGCGTTCTTTCTTTGTCATGAAAATAGTTTTTCTATATTATCGATCGATTACGAAAGACTATTCAACTATACGTATATTATTTTGTACACAGAGGCCGAATTTAATTTTACTACATAATTCTATAATATAATCGAGCTTACACTTGTGGTTTACTGTAATTTGCTGTTTTCGGAATGCTAACGTGGTAAACTAATATGTGTTCACGATCCCGCTTCACGATTTACTTATTTACAAGTTCTATTTAATGTTAAAAAGAACACGGTTTAAGGTGAGCTTTCGTCTCTTAAATCATGAGATAAATTTACTGAAGTGTGCCTGGAATTTGCGTCCATGTATTGTTGCTCTTTCCTGTGAGTATTTTTCTTTTATCTTTGAACTAGTAACTTTCAAATTTTATTTATATATTTACATTTTCTCACGTTTATTTCACAAACATTTCATTATTTTGTGGTTTCTCGAATATATTTTGCTCTCTTTATTTGAAGTATTTTAATTTAGGCTTTTTTGAGTACAATGTTACAAATGCACAGCCTTTTATAATTTTCTAGCTACCAAAATAGGTTTTATAAGATAACTATTATTGTCAATGAACTTGGCACAAAACTATAGTAGCTGGCATTGATTTATTTCCCTTGATAGTAGGTACAATATGTAATGGACATACAGAACAACTTATGTTAAACTACAAACTTGCTTGTGAATATACTAAAGTCTTCAAATTCTATTGAAATTTGAAATGAAGTAGGTGAACACAAAAAACACATCTAACATATTTCTAGAAGAATATACCTATGCCTATTTATTTAATAAATATAAATAAATATATTGAAGTCAAAGTGGCTAAATGAAATAACAAATATTTGTTATTTTGACAGCTTAATAAACATATTATTTATGACAAACATCTCTCAATTGAAGCCAATGAAATAAATCAAGAGCAATCTGCCAGGATTGGTGAATCACATGTAACAGAGCTCTGTGCATATTATCTCATATTCTGTAAACAGGTTACATTAATTATCCTTCAGTAATGACTGCATTTGCTTTTTCCTCCCATACATAGTATTAATAGATTGTTAATATGTATTTGCACTGTCACTAATTTGGGCTTTATAAATATTATCCACAATGTTGTTTTACAAATGTATTGCCTGAAGGAGAGTGGGTAATGAGCATGCTTTTTACAGCTTAATATTAATTCAAGTTATTAATCATTTTTTAATATCCTGACCAATCAATGAGTACAATGTATTTATAAATATTTATACAAGTATGTAATTAAATGTTGGTGCCCAATGTAACTGACAAATGGATGGACATTATTCATAACACTTTACTGACATAATATATGTAATTTGTCTCATTAATCTATGTAATAATCAACAATTCCAAATAAATTTCTCATTTGTAAAAATTCCATTATTAATATACAAACAGTTATAGATTACAAAAACGAATGTAGTATTAATACAAAATAATTATGTTGTATTTGAATTTAGCCATAACAATTGCATTTTATTGTTAAAATAACATAAGAGTTACAGTTGTTGCATATTTCCTTGTGATATCGTATTTCCGTTTAAAATAAAGCATATTTTATATAACATATTGCAAATGTATTATCTCTAAAAAACAATCATTATGATACTATACACATATATTCTGACCTAAATAGGTCCCTCCTTTTATTTTAGTTATCGCAACAATTATTTCGATATATGAGTTGTTTGAATTAACAGTGTTGACAGATTTTGATCTAGATATTATTAATTTTTTTAAATAAATAATTTACATAATATTATTTGAGTAAAAAGTAGCATTAAACTAAAGAAGGTAAAATATTGAACATTTTCATGTGATGACTTAATTAAAAAGATTAGATGTTTGAATAATCACTATAGCTTTTTGTCTTGAGTGGAAGTAGTATTACATTGCATTCCATTTTATGTTATGGTACAGTTCACGGCTGGGCGTCGGGATGGCGAGCATGAGCTCCACGCTCGTCGAGACGGTGTCCATCAACTATGAGGATTTTAATGAGAGCTTCCTTACTTGCGGCACATGTTTATGTTGGTACACCATTTACTTATGCACCCCCATTGTTTTGACAGCAAATTCACACTTCACATATAGTTTTTCCCTTCCAAATTTGAATTTATTATATTTACTTGGATTTAAAATATAATAGTTGATTTCTTATATCTAGTGCAGTTCATCATATTGAGATATTTTTAATTGTTATTATTCAACATTTATATAAAATACTTTTTCAGGCACTTACGATGGAGGCGAACATACTCCGAAACTTTTACCGTGTTCACACACTGTCTGCTTACATTGTCTTACGCGAATAGCTGCCTCCCAAACTAGGGACGCGGGAAGCTTTAGATGTCCTATTTGCCGCGAATTAATCACTATTCCCCGTGGAGGAGTGCCCGCCTTACCGCCATCCTTCCTAGTGAACCAGTTATTAGATTTAATGGCTAGGCAAAGAAGGGAAGTTATACCCCAGTGCAGTTCTCACCCAGGTAGAGAGTTACTCTTCTGCGAAACGTGCGATTGCGTTTTCTGCAGACATTGTGCGGATGGTCCGCATAGTGATACGCCTTGTGATCATACAGTGGTGCCGTTTTCTATAGCATTAAAAAGAATGTCAGAAATATTGTTATATAGAGCCAATGAGTGCCTAAGTAAGCTAGGGTCGGCGAGAGATGCCGTCGCCAGTGAATTGAGAAGACTGGAGGCAGCCGCGACTGCCGCGGACGAGGCGATAGACCGACATTTTGCAGAACTGAGAGCGGCTTTAGACAAGCGACACAGTGAATTGAAATCGGCTGCGGCCGCTGCTGCTACGCATAAAAGAAAGCTGCTTGAAGAGCAATTGAAGCTGATTGATGCTGAGAAAGCAAAGGTAAAGTAAATGCTATCGTTCATTTATGAAATTTTGTCAAATTTAAATTGGAATTCAGTTTTAATATGTTGAGTGTTGTTTAATCTTAAAGTTTCATGTATTTAGTAGCACATTCCTAATATCTTTTATTAAATCGATCTTTATATTACGTTTTGAAGATACTTCATATTGTGTTTATCCTTTCTCGTCGAAAAGGGACAGCTTAGTGATATGATTTTTATATATAGGCAATTGGCGGACAGGAAAATATTATATTCCTAATGGAAAACACGTTATAATAACTTACACATAACGAATTTATTATATACTAGCGACTCACCCTCGCTCCGCTCAGGTTCGTCCCTAGATATATTTGAACGGTTACTATAGATTTTTCAGAGATGAGATATTTTTCTGAGGTAAAAGTACTCTTTATGTTAACCCGGCTAAACAGCTATCATCATACCAAATTTCATCAAAATCTGTCCAGCGGTTTACTCGGAATGCGTTCCCAGACAGACAGACAAAAATTCTAAAAACTATAGAATCTGCCTCTGTATCCATAATAATGACTATTTCAATAAGATTTTTCGAAAAATATTTAATGTACAGATTCGACTGAATTAGAATTTTATTATATGTATAGATTATTTTTAACAACGAAGACATAATCTGATCATATTTTTAATCTTTTTTGTCAATAATATTTATGTGATAAATTTTACTAAACCCTTAGCCACCTGACGTATTTTTCAGTAACACTACCACCTGACGTCGGTCTTGGAGACCGCTCGAGTATTTTTCATGTTTAATAATCATATATTAAATAATAACAATAAATAAAAGTTCTATCTATATTTTCATTATTTGTTTATTCATGAAAAGGTTTAAAATTAAACAAAAGTATGGTTTAACGTATAAAAAAATGAACGCTAATCATGAACATACTAATTTTAAGTAAAAATCTTACAACATTGAAAATCTGAGATCTGAGTACGAAATACCAGAACAACTTTACAGTTTAACTTATTAACGATAAGTTTGATATATAATCTAAAACATAAAATGTTTTTAGCACGAATAAGGCACAATTATTACAAAATTACAACCCACGAACTTCTACAAGTTGCGGCGACGATCAAGGCACATTTTTTGACTGCATTCAATACAAATCGGATTCTTACATGCGAAATACGCTGCTTTACGTTTCTTTTTAGGATCACAAGTGGAACATGTCTTACATGTGTCTAATTATTTAGAATTTTCATTTACTGTAACACTGGGTATTTGAAAGACTTTTAGGATTCGATGATTTATTCATTTGTATGCGTTACTATCTGTACTAACATACCTCCAGTAAAAAATAAGCTCCACAAATTCAGGGGTTTCGTATTTCCATGAAGAATACCTTTGAAGTTAGGTTTGAGACCGGATGGTTGCCTAACGATGTTATGCTGCGTAGTTCTTGATCTAGAAACTACTAGAGAATGCGTTGACCAACGAAACCTGCTCTTACCAAAGTAGTTTCGGTGCCTTGCAAGTGTAATATCATCGTCAGAAGATGAATCTTCTATCGATGGCAAGGTGTTGCTTTCAGTTTAAGAAAGTTGAGGCTTAGGCCCATCATCTTCTAATTCTGATTCGGATTGACACTCGCCGTCAATAATATGATCCTCTGGAATATCTTCTACGTCACTGAAATCTTCATTTGGAAGTTCTGGTACAGTCAGGTCATCCAGATCTGATTGGTCTTCCTCCAGCCATTGTAATATATCTGATTCAGCCATTATAAGCATATGAATGCAAAAAAATATGCTTTAAAAAAAGTAACATAACTACCTGACGTCGGTCACAGGGACCGCACACAAAATATAATTACCTATAATTTTTAAACGCACGCATGTCTCGAGCTGCAGAACGTACGGTGAGTACTGGCGGGGTCGGGGAAAAAGTACATGGACTCTCAGTTGTGTCGCGTACCTAGTAATGGAATAATTTGAAAAACAAAATTTGCCGGAGTCTCTGAGACCGACGTCAGGTGGTTAAGGGTAAAGTATCACATAAGCTAGATATGTATTAAAGAAATAGAACCAAACTTAAAATTACGCTATACGAATTACAGGTAGAAGCAGAGTGTTCTGGTCTACAACAACAAGTAGAAGTGAGGGAAGTGAGCAGTCGCGCTGCGGCCTTAGGAGCTAGATTAGGGGACGCGGCCGCGTTGGCCGAACCCAGGGAGAATGCCTTCTTAGCTGTAGACTTCGCACATAACGACGCCCAGCAGAGGTTCGCTGAGGCGTTGGCAGAGTTGGGGCGAGTTAGGACTAGTACTACATTCCCTGGCTTATGTACTTTGTCGCTCGGTAAGTGATAGATTTGTTATCTGTACTATAGATTCTATAGAGTATTAATTTTAGTTTTTGCTGAATAAAAGATATTATGTTATAACGTATATGTTGATGTATATAATGTATATATAACTGCGTATGTAATAACTGCGGATAAAACGACAAAAATGCGACTTTTTAAAAATATTAATATTTCTTGAAGTACCTACGTATATATAATGATTGTTAATGAATAAAATATTTATTTTTATATAATTACTCGTTGGTCGACCTGCCTGGCGGTTTGACTTCAAAAATTAGTAGTTTGATAAGGCGGCTGAACTCGCAACCTCTAGACTCAGAAAGTGAAGAATAGAACGGTTAATTTATTTTAAAATCTCTATTACAATCTTAACTAATATTATAAATGTGAAAGTCTGTTTGTTTGCTTTTTTCTTTTATCACGTTGAAGAAAAGCCATTGCTGTGATTTTTTTGTATGGAGATAAATAATGTATTGGAGAGTGACATAAGGTTCTTTTTTTTGCAAGAAAATATTTCATTCCTATAAGGAAATATGTTATAATAAAACTCATACACATATTTCGATTGATGCGATTTTCCGTATGGAGAAAATCAGCCTCGAGAATGACATACGTAGCATATCTGTTTGTTTACCGGCACTAGTAATAAATGTATTGACGATTTCCGCCTATATTTTATACATCTAATCTTTTCCTTATGCCCATTCTCCTGTTTTTGCCCTCGACGACCTACGTGTTGGATATAAAAATCGATACATAATTATGATATATTGTGAATATAAAAAAATTACATGTATACAATTGAAAACCTTGACCTTAACCGCGACCGCCATAATATATGTATTATCATTTCACATATTATATATCTAGTTTTGTCGTTATAATTGACGTCTACTTTCATACATTTGTAAGACAATAAACTAATCTAGTAAGGCAGTGGTAGCCCAGTAAAGCGCTACCTTGGGAAACCGGGTGAAGCGGGTTCAATTCCGAGGTCTCGTACCTCTGATATTTTCATGTACGAATCATTTTCAACATTATTACTACTTGTTTTACGGTGAAGGAAAACATCGTGAGAAAACCCGCATGTCTGAGAGATCTTAGCAAGTTTTTAAAAGACATATGAAGTCCGCCAACCCGCACCCGCACTTGGCCAGAGTGGTGGACTATGGCCTGATCCTCCTCATATTGAAGGGAGGCCCGGGCTCAGCAATGGGACGTTAAAAATGGTTACAAATCGTGGATGAATACAAACTTATTTCCAATTTGCCAATTCATATTTATGACTTTGTCACTATAATTGACACCTACATTCATACATTTCGTAAGACTGTGAACTAATCTGGTATGATCTTTCAGAATCGGCCTGCGTTTGTGGATTGGAAATGGTAGTGGTGCTCCGTACAGTCGACTACCACGGAGAAGCCCGTAGTACAGGCGGCGACCCCGTCACTGCCGCGGCCACGTTGGACGACGCGCCCTTACCGTGTACCGTCACTGATCTTGATTCAGGATTATATAGGTAAGTTGCTTTGATTAACAGTTTGTTTGCTATTTAGGTTTAATAGAATTAATAGTTTCCTATTAGATGAATATGCTATTTTTATCGTAACGTGCTGCAGATGACATTTTTTTGGAATAACAATGTTAAATAAAATCATTAAAGCTCTCAGCTTTATATTACAGCGTTCAGGTACTCTCGAAATAAATATTTTTTATAATATCCGTGAGATTTTTTCAGCGGGCAAAATGGTAACAACAGCAAAATTTAATGTTTTTTTTTTTCATCACCTGTATAATATATATTCTTTTAAAGTTGACGTGTGATTTTCAATTATATTCCTCTCAGTTTAAATGAGAATGGATGTCCCCCAAGGTATATGTATTGTGTGTGTCAGAATCTCAATGCGGCCGTGGAGCGCGGGCGCGGTGAGCGTGCGCGTGCTGGTGTTCTCGCGCGGCGTGCGCGACTCGCCGCTGCGCGCCGCCGTGCTGCCGGCCGCGGCGCCGCTGCGCGTGTGGGGCGCGCGCGGCTCCGGCAAGGAGCAGCTCAGCCAGCCCGTCGCTGTCGCTAGGTTGGTACTGCTTACGTGTTGCGGTGAAATCTTCTATAGGCAGGTTTGGATGGGGAGTAAATTCATGTAAGTCGTCATCTACATGGTCACGTGACGTGTTAAGGTTAACACTCAGTGTCGATAGATGTCAAAACCAGATAAATGTAAACAGTTTTAATTTACAAATTTTAATTTAAGATCAAACAATTAATTTGAATATTCAAAAATAACAACTGTTTGTTTATAGTTTTAAGTTTTCACTTCTGTTGGTAGTCCTCATGACTTTTTTATTATTACTGATATTGATTGCACTATTCGTCTGGTTAGTTGGTACTGTCACAACTGCTGTGCAAGGCTTCTTTCGCACTTAGATCAATTATTGCTCAATGTGCATGAGCTTGTGCTATTTGTGTGGATGCGTTATTCTTTCAGTAATCTAACAAGCTGCCGGTATCCTGGAAGATTTCTGGGATTTTAAATACAGAAAGTATTATTCTAAGAAAATATTAGATTTCTCGGCATATAATATACAGTTTCATTTTTCCGGTTAGGTTAGTACGGCTTACATATATGATTTGATTACTGCCTCATTTGTCTGTTGAGTATGAAAGTCCAGGTTCATGTCCCGGGTCAGGCTAAGTATAATTATTGGATTTTAAGTTCATATATTAACTGTTAAAGAAATTTAAGTGTTTTTATTATGGCTAATATATCATTTTAATCAGTTAAAGCCAGAATAAGATTCATATGATAAGTACTTATACCCTGTGAAGTATTAAGTCAATGTAGTTAATCTACAACAATTAGTCGCTATATGGCTTTACATCATAATCTATCAGATTACTACAGACCTATTCTAGTTTATCTTTTGCTATGTAAATATTATAAAATGTTTATTGTTCATGTAATAAAATTTAAATAATACTCTATATATGAATAGTGAATAAAATACATATATATATATATATATATATATATATATATATATATATATATATATATATATATAGTGTAAACTATATGAGTGTTCATTGTTTCATTAAGCCTACTTGTAACATGTATTACAAACATTTTGTTTATAATCTCCAATAAGTTACTTAAATTATCTCCTGTAAACTTCGCAAACGTACTAGGTTCATCTTGTGCAATTATAAATAAACTTATTTTTTGAAGTTATACTTCTTTTGGCACATTTGGAAAAAATATAAGAGTAAGATTTTTACGATGCGCGCGCACACCGACAGCCAAATAGCGACATGATGAAGTTAGCTGCATTTCTTTTACAAACAGATAGTTGTAACATACGGGATGAAATCTTTAGGTATTATTGTTTTGTTACGCCAAAGAAGTATAACTTCTTACGTGCGTACATAAGTACACACACACTTTTTTTATTTATTTATATATGCACTACAAAAAATATAAAGATAGAAAACAGGTACCTTGTGTACAAATGATGACATGTCTCTTTAAGAGAAATCCTATATACATATCTACCAGATATTCTCGAGTGTAAGAAAAAAAAAATTATGTTTATTTCTTAATATATTTTTAAATTACAGATGTCCAAAACGACGTGAAATTTATGTTCTCGATGCTGGAAACTCGAGAGTCAAAGTGCTGGATGACGAGACGTTTGCTTTTAAAACACATATTGTTAACGATGGTAAGATTATTAAAATATCTTTTCTAAATACATACATATGATTCCTTGTAATTTAATATATTCTTATGTTATCATATAACGGTTGCTTACTGTAATCTTTGCGCAAACTGATTAATACCCAAATTATGTACTGAAAACTCATAAGCTCATTATATAACTTGCTTAAAACAACAGAGAGCTAGCCAAAAAATATCCCCACAATCGCTTAACAATGTACGAAAGTCGTTGCCGGTCAGAAGAAAAACACGCCTTACATTTTTGCTGCTGCGACTCCATCCATTGGTGAGAAAACCAACATTTAAAACAGTTTGGCAACGTCGCCTCTTCATTTCGATTAACTACGCTAAGATACATTTTACAATAGATTTGGCAACGTCGCGATACAGCCAGCACCTGTGAAATATTCTTTGGTTGACTTACATCGCGGTAAGCCACCGACAGTAAGCCACGGACAGTCCGCAAGCATCGGTTTGGCAACCTCGCAATTAACATTCTTCATCAATATTCTTTGGTTGGTTGGCAACATCTGGGTGTGCCAACAACAGTGGTACGAAAGTATAGGTTTGGCAACGTTGCATTTTATGATTGATTAATTATATTATTGACTAGCGACACACCCTCACTTCGCTCGGGTTCGTCCCTGGGTGCGTTTTAATTTTTTTGAGTGAAACCATAATTCTTTTTCTAAAATAAAAGTAGTCTAAGTTACTCCTTATAATATTAGCTATCTGTCAGTGAAAGTCCCGTTAAAATTGGTCCAGCCGTTTCAGAGATTAACCGGAACAAACAGACAGACACAAATTTTTAAAATTGTGTTTTTTTTTATAAGTATCGTATATAATTCCATTTGCATTTAGTAAAAAGCTGTTATTTTGTACATTATTTATCTGTATAGATATAGATTGTTTACAATACTAGAAAAGTTATATATATACTATTAAATAGTTGGTTTTAGAGAGAGATGGTGATTTCTCACTGATTTTAAATGAAAACATGTACGCAATGTTATTTATTTCACGGGAAACTGAAAGGTGAATAATTAGTTATATAAGAAATATTTTTGTCATTTAAAGGTCTAGCAGGTCGCAGTTGTACTGGCATTGCAGTAACATCTGAAGGCGTGGTGGTTGTGAATTGGAGAACAAGAACACTCACAGAGGTATCTATAAATATAAAAAAAACTATTGTTCGGAAGAATATGTAGGTGGACGGGTTAAAAAGAATCCACATTAAATGCAAATGCTTGTTTAATTTATACTTAAGAATATAAAATATAAAATTCTTAATTTGGATCCGACATGTATAGCTCGCGCGTGGAGAAAAAGGGTAATGGCAGTTAGTAAGTAAGTAGTACTGCGTCCAGCGGCGGGAGCCCGCAATGCCTATGTAGACGTAGGATAAGAAGCATTGTATGTGCGGGCTATCGTTTAGACGAAACGGCGTTAACACCCATTAAGGATACGAGAAGAGCACATAAGTATAGAATCAATAGTTTATCAATAATTAACCTAAAACTTGTTAACCCCAAATAAACAGCCATCAAAACATGTCTTTCAAGTGTATTTGTCAAGACTAATCTTTGAAACTGCTCAACTGATAAAATATTTTCATTATTTAATCACAATTACAAAATTAAAAATTATTACTATAAAACAAATGATAACCCTCTATTAGCTTTACGCGAATATTTGTCATTTAGATCTTTTCGGATTCTTTCGCGGATTTTTTTTTAATTTTTGAGAAAGTCTCTCCCTTTGACCATAATTGCCGTAAAGCATTCAAAACGTCAGGAAATAAAAATCAAAATATATCCGCGAAAAAATCCGAAAACATAGCTTTATTTAAATGGTAGTACGTAAAATAAAGTGTATATTTTTTATCAGATCAACAGCGAAGGCGGTACAGTGCGCACCATCCGCTCCGAGCGGTTAGTGGAGCCGGTGTGCGTGGCCGCACACGCCGCGTCTCGCCGCCTGGCTGTGGCCGACAACGGCGCGCGTGCGGTCTTCGTGTTCGACACGCACGGCAACATTGAGCGGGAGGTCGGTCTTTTGAGCTAACATGGCCGACATTGAAGGCGTTTTCGCCGACATTTAATTCTTATTGGCCGACACGATATGTTAAATTATTGTTTGTCGAATCTTTATGGGAATACATAACAATACATACAACAAAAATTTAACTGCCTCGGTGGTGTAGTGGCTAGCATGTACGGCTGCACATCCTGAGGTCCTGGGTTCGAGTCCCGGGTCGGGCCAAGTTTAGTTATTGATTCTTTCTGTATAGTAAGCCTCAGTAACAGCCCGGAGTTGGGAAGTTGGCGGTGTTTCACCTCCGTGCCTCGGAGAGTACGTAAAGCCGCCGGTCCTGCGCCTTAACTCTCACCGGTCGTGTCGAGTAGTCGTCCCACCGGAGTATGAGAGTGACGGGAATAGGGAGTGCACTTGTGTCTGCGCGTACACTTGTGCACTATAATATCTCCTGCGCAGTTGTCTAGTCTCAATGAGATTGGCCGCCGTGGCCGGAAACGGTCAGGAGGACATTATTACATAACAATTTATATACAAATATTATGGTTATTATAAGATTGTCTTATACTTATGAAGGCACAAAATTTTCTTGTAAACTTCTTTGTACATAGTAATGATCGTTTAACTGGACTAACTGGACTAATTCAAAATATTCTTTTGCTTACGAAAATACATAGTACGCAGCCACAGTTTGTTTAAAATTTTTGCGGAAAATAATTACACGGTACTTTCTGGAACAAAATAACCGAAGATCTTTAATGGTTTTTTATGGATTATAATTTAACCTTTACTAGTTACGTTTATAGTGATATATATGTAACTTCTAAGCCAGTATCAACATGTTTTTTCATAAAGTAATTATAATTGCGAAACTCCTTCGTGTCTTCTCCATTCTACGTAACATTCAATCTGTGCTCAACTAACACGCTTTGAAGCCATTAACAAAAAAAAAAAGAATTGAATTGAATAATTGCAAAAAAGAAATTGAAAGCTTATAATATGAGTTTAAATTATTATTTGTTATTTTTTAACTACCAGGTCGGCAACGGTGACCTCGGCCTGGTGGGCGGGCTCGCGCTGACGGAGGACATGCTGGTGGTGGCGGACGTGGCGGTGCGCGTGTACGACGCGGAGGGCAACCTGCAGGCCACGCTCGCGCCCATACCGAAAGGTTTCATTTATTTGTATTGTGTTTGTGACAGATACATTTTGTCTTGCATGTACATATATATATATATATATATATATATATATATATATATATATATATATATATATATATAATGTATATTGAATTTGTAAATAATAATCCTTTATTAAGATCGTAATTTTTAATATATATGTAATATATTTTGGTTTATCGATCGATAGTGTTAAATAATTTTTATTTTTTATTTTTGTTGACGCTCAATGTCGGCTAATAGTCTTTTGGATTATTACTTTTAAAAGCTAACATAAAACTATTTCATATCATATTATGTTCATATTATTTTAATAGTTAATTTTTTTTAATAAAAAAAAAAATATTTTTATATTTCTTCCAATAAATTTTTGATGGTTATTACTTTTTGCGTCAGTTCTTTCCTGTTTTATTTATTACATGTATAGATTATATTGTTTATCTCTTTCCATCGATTTTATTTTCATTTTGTTGCGTAGTTTACGTGACATTAGCATTGGCAAGGCAATATAATACAAAGAATGGTATGCACGGTGCAGGTCGCGGCGGCTACGGCGGCATCGCGCTGGAGCACACGGACAGCGGGTACCGCATCGTGTGCGCGCGCTCCGTGCGCGGCCGCCCCGCGCTCGTGGTGCTGGGCGCGGGCGGCGGCGGCGCGGGCGGCGTGCTGGCCGCGTGCGAGCTGGCCGAGCGCCGGCCGCGCCGCGTGGCGGGCCTGGCGCTGCTGCCGCGCCGCCGCGCGCTGCTCGCCGACCTCGCCGGCGACTGCTTGAGGCTGCACACCTACTGGTGAATGTGCTAGGTACGTTTCTTAGATTTACGCGAATATTTGATTTTTTTTTAAATAAAACTACCTTTTCGGATTTTTTCACGGACAGTGTCTACCTTTTGTATTTGAAATCATTTTAAAATGTTGATGGTAGATACTATCTGTAACGACTACATAATAACGTCGTGAAACGACTAAAACCTTAGTCTCTCCCGTTAACCATAATTCCTGTAAAGTATTCAAAACGCCGGGAACTAAAAATCAAAATAAATCCGCGAAAAAAACCGAATAGCTAGCTTTATGCAAGGTATGTCATTTGCCATATAACATTAAACACGTACGCCGCGTGGCCAGCTTGGCGCTGTTGCCGCGCCGTGCGCTGCGTGTTGGTGTACAATTCCGAATTCAACCTTAGCGCCGCCCCTGGGCAATGTAAAAAAACCGCCCCATTATCGAATTTACAACATTCAATTTTTTTAACATTTGATAAATGCAAAAAAATTTTTTTTAAATATTCCTTTTTTGGAAAATTAAACAAAAACATTTTCGAGAACGCGAAGATTTTTTTTAATTTATTCTTCGAATTTTGCCGCCCTCGGCACTAGCCCCGAGTGCCCCTAGTGTAGATCCAACGATGCTGGTGAATATGAGATGGTATATTATGTTCTATAATTATGATGTATAGTCTACATGCCGAATGGCCAGCTTGATTATTATAATGCATAAACAATGGAATTATGTTCTATTCTGTTCAAGAAATAAACTTCACAATCTTTTCAGCCACAATAATAATAATAAAAGACTTCCCATTCTTTCCAGATATGCAGTTAAATGGCGGAAAACGCCGAACGGAAAGGAAACGAATTTTATGCTAGTCCAACACAAACTGGGAATCGAACATGGCCATACCTCGGACTGCGACACTCGTACCAAAGTTATTAGTGCGTGCACTACTACGATTAGTACTTACAGTATTTATTTCTTTTAAGCGTCCTTCAACGGTTCACTTGGCAATGGATCGTGCTCTAAAATAATATTAGGTTGCAGTATTTGGTTTTCATTTTTAATCAATACTTAGTCTTTATTTTAAACTAGCGACTTACCATTGCTTCGTTCGGGTGCATTCCTAGATACGTTGATTTTGTTCACAATTTTAAGGATTTTTTTTTTTTTTTACGCGAAACCCTTATTATATTTCTAAAATAAAAGTAGCCAAAGTTACTCCTTAACATCAGCTATCTGCCAGTGACAGTCCCAACAAAATCGGTCCAGCCGTTTCGGAGAGTAGCCGGAACAACCAGACAGATAAAAACCTCAAATATTGTTTTTTTCTTATTTGTACAGTATATATGTGCTTTCATATGTTAACAGTTTTATTTATCTATATAGATTTATCGGTGTGTATGAAAAATATTCAGTGAACTTCTAACCGACGTATTTGATTTGCGATTTCCAGTTCACATAATATTTTCTCAGTTTTTCGCAAATATTTGATATTTTAAAAATGAAACTAAATTTTGGATTTTGATCTTTTCTGAGAGACGAGTCTCTCCCGTGACGATGATTGCTGTAAAGCACTCGAAACTTCGGGAACTAAAATCTAAAATGAAACCGCGACAAAATCCGGAAAGATAGTTTCATTTTGAAAAATACTTATTGATATTTGAAAAAATTATTTATTTATGTCTTAGAATAATACCGTGTATATTAGTGCTTATAGTTTCTGAAGACTAAGAGGGAATTACCTACATACCTAGGACCCGTTAGTACGAAAAGTTCTATTTTGATATGCTTTATAAAATTAATTGAACTTATTCAAATTCATTGCCACGTGAACCATATTTTAGTAATATTATTAATACATTTTTTATGGATTCGATGTCAGTATTTGACGTCTTTATTCTTTTTATTTCGCGCATTTTAAGCGTGTCTCTTTAGTCAGTGTTTATTTAGAATATTTAGTTTTTAGTACATTAATTAAGTGTTCGATTTTTATATTGGCGTAGAATCTTAATTTACTGAAATGCTAACCCGTACTTAGTTTGGTAACGGTTATTTTTACACGTTATAAAAAAGTTAAAACGAATTATATATATTCAATCCAGTAGTAACGTGGAATAGAAAAACGGTTTACATGACATTAATATATAATAAGAACATCAGCAATAATAGTTATATATCGGCCATATTTCACTAACATAATAGAAACTCATGACAATATTAAGTAAAAATCGGTAATAAATCATTAGATAAAGTTTGTGCCTATATCTTTCAATATTAACGTAACGATTTTGATGCGGTCGTTTAGTGATGTGCCAAATTCTGAATTGCGATATTCCTGCTTTTTAAATAAAAATATTGATTTGATATATAGTTAGTTCTTTGGAATTACATGAAAAATGGCGCCACAATGAGTTCGTCTCCTTTTAATAATTCAGTTCTAATGATCATTTGTTGGTAAATAATTTAAGGAATATAACAATACATGGAAATCTTGCAAAACTTCTTAAATATATTCTATAGCAACGTCATGGTTGAGGCAGTTTGGTAATTATGATCATTCGTGTGATGTTTTTTTCCCAAATTGATACAATACTTTTCTGTTTAGTGTTGCCATCGGAATAAAAGTAATAAAAAAATCCTACAATGCAATGTATTTAAAGAAAAACATTTTGCGAATTTTCATTTTTAAATACTTCTAGTTATCGATCGGTAATATATATATATATATATATATATATATATATATATATATATACATACACATATATATTATATATATATTATATATATATATATATATATATATATATATATATATATATATGTCTTTAGCGGAAATGCTTTTTTATCGTCTTTAGATAATGTCAAAAGCAATTGTGTACTGAAGGTCTACATTGAGTTCTGACGTTATTTAATAAAATCTGGGGACGACAGGTCAAGAGCCATTTAATATATCCCTTTTTTGGGTACATAATTGGCCACAAAAATAGAAGAAAACAAATGCTTGAGTGGGAAAGTGACATGCACTTTTTAAGGAAATAACAAGTTACGGCTTCTGTTCATGCATGCTCAGGGATGCTTAATCTACGTCTTATACAAATACAATTCGTGTCGATATTCCTACATATCTCAGTAAATATTCGCGTAATTCAGAATGTGGTATACGAAAATTTTATAATATAAGCATAATACCTATATAAATTAAAATACATTCAGCCATATATAAAGTTAAAAAAACATTAAATAGATTCCGATTATATAAAAATGTAACTAATTTTAAATGCACATCCTAAAAAAAAAACATTTAAATCAGAATATTAAAAAAATATTACATCACTTTATCTTTATTTTAATTTACTTTATCGTATTCTCTAAAGAATAAGTTCCTTCTTAATATTTAATAATCGTGAAAAAAAAAAGTTCTCAAAACTAATAAATGTATTAAAAAGTTTAATAATAAATTATAAAAGGCTTAATCGATAATACCTTTGCTCGTTTTTCTTTTTTAATTTAATCTCAAAACTTCAAAAGATTTCATTCTTATTGGTCATTAATAATTAATATATGTATAAGGTTAAGACTTGTATTAGAACATTACATAAAATGATCAAAAACAATTAATTTATGCTTATTTTTTATAGAATACGATATTAGAAACTTTAAAATACATATATATGTTTCTTTTTTATATACCTACTGTATTATATATTTTTTACTTCGAATATATTATTTTATCTGTATTAAATCTAATACATACACATAGATATTGCCAGAAATTAAATATGTATATCTCACGCTAATTAATTACCCAATCAAAAACACACCTAGGTTTTTTTAAATTTTAAAATCTCACAACGGTTTTTAAATAAATATTTAAAAATCTAACTTTCCCTAAATGATTGCAGCATTATCTCGTAGGCTTGTTCATAGTTAGATCACTACGCGTGTTTTAGCGTTCTCTTATAGTAGCAAGAAACAGTGCTTAATTTTTAAAGTCATAAAAGTATCTTGTTATATTGAAAATATTAGCTAAATATTCTCATTCATTTGAGAGTATTAAATTTTATGACATTAATAATTAATCATTGAGTTTCATAAAAATAAGTCATTGTTTAACGTTTGCTCAATGAGAACGACACACCATATCACACGAAGCTTCCATTTTGCTAGATTTTAGACGAACTATGAATTAATCTGCATTTAACATAATATTAGTCATTATTAGCGTCTGTTTGTCCATATAATTGTTTGGATAACTACCATCAATAATTACATCGCCACATTTTTTGACGTGAAACGTCTTTAAAATCACACTGAAACATACAGGTTACCAGGTCAGAAAAGGGGACCGTAACAAAATAGGTTGCATTAGGTTGCCATAGTAACCGTTCACCGTTGTTATTGTCTGAAAAATTATATATATGATATTCTTTCCGTTGTTGTCTTCAAAGATTACTATTTTCACTAATTTGTTTTTGAATATGCAAAATATTTATAAAAAACAATAACACTAAAAGCGACTCGCTGAAATAGACGTTTCACGTTAAACCAACACGTGCCCCGACACAGCCCCACCCGATTTTTCGTCTTTTTTTGATTTTAATATGAATATAAAAGTTTGCTTTAGAATCTGAAAATTCGGAATGTGAATTGACTATATTTTGTTTTGGTAACTATATTTTGTTAGAATCGCGCTCTATTAATTCTCATGTCAATGAAAAAAGCACATTTGTTATTTTATGTTAACATCAATTAATATAAAGTTTTAACGCAAATCCTAATGTTATATCATATTTCTCCAAGTGAGTAAAGAAAGTATATTGATTGTATGAATACTTTAAATATAAGAAATTATGTACACGACTGATTTAAATTCTTTATATGATTCGGTAGTCTAAAATTAATGATCTCTAAAATTTGATATCATGTAACCTTTGCTATACAAAGACTGTTCGGCGGATAATATTTTGTTTTTATACTCGCTTAGAATAAAATAATTAACGTTTTTTTTATTCATTTGTTCTTAAAATAAAGCTATTACATAAAAAACTTCGAATGAATAATTTGATAGGTAATTGGGCTATGTACCTATGTTTTTTTTCTGTTGTCATCTGTCACATTTTTTGTATGGCGACCGGTTTTTTTCTAGATCAATTATATGATTTTTGATGTTGTTTTATATTTTTTTGGCTTTACCAGTCACAGATTGTTTTAGCATTAAATAACTCGTAATAAATTATTTCATAATAATATCATAAGGCTTGGTTTTACACAAGTCATAATAATACGTCGTAACGTATTTACGTAATTCGTAATTTAAGACGTTAGTCTCGGTGCGTTACAACTTAGATATATTGTATAGAATGATCTGAATTTAGATAAACGAATTCCAAATATTTATCAAAAATACAAATTCATGATGATACAGTCTTATTGTTGTGTGACACTTATATTTCTGCCATCTCACTTGTCACGGTGTCAGAGTACTAGATCTGGTTTATTGAATATAAAATTAAGTTTATCAACAAATATTGTAATATCGTTTGTATTGTTGTATTTAACAGTGCGATAAAGCAATAAAACCTTAGCTAACTTTTAGGCGCCACCTACACTAGCGACTTTTCTCAAACTGTTTAAATCTTTGTATGAAAAAAAAATGTTTCTTTTTTTTTGAATTTGCTATTTAATTTTTTACTATTACCAATTAGTAGCACGCTTGTGCTACAAACTAATCTTATTTTTAATATAATTACTAACATGAGGAATGAAAACAAATTTAATATTAGTGACAGTCTCCATTTTCCACTTTATATCTAAATCGAAAAAAAGGTTTGTATTTTAAAAATTACGCTGCCAATATTTGTGTTAGATAAGTACATACATTATGTTGTTATATATGTTGGGCGCATCAATATCCGTCCATACTGTGATTTCCTAATACACTACACTTGGAACGAATGAACATCTCCCACCCGTAGCAATACTACGAAATAAAAATGCATAATATAGTTTTTCTACGCAGTTGATGAAGTCTAGTGTGGTTGGCGCTTTAATGTGGTTACCAGCTTCATATCAATTAGCAAATGATTGTTATCTTATCTGTAAGCAAGCAGTTTAATGTTGTAATTTTGTTCCTTGTGATTGTGAAGTTTGTTAACGTTTCTTATATTATGTTTCTTATATATAACCTATGTACATCGTCACAAACTGTTCACAAGTCACTGCCTCTAGGGTTATACGCATTTATAGCTATCAAAACACTAAAATTACCTGTTACTATTAGTGGATACGTCGACATCAGCGATTGGTACAAACGTAATTTGTGATCAAAGAAACTATATTAAGTATAAAGTGAATATATTATTTTGTTCAAATAAATAAAAGTGACTTCATATTTCATTTTGGAACTAGAAAATCTATTTTGACATCAAAAACTATTTTTGCAAAACAAAATAACGGAATTGACTCCTTAAGCATTAGTTACAACTATCATGAAACTAAATTATATTTGTCAAAAGCTGTGAAACTGTACTTAAATCATAATCACAGAGTATCTCAGTGTAATATCAATAATGTCACTTTATGCGAAATAAAATAAAGTTTAAATCTAGTTTTGTTTGTTTTATTATTCCTGTATGGTTTGATAACTAGAATTTTTAAGTTAGGCGGAATGGAATATTAATAAATTTTAAATATATCTATCTTTTATACTATAATAAAGCAGTAACTTAGCGAAATCTGTACATGAAATATTTTTTAAAAACATTGACTGTAACGTATTATGTATACAATATTTATTAAATTAATAGTTATTAAAATTTTTGTCTGTTTGTCTGTATGTCTGTTTGTGTGTGCGCGTTTCACGCGAAAAGTAATGAACCGATTACGACGAAATTTGGTGAAGTGATAACTTATTACCCGGGTCAACATTTAGGATACCTTTCATTTCTAAAAAATCTTTCTTTCCCACGGGAAATCGCAATAAATGGTTTTATCGAGTCCTCCTTAGAAACCCTCCGCTGGCTAAACCTTAAGACATACATCAAAACAATGTACTAAAAATTGTAGATCTTAAAAAGGTCAACAGAAAAATCTGCAACAGTATATGTCTATCTCTTAAGGTACACTCGCATTACCTATTCTTATCTATACCTGTAACAAAACTAACTTGGTCAAAGCGATGTGCGCGTTTCGCGCAAAAAGTATTGAACCGATTTTAACTAAATTTTGTATAGTGATAGGTTTTGACTCGGGTCAACATTTAGGATACCTTTTACTACAGGCACATTTTTCGTTCCCGCGGGAAAACGCAATGACTGGTTCTATCGAGTCGTCCTTAGAAGTTTATATGGCTAACGCTGGCTGAACCTTAAGAGATAAATCAAAACAATGTACTAGAAAATTATAGGTCTTAAAAAGTTATACAGGCAAGTTCGCAATATTATATGTCTATCACCTAAGGTACATTCGCAATAACTATTTTTATTCACTACTCGCGACTCACTGACTTATCAATGTTCAGCTCAGCTCAGCAGTAAAACGTACCTAGGGACGAACCAGAGCGAAGCGAGGGTGAGTCGCTAGTTTTATATATGTATTTATAAAACACTAGGGACTTACCCTCGCTTCGCTCGGGTTCGTCCCTAGGTTGATGCCCCATACAAATTCACTTCCTTAAGGGATGATTTTTCGGGATAAAATGTATCCTATATCCTTTCCAGGGTCTCAAACTATCTTCTTACCAAATTTCATCTAAATCGGTTCAGTAGATCCAGAGATTACTCCCTACAACCTTACAAACTCACAAACTTTACCTCTTTATAATATTAGTATAGATTATAGTAATTCGTGTCAGCGGCAATTAATATTAAAAATGTATTTAATGCACGTTCACGTGCGTGGGAACACCTTGGGAACGCCAGAACAAAAGCGTCTTTGTGCTAATGTGATAAATCAATGTATTATCTCTAATTTACGCATACTTATAAAAGAGAAAATTTAAGTAAAATATTTATTTTTAATAGCATTCAAAAAAATTAATGACGTGAAATAAAAATCTTTGTGGAATATAGTTTCTTATAAAGAATAATATATAAGAATATAGTTTATTCATTTAACAATTACCTTTTAACATATAGTATTGATATAAGCGCTGTATTATATTATTTTGTTGGCTACTTATCGCCAGTTAGGTTAGTGCCCGTTACATTAACATAACACGACAAAAATTCTAAAAACTAAATATGGATATTGCCATAAATGCAAGTCGACGCACTTAATAAAATTAGTAGGCAGATGCATATTTTCCCACTCATATTATGAGCTAGCATATTACGTATGTAGATTTAAGTGAGGTCATTCTATTTACCAAATTATTATATATTTCCAAAGCTTCTGACTTCCTTGTTGTCCTCTAATGCTCGACTGTCTATCGCTACTACTAATCTTTATTAATAGCGAACATATTAATAAAGACTAGTTCTTATCATTACTATAACTTAATATTGGTATAAAAAAACGGTTATTAAAATAAAAATATGCGTGACTTTCAGAGGTTCCCAACTTATGCAGAAATAGACAAGCAGAAGGACGTTGTCAAATAATTTAAGAGAGAAACTAAAAATCTTTACGATAAATCTACGTAACGTGTAGAAATGTCAATTTTAATAGGTATTTACTAATTTAAATAATATACATATTATTTCAATAGAATTTGTCATCTTCTAATAAAATATTTGCAATACGAGTACGCAAGTAGATAAGCATAGGTTTAAGTTCTGTAAATAAAGTTTTGTAAATAAATTACAGGTAAAATAAAGCATAAAGAAACTTTAATAAAACAAAGTAGTAAAAATATAAGAAATCAATATTTATTACACAATAGAAATACATCAGAGATCGCTTTATTCGATAGATAACAATTCATGAAGGTATGTATATGGAGAGAATATCATAATGGTATTCATGACGTCAACTGAATCTCCGAAAATAGCCTTAGGAACTGTTACAAAACGTTTGAAATAAACATAAAGTTATAACATATTAGAATATACAAAGATGAAATTTAAATATATTAAAATGTAAACATTATTAAGTCAACTTATTTTTTGTTTCTTTCGTTACGATTATTTAAACAAATACTACGTAGGTATATATTACCATTCATATAAAATATACGGCGATAAATATAGACAAACAAATCTTATCTAATTTAGGATAAATAATGCTTGTGTCTTGATTATAGAAACATTGAATATTTCATTAGAATAGAGGATATTTTAAACATTTTTCAACGGCCGAGGAGGCTACTATATTTTAAAAGTACCTTGGCGACTGAGCTTCGCTCGAAGTTCTTTTTTGTTATATCCTATTAATTAGATCACACTTGAATAAATACAAAAAAAAAACCGGACAAGTACGAGTCGGACTCGTCCACCTAGGGTTCCATACAAATTTGTAAGAAATCTTTTATTTTTTTGAAATTTTTCCTTTATTTGTGCTATAAATATAAAACCTTGCTTTTTGCCAAATTTCGTGATTCTAGGTCAACGGGAACTACCATATAGGTTTTTGACCCAAAACCCAATTTTGGTTAAAGGCAAGGTTTTCGCGAAAATCTAAATTTGCCCATACCTTTTTATCGTATTGTTTCAGGACCTTGATTTTTATACACCTAATAGGGACTATAGACCTCAGTATCTGGTATAAATTTCAACTTGCTAGGTCCACCCGTTCCTGAGAAAACAGGTGGTGACACACGGACAGACAGACGGACAAGAGAGTGATCTTATAAGGATTCCTTTTTTATCTTTTGAGGTACGGAACCCTAACAAAATAAACGTTGTTTAACTAACTTTGTAAGGACTTTCTATCCGACCGGGATTCGAACCCGGACACCTGTGATTGTCAATCTTGCGCCTTGGCCGTTTGACCACGATGCTTATGCCAGAGCGTGCGAAATTAGCGACCATATTTTGCGTAGAATAATGCGAAAGAAAACCGCATGAAAACTCGAAAACACGCGTTTTCTCAGACATAAGACTAGCCTCGATCGATTTTTCGCCCCCGAAAACGCCCACGTACCACAGCGAAATCGTTAGAGCCGTTTCGGCGATCACCGGTATATATAAATAAATATACAAGAATTTCTCGTTTAAAGGTATTGGATAGATTTAGTAGTTTATATAAAATAGTAAAATAAATAGATCTTATTTAGATCTAATAATATAGATATAATACAATATACATAATTGAAATATTTCGAGACGTTAAGAAATACGTAATTATCATCGCCAATCGTTATCTTAATAATCAATGTATAGTTACGATATAAATTTCAAATAACTATTACACAAACAAAGTAGTTGAGTGATTTAGACATCCATTATCTTTCAAAATTTACTATTTTAAGAAAATTCTAAGATTTTTATAATGACCGTCGTTGATTGCCACTGCTTATTGTGATGGAAATCGCAAATCAGGTGAGCGCACAGTGATATTTTGTAGGTACGAATAGAAAAGCATATGTTATATGTATATACATATGTATAGAGATGAGGACTAAGAATAAAGATTGTACATCTATATGGATACTAGATTGAGCTAACACTATTTTAAATTCAGGTTCGTGAAAGGTGCCCGACGGATATCTTTTTATAGTCAGACCTCACCTCTATTGTATATACGTATTGTATGTACGTAGTATAATAATAATAACGATTTTATTGAAATATAAGAATATAGTATGGATGAAATAATATGTTTCTCGTGACGTAGTGTAAATCAAACTGCATATCACGTCATATAATTTAATAAGTATACACTGGGATTATATATCTAAAATTGTAATACCTACATTAAATTCATCATAAGATCAAGTTTTTTGCATTTAAATAATACTCACGTAGAAATATTCTTAGAAGTACTGAGATAAATCACATACAAAATTTGGACCAGTGTTAAAAAATTGATACATAATAATACATTACTTGATAGTATCTATATAGTGATAAGTTTAATAATGGCATCCAAAGTTAAAAACTATCAACATTTTTGTTTCGTAAAATCTATTATAAATGCAATCGATAATAATATTCTAATAACACTAGGAGCTAGAACGAAAGATCATTTATTCATAAAAATTAAATGCAATAAATCTTTGTAATAATGAAATACATTGTAACATTACACATGAATATTAAAAATTTACAGATGTATGCACTTAATTTAGTCATGCAAATACTATTTCCTAAAAAAACATGAAATCTGTCCTCTACACTGTACATAAGACAATAATAGGAACACCAAAAATCTACAATACATGCAAGGAGATTTTTATATTAATCATTTGACCAAAAATATATTTTGAATGTATATTTAATAACTAAAATGTCATAACAGTAGGTACGATACTGGACATATACAATTATAAACATATTAGTTCACTTGCCGAACTTTGCAAGAGTCGCCTTGCAGTCTTTAATGGTGTTATTGAGACGTTCCACGGTCGCGGAAGTCTGCTTGGAGCCGAGTAGCCTCGTACAGCTGTTGATGGTAGTATAGAACCCGCATACATTGTGAAGGACTCTGACTGCTCGGTCGCCGCAAACGTACAAATACTTACCAGCCGGATCGAAACACATGCAGTTTATCAAACCTGGAAGCAATATTCATTGTCTTTCTTTGTTTTTATAATGATTATAATGTATTTTACTTTGTCAACTCAAGGTTAGCGCAAAAAGGCTGCATTGTCACAAAAACCAGCCGATTTGAAATTATCTAAATGTGAAGTGACACTGTTTGAATAATTTATCATCGTTGATAAAAAGCGCAATAAAACAAAATAATCATCTAACATTCGTTAAAAAATTATAATTAACATTTATAATTATTAACGTTGTGGACTAAATTACATACGTATAGATAGATATCTTCTTATAATTGAGATTTTTACGTTAGCGGTATGCGGGCTTGACTGTATGCAATTTTAACCGATGCTTTGATAATAATTAACCAGTATAGCATGAAACGTAGGTCACATAAAGTATTCAATACAACGTCGACATGAATCGACCTTATTCGAAGTGTACAAAAGGACAAGCTCATTTTTATTTACATGATACTTCACTCTATATTTAATACATATTTATTTAATACATATTTATTTTGTGTGCTTTGCTTACTGTAGAATAGGTTTAGATGAAATGATGCAAATTTAAAAAACATATTGATTAATATTTATCCAAATGTTTAATGTTTATCCAAAACTATTATCATCAGTCAGATGCTGATGCAACGATAGCAAGGAGATAGAGACCAAAATGTTTTGCGTGTTTTCAAATTATCCATTAAATTATATGAATCTAAACATACGCATTAAAGAGTAAGGTATAACTGAACAGCGTTTGTCATTTTTAATAAGTACCTAATGAAATATTTTTAGAGTGACAGCCGCAGAATTACAAATGGATATGATTTTTTTAACTATGTATTATAAAATATAAAGTTAATATTTTTTGTTCACACCCATGTATGTATTATTTATTTAGTTAATTTTATTTCGGGAACCCTAATAGAATACAATTTAAATTAGCTACATCGGTCAAGCCCTCATAAGAAATCAGTGAACATACCTAATACTGAACGCCTTTTTTGTAATCGGTAAAAAACATTTTTGAGGTCATGATAATAAAAACGTACTTTCAATATTCCTCGTTGCATCATCCACACAAGCATACATACATACATATATTTACATATATGTCCTTGCACCACCAGTATATGTAAACGCTCTATATTCAGAAAATCAATAAGGACGGCGATGTTCAATAATTCAGTTTCCGATAGCCTCGAGACGAGTTAAAAATAAATGCAGGAACAACATAGCTGGAAAACTTTGCCTTCAGTCCTACTAAACTATTTTCATTATTCATGATAACATATTTTATACTTGCGTTTTACGTCATATCCGTCTGGTAACTGTTCCTATGTTCGAAAATTGAGCGGGTCGAGCCTTTCTTCTCGAAAGGTCGAAGTTCACTAGTTCATTACATAGAAGACCATAAAAACTTAAAGGACATAAGATGGACAAGCTTGAAATTTTTTGCTAGTGTCATAGATGTTTAGGTATTACAAAAAGAACACGATCAAGACGAGTTATCCTTTACTGTTTGAGAAACTTGAATGTTACGACTATTAAAATGTTCTAGAAAAGGTAACATTACCATTATCGTAACGGAATTATGTTTACATTAGATCTTTATATCCGAAATACCGTTGTGATTGTGTTTCTGCTCATTCTGCTCCTCATAATAATCGGTTGACCGATTTTGATCAAGTTTTGTTGATTGCTTATGGGGTCACTCAGATAGTTCTTAGCTAGCTATAGTCGGACCCGGCTGACAGCGTTGCTACCGAGATTCATAATTTTTTTTACACAAATGTTATGGAAATCTGAACAGGACAATGTCTATCGGGTCAGTTACTAAATATTTTATAGAATTCGTGCTCTGTAGGGATATTTATTTTGGTGTTCTGTATATCTCTTTGTTTGCATATAACACGAGAACGTATCTTAACTTTCAATGGAAGTATTTATTGTAGCTTAAAATATTCCCTAACATAAAAAATAATTTTATATATGAACATATAAATATATTTTATTCGCGACAAGCTGTCATAGGGTTTCCTATAGAATATTTATGATCCACCTTCGTGTTACAGTTTTTCGTGATTGTTAACACGAAGGGACGGCGACAAGTGCGGGTCACGACTACACTCCAGGATCTGTTTTAATCGGTGTTGTTTGATTTAATGATGATAAAACAAAGAAGCATGCTATGACAGAATTGTTACTACATGTCGTTAATTTAGATTTTATTATGCGTCGTCATTCTGACTTAGTGATATCTCTAGTAGATTTAAAAGCAACCACCCAATTTTTTCATGTTTTATGAACAAAAACTCCTTAAACTAGCCAAATTTTCCAGTGTTAATAACTATTCAGCCAAACTAATTATAACTGCAATTTTGTATAATTATTTTGTTGTAGCTCACCCAAAAAAACATGTAAATGATCATTATATGATGAACAGTCTGATAAAAATTATCATTTTATGTATTCTAATTTTACCTTCAGCACTTAAAAGATAAATAAATATTATACTTATAAATAAAAAATAAGATTACAAACTAACGGTACTGACCTGTATAAACATTCTCAACTGTGTCATAGAGCTTGCCAGTATACGTGTCGTAGAACTCTACATTAGCGTCACACGACACCGCTAAAACTTCTGCGTTTGGCGACAACGCGATTTTCGGCGGATTTGCCGTCTGTGTGTAAGTACCTGTTTCTAGCACATGTGGCGACTCCCCGCGAACATAATCGACTGGAAAAAAAAAATTTAAAATACATTAAGCCAAATATGACAATATAAACTGTAGATATTAGTTAACTTAATGGACTAGGCTTGGTAAAGTATTTTTAAGTAGGTAATCTGTACTTATAATTCTAACTGAGTCGAATCTGTACATTAAATTTTTTTTTTAAATCTTATTGTAATAGTCATTATTATCGATACAGAGGCCAAATCTCTCTGTCTGCCTGTTAGCTCATCACAAGAAAACCACTGGACATATTTTGATGAAATTAGGTATGAAGATAGTTAAAGACCTAGGATAGTTTTTATCCCGGAAATCATCCCATAACGCGGTGAAAAGGGGGATGAAATTTTTTATGGGGAATCAAACATTTCTCAAGGATATAAAACTCATCATACCTATGTATGTATATATACTAATACGTAGTCTACCTATTCCATAGTAACCGTTAAAATATATCTAGGAACGAACCCGAGCGAAGCGAGGGTGAATCGATAATAATAAAAATTTAAAAATAAAAATAGCTGTGGACCTAACCGTAACTATGTTAAACACTTTCCACCCATATTTGCAAAGTAAACACTTGATTTCATTACTTTAGAAATGAAGTACCTATTACGTAACAATTAATTCATAGAAAAATATTATTATGGACTTTACTAAAAAACAAGCCAAAGTCGACAATAATAAAGACTTACATAAATATAGTAATGACGCGTTCAAAGTTTCTATACGACAAACATTTCTACCTATTTTCGTATAAAAAAGTTTCGAGTTTACTTACAGTTACAGGTTAAATGATTTTCATAAAAATTATATTTAAAATATGTTCACGCAATTATGACATGATTGCTGTGGCAAAAAGAAGACGCATAAAAAGCGACGCAATCTTTTTACGATCTCTAAAGTACTCGTATTTACTTAAAGCATAATATGCCATTGTACAAAAATTACAACAATTTTAAATTGAAATAATAAGAACACGATTTCGATACATACATCCTACACCGCATCCTTTTCAATGCAATATCCTATTATTGTAGACAATTCTTTAAATTCATATTAATCCAGACAATATAAAGTTAATTGTGAAATTATTATAGCTAACTCGAACTGTAATCAACAACTTTTTTGTACTGGTTATAAAAAATTAAGTTTATTAAAAATATTAAAAAATACAAATTTGTAAGTATATGGTTAAGATTACTAATTTCACAACATTTACAACAGACAATGAGAGATATTTCGCTCTCGGCACACCGGTACATGAAGTATGCTGTGCTTCGGTCTGTGTCGCACACTAGTGAATAAAGGCCTTAGTTATTATTGCGTAAGACGATTTTCCACAAAATTACTTCGAAATATTGACCGCCATGCGCCCATGCAATTCAGACGTATATAACGTCATCTCAATAATATCCTTGGCTCCAACTAAGATGTTACGCAAAAATTCCCTTGATTACTACATAAACATACAACTAAATACCGAGGAGTACACAAGGATTTGTTCATGGGATTTCATATTTGTTATTATAATAATGACGCACTATGTGTTTACTAATTTAGAATACCAGTAACAACAACAGTAAATTAACAAAAATACCTTCTTAATTTTGTTGTCTGTTCCTAACAATGACCTAAAGAAGGTCCAGGTACTGTCGATGATAGAAAAAAAGATGTTTTTGGCGAAAAATTACGAGGTAACAGTCTCTACTTTTACTTAAAAATATTGAATTTTTATTAAATGGATTAAACTTTGAAGAAGAGTGTAATTTATTTTTTATTTTAATCAATCGGTGAATACATATATCATTTTAATAGTACAAATAGGACCTACGCATATTACAGCTATAAAAGTAGTTAAATAAAGTTATATGTACATATATGTACATGTTCTATACTTAAATAAATAAAAATTTAATAAAATTTTATTGATGCATAGTTTAAACTTCACAGTAGGTATGGTTTTTTATTATATATTAAATATTTGAACCTTTACTTTATTAATGAAGAAATACTAAAATAAAATCCAACTCAAAATATAAATATGTAATATAAAACTACTGTTAACGGAAAAAATGAACTAAACTTAACAAAAATTAGTCATATAATATCATTAGAAAACCATTCGGGATTACATATTACCGATATAGTATAAAATTTTGCATATCTAAGAGTGGGGCAGGCCCGCGGACGCTCGTCACGCGACGTCACTCTTTCTAACAATTTTCCTGTTTCAATGGAAACAATTAGAACTCCCAAGACATTTATCATTCGTCCCAATAACGTAATATCCATAAATTGTGATTAAGTTGTGACTCATTAAATCTTTATAAACTTATATATTTGAATAATCTACAACGTATAGGCATAAAATAGAGAAATAACTGAAACTATATAATTTTCATTAATTAATGAATATAATGTATTTGATATACAAATGTTAATGCGACTCTTTAATAATTATGATTATTCAATATTCGAGTATACGCCAGAAGCGAACATAATTAAGCGTATGATTAACATATTATGAGCACTTCATATTAATAGTACACAAAATCAATAAAATTAATAAATATATAAAATAAGCCTGGTACACGATATCTCACCAATAGTTTTAACTCGCTAATACATATGTAACCACTACATAGTATAAAACAAAGTCGCTTCCCGCTCTCTGTCCCTATATATGGTTAGATCTTTAAAACTACGCAACAGATTTTGATGCGGTTTTTTAATAGATAGAGTGATGTAAGAGGAAGGTTTATATGTATAATACATGCATAATATAATAAAGAAACACTGATAATTTTAGAGGTTTCTAATGTGATATCGTAAATAAACACAATTTTTTGAGCTTACATTGCAAACACTGGCTGCCCTATGAGATAGATCAAAATAATGTACTACAGTATCGTACACCTTAAAAAGGTCTATAAAAAAGTCCCCGATGGCATATGTCTATATCTCATAAGGATAACATACTATATCCATTTTACTATATCCAAGCTAGGGACGAACCCGAGCGAAGCGGGGATGAGTCGCTAGTTATCTGTATGTACATACTTTCCATGTACATTTCAGACACACGACACAGCGTACCGTAGCAGAGAGTAGAGACCGACATTGCTTAATATTTCTTACTACAGTTTTATACGCATAATGATATTTTTAATCAACTAAACTTATTAACTGTACATAACGATCGTTTTTAAAGGCAGTCGTTCTTATTACGAATTCAAGCTGTTCTTTTTCTTTGCAGTAGCATTAGTATATGAATTTGTAACTTAATAGTGTTTTTATAATTAAAAAAAGCTAAATGAAGCTCCAATGTTATTCCGTCATTAAATTCTATACTCTCAAACAGAAAGCGAGAATAAAAAAGTATATTAAAAACGGGCATCATTGGTGTATTTTTTAACCCCGTGTATTAAATTCGTACAACTTTCTTTCGTCCGCTAGCAAGCTTGTTGCATGAAGTTCATGAGTTCCTAGGTCGAGTCCTAGGTTAGGTCAAAAGCTTTATCCGGGTTATCTGTCAAAGACATTATCAGGAACAGTCCGGAATTAAGAAATAGTATAACAAATATTATAGGTATAAGACACTATGCCTTGATCTCTCTCTCTCGCTCACTCTTTCTCTCATTCTCTCTCTCTCTCTGAACAAAATTAATAATTAATTAATTAAACTGATGAGTAAGGGAACAGACGTATATATATTACATATTTACCAGTAAAGTATGACCATATAGAGGTTTAATAAAACAGAAATTAAAACGAAAACGTACAGATGATTCTGACTCACACTTGACTAATTTTGTTTATTTAGTTCAACTTCATGTCTCTGACACCTATGTACATTGTGTACCCAATAAAATATTTGTATTAATTGTACCAACAGCAAAAATAAAGTTGGTATTTCAGAGTATGTAACGCCACTCCTAAAAGACGCATTCTAAATATCAGATATATGTATGTATTCGCAAGATTCAATAATCTCTAACAAAAAACAAGTCTGCTCAACGGGCATGAAGGTATTGTAAGGGTTTTATATGCTATGAAACTTTAAAAGATTTGGATTTTACTGCATTACAATACATTAAATTAATATTAAATTTGCGAATTAATCCGGCTCTATCCTATTGTATTTACGTTAAGATAGACTAAACATTTGCTATTAAAGCAGGAAAATGTACTTAGCAAATTGACTCAATTTAATTATGTAGTAATTTTAGCTGTAATTTTGTTAACGCTTGATATATTCCATAAAAACTCAAAACGATTGTCGGAAAGCAATTACCTACATGAATGAAATAAGGAAATAATATCATATAAATACAAAATATAATACAATAACAAAATTGATTATAGTACATTGATAAGTTAATAAGGATGTGTCATGCTGTTTAAAAGGCAATAATCACAATGTGAATATTTTTTTTTAATTGTAAATCCGATTTGCATGATGCAACATCGCATATTATTGGTAGAATGGCTTTGTAGGGAATTTTATAGTACACATATAATACGGCTATAGCATTTAAACCGGAGATGTAACCAGTTCAAGTTGGCGTAGTTTTTTTCTGAAAACGTTCGGGTTAACGCACGTTACGTTTGTACATTACGGGCAGATGTTGTTTTAAGTAAAGCCGATTTACAATATGTATCGCACAAGAGATAACTTCACTCCTCTATTACATTGAAAAATATCACATTATTTATATTTCATGTTATTATTAGTAATTTTAACGATTTAAATTAGTACACGCATATTTATGAGTTTTTAAAAAGAAAAACAAAAATAGCTATCACGATTCATATTAAGGAAATTAGATTCGAATTAAACATGATAAAATTAAATCAAGTGATTTGCTTTCAGAGTTTCATGAATAGAGCTTGTTACGTCGAAATTCACTCGCCGACTCACGTGTTGAATATTACTTATTTGCGCCGTACATACAAATTCTAATAGTGAATTTATAAACAATAACAAAACGTGTAAATGTAACAGTATACGTTATACAACAGAGCTCGGGAGGAACGTTTAATTATGGCGTAGTACATGGGTGGCAAAGATAACAATAAATAACTAGTGAATTAGGGATGTCAAATGACTTTTAAGCATTAAAGCAAAAAATATTAACAAAACAAAAGTGATAAAATATAATTTATATACATATATGATTAATGATTATCTTCATATTTTCGCTAAATAATAAAAATAAAATAGATAAATAACATTTGAATACTATATCTTTAATATGATTATGAAGTTCGAAATAACAAATACAATTTCTTGTTATCTTCGCTTTTAACCGACGCGATGCCGAGAGTTTTCCATTGTTTATTTGGTTCCAGATGCCAACATCGCATCAAAATCTATTATTCAAATTGGGGATACACATCTGTCAGATCATCAATTACTCCGCGTGAGTAAAGCGGCAATAACGTATACTTTTAATATGTTAATTTACGTTATACATAATAATATGAAAATACAAATAAAAAGTATTTTAATACAACAACAGATTAGAATATAACAACACTATTAATCAGTATAAGTACTCACTTCTCGTGTGGTATAGCTTCCACGTGCCGTCCTTCGATATAGTTGCAATATGCGAAGTGTCTACTGCAAAAGCGACGTCATACACGCCTGATGTATGCCCCGTCAATTCATATGCTTTTGATACTTGTTTGTACTCGCCGGTCCTTGTGAAACAGACCTCCATCACTTTGACGTCTGGCGAGAACCCCGTAGCGACTACAAAACGACCGCACGGCGATATTTTAGCAGTATGTGTATTCATTAGATACGTATCAAGCCTCTCTAATTGTTGTCCTTTAAGATCCCAAATAATCATATCTGTCTTAGATGAGCAGGACATCAAGAATTTACCATTACTGGATATGCCGAAACCAATAACATCGTCTTCGTGAGCCTGAAAGAAATAAATAGGTTAAGTACTTATTTATAAACCCAAGAATAACAATGGTGGACATGGTAGGTGTACAGGTATTAATTATTGATGAGTGTGAAAATCATATGAGTTTTTTGGTATAGAGCTCTTTGCTATAACCTTTTCTGCAAGAGCTGCCACGATATGCTAGATTTGGCCCGGCGTCAATTAATTATTACTAACACATGTATCGAACTATGCAACTTTGGTAAAAATAATACAATATGCACATAATCTTTATATTTAGAAATGATTGCGTAAACACAATTATAATTAAAGAAGCTGTGTCAAACATAGCTTCGATAATGACAAAACTATGAATGAATCCGATATGTAATTGTTTTCTCCGTCATACTCATACGCAAATAATGAGCAAAACATAAATATGTTTTATACTAAGAGTGCAGATCGTTATATAAATTTCATTTTACGTATCAAAACATACTACGCAGCATACAAAAAGCAAAAATCGTATCTGCCAATTTGAGATAAAATCATCTAAGTAAACAGTTCTGACGTCACCGCCTCGCGATATATTAACATCGAGATCAGGCTATTGCACTCTGACTATACCAAAATATCTTCTAAGATAAACACCAGACAGTTTGATCCCGCCGAAATTTGTCCTATTCAATGACATTAGGTAAACGAGCTCATAAAAACGTGATCCCTTTGCTAAAATAAAATTTTCATGCTACATAATATACATACACCTACATAATTTACGGGTTTGGCTAATTAGACAAATATGCAATTTGTAGAGCAAACAAACTGCGACTGTATTGTGTGACTCAGAAATATTATGAATCATTTGTTTTATTTTTTAATACTATGTATTTATTTCTGATATATTATATTTGTGAGCAATATTGAAAACAATTTATTAATATTTTCTTAGATTTACGCGAATATTTGAAACTTTATATAAAACTATATTTTCAGATTTTTTCGCTGGTATAAAGTCTCTCCTGTAAACACGATCGCTGTGAAGCATTCGAAACGGCGGGAATAAAAATCAAAATAAATCCGCAAATAAAAAAAAAACAAAAAGATAGGTTCATTTAAAACAATTTATTAGCAATATTGAATAAATTACTTAAGAATCATTTCATTTATTATATTACGTAGGCCTATCATAGCCTATTTATTATATTGTATTTGGGTGCAGTCACAAGTTATGACATTGGTACATACCTGTATATATTTTTTATCGTCGTCAATCACAGTTAATTTTGTTGGTAAATAAGAATTTGTTATTTTACATTTATGTGTAAAAAATATCTGTTTATAGCTTTGAGGCTGATTGTGGATGGAAAATAAGAAAATTAAAAAAAAAAACATTTTATGTGTTATCCAATCAAACGAGCTTAAAAATCAATATTTTTCTAAAAAGGCAGAATTTTGATTCTAACTTCTAAGTTAATTTGAACTATTCTAAAATTACCGAAGATTAAGAGTACTATTGTTGTCAACATTGTTGGGCAAGGGCCCAAAAATTGTCATCAAAAATTTATTTTTAAAATAATACCAAAATGGTAATAGTCAGACAAAAACATTTCAAATAAAAGTTGTGTTATAGATACAGTACGATGATTATATGATTATATCTATAGCTATTAAAGTAATATCAGGGCTCAATTCATAGTATTATAACATACTTAGTTTACCATTTACATGCACAAACGCAAGATATTTTAAATAAAAATATGCGGCATAACTAATAGTTTTGTTTTGTATTAATTAAACTGCATCTAAGATTACTAGCACGTAGACGAGTTGAGATAATTAATCATAAAACTTTTGATTTTAACATGCATAAGAGCTTTTTACATACGAATATATATTATGTAGGTATATTTAACTGCCCCGTTGATCTAGTAGCAAGCATGTTTGTCTGCAGATTTAGAGGTCCTGCGTTCGAATTCTGCGTCTGCTTAGTGGATATCCCGCCAATATTTTTGATCGAAAGCAGTAGAGGGTACTTGTATTTGCGCATACGCATTGCACTATAATTTCTCCTTCGCAAATGGCTAGCCTCAATAGGATGGGCTTCCGCGACCGAAAACGGTCAGAACGATATTATTATATTTATTTAAAAATACACCAGAATATACTTTATATTTTAGTCATATCTAATTAATGCTTACGACGAACTTTCTCGGACCATATTATGGATTGAGTTACAGAAAATGAATTCAAAATGGTCGCCGTTCATTAAATTATATAAGAATAAAAAAATTAAGAGAGATCTATGATTAAAATATGTTAAACATATAAATACTTAAACATAATAGTGTGTAAAGACAACTAATTTAAATGAGGATTTTAAACCATCTTGTTAATAAGTAGGTAATGTAAAATAGCAAATGGTTTTGTAATATAATAGCAATACTCATTGTGCATAAAATTGATAAATAACATTATGTTTTATGTAGATATTCTCTCGAGGAAATATAAGCATCGAACCTTCCTGTAGCTAAAAATACAAACTCGAGGCTGCGCGTGCGACGATCTGAGTGTACATCTATACAATACAAGGTACGGCGGGCGATACGTCGCGTCGTGTCGGTAGGTAGATACGACACCGCCATTGTTCCAGAGGAAGGTCGCACCAGTGATAACGAGCATAATGGCTGCCTGACGGCTTGTCGGCACTCTTCATTCCATAAGCGGACCACAGACACAATATGCCAAATCGTACGGACGCACACTCAAAAATGAACCATGTTACTGAAAATTCATATATGAAAATCCATTTTCAATTGAAGTTTAATTTCGCGATAGCGAGCGAAAGTGAAGACAACGCGGAACGATTTTTAATCGCAGGAAGGAACTCCTTTGTTTAGAGTACCTATATACATATCTCCAAATATATTTGTAAAACCTTGTAGAGTGTAAATGTATTTAGTATTTTGTCTTTTTTAATGATCTTAACTTAAGTATATTTGAACTGATATTCATTAATATTATTAATATAACCGAATTAATTCAAAATATTGATTAAATATTTCAATTAATATTCTAATTTAACAATTAATTACGCAACAGCTCTGTAATACACATTAACTCGTAATTTAAATTAAGTTCAAATAGTATTTTTTTTATTTTATTCTTCTTTTACTATGTTACCTATCATCATCACCATTTAGAAATTATGAGTATAGTAGCTAAACGTTTTATTTAGGCACCGGATGTGATAAAGTGCATATTGTATTAATTCCTTCATTACAGGATTCGCTACAGCCCAGCACTTTCAAAGATTCTTCTTTGCAGTGGGCTTTATCTATTACTATGCATATATATATATATATATATATATATATATAGATATACATACATAGAGACGAAAGTCTATAGGGAATATTAAATATCAAAATTATAAAGGCCCCCACTTTGCCTTTTGGTTACAAAATCGTCAAAAGAATAGAGTGTAAGACGGACAGTCTAACGTGCTATAAGATTCTATTTATTATCTCAATTAAGGAACCCTTAAAAATAAGTGTTAAACATTAATATGCTTAACGTTACAGCCACATTTGTTAAATAAAATATTAAATCATACATATCAGATAAATGAGATCTTTTATTGCATCAGCATCTTTTGTCAATATTTTGAATAATCGAATTTTGAACCCCTTAATTTTTTTTTCAATGAGATATTTAATTTTTTTATAGGTATTATGAAATATTAAAAAAAAATATTTGATTAATAAAATAATTGAATGTCTGCATTTCAGCATCTTTCCGCATTGTTTTGGATATTCAAGTGGCACTCCATGTTCTAGTCCGTTTATCACAGCGCAAATGCAAGTCATGACCTGGATGACGCAAGTAGGAGTTGGTCGAGAAATAGATTGGTAATATCTTTAAAGGGTATCGTAGTTTAGATTTAAGGCATTTATTTAAACAATAATAATAATCATTTTACTACAAAATGATTTGACATTTGTAGAAAATATTAAAGCTTAGATCTACCATATAAACAATGCGGGTAAACAAGCTTTCTAAGATTATGTTTTATGGATGGAAAAACTGTACGCATTACGATGAAATGTGATTCTAAATATCCATAACATTAATTAACCATTATATATTTTTGCTATTGTGTTGACATAAAAACACCCGTCGTGTGGTTCAAACAATAGTGAGAACTGCACTCAAACAATCTTGAAAGCGTCGCGCCACTGAGCGATATCTTACGGTTACAATTAACATTTTGTGTAGTTTCACACATCCTATTATTCAACTATAATACACAGCATTTGTATAACGTATTGTTATCAACTTTAAGAGATTACATGCAAGCATTTTGTGTTTTTACTAAAAAGATAAAGTTTATCATCGGTTTATACAAGTAAAATAATTGGGTCAATAACTCACTAATGACTAAGAAAACTTTGCAAAACTTAACTAAGACACACATAAGCTTAATTAAATTTTACAAAAAATAATGTTTTATTAAATTTTTGGCCTTATGAAAAAAATAAATATATGAATAGGTGTTATTTCTAAAAATTATTTTTTTTTCCTGAAAATAGCAACTTACCCTCGCTTCGCTCGGGTGCATCCCTGGGTACGTGGATAGCAGTCACAATTTTATGGATTTTAATTTTTTTGCGCGAAACCCTGATTATCTTTCCAAAATAAAAGTTGCCTTAAGTACTCCTTATAACATCAACTATCTGACAGTGAAAGTCCGGTAAAAATCAATCCAGCCGTTTCGGATTACCCGGAACAAACAGACCGACAGACAGACGGACAGACAGACAAAAATAATTGATGATTGCTGCTTTCTTATAAGTACCTACCGTATATACTTTATTATACATTTAGTAAAACGCTGTTATTTGACATTACAAACAGACACTTCAATTTTATTTATTTGTAGGTATAGATAATACTTACAAGTCGTAAGTTACAACAGAGTTACCATTGACCTGGGTAATAAAGAGCGTATTAAACACTTATGTTGATTTCTGTATGAGCACTTTAAAAACATATTCTATGGACAAAACAAATATTGACGATAAATTCATTAAGTTACTATTTAGTAATGATTGTCATCTATATATACATAAAATGCTTTGTCCTGACTGACTGATCGATCAACGCACAGCCTAAACCGCTGGTCGTAGAAACGTGAAATTTGGAGGACATATTCCTTATACAATGTAGACATCCGCTAAGAAAGGGTTTTTCGAAATTCATCCCCTAAGGGGGTAAAATAGGGGATAAACGTTTGTATGGAACTCTGTCATTCTTACGGCGAAATGCACGGAAAGTGGTATTTAGCTTTAAGATGAAAAGTAAAATATATATGTATAAGATTTTTTTCGAAATTCATCCCTTAAAAGGGTAAAAGGGGGTGATGTAGTTTATATGGGCAAACAATTATTTATGATCAGAATTACTTGAAACTTGGTATAAATGCTCTTCAATACAATTAAATAAATACGTATTTTAGCATTTTTAAAAATTCATCCCATAAGACTGTCAAGTAGGGGATGAAAGTTTGTATGAACCTCTGTAATTGATGTACGGAAAATTGTATTTACCTATAAAATGAAAACTAAAACAATACAAATATCTTTTTTTTTCGAAATTCATCCCTTAAAAGGGCAAAAGGGGGTTATACTGTTTATATGAGGAAAAAATTGTTTATGATCAGAATTACTAGAAACTTAGTATTAATGCTCTTTAATACAATTAAATAAACATGTATTGTATATTTTTTTTAATTCAGCCTCTAAGTGGGTAAAACTGGTCGTTGAACTTTGAGTTGTTGAATATATGTATTTCAATAGAGTAACATGGCTCAAGTTCTCTGTATGTGAAAACTTATTGTGTGGGATATAAAGTAGAGAACGGAAATTATTCTAATCCAAAGGCTGCCCACAGCAGCGATAACTATAACAGACCTAGAGCGCGAGAGAGAGAACCTAGCTAGAGAGTATTCTGCTATTTATATCCTCCTTCTGAAGGCTGGGACATCTGCAATAAAAAAGTCGCCTAAGCTATGTAACGGGATTAGACTGTGAGTATTTCATTAAACATTATAGTGGTCACTGTTTGATGGAGTGCTCAGAAGGAATCAGAATTCATACCTCGAATACCAAGATAACTTCTGACTACGCCTTTAAATTTAATCTATTGTAATTCCTTTTTAAAATTTTCTTTGAAATAACCATTAATATATCTCAGGACCAGTCGTTAAAAGTAGTAGGCGTAGACTTAAGAGAAGATAGCTTTTCACAGGGACATTTTAGCAGAACCCAGAACCAGACAGAACGTTCATCAGTGCGGTATATTTGTGGTTGGTTTTTTTGGCGTAGACTAAGTTAAGTGAATCTAGAGTTTTACTCTATACATAATATAAAAAAAATCGATATGACAACATATAAATTCAATGGAAATTAAAACTGAGCAAATTTTTTATTCCACGCGAGCGTAGCTGCGGGCAAAAAGCTATAGCAAAATAAGAATGGCACTTTATATGTGTAACTTAAAAAATAAGGAGGAGGGAGACTATAAGCTTCAGGTGTACATAGCACTGGGTCTTTAAAAATAACGTAGATGTTAGCCTGTTAGTATGTTAGTTAAAAAACTCATATTAGCCGAGTTACTTGATTCTAAAGTCGTAAACATTGTATACGATTGTATCATTGTACTCTCTTCATCTAACTTTGGAAAATGGAATGCAAAAAACACGGGTAGTAGAACTTGCTAAATACCTAAAGTGTAGATTTATTTACAGAATATACGCTTAACATCTTTCAAGATGCTGGATATGTTGAGTTACGATCGCTAAAATTTAATTTGTTTTTCATATATCTCTAAGAAAGTTTGATCGCGGGCGAAGCCGCGGGTTCTGCTAGTAGGTAATATAGGTAATTACTAAGCTCATATTGTTATAGCACAAGGATTGATGAAAGGCTACGGTAATCACTTTTTTTGATAATTATTATACAATATTCATTACAATTTATATTTTCATAACTCTTCTAACAAACTTATTTTACTTAGGTACTTAACATTTACTGTTATCAACATATTTTAAAAATTATTTACGCAATCAACTTCTTGTAGTGTTTCAACAGTATGAAAACGGTTTCTGGCATAATAAGAAAGCGAACAGGGTTTACTTAAATCTATACTAATACTCGTAATATTATAAAGCTGAAGAGTTTGTTTGTTTGTTTGTTTGGTTGAACGCGCTAATCTCAAAAACTACTAATCCGATTTAAAAAATTCTTTTTGCATTAGACAGTCCGTTAACTGAGGAAGGCTATAGGCTATATATCATCCCGGAAAAATGTACGGTTCCCGTGAAATAGATTTGTTTTCGTCTAGGGACGAACCCGAAGTGAAGCGAGGGTGAGTCGCTAGTTAACTAACATGATAACCAAAGCCCATGAAGAATTATAGTTCTTGGTTAGAGCAATAACTAATTAATGTTATTGTAGTAAAATTAAATTTAAAATTTTTATACACTATAAGTTTGTTTCGTTATTTCTCAAAACATAACTTCGTTCAAATGGCATACCTACTATAATTTACTTTAAACTTGTTACGCAATGTGTAATTTTCAATAATAGTATCATTAAATAGCAGTAAACAATCGTTTCTAGTATAACAAAAACATTAAATCTAAAATCAAAATAAATACATAATACTTCAGTAGGTACCAAAGCAGAAAAATCATTACTACCATTAACAAATTTCAGGAACATTACGAAATGCGTTGTTAACGACATTCAAAATACAAATTGGTAGTGTGAATTTCGAATACAATAATTGAAATCATATTAATTCTAATATTTCTTAAGCAATGTAATTACTTATTAGTTTAGTAAATAGCACTCAGTTTTTACTCCTAATCTTAAGTACATACGAGTATACAATATGTTCATATTCATTTACAATGTACATACATACATATTTAAATCCTTAAGCAAATCTTGCAATACCAGAAAAGTTGTAAATCTAATTCCCAGGCTCTTTCGAAAGTTACAACACGCTAATAGCTCTCGTATATAACAAAAACAATGTTTTTTAAAATAGCAACCATAAAATTCGTTCATACTAGAGATTAGTAGAGTTAAGGCGTCTTTCATTTCTTGGGACCAAAAAAATTTGCTTAATTTTTTCTAACTATTCTATTAAGTCACCTTTCAAGTTTAAGATTATAATATTTAAAATTCTTTACTTAAGTCCCTTCTTCTTTGAATATTTAAAAATAAACACAAGCAAGTAATATAACCAAAGCCATTCAAATCTCAGTGTCGCTTTCTGTAAACTTGGACAAGTTATTGTAAACGAACACTAAAACTAGCATAGTTTAGCAAAAATCTGTGAATATTATTTTTGTGGACTATATTCTTTTCAATATAGTTTTTTTTATCTTATATATTATATAAAAAAATAAAACAATTGCCGTGCGTTAGTCTCGCTAACACTCAAAAAAGCTTGGGCCAATTTGAATAACTCTTTTTTTGTTTTGTTGGGAGTGTGTCATAGGTAGTTTAAGTATAAAAATATAAAAAACCAAAAAAACAGCTGGAAAATCGAAAACCTCAGAACTGTTTATTTTGTATATTAATCGCTACTTCGGACTACTTTGATTACAACAATGCGTCAACTTTAAGTTGTAAAAAAATAATATATGTATATAATAAATGTATCTATTCCATACTAACCGTTAAAATATATCTACATAGGAACGAACCCGAGGGAAGCGAGGGTGAGTCGCTAGTTATACAATATTTTTTTATTTTATGTAAGAAATCTTTAAATTGCAGCGGTTTAAGGAAGGACGTCAAAGTAACGCCCACGACTCGGAGCTCTATTTTCGGAATAAAATGAAAAAATAAACGTTCCAGGTGACATTTTCTCTCACACAACACTAAATTATTCAAGACGATCGCGCTTACGTTGATGGTACCTACTCTGTCAAATTTCATAGACCCAGTCAAATATTTAGGCGGGTTTGAAACTTTGGCATATTTTCTAGATTTTACAAAGATTCGCGATGATGCGTTCTTAAAATCGCTTAAGCAAGAATGTACGCCTTTACTGTTTTATGAAACCAGCTGAGAAATTCCTATGAAATATCTCATGAAATATTTGAAAATTTGTATCATGACATTTATGATTTCCTATCATACATGAATCAAAAAACGCTGAAAATCATATTCGTATTTACACTATTCAATTCCAAATAATGTCTTAATAACACGATATCAATTTATTTAAGCACATATTCACCAAAATAGATTTAGCTTCACTGAATCACCTTAACAAGAACATCCGTACAATTCGCCAGCGGTTGCACTTTATTTGATGACCCTCTTTCTGTCCAACGACAGCGTTATTTTTATATGTTACTAACACAATTTAGTGTCAAAGTAAAGAAATTTCTCAATATCTATAGCAAGTTTATTGTTTTATTTGCACATTATCTAGGTTTTACGATGTCTGGTTATTAACATAAAAACCATAAAATATATTCTTTGTATTTGTTTCATTTGCCTTTTCTTAAAAGTAATAACAATATTGATATTATTATGTTAAATTAATGCTTTATGTAAATTTAGTTAGTAAGCCTTTATAATAAATAAATAAATAAATAAATAAATAAATATATAAATTCATTCAAGTCATTTAAAAAAACTCATATATTATCTTAATAATTTTATTCAGCACTTTACAGTTCAGCACAAGAGAGTTTCCTTAATTTTTATTACTCAATATCCTTTATAATATCTTGCATATAAATTTAAAAACATGAAGGCTTTATTTTAAAGGATATAGCGCCTTTATGTTAACACATTATTATATGTACTGCTTTGAATTTCAAACATCTTTAAGTTTTATTTTAAATGTATGAAGTTATGGACAGTGAATTATTCTCCTAAAGAATTTCTTTTTAAATATTTATATCGAAGAATCATTATTAAATTATGAGTAATATTTAAAGTTTCCTTTATAAAAATCATATTATCACCTATTATTAATTTCTTAGAATATCGAAATAATATGTTGCTAAAGAGGTTTTTCATTATAAGTAAAAACGTTTTAGCCTTTGTAAATTTTAGTTAAAAGTTAATAATTTTGAAATATTTACTAATTCGGTATTTCTATCTCTTCACATACTAAATATTTGACTTGATATTATTCATCAATACGCACGTATTCAAATCACGAGGTTGTCGGTCGCAGAGTAACGTAGAATGTAGATAGGTTTCCAACAAACAATGCATCACAACCAAAAGATCATTGACTTCGCAAGTTTTCTTACCTATAGTCCTGTTTTTGTTATCTAAATAGACATTGGTAATATAATATGTATTCATGTATGTTATATTATAATAATTTCTACTACGGTTATACACGGTTCCATTTACGTTCTATGACGATAATAACTAACACTGACTGGTAGAGGTCTGGCGAGTGGGAAAAACTTGAGGAGGCTCCAAAGAGTGCCAGTTGAGCAGATTACTTCGCCAATTTCACGTAGAATGGAGAAGATACGAAGGAGATTGGAAGTATTTATACATTTATATAGCAAATTAGGACTGTATTTACACGGCTGAATTGTTTAAATCCCTTTAATGTTAGTTTAGCCGTTCCGTTATTTTACATAATTTTTACCCGACTGCGCGACACAAAAGAGGGTAATGTGTTTATTAGTCTATGTATATATGTATGTTCCTATGTGGTGTTCTAAAGACCAAACGCGCGGGACGATTTTGATTGTCATATATCGTTACATTCGTCCTGATAACGCGAGTGTCATTTACCTATACATATAATAAAATTGTAACTAAGCGGAATCTGTACATTAAACATTTTTTCAAAAATCTTATTGAATTAGACGTTATTATCGATACAGAGGCCGAATCTTTAGTTCTCAGATTTTTTTTCTGTCTGTCTGTCTGTGACCGCATCACGAGAGTTAAAGATTCTTTAAGAAGAACTTCTTTTTATCTATTAGTTAGCTTTTATGCAGTCAGGTTTTTTATTTTTAAAATATATTTTTTTAAAGACCTAACATTCAAACCACCCCTCACCTCGAAGAAGAATTTAAAAATTTAAAAGAAGAATTTAAAAAAAATCTATATTGTTATCACAAATCGCACTTTATCCGGGAGCAGGATCAGTACCTTCCGGAATCTTATCAAAATCAGTTGTTACTTTATCACTTGAAGAACGATAACAATACATGTATGATAATTGCAAAGCCATTGTTGGATGTTTCATAATCCTTCAAAGACAAGCAATTACCCTTACGACAGACTTTCCAAGGCTACTTCGAGCACGTACCAATACAAACGATGAGCAATTAAGCATTTGCTAGAGAATCTATTATTTCTTTAATTAGTTATAATATTCATATTCACGCATGTGTTTGGCCTGGCTTTCAGTAAAATGAATTGTTCGCCCAATGTTAACTCAATATAGCTTAATCATAAATACATAAGGTTATAATATAACCAGTACTATTGTACAATAACGTTGCATCAATATTATAATTGGGTATCAATCAATATTAATGAACACAACTCTTTGCGTCACGTAGAATTACTACTGTTTCACTAGGATATAAGAAGCTGCTTGTAGGTGAAATATTAAGATACTAAAAAAAAGATATATATAATTTAAATAAACGTTTTTTTTTTTATAACACCCATGTGTAGTGGGAATGGAATCGAATGTCAGACGAAAAATAAAAATAAACACATATCTACTATTAGCATTTCAGAGAAATATCCAAGAATAGAAATAAATTCAATAGAATTAAATACTATAGTAAAATTAAACTAAATAACATAAAACTTAAATAAATTATACATTTACTAGATATTCTGTTAAGTCCTTCGTAATAAACCTACCTCATAGTAGGTATTCAAGTTAATAATTAAGTAATAATAAACATTACAAAATTAAACATGCGTAAACAATAGCTTTAAAGGTCAGCGTTAGAACTCCTACATAGACAAATACTTCTTTATGAATGAGAATGGAACTTTTGATATTTTTCAGTTGAGGCCAACGCTCCGCGCGTGGGTAAACTCACATTATGACGCCCACCTATTTTCAGCCAAGCTATATTTAAAACAGTTTTCATGATACTATCATCAATCTTCGACATATTTTTTCTTGACGACCCTACCGTTATTCTCGAACGTTATATTCTATTAAAAATCGTTTAATAATTACTTTTAACCAGTTCTTTTAACAAAATACTAGTTTTGTGGTAATTAAGGCGATAGCACTATGCATTTGTAATATTAATAGATTTTTATTGCACAATATGGAAAATTTCTTACCCGAATGCATTAAAAATTAATACTAAATATCACAACAGTCATTTCACGGTCCATTTTATTTTAACATAACTACTTTTATGATTCATATATTCACTTTTATTACTTACCCTCATCGAGCTTTGTAGACATCATAGTATTCATATTTTTTTATCTTTATATTATATTATCGTTATTATCGTTATAATAAAATAGTTGAAAGTCCAATATCTTACATTATTAAAAAATCTTCTTCAAAGCAGTCTGTCTTATAATCAATAATTACTAAATCAGCAAATAAAAAAATATCTATACTTGTTAGTCAATCATTTTGCCCGTCTAACTATTTATACTGGTCAGAAAGACCTATCTAATGTTTTGTACAGTAATAATCTTACTAATATTATAAATGTGAAAGTTAAATGTTTGGATAGATGTTTGTTACTCAATCACGCCAGAACGGCTAAACGGATCTGAATGAAATTTGGCACAGAGATAGATTATAGTCTGGAATAGCACTAGCACACAATAGGCTACTTTTTATCCCGGAAAATGTACGGTTGCCGTGGGATAGATTTGTTTTTGGTTTTCTAGAGACGTACCCGAGCGAAGCGAGGGTGAACCAATAGTCTATAAGTATATACGCAACCCAGTACATGTAAGGTATTCCTTATTACCGGAAAATAAACGAGTTTGCGTGAGATATGGCTACTTACTTAATACTTATATCGCCCCGATGTACCTACATATATTCACCTTGCCGTGATGGAAGGGGAGGCTCATTAGCGTCCGGCAATCCAACCAGACGTGAAGCCAAGAGACATACTGGAGGCGGCCCACTTCGGTGGGTGGTGTACCAAGCGGGTTGCTCATATTACTTCTCTGACAGCTGAGTGGACCGGGGGAGCAACCCTTAGATATGTGGTCTGCTTCGGCAGACCTGCCGTCAGGGCGTCGTGGTTGAGTGAGCAAGCGATCCTGCGACGCTCTATTATGACGTAGGAGGTTCTGTTGGGTTTTAGTGGGTAGTACTGGCTTTCTAGCCGGAGAGTCCCACATCACATGAATACACGTAAATGCAGGTGATATGCGTAAATGCATTTTCCTACATTAAACAAAATGGCTTATTACTTATATAGCAATTTTTATGATTTCTTACTCATACGAACTTAATATTTTATACACAATATCTATAATTCTTAAACATGAACAATTACTGAGGATCACGCATGGCATTTAGGCATCAGCAAAGCAAAAGCGAGTTCTTAAATTCTGATTGACGATTAATATATTATTGTCAGTAATTAAAAATACACGGTTAAGTTAATAACCGATGTATTCTTTATTATTTAAACAAATATCATTTAAAAAATGTTATTTTCCATCAGTAAGATTTTACCGGTAGATAAGAAAATTGAATTTTTAATATGATTGGTGCATTGCAAGGATGAATATAAGTAAAAAAATAAATATAATATGCGAAGTGCAAAAGAACAGAACAAATTAGGATGGTAAATTTCA